>CAXIVR010000012.1:545000-1830000 GCA_964035755.1 Teleogryllus oceanicus
CCTGAGTCTCGCCACGTAAAATAAGGCAAATTCAATTCAATTCAATTCAATTCAATTCAATGAAGGAAATCAACCACAGATTTCGACAAACACGAATATCCGGGGTATGGACCTCCCGCTGGGCTTATGAATCGGTTATTTATTGGGTCATCAATTGGAAATATATTTTGCAATAACCAGACGATGATAATTTTGAATGATGATGATGACGACGGTTGGTTGGTTAGTAATTCCGGGTGCGTCAATTACTAAGGTCATTAGTCTCGTGATTGTAGTGCATGCGTTCTCCCTCGGGAGGTGGCGGTGATCTTCCACCGCTGGATGGCGTGATCCGGCGCCGACCTACCGTCGGCTAGTGGGGCTTCCCCCTAACCAGGACTCTCCCACCAGCGGGGCACCGCCCCAGCCGGGACAAGTTCTAACTCACCGACCGGGCATGTGTGGTGCATGTTAGTGTAAGTGTGTGAGTGCTTAAAGGGAGAGGATAGGACAAGGAAGAGGATAGAAAGATCGCGCGCGGTCCGTGGCCCATTTGGTGGGGTACTGCTCCAGCAGTCCCTGGTGTTGATAGGAGAAACCACGGAAAACTACCGATCAGAGAAACCGACGGCTGAAATTCTCCTCCACACAGTGACTGAATTCGACATAGCTTACAAGCCAGTGTCGAAAATCCAGCCACCGTCGGGACTCGAACTTACGACCTCCAGGTCAGAGGCACTGCAGTGACATCAGTTGATACACCTCTCCCGGTGTGATGATGATGATGATGATGATGGAGGTGATAGTTGGGAATTACTGTAAAGCCTTGGAAGGATCGTCGCACTCCTACTACGTACTTGTAATCAATTAATATGTATTCACCGAATTTAAACAACGGTTTAAATATTTCATTACACGGCAACAGTCTGTCGCATACTCAACTTTCGTTTGATACTAATAGACAAAATCTTGAAATTCGAAAAACAATGTGATAGGTTTCCTTTCCTTGTGCAAATCTCATTTGTATGTTACTATTATTTCAATAATAATCAAAATAATAATTAATCGTTATTCGATTATTATTTTCATTCGCAATGATTATGTTATTTTATATTTATATATTAGTATTATTTTTAAAGAAAATGTACCTATTTACAAATAAAATTACTGCATTATTTTACAAATTAAAATCAAAATAAAAGACAGGTTGTAGAAAAATTAAGCTCTTTGTCGATAAGATCGTGGTTGATAAAAGTTGTTCCCTCTGTTGATTTTATTTGTGAATAAGTGAGTATTGATTTCGGGAGTTTCAGCAATTTAGGTCATTAGTTTCGTAAGCGTAGTGTATGATATCACGGGAAATGGTGGTGTTCACCTTCCGCTGGAACACGATTCGGCACTGACTCAGTGATGTTACTGCAGCGCCTCTGAGGCAGCGGGAGGTCCTAGGTTCGAGTCCTGCGGCAGAATTTTCGACACTAGCTTGTGAGCTAGGTCGAATTCAATCGCTGTCTGGAGGAGAATTCTAGCGGCCGGCTGCTCTGATCGGTAGTTTTCCGTGGTTTCTTCGATCAACACCAGACGAATGCCGGAGCAGTACCCTAACAAACGGGCCACGTACCGCGCGCGATCTTTCCTTCCTCTTCCTTGTCCTATCCTCTCCCCTGACACACACACTTACAATAACATGCACTACACTACCACATATTCCGGGAGACCGGTCGGGAGCTTAGAGCTTGTCCCGGCTGGGGCGGTGCCCCGCTGGTGGGAGAGTCCTGGTTAGGGGGAAACCCTATTAGCCGACGGTAGGTTGGCACCGGATCTCGCCATCCAGCGGAGGAAGATCACCGCTATCATCCGATAATAAAAAAAACATGCACTACACCCACGTGACTAATGTCCAAAGCAGTTGACGCGCCCGGAACACGAAAATATCAATCAACCAGCACCGACTCGTCACGTCGGTTTGTGGAATTCCGCCATCCAGGTAGTATCTACCCCAGCGGGGCACAGTCTACCCTTAAATTGGAAAAATACCTATGCAAAACTTACTTCAAACATTCTCTTATTAACATACTTAAAATATTTTCTGGACTGTTCCCCCGAAATGTGTGGTAGTGTAGTGCATGTACGTTTAAGTGTGTATGTAAGAGGAGAAGGAGGAATGATATATTGCGCGTTGTCCGTAACCCGTTTGCTAGGGTACTGCTCCAGCATTTTCCTGGTTCTTTTCGGAGAAAACAGCGAGAATCAGCGATTAGAGAAGCCATATGGTACTATTCTCTTCTAGGGTGATTTCTTTCTATCCAGCCATGTACTCACGGCTTGAGTCGAAAAACCCCACCGACGAGATTCGAACCCTGCACTTCTCGGAAAAAAAAAATCAGAGGTAATGGCGTTCCTGGTTGAGCTATCGCTGCCGGCATTCCATTCTTTCTGGCCATCTTCGGGTTCTGTTGATGCCCAACTCGTACAATGAGTGCTTCAACGTACCAGACCGTGACGCCAAGATTAGCTTCTTGTATTTCACAGTGTCGCAACGTTTCGCTTTTCGACCATCGATATAAAGCTGCAAAGTAAATTTCCAACGGGGAAAGCGTTTTCGTGTAATTTTCTCCGACACTTTCGCTTTAATTGCTCAACCCCTTGAGTGACGGCTGTTTCTGTTCGAATGCCTGGTGACTGGTGTACGCAAAGAACTGCACCTTCAACCAAGCGCTTGGTGCGTAATGGAATTGCAGTTACGAAGTCAGTCGAGCGATTCAGAGTCCAAGGGAAAATGTTAATTGCATCTGCGTGTACACCTTGATTGCTAGTCTGCTGAGGAGTTACGTAAGGAACGAGTAATACTGCAAGTAGTTGTTAAATGGAACAATAAGAGGAAATGCATAAACATTTTTCAGAAGGTTTTTGAATTGTTCTCTCTCAAGGCCTGACGCCGAATTACCAGAAATAATTACTTGCCAGACTTGGATTTCCAGTTTCTTACCATCAATCATGTTTGTTATCTACCCTGTGATTTTAAGCAATATATAAAATTATGGGCTATTTTGTTTTACGACGTTAGATTTCTGATTATTTTATATTATCACACACAAAGTAGTTGTGTGCTCACAATATAAAAACATAATTGAAAATCTTTTGATTGAGGATTGTTTTAGAATTCAAGAATTAATGTAA
This sequence comes from Teleogryllus oceanicus, assembly GCA_964035755.1. Classification (NCBI taxonomy): domain Eukaryota; kingdom Metazoa; phylum Arthropoda; class Insecta; order Orthoptera; family Gryllidae; genus Teleogryllus; species Teleogryllus oceanicus. The sequence goes on from CAXIVR010000012.1 coordinate 548,160, forward strand.
AATCTACCAATTTAGAACTGTTTCTTAATGTTAAGTATTTCGTAGCCCTACAACATACTACATTTTTATTTCTCTTAGTTGTTATATCATATACGTGTGATTTATAGCCTCCGTTTTTCCTTACCGTTACTTCTTTATTACAATAATGTTCTGATCATGTTAATACGCAGCCATTTCCTACGTTCTGGACTCTCGTTGGAAGGGACACCAGAGTGCCGTTACTAAAGGGCCGAAGGGCATCCTCGGAGGCAGCTGGGGAGTCGCCACCGCGGAGAAACGGCTCCGGCGCCATCGCGTGCGCTACGCAACGCGTGAGAGAGCTCCTTGAGCATCCGCATTGCTCTTTGAAACGCGAGTGCTGGCGCATGCCGTAACAGGGACACCCATCGCCTGGTGCAACGAAGATTCCGGCGCCGCACGCCCGATTGCAAAAGTCAAATAAGAAAAGGAAAGAAACTTCAATGTATCCTTGAGAATCACACTGGCTTAAGAGTTTGAGTTTAAATGAAATTCAGATGCACAGATGGTTGCTTATTGTCGTTTGAAGCACACTTTTTTTATTCTTGAAATGAATCCAGTAGTGTTGTGCGATTGTTTCACACTCACACAGTTTGCAGATGATATTTAATAACGATAATAATAATGTTAATGAAAATAATAATAATAATAACAATAATAATAATAACAATAATAATAATAATAATAATAATAATTATTATTATTATTATTATTATTATTATTATTTTATAAATGATATTCCGGGAGTGATGGCTCAAAGCATCAACTGATGTCACTGCAGACCCTCTGACTGGGAGGTCCTAGGTTCCCACTCCACACGGCAGCAGGATTTTCGACACTAGCTATTCAGCTACGTCGAATTCAGTCGCTGTCTGGAGGAGAATCCTAGCGGCCGACTGATCTCATGAGTAGTTTTACGTGGTTTCTCCAATCAACACCTACCAAATGCCGGAGCAGTGCCCTAACAAATCGGGCCACGGACCGCGGGCTATTTTCCCTACCTCTTCCTTGTCCTATCCTCTCCTCTTACACACACACACACACACTCACTTACACTAACATACACTACACTACCACATATTCCGGGAGACTGGTCGGGAACTTGGTGATTGTCCCGGCTGGGGCGGTGCCCCGATGGTGGGAGAGTCCTGGTTAGGGGGAAACCGCACTAGTCGACGGTAGGTCGGCGCCGGATCTCGCCATCTCACGAGAAAAAAATATGCACAACACTTACGGGAATAATGACCTAAACTGTTAACGTGCCTGGAATCACTAATAACCAACCAACCTACAAGTGATGTTTAACTGTTCAAGGCCGATCTGGATGAACGAGGTGGCTAGAGCGTGTACCGACTCAGCGCCTCGGCCTGAATGGTAATGGGTTCGAGTCTCGCCGCGACCATGGGTGTTTGTCCCTTGTCGTTCATGTACGTGCTTTGTCCCGGAAGGCCTTGAGTCTACTGACAACAGCCCGAGGAGACCGCAAGCGTCTAGTGTAAAAGGTTATAATGTGTCTCCATGAGAGACATAGTGGCTGCCCGGCGCAGATAACCGAAATCGACATCCCCTGAAGCTGGAAAAGACCCAGGAAGGAAAAAAAAGTTTTGACTATTCAAGCAACTTTCTGCTTGAAGAAATTTTTTGAACAGTCAATCATAATTTGTAACCTTACGTCTGCTAAATAGTTAAGAGGTCGCATCGGTAACGACAATCGGAAAAACCGAAAACATATTTCCATGTAATTGGTAAAATTACAATTATGACCAGGTGGGGAAATGCAAAATGGTGATAATAATACGTATTATTAATATTAAAAATATCAATAATTAATAATAACAATAACAATATAATATTAATAATAATTATTATTATTACAATAATACAGAAATTTCCTTCATATCTGCGTCCCGAAAAATGTGTCTAATCTTTTCTTCTAACGATTATGCTTAGTAGATGTCAGATGGTTTGATTAAATTCTTCTTGTATTATTCAACGAAGTGTAAATTGAATCTATTTTTCAGGAAATTTCATTGTGAAAATATTATAAAATTATATCTTACTATTGGAAAAGATTGGATAAAATTATTTCTTACAATTGGATTCTAGTAGGGAAGATCCTTTAAATGTGAAACAACAGAGTAAGACGGTGATGTTAGCGAAGATGCTCTTTCCAGTCTAACTTTCAATTTCAATATTTCATACAAGGAAAATCGGTTTTGTGTTAGTTATTTTGAGAAAGAGAAAGACATTTCTTGAATCTTAGATATCGTGCACAGCGGAAGAAAATGAAAGTCCTTGTAAGAGAAATGATGCATTAGCTTAAGCATGATAAATATAAAATGTACAAAGTAATATATTCAAATTCTCATAATGCAGAATGCGAAAAAAGACGTCCCATATTTGTTGGAATGTAAGCATATGGTTTTTCGAAATAGGATATTATTTAGCCAAGATTTTCTTTTGCTCTGGTTGTCGATGGAAATCAGGGATGCTTTCACAACTTGTCTCACTAGTTCAAGAATTGAGGAGATTTTCAAATAGATTAATAAAGCATGGGAGAAAGTTTTTTGCTTTCTGTTGTACAGAGCTACGTGACTTTTAGAGGTGGATGAATGGAGATGACGCTAAAGACCTCTCTGGTATTCAGGTGAAGGGTATAGTGAGGAGCTAAGAATGACAGAGCAACGCAGATGGAGGTAGAGTTGTGCTTTCGAAGAAGCGCTGATACAGTGTTACGCTAACAATAAAAGAATAGTGTTGCGGTTAATAGAGGAGCAGAAACTTCAAGATATGTTGAGACAAGATTAGTACTTGTAATGCCCAACGTGATTAACACAGTGTTAGGATGAGGGATATGGCAATATATATATGAACGAAAGATTCATGGATTTGAGCGGAAAGACCAAAAATTGTAATGGCTATTAAGTCAGATGCAGCAAAACCCAGATGTCTCAAGAGATCTAAAATAGTAACGGCTCCAGCCTGTTTTTTCAGAGGAGAAAAGAAGTCTTTTGTTTGCTACCATAAATAAGCTTTCTACAAATTAGATTGCATGCATCAACTTATGATGAGATGAGAGAGAGAGACCTGTCGGTTCGGTTTCCCCCTTCACCCGGACTTCTATCAGTTCACAGTGTAAGATTACGACGGCTCCACACATTCGGCATTCGCCGAGCAGCGAGCTAGTGCTCGCCCAATCCCGATCACCTGACGTGTTCGGCGAATATTCGCTCCCCTTGACGTGCCCAAAAAATCGACACGCGGTGGGTAGGTCGAACCCCGAATGTTCGTCACTGGGCAAATAGCAAGCAACTCATCCACACTACTCGGGATTCGGCGAGCGGTTGCTCGGTGTTCGCCGAATAACGAATGTGTGGAGCCGCCTTTACACTATGTAGCAGCCTCTGTCCTCGCCCTGGTGCATGCCAAATGTTACACGACTCAGATGTAGACGAAGATAGGAGCCAAGGTTCCCGATGATCTTGTTAAGACACGTCTCTAGATGTTATTTCAAGGGTGGTCTTCCTCTTCCCAAACCGTGTCTCAATTAAAAAAGCCGCTGGAGCGTTCTGATACGGGATTCGCTAAATCGAAGGAGGAAACGCTGAGGGCTCCTCTTCGGACTAGTTTCTATCTTTTTCACTTCGCTTAAAAGAGCACGTAATTTTAAAACAAGATCAAAGGTAACTCATTCTTAGCTATTAAGTAAAAAATATTCATTTTCCCTCAAATATCGAAACAAATATTTTGTATTAATAACTACATATAAAAGATAATATGCCAAGAGGACTTCCCTCCCTTCCCTCCTACAGTGAGAAGTGGCTCAGGACATTAACTGATGTCACTATAGTCCCTCTGACCAGGAGGTCCTAGGTTCGAGTCCTGACGGCGGCAGGATTTTGGACACTAGCTTGTCAGCTAGGTCGAATTCAGTCGCTGTCTCGTGGAGAATTCTAGCGGCGGGCTGCTTTGAACGGAAGTTTTCCATGGTTTCTCTGATCAACACCAGACTCAACAAAACCCCAACAAACGGGCCATGGACCGCGCGCGACCTTTCCTTCCCCTTTCTTGTCCTGCACCCCTTACTTACACATACGTACACTAACATGCACTACAATACCACACATGCCGGGAGACCGGTCGGGGGCTTAGAGCTTGTCCCGGCTAGGGCGGTGCACAACTGCTGGGAGATACCTGGTTGGGGAAAACCCACTTGCCGACAGTAGGTCGGAGCCGGATCTCGCCACATAGCGGGAAGATCACCGTCACCTCCCGAGCATAACATACACTACACTTACGGGACTAATGACCGTAGTAGTAGTAGTAGTAGTAGTAGTAGCAGTAGTAGCAATAGTAGTAATACTACTAGTAGTATTACTACTAGTAGTATACTATTACTACATATAAAGTATAATACTACTAGTAATAATACTAGTACTAGTAATACTAGTAATACTAGTACTAGTAATACTAGTAATACTAACAAGTATTACTAGTAATACTAACAAGTATAACTAGTACTAGTAATACTAGTAATACTAGTAATAGTTGACGCGCCCGGAACCACTAACAATCAATCAACCTCCCCGCCCTTGAGAAACAACCGTTGACGCGGGATGAGTGTAGCGCGAAAGACGGAAGCTGGGTAGACGCAAGAAGGACGACTGCTGCAGTGAGGCCGAGCGTCGGCGGTGACGAAGGGGGGGCGAGCGAGCGAAAAGCGGCAGCGGAAAGCCTCGCCGCCGCCGCCGCCGCCGCCGCCGCCGGCAGCGAGAGGGAAAGGATTCCCGCGGCGAGAGGCACAGCTGGCGCGGCGGGGGCCGGCCGGCGATTTCACCGCCCCACCTCCGCGGCAGGACAACACGCCCGCAGTGGGCCGCACATGCAATGCCACGGCCCATTACCCTGCGAGTGAGCGTTCACTCGGAAACAACCGTACTGAGAGCAACTAAATTCACAGCTAAATTCAAATCGCCTGTTTCGTCGCCCAAGTAATACCTTCTTTCTCCCATGGTTAGTGAAAGGAGCGTAGCGAAATTTGCTTGGTCAGACGGAAGAGCAGGCCTCATGGCCTGAGTCTCGCCTCGTAAAATAATGCACATTCAATTCATTTCAATGGTACAGCGTTCGTTTTCAATGGAGCACAGAATGGTTTATTTGAAATGGAAAACTGCATTAAAACCGTTTTCTTTTCGTTTACTATTAATTTGTAATTTGGGAACCAATTTGAAACATCTGATATTGTACTATTTACGGTTTCTTCATTGCAAAGGATGTTCGTATCATCCGCAAAGAGAACCGTTCTTCCGTTTCGAATCGTCGAGGGAATATCGTTTACGTAAAGTAGGAATAGAATAGGCCCTAAAATCGATCCTTGAGGAACTCCACGTGCAATGGGCAAAGAGTCGGAAAGGTGCGTACGTAATGTTCCATCAATCCAGTAAGGTATTTCCACTCTCTGAGATCGTTGTTTAAGGTACGATCATAACCAATCTAGAGCAATACCACGGATTCCATATGAAGGTAATTTTGAAAGTAAAATGTCATGATCATTGACGTCAAAAGCTTTTGAGAGATCTAAAAATAATCCATTAGGTGCCTGGTTTTGATCCATTGATGAAGCGACATCTTTAAGAAAAGAAAATATGGCTGTTTCCGTTGATTTTGATTTTCTAAATCCATGTTGGCAATCTGAAAGCGCGTTGTTTACTGAGAAAGGTTTCCATTCGTACGTAAAAAAGTTTCTCTAATATTTTTGAAAAAACTGATAGAAGAGAAATGGACCGATAATTTTGAATTTCATTTTTGTTGCCTTTTTTGAAAAGCGACTTAATTTTAGCTGTTTTGAAATTATCTGGAAACGTTCCAGTGCATAAGGATGCATTAAATATGTAAGTTAACGGGTGTATAATGGTATACGCACAGGTCTTTAACAAAGAATCCGGGAATTCTTCGAAACCGGACGAATATTTCTTTTTTAGTTTACCGATTATTTTGAGAATTTCATAGCAAGAAGTTTCGGAAACGATCATCGTGTCTAAAAGTTTGGGTGAACTGTCTGTTATTGAATTTTGTGCCTGAAGACCCTTCGTGAGATCGGCAGCAATTCTCGAAAAATATTGGTTAAAGAGACTAACCACTGTTGCCGGATCGTTCACATTTATATCGTTATATGTTAAAACAACATTCTCTACTAGATTTCTAGTTGATTTGGTCGTATTTTTTATTATATTTCACATTGCTTTCGTTTTGCTATTTGAGTTCAAAATATCCCGATAGTTTTTCATGATTTTTGCCTGCCTTATGACGTTTCTTAACAATGACTTGTATTTTTTAAAGTAGCTGAGGAAATTTTGAGATATGTCATGACGTTTAGAAATGAAAGAAAGAATTTGCTTGTTTTGACAGGATGTCCTAATCCCTTGTGTTATCCAAGAATTGCTTTTCCGTGAAGTATTTAATTTTCTTTTTTGAAGAGGAAAGCAAGAGTTAAAATGAAATGAAAGAGTTAAAAAAATTATATTTGTCGCTTGTATCAACAGTATTATAAACGTCCGCTTCCCATGACTCCTGCATCAAGTAATCAATGAATAATTTTATTTTACTTTTAGTAAACAATCTAGTGCTACGTGTATTATTTATTGTGTCAGTGTTCGCATTTCTTATAATGGTAAGAATTTGTGCATCGTGGTCACTGTTATTATGCCCATGCACTCGCTTTGATAGTCCATTCGTTTCGCCACCTCCGCTGCAGGACAACACGCCCGCAGTGGGCCGCACATGGAATGCCAGGGCCCATTACCCTGCGAGTGAGCGTTCACTCGTAAACAACCGAACAGAGATTTTATAAGAAGGGACCGCTTTGAGATTTTTAATTGATTGATTTTTTCGTGTTTCCGGGCGCGTCAACTGCTTCGGTCATTAGTCCCGTTAGTGTAATGTATGTTTTTTCTCGGGAGATGGCGGTGGTCTTTCCCCCGCTAGATGGCGAGATCCGGAGCCGACCTACCGTCGGCTAGTGGAGTTTCACACTAACCAGGACTCTCCCACCAGCGGGGCACCGTCCCAGCCGGGAGAAGCTCTAAGCTCCCGACCGGTCTCCCGGAATATGTGGTAGTGTAGTGCATGTTAATATAAGTGTATGTGAGAGGAAAGGGTAAGACAAGCAAGAGGAAGAAAATATCGCGCGTGGTGCGTGGTCCGTTTGTTAGGGTACTGCTCCAGCATTCACCTGGTGTTGATCGGAGAAACCACGGAAAAGTACCGATCAGAGCAGCCGGCCGCTAGAATTCTCCTCCAGACAGCGACTGAATTCGACCTACCTGAAAAGCTAGTGTCGAAAATCCCCGTTTTAAGAGCTACTGCTGGAGACGTAACTGCAGATCATGTTCATGCACTCACCAGGAGCGGTGGCTCAGTGCATCAACTGATGTCACTGCAGTGCCTCTGACAGGGAGGTCCTAAGTTCGGCAGGATTTTCGAAATTAGCTTGTGAGCTCGGTCGAATTAATTCGCTGTCTGGAGGCGAATTCTAGCGGCCGACGTCTCTGATCTGTAGTTTTCCGTGTTTTTTTCCGATCAACATCACGCGAATGCCGGAGCAGTACTCTAACAAACGGACCACGGACCGCGCGCGATCTTTTCTACATCTTCCTTGTCATATCCACCTCCCACACACGCTTGTTCATCCTCACACATACACACACACATACACACACACTTACACTAACATGCACTGCACTATCACACATGCCGGGAGACCGGTCGGGGACTTAGAATTTGTCCCAGCTGGGGCGGTGCGCCGCTGATGGGAGACACCTGGTTGGGGAAAACCCCGCTAGTCGACGGTAAGTCGATGCCGATTTTCGCCATTCAGTGGGCGATGATCACCGCCGCCTCCCGATGAAAAACATGCACTACACAAACGGAACTTATGACCTCGGTATTTGACGCGACGGGAATCACTAATCAATCAAACAAAATCCATGCACTCACTTTAGTAGTCCGTTCGTTTACATTTAGCTAATTTATTAATGGATTCATCACCGTCTCTTGCAATGCCATCATTCTGCACGACGTTCATTTGTGTCCCTACATGTCAATGTGGTCCCTTCTTAGAGTTACCTCTGTACCTCAGCGACCCTTAACACTTCTCCAATAGTTACCAACATACAAAGTATTGTTGAATAGGTAGCGGTATTTCAGATTGACATGATCGTAAACAGAAATATTGTCGCATAATATTTATTAATCCTAGAACAGACATTTGAATGTAATGACACTAACAAAACGAAATGTTTTTTACAAGAATGCACATTTATACTATTAACATATACTGCAATATAATTCTTGAGAGGATAATAGCTGAAAACTTACGACATAGTAATGTGCATGGGATAGTCTCATGTAAAGATAGATATTTACGGGCAAACGTGAAAATACGCTTCATTGTGACTGAATGTCATGTGCTGAACGAAAGCCGCGGAAGATAAAGGGAGAAGAAAAATAATCAACTCTCATTTGTTGAAAATACCCGGGTAATATTGAAAAGAAGGAAAAGGTCTGTAGCTGAACAGATTGTGTTCGATAGAGAACGTCATCTATCTTCGAACTGACTTATGTATATTATATAATTTAATTAATTACACACCTGTGTTTAATTAATACACTCCTGTGTATTAAAAATTCGTTATGAATACGTTCATGTTTCTCTAAGATTTGTTTCAATGATAGAAGCATGCTTTTTCTGTAAACTAATGAGATGAAGTGATCGCCGAAGTTAAAAGAATTTCTTCTGACTTGGAAGATAATTCTTTGTCACGTACTCTAGTAACTATCCCAATTCAGGATATAATATTTTCCCACGAAGTCTTAATTGGTGTTTTGTTACTTTTGTATCCTTTTATTGACTCTAAATATCTCTGGTGGAAATTCATGGGCAAGAATAATAAAAACAATTGTTACGAATAAGAACATATGACACCAACCAGTTTCTTAAAAATATTTACATAGCATGTATCTGCCATTTAGGCAGATATCGCAATTTAAAAAAATACATTTCTTTCACTGTTCTTCACTTTCATTGCACCGCAATGTATCCCCCCCCAAAATGCGTTGGTTTTGCAAAACGATTACTAAATACTTTCCAAGCAAAGCAATGAAAAATATAGATTTCTTTAATGTTTTGTGATATGTCAACAGCACATTCTTTGCTGTTGACATACTCTAGATATATAAGAACTGCAAATATATAAAACAAACAAAAATATTCCTTTAGAAGTAAATAAAAAGACGTAAGAGTTTTTAAAACTATCAAGAAGATCGAGAATGTTATGTCCATACAACGCTGATTGAAATTGGCATCGTTAAAACTTGACGCGCTATTTCCGAAAAAAAAAAACTTCTTTAAAGTGTACATTTAGACAAATGATATTAAGGAAATTAGGAGTACCGAATGTTCATAAACTGTTAATGAAGAAGGACGAGACAAATAAATCGACAAAAACACGTTTATTTTATCACCCAGTGCTCGTTGTTATGTTTACCTCTTACTCAATTGTTTTCATGCAAGGATTTCTCTTTAACCGCTGAAATTTCTATAACGCAGATGTGATAATTTCCGAACTGTTCTTGTCGTTTCACTAGTTTCTTCATACAGTCGCTTGGAGCAATCCCGTTTGAGTCGGGAAGGTACAGGCTTTCTGCATCGTCGCTTGCACTTTCTCACTTTCTCTGTTACCTAGTCCCCACGCCCACGGAAGAAGACGAAAACAAACCCGCGTGACGTCGTCATCTTCGTCGGTGCTGGTGTCACGGTCACTTGGCATAGCCCCACCTTGCCAGGGGCCTGGCATCGACTCCCGAAAGGACCTGCTTCGCAATTGCTGTCTCGATCACTCATTCAAGTCACCGACCCTAGAGGAGAGTAGAAAGGTGCCTTTTCTAACGCTCGGAGTCTGGTGGAGGCAGAATAGAGAGACACTGGAAACTCTTCGTAGAAAGGAGAGTTGCAAGATAAATTTCGAACCTCTTTTCTTTTCCCGTCACTATGAGGAGGATTCCTCATTAGACTTTTCACTAATATTGCCACTTCACTAATGATTTCGGATAGAGCTCAACTGCAAAATGTTGTCAAAAACATAAATCGACGAAATATTTTGTTTTGAAGTTCTGTCACTCACTGGTGCATCATGTCAGCGCCATGGTGATATCTCCTACACTGTCACTATCCCTATCAAAACATTAATGCATCTGAAAACAAAATTAGGAAGTATTTCTCTTCGATGTCAAAATCAAGGAAATTTGATGGAAAAGGGAATAATAAAAATTTTTATAGCTTTCTCGGCTTCATCAATACACTGCTTTCAATTATTTTGAATTTTAAAATCTTCATTAGAATTTTCATTAATATTTATACTTCAGTAATAATTTCGGATAGAGTTCAACTGCAAAATGTTGTCAAAAATACAAATCGGCGAAATATTTTGTTTTGAAATTCTGTCACTCACTGGGGCATCGTGTCAGCTCCACGATGATATTTCTCGCACTGTCACTGTCCATGCCAAAACATTAATACATCTGTAAACAAAATAAGGAAGTGTGTTTCTTCGTTGTCAAAACCAAGAAATTTGGTGGAAAAAGGAACAATGAAAGATTTTATAGCTTTCTCAGCTTCAACAATCCACTACTTTCAATTATTATGAACTTTAAAATCTTCTTCGTTAACATTCACATACGATTAATCTTCGTTCAACGCACTTCTATTTATGTCTTCCAGATGACATACTCACTTCCGCACTCCGTATGTTGCGCCGTCGAACTTCCTACACACACACTCACTTTCACTGTCACTCTCACTTTGGGCCGGAAGGATAAAGAAGACAAACGAGCACAACCGGGCGGACACAAAATTTCCAGACACGCCCACCTTACACCCGGTCCGAAGCATCGGTGCACAACACAACCGTCGAGTCGACGGGGCGCGCCTTCGACTCCCGTCGCGGCGCGGGGGCGCGGTCGAGCTTACCTGCGGCGCCGAGCTGCGGCGAGGCGTTGGACTCCGCCACCATGGCTGCGAGCGTGATGGAGCGTGAGCGTGATGGAGCGTGAGCGTGCGTGCCGGAGGGCCGAGTGACCGCGCCGCGGCGCCACGCGGTTCGCGTCGCAGAGATGACTGAGCCACCTTGGCCGCGCGGGCCGCCTTCACCACCCAATCCTCCGCCGCCGCCGCCGCCGCCGCCGCCTCCCGCGCCGCTCCGTACGCGCCGCGGAGGTGGAGAAAGGTGGCGGTGACGTCACTGACCTACATCCTTGCGTAGAAAAGACTGGCCACCCCCCGACCAGACCACCGGGGGCGCGCCCGCTGACGAGGGATGCTGTGGTCCAAGGGATGCCATCGAGGGGCATTTTTTTTTCTATTTCCTCGCGGTAGTACTTTGGATACTCATCTACAAGTTTTATTTGAATTAAAGATGTAGTTTGGCGGCCCGGAGGCCGAGATCGCTAAGGCAGTAGTGTCGTAGTGATCGTCGACAGAAGGGTCGCGGGTTCGACTCCCGCCTCGGGCATGGTTGTATTTGTCCTTTCACCCCTTATCATCACCATATCGTTTCATCCTCATAGTTACCATACCGTTAACACCTAATGACCTAGATGTTCATGCGACCTTAAATAACCAATTGAAAAAATGTATTAATTTTGATTTTGTAGCCTCTAGGAGACTAATCAGTCTCAATGCTCCTCACCGGGACAGATGGCTCAGGGCATCGGCTGATGTCGCTGCAGTGCCTATGACCGGGTGGTCCCAGGTTCGAGTATGGCAGTAGCAGGATTTTCGACCCTAGCTTGTCATCCAGGTCGAATTCAGTCGCTGTCTGGAGGAGAATTCTAGCGGCCGGCTGTTCTGATCGGTAGTTTTCCGTGGTTTCTCCGATAAACACTAGACGAATGCTGGAGCAGTACCCTAACAAACGGGCCACGGGTCTCGCGCCAAGCGCGATATTTCCTTCCTATTCCCTGTCTTACCCCTCCTCTCACATACTTATATTAACATGCACTACACTACCACACATTCTGGGAGACCGGTCCAGAGCTTAGGCCTTGTCCCTGTTATTATATTGCATTTATACATGTCCTAATATTTATTTTTGTTGTTGTTGACATTACGATGCTTCAGAGGCAGCTGCAAACGAGTCTTTGAATTGTTAGAGAGGTTATTGGGGAAGACGTTTCTATGTACGAAGAATCAGTATCGATGCACGGAATGATTTGGAATGAGAATATATAAGGAAGTGCATAAATAAAGTCTTGTTTCGTCATTATACGTTAAATATGAGGGGGAATATACATAACAATCTTATAGCAGAGCGTGGTTGGTTTAAATGAAATAAAGATAAAACCATGGCAGAAATAATGTCGACAACATATGGTAAAATAGAAGCTTTGTCGAATTCCAACTACTTGTGGAGTATGAAGATAAGTGCACTCATTAGATTAAAGCACTTATATAATGCGGTTTTAAATAAAGATGAACCGAAGGTAAATGGAGGAGATAATGTGAGTGAGAAAAAAAACAAGTCTGGGCGTCGAAAAATAACGAAGTAATGGGAATAATAATACTAACGTTATCTAATGAACAACTTCTGGCGGTTAGGGAAATCAAGAACGCGAAGGTATTATGGAATACACTGAAAAGAAGACACGAAGGGTAACTAAAGAACAGGTTAGTGAAATTAAAAATAAAACTCGCCAAGATACAGAAAAACGAAAGAGAAAGTGTTGATAACTTCCTTACTAAAGCGAGAGGAATATCATGTGAAATAGAGGAACTAGTGTCGAAGATATATGTTAGACAGACTTCTAAGAAATTATAAGGAGGTATTTGTTGCTCTATAGGCTAACCTACATTCAAACTTTGAATCGATGCGACCGGTAGCGGTAGCTCAGTGCATCAACTGATGTCACTGCAGCGCTTCTGTCCGGGAGGCCCTAGGTTACACTCCCCACGGCGGTAGGATTTTCGACACTAGCTTTTCAGCTAAGTCAAATTCAGTCGCTGTCTGGAGGAGAATTCTAGCGGCCGGCTGCTCTGATCGGTAGTTTTCCGTGGTTTCTCCGATCAACGCCAGGCGAATGCCGGAGCAGTACCCTACAAAACGGGTCACGGACCGCGCGCGATGTCCTTCCTCTTCCTTGCCCTATCCTCTCTTATTACACACACACTTACACTAACATCCACCACACTACCACATATTCCGCGAGACCAGTTGGGAGCTTAAAGCTTGTTCCGACTGGGGCGGTGCCCCGCTGGTGGGAGAGTCCTGGTTAGGGGGAAACCCCACTAGCCGACGGTAGGTCGGCGCCGGATCTCACCATCCAGCGGGGGAAGATCACCGCCATCTCCCGAGAAAAAAACGTGTACTACACTAACGGGACTAATGACCGAAACAGTTGACGCGCCCGGAAACACGAAAAAATCAATAAAATAATCAAGTGAATCGATGCGCGACAATTGGTTGAGACAAGAACGAAATTGCATTCGATCACATTCACGAATTGACGCAGTAGCATACAAGTCGAAAGAAGTAAAAAGAATAAATGTAAATTGTTGTTTTTGTGGAAAAGTTGGTTATTATGCCAAAGAATGGTGGCATTGGAAGGATAGAAATATAAATAATTCAAGAGACGATTACAATAACGAACTTCAATATGTGCGAAGAAATAGTAGTACTCTTGACGAAAAAAGGGGAGAGAGAAATCCGAATTCATTTAATTATAGTAAATCAAGACGGGGTGGGGTTTGCAAAAGGGAACACGCCATGTTCCTTAACGAGAACAATGTCAACATAAATGATTAAGGAATAACAGCGTGGTTGCTAGAATCTCTGGGTACGTCTCATATCACATCGAAAGAAAACTTATTACGTGACAAAAAATCGCGAATAACTGAAATCACCACAGCTGAATGGAGATAAAGTATTTATTCAGAGTGTGTGGGACATATCGCGGGTTATTGTGGTATTAATGTCAACAATATAATAAAATTAATATAGAAGAAGTGTTGTACATATCTAACTTAAATTCTTATCTATTATCGCTTGCAGTCATTGTGAATAAAGACAGGAAAATTATATTGGATAAAAGGGGTGCGAAAATTTACGACACAATCGATAATGTTCTTGTAGCTGAAGTTTCGTTCGACTGGGACAATTTTATTTTTAAAATTAATGTAAACAAGACAAAGAGAACGATTATTCTATCTTGGAGAGTAATATGGATGGTAAACGCATGAGAACGCTTGTTACTAACGAAGTTTGTTTAAAGTCAAATAAGAAAATCAACGATTTGTGGCATAGGAGGCTCGGTCATATTAATTATGGATGTTTGTATAAGATGCGAAAAGAAGATATGGTAAGAGGATTGGGAGATTTCGTCCTCAGAAACGAACGCTGTGCAAGCTGTTTATTGGGAAATTTTAAAAGAATTCCGTTCAAAATTGTAGATAATGAGACAAACACGCATATACCGGAATCATTGCACGTAGATATTCGTGGACCAATGCATGTAGAATCATTAGGCGGTAAAAGATACATTACATTGATAGTGGACCAGTTTAGCCGTCGATACTTCGTAGATGTTAACGAAATTTGATGAAAAAAAAAAAAAGGGTTTTTTTTACAGGGATTAAAAGTGAGAGAACCGTACCTTACCTCAAAGCGACGGTATAGCTGAAAGGTAATAGAACAATCCTGAATGTAACGAGAACTCTATTAATATATTCGGGATTGCCACTAAAGCTCTGGAAAGAAGCTGTACAAACTGCGGTATATACTCATAATGTGACACCAACAATTACGAAAGAAAAAGCCAGTGTGGAGTTGTGGTCAGAAACGAAACCAAATATAACGCATTTAAGAAAATTCGGGTCGAAAGTGATTTTGGGAATCCGAAGATTTAGGGAAATAAATTTCAAAAAACTGAGTAAATATGGTATTTGTGTAGGATATTCCAGATGAAGGATAGCTTACAGGGTATATGACATAGAGAATGACGACATAATAGAATCCAAGAATGTAGCATTCATTGAATCGGAAATTGGAAGCGAATCATTCGACATCTAATAAAATTGATTAAAATAACAATTTTTTAAAAAAAAAAAAAAAAAGAAAGAAGAAATTTAAATGATAGAAATAGTAATCTAACTTCTAATATTGATAAAATTACTAATCGAATTGAGAATGAACAAGAAGATAATTTGATAAAAAGTGATGATTTTGCAAATCTGAAGAAGGCAAGAAATCCGAAGATAATCAAGAATAAGATATTCTACAGTAAGATAATATGCGACGGCATGTTTGATGCAAGAAACAGTTCCAAGAAAATATTGTGAAGATGTTAATGGAAAGAATAAGGACCAATGGAAAAAGCAATACAAAAGGAACTAAATTATCTTCAAAATTATGACATGTCGGAAGTAATGGACCGAAAGATGGTTAACAATGAGAAAATTCTAAGAACAAAGGGATCCGTGCGTAAAATTCTTGAGCGTGGTCATGAGCGACCACATAGTTTGTACATAAGATTAACAATGTTTGAGAAAATAACACGATATAATTACAAATATTACAAAATGATACAAATCTTTTGGACTTTTTATTACATCAAAGTATGATCACAGGATGATGATACAATAAATTGATACTTAATATTCAACGTAATAAGCAAGGACGAAACAAGAGAAACACTTGCTGTAAACATATTCCTGGAATATTTGATGAATATTGTAATTAATATACGGCATATTTACATTTTATTACTCTCAACAATTTTTTACTATTTGTGTAGGCTATGTTCAAATGTACATTTTGAGAAATTTCATATTTAATCTTTTTAGGAATACCTGAAATTTGGTATCTGGGGCTAAGTAACTTATCCATTATAATTTGGAATACGCGGCTTTTATGAACTACCATAATATGTTTTAAAAATAAATAACTTCAGTTCCTTGCCATATAATTGAGTTACTATACATTTTTTAAAATGCAAGTATTGTTCTTTTCAGTAACGTGTAGGTAAAATAAATTGCATATATTACTTATTACAAAGATAATTATTGTTTCATACATCTAGTACACGTATGGGAGTCTTGAAGCAGCATGTAAGTTAATTTGGTTGAAATACTGTTTTTTTTGGGCTATCTAGTAATCACAATACGTCCTTATTTATCGTTCACCTATAGTAAACTTTCATGTTTTTCAGGGAATCCGAGATACATACGTATGCAAGCACCACGGTGTTGGATATATCTTGCACCGTGACAAGCACTCAAGAGAACGTTAATCGGAATCCGAGCATTAATCCGGTAACATCGAAAGGTCGGAAACATCAAATTAAGATTTATATAAATCACCAGGCTTTTTGAGTATGCGTTCAAATGTCAGTGTTGTTGAACGCTAGAAATAACGCAAGTAAATCTTTTGGGGGTTATTCAATTAAAATATAGGTAAATCGCTAATAAGCTGGAAGCAAAGAACGATAACTTTATTAACAATCGAAGCAGAATTGAATAATACTATGTGAAGGCAAATGGATAATGTCATGTTTGTAAGTCCTGTGGGATAATAACTAAGGGTAGGATGTTTCTTACATTTACTTGTCACACCTTATTCTATTCTAAACACTGACCATTGCTGTCTAACGATTGTCCCAGATTATACTATCAATAACCTTGGTTGAAGGATTCAACTAACGAAATTAATATCAGGGAGGTAACAACATGTTACCCACTTCACAGTTGCCTGCTACAAAATGCAATCAACTGAAGAGCCTCACGGCTAAACATTGTGATATTGTAAATAAAAATTCAGAAAAAAAGTTGGTTATTTTTCTTCTCCAAAGTGAACAAGTTTCTTTAAATATTTCTCATAGCATTTACGCTTAATAATATTTTTTATTTTAAGTACTTTTTTAGAGTTTGAAGTAGGTTTTACATTTTTTTATTTATCTTATTTCATTTTATGCAAGATAAGTATGAATTGGCAATGATTTGCGATCACCATTTCCCTATTTATTATTATTATTTATTATTATTATTATTATTATTATTATTATTATTATTATTATTGCTAGTTGTAGTAGCATTACTGCTAAATTGAAACTGCACGATGCAGGCGACAAATCCCGAAGACTTTGAACTCCCTAAAACTGGATAATTCCTGAAAATTCCAGCGAAAAAATGTTTATCTTTTAAATACGCACTTTCTGAAGGAATAATTCTTATAATCAATAAAATAATTTTATGACACGTTTATTTCGTTAGTCACGTGCTGACTGTATGCGGTCAAGGAGACAAAACGTCGGTTAAACTACTTGATTAGAGAGAAGATTTTAATGTAATTGTTTTAACCATTGACAAGACTATGCCCCTCTCCGGAGCGGTGGCTCAGAGCTTCAACTGATGTCATTACAGTGCCCCTGACCGGGAGGTCCTAGATTCGAGTCCCAACAGTGGCAAGATTTTCGATACAAGCTTGATAGCTAGGTCGAATTCAGTCTCTGACAGGAGGAAAATTCAAGAGGTCCGCTACTCTGATCGGTAGTTTTCCGTGGTTTCTCCGATCAACACCAGGCGAATGCCCGAGCAGTACCCTATCAAACGGACCACGGACCACGCGCGATCTGTCCTTCCTCTTCCTTGTCCTATCCTCTCCCCTTTCACTCTTGCACTAACATGCACTACACTACCACATATTCCGGGAGACCGGTCGGGAGCTTAGAGCTTGTCCCGGCTGGGGCGGTGCCCCGCTGGTGGGAGATACCTGGTTGAGGGAACCCCGCTAGCCAACGGTAGGTCGGCGCCGGATCTCGCCATCCAGCGGGGGAAGATCACCGCCACCTCCCGATGAAAAACATGCACTACATTTACGGGACTAATGATCTTAATAGTTGTCGTGCCCGGGATCACTAACAACCAACCAACCAACCGTGTCCCTCTCCGAAGTGTCGTCTTGAGGTCCTCGGTGCTTCTCCGCGATACCGTGCGTCGCGTGCCTGGAATGCCGTCACGGAGCAACTGGCCGAACGGATTTGTCTTGGGTCACTGAGGCGGAGACTTTGTGTCGCTCGCTGAAGAACGATCTGAAGGGCAATCCAAGGGAGACGCGCGAGATCATATACGTTTCACTTTCTCGCTCCCGCTTACGCAGTAGGGAGAAAGTTATGTAATGCTGCGTGGAAAAATTCGGCAGAAAACTTGTTATTGCCAGGCCCTGGTAACAAAAAAGTGGATAAATCCAGTTCCTAAATATAGAAAAAATGTCCTCTGACACGTAATGTAGCCAGAATCCATGTTTGGCCCTTGGTAAATCGAATGAAGGCAAAACATCTGTCCGTCTGTGAACAACACTAGGTATCTCCCACCAGCGGGGCACCGCTCCATCACGACAAGCTCTAAGCTCCCGACCTGTCTCCCGGTATGTGTGGTAGTGTAGTGCATGCTAGTGTAAGTGTAATGGGTGAGGATAGGACAAGGAAGAGAAAGGAAAGATCGCGCGGGGTGCGTGGCCCGTTTGTTAGGGTACTGCTCTGGCATTCGCCTGGTGTTGATCGGAGAAACCATGGAAAACTACCCTTCCGAGCTAAAATTCACCTCCAGACAGCGAATGAATTCGACCTAGCTGACTAGCTAGTGTCGAAAATCCTTCCGCCGTCGGGATACGAACCTAGGACCTCCCGGTCAGAGGGACCTGTACGAGGACATCAGTTGATGCTCTAAGCCATCTCTCCTGGTCGAATACCGACGTAGGTTGGGATTCTTAACTGGTGATTTCCATTCAGGGCGGCTCTGAGGTCGACTCGGCTTCCTTTCCAAGTGAATACCAGAATCATTCCTGGGGTGAAGGCGGCCGGAGCACAGCTTTCTCCTTATGGCGACGGAGACGAATAGGCAGAGCCCCACCTTCACCTCCACTTTGGACCACGTCGGCCTGGGTGCAAACGCACAGGGGCTCCTTGTAAACTAAGTAATGTCTTAAATTGAGGATCTCAGAACACAATAAAATTAGGTTGATCACAGGAATTTTTTGAGTGTTCGAAAAATTTTATTAAAAACCGTTTGAAGCACTTCCACTCACAAATACAATAACAAGAACAATTTCGACTGGGATCAACATTCGAGGAAGTAAATAAGTCGAGCAAGCAAGTGTTGTGAAAAATTATGGGGATACATTGGATAAAAAGTAGTTGGTATTATGAAAGTTGCATTGTAGGGTGGTGAATGAAGTAGAGTAATTGTTCCAGGCAACATTTCTGCCTAATTGTCCGTCCGTTTGTCCGTCTAGAGTAAATGCAACTTTTCTGTACGAAGAGTTTGAAGAAACAATTTGGACCGTTTTTGAAAAAATAGCGTTTGAGCGTTTCCGAAAATGTGTGATTTTGAGCTCGTTTTAACAAAAAACGTTTGAGCTTCTGATACATTGTATGTAACATTATTTGAAGCACATGTACTCTTAACCCTCTAGTGCCCCTTGTTACATATATGTAATAAACATTTTTAGTCAACTCGTGTTTGTATTTTGTTGCACTAATTTGCAAATTTTATTTCCTCAGTAGACAAAGACAACTTAAATGAAACATATAAATAAGTTTTTTTCATTCCTGAATGCCTGATGTCGATTTAGCCGTGATCGCTAAGGCATTGTATACTCCTGGCCAGGGTGTGCACATCCCTGGAACTTCTTGTAAAGACCCCTCCCCAAAAAAATCAGTCGAATTGTGTAAATATTTCTTTTTTATTTCTGGGTTAATTTTTCTTCCTGAACAAATATAGTCATTTCTTTTGTAAATAATAAACAATTTATATGTTTCTAGAGTGTTTCTTATGCTTCTACAATGCAAATGTTTGCTTAGAAAGCATTTTTTTTGCGTTGGTTCCAATTCCGTTTGCGTTGGTTCCAATCCTCATCTAGAACCATGCTTAGCTGCTATATGCCTGTGGTTAAGTCGGGGGGCAAGGCCGGGGTAAAGCAAACGGTGGTGGGTCCGCACCGATGTTCACGGGGCATATGTTGTTAAGGTCCAACAGTTTTGCTTCTTCTGATAGAAAAAATGCTCATATAACCAACGCCTTGCGGCGCTCTAGTAGTGAATATTAAGCAACACAACAATTGGTCAGCAGTAAATGTTGCAAAAAACATGCTGCCACAGAGCCGGATTGGCTCCTGTGCGCGCATGAACGCGTTAACAATGGGCAATTTAATATAGATTAACATTAAGAAGTTAAATATAGATTCAGAAAAACTGTTTAAAGATAGATTTCGAAATAGGGCTATGTAAAATTTTCCAAAAATTTGATTTATTTTCACGTGATTATAAAATAAAGGCAATACTGTAAAATATAGGCAATTTTTAATTTTGTTTAAACAATTTTTTCTCAAAAATAGCCCCAAATTTGTTTATTATATTCCGACCTCGGGTAGTATTGATGATTGAGAGAATGGTACAGGTCTCATCACTCTCATGTTCCTTGATATCCCTGATTTTTCGAAAATTGCAAAAATTCACATTTTTTCCGGAGTCTTCCTACAAGTATATTAACGGAGTTAATTTTTTTCTTAATGAAATGTGTTCATCTAAAGCAGGTCTTCATAATGTCATGTTCTATTTTTCGAAAATATGGTATTTTTGTGTCAAACATAGGAAATTTTAAACAATTATTTTCTCAGAAACGGCTCTAAATTTCTTTTTACATTTTACATTTACATTTATTTAAACTGCAATTGGGTATGACCCGGTGGCAGTTAAATAACAATAATTACAATAATAATAACGATATTAATAATAATAATAACAATAATATAATAATAACAATAATATAATAATAATAAAATAATAATAATAATAATAATAATAATAATAATAATAAAATAAAAAAGTACAGTCAACCGAACATGCAAAAACAAATATTTCAACTCTGTCATGATATCCAATAATCATATGTCGGTGATGATAAAATTTAATACAAGCTACATAAGTTTGGCTGAGTTGCATTTTTCTTCTTCACATTTCACGTATCACACCTTCACATTTTTCACGTATGTAGCAAAGAACAGTAAAGAAATTAGTGTTGGTTCCATTTTCGGCACACACTCTGAATTTTTGAAAGTTGGAAAAAAAATTGAACTGGTAACTTCGAATGTCCCGCGCTTTGTTTGAGGCGCTGTGAATATACAGGTGTCCAAGGAGGAAACAACGTAACTTCGAAAATAGCTCTTAAGTCAATTTTAAGCATATTTATTCTAATAAACATCTTGAAGATATCAAATGGCTGAGCCGCAATAAGCATTGGAAATTTGGTTTAAAACTACTTTCCTTGCAAAATTTTGCGCTTCAGAAATATATAAACACTCCAGAAACATGTAAATTGTTTATTATTTTCAAAAGAAATACATATTGTCTAAATTGGATCTTTCCGAAACGTTTGGCAGCACTGAACTCACTTTGTCTTCTTTGGCGTGACTTTAAATTATCGCTGATACATTCACAGAAGATGTTCCAAATGTCCTCATTCTCTGATGCACAATTCAGCACGCTGTATTATGGAAGCCGTTGGGTTAGAAGAAGCTTGTACATGAATGTGTCTAGAATTAATTATATCACTTCTCGTGAACTGTGCCTCGTCTGTGAATGATATACGCCTGCAAACATGAGTTCTTTCAAGCAGCCAGGTACAAAACTGATTGATTGATTTTTTATGGTTTCCGGGCGCGTCAACTGCTTTGGTCATTATTCCCCGTAGTGTAGTGCATGTTTTCTCGGGAGAAAGCAGCGATCTTTCCCCGCTGAATGGCGAGATCCGCCGCCGACCTACCGTCGGCTAGTGGAGTTTTCCCCCTCACCAGGACTCTCCCAACAGCGGGGCACCGCCTCAGCCGGGACAAGCTCGAAGCTCCCGACTGGTCTCCCCGAATATGTGGTAGTGTAATGCATGTTAGTGTAAGTGTGTGTGTGTGTGTGTGTAAGGGGAGAGGATAGGACAAGGAAGAGGAAGGACAGATCGCGCGCGGTCCGTGGCCCGTTTGTTAGGGTACTGCTCCGGCATTCGCCTGTTGTTGATCGGAGAAACCACGGAAAACTACCGACCAGAGCAGCCGGCCGCTAGACTTCTCCTCCAGACAGCGACTGAATTCGACCTAACTGAAAAGATAGTGTCGAAAATCCTGCCGCCGTCCGGACTCGAACCTAGGACCTCCCGGTGAGAGGCGCTGCAGTGACATCAGTTGATGCACTGAGCTACCGCTTCCGGTTACAAAACTGCTTACGCAATTCACTGCACTGTGGTTGTAAGTGTTGCACATTGGAAAATTTGTAAGTTTACCAACCTTGATTGTGAAGGAATTACCACACCGCACTCTTCGCAACATCTAACCGAGAAGTCTTACACTTGTTGATGGTTTTTCTTCGGCTTCTATCACAACAAGGTCACTTGCTTGTGAAGCTGGAGAAAGACTGCATTCAAAGGTCAGAGACAACAAACCTGTTTCTCGCAATAAATATATATTCATGCCGTACAATACGATTTCTTCGACCAGTAATTAACCGTCACTTCACCTTGAAGCTCCATTCTTCTCTCCTTAAAGCAATTTTACGTCCGTTACTCACGTACGCTTGTCCAGTCTGGTGCAATGCCGCCCCTACAACCATCAACAAAGCAACCGGGAGGTTCTAGGTTCGAGTCGTGACGGCGGCAGGATTTTCGACACTAGCTTTTCAGCTAGGTCGAATTCAGTCGGTGCCTGGAGGAGAATTTTAGCGGCCGGCTGCTCTGATCGGTAGTTTTCCGTGGTTTCTCCGATCAACACATGGCGAATGCCGGAGCAGTACCCTACCAAACGGGCCACGGACCGCGCGAGATCTTTCCTTCCTCTTCCTTGTCCTATCGTCTCCCCTTACACACACACACACAACACACCACACTACACATACACTCCATATTCTGGGAGACCGGTCGGAAACTTAGAGCTTGTCCCGGCTTGGGAGGTGCCCTGCTGGTGGGAGAGTCCTGGTTAGGGGGAAATTCCACTAGCCGACGGTAGGTCGGCGCCGGATCTCGCCATCCAGCGGGGGAAGATCACCGCCATTTCCCGAGGAAACAAAACAAAACATGCACTACACTAATGGGACTAATGACCAAAGCAGTTGACGCGCCCGGAAACACGAAAAAATCAAGCAATCAAAAACAAAACTCAAATATTCCAAAATAGGATCCACCGAACTGCAGTGCCCCTTGACATATAAGCAACACAAATCTTCACAAAGACCTAACCATAGAGCCCGTCCTAACATACAACACCAAACTTTCCCATACATTCTTCCAAAATCTACCCTCAGTTACCTGTGCTACTAATTACCATAAAGGTAAAGAGCATCCCGCAGAAACTTGCCTACGCAACCGTCTCCCCTTTCACATCTGCCTCCATAATCTGACGGATATTAGATAATGAAATAAACAGTCCCCCCATCAACAGTCAACAATATGTATTCCCCCACTTTAATATTCGCACTGCTTCATTCTATATTTAATGAGAGGTCGCTGCAGCCACCCACTTCGCATCTTTTCTTCTGAAAATGTTCGCTCCTAACAACTGAAAAGCCATATGGCTGAGCGTTGTATAACCAGATCATTCTGCAATAAATAAAAAACTAAAGATTTGGATTGATTGATTGATTTTTCGTGTTTCCGGATGCGTCAACTGCTTTGGTCATTAGTACCGTAAGTGTAGTGCATGATTTTTCTCGGGAGATAGCGGTGATCTTCCTCCACTGGATGGCGAGATTCGGCGCCGACCTACCGTCGGCTAGTGGGGTTTCCCCCTAACCCTCCCCCTCTCCCACTAGCGGGGCACCGCCACAGCCGGAACAAGCTCTAAGCTCCCGACCGGTCTCCCGGAATATGTGGTAGTGTAGTGCATGTTAGTTTAAGTGTGTGTGTAAGGGGAGAGGATAGGACAAGGAAGAGGAAGGAAAAATTGTGCGCGGTCCGTGGCCTGTTTGTTATGGTACTGCTCCGGCATTCGCGTGGTGTTGAATGGTTAGGGGGAAACCCCACTAGCTAACGGTAGGTCGGCGCCGGATCTCGCCATCCAGCAGGGGAAGATCACCGTCATCTCCCGAGAAAAAACACGCACTACACTTACGGAACTAATAACCAAAGTCGTTGACGCGCTCGGAAATACGAAATAATCAATCAATAAAATCAATAAAGAATAGGAAATCGTCTGCGATATTCTGGAACCACTATTTTTGCGCACTACCATCACAAAAACCGTAAACATATGTTATGTGTGCGTATTCCTCGCTTCTGTAAATTCGCTGCATTTTCATCGGAAATGGTGTCTCAGTAGTTAAAAGGAGACTGATAAGTAAACACATAGACGAATCTCTTTCAGAATTTTTCAAAATAAACCCCTTTGGGGGTAAATTAATGTGCCGCATTCGAATCTGGCGGTCTATTTAGTTTCAGTGTTTCAATTAGCCCTGTCCAATTAAACCAAAAACTGGCCACATATTAAATTAATTAAATTAATTTACCATGTTACCACATGATTACCACGTTAACACAAATTAAATTAATTAAAGGGACTTCGTCTTGAATATCTAAGTTTTTACTCAAATAAGTGGCCTCCATAAGAGATCATTAGGCTTATTGTGATATCAAACTTATTTATGCTTATTGTTTGGTGGACAACGAAGATGAGTGCTGGAGTGAAGTTATCTCGTCGGAAGCTTTAATTTTTAATGACGCAAAGTCAAATGTGATTGTCAAAAACTATTATGGTTTGGAATTGTTGAGTGCGTTGTCTATACGTCGTGGACTATAAAAAATGTAAAATGCCCTCCTTTTCATTGAAACGTCCTCCTCTTTTTGGTAAAATGTCCAAACAAATTTTTGGGAAAAATATTTCTGGTAACCTTTCTTTCTCACAATGTGTTGTTCGCGGCACACTCTGTCATGGGGAACATTAGGGTACGTCAGTGGGACAGAAGCAAACCTGCCTACATCCCGACTTCAAACGCTCACATGTAAAATGTTATAAACACTCGCAGAATATTTCAATTTCTCCGTTTTTATATAATTTTTTAGTCTTAGACTCTCGAAGTAATTAAATAACATTATCAAAATATTAGATACACTGTGCATGCATAATGAATGTAATCACATTTATTTTTTAAAATTACATTTAAATTAATTAAATTAATTTTAAAAGCAATGTTATTACTTGATTATTCTAATAATTTATTGTTTCGTCGCACAGTGGGATACCGCGATTCACTCGCTGAACAAGATTCGCCCATTCTGAGATGACTAAAACTAATTTAATAAATAAATGATTTTAATGTAATTCTGTCGAAGATAGTTTAACGTAGTTTTGTTGAGTTTTGTACCTAGGACTAGTTGCTCCTACAAAAACATCGGGAATGATCACATGCAACAAATTTTAGTCTTAAATACTAGTTGTTCATATTTTTCGTCTGCTTTCCTGCTATGTTTCGTGTCCATAGTATATGATAGCGCATCAATATAAGGACATAATTGTAAAGAAAACGTCTTACCTTGATTCGTCTTGATACTTTTCGATGAGACTAGTTCATCCGTTTGTGTTGAATTTTTGAAGTGTTGTATGGTTGAAGTCGACTGGGTTGTCGATGATGGAATGTTAATAATATGTTGTTTATGCAATGGCTGCTCTTGCTGCTGTTGTTGCCATTGTGAGCTGTTCTGATTTAACTGTGATGAAATGAAACATGACTGTTGTTGATATTCTTGTAGTAATTGTTGTTCCTGGATATTTAATTGCAACTCCAAATTTTGAATTCGAAGTTCTTCCATCACGTCATCACAATGATGTTCAAGATTATTCAAAACGTGTACCTTGTTGTTCAATTGGTCCCGTTGTAGAATAATTGCTTGTTAAACTATATTGAGTTTTTTCACTTCGCGTTCGGCATCAAACGTTAACATTGCGCGAAAATACAGCAAGCAAGATTCAAGCAAGTACAGTTAACCACGTTACTGTAATTGCACTTCACTCATATTTCGTTACTCCACTGCACGTGCGCTCTCTCCGATAGCAGAGAGAGAACTGACATTTCTAGACAATGTGAGCGTGCTACTCTTGAAAAAATGTTCATGTTCGAGGCTCCTTCTATAATAGTGATTCTTCGGCTCCCTAATTAGACGAAAAATTCAATTCAATCTCTATATTTTCTTTTTAGGAATACTATTAGTGGTAGCAACTTTCAGTGATGCTATTTTGGAATATTCAGCATATTACACGATATAATTGGACGTCGAAATTAACTTTTAGCAAACATGGTTATGTCAGTCTCAATCTCATGTTATTTTTTTATCATTCTCAGTTAAATAATTTCATGATTCCACGGTGTAAGTAAAAGTAAGCAACTTTCCCCTGTGTAAATTCGCGCAAGTTTAATGTGTCTTTAGCTAAAGGAGGGAAGTAGGAGTATCTTTAAAAACAATTTGGAGAACGTTCGGAAAGTTTTTTTTTGGCAAAGGAAAATATGAAAAAAGTATTGTCAAGACTTCTATTTTTCAACAGCTACTTTTTCTTCGATTTTCGCGTTCTGGCCCTACTCAAGAGAAAGCGCAATAGGAGGACATTGATGAGGAAACAAACTCACAATATATCGATGAACCAAACACCGTATCTCTCTAACTAAAGAGTGAAACTGGGTAATCATGTTCCCAGTTTGGTAAAAAGTGTTGGAGATAACTGGTAAATTGATAAAAATTTGAAACCATTATTTCCAGTGACATTTGTGTTTTTATTTAACAGGAATTTAACTACAAGAAAATGAATAGACGTATTTTAATACAAGACCAGTGTATGGAAGACCATTAATTTTAAAGAAGTCACATATCCAGCTAACTTGATGTTTTCTTATTAAGAACTTCTCATTTATGCTGAATACAAATAGTATTTTTATTTGTTTACTTACTGTTAAGATTTATTACGTTTACAAATGATAAATTGAATAACTTTCGTTTGTAAAGAAAATAAGTAAAAGCTATATTTTTTATATGTATTATTGGCTTGGGTGGGTGTGGGGGTTGGGGGGGTTCTAAAAACCTAGGGGGCTGAGCTTCACACTTAGTTACGCACTTGGTAAAGGATCTTAAAATGAAGATTAAAAAGACCTGTTGAGTGTCAACGGAGCAAATTAGAAATCCTCTGATAAAACGAGAAGATACATAGTTATACATAGTGAAGAATATTCCTCCTCTGACTAAAAGGCTTGGTTTGTTCTCAAAACATTGGTTCTGTTGGATTGTTCTCAAAACAATCAAACGCTTTGTGAGATATCCTGTAGGTTATAAAATGGCGCACAATATTCACTGTTTACCGAACGTGAAATTGACCTGAGACATACGAAAGAAAGGAGGTACAAATACTCGTATATAAGTACTTCAGGAAGAGTTACTTTTTGAGTAATATGCAGCTTACGTTACGTACCTTTAAGGGAAGGTGCGTGTGGAGTAAATTTTGTACTTACACTTTTTACTTAGAGATAAGATTTTTGATTTATTTTATTTGTATGTTTTTCATACCTTTTATACATTACATTCCCCGACAAATTCCCATATTTTTAAACTGAGAAAATATAATTCTAAATAAATTTTCAACTTGAACATTGTAAAATCACATGCATTTGAGAACAATCTACACAATCAATTTAGTTGTATCGAAACTTTATGATACCATTAAATGAATACCTAGCTCACAAGAACAACAGTATTTTAGACAGTACTGTATTAAACAAAGATTAAATTGAATTACGTATGCAAGTGGTATTCGTACTTCCCGTAACGTATAATATTTTTATATATAATTCTACTGCGAATTCTATAGAATTACTACCGACAGTATTGTCCAAAATAAAAATAATGATACTTGACACGTCCGCTGTTAAGAGTCGATATCCAATTACAGTAATTATAAATCTAGATGGTTAAAATAGAATCGTAATTCAACTCTAAAAAAATAGGAATGCAGTCATTACAATGTTCTATTGGGTTTCAATATAAACTGCCTCTTAGGGACTCTTTCTCACACTCAAACTCTAAATCTCTTGATGTTAAATGTCCTACATTTATTTTCATTTTTTGACCTCTACTCACTGGCATAACTACCACCGGCTTTGCAGGTGCAACTACCTGGGGTCCTCGGACACAATGGCACCCAGAAGCAACTTTTTGTCTCACTGAATACTCCTGTTTTGTTTTGCTCCCGTGTTTGCAAACAGTACTATATCGTCTGCGAAACGCAAATTAGTTAATCTTTTGTCATTTATGTTTAATTAAACTATAATTTTTGTCTGTCCACTTTAGCTAAATATGTATTCCAGCACGCTGATAAATAATTTTGGTGAAATTGGGTTACCTTGTCTTACACTTCTCTGTAATTTAAATTTTAGGCCAATCATTTCGGTTTCAACTTTTGAATAGCTATCTACACATTTTTTTTGCAGAATTGTAATATACTTGTGATCTATCCCTAACTCTTCTAATGAGCGAATGACGCTCGCATGATTGCATGCAATTTGAATATTATTTCATATTATTATTATTATTATTATTATTATTATTATTATTATTATTAATTATTATGCTTATGTTATTTCATTTTAAATTACATCCTTTAATTGTGCTAAACGTGAAAACGAATAGATGAGCGGTCATTGTTGGCTGTAACCCATTGTAACGCCGCTCTGATAACCGAAAGCGATAATGACGGCTACCCTACGTTCGCGGTAAAGTAACATATTTTTATATATTTGTAGAATATTACAATGCCATAGTGTTTAATAATTACTATTATGCATTTTTCAATCTATTTGCATTTGTTTGCCAGTGCTAATAGTATCGTATTATTTATAAACATTTAGTTATTTTACTTGCTCGCATACTGCTTTCGAAGAAGTTTGTAAGGCTAAAAGTCTCCCAGTTCATGTTCGTGATACTTTACACAGTGAATTTAACGCCAAAAATATATTTTCATCGAAAGTTTTGAATAAAAAATCTATTGCGTGAAACTATTTACTTTTCGCTTGAAACTATTTAACTTCCATTGCTAACAGCGAGAATGTACGTGTAACAAAAGCTCGAATGTAAAACACGATGAAAGAAATATGAAATACCGTAATATACGAATTCTATTCAAGCATCCAACTGGATGCAACTATCTTCTTTAAATTGCGTCCTTTAATTGAGTTAAATGTGCAAACGAAAACGATTTGCTTAATGAGATGTGGGAATGAAGAGTAATGTATGTAATGCTGTTTTATCTCCACTTATTTACTTAATTATTAACTGCAAAACATACGTACGTACACATCTGTGTAGGCTTGCCGCATCTTACCCTTCTCACCCAGCTTCTGACCATCATCCCAAGAGGTTTCATCTGACAATCTTCCAGAAGCCTTTTTCTATATATATATATATATATATATATATATATATATATATATATATATATATATATATATATATATAAAATTATTAAATTTAAACCCTTACTTCAGAATATAAACAGAGTATTTTCTATTTAAAATATTGCAACGAGTGTTAGAATTGTAAATACGTGTCAATCGTAGATGTAGGGGGTTCTGAGCTACTGAATTCTCCCGGTAATTTATTTGAAAACTTCGCAATTTAATCTGGCATGCGCTTCCATGCATTTTCTTTTTTTTTCCGTTCTTTATATTTCGTTTTTATTTTTCGTAAAATCGTTTATTCAAACTCTTAAAATGTTTCTTGAAAATAGTTAGCAGAGCGTGGTTTCGATCCACGGACCTCTGGGTTATGGGCCCAGCACGCTTCCACTGCGCCACTCTGCTACACGAAAGGTAGGGATAAAATGATAATATATAACTGTCTACAACTTCCCAGGTGAAATATTGTTTCATTTATGATAATATCTGTTACGTAAGTGACTTTGATTATGTTTATCTGCATTTTCTTTATATTCATATGAAAATAACAGTAGTTATTTATCATATCGTGGCAATGTCCAAGAAATTACAGCGTTTCCTTTTCGTGCGCAATTTCCGACAATATAAGACAATACATTTCAGGGTTTTATTTCACGTAATCAGTATCTAATTAAATTATAAATTTATTTTGCTTAATCGTAAAGGAATTAATTGCACTACAGATATGATGAAAATACAAAGAATAGGTATGTTACTTCATTACTAATTACTGCAATATTTTGTAACATATGATCATTGAAATTTCCCCAGAAACCACCGATTAACGGAAAAAGAAAAAAATAACTAAAATCTTTTTTTAAAAAATAAGCGACAGATTGAGCATCATCCTGGCATGATGGATTCCAGAGAGTGAAAATGTATTACATTAGGCTAGAAGTTTTATCTACAAATAACTAAATGTTGAAATAATTCCTTGAAGTGTTAACTAAATAGAAAAACTTAACAAAAATATCGACAACAAAATGTGTTTCCGCCCGGGATCGAACCGGGGACCTTGCGCGTGTGAGGCGCACGTGATAACCGCTACACTACGGAAACGCGATGGGGAAGTATTCTTGCATAGATATCAAGAAAACATATAATACATTTTTTTCGTTAGGTTTCGATGTTAATTTGTGTATAATAATTGGTGAACGTCTAGAGTTTATCTACAATAATGGAAAATGCCATGATTAACTTAGCATATATGATAGTGGCTGTTCATTAATGCAGTAGTCTTTTACTTATTAAATTATATTATTAAACATATTTTTTCCCAATTTTTTTAAGTATTTTTCTAAACTTCTGAACAAATTTATTCTTGTTACTCAACTTCATAAAAAGAACAGATCAATGAAATGTTAAAATAAGTAATATTGTAATACTCATAGGTGCTTATAGTATCCATTTTAAAAAATCTGCACATGTGATCATGAAAGCATATCCTGGGTTTAAGAATTGGTTTCATCTGGATGTAATATACTGAAAGAAATCTTATCACTTTATTTTTTTAAGTATTATTTATAAAAAAATTTTTCTAATGTTATACAGTTACACTGTATATCAACCCTTGTTGAATTATCTTTTGAAAAATATGTAACTAAATCGGTTGTATTTTTGAAAAAAGATATGATTAAATGTTATGGAATATACTATCTTATTTATTTTTCTTAAAAACAAAAATGACTAATAGAATTGTAATGTACAATAAGTTATGTTTAATTTCCCATGTCAAGTTTGGAAAAAATTTAATTATCACTGCTATCAATTTTATTCACAACAATGAATATTTATAACAAATTGTTGCTATGGTTAAATGCATTATTAAGTATAGTGTTTTCTGATTCCATTTCACATGAACTTTTAACATATTTTACATTACTTAAAATTTTGAAATGATAATATTAGATATAGTAAATTCATATCGGTGATTTGCTGAATATTAACATAATCTACCCTAAAGAGAGCTTGGAACTTTTAAGCTAATTGTAAAATGTGTGTAATTCCTTTGACAAAGTATCTATTACACTTTTATAGTTTGCTTAGAGATAAACCTTCTGACGTAGGGTTTACATATCATGCCATTTTTCTCAGCAGAGGCTGCACTGTGCACCCCATGTATTATGAGTACAAATACTGAAAATGTTTGGTTCACTAAAACTTCTCAAATAACTCATCCAACAGTTTCTAAGTTCAAATTGTCAAAAACAAGTAAGAATAGCATTTATGAGAAGCTAATTAGTTGTGAAAACTTGTAAGTTTGAAAAAATCATTTAAAAAAAATTTTTAATTTTTAAAAAAGAATAACAATAATTGAAACTATTGTAATTAATTTGTGTAGACCTCAATTATTTGACTTAAATTCACTGTTTTATATTCTAGATTTCTTACCCAACATTTGATTCTGATTATAAATTGACAGTCAATACTGTGTTAATTTTATACATTTCTATTTTTCTAATGCACTTCTATTTGAATTCCTGTATGAATGTTGTTTGTTTATTGTATGAATGCTCGTATGTTAATTCACTCATGTGCAAGCGTATGAGATTCAATTCTGTAGGAAGCGAATTTTCTTCTGATCAATGAGAAAGTGATTAACATTGTAGACCTCACTTAATAGCATATTATTTATTCTGACGATCTGTTAAGAATTACAAGATAGTTGTTTGCCAATATGTGGAGTCTTAATGTATTACTTATATTCTTATATTAAAATTTTACCTTTACACACAATAGTTTGTAAGAGAGAGTTAAAAATCTGGAGCCCAGGATGATATGTACACCTGCCTACATCATATCTGATTCCATCATACATAATTGAAATTGTATATATATGACTCAATAAATATTATTATTATTATTATTATTATTATTTTATTATTATTATTATTATTATTATTATTATTATTATTACAGTAACATTTATAATGATATTGTATGCCCCCTATAAAATTACATCGTCCAATCAATTAAGTAATGAAAGCAAATTATGTAGTATCATGCAACCTCTGTAAATTTTCATACATTTTGTCATTTGTAGTTAAAAATTTTTTTTTTAAGGATTATATTCTATTAATTTAAGTTTTTATGTGGGATTCGGGATGTATCAAAATAACTTCTCTTATCTGTAAACTTCATTGAACGTTCCAATAAATAAGTAACAAATGCATTTGAATGAAAATCCAGTTCAATTTCTATTATATGACATGGAAAGTAATTTAATTTGAGATCATAAATGGAATACGGAAAAGAAGTGCAGTGCAGATCTTTGATCTGCAGTGAAAGTATTTGCCCACATAATAATATTAAGAAACAAAAACAACTAAGAATACATGGGAAAATGGCGGAGAAATGTTACTAGTTAATTGCTTTCCAACAGGAAAATTTCATATGCAAACTAATTACAGAGAAACTCTAGGAAATGAGTTCTTTCATTTGTCAAAAGAGCTTTTTCTGTTTGGAGACAGGGTATCAATAGATAGGTTGTAAGGTAAATCAACTAAACTCAAGTGATGTTCCATAAGGAGAATTTTCACTAAAACATTTTCAGATTATTTATGTTTTAAATTGTGATGTTTTAATTATTTAATAGGACAGAACAAAATTAACCAAGAGGTTATAAAAAAATAATTCACATTTCTTTTTATATTTTATATTCTGAAGCCAAATTTACAGACAAACATGGCACTGTATAAGAACATGAATGAAATACAAAATAAATATTTGCTTAAAATAAATTACAAAGGAACATTTCATGATGTACAAACATGCTATTGCAAAATTCTGTAAGTTTTATATGACATTGCTAAACGAAGTCCAAAACAGGAACATGAAAAATGTCATTATATTACAGATAAGGCAGCTGAGAACTTGGGAGTTGTGTAATTTCCTCAAACCTTTCAGTAATAAATTTATAAAAAACAATTTAGATTCTTAATGAGAACAATCCAGCCAATAATTAAATGAAAGTTAATGAGCTTTGAATGAAAAATACTTGAAGTGGTTCTTTTATATTCACTAGCCTTTAAAAATAACTCTGGGACAACTGTTAATGAAGTAGACATATCCAACCTATCAATCATGTCAAGGTTGCCCAATTAGTAGTAATATATGATTGAACATTCTATGCAAGAGTATATTTCATATATACACATATACATCAATAGGTATATATGAGATGAAATATTACTGGATGGGTAAAGCTATGTCTGACACCAGGCAAAAAATGCTTAAAAGCAAACCTTGTTGAAGAGCCAGGAAATTATATATTTATATTTATACTATTAGCTTTCATCTACAGAATCTTACTTAGTAAAATAATTTTTCAATAGGTTCTGAAGGGTTACTACAGAAAGAGATATGAGTATTTTTACACTTCTTTTAAATTACATCCTGAGTTCCATTAACAATATTTTTAATAGTTCTTCCTAGTTGGGCAATGCATTTAAACATGCATGGTTTTCTTGTAAAGGGTACTTCCATGGGAATTTGTAAGCACTATTCATGAAAGAAATCATAAACAGAAACATACAATCACAACCAAATGTTTTATATCAAATTGACAAACATCTTATTCAATAAAATGTTGACAGAGATACAACTAACAAAGGAGAATTATATTCAAGAACTATGTTATTTCATAACGTCTTATGTAACAGGCAGTTGCTTATTCAACACTTACAGATCTTTGATCTGTGGTGAAAGTAAATGCCCATGAAATTGTAATATCATTACGAAACATATCAACAAATAACACTGAAACACAGTATTATACATGTCTTATCTAAACCGACAAATGAGATCAATACATTTTAAAGGCAAAACACAATGAAAAGCAATTCTAAATTCATTACTTTCTACTAACATTGCCTTGACTCATGGCCAAGTTGTACCATACATCTCAGGATTCATTATTCACTATTGAAGAGGTGTCACATGTTTACAAAACTACTACATTCAATTAAAATGAGGATCTTCCTAGACAAACAATATGTTGATGCAGTAGGCTCGTAAACATTTTTCAGAAAACAACAGAATATGTATTTCAATGCTAATTCAAGAAATTCCTCCTTGGTGCATTCAAATCATTGTTTCCCAAGATACTCTATGATGCATTTACAATAATAGGAAATAAGTTAACTGGTAACAGTAATACTAATATAGTACTACTAATTGCACATGATATAGTAATAATGCTAATGCAATGGCATGCAATCACAGCTCTATTAATAAATATATAATTCTATTAAAAAATCAATTTTAAAGCATAAAAGACTTCCATGCCCCTACATCCAGTATACTGTTCTAATATTTGAAAACTTCTGAACATTCAGATTAAAGCAATACATTTGTACAACTATCTACAGTACTCAGTGTTGTTTTCAACACATGTATCTGTAACAAATAAATATAGGGCAACCCAGCATGGTAAATACTCAGTGGCGGTTCGTGCAATTTTCACTCTCATGACTTAATTCTTTGCAAAAATTACACTTACAAGAAACTCTCAGTTTACACCAGTTACTATGCTGAACAACTGTGAACAAACAAAGCATGTGAAAATGCTGTTCTCTGTCAGAGCTATCTAACCTAAAACTGCAAGCCTGGTTTCCAGCAACGATTCTTTGTTGCTTACGTCTAACAAACATGTGCAATGTACAGAGAATCTATCTTTCCACAATTCACACTACTTTTAAAACTTGTCAGACTTACATGGAATGCATAATAATAACTCAATATCTAGAACTTTTTCTCGGTACATCTACATCTTTTCACTTCTACCAATTTGCTTCATGGCATCAGCTGTCCTGGCATTTCACTAGTTTTCACACATCATCTTTTCATGCAATGGTGATTACATAGTGGTTACTAATTTAAACTTTACAAGCGAACCGCCACTGTGCGTACTGGTTTCAAACATTCTTCTGGCATCCATCTCACAGCATTTCATTCCACAAATTAATGCAGAATATGTTATACATGCATTATATAAAAATGACAATGCATGAAAAGATTTATTTGTAAAAAACAAATGAACATACACCATCAATAAAGGCTCTTTATCTTCTTCACAGCAAAAAAAATCTTTTAGAAGCAGCTTCATGTTCAAGTTCATACAATGTTCACAAGAATGGTGTCATGTCTGAAAGTACAGAGGCTAAGGTATGGCAACTGTATTGTGGTCAGTACCAAGAGGAAATTTCACTCCTTGAGACTCACCCAGGGTAGGGAGATGGTCTTCATGGCTACGGCCTGCCACGTTTGGCACTTGAGCTATATTGTTCGAAAACATTGCTTCCCCAGACAACCCAGAGAACAAATTATCTTTTTCAATTGGAACTCCTCTATGTTCAGAGGTAAGCATACCAGAAGTTTTGCAAGGTTTACTTTCATTGGACTCATTTTCATTCCCTTCAACATGAGTTTTGCATTCGTAGATATTGTGTCTAATAGACGAGTCAGTAGATTCACAAATACTAAATTGTTCATTGAGTGAAGAAGAGTTTTCATTTCTTGGACTTGTTTCTTGATGTTTATGAGATGAAAAGTAATTTTCCTCTTGCTGAACTGCTATCCTTGAAGCATTTGATTCAATTACAGATGTGTGTACTTCAATGCCTGATGCTGCTTCTAAAGCAGAAACTGGATCTCTGACTACACTTTCAGAAAATACTGGATAAATCACATTATCTCCAGTTTCATTATGAGAATTGGAGAAGCAAGTAGCAGTATACACATTGGGAAAACTTTGTTCAGACATTTCATCTGAACTAAGTGTTGTGTTTATTGTGTTACCCTCTGTCCTGTTAAACTCTTGTTCATAATGAGATCTAATCAATGAGTAAACAGATTCTTCTTCATAATTTATGGCCCCAATATGTTGAGTATTATTTGTATTCAAAGGATCTGTGGACGGAGTAGTTGTCAGGTCGGTGGTTGCGGTTAGGGAAAGAGATGAAATTTCCCCAGCCCTATGGTGCTGCCCTTCAACTGCCCCAACTTCAATTTTTTCTGTTTGATATCTCCTATCTTCCTCCTGTCTCATAAAAAGTTCTCGTGAAGCAATTTCAATTTTCTCTTTGTCTTGACCATGGACAGGTGAAGACAAAATATTTTGTTCCAGTTCATTGTCAATATTTCTTGGTGTCCTTTGTCTCACTTCTTCCCGCCACTGTTCATCTTTGTTTTCACGGAACTTTTCTGCTTCTCTCCTACCATTTTCTCCTCTTTCTCTTTCTCTTTTGGCCTGCACAGCTAACCAGATGTCTTTGAGCTCCCCTGCCAAATCCCGGTCTCTGAGCACAGTGAATTCACGTTTGAATCTAACATCTGGGTTCATAGCTTCCACAAAATCAATCATCAGCTCCACTAAAGCATCTCTATCCTGAGAACAGAAGAAAAGAACATGAATTAGTTGTCAATAAAACTCAACACAAGATACATGAATGATAACTTTGGTCCATTTATCCATTTAATTTTGAAAATGAAAAATCTAGTTAATCAAGTACAGTAAAAACTTTCTGAAGTCTCCCTTCGATCCTCTGGAAAATGTCTAGTTTAGAATGGTGGTCAAACTAAAGGGAGGACCTTTAAGGTGAGTAAATGATTTGGTTTCTTGAGAATGTGTTTAAGATGGTAAATATTTTGGCTTACAAGTGAAACAAGTGAAGGGCTTAAGTTTTGAGAAAGCAATGATACTGACATGAGGGTTGCATAAACATTTCTCCAATCTATGGGAAATTTGGAGTCGTAGGCTTCCGCAGCCGGAGTCATTGAATTCTTGGCTGTCCGGCTAATCCCGAACAGCCAAGAATTCTATGGGAAAATTCTTCAGAGAATATTACTTCACAGAATTCCTTCTGTAATTTTGCATTCATTTCTACTTTTTTCTTCCTAGGAAAGTAATGGGAAATGCACTCGATGTGTTTCACAGGAAAGAAAACAACAATAAAATTTATCACCAAAAATGAGCCTTACTCTAAAATTTAATAATTCATAATAGAAAAATTTAATAATTCAAGACTTGAAAATATTGATTTAATGTACTTCACTTGTTAGCTGTTGAAGAGCTTGATTTGAAGCTTGCATAATTTATTTTAGAATAAAATAAAAGGTGTATATAATATTAATAGGGTACAATTTTTTGATGTACAAGCAAGGTATTGGCGGTGTCAGAGATAAAAGATTGTTGCCAATGCCAAAACATTCTTTATTGATAAGTGGCTTTTGATGTCTTGACTGTCATTGCCTGCATAAAACAAAGCTAGTGAAACCTAGCAATCACTATCGACATTTCTCCTGAAATAGTCCAGCAACACAAAGTGCTCCCAAGTTCTGGCTCACTCTTATCCAAATGAGAAAACACGATTGTTTCAAATTGAAAATTCTTTCCTTACTAAACATACAGTTAGAGCTTAATGAAAGAGTGTTGAAATAAAGATTTCTCATGTCAAATCTCTCATGTGAGAAACATGCCAAAAGCTCACATGAAACTAAATAAATTCGTTTGTTTCCAGAATAGAATATTACAATGCAAACTATTTGCCAAAAATGAAATGTTTATAGTTTGAATTGCATATAATCACACTGACATGTGGGTTGTATTAGCCTGACTCCACTGAATTGAAAATATCTTTAAAGGATATTATGATTAAGAATAAATTCTGAAATTTTGTATTTATTTATTCTTTGAAATCAAAAGGTAATAACTGCAAAATCACAATTAGCTTTTTTTCATGAGAAAGTGATTTACTTATAAAAGTATTTTTTGCAAAACTTGTTTTATAATTCTGACAACAACAACTGGCAATTTTGTACCAATAAATACTACTGAATTTGATTCATTTTAAAATATTGGGTTAAAGAAATGCATTTAATTACTGTGTATCACTGTAAATGAGCTTCTGCAAAAATGCTACTTAAAATTCTCATTTACTAGCATTATTCTAATATAGTTAATATACAATTATCAGAGCTGAATTCTGTTTTTGGATCTTTCTGTAAATATACAGGAGAATGGGTAAAAAAATTTGATTTTCTGAGGTAGAAATATTTTCCTCAGTATTTACTCAAAGTGCATGTGTTTGTACTAAATGTGGGCAAAACTTAAAAGTTAAATAGCATAGTATTATCAAGCCATTAAATAACAAGCAAAAGCAATAACTATCCGATTTATATTTCTGATTTTCCATGAAGAGCGAGACAGATTTCAAGTTATATTTCAATAATATATGAAATCTTGTGAAGAACAGTTCAATTAATTTGTTTACCTTCTTGGAATTTTGGTTATAAGAATTTGACAAAGAGAAACAAAGTTTAATCACTCTTTGTGATCAAATGCAGGAAGAACGAAATGATTTTTATATCGCTTATGTGCACAGTCGCACCCAGTTGTTCTCTGGAGAGGGAGGGGGTGTGGGTGAAGGGTGGGGGCGCTATAGGTATAGTGTAAAGCTGACGTTTTCTTACAAAGAATTTTTCACTTATGCTGAATATAAAAAGTATTTTTATTTGTCCTCTTACAGTTAATATTTACAATATAAGAAATTGACATCTTGAATGACTTTCATTCGTACAGAAAATTTGTAAAAGCTATGTTTTGAATATGGATCATTGGCTTGGTTTGGCTTTGGCCAAAGGGAGGAGCTGAAGCCCCATGAACTCTCTGCCCGCTCCCCTGCCTGGGTGCGCCACTGCTTATGCAATTCATTTAATTGTTTAATTACTAATCTAACATGATTTAATGTTTTGGTAAATGGAACTGTCAGTACATTTACCTTCAGTAGTGTATTGAAATGTGTGAATTATTCAATTATACTTTTCAATTCAGCATTCAATGAAGCACTCTAACTATATCTTTGGTTCATTGAAATATGTACAAGTTTGCAACTTCAAAAGAAATGATATTATCCTATCTACCATTTGTTATAAAGTAAAATATTCAAAATAAAGTTATAAACTACATGGCTAACTGGAAGAAGTTTATATAAAAATAAACATTGAAGAAGCAAGGTGAATATAGAACGACACTTACTGATGGATCTGGTGCTGTTTTCCCACTTAGACGTAGAATCTCTGGATTTGCCATCACTGCAAATATCACTGGCTGTACTTTTGCCCCAAAGTGACTACTCAGTGTCATGGCAGCAGAACTATTGTGTGGCACTCGCATACCCCCATACAGGGGAATTGGGTCTTCTGGTTTACGTGGGGTGGAAATCTTCTGCCATGATAGCACATTGATAAAACACGGTTCGTTTGTGTCCTGTAAAAAGTGGCAGATTTCAGACGTGTCAAAAACAGAATACACCAAACCCCATATGTGATTTCTGGAGCATGCTACACTTTCAAATATAAATGAAATTGTTTTTGTGTTCTGAAATTTATTTATAAATGTAAATTGGGTAAAAAAATCAAAGGTCAGCAGTAACACCCTCTCATCCTTTTATTTTATTTTCCCTCTCATTAATCAAAAAGCTATAATTTAATTCATTGATTTTTTTAATAACCAGATTTTGAAGGCACTTCCAAATACATGAATATTTATTTTGGAATAAATTATAATGAATCTTACTGGGGCAATTTATGGACCATAAAATATGAAATCATTTTTTTTAATAAGGATTTAAAACAGTGTTAGGTTCCAAACTCTCACACAGGAAAAAATAATCATTTTTTTGCGAGGTAGCTCTTTAAGTGGAGAACACATAAGGAGCTCTTGACACGTACCTCAATGAAATCCTGTATACACATGTGCGGTTGTGGGGGGTTCCTGAAATAGCGGGCTCCGTTCCTTCCCCTTTCCATTGGTCTGTTGGATTTGCATAGAATGAGCGGAACGTGGTTCTTCGCTGCCTCAACAGCATCAGCTGAGCCGTAACGCCCTCTCATCTGTAAACAGACGTCAGCACCGCCTTTAGTTCGCCCAGCGAGGCCAGACCCCGCTCGTGGTGGCGCGTTCGCGAGGGCGGAGGCGAAACGGCGGCTGCACCGGGGCGACGTCGCGAAAATCCCCAACCCGATACAAATCAACTTGCCCCGGGGCAGGCGCACACCGCCCCCCGCCGCCCCCGCCCCCTCCCTCGCACGTGAACGGCACTGACCCTCCGTTATTAGCGACGCTTCCCACTTCCGAGGCGGCGCGCGGGCACTCGCTGCACACACCATGGATGCGGAATTCGGGCAGCACTCGCCCGACGTTGACGCTCGCCTCGCGACCGAGGTGGCCCTCGCGGCGGCTCCGGGATCGATTTTTGGGTCATGGGCCGTCGGTGAAAGCACGGAGAAATCTCGCTAACATGGCCGTTCGCGTCGAGTCGCGTCGGGTCGGGTCGCGCCACGCGCGGGCGCCCATTCGCCCGCCCGCCTGCCTGCCCGCGCGCGCGCGCACGGCAGGGCTGGAGGCGCTGCGGTGCGGTGACCGCTTCGCCGAGTTATCGCACCCCCGGGGGGAGCGAGGAAGGGGTGCGAGGAGAAACGCTGATTCGGGTTGACGACGCGCTCTGGTGGTGAATGGCCTGCACTGCCACCAGCGTTATCTGGTAACAAATAACTAATCAGTACTAAAGTGTCTGGTACGTGCTGCGCTCCTGCAGCAAGTTGGCGAACTACGTGCGCTGAGTTTGAGGCGGGAATATTTGTACTGTTTGAACGACTATTTCAC
This sequence comes from Teleogryllus oceanicus, assembly GCA_964035755.1. Classification (NCBI taxonomy): domain Eukaryota; kingdom Metazoa; phylum Arthropoda; class Insecta; order Orthoptera; family Gryllidae; genus Teleogryllus; species Teleogryllus oceanicus. The sequence continues at coordinate 589,390 of CAXIVR010000012.1, forward strand.
GCATACTGAGTGGCCAGTTGTAATATAGAATACACTCAAACTTTATCCGATCCGAGAATCTAACAGTAAACAATTATACGGTTTTCCCTTCAATCCAATTTGTTTCAAATAAGTTTTGTCAGTAAAAATAGGGCATTACACAATTATGTGGTAACAAACAAACTGTATAAGCATTAAACAAATTTGAAGCGTTTCGGTAATCTGAAGTTTCGATCTTATTGTGACTCACATACTGTAAGTTGGTTTCTAAGAACAGGAACTTGATAAAATAACTATATATTCCACCACAACAGCATTGAAACCTTACCTACAGATAAAACAAACAACTTGCGGCAATACCATAGTGGATAGCAGTGATCCCAACATTATAACTCAAAGCTCACTGGCGTGTAGAAGAGAAAGTGTGCTGGCTGCCTCCAACTTATTTCTGTTGTTACTTTCTCGTTTAATACGTATAAACGGAGTATACGTATACTCTGGATACGTAGTATAGAGAAAGTTATGTACTGCTGCGGAAAATCGATTTTGAGATTTTAACGGATATGCACGTTTCGGGGTCCCCTGATACCGAAAAAGTGTTTCTTTCAAAACGTCCGTCAGTCCGTCTATCTGTCCGTGTCTCTGTCCGTGTCTCTGTCCGTGTCTCTGTCCGTGTCTCTGTCCGTCTTTCTGTTCGTCTTTCTGTTCGTCTTTCTGTTCGTCTTTCTGTTCGTCTTTCTGTTCGTCTTTCTGTTCGTCTTTCTGTTCGTCTTTCTGTTCGTCTTTCTGTTCGTCTTTCTGTTCGTCTTTCTGTTCGTCTTTCTGTTCGTCTTTCTGTTCGTCTTTCTGTTCGTCTTTCTGTTCGTCTGTCTGTTCGTCTGTCTGTTCGTCTGTCTGTTCGTCTGTCTGTTCGTCTGTCTGTTCGTCTGTCTGTTCGTCTGTCTGTTCGTCTGTCTGTTCGTCTGTCTGTTCGTCTGTCTGTTCGTCTGTCTGTTCGTCTGTCTGTCCACTATTAGCGCCTAAATCACACGTACGATATTTTCCAATTTGAATAACCCCTATCCATCTGGCTGTAGTTGAAACTTTGAAATTTTGAAAACATTCTTTAAAATTTGGGGGTACTTTACATGAAGCCCCCCAGGCATTTTCAAAATTTACTTAAAAACCGATCCAAACTTTTTCTTTAAATTTCTTGTAAGAATAGAGTAAAATACACTTATAAAGATGACTCAGGTTTTCAGGTTAACTCTTACACTGTAGGAGGCTGCATTGGTTTCTTTCAATTCCCGTGTGCATTGGAAATTAGTAATATAGATACGCGAATATAAATATACTCTCAGCTATTACACCGAATTCAAACTTAAACGTACCTAAATGTATGATCGAAATTACACGTGACCGTTTGTGCAAACCCCATATTTAATGCAATTCCTTCTACGCGCTATGGTAATACCAAATTTACTCAAAATAAACCATATGCTTTGCTTGCAATGAAAAAATGTAAATAAAACTATGTAATAGTAGCGTAGGTCTACACACAGTTTTTTCTCCCTCTCTTTCACTCGCACTCGCGCACTCGCACACTCGCACACTCGCACTCGCACACTCGCACACTCGCACACTCGCACTCGCACACTCGCACACTCGCACACTCGCACACTCGCACACTCGCACACTCGCACACTCGCACACTCGCACACTCCTCACACTCACACTCACACACACACACACACACACACACACACATACACCAACTACACATACACATTCATGTATATATGTAATGAATTTATAGAAATGTATATTCAAATAATACTGGATAATATTTTATTAACGGTTTGTTATTTTTTAAATTAATTTCTAAAAATTTATACAAACAATACTACCAAAGGACCTTCAGTCTGACATGTCTCGTCTTCAGGGAAGATTGTCAGACTTCGCGGTGACTAAGCTGTACTAAATAATCAAAAAGTTGATGATTTCTTGAAAATATTCTTTGAGAAATTTTTTCCCGAGCCCAATGCAAAATCGCAAAACAACGTTAATACGAAATGTCTCAATGTCACATTCTGTGAAATTGCGACATTCCGTATCCTCGTTACGCTAGAATGTTAGGAATTTAAATTAAAATAATATTTTCGTACACTGTCTCAGCATAGACTCAGTTTTTGAACTCATCATCGCAAACTTACAAGGCTTTTACAATCAGAGGATGTTTTAGTATTGGTTCCTGTCATTTTTATATCTAGTTATTAGATTTTTTCAAATATCTGTGAATATGGTTTGCTACTGCTAGAAATTATCTCACATGTCTTCGAGAATAAAAAAGGCTAATCTTTTGAAAGGCAACTTGTTATTCCCTTGTATTATTTTCGGCTTCTGAAAAGTGATTGTGTCACATTTCATATCTCATATTCGTATCTCGTTAAAATCATGGCACAACAGGTGGGCTCACAGCCAGATTATTTTGAATAGTGAATACGTTAGACTGTTATCGTAATTGTTAATATTTAAATTAACTTAAAAATGTCCTTTCAAGAAGGTTTATGCCGTTCTTCATGCAATGAAGAAAAATTACAAGGAAATTTTAGTAAACAAGCTCATTTATGGGTAAAACTTAGATGTTTTTATTGATTTTCTCTATCAGAAGCAGAGTAGGTAACTGTTGGAGATGTTTTGATCTAATTATGCTAAAATACTGCTCTTTCGGGTTATAAACTAATACATACTCGTATAATAATTCTGGGACTTTCTCTCTTTTCTTTCTGTTTCTGCTCTGCATTGCCCTCAGAATTCTATAAAATATAGTAGTTGAAATAATACACACACACACACACACACACACACACACACACACACACATACACATACACACACACACACACACACACACACATATATATATATATATATATATATATATATATATATATTGAAATAAAGATTTTCCAATTCCGATACCTGGAATCTTACTCTTTAAATTACATTCATGGTTTAACTAACATATATTTTTATTTTCTAAGATGCAAGTGGACTTGTGCTTCATAGCTTCCCCAGGTAGGAGGTGAACGTTCGTGCAGTTCGAGGAAAGCGTCGAAATAAATATGGAACGTTGCCCAAACCAGTGTGAGGTCGTTGCTTCGTTCCAAGTTGCATTATTCTAGCAGTTTGTCTCCATTTCGGTCGTCGTTGTGAACTTCGCTCTTCTCTGTCACTTACACGCCAAAGAGAACTCATTAGCACGACCGCCGAAGCTTCCGTGAGGGCCCCGAGAGAATCGGCTGTTGTTTTTATTTTCAACCGCTCTGCGTCATTCAATTGGATCGGCATTCTTTGAGCGCTTCTCCTAGAAATTACACGCCAAGGGCAAGTGAGTGAGAATCTCTTGTCGTCGAGCAAGTCAACTGCTTTGGTAATTAGTCGCGTGAGTGTGGTACATGTTTTAGCTGGGAGGTGGCGATGTTGTTCCTCTGCTGGAAAGTGAAATCGGACGTGGACCTACACATCGGCTTGTGGGCATGTCCCTCAGCGAGGTCCTGACCCAGCTCGGATCAGCTAAGCTACCGATATGAATGGTAGTGAATCATTTTGATTGATTTTTTCGTGTTTCCGGGCGAGTCAACTGCTTTGGTCATTAGTCCCGTTAGTGTAGTGCATGTTTTTCAGGGGAGATGGCGGTGATCTTCGCCCGCTGTATGGCGAGATCAGGCGCCGACCTACTGGCGGCTAGCGGGGTTTCCTCCTAACCAGGACTCTCCCACTAGCGGGGCACCACTCCACACGGGACAAGCTCTAAGCTCCCGACCGGTCTCCCAGAAGTGTAGTGCATGTTAGTATGTGTGTGTGTAAGGGCAGAGGATAGGACAAGGAAGAGGAAGAAAAGATCGCGCGCGGTCCATGGCCCGTTTGTAAGGGTAGTGCACCCGCATTCGCCTGGTGTTGATCGGAGAAACCACGAAAAACTTCCGATCAGAGCAGCTAGAATTCTTCTCCAAACAGCGACTGAATTCGACCTAGCTGGAAAGTTAGTGTCGAAAATCTTGCCGCCATCAGGATTCGAACCTAGGACCTCCCGGTCAGAGGCGCTGCAGTGACATCAGTTGATGAGTGACAGCTGAGCGGCAGCTCAGTGACATCAGTCACTGAGCTGCCGCTCCCGGTGAATGGTAGTGTAGTGCATGTAAGTTTGTGTACTCGTGTGCGCGCATGTGTGTGGGTGTGTATGTGTGTGTATATGAGCACGGTGAGATTATACAAGGGTGAGAGGGAAAAATCGCTCGCGATGCATGGCCTGTCTCTTCGAATGACTGAATAAAGACTGCTCCACACATTCGGCATTCGCCGAGCAGCGAGTTAGTGCTCGCCCAATTCCGAGCAGCTGATGCGTTCGGCGAATGTTCGCTCCCTTTGATATGTCCAAAAGACCGACACGCGGTGGATAGGGCGAACCCCGAACCCCGAATGTTCGTCACTCGGCAAATAGAAAGCAACTCATCCACACTATTCGAACCGGGAGCGGTAGCGCCATGCATCTGCAATGCACTGATGTCACTGCAGCGCCTCTGACCGGGAGGTCCTAAGTTTGAGTCCTGACGGCGGCAGGATTTTCGACACTAGCTTTTCAGCTAGGTCGAATTCAGTCGCTGTCTGGAGGAGAGTTCTAGTGGCGGGCTGCTTTGATCAGTAGTTTTCCGACGTTTCACCGATCAACACCAGGCGAATGCCGGAGCAGTACCCTACCAAACGGGCCACGGACCGCGCGCGATCTGTCCTTCCTCTTCCTTGTCCTATCCTCTCCCCTTACACACACACTTACACTAAAATGCACTACACTACCACATGTTCCGGGAGACCGGTCGGTAGCTTAGAGCTTGTCCTGGCTTGGGCGGTGCCCTGCTGGTGGGAGAGTCCTGGTTAGGGGGAAACCCCACTAGCCGACGGTAGGTCGGCGCTGGATCTCGCCATCCAGTGGGGGATGATCACCGCCATCTCCCGAGAAAAAAACATGCACGACACTAACGGGACTAATGACTAAACGCAGACCAAGACCCAATTGACGCTCCAGGAAACACGAAAAAATCAATCAATCAATTCACACTACTCGGGATTCGGCGAGCGGTGTGGAGCCGCCTTAACTCTCCCTTCAGGTCGCGTATGACCCTTTGGTATCCTCAAGATTTTCATAGCAAGAAGATCAAGGTCTTGTCATCCCTCATTCTTCTGACTCTGTTTCTGTCCCCAATCGCTTGTTTGACTGCATCTCTCCACACCTTTCTGTCCTGAGTGTTGCGTATAATATCTGTCCAACTCTTTGCCATTATTTCTTTGATCCGTCATGTTTTCTGTCCTCTTCTTTTCCCTTTTCCATCTGTCTGTCCCAACATCAAGTCCTTTCCTAGTCAATCATTCCCTCTCATAATATATCCGAAGTATTTCAGTTTGTTTGGAAACTACTCCGCCAATGAATTAACGCCAATGAGCGAACGAAGTATGTTTTTATTTTTTTACTTTTCGGAAACAACCGACACTTCTACTGTCATTTCCGACGTGGCAATTGTATTTAAACAATTCTCGTAGATCTTCTGAATCTCTCTGAAACTCTCGTGGATCTTGTGAACAACGCGAGAAAGTATCTTTGAAAAGAAGTAATATTGGCTATTTTTATCCAAAACGTGGATATAATTTCTAAGAGCTAATAACCGTCTACTTTAACATTTTATCGCAGAAAGCTTTGGTTGTAGAAAGAAAAGTAGATAAAATGCGAGAATAGTGAGAGATGATGGGATTAATGGGCAACATTAAATTTAATTGTCAACACTTAAATATATTTTAACCCAATTAACTCTTTTTCTACCAATTAATTAATTAATTAATTAAATGAACTAATTTTTAATATTTGATTTCTTCCGCAGAGCTAGTTGAATTAATTCCAGAATTTGTAGAAATTATGTGTTTTATTACTTAATCAGCTTTTGATCCGAACCTTCATCATCAGATTTGTTAAGCTAAGGCTAAGAAACAAAAAGTTGTTTATCTAATAAAAACATCAGTAATGGCAATATCAAAGTCCGTTATTTACATAATGCCAACACTACCTTACCAATATGTAAAATTTGAAACGGAGTGAGTGTTGTGTGTGTAAGGGTGGGGGAGGAGAACATATTTTTAGGCGCAATTTCGGAAAATTTTCGCAAGCCCCAGCACAGGTAGATCCATTGGATTTGAGGTTCGGTAAATATTTTTTGTTGTATTTCCTAGCATTGAATATGGAATTAAGTTTTTCTTCGGAAACTTTATATGATAGATCAAAAATTCTCGAAACATTTCCTACAATGTTGAAACCTTCCATTTTATCATGCTAGCGTTCGAATATACGTAGATATCTACTTTACATTTTTTAAAAGATCTGCTTAGAAAGAAAAGATTCGAAAACTAAAGAAGGTATAATTATAATGATGAAAATCTAAATGGGAACACGAACGGCTTGTTCGCAAATGTGACAAATATGTATTGAAATAATCTACAGATTTGCATGAACATAAGCATGTCCAAATGTGAAATAATCTGCAGCCTTGCAGAAAGGTTTGTCAAGAGACAAGAATCCTTACATCCTTGTAGCTTTGGTTCCTATCCTAGGAAGTTTTTGTAATTAAAAACTACTCAAGGGCTTAATCGTGTTTGAGGGTTTTAAAACGGTCAAGCCTTGTTAGTGGAACGAATATCTGATAAGTATCCAGATCAAATACTGGATCCACGTGGTACTATTATCGCCCATGCGTCATCTTAACATTTGAACTTTTGTTTTTGTTTTCTGTGACTCAGAACACTGTGGCAACAAACGTCATTCCCTTGTGATGCCACGCCAAGCCATGAGTATTTATTTACTGCCAAGGCACATCGACCGATATAGTTCATCCTGAAGAAAGCTACCGGGAACGGTGGCTCAGTGCATCATCTGATGCCACTGCAGCGCCTCGGACCGGGAGATCCTAGGTTCCCACTCCCCACGGCGGCAGGATTTTCGACACTTGCTTTTTAACTAGTTCCAATTCAGTCGCTGTCTGGCGGAGAATTCTAGCGGTCGGTAGTTTCCCGTGGTTTCTCGGATCAAGACCAGGCGAATGCCGGAGCAGTACACGAACAAACGGGCCACGGACCGCGCGCGATCTTTCCTTCCTCTTCCTTGTTCTATCCTCACCCCTTACACAAACACTTACACTAACATGCACTACACTACCACATATACCGGGAGACCGGTTGGGGACTTAGAACTTATTCCGGATGGGGCGGTGCCCCGCTGGTGGGAGATACATGGTTGCGGGAAACCACTTTAACCGACGGTAGGTCGGCGACAGATCTGGCCATCCAGCGGGAGAAGACCACTGCCACCTCCCGAACAAAAACAGGCACTACACGTACGGGACTAATGACCATAGAAGTTGACTCACTAACAATCAATCTGATGAAAGCTCATAGAAATGAGAGCTCACTGTCATTTCATGTTGCAACTAGTTTGTATTTTATGTGCTCCACGTTTTGATTGCCATAAGATGAAATCACTATTAAACTTGGCATTTTAAGAAAGCTAAAAAATATTCCCATGCTGGCAAAAGACCAGAGGAAAGTGATTTATTTACCCTTCAGTGAACATAAAAGTAAGTAGTAGTGTAAGTAAGTAGTACAACAGAAGTAAAATTTATCAAGATTTTTACATTAGGGACTCACAATATGAATTTTTCTGTCGAAAACTCGCCACTTGTCATTGCAGCATGCAATGTTTTCTGTTTACTACGTAAGTCGTCGGCGAAAAAGTGATGTAACATGGCTGAGTATTCATACAATTTTGTAAGAAACATTTTCTTGCCAAAACACCCTAATGAATGACCACTTCAAAAAGATTAAAGGGAAACGGTGATGAAAATTATTTCTGTACTGTGTTGTTTACTCCAAATGAAATAGTATGCACTAGATGTTTTACACACCGATTTTTTTACTTTTTAAAGATTCTGAATCAAGATTCTATTTATGGAGTTTCTTCAGCGTTTCTTTTAAACATGAAGAATATAATTTGCCCATTCACTGAACAGTGAACCTTTTGTGAATGCAATGAAAAATATCTTGGAAAAATTGCAAAATTTCAGATGAGACAAGACGATACATTCCTTTTGTGAAAGCAAGCACGGAGGACAGAATATTTTAGGAAGTCATCGAAAGAATAGATTCAATTTTTTTTTCTTTAGACGGAAAATTCTCGCCGCAAGACCTTACAACCGTTGATTCAATTAATGCATTTGTACACTGTTTGGAAAGATATATTTATAAGAATTTCTGCCTGTAGTTTCAGCGAGCTAATTGATGAATCATGAGTTTTACCTAACACAATTTTCATAAAAGTTTCTGGCAAATAAATTTACCCAATTATAAGTCATTTTAGCCATTAAGACGATTAAAATTAACCAAAGGTCAGGACATTAAAAAAATCCAAACAACAAATTCATTTATTTTCAATTTTATGGATCCAGAAACTTCAAATGGAACGAAAATATACGCAAATGGTGGGTAAATGACGGCGTCAAATCTAGCGCATCCATAACTTGTGTGATTACGCTGACCAAGCAAATAAACCGGGAGCGGTAGCTCAGTGCATCAACTGATGCCACTGCAGCGCCTCTGACCGGAAGGTCCTAGGTTCTCACTCCCCACGGCGGCAGGATTTTCGACACTAGCTTTTCAGCTAGGTCGAATTCAGTTGCTTTCTGGAGGAGAATTTTAGCGACCGGCTGCTCTGAACGGTAGTTTTCCGTGGTTTCTCCGATCAACACCAGGCGAATGCCGGAGCAGTACCGTACCAAACGGGCCACGGACCGCGCGCGATTTATCCTTCCTCTTTCTTGTCCTATCCTCTCCCTTACACAAACACTTACACTAACATGCACCACACTATCACATATTCCGGGAGACCGGTCGGGAGCTTAGAGTTTGTCACGGCTGGGGCGGTGCCCCGCTGGTGGGAGAGTCCTGGTTAGGGGGAAAACCCCACTAGCCGACGGTAGGTCGGCGCCGGATCTCGCCATCCAGCGGGGGAAGATCACCGCCTTCTCCCGTGAAAAAACACGCACTACACTAACGGGACTAATGACCGAAACAGTTGACGCGCCCGGAAACACGAAAAAATCAATCAATCAATTTACTAATCATCGAATTGTGGATTTGACCAGTCGCGGCTCGTGCTTTTCTAAATAGGGAAGGCTGCAAATGCACTGCATTATATTGCATTGCATTGTATGCATTATATTTCTATACATAATCGCTTCCGATACAGGCAAAAGGGAGTAGCACTCCTATCGCAAAATGAGAAAACCAGTCAATGCCCAATTCTTCTCGCTGAGCTGCATAGTAATCCTATCTGATGAGCACGCCCTTCTTCAGACCCTACGCCCCGCCCTTGAAGGCTGCTTGTCCACAGCCTTCGCCCGCCCGTTTAGCCTGTGCAGTGAATGCATGACGTCACGCCCGCTCGTTTTACACTGGCCTTATGGTGGAATGAAGTGGGAGCCTAACGCTTTTGCCTTCCCTGTCAACAGCTTCAAATGCCATACCGACGATCGTTATCGAACACACAAACAAAAATTTTGTTATGATTGTTACATAAATTAACCCAGAAAGTCATTATCAATAAATAAATACATTTATAAATATATTTTTAAATTTCTTTAGGGCGGCGATTTCTACAGGAGCGGCCCCGCCTTACAGCCTATAATGACAGCCGCGCCTGGATTTGACTAATCATCGAATTGTTGACTCACCCGTGCCTTTGCCCGACGTCATCCGTGTCATCAGTCACCGCACTATTTTTCTCTTCCCAGACGACCCTCTCCTCGAGTAAAGTTTAATGAAATGTCAACTAGACCAACTTCTTTAAATTCGGAGAGTGATAGTGCGTTACAATAAATCCAGAAGACTTGGCTAGAAGTTCCCCTAATCTAATTGTAATGCACTTAATGAATTGCAACCGCTGAAACATTTCATCAAACTGTACTCGAGGAGAGAGTCCTCTGGAAAGGGAGAAAGAGCACGGGGGCGAAATAGTGTGGTGACAGATGAAGCCGATGACGCCGGGCAAAGGCGCGTCAACTAGCAACGGCGCGGGTGAGTCAACTAACTTGCAAGCCGACAGTGCGCGGGTGAGAAATCGGTGCACAAAAGAGCAACCGATTAGTAAAAAAACATCAGGTGAATAAAGGATAATGTGACGCAGAAGCTGGCACAAGTAGTCACATGCACTACAAGCACGGATAGATGAGCAGTGGTCAGGTGAACAGGGGTCGGGTGAGCTGGGTCGGGCAAACAACAGGGGTGAACAGCAGGGTGATTCAAATGGAGGGGTCGGGTGAGCAGGGGCCGGATGAGTAGGGGTCGGTTGAGTAGGGGTCGGTTGAGTAGGGGCCGGTTGAGTAGGGGCCGGTTGAGTAGGGGCCTGATGAGCAGGGGCCGGGTGAGCAGGGGCCTGTGCAGGGGAGGGGGTTAGGGAAAAGGTTGGGTGAGCGTTGGGATGCTGAGCAGGGGGCGAGCGAGTAAACGAGCGACTGCACAGCGGGGGGGTGGTAAACATTAAACAGGTGAGCAACGAGAGAACACCAGCAGGGTGAGCACTTGGGGCCAGTGAGGAAGCGAGGGTTGGCGGTCACACACACGCACGCGCGCGGGCGAGCGTCGCGAAGGCGTACTCACCAGGAAGGCGTTGTACTGCGCGAAGGCGATCAACATGTCGGCGGCGCGGGCGCTGGCGTGGCTGCGGAGGGCGGGCGGATGCTGCGCCGCGGCGCTGGCGGGCGCGCGCGTGAGCCTGGTGCGGGGTGGCGCAACGCACCGGCGCGGCGCGCGGGCGCACGCTCACGCTCTCGCACGCACGCACGCACTCGGGCAGACGGGCGGGCGGATGGGCTGCCTGGCGTCGCCGTGATGCACTGCCAAAATATTTGAATGGGCGGCCGTGCCAAGTGGCGAGGCGTGGGGCGTTCGTCGTCGGCCCGCGCGGCGGAGCAGGTGAGCGGGCGGGGCGGGGCGAGAGCGGCGGGAGGGGCAGGGGTGGGCGGGGTGGGAAGGTTGGGCGGGGTGGCGGGGCAGGGCGGGGCGAGGCGTGGGGCGCCCGTTGTCGGCCGGAGTGTCGCAGCAGGTGAACGGGGAGGCGGGATGGGGGCGGGGCGTGGCGAGGGGCGTGGCGGGGGCTGGGGCGGGGCTGGGGGCGAGGCGGGGACGGGGCGGGAGCCGGGCGGGGCAGGGCCGGGGTGGGGCCGGGTGGGGCCGGGCGGGGCCGGGCGGGGCGGGGCGGGGACAGGGCGGGTACGGAGCGGTGGGCGGGGCGGGCAGGGGCGGACCGGGGCGGGTCGGGGCGGGGCGGTCGGGGCGGGGGCGGGTCGGAGCAGATGGGCGGGGCGGGGCGCGTCCGTCGTCGTCCGGCGCGGCGGCGCAGGTGAGCGGGGAGGCGGAATGGGGCGGGGCAAGGCGGGGCGTGGCTGGGGCGGTCTGCCAGCAGGGCGGAGGGCGGGGCGGAGGGCGGGGCGGAGGGCGGGGCGGGGGCGGGGGGGGCGGGCGCGTCCGTCGTCGTCCGGCGCGGCGGAGCAGGTGACCGGGCGGGGCGGAGGGGGAGGGGGCAGAGGCGACGCGAGGCGACGCAAGGCCGACCGAGGAGAAGGGCACGGGGCGATGGAGGCGGGCGCAGACGGAGGAACGCAGAGGGAGGGGTGCAAAGAGTAAGGAGACTGCCCACTGAAGCTGAGAAGAAACGAAAGTGAAAAGTAAAATACCGGAAGCAAATGCGCAGGTACAAGAAGGATACAAATCAAACGGAAGAGATTCGTGACCTGCGAACAAAATGAAGAGAGGGAAGAAAAAAAGGAAGAAGAGAAGGGAAGGAGGAAAAGCAATGGGAAACAAAATTAGAAGTTGAGGAGAAAGAAAGGAATAAAAATAGGAGAAAATAAATGAGAAAATGACAACAGGAGGAAAATGAGGAAAGGAAAGGGATGGGAAGGAAACAAATGTACAAGATACAGTGAAGTACTACACAGCAACAGAAAACTGTATCGGTGCATAGCACTAGAGTCAGGGGGAGGGGGAGAGGAAAAATATGATGGTGGAAGCGTTTGGAGCATCTGACAGGCTGTTTAAGAAAGAAGTAGGTGAAGGCACTCTAGAGAAATGCCAGAGAAGTTCTGTTTTATTTTCTTGTGCTCTAGAATTACCATCGCTATGCTGTTTTGTAATGACTGTGACGAATGACACCTTGTGACAAGTTACGCTAACCTATGTCGTAATGCTGGTATGTACGCTTATGTAATAGCGTTTTGTTTACACGGAAGGACGAAAACAGGGCCTTTTTGCGAATGGTACGCGCACGTTGCTTAAAAGATGAGTATAAATGTTTTTGACAACAGAAGGGAGACACTTATTTTTTTCTCCAGTTGTTAAAGTAAAGAACTATGTAGACGCTTTGTCATTCTTTTGCACCTTAGACCTCACTATATTTAAGCGAAATAATAAAAATCTGATAAGTAATTCTTGCAGGGCAGAGCTCTGGAAAAAGTGCAGTGAAGTGAAGTGAAGTGAAGGGAAGGGAAGGGAAGGGAAGGGAAGGGAAACGTAATGTAATTAAAAAGTCGTGTATTCTTGTATTTAAAAGTTTAAAATAACTGTGCAGGTCAGTCATAAAATGTAGTTAAGGCTATTATTGTTAGCATATTATTATTATTATTATTATTATTATTATTATTATTATTATTATTATTATTATTATTATTATTATTATTATTATATCTTTAAATAATTTAAAGTTTATTTGTTAAGTAATATAAAGTTAATATTCCTAATTGTACTATGTAAATTGTAGTGTGTTCTGTCACCAGCTTGTATATACCTATCTGCAGAAATAATCTCTCTCTCTCTCTCTCTCTCTCTCTCTCTCTCTCTCTCTCTATCTATCTATCTATCTATCTATCTATCTATCTATCTATTTATATATCTAGCAGTTTATTTGTTAAACAAAATAATTATGAATGCACAAGACGTTTAATCCAACTTCGCAGCAATCATAGCAATTAGTTAAGGTTAAAATGTGCTTCAAAACAGTAGTAAATAAAAGGTGTGGTCTTTATCAACGATTTTATTGAAGAAATTAGAAGTTTTTGCCGTGTTAATCATCATATTCTAAAGATCTGTCATTTATGTCCTTATGGCAGCTCAATGCATCAACTGATGCCATTGCAGCGCCTCTGACCGGGAGGTTCTAGGTTCGAGTCCTGACGGTGGCAGGATTTTCGACACTAGCTTTTCAGCTAGGTCGAATTCAGTCGCTGTCTGGAGGAGAATTCTAGCGGCCGGCTGCTTTGATCTGTAGTTTTCCGTGGTTTCTCCGATCAACACCAGGCGACTGCCGGAGCAGTACCCTACCAAACGGGCCACGGACCGCGCGCGATCTGTCCTTCATCTTCCTTGTCCTATCCTTTCCCCATACACACACACTTACCCTAACATGCACCATACTATCACACATTCCCGGAGACCGGTCGGGAGTTTGGAGCTTGTCCCGGCTAGGGTGGTGCCCCGCTGGTGGGAGAGTCCTGGTTAGGGAGAAACCCCACTAGCCGACGATAGGTCGGTGCCGGATCTCACCATCCAGCGGGGGAAGATCACTTCCATCTCCCGAGAAAAAAACATGCACTACACTAACGGGACTAATGACCGGGACTAATGAATGTTATCGTATATTGTAAACTTAAGGATGGATTTAATTTACGTAACGTCTTAGAAATAGAAAACAGAATATTACGTAAAATTAAACAAGAAGTCGTAATTTTGATCTTGCCTTATTAATTTTTAATAGTAGTTTTGTTTACATTAAATCAATTTACAAATAACTTTTGTATCTTTGCGTAGACATAAGAAAGTATAACATTTTTCACACACATATTTTGTACAATATTGTTTGTTTCCTTGTAGGAAGACTGTCACTTATTTCTCTAGGTACTTTGTGGCTTTGATGAAATTTTACTTCGCTTTTCCAGTTTTTTCCCTGTCAGAATTTGTTCAGGCCCACCAATGATAGTAGACCTTCTTTGCAACTGCTGGAGTAACACACTTCCTGACAATCTTTATGTAGGTACTCCCATCAGCGCGAGTATTGTTCGCCATTTTCTAAATAAATCACTCCCCTATTTATTGTTGCAATATTTCCAAGATGAAGGTAAATCACCATCCGACATAAATTTATCATGTTTGCGTGCCAGTGAAAAAAATAAGTGTACCACAGTGCTATCGTGATATTGTTCTAAATTCTCTTTGTTTACTTCATGATCCATACACAAATGCAGAGACTTTTCAACATTATCTTTGGATCGCTATCGTAAATTTCTTCAAAAAATTAGAAGACAATTAGAGACTATACAGAGCATCACAAGAAAAGTAACATTAATTTTAACAATGATACATAATGCATTATTTACCATTTGAACTGTATAAATGTGTATAAACAACCTGTATCAAGTATTGTATTGCAGCCTCCGGGTCAATGACCCCCATCTCGATCAGGTTTTTCGTCCAGTTTCCCTGATCCATTGAGCAAATGCTGAGATGGCCCCTTGTTTTGCTCCTGGACGTAAATGTAACTTCATTTTCTGTGCACGTCTTCTAGAATTCAGTGAGAAATACAATTATTGAAATTATCGTTTCCATGTTGTCGCGGCAGGAAGTATTATTCCGAAGGACAACATGGATAAGAGCCAAAATTTATTGCCTTTTTATCCTTGAAAATATGTTTTATTACATGGGAGCTTTTTTTTCTTCAAAATTTAAGTAGTATATGACATAGTGTAGGGATCACAGAATTTTGAAAATGTGCACACAATTCACTTTTCTCCATAGCACGTCATACGCAGTTATTAACTGTTTTTGACGTAAAATAAATAAATAAATAAATAAATTCATCTCCAACATCATCTAAAAGAAGTTCTAGTTTCATTCCTACATCTTCTGCAATTTACAGATCAAAACGTGTACTCATATTGAGAATGGCATAATGAGGGGAAGATGGAGGATACGTTATTTTAACTCCTACGAACACAGGAAGCACGCATGTAAGCAAGGGCTTACAAATAGCTCCCAACTCAAAGGCGTTATCTTTCTGGAAAGTACACTGCGGTTTTCACAGACTTGAACTTGACGTTTCGTCAGCCAGCTGTGACAGTTCTCCAATCAGGAGCTTACACGTCACAATACGTAGTGACGTGTAAGCTCCTGATTGGAGAACTGTCACAGTTGGCCGAACAGGTGACGAAACGTCAAGTTCAACTGTGTGAAAACCGCGGTGTTTTGGTGCGCTGAGTCTGGCAATCCCATGTGTTGCTCGCTGCGGGAAAAAGAACTACGTGCCACACCGCCTTCCGGCTTTTCTGGTGGTAACCTTGCCACCGGATGCAAAATCATTCAACACAGGAAGTCGCCAGATCTCATAAACTTACACCTACAACTCAGCGAGATATTGATTTCTTAAAATGCGATGGGTGTACGTACCTAACAAAGGGTTAAAGAAGAATACTATAGAAATTGTAATTCTGTCCTTGCGCCATTTAGTATTGAGTAATAAATATTACATGGACCTAGCTGATATGTTCAAAATCTTAACACATTCGATTAACAATAAAATTGTTTTTTCTGTATGCTGTGATAACTTTTCATTTAAGGAACATTTTCTTACCGACGCATTCATTCAACACAGATTTAACAATGTTTTTGTTGTTTTATATTTTTGTCGAAATCGAAAATAATTTACGAGAAATATTTTTTTCGAATACTGTTCCACAATCCCTACAGATATTTATAGTTTCCGAAATCTGGAGGTCTTATTCATATGTATTGGGAGGTTATAAAGAAGATCAATACTATTTCCTATTGTGAGCTGTTTGCCACGTAGTAGTTAATCAGTAGTTTATTTATTTATTTTTATTTTACGTAAAAAGACAGTTCAAACGGCGTATAACGTGCTATAGGGAAAAGTGAATTGTGTGCACATTTTCAAAATTCTGTGATCCCTACACTAAGTCATATACTACTTGAATTTTGGAAAAAAATCTACCATGTAATAAAATATATTTCCAAGGATAAATAAGCAATACATTTTGGGTTCTTGTCCATGTTGTCCTTCGGAATAATACTTCCTGCCGCGACAACATGGAAACAATAATTTCAATAATTGTATTTCTCACTGAATTCTAGAAGACGTGCACAGAAAATGAAGTTACATTTACGTCCAGAAGCAACACTAGGGGCTATCTCAGCATTTGCTCAATGGATCAGAAAAACTGAACGAAAAGTCTGATCGAGATGGGGGTCATTGACCCAGAAGTTCCTTGTGTCATCCGGAAAGATCTAATATACCAGTTGCTCTTATGTATCATTGCATTTGTGGCCCATGCCCAACTAGTGAGCTGCCAATTTGGCTTTCAATGATATCTTTGGAGAGTATGTAAGACCAGCACCGATTGCAGAATATATTGGGAGAACATTCAGCAACTGTTTCTAAACCAACAGGTTCATTGACCCCTTTTAGGTAACGATGGCGTTTTGACTGTTTCTCGTAAATATCAGAGTGACTTCCGCTTAGAGGAGACTTTCAAAAGGTCTGGAAGATTTTATGCTAATGGGTGGGCGAAGTATTAGGCCTAAACATAACTATATTTAATTTTTTTTCGCTACTTAAACTGCTATTATTATTCCCCCCGTCGCATTTCATTTTTGCAATTTTATCTGCTATATGTTCCGTCTCTTTTACAATCATATAATGTGTCTTTCTTTATTGATATTTTATTATGTATAATTTGAACTGTTACTAATCCTCCCGTTGCATTTCTTTGTTGATATTTTATCTGCTATCTGTAACTAAAAAAAATTAATGTACCCATTAATTGTAATTTAATTTTCTATCTTATTTTGTATTTATTTATAATTTTGTAATACTTTTCTGTATTTGTAGACTGACGATGACGGCAAAACCATCGAAAGCAGGCTGTCTTAATAAAACTAATATGTAGACGAAGATGACTTCTTTTATTTCTTTTCAAACTATTTGAAGTCTGTTTTTCAACGATTCTGAATAACTTTAAAAAATAATGCTAACGCTCTGCCGTCAATATCAAAATTAAGAGAATTTTGACCAGAAATCAACAACCACTCAGGAATGTTATGGATTCTGTCCACTTAAGACAATGCGAGTGCAGTCCATTGGGTTCCATGTTTGGATTGGTCCTTTGAAGTAAATAGTCCAGACAAAAATGAAATTTTAACAAAAGATAGAAAAAACAAAAATAATATTAGAAAATTGAACCTAAAATGAAAATGAATCTCACATTGTACGATGGATTTGTCTAATAACTTTCAACCTCCTTTGATCTTAGACTAGGAACTCAGAAAATATCCGCATCTTGTATATGAAACTTTAAAATTAAGATCAAACAAACAGTATGTACTCACATTGAATCTAACGCATTCACCAACGGTATATTAATGTTCTTTCAAAGAAAAAAAATGGTTTTTTTTCACATTGTTATTCAATGATTGTTATAATATTATAATTTGTTGAAAATATGAATATGTTAATTGTTATGTTTCATTCAGATGTGGTAAGTCTTCTCCTTGTATACTTATGAATTCTCAATTTTCCGCTTTTTCATTTAAAATCTGTACCATTTCTGTTAATTATATTTGTCATATTTATACATATTGATTTGTAAAAGTATGTAAATGTTTGTATGTAGTGTGTATATACGTACATCTACATATGCATAAAGGTTTGCTTTAGTAAATACACAAACTACAGTGTTCATTAAGTGAACTTGAACATACACTCATTTTCATACTGCTCTAGGGCACTTTCACAATGTCCTAGTTGGCGGATGTTATGCTTTTGAGTTGTATGTTGAGCCACAGTTTCGACCCCTCTTTGGCCGTTGTCCAGGAGTAATCTTTCCACATTGTCACGAGTTCCGAAACAAAGAGATAACCTAGATGATTAGATACTAGAGAACTAGATACTAGAGAATACCTAGATGATGTTTAACATTTTAATCTCCTTTAACCTCAAAATTTCAAAATTCAAAATTTATTGCTTGTTTATCCTTGAAAATAGATTTTATTACATGGGAGTTTTTGTTTTTTTCTCCCTTTCAAAAATTCAAAATTTAAGTAGTATACGACTTAGTGTAGGGATCACAGAATTTTGAAAATGTGCACACAATTCACTTTTCCCCATAGCACGTCATACGCAGTTTTTAACTGTTTTTTTGACGTAAAATAAATAAACCTCTTCGGTTTCTTTGCATTGTAACATGATTTTCTTAGACCTCTTTATTATAGCAATAGAGAATAAACAAACAAGAAATGCCGCATAATCACCTACTCAATTTTTTTCTTTAAATATTTTGTATGAATAAAAAACTCATCGCATAATCATATGGTCCTAGTGAACTATCATTTACATTTATATATTTTCAAAACATTACAAACATATTTTTCAGAATTCTTGTCAATTAAATTAAATATATTTCATCATTTAAATTTATTGATGTAAATTAATGATTTCCATCTTTGATTTAATTTATTTTCCGGAGTTATGAAATATTTTCTCTTGAGAACTGAAAACTTAACTTTCTTTTGGATAACTCGTATTGAGTCAAAATATTCTGCACAAGTACTTAAGCTTCAAAAGATTAAGATAATTATTTGCCAATGTATTGTAGCTTTCATGAGTATAGCGATTTTCACTGATTAAAACTCAGAAAGCAACTATTTATTAACAATGATGGGTATTATATAATCAATTTTTATCATGGATTAGAATAAGAAAGCATTACGATAATTAACTTCCTACAAGTAATTATTGTTTTTATTCAAATATTTTGAAAAAAAAATCATTTGAATACTGTTCTCATAAGATCACTTTTCAGTAAAAAGATGACGTAAACGATGTGTAAAATCATGGCAATCTTGCGAAACTAATGGGAATTGGGTTCATTCCATCTTACGACATGTAGGTTGACACCATTAAGACGAAAGGCACTCTCGCCAACTAGATCAGAGGTTCTCAACCTTTTTCCTCTTGTGGAACAGAAAACCTAAAAATATCATTTAAAACAATCTATTTACCAAAAGTCTGTCAAATTGTCTCAGTTAAAAAACATCTATGATTATGATGGACGACCTTTCGGGTAATTCACGTTACAGTGTAACCGGATTTGATTTTGCATTTTTGAAGTTACATTTCATTTGTACGTAAAACAGTATTCTACCTCTTCAGGTTTTGTAATGTTTCTAAACGTTTCATTAACTAAGCATATTACCACTTCAGGTACTGAGGGCAAGATTTTTCCTTCTTTTTTTTCAAATGTCCATAAAAAGCTACTCGTATAAATACAAGAACGAAATTTCATGTCTCCTATCAAACTATTATACAAAATGTGTAAACATATCAACTCAAGAAATACCACAAAACAATATCGGTTTTAAAAGAAACAAGTGATTAAGCATGTATTTGAGAACTGTTCCAATCTTAAAGATTTCGGAAAACCAATTTAGTCACTGAAAACAACTATAAGAAAACGAAAACTTTAGATTTGAGATAAAAAAATTGTTGGAGTTGTTTTTACTTTTTTGCGTATTACTTGCGTATAATAAAAAAAGTATCAACATACGACGTCAAAAAGAAAAAAAAACGCGATTTTTTTGACAGAAAAGCTTGAATTGTGAGGCTTTGATATCGAGAAAGTGAATAAACCAATTTTCCGTATACGTGCAAGTTACTTCCTGTAACACGTTGTGGACAACCTAGCTCATGAACCGTTCAGATAATTTTGTCCAAAATTGGTATACCTCTATCCACTTGAATGAACTTGAGGCCCTGCTAATTTGAAACGGTTATTTTGATTTTTGGGGGTATTTTGAATAAAGTCTTAACAAGTTTTCAGGATTTTCTTCAAAAGTGACTCAAAATTCTGTTATAAAATGTATTCCTCGGATGGAGCAAAGTTCGTTTAAAAATGACGCGTCTCCATTTCGTTGAACTCGATATTAAAGTTGTTCTCACACTTCAAACGCAAATTATAACATTTTTTAACATCTGCTTTATTTGCAATTGGTTCTACATGAACATTCAACACATACAATTGTACATAAATTATTGACATGTAAAGAAACCACACAGTTCTGGTTCTTTCTAAATATTATTTTTATAGAGTTGTCCAACCAGAGAAAGCAAAAGAAAAATACATCTTATTAGAATAGCGTAACACAAACAAAAAATAAGAATAACAACAAAAAGACATACATACATACAATAAACAAACACGGTGACAAAATAAAAATACTATAATATAAAATTACAATTATTAAGAAGAGATTGTTTAAATATGTGGTCCAAATCAAGAGGATGTACTTTTTTTATTCTTCTTGTCATTGTGCTGTTGTCTAAGAGTTGATGGCTAGATGATTGCTATGATTTTGAGTCTTGTTGGTATTGAAGATTAAGAGTGATTCCTCTTTAACATTAGTGATATGGAGATCTTGATATATAGTGGCGTTTGATGCAAAGCAGGGAGCATTGCTTAATCATATGAGACTTTTTGATTGAAATATTTGAATTATTTCTACATTTGAATGTAAAATTATAACATGTGTTGCAAATTGTAGCAAACTACAAATGCAAATTGTAGATCCTTAATTTTCAACACAGCAAGTAACACCATCATGCGAAACGGCACACGAGCGCTTTGGCCATTCCGCAGATCGTGTTAATCTATGACGCGCGTTACTTAACGTGCGTCAACGCAACTCTCGTGTGACACACGCCTTAATGTAATATTCATAATTACATTCCGCCGTGTGGTATATAGCATACAATTTTCAGAGCTTTTCAACCTTTTTTCTGTAGCTTCAATTTATTTCTATCTCTATCTCTTTTTATTCGAAGGTCTCCACGTGGATCATTTGTTTCTGCAAAGCATGAATGAAGTTCGAACTAGTCAGCTGTGCTGTCTTTTTCACACGGGCAACTTACAAAGTTTGGATGTCTGCCCACTTGGGCGGGGAACCAGGAATGAATGTTGTCCTTGGGGACACAATCTATTCTTACCGATAAAAATTGTTCTGTAAGTCGTCTTAAAGCGGGAGATAAAACTATATCTGATTAATATTGAACGGGAATGGATTTACTAGCCATGAAAAAAATTCAGTGGCTTAAATTAAGTGAAAAAATTTAGTAGATAAATTATATGTTGTATTGTTACTTCTTTATAATGTAACACACGCTATAATTGCTATATTGTAATTAACAATAAATTATAATATATGGCAGATTGAAATAGTATTACTACTTTTATATTGTTAAAACATAATGCTTCAATGCCAGAATATTAGAGTATATTATCAGAATAATATATGGTCAGAAAATAAGTGGTCAATATAATCGTTTCAAAATGTGAAATACGAATAGTATTTCAAAATATTAAAATAGTATTATAACAAAAAGAGGGTAACAAATAATTATTACGAATGTATTTTGTATTTGAAATAACCTGGATAACCAGGATGTTTATTTCTTCGCTGAATATAGCGACGAAGGCGATGGTGATGTTTTTTTATTAAATACTTTTTACAGAGCATACATAGGTAAGTACATGATACACTTTACATATGTACTGAATTGATTACATTCTAATTTATCTAAAATTAAACTACAAATTAATCTGGGTGAAGAAATCTCCAGACACCTCTAAAAACGATCTATTTCGGAAAAGTTGACTAGGAATGCTTGGTATGGATATCTAGTTTTTTTATTCTGGTTCTATGAGAAGTTTTCAGTGAGTCTGGAGTTGTCTAGCAGTGGAATTTGAGGTATGGAGTGTTATAACTTCGTTGAGAGATATGGTCATGGTGTATGGAGTCAATTTGGAATTCTTTGTGGAGCTGTTGATGGGATGTCACGGAGAAAGGGTTTTGTTTTTTTGTGTTAGTGGTGCAGAGGTTTCGTATGGTGTTGTGTGACAGACGCAGTATTGTCGCGTCATTTAGAAAATTTACCATTTAAATTATTTGTTTTATACTGTAAAAAAGAAATTATAAACCAATATATTTCTTTCTTGGAGAATGAATCTATGAAAATTGATAAAAAAATATATTTTTATTTAAATAAAAGATTTTTATGAATTAAATTCCTCATAAATATTTATTAATCCTAAATAAAAATAAAATAATCGTCAATGGTTGGAACGAAAGCAATACGTAAAATCAACATTTCCAAAGAACTAAGAAGTTTCACTTCTACCGCACGAGACTCATTCATCTTTTTTTTTTTTTTTGTAGGTGTGGTCGAGACAGTGAGAAAGATCTGGTTTTTGCATGTAACTATTTGATAGATTGCATTGAGGTCATACCTAGAAACCACGCTAACCACATACAAGTATTTCTTGTATTTTAAGGTGGTTTATCAATAATTCGCCACGATTCTATAATTTGCATTCAATAATTTCTACGTTTCAGGTTTTGCCGCTTTATTATATGGGCGGTATAATTAGCAAATAATCCAAGAAATACTGGCCACGTGAAACATCACGTGTATCGTTTTACACGATACGTAGACGGGAAAACGACTTTCATGCTGGTATTTTATCGAAGTTGGAGAAATATTATTTTAAGTAGTAAGTGAAGCAAGCGTTCCGGCTAACAGTTTATTTGGTTTCCCTTCATTTGTTTTCGCGTGGCATTGGACATATTTGTATTATTTGCCGGGCTGAATTTACCATGATCTTACAGGGAGAAGGTAATTTACCCGGAATCCAGATTTATTAAATCCCTAAGTTTGTAATAATTAATAAATGTTTATTTATAAAAAATGCTAGCACCATTCTAGAAGTATATTTGCATAGTAAACATCTACCTTTTTAACACAGTTTATTGGGGATTTCAAGGGAGAACAGGAGATTTATTTTAGTTTACTTGAGAACTTATGGAGATTTATTTTAGAGATTTCACTAAACTAAAGTTTAGAATGTAAGGTACTTTTGGGGACAAATAGAGATGGTTAGTGATATTTATCTGAAAGATAATAATATTAAATGATAAGTATATTTTTTAATATTTTTGTTTTTAATGTGCCGCAGATAACGTTTACTAAATATGAATATATAGTTTGATACAATGAAATACGCATTGTGATGCAATTGTCCTAAAAATACCGTTCGCTAACCTATTGCGCCATGAGGATAATACAGTTAGGTTAAGTGAAATGAGATTCATTTGCTTATTAAGGAATTAAAATGTCTAATTTTCCGAAAAACTCACGTCATTTCCCACAAAAAGGGAATTTATTTAGTTCTGTTAGTTCATTCAATATCTTCAGTTAATTGTTTAAACTTGGAAGGAATCATTTGCTTTGACATTTTCTTCATGATAGACATGCTTAGTCTTGGTTGTATTTAATACACTATTTATAACACATCTCTTTGGAAATGCCATGTACATAAACAGCGAATAGTTACATATTACGTTACAGTAAAATTAAAACAATGAAATTTTGTAAATATTGCATGTTAGGCAGCAAACGTCACGTCAACTACAAATGTGTCAAATATAAATACCCGCATGCTCAGGCCTTAGGGTGGCCTAATTTTTATCGTTTGGGAATCTCAACACGTAGGCCCTGGTGTTTATCCCCGTAGCTTTCCGCACCAGCGATTGCTCTGGCGATGGCGCGTTGGCGCCCGTGACCTGCGATCGCGCCCGTCGTGGCCTGCGCGAAGACCGCCGCCGCCGCCGCCCCCGCAGCCCTCGCCGCCGCCTTCGCCTCCGCCTCTGCCACTGTCTCCGGCTCCGCCTCCGCTGCCGCCGCCCCCACCGCCACCCCCGCCGCCGCCTCCGCCTCCGCCCCGCCGTCCCGCCGCCCCGCCACCCCCGCCGCCCCCGCCGCCTCCCCGCCGCCCCGCCGCTCTCGCCGCCCCCGCCGCCGCCGGGGATGCGACGTGAGCGGAGAGGCGCGTGGCGACGGTGGTTGTGGTGGAGGCTTAAGACGGCAGTGGTTACGATGGTGGTCGTGGTGGTGATAGTGATGCGGTGGTTATATGGTGGTTTAGGCGGTGCTGGTTACAATGCTTGCGCTGACTGTGGTATGACAGCGGGGATGGTGGCGGGGGCGGCGGCGGGGGCGGCGGTGGCGGAGGCGGTGGCGACGGCGGCGGCGACGACGGCGGCGGCGGTGGCGGCGGTGGCGGTGGCGGCGACGGCGGCGGCACGGCGTGCGCGCGCGCGAGCGAGCGTCCGCTATATATAAACAGGCGCGATCTAGGCCGCGTCCTCGAGATGCGCGCTTTTTGCGGCGCTTTTCGTATTTATTTCCTCGCCTCCCCGCAGCGGCAGGAATCCGCCCGCGCTGCGTCTTTCGATGCGCGCGCGTGACGCTCCGACATGGGCAAATGGCTCGTAAAGCAAACAATAACGCTATTACTATTAATCATTTTCATCATCATCGTCATAACTTTAAGATCTCTGCGATGACGTATTTAGTTGGGTCCACATCTGCAGTTTAGTAGATTAGGGGCTCCGTGGATCAAGTATAAGGTTCGAGGCTTCCGTGGTTCGAGGCTTTCTATTCTGGGATTTAGTTTAATAAGTGTCTAATGTTTATCCTTCTCCGCCCCACGCTGGGCGCCAACTGAACTGAACTGGTTTGGTTTTCTCGTAATAAATAATAATATTTTTTGATAATGTTTCACCACACATTGTACCTCAATTGAAACAAATTTTTGTATCTGGATTATAAACAATAATATTTATCTTCTGGTTCATAATATTATTATCTAAAAAATACGATATTTACTACGCCTTCGAACTAATCCACAGTTTGTCAGTAAAATTTATTTTGGGCGTGAGTTCGCGAAGCCGCATCATACTGGAAACGCTATCATTATCATCAGTTTTTGGGATAGGATACGCAGCTATTCTCATCTCTTGCTCATAATTGAAATAAAAACTCCAAGATTTTACAACGTAACATTGCCTCCGGAATCAGCGCATATGCAATACATTTTACTTCTCCAAAAAGTTGTTACCTCAAATCGGCTACCTCAAATCCTTATCACATAACAAAAGAAATAACTACGACTAAATATTTCTACCCTTTCCTTTGAAAAACACTCCATATTCCAATTCACTCACACATAAATATAAAGAAAATGATTCATATATGCGTGCATTCCTTTCTTTATGGCCATTTATTTTTGAAAATAAATATATTTTACTGCTATAAGAACATTCTTGGCATTCTCATATGAACGCGTTGAATGATTGAAATATTCACTTCCCGTGTGCACAGTCAGCTTCACAGCTCCTGCTCCGCCGAGCACCAGAAATTACAGTTTTAAGCAAAAATTCGTTTCCATTTCCATTCACTAGTCTTCACATATCTACACATACACTGTCCTTTTACGCCACAATAAATAAAATAAACAAAGTTTTTTGATTGCAAATCAAATATGGCCTTCCGCCTCCATTAACGATGAGGCCCATACAAAGTCTAGCGTCCTTCTGTCTTGTCGCTATTATTTTCCATCAGTACTAAAACAATTGACGTCGTTCGTTACCTACTTTAGATATATTATTTCGTTTTCAAATTCACTTTTATTAGTACTCGATCCCACTCTTTTCCATAATTATTTTAGATGTTTTTCTTGTTATTTCATCTATATTTTATTAATTTTAAATCTCGTTCAGTTTATTTTACCGCTGTTACTTACATCAGAAGTTTTCATCATGTTGTGTTCGATTGTTTTCCGAAAAATATTGTTCTTTTCGACTTTCATCCAAAACTTAATATTTATATGAATATTCATAACCTTATTGATTGATTTTTTCGCGTTTCCGGGCGCGTCGATTGCTTTGGTCATTAGTCCCGTTAGTGTAGTGCATGTTTTTCTCGGTAGATGGCGGTGATCTCCCGCTGGAGGACGAGATCCGGCGCCGACTTACCGTCGACTAGTGAGGTTTCCCTCTAACCAGGACTCTCCCACCAGCGGGGCACCGCCCCAACCGGGACAAGCTCTAAACTCCCTACCGGTCTCCCGGAATATGTGGTAGTGTAGTGCATGTTAGTGTAAGTGTGTGTGTAAGAGGATAGGACAAGGAAGAGGAAGGACAGATCGCGCGCGGTCCGTGGCCCGTTTGGTAGGGTACTCCGGCATTCGCCTGGTGTTGATCGGAGAAACCACGGAAAACTACCGATCAGAGCAGCCGGCCGCTAGAATTCTCCTCCAGACAGCGACTGAATTGAACGTAGCTGCAAAGCTAGTGTCGAAAATCCTGGAACCTAGGACCTCCCGGTCAGAGGCGCTGGAGTGACATCAGTTGATGCACTGAGCTGCCGCTACCGGTCTGGCCTTCAAGAGCCAAGGCCTTGAGGACCAAGACAGTGATGTACAGGGGTCTTACAGGGGTCTGTATAGAGAGGCAGGGGACGTGGCGATTTGGGTGGCGCAGGCTTCGCGCGTGCTGCAATGGGCTCCAGTAATGTCATCCATTGCAATATCGATAGCATAACAAGTAATGCTGAAAGAAGCCCTTTCTCGCCAGTATTTTCACGCAAAATTCCGCTAGAAGTATTGAAATTTTCGAAAACTTGACCATGACCTTATTTCAAAGTCTATCTTTAAGGAACAGATTTCAGTAAGGGAATAATCTCTATCTTCGTAATTGTAATTGTGCAGAAGCCGATAAAAATTTTGAATTTTTACAATTTTTGAAAAATCAGGATTTTCAAGGAACATGAGACCCTCTTAAACGTCCTTTACAATATCCAACAACGAAATTTAATCAAAAACGATGAAGCAATTTTTTTTAATTTGGAAAATGCACACACACACTAACATGCCCTACACTACCACATATTCCGGGAGACCGGTCGGGAGCTTAGAGCTTGTCCCGGCTGGGACGGTGGCCCGCTGGTGGGAGAGT
Organism: Teleogryllus oceanicus; assembly: GCA_964035755.1. Classification (NCBI taxonomy): domain Eukaryota; kingdom Metazoa; phylum Arthropoda; class Insecta; order Orthoptera; family Gryllidae; genus Teleogryllus; species Teleogryllus oceanicus. The sequence continues at coordinate 616,411 of CAXIVR010000012.1, forward strand.
CCTGGTTACGGGGAAACCCCACTAGCCGACGGTAGGTCGGCGCCGGATCTCGCCATACAGCGGGGGAAGATCACCGCCATCTCCCGAGAAAAAACATGCACTTCACTAACGGGACTAATGTTCGAAGCAGTTTACGCGCCCGGAAACACGAAAAATCAATCAATGAATCAATCAATTGAAGACCAGCCGACCTGAATCTCTATGCTTGCCTTTTCCGGTGGAAGACAGTGTCCATAATGACAACGGGGGCTGACGCGATCACCTGACGTCAATTCCCGCGTGTTAGTCAAAATTGTCACGCAGGTGTTCATATCTGTGGATTTTCCCACCAGCACTACAAGAAAGAACTCGTTAACAGCCTTTCACTCCTTGCAGTAATGGGGTTAGCTGGAAAAGGGGCAACCCTCACCCTATCATTATATTTCCGGCCGCACGTTATAGAAATTCTAAAATCAGCAAATCCAAAACCTGCCCTGCTGTCGTGAGAGGAATGGCGCAGAGGAATGGGGGAGATTTGCCAAGAGGGTGAGCACTCCAGTAATCAACCGAAAAAGACGACGATTTGGCCACGGTAGGGAAACGACCAGATAGAAAAGCTGGAGTACGGATTAAGTTCTTCGAAAACAAACTAATGATATTCTACGCACATTTTGCATGATTCCCGCGACAAGACATTAATGACGTCAGCGTGTGACGACTGTTAACTCACGCTCAAGACCTTGTATAAGTTAATATCCTCACCAAACCGAATGAGGGGACTCAGCCAAGCAGGGAGTCCTGCATCAGATGTGCGTTCTGAAGCAATTTGCACAATTACTTAATGTTTTGAATATTTACATTTAGTATAAATTTATTTAATCTTACAATTCAAACACGTTCAATTAAAATGTATGTTGTAGGATACATTTTTTCAGATTTCATTTACGAAACCAATGGTATTTCTTATTCTCTCTTTGACGCGTGTGAAAGGCCGTAAGGTATACCATGTATGGTCTTTACAATCTCTTCTCCAATCGCCTTTGTTTACTTACGTGTCCGGACACGGAGAAATCACTCTTTATTACACCCCTGAGAAAAAGTACTAGCTGTCAACTGTCACGATAAACAACAGCAACATTAGCTTTTCAGCTAGGTCGAATACGGTCGCTGTCTGGACGAGAATTCTAGCGGCCGGCTGTTCTGATAGGTACTTTTCCATGTTTTTTTTCCATCAATAGCAGGCGAATGCCGGAGCAGTACCCTAACAAACGGGCTACGGAACGCGCGCGATCTGTCCTTCCTCTTCCTTGTCCTATCCTCTCCCTTTACACACACACACACATACACACACACACACACTTACACTAACATGCACTACACTACTACATATTCCAGGAGACCGGTCGGGAACTTAGTTGTCCCGGCTGGGGCGGTGCCCCGCTGGTGGGAGAGTCCTGGTTAGGGGGAAACCCCACTAGCCGACGATAGATAGGCGCCGGATCTCGCCATCCAACGGGGGAAGTTCACTGCCATCTCCCGAGAAAAAAAACATTCACTACACTAACGGGACTAATGACCAAAGCAGTTGACGCGCTCGGAAACTCCTTTTCCCCACTTTTCCCCATAGCACGCCATACGCAGTTTTAACTGTTTTTTGACGTAAAATAAATAAATAAACACGAAAAAATCAATCAAAAACTACAGCAAAACTGCTGCCACCGAACTGAAAAATATGAAGCACACAAGATACCATTTTACTGCAATACGAAGAAATACTACACACAGAAACACTTCGGGCGCACGCGCGAAATAGTGTTCCGTGGGCGATCGCGGGACGGTGTTTTTGGTCCGACGAACATCCTTCCCTTTTCTCAATATTACAGCTTCTTTTAATCGTCGGCCATGGGGAATTTATTAAATAATATCAAGTTGGCATTGCGATAGATTAACAATTTATTGAAACAATTTTAATTATTCACCTGAAAAGAAATTTCTGGAGATAATTTGCTACATCAGTGGATTCATGAAACACTGATGACAAATACATACAATGTAATAATGGCATAATAAAAATATAAATTAAAATCTAAATAAGTACGACGGCAAAAATATAAGTAAGATGAAAATGGTAACGAGGGGGAGGGTTAATGTGTAGGTAGCTAAATGTTATAATTAGACCAAAAATTGGATGTATTAGAAATCTATATTAGTAAATCCACTGAAATCCCCAAAAATTACACTAATGAATAACCAAATTATTTAATTTATAAAATAATTTGCGTAAGAGTATTATTATGACATTAATTATTACAAAAGTATAAGAAAAATATTATTATATATTCATCACACTCGTGAAAAAAAAAACAAAAAAACAGGGACAGGCGTGATCTCGTGACAGTGTTCTCGCGTAGACCAACGACTAATGACGGGCACTTTTGTCCGAATTTGGCGCAAATGGAGTTGGTCTTGGACATTACCGCCATCTTGTGTGTCAATAGATAACTAGAGAATACCTGGCTTCCCGCCATGCACAAATGAAACATCAGGCGCGGTGTCGTTTTATTTTCAAAGGCAGCATTTATATCACACGCGCGATTGCTCAAAGGTTAAACTTAATAATTTATTAATAAATAAATTTAAAAATACTCATCAAATATCAAGGATAATACACTTTTCCTTCCGTATTGCTACTTACTTTCACTGCAAAATAAGTCAATATAACTTCCTCGCATACGTTTTTTATATATGTTTCTCTCCTCCACTCCTCAAAAATTTCGTATTTTTGTACAGTAATGTACTGTATATCTTTAGGTTCACTGGATGGTAAATCTTCCACAGCTTTTGCTATTTCTCTTTTAATACTTTCAGGAATATCTTCCATTTTATCGAAAGATAAAGTCGTCATTATTATTATTACTATTTTATTATTATTATTATTATTATTATTATTATTACTATTATTATTATGTAGTATATATGGTTCTCTATATATTTTTATAAACAGTCAAATTTAATGTAAAAAAATTGAAAAATTTCTTGCATATTTTTTTCAAAAAAATTACACAAAATTTAACTGTCTACAAATACGTAGAGGACCATGAATTTATAATTATATTAATAATAATAATAATAATAATAATAATAATAATAATAATAATACAGACATAGAATAAGATATTCTTTTTCTTCTTTTAAATGTATCTCCCGCCCAAACGTTTATTAATTTTTTTTGTATTATCTTCTTATATTGTATTTTATTTCTATTGTTTGTAGAGTGGTGATGAAAGCAACGCCGTCGAAAGCCTGTTGTCTGAATAAATCTATTTATTTGACGGAGATTACTTCAAATATTCCATCATTTAATTACGTCAATACCTCATCAGCATTCCCATAATTTCTTGTAAATGTCAAATTCTTTTATGGGACATATCCTTCTCCAAGAAAGATGGAGAAAATGTGTGAACTTTATGGGTAAATCCTTGGAAGAGTGGTATGTGCAAATAATTATTTGGGAAGGAAGGATTCCGTAAAAAAATGCCTTTCCCAGTCAAGAATATATCTCCCTATTATCTAATTGTCAATTAAGATAGCTTATCTTCATTTCTTATTAATATTTACGTCCTATCGTCTAACGATCACCTATTTAATATTTTCTAAATTAATGTAATGCTATAACTATTCTTGAAATCGTTCTACCTTAAATTTATTTCTCATGAATCACATGTTAAGTTACTGAATATTTCCCAACATCGAAAAAAACAACATAAAACCAAAATCAAAAATAGTTATTCCTGTTGCAACAAAGTGTATATATACTGATCCGATGGTCGAGATTCCTAAGGCAGTAGTGTCGTAGCGATCTCGGACCGAGGTCCGTGGGGTAGGTCCCTGCTTCGAGTCCCGCCTGGGGTATGGTTGTATTTGTGTTCGTCCTTTCACCCTTTACCATCACCAGATCGTTTCATCTTTATTATTATTATTATTATTATTATTATTATTGTTTTATTTATTTTACATCAAAAACAGTTGAAACTGCGTATGACGTGCTATGGGGAGAAGTGAATTCTGTGTACATTTTCAAAATTTTGTGATCCCTACACTGAGTCATATACTACATAAATTTTGAAAATTAAAAAAAAACGCTCTCATGTAATAAAATCTATTCTTAAGGATAAATAAGAAATAAATTTTGGGCTCTTATCCATGATGTCCTTCATGAACGAATAATACTTCCTGCCACAACAACATGGAAACGATAATTTGAATAACTATATTTCCCAATGAATTCTAGAAGACGTGCACAGATAATGAAGTTACATAGTTACCATATTCAATTCAATTCTTCATTGAAGTTCTTCATAGTTACCATCACGTTAACTCCAATAGTGGTTGCAAATGACCTAGATGTTGATGCAACCTTAAAAAAAGTGTACATCTACCTGGCGACTTAAAAATAAATAGATGAGTGTGCAAAATTTTCAATCATAAATCTAAGAAATCAGAAGAGCCTATAAGATGCCCCTCGTGTAGAACTGATTTCAATCTCAATGATATTGCTCCTCTTCACTGAGATGTGAGCCGAGGCCTGAAATCATCCGACGCGGCACAATGTGCGGTCGGTGGAAGACAGCGAGTCCCGAATTCCCAGTGACGTGATCGACTCGCGATTCTAATCGCAGGTCGCGTGGCGCAGCGCTTGTCACACTTTGGTGAGTGGTGGGGGAGGCCCTTGTAGACGGTAGTGATCGGGATAGGGATTCAATGAAAACAAAAGGTGGGGAGAAGAACAAACCAGATGGAACCGGGCGCACATTTCTCTTTTGAAATTTTCTTACGTTTTAAAAGTGAAAATAGCGTCTACTGGAAGGTACAGTTGACTCCGGTTATAGTGAACTCGGATATAGTGAATCCTCGGTTATAGTGAACTTAAGTCACTCGTCCCGTTGCACTTACATTACAAGTATAAGAAGATTCTGTTATGGTGAAACTGAACCTCGGCTATGGTGAACGTAGGAAATAAAACATTCTGTAAATTAATTCCCTCCTGGAAAAGAATACGTCGCCTCAGTGAGACAAACTCCAATACTAGGCAGCTTGAAAAAAATATCGTCAGTCGAAAGTCATAATTGAGAAGTCCCTCCTGAGGTGAAGGTAGTGGATCTGGAATGGGCACCTTTCTGATAATCTTATGTCACTCAGTCTCCCGGAATACGTGGTAGTATAGTGCATGTTAGTGTAAGTGTGTGTGTAAGGGGAGAGGATAGGACAAGGAAGGGGAAGGACAGATCGCGCGCGGTCCGTGGCCCGTTTGTTAGGGTACTGCTCCGGCATTCGCCTGGTGTTGATCGGAGAAACCGCGGAAAACTACCTATCAGAGCAGCCGGCTGCTAGAATTCTCCTCCAGACAGCGACTGAATTCGACCTAACTTAAAAGCTAGTGTCGAAAATCCTGCCTCCATCAGGACTCGACCCTAGGACCTCGCGGTCAGAGGCGCAGTGACATCAGTTATGAGCTACCGCTCCCGATTTTATTGAAGGGGTAAAGCAGACGGTTATGCTTGCTTCCCATTCCACCACATTGTCTAGTATTCTGCCATCTGACGGACGATGACTGTGAAGAGTGCATGACGTGCAACTCTTCGCAGACGAGCGTCGAGGAGTGGGAAGAAAACAGGTGTCGCGGCGCGAGGGGAATTGAAGCGGCGAGTACGCGCGTGTGCGAGGCGGGGAGGTGGGAGCGTGCGTCCAAGTGGCCGGGCGATAAGGGCGGGGGAGGGGGGTGGGAGGTGGGCGCGGTCGCCTTCGCGGGCGGTTTCGCTATCTGCGCGGAGCGGCCGACGCGATGACAGCCATGCTTCTCCCTCGCGCACACGTGCTGCTCCTGCTGGGCACGGTGCTGCTGCCCCTGGCCGCCGCCAGCTACGACGGGTGAGCACTCCTTTGGTTTGGTTTGCTTTTTCGTCTTTCCGGGGCGAACTTCGGTCATTAGTCCCGTTAGTGTAGAACATGTTTTTTCTCGTGTTGTTTGATTTTTTCGTGTTTCCGGGCGCGTCAACTTTTTTCCGGCGGTGATCTTCCCCCGCTGGATGGCGAGATCCGGCGCTGACCTACCGTCGGCTAGTGGGGTTCCCCCTAACCAGGACTCTCCCACCAGCGGGGCACCGCCCCAGCCGGGACAAGCTCTAAGCTCCCGACCGGTCTCCCGGAATATGTGGTAGTGTAGTGCATGTTAGTGTAAGTGTGTGTGTAACGGGAGAGGATAGGACAAGGAAGAGGAAGGACAGATCGCGCGCGGTCCGTGGCTCGTTTGGTAGGGTATTGCTCCGGCATTCGCCTGGTGTTGATGGGAGAAACCACGGAAAACTACCGATCGGAGCAGCCGGCCGCTAGAGTTCTCCTCCAGACAGCGACTGTATTCGACCTAGCTGAAAAGCTAGTGTCGAAAATCCTGCCGCCGTCAGGACTGGAACCTAGGACCTCCCGGTCAGAGGCGCTGGATTAACATCAGTTCATGCACTGAGCTACCGCTCCCGGTATGGTCCTATGTACGCGTCATTTCATCTCATTAATACCATTATCATCATCGTCATATCAAAGTGGCATCGCAGACACTTGACTATAAATGGGATGGGATTAATAATGCACATTGGAACAAAATATTAACGCGTTCGCTACCTAAATTTGAGTGCTTAAAATATTGCGATTCCATCCACTTCCACGTTGTACTTTTTTTAAGGTTCAGGAATTCGACAGATGCTTGTCACGGTCGGCCATCTTAGGTCTTTTTTTCAAGCTGTCAACGTTGACTTAAAACTGTCTGTTACTCACAAGTCGCCTTGGGATAGAAAAGACTGTTCACAGTTCAGTTGCCTCCTTGATTTCTAAAGAGAGGACGTGCGCGCATTGATTTGTAACTAGATTCTGAATTGCAAGTGTAAATGGATGTGAAAGGGGAAATGGGAAATGTATGCGTAAAAAAGGATACAAAAGAATACAAATCTGGAGCTCAGGAAGATATGTGCATCTACATACATCATATCTGACTCATCATACACGATGGAAATTGTATATGTGACTCAATAAGTATTATTATTATTATTATTATTATTATTATTATTATTATTATTATTATTATTATTAAAGTGGAACAAACCTGTTTAAATTATTGTCCTCTTTATAAATGTACATGGGGGAGAAAGACTTGGGAAAGAAAGACTTCATCTCGATCTACAATTCAAGTAGCCCACTTTCTCTAGTGTTTTAGAACTGTCACACGCTCCGGATTTTTTTGGCAATAATAAAGCGTGCTCATTATCTCGTTAGTTCACTATTAGAATCTGCTTGTATAATTTGTCAATTCCTTAATTACCTCTGAGATCGTCATTGTAACGTACAGTATGCTCATTTTTTCAAATGATGTATAATTACCAAACTTTCTTCCTAATTATATTGTTCAAATAGGTCAAAATAGAAATATGAGAAAACTTGAATGGCAACTATACCAATGTAATTTTACAGCTAGAACATCCAAAACATTGTTAATTTGTCCATCTACATTGACACTTTTCTTTTAAAAGTGGGTGCTTATTTCGGTTTTTGTAAAATTTAATAAACTATACTACCCGGATTATTAGATAGATAGATAGATAGATAGATTTATTAAAGTTCGCTTTGAGCTAATGCTCGGTGGCAAACATTATTACAATTAGATATACAATTACAAAACTATTACGAATATTTACAAATATAATTACAATTAGAATTAGAGATTAATATCCTAGTTATAATTAATTTTGAGTTATCTATATGTTGACTTATAGCTTTTCTAACACTTCACTCCACTTCACTTCACTTCACTTCATTTCACCCGTGCCCCCCCACACTACACTTCACTTCACTTCACTGAATAAGAGACATGACTATATTATTAATAATACTAACGATTATAATAATGAAACTAATAATAATAATAATAATAATAATAATGATAAAAGTCCCAGTGCTATTAATGATGACCTACATAGAATTAAGTATATTTTTAAATTTCACTACATTAGAAGGAAGAGTCTCTAGTCCTTTTGCAGGTAGTTTGTTCCAGTCTACTATAGTACGATTCACAAAGGAGAACTTGCCTACATCAGTTCTTTGCTTTCTACATCGTATTTTCCAGGGATGATCTCCTCTACTTTTATAATCAGATTTCTGTAATCTTTTACTGATGTCTGCCCATGCTGAGTCCCCTTTGTATGTCTTGTACATTACGCATAAACGCGCCCGTTCCCGTCTCTTAGATAAGGGTTCCCATTCATCTCGTCCATCAACGCGTCCATGATTTACAAACTTCCCGGCCCGTTTTTGAATTTTATCTAACGCCTCGATTTGCCCTTTTCTGTACGGGTCCCAGCAGGCCGCTCCGTACTCTAAAATAGGACGAACAAGTGAAGTATATGCCAAGGATCGGGCATTAGAACTACTGTTTTTTAGAATGCGCATTACAAAGTGCAGCGCCCTCCATGATTTTTTGACCGTATTGTTAATATGATCCGACCAACCCAAGTCGCTACGCAGGACCAAACCCAAGTACTTACAGTTTTTTACACGCGGTATATCGTTAGTTCCTAACTTGTAATTCGAGTGTACATTCGAGCGAGATTTGGTAAAACAAATGAATTTACTCTTTTCCGGATTTAATTCCATCTTATTTCTGCACGCCCAGTTCCATAAACAGTTAAGATCGTTCTGTAAAACATTTTCATCCGAAGACGCGCCAATACTCCTATATATTATGCAATCATCAGCGAAAAGTCTAACTTTCGATTTTATTCCAGTTGCAATATCATTAATAAACGCTAAGAATAGCAATGGCCTAACACACTTCCTGGGGACCCTAGAGGTTACATCGGCTTTCGATGAGTGTTTGTCACCTATTCTGACTGCTTGAGTTCGGCCCCTAAGAAATTCTTTTATCCACAAGATTATTCGATGATCTAATCCAGTTTTTGACAGTTTTTCAATTAAAAGGCCATGTGGAACCAGATCAAATGCTTTAGAAAAGTCTAATATTACTGCATCTACCCTACTCCCTTCGTCTAATGAATCTGCTATGTCCTGACATAAAGAAATAGTCTGGCTGTCGCACGAATAGCTAGGACGAAAACCGTGTTGATTTTGAAAAAGCCAGTCGGTTTTATTCCAGACTCGTCTAATATATTCCGCAATCATGTGTTCCATCTGCTTGCATACAACTGATGTCAAACTTATAGGCCTGTAATTATTAACAATCCTTTTGTCTCCTCCCTTGTGAATCGGCACTACAATTGCCTCTTTCCAATTTTGAGGAATCGTATTATTATTTACAGTGACATCCATTAACCTAGCAAGGTAAGGAATCATGGCTTCCCCTCCCAATTTCAATATTTCTCCTGGTATTCCGTCAGGACCTACAGATTTATTTTTCCTAATTTTTGCGATCCTTTTTCTAATAATTCCTGCATCGACTCATTGTTTACACAAATTTACGAGCGACACAAATTATGTTAGGATCACGCGTCGAAATATTCCCACTATTTGATTTCTGTTAGAAAAATTTGTATCTGCACGTAATTTCCCCTAAATTTACTCATCAATTCTAGAAAAGTAATTTTTTAATAATTTGTTCTTCTGTAAAAGTTCCATAGGTAGTGTTTCCATAATGCATTTTTGGAGACGGCGTTAATGTTGTTTCATTTTTAATATCTTAAAGATACTCATAAATACTCATGTTGAAATAATTTTGACGCCCGCAATTTTTAATATTAAAAATAATGTCTCATTTTACGTAGTTATATTTTTTTCTGTAATCCACAATTGAGTTAATACTTATAGATTATATGAATCTAATTAAATAATCCAGAAAACGTTTTCTGCACGAACAACCGTTAATTCAGTCATGCCTTTTTGTTATTCCTCTCTTACCCAATGTCAACCGCATTTATATTCGGAACGGTGTTCAAAGCAACACAAGCATTTTGTTTCCTTGTTAAGACAAGTAGGTTAGTGAGAGCCGAGATAAATACAGGGGTATTGTTCAGTTTAAACATTCAGATAATTTGAAGTCTGAATTTGTGGTAATTAGGAGACTACTTGGGAAGTGGCTAACAGTTGTTACGGATTTCCCCGTATTCCCAAACAAATATTTTGGACGATTCTAATGAACGAACTACGTGTCTCATAACCTTGTGTGATTTCAAGAAAACTGAATTTATAAATGAGGTGTTCTGGCAATTATTTACCAATTCAGTTCTATTTCTCAATGCTCTGGATCGAAGTATTGAAGAAGAATAACATATTACCATGTAGCTAATTAGAATCGGTCCAAGCGAACTAATGAGCGTGTTTGCCAGCAAGTCATTTGACATAACGAGACTGGCGCATTACTGCATATTACCTTGGGCAGAATTCTTTTTAGTTTTTGAAGGGTTACTTTAAAGAAATCGATTCTTATTGAACTTAATTCAAAAATACAATTTACAATACAATTAATACAACTTTTTACATTAATATTATTTTGTTAGTAGTAGCCAGTTTATATCTTGAAAATGTTTTATGGTTTATAAAAATATCTGAAAATGCTTTTTTGTTTTTTTCTCTATGAGAAATTATCTCAAAGGCAAAAAACATGTGGAATCGCACGATTGCGTACCGCAGACTGTTTTCCCTCAAAGGAGCGTCCCAGGTAATTTTCTTTCAGTTTTTGGATCGGGAGAGGTAACTCAGTGCATCAACTGATGTCATTGCAACGCCTCTGACCTCGAGGTTCTAGGTTCGAGTCCTGACGGAAGCAGGATTTTCGACACTAGATTTCCAGCTAGGTCGAATTCAGTCACTGTCTGGAGGAGAATTCTAGCGGCCGGCTGCTCTGATCGATAGTTTTCTGTGGTTTCTCCGCTCAACACCTGGCAAATGTCTGAGTAGTATCCTACCAAACGGGTCACGGACCGCGCGCGATCTTTCCTTTCTCTTCCTTGTCCTATCCTCTCCCCTGTCCTATCCTCTCCCCTTACACACACACACACACACACACACACACACACACACAAACACAAACACACTAACATGCACTACTCTACCACATATTCGGGAAGACTGGTCAGGAGCTTAGAGCTTGTCCCGGCTGGGGCGGTGCCTCGCTGGTGGGAGAGTCCTGGTTAGGGGGGAACACCACCAGCCGACAGTAGGTGGGCGCCGGATCTCGCCATCCAGCGGGGGAAGATCGCCGCCATCTCCCGATAAGAAAACATGCGCTACACTTACGGGAGTAATGAACAACGCAGTAATGAACTGTTATTTCGCGTAACAGTTAGGAATCGTTAACGGTTAAGAAATAATAGTTTAGCTGTTGAGAGCACATACCTACAGTGGAGGAACATCACATCCACCTCCCAATGAAAACATGCGCTACACTTACGGGACAAATGACGCTAGTAGTTGAAAGGCCCGGAATAACTAACAAGATTAATAGATTAAACAGAATAACACAATCTATTAAATAAAAGCGAGTGTATAAGTGCAAGTGTGCAAATTATATACGCAACCATGGGAGCGATTGCTGTCAAATTTTGACCGACGGCGCGCGGGGTCGGGGAAGTTGGTGAAGCGAGGCTGAGAGATTTTTTTAAAACAACTGTTCATTCACAATTTGTTCTTTACATGAAATTCGGTGAATTATTTAGAAATAAAAAATAACTTGAGTGAAGAGTTGTCCTTTGACAGCACTTCTCAGATAAAAATTGATTTTTTTAAAACTTTTTCCAGCTACTTCATTTTTAAATGTCCATTGCAATTACTTTGTCACCTTTGTTACTGTTTTATTTATATCTATGGCTGAGATCTAGGGGGTGGTGTCGTTTCAATCTTCTGAGGTCTTCACTATTGTATAGGATGTTCACTGCAAGGTAATTTGGATGGTTTTCAAGTCTTTTTTCGTATTTTTTACTAAATTCTGTAATGGTCTGATGGATAGTTAGAATTTGCAAATCAGAATGTAATGTATTGTTAGATACATACCATGGTGCATTTGTTATGTATCGTGGGGTGGAGAGATAGATGGGGTTGCAGGAAGAGGGGCGGGCGAGTAGGTGCCGACTAGGGAGGGCTGCTTAATAGAATTTTTCTTCCTGGGGCTTTCTCAACTGCAGGGCATGTCGGTTTCGTATATCCGCACAGGATACTCACTATATCCCACATGATAACCTTTTACACTAGACTGCAGGCTCCTCGGTCAGCAGACTCCCAAGGCCTACCGCGACAACACACATGCATGAAAGACAAGGGACTAATAACCATGCCCATGGCGGGACTCGAACTCGCGACCCTTCAGACTGAGGCGCTGAGTCTGTACACGCTCGGTCATCCATTTCGGTGGCTGCTTAATACTTGATTGTGATAAAAAGCCAGGGCCGTGCCAGTAATCAGCAAGTATTAAATAAAATTACTTGGAATGACTTCTGTTTGTTGTACAATCGTAGACACATCAATCCTACCACAACTATCCTCTATTATAGCTTTTATAAATGAACCTTTTTTTCTGTTATCAAATATACTCCTACAAATAATATAGGTTTGTATATATTTGTTTTGTTTTCGAAAACATTTCCATTTTAAAAATCTGTTCTCGGCTAATTGTCGTTATGTCTACCCTGTGTGCAAACCGAGTATCGTGAATCATTTCTGTCCATCCTCTTCAAATCCTCGTGAAAGTTGTCGAAGAATCGACGTTAAAACAGAACGGTCCATTATTTGTTTGACCTGTTTTAACAGCTGTTCTATGTTGGGTGTTTACACAGTAAAGCTCTAAACTCCATCGCATCTGGTAATTCAAGAGACGTGTGTGTGTGTATGTGTGTGTAAATACATTTTATGAGTTTGTAAAGAAATTGCCTGAAGCATAATAACATCTCTTGCATTTAATGATAGCAAATAGTATTAGTAACATCTCTAGTCAGAAACTACTAGAAATATTTATTTTCAATGAAAAAGCAGTATGTTTATATCCCAAATGAAATGATGTTGATTTTGAAACCGAAAGCTAACCGAATAATTATTAATTGTTTTTCCATTTCCTTTCTTCGCGTGTTGAGTTTTTATTTCACATCTCGGAGAGGATTATTTATTTTTAAAAACATTTATTGTCATTTTTTTCCCATTTTGTTTTCTATTAATTTTATTTTTCATTATTTAATTTAATTTCATATTTTTTCGTTTTATTCCTGTTTTCGATTTCTTATTAGTTCTGCTATTAAGTGTGGGAACTTACATTTATTCAGTCTGTATTGACATACAAGGAAAACATCGCATATTACTAATCTTCTCATTTAGGATTTTTAAATTCATCTGTATAAAAAAGTGTGTGTCATGTATATGGTGGAGAGTATATTTACTATTCTTGAGAAAATAAGTGAACAAGGAAACATAAGAAGAATTGCCAGAATGTTGAATGCAATCATGAACAATAATTGATTTTTGACATTAACACACACAAAATTTTCAAGATGATAATAGAAAATTTATTATTTTTATTTCTTTGACATTGAAGAGAAAATTCTTATTACTAATTCGAACTAATCGCCATTGTTAACATCACAAAGTTAAGTATTAAAAAGTGTAAGATAAGAAACTAGATTTTGATTGAGCTCTGGTAATTGAAGACGTGATTTTAACTAGTACATTCTATATTGGGTTTGTGGTATTATTGTGCAGTTAGGGTAGCCGACTGGTGAATCGAGTTGTTCGTTTTCCTTCCGTTTCGTACTGACCTTCCTGGATTTTTTGTGTTGTATATTTTTCTTATTATTATCCTTCTGATTTGCAGAGATATTGAAAAATATTTCGTGTAGTTTGTTAATAAAGAACTTAATTACTTATTGGGATTGTGTTGCCATTAATTATTTCTCATGCCAATTCTTCAGTATTATTTCATTACATTCAAGACAAACATTACTTATGCTGCGATTCACGATCACTTGATTACTAGTAATTTTTGAGTGTTCGCTTGAAAGTGAAGTACTTGCCATTCTATTTGTCTTCTCCAAACCCATGTGGGATGTTAATTCTTTTTAGTTGTTCCGAAACAAAAATATTTTTACAGGAGCAAAATAAGTTAAAAGATTCTGTTGTTGGAAAACGGTGTTTAAGCCTGATACATTCCCCACATGAGAATAAGATAAATGGGAAAGTGAACTATGAACAGATATAATGGTAATGTTTGCTCATGCCACTCTAACGTTGAAAGATTAAGTATTGTATTGCAGCCTCCGTGTCAATGACCCCCCAACTCGATCAGGTTTTTCGTCCAGTTTCCCTGATCCATTGAGCAAATGCTGAGATTGCACCTTGTTTTGCTTCTGGACATAAATGTAACTTTATTTTCTGTGCACGTCTTCTAGAATTCAGTGGGAAATACAATTATTCAAATTATCGTTTCCATGTTGTCGCGGCAGGAAGTATTATTCCGATGGACAACATGGATAAGAGCCAAAATGTATTGCCTTTTTATCCTTGAAAATAGATTTTATTACATGGGAGCTTTTTTTCCCAAAAAATTAAGTAGTATATGACTTAGTGTAGAGATCACAGAATTTTGAAAATGTGCACACAATTCAATTTTCCCCATAGCACGTCATACGCAGTTTTTAACTGTTTTTTTGACGTAAAATAAATAAATAAATAGATACACAAAGATAACTAACTGTTCTTAAAAGAAGGAAGCAACACTTTCTCAGATACTCGAATTTTGCACTATTGGATAAAGTGTGTTCCTTACATTTGAAACCGAGTTATTCACCAATTTGAAATCGAATTGACCCCTGCCTGACAGATACCGCCTCTTGGAGACGCAAGAGCTGAATGTGGCACAGGCGCGCGCTCTCGCGGCGGCAGACGGAGGCTGGGACTTCTGGCAAGAGCCGCGAGATCGCGCGCGCGCCGTCATCTTCGTCTCCCCCGAGGAGGCGCCCGCGGTCGAGGCTGCACTTCAAAGTCTCGGCCTCCTATTCCACGACAAGGAATGGACGCCGCCCCGACCCCACGAGGGCAAAGCCATGCGACGTGGGAGGACTGGGGCAATAGACATCGATTTCAACACTTTCTACCGCTTGGACGAGGTAAGGAAATGCTTTATGAACTAATCGCCTCCTATATTATTTCAGTACTATACACACCTTCTGCGGATCTCACACGCCACCAATCTTTATAAATGAGGTGTCTAAAGAAAGAGAATTTTACGGAGACGTGACAAATTGCACCTTAACAGTAAAAATATGAAGGATTTGATCTGGGCTGTCCGGGTGACGCCGCGTCGAATGCTGGGGTGCCTACGTTTCGACCGACTTCAGGGCTGTACAGCCCTGAAGAGGACCGCGATATGTTGGTCGAAACGTCGGCACCCCAGTCTTCGACGCGGCGTCACCCGAACAGCCCAGATCATGACTGGCCGGGGAAGCCTACGATACCATATGAAGGATTTGTTTAAAAAACTCATCTAAATATTCATGTGAAATGCATATATCCCGTGTCAAATTTGTGTTAGTTTCTATATTCGTGATTCTTCCAAAAACACTAACATAGGAAGTCTTTCCCTGAAAGAAACGTAGCCGGAAGAGTCTGACCACTCAGGAATAATAGAATTGAAAGTCTATCCCCTAACACAACTATATTTTGCAACCAAAACATTCTGCTGACGTGACTTGAATCTATACTCTGATCATCTTACAAAGCAATCTCGAAGCAAACCGGTACGCATCTGTGCACTTTTCAATCCGCAGAAATCCTTTCCTATTTTTTATTTTATTTTTATTTGTTGAATTGATTTCATTTTACAAGTATTGTATGTTTTGATTTTTGATTTTGGCTATTTTTATGAACGATTAACGCCTTTCAATGTGGCTTTACGACGTGCATCTCGATGCGCAGATCCACGCGTACCTGGACAATCTGGCGGAGCGCTTTCCGTATCTGGTGGCTGTGGAGTCGTTGGGGCGCAGCACAGAGGGCCGTGACCTCAAACTGCTGCGCATCAATTCCCCGCTGGACAAGGGACCGCGCCGCAAGCCCGCCATCTTTATCGACGCCAGTGAGTTACGGTCCCGCATGATTCGTTAATTGTTAGTGATTCCGGGCGCGTCAACTTCTAAGTCGTTAGTTCCGTAAGTGTAGTGCATGTTTTTTTATCAGGGCCATTGACCTGGCGCGATCTTTCCTTCCCCTTCCTTGTCCTATCCTCATCCCTTACTTACTTACTTACTTACACACACACACACACACACACTAACATGCACTACACTACCACACATGCCGGGAGACCGGTCGGGAGCTTAGAGCTTGTCCCGGCTGAGGTGGTGCCCCGCTGGTGGGAGATATCTAGTTGGGGAAATCCCCGTTAGCCAACGGCAGGTCGGCACCGGATCATGCCACCTAGTGGGGGAAGATCACCGCCTCCAGCCGAAAAAAACATGCTCTACCCTTACGGGACTAATGACCTCGCAGTTATCGTGCCCGGAATCACTGTCTACCAAACAACCGTGGAGAAGATCCAAATTATATAAAAGACCCTAAGCTTCACGACTAGTTCACATGGGAGTTGAGAGCCTACCACCAAGGTTCATCTTTTTCTCTGCCGTGGGCTTAGCTTTCGTCGTTCCCCATACATTGGTTGTTGACTTTCCTGAAGTCTTCGATCTTCGACAAGCACGCGCATCCACTGTAATCCACATTATGTCATGAAAATATCAAAATTGACTCATACGCGAGGATGCAGGTTTTGTACGCATATTTTCTAAGAATGCAAACGGTTTAGTAGCATTTGGGAATGTTTGAATTCGCTTGTACTACCTCTGTGATCGCATGCTAAAGTCGGCGGCATGGTACGATGGGACAAGTTGGGTAGAAGTGTCTAGACAGGCCTTCGTATCGACTTCGTACTAGAGATTAAAACTTTTTTCTTGGCGTTTCTATCATTGCCCTTTTCGCATCCCTACAACCCCGACCGTTATTTACTCGAATCACTTCCTAACACATTAAGACACTGTACTGTCCACTGTTTTATTTTTTTATGCAATATGTATTTGTAATAAACGACCGCTCAACCTGAGATCAGGTATATTTCAAAATATTTCGAGATTATAGAAACTACCAGATGGTCAACCGATATCCTCCTAGATATTAATTTGACAAAACCCTACCATCACAAATTATTTTGAACTATATTCTCTGAAAATGGGAGCAGCTTTGTTGATTCTGTGCATCAATTGATGTCAATGGAGTGCTCCTCACGGGCAGGTCCTAGGAAATTCGAGTGCCAATGGCTGCAGGATGTTCGACATTAGCTAAATCGAAGACGTGTTCATCCGCTATCTGGAGGAGAATTCGCCTCCAGACAGCTCCCCTGCCGCTAGAATTCTCCTCCAGACAGCGACTGAATTCGACCTACCCGAAAAGCTAGTGTCGAAAATCCTGGAGTCGAACCTAGGACCTCCCGGGCAGAGGCGTTTCAGTGACATCAATTGATGTACTGAGCTACCGCTACCGGTCTTAAGATTGTAGGTTGTCAGTAAACATAAAATGCCGAATCAGGGATCGACGTTTTTTAAATGGGTGCCATGGCCAAGTGTTTGTATTCGGGAAAAAATCGTTGCTTTAGAGAAACTACCGGGCTCGCTTTAAGGTTAACAAATTGTTCCACAAGCCTGACGGTGCACCAATTGTTCGCAGCCATCCACGCTCGCGAATGGATAGCCCCTGCCGTGGCGCTGTACATCATCAACCAACTGGTGGAGAACTACCCCGCCAACAGCGCTCTCGTCGATGAGGTCGATTGGTACATTCTGCCGGTGATCAACCCCGATGGCTATGAGTACACCTTCACTGACGTGAGTTGCCCCGTTTCGTCTCGAAAGGATTAAATTCTTTAGGATAGTTGGGATACCAGAGTATGTTTGTTAGCCTTTATTTTCCAAGAGCATGTTAATCACCTTGGTAATATAAATACCCCTTCATAGTATGTTGTGGATAACAGGTGACCTGTTGTAATTACGACGTTTCTTATTTCGGGAACGGCTTTGAGCAATGCATTTCCAATTGAATTGTGTTGACATAGCTCAAGATCTAGTGATGCATGAACCGAGAAGGAAGTGAATTATTACAACAAAAAACTAAGCAGATGTAGAATATTACGTATTTTCTACGAGCTCCACGTTATATGCCACTAATCAGTGACCGATACTTTATGAAATAATTATGTAAAATAACTTTAAGAAGTTTTTACATGTATTGCTTGTGTATTTTATGCACTCTAATTTCAGCGTTTTACCACAGGGTTCTTTGTTTTCACAAAGCACTGCGACGTGGTTGATCGGTGGGATGGTTCCAGTAAGTCTTGTGATGAGTAATGGATTTGCATTGTGAGATAATCTAATATGAAGAAACTATTTAACTAGAGGCCTGCAGATGCAAAACTTATACCCATCAAAACCAGACAAAATGGATTTCCATAAATTAGCGAACTGCTCTAGAACAACAAATGAAATATTCTCGTATAAAAATGCATCGAGTTGAATATTTTAATAAAAACAGGATTGATGAATACTCGAGTAACATACTGTACATATACAGCACACCACAGATACTGAGAATATAAAAAAGCAGTTCCATAATGCAGCACGTGAAAAGCAAATATTGAATGGTGGGTGGTCTCTTCTTTCGAGCCTTGCTAACACATGACGTCTACAGGGACCTTTATGTAGAACGTTGTCGGAATCATTTCGAGCTTTTACGAAATGTGCACATTGTGTAATTAGTTCTTTCTTAAAGTACTAGGTAACGAGAATGCAGTACAAAATTGGTTGGTTTACGCTAATAGGAAGATTCGAACTGCCACATGTCATGAATATTCTCTGCCACTGTACAACGCTTTATTGATTTCTTAAACGACATCTAGCATGCTGACAGTTACGAAGTTACTTACAGTATGTGAATGTCTGCTGAGGTCTGTAGCCCCGTGTTAATAAATTGCGTTCTAAATCAAAAGAAATAAAATAAAGAAATTAGCTTAATACATTATAGGCTGGGATATAATGGATTAATTCTTTTTATTTGTCAAAAATAGAGCTTGTAAACTTATGTAAATGTTTTATAAGATGCCACTTTGAGTGACAAAATTGACTTGTCAATAGAGATATGATATCAACTTCGCATTTCTTGAAAGTGATTATTCACAGCAACTAGTAGATACACTTCCCAACCTGAAAAATAGGTTAATTAGCCATTCAAACAATTTGATATTTCATTGTTCATACTGAACTCCAATAATTGTAGCGTAGAAATATGAGAGATAGACAGAATGATATTAAATTATGAAAAACCATTGAAAATACGTATGAGTTAAAAAAATGCAGTTAAAAATCTGTAAAGATAATGAAAAGAAATTGCGTTTCTCATAACAAGTGTAAGAAGAAGAATTCTCATTTTCCATAATATGTCAAGAAACTTTAATTAAATTCTTTTGCCACTTCCAAATTTCTTTGTGTGCTAATCTAAGTGACCTAGAAAAATGGTAATTTTGCAAGTTTTACGATGAAGAATTCCATCCTCAGCTTCCAATTATTTGAACTAAAATGTCATGACAATATTGTTTTTGAAGAGAGAAATTACTTGCCGACAAAGTGAAAAAATATTAAGTTTTTATGCTGTAAGGCAACGTACAAAGGCATCTTTTTGGACGTTGTATTACATTTTGAAATGCAAATTCATTTCGTAGTGTGCTACGGGTTGTTCAACGTTCGAAATTGGGTTGCAGAATGAAGCTATTTTCACTTGCAAACTACAAAGTCCGGAATGTTCACTCGACTTAACCTAACATATATCTCAAAACCAATATGTTTGTTATGTTCGTCAAGTGGTCAAGTTGTTTGAAGGAAAGTCCAAGCATTTGCGAAGGTATCTCACCGTAGAGCATGCCATTGCAGACGAGAGAGAGTATGGCCGGAAGGCAGGCACCCATGTAGAGCATGTAGATCGCGCCACCCAGCGCCAGCACAGAAAACACCATCAGCTTCAAGGTCAGCACCAGGACATATGGCGCCACCAGGCGGGCATCATCCTAGTCACGAAACGCAGTCGGATGAATGAAAAAAAATATTTAGAAAAAATATTCCAGAAATTGTGACGTTCGTCACATTACAAGATCTTTCTGGGATCCTGAATACATTTAAGAATGCATAATGGGCTTGCTGAGGATATTGAAAAGCTGCGGCTACACGTTTTGTCTCCCTTGTGAGAGGTGATGGAATATTACCCTAACTAATTGATTGAGCATTGGGTTGATTGATTGATTGATTTTTTTCGTGTTTCCGGGCGCGCCAACGGCTTCGGTCATTAGTCCCGTTAGTGTAGTGCATGTTTTTTTCTCGGGAGATGGCGGTGATCTTCCCCATTGGATGGCGAGATCCGCCACCGACCTACCGTCGGCTAGTGGGGTTTCCCCCTAACCAGGACTCTCCCACCAGCGGGGCACCGCCCCAGCCGGGACAAGCTCCAAACTCCCGACCGGTCTCCCGGAATATGTGGTAGTGTGGTGCATGTTAGTGTAAGAAGTCCATTTTCGGTTGATGGTACTATGGATTGGTCTTATTGCTTTGGAACAGATTGCGGACAAATTGATGGATTAATAATGCATTAAAGCAATTCTGCAAGACAACTAAAATTTGAGGTCTTCCTTCTGAGTGCAACCATTTCTGTTTTTTAGTGTACGAGAGGAACCATTTCTATTATGTAGTGTTCATTTTTCAATACTCACCGTGAAAGAACTGGCAAATAAGGAGAGAGAAGTGAGGAAGAGGAGAACCCAAAATGCGAGCACGACGTAATTTGTAATCTGGATTTCCTCTATAGAGATACATTCAATAGAGTTGTTATTTCATCAGCGTGCGTGAGTCTAAAAGAGCAAACTTCAAGGCAATTGAGAGCACTTACTAATGTTGCAAATGTGGACTAATACGGAAATAAAAATAAATAGTTAAGTACACTACACAAAATTACATCCTCTTAAAAATTGAAATTTTTGATTTTTTCGTCCCCCAACAGAATATTACAGTTCGAAAATTGAAAAAAAAAGAAAATTTGAATTATTAAGAGGATTTAATTTTCAAGCAGTACGTAGTTTACCATTCATATTGTACAGAAAGTAATTATACTGTTATGTGTATAAGCACAGAAAAAAATACGGCTCTGATTCTATTCCTTCTTTGAGAAATTATTTTCTCAAAATCGAAATTGGTTCATTCGCCTTCAATAGATTTGGTTGCAAATATTTCCCAAATAAAAACAAGTGAGTTAGGTAAATAATACTTAGATTTGTAGGCCAGAGTATACTTAATTCAGTGCCATTTATTCTAAAATGCTGGAACAACCCAGCGCTGAGTAATTTAGAAAAGAGTAAATGTCTACAAACGCGAAAAGTGGCGCACGGCGTGAAACAAAAATGGCCGCCATTTCTAAACCAGGTTCAATAAAAAAAATATTTTTGAACATCCAAAACATAAGGGGATTTATGTACAAAGTATGGATTTTTTTCGAGGTGGTCGAGCGACCAGTGCTGGACCACTTGAAATTGGATTGGACCAACGATTGACCCAACCCGGACCACTTGGATTGACCCAACGATTTAGAGTGGTGATAATAAGCTTGCAAAAAAGTGACAGGAATACGCATGAATGCGATTCAAAGTAAAATTGTTCTGGAAATTTTTTGGATAAACTTGCAGAATGCGTTATGATAGGTGCGCAGGTTGAATTCCAGATGGTGTGGCAAACTTAATTGAGGGAGTAAAGCTCACTTGACAAGGTTCAGGCCAAGTATGAGACGGGCTTTATTAAAAGCTAAATGGTAATGCAAATTCAAAAGCGGTAAGGCTGAGACATACACATACATTTTGTTGCATTTCTGCCAGAGCAGCATAACCCTTCTTTTATGGATGTCATAACGACTACCTGCTTGGTCGGAGGCATGACATTATCGTGTTAAGGAAACAAATTATTTAATGCAAACATCTTTGGTGGCAATACATTTAAAATATTAATAACCTTGGTGACGTCTTATTTGGACTTTTGTTACTTCAATTGTATTTTCTAGGATACACGTTTTATTAAACAAATACTTCGTTTGAAACTAGAATATATGCATAATATTCTTTCATTTTCCCCCTATGTTTTTTTAAATTTAAACGTATTGTCTCAATTAATATAAATAATAGTGTCAATGTTTGTCATAAAACTGTTAACATTATTCAAGCTTTATTTGGGAAGGCGGCACATCCTTCGTTTCTTTTCAAGATGATGGTAAAATTCAATGATGCCTTATTTTACGTGGAAAGACAATGTGAAATGGAATATGGCGAAAAATGATAAATTATGAACTCACCTGGTGGATTATGGTAAATTTCAACTGCTGGAGTTACGTACAATAATTCCTTCTGCATAATTCCATATAATCCGTTCCAAAAACTAATTACCTAAAAGTATCATAAAGTATGAACTTTGATTTTTAACAGTAAATTTAACAGATGTAACAGTAAATTTGTAATCTATTCATATTCACACTCACAAAAACTCACCATCGAGATAATGGCGATGCTTCTACACCCCAAATTCGGAAAGGATTGTTTCATGATTCGTTTGCTGTAAGAAAAAAGTAGTGTTTATTAAAGTTATGTTTATAAAGGGGCTTTCAGAGCTCTTACAACGCTGAAGAAACTCAACGTTTTTGTGATTGGAGCATATTTTTTACACATTCTAATATCCACAACAGTCATAGTTCAATAGCAAATTTGTATCTATTATTATGACTCTTTCATAATCGCCATCGATAAACAATCCATCCAAACGTGAGTTCTGTATACTTGGTTTACATCAAGGCGAATGCAATCCAAATTAGAATTAAATAAGATATTCGTAAATGCATGAATATACCAATCTATATTACAATTTACAAAACGCGTAGAAATTGAAAGAAAACAATGCAACCATGTAAGAGATGTCTATCGATTTGTTCGATGCACAAGATCTCGGGAAAAATCCAAAAACAATGAAACAGTATTTATTTTGACTGAAAAATTCGACTATTTGATTGCACCTGTTCTCATAATGCGCATATCTACTAAACTCTCGTACTAAGTGCTTACGACATGCGAAAGATAGGCTCCATGGAGAAGGCGACCCGACATTAAATATTTGTGATTCACATGTTGGGTTATGAAACCGCTTTTTTGATATTCTTGGTATGTAAAGAACTATTAAACTGTATATACACTCTACCATGTTATTGTAATATTTGTGAACCCTTCTTTATTAAAATATTTGATTAATTGTCGTGTCATACGAAAGAGTTTCTTTTTATTCTTGAGCAGGAAGCGTTATCTTTTTTGAAAAAAAAATGTATGGTTTGTTAAACAGCATTTTTGCTGATTCAGGTAACTAGTTCTTTTCCTTTAATTGATTGTATCTTTGCAAAACGTCTTTAAGCCCTACTTGGGCATTGTGCGCCTGGAGTAATCCTTCTTGAAGTTTGTATTTTTGTCTCGTCACGTTACTGTCAGTGCCTTTTACTCCTTCGTCCAGTAGCTCAGCACTGTTATTAACAAAGGTTTCCAGACAGTCACCCACCTAGGAATCCGTGGAATCTCGAATTGCTTAACTTCCATGACTTCACAGAGCGTATTGAAGCGATTCGGCCAAAAATGTCGGCGTTAGTTGTACCTAATGTCTTCATGTGTTTATAATAGTCCGAAAATTTAAAATATAAACACAAATTATGCAAGAAACAGAATTTATAAATCCTTTGTTTCGGCATATATTCTGAAAATAGTGTGTCAAGATGGACACGTTTGTGTCTATCTTCACACATTTGTGCCTTTTTCATACATTTTCGTGGCGTGAGAGAAAAGGAGCAAATCTGACAATGCACTTTTAATTTTCAAATATTAATGCCAGGGTAAATATAGTCAAAGTCTAACATAAATTAATGAATTTTTTCTAGGCTCGATTCTGGCGCAAGACCCGTTCTCAGACGCCCAATACTACCTGCATTGGCACCGATGCGAATAGAAACTTCAACTTCCAATGGGATCGTAAGTGAACCTATTGTGACCTTGTCTCTACCCATGATCATTTTAAAATATAGACGTCAACTTAGTTCTATTGATACTATTTTATAATCTCAGCTCAGATGAGAGTATTTAAAATTATGTATTAGTTGTCTTTTTTTAAATTTAAGTCACTCAAGTATTCCAAAGCTAGAATGACGAAGGCATAACCATAGTTAATTACATTTCTAGAAAACAATGAACAAACGTATTTCAGATTGGGCGTTTATTAGATTCAGCTATCTTTAGTTTCATATAGTTTTCTTTAATTATCCGTACGCTTGTGCTTGAAATTATTTACTTTTTGCAACAAAGCATTGAATAGGCGTGAAATATAGACATACTGTAACGAAAGATTGAATATTTCGAGAATTTACTCTTCACGCTCTTCTCAATTTATTCAGAATCTTTAGCACAGAAATATGAAAGTTTTCATTAAATTTCGGTTCCAATTCTTGAATAAAATAATAAATTTTTACCACTAGCATTCACTTACATTTTTGCAATCTTTGTAACCGAACTCAATAATTAAACTATTCGCGATACGTAGTGTTGTTTTTTTGGTATGCAGTGAATGAATCTCCCGAGATAATTTTAGAACCTAATTAACAACTAGGAGAAATAATTTTGATACCATGTAATTAGCGAATGATATTCGTTCAGTGAACACCGGCGGAGTGTGTTCGGAAACATTCGCTGGAGTGGCGCCGCTGTCGGAACCAGAGGCGGCAGCGCTTGCCGCTTATCTGTTGGAACGCAACGACTCCATCGAGCTGTATCTCACCCTGCACAGCTACGGGGAGGTGAGTTGGTCGAGTAATACTTAAGAAGAAATAAAAGAGGTCATCTTCGTCAACATATCAGCTTTATTAAGATAGCCGGCTTTCGACGGCTTTGCCGTCATCGTCAGTCTCGCTGCTGTCGGCAAAAGTCGAGCGACTGACGATGACGGCAAAGCCGTCGAAAGCCGACTATCTTAATAAAGCTGATATGTTGACGAAGATGACCTCTTTTATTTCTTCTTATAAGAACGTCAACAACACCAAATCAGAATTCCCACAATTCGAGTAATACTTTTCTGCAATTATTCGTAGGAGTTTTCCATTTTCCCTGCTATATTACTTATTGGTTGCTATATTGGCAACATTGGTTATAGCGATTTTATTTGCGTTTAAGTAGTAATTAAAGTTGAAAAATACTGAATTTCACACGACGTTATATTTACGCTCTCTTTTACAAAAAATTATTTTCTCATCTCAAGTCTCTACCTTTTTAATTATACTTCAAAATTCAAATGTGTTGTTAATTTTATTTTTTCATTATATCTCTAATTTAAACTTCTCGATTTAATTTAACCTGATCTTCAGTTTTTATCAGATGGCCACCCCATCAAAAACAGTTTATCATTTAAATTATTAAAATGATGATGAAGATGACATCAACTTGCTTTACTGCCCGAAATGATTTTCCACGTTTTTGATGGTTCTATCAAAATTATTTCGGTGAAAATACTGAATATAGATGTACGCTTTACGTTTGAATCATTAACCTTTTAAATTGAGTTCAAAGTTGAAATAAATATATGTAATATATTCTATATTTGCTAAATAGAATAGGCCTACTTGCATTATTTCCATTGCGATATATACGTTATTTACATTACGATACAATACATAATCATCATAGTATAAGATAATTATGAAATTTTACTAAGTTCCCCATTAAGGGTCTATAACTTGTATGTTTTAAGTAAATGGTTGTCCAAAGAACTTCCATAAATTAATTCGGGATTCCTTGGATTGAGGACGATTCGGTTGCTGGATATTTGTTTCATGTAAGTACTTAATGTGAAAACTGTTTACTCATTTGATTGTCCTTAATCCAAGGAATTCTGAGTTTCTTTTAATTATTTTCTCTGCTTTCTATGCATTTTTGAAAATATTTTAACCCTATAAAAATCATTATTTACCCTTCGAATTTCATTACTTATATATTACATCTTTCAGATGTGGAAACATTTTTATACTCTAAAAATAATTTTTGATCCCCTCCTTTGAATTTCATTCAGTCGTAGTAATTTACTCTCTTCTCTCTGAATGTGGTGCGAATTAGTGAATTTTTAATTGAAGGTTATGTATACTACTCATCAGTTACTTGAACCTGATGCAATAAATACGGTGACATAAATATATTTGACCAAACCGACCATACATGTTTTTGTTTTGTTCAGTCAGTATGCATGACTCTTGAAAACAAACGACAAATTTAACCTTTCTGAACTCTGTATGAACATATAACAGAATATCAAAGGATGACACAAGTTGGAATGACAATGTTCATGTTTGTCTCTGCAAAGTAATGAATATTTGTCTGTTGTTTACAAACGAATATTGAACATTCCATTTCAAAATTCTTAAATCATGAAAGGAGAAATTCGTTGAGATATTTGCAGCATGCAGTTTTGTGTACTTTAGGAACTTCCACGATTTGTTCTCAAATCATGTATAACATAATATTCAAATTTTGATTCTTGACGAAATTCTTCGTTACGTTTGCTTGGTTAAGTAGCTATTAACATTCTGTTTTCTACGGAGATGTTAAATAAAATTCATTGAAAATAAGAGCAGCATAATTAAGATTAATAATGAACTACTTTGATGAATAATATTTATTGATTGATAAACAATTTAATATCTTGCGAAATTCAGTTCAAGATTTTATCTTTCTTTTTTGGCTATATAAAGGTGTTTACTACAACATTTACCTTTATCTGGAGCGTACACTCGGGATGAATGACGGGTTGACGAATTCGCAGTAAGCTGCTGCTGTTTGACTCTTAGTGTGCATAAAGAAAACAATTGCCAGCTGACATTCTCAAAATAAAAATGCGTAGCGTGGACAAACAGAACTGGTGGCGCTATTCCTTGAACGAGACGATTTTCTAATCGAATTAATGAATATTTTAATAAATGGTGGTAGAATGATCTTTTATTTAACGTATTTGAATTGCTCTTCAAATATACGATTAAAATGTTGACTCAAAATATTTAAGATAGCATCTCTGATTTCTTTATTTTAATTTATTTCATTTACTTATACATTCCGGATGTTAAATGGTTCTGTTTGCCGATATTATAATCCATAATTAAATTAACGTAATTTGAATATGAGTAAATGTCATAAAACAGTCAATATTTCATAATATATGTATAATATTTCAGCTTCTTCTTACTCCATGGGGATATACAAATGATATGCCAGAAGACGCAGATGATTTGGTAAGTATTTTATTTTTATTTCACGATAAAATAATTTCGAGGATTGGAAATAATTTTTAAGAAGTGCCACTTAAAACTTCATCTTTCTCATGTTTGTACGCTAAATGAAGAAGAACGTACACACTCACAGCTGCTTATCATATGATTAAAGTAGTTATCATTTTCCTAGACGATAGTAATTTATAGTATACATTATTTATAGTAATTATTACAGTATTACACAATCACTTAATGGTATTTTTATTTTGAAAAATAACGATTGCAGTTGGCAAACTAATTAAGTTCCAGTCACAAATATACTATATTTTAAGACTAAATTGATAAACCTATTCAAAAAAGTGAATTCAAAAGATGTGCGTGTCGCCATCTGCCTACTGGCTTCACGTGATGGGGCAGCACTGCTAATCTAGTTCAGAATATCTGCGACTCCATCATATGCTCTTCATTTAAAATAATTCAGTAATTTAGTTCATAATATTTTCCATAAGATACATCGCTCACTTTTAAGAACGGATCCATACGATCAGCGAATGAAATTCGGACAAAGAACCACGACAACAACAAAATCTTCCTTCAAGGAGCCCACACTGTAATAGTGCTCTCTGTTGGGTAGGTGGGACTGGCGAACAAGGCGGCTGCTGCTGTGGCGGCTGTGCGAGGTACCAATTATACCGTGGGTAGCTCCGCCAACGTTCTCTGTAAGTATTCATCTGAGTCCCTTATTTATCACGAGCCTGAACGACGCATCTCTTCCAGAAAATAGGCAGCCAAGTACTTGCTTTTTTGAACAAATACGCATTCATGGTGACTGATAATAATGAGCGAGAAAAGTGATGTTGTGTTACTCTCTTTCGTGCTTCTATCAAACAGTTGGCCGCGCATTTGCCTTCAACTGTTTATTGCTGAAGGGAGAGGGAAGCAAGGCCATCGGCCAAGAAACGTTGCGCCGGTAATACCTGCTTACACTTCGTGGCCATCAGGGGATGAATAACGCGGGGGACGGTTTTCACAGTAAATTCCGGTATTAGTTGCTGCTCATCTTGCTAGCATCTGGATTGATTGATTGACAATTCCCGGCGCATCAACAACTGAGGTCATTAGTACGCGTAAGTGTAGTGCATATTTTTCATCGTGAGGTAGCGGTGAGCTTCCCCCACTGGATGGTGAGATCCGGTGCCAAACTACCGTGGACTAGCGGGGTTTCTCTAACCTTGTATC
Organism: Teleogryllus oceanicus; assembly: GCA_964035755.1. Taxonomy (NCBI): domain Eukaryota; kingdom Metazoa; phylum Arthropoda; class Insecta; order Orthoptera; family Gryllidae; genus Teleogryllus; species Teleogryllus oceanicus. The sequence continues at coordinate 645,055 of CAXIVR010000012.1, forward strand.
TCCCTCCAGCGGGGCACCGTCCCAGCCGAGGAAAGCTCTAAGCCCCTGACCGGTCTCCCGGGATATGTGGTAGTGTAGTGCATGTTAGTGTAAGTGCGTGTGTGTAAGGGGAGAGGATAGGACAAGGAAGGGGAAGGACAGATCGCGCGCGGTCCGTGGCCCGTTTGGTAGGGTACTGTTCCGGCATTCGCCTGGTGTTGATCGGAGAAACTACAGAAAACTTCCGATCAGAGCAGCCGGCCGCGGGAATTCTCCTCCAGACAGCGACTGAATTCGACCTAGCTGAAAAGCTAGTGCAAACGTGAGGTTATTCCTCATTTTCCGAAATGGGTAGTAGAAGGGAGAAGATGCGAGTCGTGGTCGCATTTAGTTTGATCAATGAAGATATAATGAATCGCCGAAGTTTTGTGAGGACGTGCGACTGTATTTTAAGAAGAAAGGAGAAGGGGGCTTGATCAAATTCAGTACAGGAGCCTGAATATTTGTCAAAAAACAAAATGTTTTCGTGGCGGGTTAAATGGACGGGGCTGCAAGTAATTTTCCATTGATAAAAAGGGCAATATTAATTATTAGTATTAATTCGATAAAACGTTTTTAAATATTGATTACCTACTGTTGGTGTGTTGTAGATTAATATTAAAATTGATTTAGATTAGATATCTTGATAATTTTTAACGTAAAAATCTAATAATTAGGGAGCATCTATAACTAAATCAAAATTTGAACCATTCGATAATCAACCATAGAGGGTTTAAGTACAACAACGCAAAATAATACGTTTATGTTCTACCTTAACCGTACATCCTGTGCATGTGACCGCGGTCATCATTGGCTTCTTTCAGAAATATCTGGCTCAGACTTCAATCCAATTTAAGTCTCAGCAACAGCCGGCAATATCTTTCCAAGGACGGAAACATACGAGTTTACATTACGACCGGAATATCTAGCAAGAAATATTGCTATCAAACATTTATTGCCGCAATGTTTACATTGGCAACTTTTCTTGCGAAATAATATTGCTCGCCATTTTCTCGCAAGTGTAAAGCCAGATTTAGACAGTAAAAGGATTTCTATCTGTTGGCCAATTGTTCTGCCTATTTGTATTTATTCTAGTGCATTCCGCTCCATTCTGCCTAGACCTGCCATGCCCAGCTGTGCTCTGACGTCACTCAAATTCTAAATAAAATAATTAAGAAACCTGAACAAAAATAAAAATAAATACCTTTATTCACGTCTATGCTTTTTGTGAAAGTGTTTATTTTCTACCAGTACAATAAAGCACGTTTTTTGAAAATCATCCAAACTTCTCAGTTTTTGCATCAGCATATTATATTATTAATAATGTTTTGCTTTTGTACAGTAGTAATTTTCTTCGTCAATTATTTTTATACTTTTACAAAATAGTCCCTCAGGCTACTTGGTTCATATTTGGATTTTAACAATGACCAAGATAGCGAATATAGGTTTCGTAGACAAATCAGAAACAACTTAGTTAATTTGTAAAAAATGCATCTTTGGAGGTAACAGTTTGAATCGAATCTACGATATTTCTAAATCTTGGCTTGCCAAAGGAACATTTGATCAATTTGGGAGCAATTGGACCAGTGATACTTTTTTGTCATTGTGATTGTATTATAATATAGTATATTATATTATACTATAATGTATTATATTATACTATAATATATTGTATATTAAATTACAATATTTCATTTCGTAGAATTTGTACCCATAATAGTTCAAGCTTTGCGGTTGTCTTTGCAATCGGCAAAAATATGTCACTCCTAGTAATTTAGTTAATGAGATGAATGTCTATATACTAGTAGGATGGCTAGCATACTGAACGTGCTCTTTCTAATGATTTATCTGCGTATCAGCATCATTCATTGTGAAATCAATGAACATTACAAACCGTGTATCATTACGTTCTCTTCCAGATTGATTGAAGCTGAACCTCGTAAATTCCGTGAGGCAGCATTATGATTCAGATTCTCGATACTATTAGCTACATAAATTACTTTTAAAACATATCTCACTGATTTTTCCTCTACGTTTAACAATGCAAACTACAATTTTGTGTACCTATATTCAATTTTGTATGATATTATGTTGCAATGGCAGTGTAACAAAATACATGAATTTATCCTTCTCCGCGGCTATACAAGATAGTCTTCCCTGGTTTCTCGTACATTCATATACAAATTAACTTATTTTTGTAATGAGTTCAGAGATTTCTCTCTCTCTCTCCCTCTCTCTCCCTTTCCCACTCTCTCCCTCTCCCCCTCCCCCCCTCCTCTCTCACCCTCTCTCCCTCTCTCTCTCCCTCCCTCTCCTCTCTCTCTCCCTCCCTCTCCCTCTCTCTCACAATTATGTATTAGGGGTATAGTACGAATTGTGGTAATTGCCTAGTTAATATTAAAATAATGCAAAATGAGGATAAAGTCCGAAGTAGGAACAGCTTCCAGGCGTTCTTCGAATTTAAGCCGGATGAAGTTGGCATTAACCAACATGAATTGGATATCGTTATTGAAACACGTTGGACTGTCAATGAATAGCAAAGAATAAGTGATTAACAGGCCAGACTGCTGGTGGGAAGTTTCTAAGGATAGAAAGAGACATGATGTATTGCTTCGAGTCACTTGAAGTTACTCATACATTTATATTTAAACGCTACTACCAATCCAATCCTTACTATAACTTGTCTGTTAGGTCGAATATAGTCGCTGTCTGGAGGAGAATTCTAGCGGCTCGCTTCTCTGATCGGTAGTTTTCCGTGGTTCCTCCGATCAACACCAGGCGAATGCCAAAGCCGTACTCTAAAAAACGGGCAACGGACCGCGCGCTATATTTTCTACCTCTTCCTTGTCCTATCCTCTCCCCTAATACACACACACCCACACACACACCCACCCACACACACACACACACACACACACACACACACTAACATGCACTGCACTACCACACATGCCTGCAGATCGGTCAGCATCTTAGAGCTTGTCCCAGCTGGGGCGGTGCTCCGCTGGTGGGAGAGGCCTGGTTAGGGGATGACCACCGCCACCTTCCGATTAATTGATTGATTTTTTTGTGTTTCCGGACGCGTCAACTGCTTCGGTCATTAGTCCCGTTAGTGTAGTGCATGTTTTTTCTCTCTCGGGAGATGGCTGTGATCTTCCCCCGCTGGATGGCGAGATCCGGCACCGACCTACCGTCGGCTAGTGGAGTTTCCCCCTAACCAGCACTCTCCCACCAGCGGGGCACCGCCCCAGTTGGGACAAGCTCCCGACCGGTCTCCCGGAATATGTTGTAGTGTGGTGCATATTAGGGTAAGTGTGTGTAAGAGGAGAGGATAGGACAAGGAAGAGGAAGGACAGATCGCGCACGGTCCGTGGCCCGTTTGTTAGGGTACTGCTCCGGCATTCGCCTGGCGTTGATCGGAGAAACCACGGAAAACTACCGATTAGAGCAGCCGGCTGCTAGAATTCTCCTCCAGACAGCGACTGAATTCGACCCACCTTCCTTAGAAAGACATGCACTATACTTACGGAAATGATAACCCTAGTATTTGACGTACCCGAAATCACTAACAATCAATCAATCTCACTATAACTTCGCTGCGCATTTGCGTTATTGAGAAAGCTCCTGCCTTTAGCCTTCGCGATTTATGTAAAATAACTTTGAATCCGTGCTGCCCATAGGCTACTTTCCAATGCGCTTTTATGCCAAAATGCTTCTTCTTGCGAACAAACAGGACGCCTCATATTCGGATCAGCACTGTACTTAAGCCATCACCTTGAAGTTGACACCAACGTTTGTCGAATGAAGTTCGAAATGCAACATTCATCACTTTTAATATTACTTTTCCCACATATACTGGGCAACGTGCGATTTAATATGAGACTTCTAACGTGTCACAGCCTAGCAATATCTTAGTAATACATACCCCTACCGCGTGACATACCCTAGTAATGCATACTCTACTACTCATGAAAGTTATTCTGCTGGTTTCAAGGTTTAAGTCTCAGGTCTGTTTGAATGGACTAAAATAAATCAATATAAACAGCTAATCGTCGTGGCGAGCAATGGAATCAAAAGCAGAAAAATTCCAATTCAAGTTACTATCGAGAATACATTTGCATTTGTTACTACCTCAATGGCGATGTTCAAATAATGGAGTTTTCACCCGCCTCTCCCACATTGAATGCATGCATAAGATAATGTTTTTAATGCTAATGAAGAATCCAATACCATTATATTAGGAAATCGTGTACTGTTCAAATATATTACCAATTTACAGATTTGCCGATTCAAATTAAAACTTTAAAAATATCATTGTTTTTGTCTGTAATAATACAAAATCGTGAAACAAAACAGAAAATGAAAATAAATGTGGTATAGTAAAAGTGAATAATAAATAAAAATGTAATGAATGATATATAAAAATGTAAGTGCATTATAGATGAACAAAAACAAAACAAAAAATACAAGGTAAAATTTTCCCCTAATTTTTAAGTTGGTAAAATCACCTTTGACGTTCATAATCCCAGTATCAGGACTAATAGAATAACAAAATTAATAAGAATTTAAGATGTTTTTTAATTGTTTACGCTACTCTTCACATACCCGATAAAATGCGTCAATGTTTTTGTCCGTCAAAGATACTATTTTGTTTCGTAGAAATAAAGTACATGTTGGGAAAATTTCTCTAATTATTCTACTTAATATTAAAACAATACTTTAAAATTTAACAAATTTCTATGTTAATTGGAGTTAATATATTTTTCTGGAGGTGTTACAAGTTGGTAGATGAGAATTTTAGAAATACGAGTATATCAGAAAGAACAATGTTTAATGAAACAAATGTTCATAAGAATAATTCCCGGAAGAGCAGAAATCTATTATGCTAAATATAATTTATTACGTCAAACTCATAATTAAACTTGTTAAATATACATTTTTTACACTCACACATATTTTTTTTTGTTGTCACAAGATGCTGTTATCAGGTTTCTTTCAAAAATACATTTGAGATATTTTAGATGTTTCTGAGACTTGGCATTTTTTCCAAGTCATTGAAAACAATACAGTGTTTTTTGTGTATTGACATTTATTTTTTTTAGAATGAGGATGTTGTTATTGAAAGTACTTATCTTTTTTAAAAGGGAATATTATCTGATCTTATCGATCATATGGAGTATTGTTTAACTAGTTATTTATGTACAATGTAATGCGCCTCTGTATCTTGGGACGACCTCGTTTTTATCTACTTGGCGCACACCTGATTTCGTCATACCTGCGAGATAAGGTTTCCAAATAAGGTACACTACCGGTTGTGCAAGAGCTTAAATGAGAGGCATCACGTTGTAGCTTCGATCTTGAAGTTTCGCTTTGGATGAAATACATTTGCAGAGTATAGATGAAGTAATGAGCTGTAAACTTAAGCGGGACAGAAATACTTATATTTTGCAACTATTTCTCAAAATCATGTTTTTTTCAGTTTTTATGGAGGCAATTCCTAGGCAGGAGCCATCCGTAGCGGGTTGACCAGGGGGCCAACTTTTATGGTTTTGGGACCATAATTAAAATCACGGACGTTCGATGTGGGATTTGTGATGAAGAAAGCGACTCTCGGATGGTTTTCTCGGGGTTCTCAAATTTCATTTGTTTGACATTCCACCTCTGATCCTATATTATTCCTATCATTTTAATCATCTATCATTACATTACTGAACTAATTTGGTTTACTCATCAGGCGTAGGTACTGGAGTCATAATAAATAATACGATACGCCGAATGATAGGTTATTTTTCTAATGACACAAATCAATTGCAATGTCAATCAATTTATGCAACAATATTATCTAGTAAGTGAAAGCGGAAACTATTGAACTAGTCACAAAAGTAGTTCTTCCGGACATAATTTATTCCAAAGAAAAGTGGCTTCATTGAGAAGTAAGAAGTACTAGTGCATTTCCATTATGTATCAGTACATAAAGTGGCGAACTGTAGAATATTAACATTTCTATTTCCCATTTTTGGATTAACTTCATACTCTTTCTCATGTTTATTTGTTGGTTTACCCTAGGTTATAATCTTTAAAACAAAATTCATGTTCATCTCTCTCATTTTAAATGACAGACATTTAAAATGATGATAACTAGTATAATGTTTTTTAGTCTAGTTGTAGTGGTGTGTTACTAATTTTGATGTGGGAATAGGAAATTAAATATATCAAAAGAATAATTTGATTTTCGTCAAACCGTAAAAACTATATGACTTATGAGGGAGAATTATAAAACAAATCTCAGTTTCCGACCAAGCTAAAGTTCAACAGACTTTAAACAATTAATCCATCTGTGTAACATTATGATTTTTTCTGCGACGGGCCGCTACCAGCTGAATAGTGCTTCTATTCGAATATTATTATGAACTTCTTAATGAAATGCAGTTCCAGTGAATTTATAATTACCTTATTAACCAGGTATATGAAATGAAATTAATTGCGTTTTTATAAAAAAATGCATACATTTATTATAATTATTGATTTTCTAAATGTATTTATATCAATATTCTTTTAAGTTGAACAGTTATTATATTATAAACGTTACCTGTAACATTTTTACAATGATTCATGCTTACTAAAAATCAATTAAACAAGATTTTATTGTCAAAAAAGTCGTTCAGTGACCAGCTATTGGTTTAATATAAAATAAAATTAATTTCTTTGGCCGACGAACTTAAAATATTGAATAATATACGTTAGTCATAACATCAAAATGAAGAGATACTCATTTCATAACGCTACGCATATGAAATTTGCTTCATTAATAACTGCAAAGCATCGAACCCATCATTTTAACGATTACTTTTGAGACAAACTTTCTCTCGTGGCAGATTACTCATACGGGACGAGTCGCGACTGGGCCAAGGGAGTAGCTGGCATCAAGTACTCCTACACGATGGAGCTCCCAGCGGGGGGGTCGGGCTTCGATCCCCCTCCTGAGGACATCGAGCCCGTGGTGACGGAGACCTTCGAGGCCATCAAAGTCTTCGCGGAGGCGATCGCAGCCAGCGGTCGCTCCTAGTCGACCTCGCATCACCACGTGGGGCACCTTGTGTTAAGGCTCATTCACAATGCAATCACAAACATAAGCAGAACACATACTACTCGCGCAGCTTTTCTTGAACGATGACCTTGCTTCCCCCTCCCTTGAGCAATAAACAGTTGAAGGCAAAAGCTCGCAGCGAGCACTGATGACAACATTCCCAGCATTAAAACTTCGTTGGGGCGAAACAGAAGCTAGTGAAAGCTAGTTGGTTTCATAGTCGAGAACTTCTGTTCAGCTTTAAAACCATTATCTAAAAAAATGGCTGAGGCAGGTCCAGGCCCTTCAAGGGAGGCACCTAAAACTCCTATTTACTGTCCTTGCTGTTGCCTACCCAGAGCGATGACCTGGCCGCACACGTATCAGGTTTGACTTTGATTTCCCAGAGGTTACCATTACTGTAAATACTCTAGTGACCGACTTTGTAACTAATACCCCCACTTGGCCTGCATTTCTTCCATCCATCGTTCAAGAAAAGTTGCGCGAGTAGTAGACATAGACATTAACATAAGCGAAGAGTTGGCGTATTCACAATGTCGAACATAAACATAGGCAAAATAAGAGTTTCTATTGGCTATGAGACATTCTAGTACTCTATTGGTTGGATATGAGAATCGATTTCGAGATATCAAAACAAATACGACAAACACAACCACGCAGCACACGAATCGACAAGAATAGTTCGCCTATCGACTTCGATACTCGATTTTGAGTTATCGAACTGTGATTGGCTCATTCCTTATGTCTGACATAAGCATAAGCACAGAAGCTTGAAGCTTGCAAGCTCTTAAGTTAACGTCTTACGTGTTATGCTTATGCGAACGCATTGTGAATGAGTCCGCTTGTAGACGTAGTCCTAACTTTTATGTTAACGCCATGCTTATGCTTATGTTTGCATTGTGAATGGGCCTTTAGTGATTCGAAGACACGATTTTCGAACGACAGATGTATGATTTGTAAGAATTTTGAATTAAATTCCATGATTTCGAAATTTTAAAATTGCATAAAAATGAAGTGGGACCATGTCTGTTTTTGAAAAAGAAATTCCAAATGCTTTTAAAAATAATTTGTTTTCGTTTGCCTGTGAAAAATAACACTTACGTATTATGACTCTTTGAAATGGTATTCGAATTATGTGACTAACATGCACGAAATCTTTCGTTGTGTGTACAACGTCAACATTATTTGATTTAACTGAAGATTTGTGAAGACAACGTATGATTCTGATTAAACTTATTATTTAATAAAACATGATTATGTGAAATGTATGAAAGAGTTGTTTTTTATTATACAATAAATTATATAAACATAGTGTATCCCTTCCTGTTTGTTTTCTTGTTTTTCTTCCAGAATTTGATCCAGCATTTTTCTAAACAATTTCATTGTTCTCACAATTTGATGATATTTTCTGGTAAAGTATTGCAAATACAGTCGACTTCGGTTATAATGAACTTCTTGGGACTAACATTTTTAGTTCACTATATCAGATGTACACTATATTCGATGATGTCAAAATAGAATTTCTCCACAATAATTGATTTTATTAATTATTGTGGTAGTACATTAACAGCACGAACTGAAAATTTCAGGATCTTCATTTGACCTTCAAAATTCAATTATTTTCAATTCTTTGCAGCGAAATTAGTTATTTTAGTAATTTCTCTAGATTCTTTTCCAGAGTTCGTGCTCTCCCCATACTTGATCTGCATTGTCCACAAACTCCAAGTACTACGCCTTAATTAAGAACCCTAACTCCCTCCACAATACCCTCCCTTTAAGAAAATAATCCCTCTAAATCATAGACCTAACAAATCACCTATCCATTCACGCTTGTCATACACCATTCTCTCCTATCACCAGTTCATCTGGGGGATGGAGAGATAAGAAAGATTGTTTTTGCACCATGTTCAATCACACACATGCTGAGGAGTACAATCTCTGTACAGGCAGCACGACTAAACACACACGTAGGCAATCACCAACTATTGTAATGCAGTCTTGACCCCTTCAATGCGTCTTGCACTGGTGGCACATTCTTCATTTGTATCTGTATCGCCTTCATCACTCATCAGTAAGGTCTCCATTCTGTGTCCACTCCCTTTACCTCAGGAGCGACTTCTGCGATGATGACATTTGACCGACGATATTTTTTCCAAGCTGTGGCAACTTTTCTTTTCCAGCAGGGAAGTAATTTTCAGAACGTTGTATTTCCTATGTTCGCTATTGCCGTCGTTCAGAGTTCACTATAACCAAATATTGTTGGACATATGTATAATGTAAGCGAAACGGGACCAGAGACTTAGGTTCACTATAACCGAGAGTTCACTATATCCGAGTTCACTTATAACGAGAGTCGACTGTACTCCCCAAAATTAAATGTAATTGAAAAGAAAAATATTTAATTTTTTGTTGACATAAATAAAACCATTAATGTAATTAGAATTACAATATGTCCTATTAGAAAGAGAAAATTCTGAATTGTGATGCATTAAAAATCGTGAATGGGAAATAATTTATCACTCACAGATACTGTAGAGATACAAATAACCCTAAGTAAAGATATTAGTATGGATATGAGAACAGTGATCACTGTCTTCAAAGCAATAAAAGAAAATATAGAAATAAAATGTTAAATACAAGAGTTTTATTAGTAATTTGTAGAGTCCGGATTTCTAAGTATTTTCAAACGGTAAAATGTGCAAACAAATAAGAACACAAAATATAAACAAATAAGCAGAAAAATAAGCAAAACCAAATATTAGACAATTAAATGAAGTAGTTTTCTAGAAATCGTACTTTATTCATGGCCATGAATAGGACCGTTACCATACACAAGAAAGGTAATTAAAGATTTTCTTGTGTGAAGCACCTGCGTGTGTCAATGAAGAACGATTTGTACTGTGAAAATGCTGTTTCTACATCGCATGACGTTGCAGGAACATCTGAGAAACGCCACAGTTCTTCGGTAAATTCGAGAAAAGTATTTTTATTTTGAAATTTGTCAATGACGTGCATCCAGGATTTTTTGTAACTCCTGGTTGAGATTGCTGAACACAATTTTAACCCTCTGACTGTCACGTATGTGTCATGTATCTCAAAATTACGCAGCCAGGCCCCTCCCGTTTTTTCGCTACTCTTAAGTAAGTGCATCAAAATTATACACATGGCCTCGACTGACGGGAAGAATCTGTATAAATTAGATACTCATGGTAGTCTAAGGATTTTCAACTCCTTGAATTTTCGAAGACAATGTTACTGAAATTTCGTCATTCAGAGAAAGTGAGTAATGCAAGGAATTATATCGAGATTCTAAAAAGTGTTATAATTTGAGGTAAATTGTAGAAGCGTCTGTGGATCTTTTTAACTATATCCGAGTTCACTATAACCAGAGTCGACTATATTTGCGGTGTATCCATGCCCTTCACTTCCCAAACCCAACCTACTCTGATTTACCCACCGACTTTCATCCTGATGCTCCCCACTCCGCCTTGCGTCTTCCAACTAGAGATGGGCTTAACAGCTTTTCTTCAATAACTGTTATCACAAAAACAGCTTACTTGTAATAGCTGTTATTAATAACAATTGAAAAATAGCAGGCCCATGACCAGCAACCTAACATGGCCGACTGCTAAGAGTTAAATCAGTTGTAGTGACTGCTAAGAGTTAAACCACGCAAAACTAATAATGTTGGTAGCACCGTAAAGCTTGTGCAGCTACCTTACGGCGCTTCCTTGTACTACTTTCCCTAACATGTTTGAACAGAGAAGCAGCTGATATGAACGAAACTGGATGAACTGCCAAAGATTAATAGTAATTCATATAATGTGTGTAGAATAATGTCATATAGTTATTCATATAAAGTGTATAGCGAATATGTATAGAATATAGAATATTACTCAAATGAAAGTGATTCGGGTTCAGATTACAAATATTCTTTCAAATATGCAATTTGTGCATAGTGAAGTGACGAATGCCAAATATAATGAGGAGAAACAGTGTTTTTGCTTACCTATAGCTAAAGTGTTAATGACTGTCGAATATCAAGTATTATAATGTGAGTTATTTGACCGTTACTCATTTTATTTTATCGGACCTAGGAAAATATTAGTTGATCTCACATAAGCAGCAATGGGACAGAAATAAGTTAACATATTGGACGGACTTAATTTAATGGACAAATATCTTGTTGTAGTGTATACAGTAAAATATAAAACTATTGTGGCACATGGTGTGGAATATTGACGAATTATGTATAAATGAATATAATTTGAACACTGGCAAATCATGATTGTTTAGCTGCAGTGAAGCTGTTATCATACAAAATGGTTGCCACAGACGCGTGTAGTAGTTCGGATTAGACCCAGTAGGTTGCAGTTCTATGCATTTCAACCGATAACTGTCAATAACAGGCTAAACGAAATAACTGTTATTTCGCGTAACAGTTACAAAACGTTAACGATTAAGAAATAACAGTTTAGCTGATAAGAGCACATCCCTACTTCCAACCCCGCCTCCACTAAAGAGCTGGTACCTAAGGCTGGTGGAGCTGGTGGCTAAGAGCAAGTACCGACTCAGCGCTTCGCTCCGAAGGGTCGCTGGTTCGAGTCCCGCCTTGGGCATGGTTGTTTGTCCCTTGACTTTGTATGTGTTCTCGCGGAGGGCCTCGCGTTCTGCTGACCCCAGATCAGAGGAGCCCGCAAGTGTGTTGGTCTAGTGTATGGTCGAATATGCGTCCCATGGGGACGTAAAGGGTACCCGGCAGTTGGCTGGATAAAATTCCTAGAAAAAAGGAAAAAAAATTAATAGACAATTTTACGGCCTTTGAGTAATGTTTTATTTACTTCTAGGCATTTCCTCACTGTTTACGAAATATTTACAAACAATGAGAAAATGCGAACTCTAATTTTGTTTGAAGGAATGGAAAAGTGAGACGGGGTAGTTCCAAATCTCATGAAGATAGTAACTTTCATCTTGTTTGGAAGTTCACGTATGAACAATTTTATTCAGTCCGGGATAAAACTCCAAATTTGCATTAAAAAATATTTTTCTTGATATATTAGAAAATAATGAATTGAAAAAAAAATAGTCTAAATTATGCTCGATAAAATACGCTACCTTACAGAGAAACTCCCCATTACAATCGATTCAGTCTTTCCCGAGAATAGCCCGGACGAGCTGACATACAGACGACAGAAATTTCTGCGTGCGTTGCAAATTAGCAATACTCGTATAGACGTTTTATTTTCCCTAGTTTGTGGGTATGTAACAAACTCATAGATACTTGCCAAAAGGTCGGAGTCTGCATGACTTCATTTTAATTTGGGCGCATATTGGAAATTAGTATTGTATTAACATATTAATTTCAACTGGAATTGCAATATTGCGCAGATAATTCTTGTTTATACATTCTTTTCTCCTTATCCATTAGTGCCCCTAACAGCGCCATCACATAGACCTTCGTCCAATGTCTTTTGTCCTTTGTATTTTTCTGTTCTTTGTCTATTTCCGAGCGATAGTTGATGCTGGTGGAAAATTTCCGAAGTGAAAAGTGTTAATTTTGTTTTCCAAAAATTTGTATACTACCAGCAACATTATTAAGGAACAACACAGCTGTGTTCTGACATGACTCGGCTACTTTGAAAGGCCACCAATTCTGCAGAAGACTTGTGACTGTTATGGGCAAAGTTCAAGTTTTGCGGACGTGATGCAGCAAGAAAGGAAATTTATCCAGTAGCTAAAATCTCTTCATTCGAATCAAAAACCACTTTTGTTTTAAAGAGCACACAATGAAAAACTCCTCTTGTTATCGCAGCAGAGTACGTCGATCTCTGCCATACCCAGTGGGCGTACCTCACACCCACGCAGGCTATCACGTTATCGCTGTTATCTACTCGGCACCTGAGAGTTGGAGTAGAAGGTGTGGATGGATGGCGAGAGTGATTCGAAGGTCCTTTTCCAAAACGAGTGGGCAATGAGGGAAGGGGGAATGGTGGGGGCCATCGCGGCGGTAGAGATGACGGTGGAAGGGCAGAGGAGATAGCGGTGGACGCGACGATGAAGACGGCGTTGAAAGTAGTGGTGATGGTGATGGTGGAGGCGGCGATAAAGATGGCAGAGGAGATAACCGTGGAAATATCGATGGAGGCGACCGTGGCGGTGGCAGGGGTGGCGGTGGTAGAGGTGGGGGCGATCGTGGCGGTGGTAGTGATGGCAATGATGGGGGAAAACTGGAAATACCGGTGGAGGCGATGATGAAGACGGGGGGTTGCGATGGTGCGGTGGTGGTGATGGCGGAGGTGGGTGGAGTTGGTGGTGGTGGTAGTGGTGGCGGTAGTGGTGGCGGTTGCGGTGGCGGTGGTGCGGCGGTGTCGGCGGTGTCGGCGGTGTCGGCGGGCGGTGGTGAGTGGGGTGGGGGGCGGAGGTGAGGCGAGGCGAGGCGAGGCGAGGCGAGGCGAGGCGAGGCGAGGCGAGGTGAGGCGGGCCGCTGGTTGCTCTGCCGTCGCACAGTCGACTGTCTCAGCAGCGTCTGGCAGCACGCGCTCTTCTGGAGATGGGGCGCCGCGCCGTGCTCTTGCTGCTGTTCGCAGCGCTCCTGGCGACGGTCACTGGAAACAATGACGTCCACCACGAGGGATACAAAACTTACGATGGGTGAGAGTTGTTAAAGTTTCGTGCAGTACTGCAGAATTGTTTTATGATGCCTGCGGTGTGATATTATATAATATGACTTCTAGTGACCCCGAAAATAACAATTTAAATTTACCTAAAGCCAATATTTTACCTTATGAAGATATTGTAGTCGCTCAGATGTGTGCGTGTTAAATTATTTAAAGTTCCACGGTAATATTACTCTAATGGATCAGAGAAAATACAGTAAACTTAGTTGACGCAACTTGTTTAATTACTTGTAGTTATTGTATATGTTTAATTAGTTATCGATAAATTCATTTCGATTCTTTAATTATTTTTGCAATATCGAATTTCGAGAGTGGTAGTCTATAAAATGATTCATATTAGCCGGGAAAAGTCTTTTAAGGAATAAAATAAAGTGGAACTACTGTTGCTACATCACATACTTTCTCTCATTATTTCTAACTTTTGCAATTTTCAAAAATTCAGAGTTTGATGAAAATCGGACCTGCATAATTTTAATTTGAATACTTTCCTCCATCCAATACAAAGAAATTAATTCGATGATTTGGATCTATTTTTGAGAAAAAATGTGTAATTGTCCTAGGCGCTTTATGTAAACTACCCGCAAATATTAAAATATCGGTTTAAATTCAAGGGTCCTCGATATTCTTCAGATAAATTGGGGAATACTTACCAATTTTGGTGAAAATACTGCCTACGGTTTAGCTGCAATCGTTGATCATAAAAAGACGGACGGACGGACGCATGGACGGGCGGACGGGCGGACGGGCGGACGGGCGGACGGGCGGACGGGCGGACGGGCGGACGGGCGGACGGGCGGACGGGCGGACGGGCGGACGGGCGGACGGGCGGACGGGCGATATGAAAGTAGATTCACTTGAAAAGACAAAAATAGATGAATTCACGGGACACTTTTTGTGGGGCTGAAATTCTCGAGGAATGAATTTCTTGTTCTTTGGAGCAGTTCCGACAAGAGTGAGACCATTTTTCAAATGTTCTACAAGGATCTGGTTCGGGAAGTAATTGTTGCACGTGAAATTCTTGTGAGTTCGTTGATTCTTGTGAGTTCTTTGATCTCGGGGTCGTAACAAAATGGAAAACACCAACCGTTGTCTCCTACCAAAAGGACGTATTAGTAGCACGACAATATAAGGAGTCAAGTTTTCGACAACCAATAGACATAATAAACAAAAGAATAACGTTATTTCGATTGTTGTGTCAAAATGGAAATCGACAGCATTTGTCACTTACGCAAAGAAAATATAAATGTCCTTCGGATACAGTTTGCCCGGTTACGTTACTTTAAAACGAAATGAATATTTTTTCTATTGTTTATTGACCATATTTAGTCAGTCATCGTACGTAGACGCTCACAGACACTGGTTGCTTGGATAAGGGTGACCGGCAATAAGGACGAATGAGTCACTAATCGTTGGGAAAATTTCTGTAAATTAATAGAACGTGTAATTTGGAACATTGTATGTGGTTGGAAGACGGAAGGAGCCTTGTTATTGCCAATAGGTAGAGGTGTTTCTGTAACTACAGGAAAACCACTGAAAATGTGATGTAGGAATAACAAGACTTGTTACCACAATCATTACATGTTTTGAAGCTGGACAGTTTCAAAATTTTGAACACAAAACAGGCCTTGCCAGAATGACTTAGAGAATTAGATGTTTTCAAACATAAAATACAAATTCAGCACCTCAAAAAATATACAGAACCGTTGAGATGTTTTCCCCTTGGGTCAGATAGTATCTAGTAACGGGACTTAACACATGAAAGTAAAACAGTTGCTCAGAGGATCTCAGAAGCAGATTTAAACATTGCGGCTACTAATAGAATTAGTAAGAGTAAAGTGCCGTATACATGTACCATGCATAAAAAATATGACAACTTGATGATGAATAAATTTAGTATTTTATAGGGAGCGTCTAATTGTATATTTTTGAAGTTTTTATTAAATAAAAATCTAATATGTATATTAATATATTTATTTATTTAATTTTACTTTTTTATTTATTTAACGTCAAAAAACAGTTAAAACTGCGTATGACGTGCCATGGGGAAAAGTGAATTGTGTGCACATTTTCAAATACTCTAGTCTACCCTTTCATAAAGCCAAGTGGGGCTTATGTCAGGTCAAAGACCAATATTTGGAATTATCAATAAGGGCCAATGCCATAAAACAATTCAAATTTAATACAACTGTATTGGCCAAATTAAAAAAGTAACGATATAAAGTTTTAAAAACTCTTACGTTATCGGAAATAGTGAAATATACAGAAGTAACTTAGATGTAATGTTCTTCCAAAAGAGAAAACCACCCATTCTGTAAAACTTTGAATATTGGCATTGGCCCCTCTTGCAACGTGCCACTCATATCAATCAATGGTAGTGGCGTAAAATTTTGTAGAGTTAATACCTTCAGTCGTATCAGCTGCTTTAGGCAGTAGTACAGCAGCAGTCTTGATGGTCATCGCCTAGTTCGAACGTGTCGTCAATATTTGATCATGTCCGTTCTCTGTGAAGAAACAAGTTTGTTCAAAGGTGAGCTGCATGCCTACAGCCACAACTTCCCTGGCAATCTTCGCATTTACAGGAGATGATTTGCAGCTGGTTCTTTGGAGCTCAGCCCTGCAGAACGGTTATTTCGATCAAGTCATTTCTGATCGATTTCCACACTCACTGTTCTGAATTCAAATCATTCTCAATCCCTACTGCATCTTGTGGAAATGATTTATTTTATTTTATTTATTTAGTTTACGTCAAAAACAGTTAAAAACTGTATGTGATATGTTATAGGGAGAAGTGAATTCTGTGCACGTTTTCAAAATTCTGAGATACCTACCTTAAGCCATATACTATTTGAATTTTGAATACAGAAAGAAAATGACCGTTTTCTGCAAAGATTGTTATTAAAATATTTGCTCCGATGTAATAAAATCTATTTTCAAGTGTAAATCAGCAGTCAATTTGGGCTCTTATCCCTCATCATGTCCTTTGTTAAGGAATAATACTTCCTGCCGCGACATGAAGAATGATCATTTGAATACCTATATTTCCCATTGAATTCTAGATGTGCACAGATAATGAAGTTGCATTTATGTCCAGAAGCAAAACAAGGGGTCATCTCAGCATTTGCTCAAAGGATCAGGGAAACTGGACCAAAAACCTGATCCAGAAGCTGCGGTACAATACTTGTTACAGGTTGTTTAGTATTATACAGTCCAAATGGTAATTAATACATTAAGTATCACTGTTAAAATGAATGATGATACTGTGCTTTCTGTTGATGGTATCGAGACAATATTTTTAGTAATCTTATGTTCTGATGCCAAGTAGTGCTTTTACCTTTTCTTAGTCCCGTAGTCCCATTGTTTGGTTGTTACCACCGTTCAGGGTAACTAGACATTTTTCTTAGCAGTAGTAATTTTCTTCGGATGTGCTGTATCGGTGAATTATTTGATACATTTTACGCGCGAGACTTGGAATTATATATTGCTGTAGTTTATTTGGAAATTATATTTGTCACTGCTAGTTGTTTTGCAGAAACCGTCTGAGTTCGCATAGACAACAACCAACACTTTCTTCAGAATTTCAGCTACAGGAGATGATTTTACAGATGAGATAGCAATAAATGTTTTGTGTATGAATCGGAAGAATCGCCTCTCAGTAAATGTCGTTCTCGCTCGGATTAAGTGTCTTTCTCCATTGCATATTACATCTGCTACTAGAGCCAGGACCATACGTATCTGGCAACGTAATTCAAATCTACACATACTACGGTCTGTTTTTTAAAAGAAAATAATTTGACATTATTTTACCCACGCCAAATTACATTATTATTGGCTGATCATTGTCGTGTATATTGTGTTTCTAGATCAGCGTTATCTAATAATGACACAAAGAATCGTGGAAATAAGAAGAAAAAAAATCACATTATTTCGAAAACCTGTTCATATACCGATAGTTCAATGGAATCGGTGTGTACGGTGATTCCTTATCCCCGTATTATTGTACGAGAATACGTGATTTCTTGAAATTTGTCAGTTAAATAATCATTAGAGTATCCATTCCCTTCCTAACAAACACTGCGTTTCTGTTTTCAATAACATTGTTTTTTTCGATATCGTAAATTTTTTATGCTTTCCTAAGTTTTGAATATTCAACAAAAATACCTTGTTAACATTTTTTAAAATCAAATTTATGATTTTAATATCTTCTTTTCTGACGAATATAGTACATCTGAATGTTATTAAAAGCTTCACTCAAGGTTTTTTTACGTTTCCATATTTCCGTTGAGTTTCAGTTGAAAGTTAAATAATAAAAATTAGTTGCTGTCGATGCGGCTGCTGCTCAACATTTTATTAACAATTATTCCGTTACTTTGCGGAGAGTAAGTAGTTGTGTTTTTTGTTTATACCTGTTTTTGTACAGTAATTGAATGGTATTGTACTTATTAATTCAGTAGCATGATTTAATCTTAAATATTTGACTTTTTTCTCAGGTTTCGTTCTACATTTTCTCTATCAATACTTCTATTTTTCTGGAACTTTCGATTCTTCTTTAATAAATTCAGTGAAATATCTCTTGCTAAATTCGTCTATAATGGCTAAAATATACTTTTATCCAGAGATGGATGTCTTGTTGTTTTTTGATACTTAACGAAAAATTCACATTTACAGAAATACATTCTAATACATTGTTTTGTTTCAATCTGAATCATTCTCCCAAATTCAACAACCTGTCTCCTATTTCTTTTTCCCTGATAACCTATTTTACGTGACAACGACCTTTCAGTTCACACAGTAGATTTACAACACACCACAAAAGCTATATTTCTTTTTAACTTAAAATTTACTTTTCGAAGTAGTATTTATGAAATCATGTGGTTTAATATTTTGTTTCATCCTTTCACCCTTATCTTTAGCTTTATTCTTACTTTAACGCCATAATTTGGCACTTACTGACAAAACTTAATATTGAATGGACATATTGTATTGTACAGAAGATATTGTCTTTATCCTTTTCTTGTTTCCTCATAATTTAGTTACAACAGACTGTGTTTTGTAGACATCCTGCGCGAGTAAACACATTCCTGTTGTTTTCGTATCAGAGGTTTAATCGTAGAGTAAAGAAGTAGTTCCTCTTTGGTCTATGGTTTAATCATTCAACTATGCCCACATTTTATTCACAAGTGTTTTCAAGCACAATGTAGTGAAAGCAGAGGGCCATCGCGAGATATAACCTCATAGAGCGATTTTCCTAAGGATGAGCCAAAGTGACAGCTAGTGCTGGCAACATTACTAAAGGTTCTGTGGCCGTTGTGCCCATTAGACTCCCCGCATTCGTTCGTTTGCAGTTGGCTAACTTGTCAATGGCTTCGACACTTCCTTTTGTCGTGTCCTTGTCCGACAAACATATAGTGCGCTGCGAGAAATAATTGATATTAGGAAGTGCAGTGTAATGTGCTCTTCCGTAATTTTTTTTCTTTATATATTACATTGAATTTACTTTTTGTGTGATAAATATTATGTTTATTTTAAAAGCGAGACTTGAATCGAGATGCGTACCGGTGGCGTGTTTCCGGCTTAAAATCATTTTTCTTTCTATTTACATTCGTGGCAGTTTTCTTTTACTGATTGTGAGAGCATGTTAAGAGATTTTCCACTTACACAATTAAATTTAAATATTTCCCGGACTCACGTACGTACATATACCTCAGCGAAACTCTTAGACTTCTGCATAGGGGTGTTTTCACAGGAGACATTAGCACTTTCCGAAGGGGCGTGACTGAACAGCTGTCGCGGCGGAGGGATACTTCTCTGAACAAGTGATGTTCACTTGTTTTCACGAACTGTCCCTTTGGCTCATCCTTAGGAAAATCGTTCTATAGTAGGGCGGGAGAGAGCCGTCGCTTAAACCAGAGATTCCCAACCTTTTGCGCTCAACGACCCATTTGAAAAGAATTGTTGGCTCCATCGACCCCCTGACATTATTCTCTACAGCAGGGTGGTCGAAATGGTGGCCCGCGCTGCCAATTATTGTGGTCCGCGATTGGTTATTAGTAGGGGGAGGATTTTGATGACCTAAAACATCGTCAAAAATAATCAATAAAATTCTCTTAAAATGTCTTAAAAATGTCATGAAAGCAAAGAAAAATGACGTAAAAACTGAATCTGTTGGATATGGTTCTGATGTAATTGAAGCTTCTGTTCGTTCGAATGTGGGAGGGATCTTTATTCTTCCTTGGTATGCTACACTAGTAGCTAGTTGCTTGCACTGAGGGCACCTTGGGCTTTAGCCTCTATCCTCTCAGCTTCCACTTCATAGCCGGATACATTTAAGACCTTCGATTGACGCATAAGGCGTCTTACTTATATATTCACATTCTTATGATAATTTTTCATTCTTAATTCTAGAGCCTTAAAACTAGTTTTGCGTATAAAACGGTCATTGAGTCCCCGACTTATGGCCGCCCATGCGGCCGGCCCACATTCGACCAATCAGGCGCAATCCTCAGGTGTAGGCTCTCAATGATCGATCTATTGTGTCCACCTACTTAAGCTGCTGGCCAGCTAAAAAGCCGAACTAACGGGACAACTTTTGAAAAATGTCACTGTCGGATGAGAACATACATTTATACTCGATTTAGGGTAGTTTCGTTTCGTTTTATGTTGGCAAAAGTTGTTGCCAACCGTCACACAAATACCCTGTATATATTACCTTCAAGCGGTAGGGACATTTTTAAAAATTTAAGTTTGCAATGAAATTTAAGTTTGAAATGACTAGTTCCGTAGATTCCGCCAACATTCAAAGCCATCCAAGTGAAGTTGTGTTAGTTTACGAGTGTTGCTAAAGATTTGCATTTTGCGTTTTGGTGCTCTTCGTTCTTTGCGTTTTATCCTTCAATTTATTTATTTGGTAGTACTAGGCGTTTTTTAGTTTTATTTATTATTTTCCAATTGTTTTCTTTAGTAATAATAATAAAGTTAATTGAAATAGTTTTAGTAGTTCATTACTTCTTGTTAAGTGTCCCTTTAGTATTTTTTGTTTTAAATTAATTATATTGTATTTATTATTTTTTCTGAATTCATTTTAATTATAACTGGAAAATAATGGACAGCCCAACAACATCTGGGTCTATACTTAATATTGAACCTTTGAAGATAACACGTATTCAAATACTGTCTCTAGTAACAATGGATAAGTTATTGAAGACTTACTTACACTAATGATGATTTTCATTATTTTTTTTGAACTTACTTTTAAAAGCAAATGAATAATTGAACAGATAAATTAAATGGATGCATTTGCATTGATATTGACATAACTGGACTGTTAGGAACAATTCATTAGATCACTTAAAATTTAAAATACCTTGTATATCACGTTAATTAACTACAATAATTGTGGTATTTATTTGCGTTCAATAAAACTCATTACTACCACTTCAAAACGTGAAGGAACTGTTGACACACATCTCAAAAGCATTAATAACATAGAAGTATGACCGCAGATAACTTTTGAGGTTGTATTTTTCATTTGCACTTGACACTTTTTAACACTTCTTGAGCTCGCAATAGTTGATAATGATAATTCTTAATTAACTTAATAATTATTCACAGAGTTAATATTCGTTTATAGATGAACATCTCTTTTTCATTCTACCGAAAAACGAAACATGTATTATTGAACAGTGGACAAGACTCGAGACCGCGCGAGGATTGTGAATGAGACAACAAACAAAAGAAAAGCGAGACACTTGATCAGAGTTATAGTTTCATAAGTTGGCTATTCCGACAGGAAATCTTTCAAGTTGCCATATTGCGAATTTAGTGCGGCCTTATACACGCCCCGGAGTCTAGTCGGTGCGCCGTTCTCACACCGTTACCGTCCCTAGGCACGTGGAGCCGGGTGGCTACTGCCTAGTGACTGCCAATTCGTATCCGGGTAGCCGATTCGGAGGAATCTCGACACTGCTTTGAAGGAGGAAAAATCATTTGGCCGAGGACCCCTTCACGACAGTCGACTGTGGCCCGCCTCTTTTCAGAGGCGAGCACGCCGATTGACAAGATAGTTGACGGTTCGGTTCCGCACAATTGCTTGCGCCAGAACCTCTAGCAACGCTCTCGACGAGGGGCCGTCTATTGCGGCGTGTAGCCGCTCATCGGTTGAGGTCATCCCTAAGCTGGTTTCCAGTCGGAGTCGGCTTCTGTTCGTTCACGAGAACTCAGTTTTCAAACTTTTGGTTTGGACTGCTCTTTACCAGAGTGTCTTTGCTTTGGTTATCCCGATATCGGCTGAACCGCCAATGACCCTGACAGGCGTCACCGGAACCTTAGATTACATACTCACAATGGCTGAGCGAAAAAATCGAATAGGCTACCAGGTATAGCTACTACATTTGTTGCATCTCATAAATATGATTTGAAGCAAGTACCATTAAAATGACATTAAAATCGAAAAAATCATGAGAAAAATACATTAAAAATGGCTGAAAATGTTAAAAAATTACTTATTATCCAAAATCGATAAAATATGCCAAAAAATTACGTATAAAAATGAGTAATTTCCTTTTTTCAGAACATAAAATGGATTTCTATACTAAATGGCATTGTTCTAAAGTGAAAAGAAAAAAGTGAAAGTCCATTGCATCCATGTCGAGTGAGAACATTGTGCACCTAGCGCACATAGTAGGTTGTTTATTGATTGATTGATTGATTGATTGATTGATTTTTTCGTGATTCCGGGCGCGTCAACTGCTTTGGTCATTAGTCCCGTTAGTATAGTGCATGTTTTTTCTCGGGAGATGGCTGTGATTTTCCCCCGCTGGATGGCGAGATCCGACGCCGACCTACCGTCGGCTAGTGGGGTTTCACCCTAACCAGGACTCTCCCACAAGCTGGGCGCCACCCCAGCCGGCACAAGCTCTAAGCTTCCGACCGGTCTGCCGGAATATGTGGTAGTGTAGTGTACGTTAGTGTAAGTGTGTGTGTGTGTGTGTGTGTGTGTGTTTGTGTGTAAGGGGAGAGGATACGACAAGTGTAACGTTTCAACTTCGTTGGGATTTGCCAAAGTTAACATGAGATGTAAATAAATATTGGAAACATTGTTAAAGGTTACGATAGTAACAGAGAGTATTGATATGATATATAAAAAGGTTGAGAGATTGAAAGACGAAAACGATGTTGATCAAAAGTTGAAATTGAATGAATTGTATGTAACCTCTGAAAGGTGAAATAAATTGTTATTTTAAAAGAAAGAATCTATCTCATATGATATCTGAAAGTGAAGAACTTCAAAGAATATAATAAACAACATGATAAAGATACAACATAAAAAAAGGATGTTGTATGGATATACAAAGTTGTAACGGCCAGTTAATAAGGCAAGATAACGTGGACGTTACAAAATTGGTGGCAGCGGTGGTACGACGTGGAAATTGTTAGAAGAAGCGGTGGTACGACGTGGAAATTGTTAGAAGAAGCGGTGGTACGACGTAGAAATTGTTAGAAGAAATGGTTGCAACAACTTGGTGGAACAACGAGGTGTGCCTGGATTTGTAGTTCGCGGGAAAGAGTGTTCAAAGAATCAGTGTTGGTTGCTGTGGTTGGTAATCAAGACGTATTAATTGCAGTGGTGGTTCTGCGTGGAGTGAAACATTATACGAAGGAGAACTGTGGAATGTTTTAACCATATCTGAAGATTTTGAAGAAGCCTAGAAACTGTCAGATTGAAACGTGAGTGACAGCTGATGTGTGTGAAACGGGTATTCAGATAGATTAATTTAAGTGTGTTTCCTTGTCGAACTGGTCAAACAAAGATAATGGCTTTTTTAAACAAATGTAAGAAAAGTCAATTAATCAATTTAGCTAGGGAATTGAACTGCGAGGTTTCGGAGAAAGAAACTGTTAAGAATATTATAAAAAATATCGGAAACAGAGGATTATGATGAAACTATAGTAAAAGAGATTTTAGAAACGGTAAGGTTGGAGGAAGAGGATAGATTACAAAGGGAGGAACGAGAAAGGGAGGATAGATTACAAAGGGAGAAGAGGAACGAGAAAGGGAACACGAAATTGAACTGGCAAAAATTGAGTTGGAAAAATGTAAGGTGATGTCGAGAAATACTTCTGAAACAATTAATATAAATAATGAAGGTCAAATAACTCAGGGATTACAAAGTAAAAATTCCTTGAAACTCACACAGTGCATGAAACATTTTCAATCAAATGAAAATGATATTTCTTTATACCTTCAACAATTTGAAAATTTTGCTTCTGCTGATGACATTTCTAAAGACCAATGGGGACCTTTGTTAATGACACATTTGCCAGGACATGATGCGGAATATATAACGAGAGAAATGGTAGGGGAAGTAAAAGATTATGATGAAATAGTGAAAATATTATTAAGTAAGTACAAAGTAACCGCAGAAAAATTACGACAGAGATTCCTTTCGATCAGAAAAACACCAGATAAAACGTGGAAAGATATTGCTTATGAGCTAAAAATAAGTCTTAATGGTTGGTTAGAAGGCGTAAATGTATACTCATTTGAGAAATAAAGGAATTACTAATAACGGAACAAATAAAACGATGCGTTCCGTTTGTAGTTAAAGAGCATCTAGTTAGCAAATGGACTAAATATACAAAACCTCGTGACATAGTTGAAGAATTAGAAAATTATGACATCACTAGAGAAAATTTTAAATTGAAGACTTGTGATCAATATTTACTAGAACAAAAAATAAGATTTATAAATCAGCTGATACTACCAAATTCTATGAAAATCCAAAATTCAAAAGAAAGTAATAAAAGTTGATACAAAACAGGAAATTGAGGAAGGATTCGAAGAAAGGAAAGAAGTACATTGTTATTTTTGTAACGGTATAGGACATATAAAACCATTTTGCCCAAAATATAAAAAATGGTTGAAAAGAATATAGGATCTGAGCACGTTAATTGTTTAAAAACTTCCAGTAAAGATTTATTAGCACCTTATACGTTCGAAGCTTATATAAATGGAAAAAAATTGAAAATTTTGCGTGATTCTGGTGCTTCTATAGATTTAATAGGAAGAAAAAATGTTAGAAAAGAACATTATATTGGAGAAAGTGTCTGGGATGTACTCCCTAACAGAAAATCCCATATGTTTGCCTGTAGCAGTAGAAATCTGTGCCAATTTGGAAGGTTTATGGAAAAGCGGTAGTAGTTTCAGATAAGTTAGACAGAGATGAGTATATATTAGGAAATAAAACTGCAAAATTGATAAAAGAATTGGATAGAAATCTTAGAGATGAAATTAACATATTAAACGTTAATGAAGGAGAGGAATGTCAAAATAATGATGAAATAGAAACGAACGAAGAGTCTGAAGAGAATGGAGAATCCATGGAAACAGAAAATCAAAAGTATGATATAGATGACAAGAATAAACATTTCACCAAATTTCACGAAGATAGAGCTGTGAAAGAAAGGATTCTGAACCATCTGTTTGCAAGACTTCAATTGATTTGGAATGTTTATCTTTGAAGGATGAAGTCAAATCTGGAGAAGAACAGATTATTGAATTGAAGGAAAGAGTATCGTTTTGGAGGAAGAAATAGAGAACAAGAAAACATTACTTGTTGAGAAAGATAGTATGTTAGCTAAAAGGAAATGATAATCGTGAGGATAATAAAGAAATTCTTGAATTAAGGGACGAAATTGCTGTCAAGAACCAGAATCTTGATGAGAAAATAGGAGAAATCAACAAATTAAAAAAATTTCAAAAAGATAACTTTGATAAGAATGCAAGTATTGTATTTGCAAAATAATTGGAAAAAATCAATTCAATTAGAACGTGAGTCTTTCAGGAAAGAAATTGAGGAGAAAGATGCGAAACTTCTAGATACTGAGAGTAAAGTGACCTTTTTAAAAGAAGAAATAATTTTGAAAGATGAAGAACTTTCGTCAAAAGTGGCAGTAGTTTCCGGGCTCACTGGTACTGTTCAAAGGATACGTGATGATAATTCTGAATTGCAGAAAAACATTAATTCCTTGCAAGGGAAATTGAATTCTGTCAATAAAGTTTATAATACTGAATTGGAATCTCTTCAGAAGCTAGTTGCAGATAAAGATAGTCTTCTGTGTCATAAATTGGAGAAAGAGTTAACTCTCAAATATATAAAAGAAAAAACAAATGCAAATTGTAAAATTTTAAGATGGAGTTTGATATTTCAAGCATATAACGTTCAGATTCAGCATAGACATGGAAAAGGGACATGGAAATGCCGATTGTTTAAGTAAAGGTTCCGCAAATTCATTTCCGGACTAATCTAGTTGTCATAAAATAAAAGTTATTATTGTATATTAATTTTTAGACTTGATTATAAGATTTATAAATTTTGGCACCAAGGTGACCAAAATTCTTGAAAGAGGGGAGGTGTTTGTAACGTTTCAACTTCGTTGGCGGATTTGCCAAAGTTAACATGAGATGTAAATAAATATTGGAAACATTGTTAAAGGTTACGATAGTAACAGAGAGTATTGATATGATATATAAAAGGTTGAGAGATTGAAAGACGAAAACGATGTTGATCAAAAGTTGAAATTGAATGAATTGTATGTAACCTCTGAAAGGTGAAATAAATTGTTATTTTAAAAGAAAGAATCTATCTCATATGATATCTGAAAGTGAAGAACTTCAAAGAATATAATAAACAACATGATAAAGATACAACATAAAAAAAGGATGTTGTATGGATATACAAAGTTGTAACGGCCAGTTAATAAGGCAAGATAACGTGGACGTTACACAAGGAAGAGGAAGGAGAGATCGCGCGCGGTCCGTGGCCCTTTTGTTAGGGTACTGCTCCAGCATTCGCCTGGAGTTGATCGGAGAAACCACGGAAAACTACCGAGCAGAGCAGCCGGCCGCTAGAATTCTCCTCCAGACAACGACTGAATTCGACCTAGTTCAGAAGCTAGTGTCGAAACTCCTGCCGCCGTCAGGACTCGAATTTACGACTTCCCGGTTTGAGGCGTTGCAGGGACATCAGTTCATGCACTGAGCTTCCGCTCCCGGTTTAAAAGAATATAAATTAAATATCAAATAACTCTAAATACCTTGCTTGTATACAAGTAAATGGATTCCAGTCAGTGTCGTAAAACTATTGTTTGTAAATAATAAACAAAGATGTCAGGAAGTCTCATTGCCTCCCGGATTACTTCTTCATAGCTACCTTTAAGATATGGACAGTCCTTCAAGCCACGTACTTAGTGTTGAGACTCCAAAAGACATTCCCTTTGCAATTTTATCAGACTCGCTATCCACTCTGAGAGCCATCGATAACCGATTCACTTCCAACCCTATTATCCAAAAAAAATCCAGGAGATCCCAGAAAATCAAGTTGAAAGTGGGACCCATGTAGAAATAAAATGGATCCCCTCGCACGAAAAAATCATTGGCAATGGGAATGCTGATGCAGTCCCTAAACTAGCCACATCAGTTACATCCGCCGACAACGAAATTCAAGGTACTATCCAAGACTGCAAAACGTTTGTAAAATACTCCTGCCCCATTTACTGGGACTCTAACTGGAAGTTGAATGTTTCCAAACTCCATTTAGTCAGACAATCCATCCTTGACCCAGTTTTTCGCCTGAAAATACTTTATGAGAACAGAACAGGTTATAATCACAAGATTGAAGAGAGGTAATTTCAATCTCAATTTCTTCCATTTATTCAAGGGGTCTGATCCAAAATCCTGACTAAAGTGTGGTGCAGCAGTTCCCACCTCCCACCTCATTCTTGAAAGCCCTCTTACAAAGAATTTTAGAAAATTTCTGAAAATGGACGAAACCCTAAAATCATACTCAGTTCCACCGATAGATGTACCAAAGTAATAAAACTTTTAGAAATTACAAAACTGAAAAAAACATGTATAATCACAAATATTGTGATAGATTTGATTGAATTTTGTTGTAAAAATGTAACTATTATGTTTTCCTTAAAATTGTATAATGATAGAGGTTGTTGATAACCTCGATGTTATAAAGCGACCTCAAATAAATAAATAAAAAAATGGCAAGACGAAAGACATTTGCGAATCTTACATATGTATAGCACTGTGTGAAATAATGACCTGTTTCGAACACGGAAAACAAACTCGAAAAACCGCGTTTCACACATGGCATCTTAAAACTACTTTTTTGTAATTGATGGGATCTTGATTATAATCGTAGGAACTTGGATATCCCCTTTGATCACCATTGACCCCCTTCAAAATTGGATAGACTCCCTAGGATTTCGACCGAGAGAGGTGGCTCAGTGCATCATCTGATGTCATTGCAGTGCCTTCGACTACCTTCTGGTCCTAGGTTCGAGACCAGACGGCGGCAGGAGTTTGGACACTAGCTTTTCAGCTAGGTCGAATTCAGTCGCTGTCTGGAGGAGAATTCTACAGGCCGGCTGCTCTGATCGGTAGTTTTCTGTGGTTTCTCCGATCAACACCAGTCGAATGCCGGAGCAATACCCAAACAAACGGGCCACGGACCGCGAGCGATCTTTCCTTCCTCTTCCTTGTCCTATTCTCACCCCGTACACACACTAACTTGTACTACACTACATACTACACACGTACCGGGAGACCGGTCGGGAGCGTAGAACTTGTTCTGCTGGTAGGAGATACCTGATTGAGGGAAATCCCGCTACCCGACGATTGGTCGGCGCCGGATCTCACCATTCAGCGGGGGAAGATGACAGCCAACTTTCGAGAAAAAATGTACTACACTTACGGGACGAATTATCTCAGTAATTGACGTGCCCGGAATCACTAACAACCAACTCAGGGGGTAGATTCAAACCTTGTTGAGAACCCCTGGTCTAAACTGTCAGAAAATTAAAGTGTTGTCTTCGTAGGAAATTTGATGAATTTCCATTTCGTAAAATATGACTATTTCGATGAAGCGCAGAGTTTTCGAAAAATAAGCAAGAAACTGAAAAAAGTGCGACATTTATAGTTATATAATGTAATATTTTCTGTGAAGCAGACCCATTTTGAGGTGGAAAACAAAATTGCAGCGCCTTCAGAAACGTGTAGAACCATTGAGAAAAAACTGCAGAATTTGTGTGGGATCGGGCCTTTTTTAATCACTATGTGACTGAAGACATATTTCTTTAACCGATATCATTTATACTTAAGTGAGTTTTCAACCTCAATATTGTAATATAACTCACTAAAATATATTGTAAATATATAAACAATTCTCTATCGTATCAGGAACATTGTGATGAAATATTCTTAATATTCACTTTAAATCAAATGATACAAAACAAATAATTATTTTGCAAGCTTTGGAAACTACCAAAACACCATGTGATTTCAAATGCCTGCATGGATGCACTAATGCACTTACATTAATTTTGACAATTTTATATAATAATGGTATGTTAAATAAAGATTAGTTATTTTCGTTTTAGTTTAGCCGTTAACTCGCTGATGACAGTTTGTATCTTTATATTATTCAATAGTATCAGACTAAAAAATATACGACTTAAGAGTGAATCATTTAATTCATATGATTATTAAAATGAAATGTGTTTTACTGATATGCCTATGTGATTAAAAGTCTGAATTTGGGAGCATTAAAAGATTAAAAATGCTGTAGGTATTCTAAGGAGAATTAACAAGAATTAATAAATCCCATCATTCATCAGTCATAATTAAGACATTCACCCAAGACATTCAGCGCCGTTTGAGGTAGTTTTATTTAACGATTTTGAAGCAATTTTATAGACCTGACTAACTGTCTCAGATTATTACCTACGTGTGTCTGAAACATTTCTCGCAACTTCTGAGTCGAGACGCATTGACATTCATTTCAACAAATACTCCGTCAAGAGAATAATTATTGCGAGGAATCAGGAACATCCATAATGTCTGATTTAGTGGAACATCAAATGATTAGGCACTTTCGCGTAAACGTTCGGTGGCACGGCTATGGCGCGCTTCTCAATGTACCATTAAAGTCACGTATCAACCCATAAATTGAGCAGCTCGGTGTAGAATTTCCCAATAAGTCAGTCGAATGTGGCGTTCGTCCCAGGGTCGCCCGCATCATCCCAGCCGGCGGGCAGTGCAGCTGGTGTAGCTGGGAGCCCGCAGCAACAAAAGATATTACACCGCAAGATACATAGTTACTAAATAACATTAACCTAAAGATTTCGAAAGTTTCTAATTGTGGGATGTGGATCACGGGATTGGTCAGTTAATAAAACACATAGTTTGCAAACGTTTTGGATTGATTGATTGATTTTTTCGTGTTTACGGGCACGAAAACGGCTTTGGTCATTGGTCCCGTTAGTATAGTGCATGTTTTTTTTTCGGGAGATGGCGGTGATCTGGGCCCCGCTGGATGGCGAGATCCGGCGCCGACCTATCGTCGGCTACAGGGGTTTCCCCCAAACCAGGACTCTCCCACCAGCGGGGCACTGCCCCAGCCGGGTCAAGCTCTAAGCTCCCGACCGATCTCCCCAAATATGTGGTAGTGTAATGATAGTATAAGTGTGTGTGTACAGGGAGAGGATAGGACAAAGAAGAGGAAGGACAGATCGCGCGCGGTCCGTGGCCCGTTTGATAGAGTACTGCTCTGGCAATCGCCTGGTGTTGATCGGAGAAACCACGGAAAACTACCGATTAGAGCAGCCAGCCGCTAGAATTCTCCTCCAGACAGCGACTGAATTCGACCGAGCTGAAAAGCTAGTGTCGAAAATCCTGCCGCCGTCAGGACTCCAACGTAGGACCTCCCGGTCACAGGCGCTGAAGTGACATCAGTTGATGCACTGAGCTACCGCTGCCGGTCAACGTTTTGGAATATGTAATTCCTTCCACAGGGCTTACTTAATATACAAGAAAGTCAAACTTCATGTCTGCCTCCAGACCAACTGCAGCATGGAGTGTCTAGAACCCACAGGTCCATTGCTCGACACATCTGACCAGGGCGACGGCCCGAATGTAAGTGGTCCACAGCTGGAGTTGGTCTGGAGGCAGACATGAAGTTTGACCGTCTTGTATATTAGAAAGCCCTGAGGTAGGTATTACATATTTGGAAACGGCAAACTAATGTGTTTTATTAACTGACCAATCCCGTGATCCACATCCCACAATTTATTAATGATCGTGAATTCTACAATGGTCAAAGTTTCTAATGTCTTGACGGCGGCAGGGTTTTCGACACTAGCTTTTCAGCTAGGTCGAATTCAGTCGCTGCTTGGAGCAGAATTCTAGCGGCCGGCTGTACTGATCGGTAGTTTTCCGTGGTTTCTCCGATCAACACCAGGCGAATGCCAGAGCAGTAACGAAACGGGTCACGGACCGCGCGCGATCTGTCCTTCCTCTTCCCTGTCCTATCCTCTCCGCTTACACACACACACTTACACTAACATGTACTACACTACCACATATTCCGGTAGGGAGTTTAGAGCTTGTCCCGGCTGGGGCGGTGCCCCGCTTGTGGGAGAGTTCTAGTTAGGGGGAAACCCCACAAGCCGACTGTAGGTGGGCGCCGGATCTCGCCATCCAGCTGGGGAAGACCACCGCCATCTCCCGAGAAAAAACATGCACTACACTAACGGGACTAATGATCAAAGCAGTTGACGCGCCCGGAAACACGAAAAACCCAAACCAAACCAAACGAACGGAGCCCAGGCCTCCCTTGCCCCTCTGACCATCCGCCAGCGGAGTGACCCCGTTGCCCGCAGGTACGAGCTGCTGGAGACGGCGCCGCTGTCGGCGGAGGCGGCGCGGGGCGCCGGCGGCGCGCGGCCTTCGCCCGGCCCCGCGGCGCGCCCCCGGGGCCGTCAGGCGGCGCTGCGCGACCGGGGTTCCCCCCCCCCCCCGCGCCCGCACCACGCCCACGACGCCCGCGACGCCCAGCGCCTGCGCCGCTCGCTGCGCGCCGTCTCCTTCACGCGCTTCCACCGCCTCGTGGACGTGAGTGCCTCCCAACCACACTTGGGACTCAACTGATGCCACTGCAGTGCCTCTGACCGGGAGGTCCTAGGTTTGGGTCCTGATTTTCGACACTACCTCGTCATCTAGGTCGAATTCAGTCGCTGTCTGTGGAAGAATTCTCGCGGCCGGCTCCTATGATCGGTAGTTTTCCGTGGTTTCTCCGATCAACACCAGGCGAATGCCGGAGCAGTACCCTAACATACGGGCCACGGACCGCGCGCGATCTTCTTCCTTGTCCTATCCTCTCCCCTTACACAAACACACACTAACATACACCACACTATCACATATTCCGGGAGACCGGTCGGGAGCTTAGAGCTTGTCCTTGCTGGGGTGGTGCTCCGCTGGTGGGCGAATCCTGGTTAGGGGGAAACCCCACTAGCCGATGGTAGGTCGATGCCGGATCTCGTCATCCAGCGGGGGAAGATCACCTCCATCTCCCTAGAAAAAACATGCACTACACTAACGGGACTAATGACCAGAACAGTTGACGCGCCCGGAAACACGAAAAAATCAATCAATCAATCGCCTCTGAACCGTGCGCGGGTTCGAACCCGGTCGAGGTGCTCGGATTTTCGAAGTGCGAATCCACTTGTGGCATGTAAAAGAATGGTGGCGGTATGCCTGGCAAAATTAAATACCTTCGACAACGTTCGCCCTAACGAGATCTCCCTTTCGGATATAGTAACTGAGGCCGACGAAGAAAGAGAGAGTCACATGCCAGGTGCATTAGGGAACCGTCCGCAAGGCCTGCTCAATATGGTCCCCAGACCCGTGTCAGAGGTAGGCTTCTAAAGAAGCCTGGGTCGAAAACAACGAAGAGACAACGAGAAGACAACGAAGAACCACCCTGAGTATTTCCTCTTAAGAAAACCCGGCATGGGTCACCTAACTTCCGTATATTGATTGATTGATTGATTTTTTCGTGTTTCCGGGCGCGTCAACTGCTTTGGTCATTAGTCCCGTTAGTGTAGTGAATGTTTTTTCTCTGGAGATGGTGATCTTCCCCCGCTGGATGGCGAGATCCGGCGCCGACCTACCGCCGGCTAGTGGGGTTTCCCCTAACTAGGACTCTCGCACCAGCGGGGCACCGCCCTAGCCGGGACAATGTCTAAGTCCCCGACCGGTCTCCCGTCATGTGTGATGGTGTAGTGCATGTTAGTGTAAGTGTGTGTGTAAGGGGAGAGGAAAGGAAAAGGAAGGGGAAGGACAGATCGCGCGCGGTCCGTGGCCCGTTTGTTAGGGTACTGCTCCGGCATTCGCCTGGAGTTGATCGGAGAAACCACGGAAAACTACCGATGAGAGCAGCCGGCCGCTAGAATTATCCTCCACACAGTGACAGAATTCGACCTAGTAGAAAAGTTGGTGTCGGAAATCCTGCCGCCGTGGGGAGTGGGAACCTAGGACCTCCCGGTCAGAGGCGCTGCAGTGACATCAATTGATGCACTGAACTACCGCTCCCGGTTTGTCAATATGTGCTTGTTGCAAGTGTGTAATTTGATAAAGGAAGATCACCAGTGGATGACCTCTCCATGCAAGATTGTAATTTTGACAGCATATTTACTTATTGTTCTTGTTTTGAACAGATTGTAAATTTACAGATTTAATAAAAAATATAACGATTATAAATGATTTACTTGTAGATTCACGAATACTTGGACGATCTGGCGAAGCAGTTTCCTGAACTGGTGACAGTAATCAGCATTGGCTCCAGTTTGGAGGGCCGTGACCTCAAGGTGATCCGGATCTCCAGCGACGGAGGACGTAGCTCAAAGCCCGCCGCCTTCATAGATGCAGGTGCTTCATTGTCTAGCGTTATAAGCTCGTCTTGGATGCGTGTAGGATTGAATTTGAATCTCAGACAGCTAGCATATTGTTACGAATCTACGTGGTGAATTAAAATACAGATGTTATTTTAACAAAAACGTTTATTTTGTTTCTTGACAAGATCACTGGAAACACTTGATTTATTTACAGATTGTCTTCACTTGATTATTTATTTCCACTACAATTCTCTTGATTATTTCCACTACACTTCTCTTAAATATTTATTTTCAGTATTCACTTCTTTTGCACTGTCGCTCAGTTCTAAGCACTGACTACTGTTGGATGCACTGACTACTGTTGGATGCACCGACTACAGTTCACTGCACTGACCACAGTTCACGTCACTGAGCACAACCACTGCCTGCTATTCACCGCGATGCACACACTTCACAGCTCAGCTTCCATTTCAGAATTTAGACTGACTCGCGGTCGCCGGCCGCCGCGTATTTACACTCGGCTGGCGCCGTCGAGAATTTACTGGAACTTGCGATAAACATCGCGAACCCTCCGGGACCATCTAGTTCGAGGGCCGCCGGCAGATGTCGCAATCCGCGCATACCATGTAGTTCGTGTGGGCGCCGGCAGATGACGCAATATTCGTTACAATATAGACAAATGAAATATAAAAAATATTCTATAAATATAGAGAATATTTCATGGTTTCAATGGTAAATCAAAGGGAAGACTACACTGCCAAAACGAAAGTTTGCTTTCGCGAAGAATTTTGACCAAGAAATATTACAGAAAAAGTAGTACCCAATATTTACTCCCTATAAAAACACTGGGATTTTATGTTGATTTTAACTCTGTAACAATTTGACTGTTCAGATGAATATTTTTAAGTGATTTAAAAAATAAAGTTTCTAATGCGTCCAATTGTGCGATTAATTTATGATGAATGACGTGTATCAGAAAATGAGAATTTTAAATCATCAAGTATCTTTGCGTTTTTAGACTTTATTTGCAATATGTATATCAAGTTGAATTTTAAAATGTATGACCTCATTAATACGATCTCGAATTTTCTGACTTAAAATCTGTGTTTGTCTTCAGCTGTAATTTCGCACACACGTCAATATTAATGTCTACTGGAGCTGTTGCAAAAATGATTAAGATTGATCTAGGTGGCAAAGAGATAAACGCAATTTTATAACAGAAAATTGGGAAGTCTGGATAAACTGTTGAATGGATGAGTGGACGTATCATGCATAACTTTGTCACATGAGAAGCTTCTGAGCTAAAACTTGGTAAACACGTCAGTGGTAAATTTAGTTGCCTCGTTTCGAGGGTCATTAAGAGGTTTTAATTTTGGATGGTACTTTACTTGAAGCCTCTCTGGTATTTTCAACATATTTTGGAAACGGTTTCAATGTTTTCTTAACGTTTTTGCTTGAATGAAAGAAAGTACATTTATAAACATGATTTACTTCTTATTTTCGTTAAAACATCTGAAAGTTTGAAAATTGCGAAAGTTAAAATATTTTTTCAAACCTGTTCTACATCTCCAATATTAAAGTCAGATTTCTTTCTCAATGCAATTTATCCCTCGATTGAAGATTCTCAAATGATACCATTCGCTTTTTTTAAAAAGAATATGAGTAGTAATTGACTAACAACAATAAGAAGAGGGAAAGTTTCAGTAAGTCGCGCATTCCTCCTAGTTTTCCTTTTACTCGTTCTTTTCTCTTTCGCATTTGAGAACTGCAAAATCTCGGGTCGAACCTTCACCCGAAGCAATGCATCTTCGCAAGAGTTGATTAGTTTAGAAAGCATATTTACCGGGAGTCGCAAATCGCTGGGGCTAGAAGGGCCATAAAGATAAGAAAAGATGAAAAGTTAATTTGAGTAACGAGGAGAAGACAGTAAATTCTGCAGCGTCCAACGTTGCGTAGTTTCATTGCTTCATTGTAAACGTCATTTGCTCACAGCCATTCACGCACGAGAATGGATCGCACCGCCGGTGGCCCTGTACACGGTCTTCCAATTGGTTGAAAACTACACTGCCAACCGGGAGCTCGTTGACCAGGTGGACTGGTATGTGCTGCCCGTCCTTAACCCAGATGGCTACGAATACACATTCACCAATGTAAGTTATCCGTTTATGCCTTCTCGTATACGTACGTATATATGGAGTAATGTATTCAATACTATGTTATTCACGACCTCCCGGCTTTGCTAAATATCAAATGGCCGCTGTTCTGTAAGATTTATGGCCTGGAGATTATTAATTCAAACACGATTGGTGAAATGTTTCCTGTTACGCAAGGCATTCGAAATAATCAATGTGACAGTAGCGAAATCTTGGCAAGTCTTAAATCAAATGAATTTCCGTAATGGTA
The DNA here is from genome assembly GCA_964035755.1 of Teleogryllus oceanicus. NCBI lineage: Eukaryota > Metazoa > Arthropoda > Insecta > Orthoptera > Gryllidae > Teleogryllus > Teleogryllus oceanicus. Next base: position 680,983 of record CAXIVR010000012.1, read on the forward strand.
TTTTCCCAGTAATAAATGCCACTTTTGTAATAATCACAAGGACAAAAGTCATATAGGCAATCGCTCAAAACGTATTTTAAGGCTAATAAAATCGATAAGATTCTTATTTATATATTGCGTGCTATTGGGTTTCAATAATTTATCAATTGTTAAATACTGTGCAGAAAAGCTCATTATGTTCGGTTATTGAGAGTATTGAAGAAAAACCTAATCCGAAAGTGACCTCTACAAGGGATATATGAAAGAAATATAGTATATATATCAACAAATGGGAACAATTTAAAATCACGTGTGTGTGTATGTATGTATGTATACATATATATCATAAGTCATTGAGAAATTATACGTCATTGTACTTTTTATCTATGTTCTATTCATTGCAGATGAAAAAACTATGAGGCTCCATTTAAAAAATAAAAGATCAATGATTTCTTCAAATCTAAAATATTACGGACAATATTACTTACATCCTGACTTAGTATTATTGAGAAAAATCTGCATTTCTATATTGTAAACCGTTTAGAAGTTATGAGAGTGGTACATAGATATATTTGACAAATTTCGTTCTCTCTTTTTTCTTTCACGGATATTTCAAAGCTTTGGGGCATACTGGACTTTAATAAGAAATAATTTCCAAAAAATATTACTTGTAATGGAGATGTTTCTTGTAAATGTTATTTGTAAATTGAAAGACAAACACCCGAACTTGTTTTACAAGAGCAATCAAAAACCGTTTTCAATCTATAGGAACGTTTTTGGCGCAAGACTCGATCGTTCAATGGAGATCCAAGCTGCTTGGGAGTCGACGCCAACAGAAATTTTGGATACCACTGGGGAGGTAACATCTTTTTATATTAATCTTGATTTACTTTTCTTTTACTTTTCTCCCTTTTTATACTTTTCTGTACATTTAGCTGACCGGGTAAGCATTTCTCTCTTACAGTTTTTGTTTCTATTTTCCTCTGACTCGCGTTAGTAAGTAGTTCTTTCACTCACATGATTGATTGGTTGATTTTTTCGTGTTTCCGGGCGCGTCAACTGCTTTGGTCATTATAGTTTATTCACTCACATGAGTAAATGAGTATTTTGTTTCTCTGAGCCGTCAACAAATTTGTTCGTTAGTCCCATAAGTAAAGTGCATGTTATATCCAGGAGATAGACCGGGGACGGTAGCTCAGTGCATCAACTGTTGTCACTGCAACGCCTCTGACCGGGAGATCCTAGGTTCGAGTTCTGACAGCGGCAGGATTTTCGACACTAGCTTATCAGCTAGGTCGAATTCAGTCGCTGTCTGGTAAAAAAATTCTAGCGGCCAGCTGCTCTGATCGGAAGTTTTCACCATCGAGCCGGAGAAGATCACCGCCATCTCCCGCCATGCACTACACTTACGGGACTAAAGTTAATGACCTAAGCTGTTGCCACGCCCGGAATCACCAACCAACCAACGCAAGCGAACTAGCGGCTCCGATGTTCTTGAGACGGTTGCGATTATGTCACGTGACGTTGTGCGGTGCTGTGGAAGTCATCCCCTCTTACCCTGCCCCTCGCGGAAACTATGACCCCCCTGCGACGGCCAGAAAATTGAGACGCGCCCAGTAGTAGGATGCCATTTGTTTTTGAATTTGACATTCTGTATCTTTAGATATCAAGAGCTCGCTTTCCTATCAATTCTTTGCGCAAAGAAAAGAAGCGGTGGGGCCGTAGGTGACCGTGAGTCACGGTTGAGCGCTGGGCTCCGATTCACAATGCAAAGCTCAGTCGCGTCTCAGGGGGCAAGGCGATAACCTCGGCTTCCGATGTTGACATCACACCGCCCCAGATGTTCTTCCAGGAAGGTAAGAGAAATGCAAGAAAGACTGTTAATTGAAAGAATTTCGTGTTAGGTCTCTTTCGTATGCCAGTGATGGAATCAAAGATAATTAAAACATTTATTTTTGTCATTTCGAGGCTTGTACTAAATTACAGTGTTATGCATTTTACTATTACCAAAAATGTTTACAAATTCATTAATTTTCCGTTATTTTATATGGTGTATAACATATGTAGTATATGTTAATGAATTATTTATTTCGAATTATTGAAAACTTTACCCGTGTGTGGCGGTAAGGCGAGGAGTTGTGTAGGATGATTTGCAGCGGCCGTCGTTGTTTGGTGCCCGAATTTGTCAACCAATTCAGAAGCCATGGCGGCTTACATCAACTGTTTCACAATAAATTGTGCTCAGTGACGAAAAGACGTTTTTATACAGGGAAGAAACAGTACCCGTCTCAATTTTGCTTAGCATATACGTTTTTATTTTATGACGTAATTAATACCAAATGTTTATTCTGTTTAATAAATATGAATACATTCGAATATGTAAGAAACTTAAATGGCATTCCAGTAAGTATGAAATAAATTATTTTTCCCTTAACGCAAAAGTTTGTGATTTCATATTCAAACTATTACGAGTTATTCAATTGTGAATTGTAAGCTTTTTGCCTTGTATAGTATTTTCGTTGTTTAGTGTAAATAACCTGCAGATCCATTTACATAATTAGAGATTCCAATTAATAACCTTAGGTAGGTGCTGAGTGTTAACGTGTGAAAATCGTTAGTTTCTCATCATGGGCAAGAGAGTTACTAATACTACTATACACAGCGATTGCCGCTAAATAATTGCCCACGTCATTGCGAAATGCGTTAAAGAGAAAGAAGATTCATGTGTATTTTACCTTGAATGAAAGCTAGTGAAAGAGTCTGCGAATACACAGGAGTTGGAATCACCACCATCAAAGCCATTCGAAAATAAACTGAAAAAAGACATGAGAATAGCCCACATCGGAAGTTGAAGTCTCCTGGTAAGAAGTGAAGTGTGTCACATGACAATTCTGACCATGAGGATAGTTTTGACCAGTGTGTTATTCCAATTAGATATTAGATTTCTACGTGAGAGGAAATGTTGTGCCGACGACTATGCAAAAGCTGCTTCCTATATTTAAAGAAAAAATAATTTTTCCGTGGGGCTGAAAATCTTTATTGCAGGTTATGAAATCAAGGGTTTTAAATGGAAAAAATGCTAATCAAAGCGACGCGTGCTGATAGAGAGACCGGACATAGCGGATTGGAGATCCAGATACATTGTTCAGTTGAAACAATTTCGAGAAAAGAACCGAGATATTATCTATATGGATGAGACATAGGGTGATAACACCCTTAAATTTCAAAATCGCTGGCAGAGTGATGATATTTTGGGTGTCCAAATGATGGGAATGCAACAAGTAGACTAATAATTGTTCATGCAGGGGGGGAAGGGATTTATTTGCGACACTCGTCTAATTTTTCGAGCAGGTAGTACTGTGGGAGACTACCACGACCAAATGAATGGCATTAATTTTGAAAAATGTGTGCGTTAAAAATTATTGCCACATCTGCCTGAGCGTGCTATTGTTGTCCTTGACAATGCTCCATACCACAGTATGGAACTCAACAAGACACCGCCCGCATACACAAGAAAAGCTGACATGATTGCATGTCTTCAAAGAAAAGGAGTGTACCATGAAGAAAGTATGCGTAAGACAGATTGTATCGCTTAATTGGACCTCTCAAACCACAGGCAAAGCAGAACAAGTTGCAGTACAAGCAGCAAAGCAGTACAAGAGAAGAATTCTAGCAGCCGGCTGCTCTGAACGGTAGTTTTCCGTGTTTTCTCCGATCAACACCAGGCGAATGCCGGAGAAGTGCCATACCAAACGGACCACGGACCGCGCGCGATCTTTCCTTCCCATTCCTTGTCCTATCCTCTCCCCCTTACACACACACTTACACTAACATACACTACGCTACCATATATTCCGGCAGACCGGTCGGAAGCTTAGAGCTTGTGCCGGCTGGGGTGGCGCCCCGCTTGTGGGAGAGTCCTGGTTAGGGGGAAACCTCACTAGCCGACGGTAGGTCGGCGCCGGATCTCGCCATCCAGCGGGGGAATATCACCGCCACCTCCCGAGAAAAAAATGCACTACACTTACGGAACTAATTACCAAAGCAGTTGACGCGCCCGGGAACCCGAAAAAATCAGTACAAGATTATAAGGTTTTTTTTCTGAAGAAAATTCGTGGTTTTCCATCGCACGATTACATAAATTTCTCTTTTTACCAAGTAAGTTCCCAAAAGTAAGTAAAAAGCGAATATAAGAATCCTTTGTAATATCTAGGAGCCGAGAATGTGCATAAAAAGTTCGATTAAAATTATCAACATGATGTGTTAATAAAATAAATATAGTTACATAAATGTAAATTTTCTTGGAGTATTTCCTTGACATTTATGGGAATGTAAAATTTCATATTAATTCTTAAAGCTTACTAAGGTATAGTGTCAGTTGAAGGATACGTTATGGCACGGCAACAATCTGTAGCATTTTTCCTTATCGTATATCGAAAATTTTCCATTATTATCAGATTGTTTGGTAAAAACGCATAATAAACAAGCAGAGAATAAAAAATAATACAATAATATTACCATGATGTTGATGATGACGATGACGTGTGCGTGGAAGGGCTAGAGTTGTGGTCAAAAAATTCATGATTTAATTATCCTTTCATTTAATACCAGCTAACACGACAAAACTTGCTGTTCATTGTATAAATGAAGCATCGTGCCATAGTATTTGCATCAATAAAATCGAAATAATAGCGCAATAGTAAACCGCCGTCCTAATTTTATGATTGCTTTCTTCATTTTTACACAAGTTTTGTTGAAAAGGAAATACTTAATTATATTTTCTCTCTTCCTTCGATACACATTCAAGAAATGAAAAAGTCAGCAAAGTTTTGTAGATGGCTTGTGTTCGTTTTATGTAAGCATTGTTCTCTTTTAGTACCTCATTTAGGCATAGTGCAATCTTGGATACTTAATCCGGATTTACTGCGTTTTGACCAAACCGCCGAGAGCCAGTAAGTTGCACCGCGACAATAAATATGAGCAATGAATCTCGTCGTGAGGTAGGCGGCTGCTTTAGAGGATACATTTTCAAACGTTTTGGGATCACCGCCTCCATTTATTGAGAAACTTTGTGAATAATTTGAGAAAATTCAATGTCTTTAAATTCTTAACGTAATTGATATTCGTGTCTTCCGAATAAACATTAGTAACTTTCTCTTAGATTCGTCAATGTTATCTACAGTATTTTTCAATAATTAAATAGAGCACGAAAGATTCTTAGATTTGATGGGCCAAATATCTTTTTTCAAAAAAAAAAAAATCCCTACGCTCTGAACATTTCAGTACATTGTATTTAAAAAAATGTAATAATAATAATAATAATAATAATAATAATAATAATAGTAATAATAACAATACTAAATACTTGCTGAAATGAAATTAATTCTGTATTCTCAAAATAAAAGTTTGCGATTTTTTAAAATTAATTATGGTAATTATATTATTGACTTGAAATGATATTAGATTATCAAAAAGCATCGACCTTGTCATTATTCTTGTTGCAATGTATGGGTTTTCAGAACTTCGACGTATCTAAGAAGAGCAACACGGTCAGACTTTTCTCGTCGCTTTAATGTATGATTCAAGAACGTTAACTCATGTCATCCTGATTCATCACTTCAAAATATTTTTACCTCCTAAGTTACCTCCTAAGTTAGCCAAAATAAACGCCTTTTTTCATGCCTATTTTAATAAAAATAAATACCTTAACTTCCGGACTCTACTAATGACTATGACTGTTACGGCATAAGTCAATCAATCAACCAATTTTGTGGTCGTGTGTGCGCAGAGGCGGTCTTTACCTATTACTTTAGCCTCCGTTCCTGTGTCTTTACCTCCTACTTTAGCCAAAATAAACGCCTTTTTGTCATGTCTATTTTAGTAAAAATAAATACCTTAACTTCCGGACTCCACTAATGACTATGACGTGTAACATCAATCAATCAATCAACCAATTGTGTGCTGGTGTGTGTGTGCGCAGAGGCGGGCGCCAGCGCCGACGCGTGCTCGCTGACGTTCCGCGGAGTGGCGGAGTTCTCGGAGGTGGAGGCCCAAGCCGTGGCGACCTTCGCGCGCAGCCTGGCGCCGCGCCTGCGCCTCTACCTCACGCTGCACAGCTACGGCCCGGTGAGCACACGCATTCACGGCGTGAACTACTAGGATTTCATACGCGCAACAAATTATATGACGTGCTTCATCTAGGTGTGAGTTGACAGAGAGGGAGGGAGAGGGGAAGGAAGAGAAGAGTGATGGAGAGAGAGAGATGAGGGAGAGATATGGAAGGACAGATATGGAGGGACAGATATGAAGGGACAGAGATGGAGGGCAGATGGAGGGCCACAGATGGAGGGACACAGATGGAGGGCCACAGATGGAGGGACACAGATGAAGGGACACAGATGGAGGGACACAGATGGAAGGACAGAGATGGGAGGACAGATATGGAGGGACAGATATGGAGGGACATATATGGAGGGACATATATGGAGGGACAGATATGGAGGGACAGAGATGGAGGGACAAGATGGAGGGACAGATATGGAGGGACAATATGGAGGGCCACAGATGGAGGGACACAGATGAAGGGACACAGATGGAGAGACACAGATGGAAGGACAGAGATGGGAGGACAGATATGGAGGGACAGATATGGAGGGACATATATGGAGGGACATATATGGAGGGACATATATGGAGGGACATATAGGAGGGACATATATGGAGGGACAGATATGGAGGGACAGATATGGAGGGACAGATATGGAGGGACAGATATGGAGGGACAGATATGGAGGGACAGAGATGGAGCGAGATATGGAGGGACAGATATGAAGGGACAGATATGAAGGGACAGAGATGGAGGGACAGAGATGGAGGGACAGAGATGGAGGGACAGAGATGGACGGACAGAGATAATAGAGTCGTAGATGGATGTTATTTGTATTTCGTCCATGATTAACTCTAAAACAGGAATGCAAGTGTAGACACGACCTACTAGAACAGGAAGTTACATATTCAAGTCAAGGGGACTGCCGACCTGAGGAATGGCATACAAATCTACACCGAGAGGCGAATTGAACGTTCTTGAGTGAGGATGTAAAGTTGGGCGAAGCATTTTTTGGGTAGTGATGAAACATAACGCTTTATGCAGAGTTGTGTAATTGTAATTTGAGTGTTGGGAGTAAGAAACGTATTGTATTGGCGGAGCATTAATTGATGGTAGTGCTGTGAGGAATTGATTGAACTTAAATATTTGGGAGAGTCTTCATACCTTGATACATATAATAAGTATTGACGAATAAATATTGTATGAATATTTTTACTTTTCACTGCATTAAGTAGAATCATTACACTTTAACAGAGAAAGTAAAACCATCTCATTATAAACGGTTTGTTTTACAGAAGACAATTTACAAATTTTACAGAAAAAGGTAATTTACTAAGAGTATATAATATTAATTTTGCCATTTTTTTCGATCTTTGTTTAGATTGAAATTCATTTGCAAAAAATTAAATTATTTGAAATTAAAGGCATACTATTTTATGATACATCCAGAATTTAATTGATGCGAAGTGTAAATACGAAATACCATATTAAAATTTGAAGTACGACTTAAGTTAAAAGTAGTTAAATCGCTATCAAATAATCGTAAAACAGATATTTATGCGTAAAATTAACCCATAGGTTTATGCTCAGGCTAAAGTGTGAATCCGCCTATTTTCCGAAATCACACGAGAAAGATCACATTATCAAAAATGGGTAGATTTATTCGTAAGTACGAACATGCTTGGAGCAGCTTAAGAACAGCTTCGAAACATGCTTCGGATTTCAATCGGATGATATGCATATTAACCCACATAAGATAGCGAAGGTAGATGAAGTACGTTACGGCGATAAGGAATAGCTTATATTGTGATAAACAGGAATCATACTGCTACTTGGAAGTTTCTAAGACTATTGAGAGGTGTATAGTTTCGAGTCTTACTCTATCAGTCGTAAAGTTTTATTTACACGTTTTTAATAATGTAAATTAAACGTGTTTACACATATTTTTATTTACACATTTATTATTAACAAATTAATTATTAAATTGTTTCGACAAAAACCGTTCACTGGAGTAATGGGATATCTTGGAAGTATTTTAAGAATAATTTAAATTGTAATTCGTAGTATTAATCATCATCTAGATGAATGTATTGTAGTTGCATTTTAAATATCAAAAAATAATTCTCTTGTTTTTCTGGGTGGAACAATAATTCATGACAAGGGCATTAGCGGATTCTGAACATTATTTCAGGTATGACGCATTTTATGGAAGCTACTTCTACCGTTGTCTTTTATTTTGAGCTTTTCTGAAATCCCAATACTATGAAATTCCGTTCTGAATAATTGTTCTGTAAGACACAAACCACTAACTTCTGGATCATTAACACCCTCCATTGTCACAAAAACTTGAGGGAAGTGTAACTTACGAACGACCAGAGAAGGACTGTTCACCGCAATATTTTGCGGTGCCTACCGACCGCCCAGACACGCATCCTCCCCTCTCCCCGCCCTTGAAACATGAGGAGCCCTAGGTTATCGCGGTTGGTATGCGGTGCCTTCACCTGCACTAGCGAATTCTCTGGAAATCATTAAAACCGATTGAAACTTCTCACTCTAATGCACTTCATCGCGCTTACGGATGCCGAAGACTGCCTGTCACTCGGTAGCAAAAAACTTATTTTTTCGCATCTGCTTTAAATCTTTCAAAATCTCAATAACTTTTTAGTGGATTACTTGTGAAATATTAATTATACACTTCGAATTACTAGGCATACCGGCGGTATACGCGGTGTATCAGAGAATTCGCCACTGGACAAGGGGCTATTTGTTTCAGCAAGCTGTGGCCAACTTAGCTGCCGCGTCTCTGGAAGCCGTGCGGGGCACCAAATACGTCGTGGGCAGTGCCTCAAACGTATTGTGTAAGTTCACAAATCACTTGGATATACATATTTTATTTATTTATTTATTTAATGTTGAAACTGTATAACAGGCTTTACCTATTACAGTTGCCGACAGTAGGTGCGGCCATTAACATAGTAAAACTTACAATTTTTGGTTACAATGGTTGGTAGACAATGTCATTTAAATAATGGCAGTCTCTTGTTTTCACGATAAAAATTTTGTAAACAAAAGTCTTCCTAGTAATTCTTTAGACTTCATAAATATTACAAAAAAATTTTTAATACTTTAATTATATTACAAAGGAATATGAAAAAGACATGTTGGCCACAGCTCAACATTTACAAGCTCTTTATAAATCTCTTTTATTTATTTATTTATTTATTTATTTTACGTCAAAAAAACAGTTAAAAACTGCGTATGACGTGCTATGGGGAAAAGTGAATTGTGTGCACATTTTCAAAATTCTGTGATCCCTACACTAAGTCATATACTACTTAAATTTTGAATTTTGAAAGGGAGACATGACACATACTAGCAAAGTCTGATTCAATACACCAAAAGATGTTCTTAAAATGACATGTTTGTGAAGCTCTAAGTACATTACAGAAAGAACTGTACATTACAGCTCTAAGCTCTAAGCTCTAAGTACATTACAGAAGGAACATTTCACATGGCTCCCAAATGATCAAAACAATATAATCAAAGCGCATACAATTGTCTCAAATTTTAACATTAATTTCTAGAACAGGTCAGATAAAAGTACATTTCAACACATTAGGACAACGTTCAGAACTACTTTTACCTAAAAATATACTGATGTACACTTGTATATACTTATGTTGAGGAGTATATTTTTTTACATGCAGAACTACTAAACACGCACATATGCAGGAAATCATTCGTCTCTCCATGATTTTACGCATAAATATCCAACTGCGACTTCTGAGCATATAAAAAGAGATTTTATTTTCACAGTACAGCTGGTCGAATACTCGAGAGGAGATTTTGTGAAGTCACTATTTGATATTCGATTCAAAAAAATGCTTCGCGTTTTTCATTCGCGCGAAACCCTACCTAATATGACCTTGTATGATTTAAAGAGGTTTCGTGGTAATATTTTGCTCAAATAAAGATACCAATAGATTTTATATTCGCATGTTCAACAAACGAATTTGGTGCCGCCGCTGCCGAAGACACCAGTTTATTTCATGAAGGAGGGGTGTATCGGAGGTAGAGAGGGGGTTCTCCCTTCTCAAGTCGGGGGGACGCCAAGAGGCACGACGGTTGGGTTGAAACGTTCTTGTTAGATTCGAGACGAGCTAGGAGGAGGTTATCTTAAGAAAGAAAGGTACCTGTACTCAACATTTTGTTAATACCGGATAGATTGTGATCATTGCTTCGATTGATAGAATGTTCTGTGTTTGAAGATACAGTTTCTGTTAAATTGAATCATAAACGTTCAAGAGACAAGTTCTTCGAAGAAGACGGATTGCAAGGTATTTGTATTATACATTTTGTTACTTCAATGGAGATTGTAATCAGTGCTCCGGTTTATAGAAGGCATTTTGGTAGAAAATACAGTTTCTATTAGATAGTATCATAAACACTCAATAGACTCGTTTAAAAGAAGACAGAGTGCAAGAAGTTTCGTAAATAGGCTAACATTTACAAACTGTTTCCGCTGGGGCAACGGCACGTCGAACATGTGATCTGTAATAATGTGAGTAATGAATCACAGTTCCTTCTGAACAAAACGAGGGTATTAAAGAATGTTTTGTATTTACTATGTGATTATTAAGTTTTGAAAATTAGGCATTGAAGAAAATTCAGTGTATTGTGGAATGAGACATTCACATCTATGCTTCATTTGTTTTACTTGTATTACTTTATTTGTCATATTTGTATTACCGTGTATTTACTCTTAATGAGTACAAGACTAGATCATTTAGCCTGTTATACTGATTATGTAAAAGTTTAATATGACAGAAGAGTCATAATAGGTTACATTTCTATATGTATTTCAGTCTAACATTTAAACACTTGTAAATTGTCAAGAATGTGTTCATGTTTTTGGGATTACATTGTTAGTTATGTGGAGTTTATTTACGTTTAAAATTCTTTGTGTTGTTAACATTGAAACAGAACAGTATTGTGAAGAGGCTTTCACTTGTTCCATTAAGATCTTCAAGATGGGATGTGTTTTAAGTGTCAGTTCAGAAAAATAACCTACAATTAATTCTGCACCTAAAGAAATAATAATTCAGTTAGTTTGTTTTTTTAAACACCAGTTTATCAGAGTTATTAGGTATGTGATAATATTGAGTGAATATTACTTTACTATCATATCATTCTTTAGTTTCTTTTGAAATCTGATAAATGCTATTGTTCAGTTCTTGCTGTAGTTATAGAGAAACTAGCAAATGGACAAATGATTGTCTGCAGAAGCAAACAAAGCTTTGTTTAAAATTGAGTGAAACTTGTTTGTGTTGTTTTGGGGATATGTGTTTTTTTATTGTGTAATGCTTGTTTTTTATTGTTTGCGGATTGACATTCTGTATTTTGGTAAATGTTAAAGAAACCGTCCAATTATATATGTTCTGTGACTATGACTTTGTGTTTGTTTTTACAAAATCTTCATTGATAAAGAGCCCCGAATCCATGAATATTTAATAACCTAATAGACAACCTGAGAGGAGGTTACAATACTAATGAATTAAAATTATTTCAAAATGAGCGAGATATATTAGTTTATGATAGATAGAAATTAGGACATTAAAATAAGAATAACTTGAAATGTAGGAAAAATTGAAGTAATTAAAATACTCAAACTTTTATTTTAATTCTTTATTTAAAATTCTAATATACAAAAACATTGTATTGTTATCAACATAATTATATATTTATTAAAATAAATAAAATAATTTTTTCTGAAACAGAAGATCAACTTCAGGACTACTGATCCCCAAGTTAATCAATAAAAAGCGACGAAAGTTCATACGACTGCGGTCACGAAAACAACATTCGAATGTGTTTCGTTATTCCTTACCTTAACTTCTGTGTAAGAATTCGATTCTACAGTTAGCGGTAGCTCAGTGCATCAACTGATGTCACTGCAGCGCCTCTGACCGGGAGATCCTAGGTTTCCACTCCCCACGGCGGCAGGATTTTTGACACTAGCTTTTCAGCTAGGTCGAATTCAGTCGCTGTCTGGAGGAGAATTCTAGCGGCCGGCTGTTCTGATCGGTAGTTTTCCGTAGTTTCTCCGATCAACACCAGGCGAATGCCGGAACAGTACCCTACCAAACGGGCCGCGGACCGCGCGCGATCTGTCCTTCCTCTTCCTTGTCCTATCCTCTCCCCTTACACACACACTTACACTAACATGCGCTACACTACCACATATCCTGGGAGACCGGTCGGGAGCTTAGAGTTTGTCCCGACTGGGGCGGTGCCCCGCTGGTGGGAGAGTCCTGGTTGGGAAACCCACTAGCCGACGGTAGGTCGGTGCCGGATCTCGCCATCCAGCGGGGGAAAATCACCGTCATCTCCCGAGAAAAAAACATGCACTACACTAACGGGACTAATGACCGAAGCAGTTGACGCGCCCGGAAACACGAAAAAAGCAATCAATGTAAGAATTCGACGACTAAACATGTAATGTGTGTCCGCAGACGCATCGTCTGGGTCGAGTCGCGACTGGGCCAAGGGCGCCCTAGGCGTGAAGTACGTGTACACCATGGAGCTTCCGCCCGGAGGCTCTGGGTTCGACCCTCCGCCAGAGGACATCTTTCCAGTTGTGGAGGAGACCTTTGAGGCCATCAAGGTGCTGGGGAAGGCTGCAGGCGGTTCCCTACGACTCTAAAACACGGGTTTTGCGTATGCTTCGTTAGTTCCGGTAAAAAAATACTCTTCAAAATCAGGTTTTGTAGTAATCTTATAATGATTTGTCCAAACTGGTTTTGCAACTGATATTGAAAAGCTTTTTGGAGGTGTCATAGAAGATTGGGAGAAGCTTCACGAAAAAATGCTGCTCCTTGACATAAATTCGCCAATGAAATGTAATTTTCTATTCGACTCATACACGTTAATCGACAAACTGCGAAAATATAAATTCTCTGAATAATTACGATAATTTTGTAAGATATATAGATATTTCTATTGAATTAATTGGTTTAAAAATAAATAAAGAATTATTGAAAATATTGTTTTTATTATTTCTCCAAGAATATCCAATCAAGAATTTTCACCTATACCCTTCTTCAAGAATTGATTGTTTTATTAACACTTTGATAATGTCATGTTTGTGAAATGACAGATCAATTCATTTAATAGGAGATACTTTTCGATAATGTGTAATTTAAAGGAGTAATTTCGAATAGATGTTTTACCTTTTAAACGGAGATGAAACTAATGTAAACATTATGATTTTTTGATAGAAGTGCGTAGTTAGTCGCTCGAAGATAGCTTTAAAGCAAACTGAAATGAAATATTGGCTCTCAGGGAGTAAAATAATGTAACATCTTAATAGATTATTAAATACGGAGATAAAGTAGAGTTAACGTATACTGTCTTACGTAAAAAGAATATTCATGAGTGTACTGATTAATCTTTCCTTAATATAAGAATGTCGTTGAAACATACGCTATTTGAATATTTAAAAAGAATTGTTCGTGACACTGAAATATCGTTTGAACGATGATCTTGTAATGTCATGGTGATACCTTCATATTTTCATCACCACTTTACACCCCGTCTACGCTGGCGCGTGTACACTACTTCAGTTAGGGAACTCGCTTTCTATAATTGTCTGTTCATTACATTTTATTCTGCAATGAATAATCTCAAATAATTAGAGGCAATCAGTTGTTTAATAAAATAATGCCCCTTAACCACCACCCTTTTGAATAAAGTGATCATTATTTTATTAAATAAATGAATTGTCTCTAATTTTCTGGGAAACGAATATTGAAAGATAACTTGCGTAGTTTAAAGCTCGCAATTGAAGTTTTACAGACTGAGAGATCCTAGGTTCGAGTGCGGAGTTTTCATATGTATGATCGATTGATCGAGTTCTATTACTGTTTGGGTGAGAATTCTAGAGCCCAGTTACTTTGATAGGTCGTTTCCGTGCTTTATTCTTTCAAATCCAGGCGGGTGCCGGAGCAGTACTATAAACGGGCGAGGAACCGCGCCTATCAACTTCTACAGGTCTCCCTAATATCGACTTAAATTTCTCATTCCCCCATCCACATATGGATCACCCCATTTAACTAAGAAAATCCCTTGACAAATCTTGGATTGATTCATTCTTTGTTAGTGATTCCGGGCGCGTCAACTACTATGGTCATTCTTCCTGTAAGTGTAATGCGTGCTTTTTGCTCGGGAGGTGGCGGTGGTCTTCTTCGGCTGGTTGGACAATCCAGTGCCGACCTACCGAATTGAAATATATAGGAACGAACTTGCCATGACCCTGACCATGCCATGGCACGGAATTATTAATGTATAAGCGTTTACTTCGCGGTCGAGGTCACTGGAAGCATTTCTAGAGTCTTTATTCCTAGTGAAAACTTACAAAAATGTGTTTGAAGTAAAGAGTATGTGAGAACATCACTTTTACACAGTTTCTTTCCTTTTATTTTGTTTTTTGTTCAATACATTGGACAATAAAACTGACACTTGCAGCGCGCAGTGTAGCATTTTCAGAATATTTCCAAGTAAAGACAAAATCATTTATTTCGAGGCATTACTAAGCCCTTGAACTATTGCTTCATGCTTTTAGGGGTCCTTACGTCTGGTTATATTTGGTACAGATCCGAATATTATCCTTATTCAATGCTCCCAATTTTGATCCGAACCAAGTCGAACGTTTCGGTTTAAATTCGTTCCGGAAAAGCCAATTACAATAAAGCGCCGAATAAAAATTTAATGAAACTCCTTATGCTTTGCGATTAATTTGTGATGAAACGTGAAACTATTTCAAACAAACTTTGCACCATGCCCCAATTTACACACAGTAAATTTTACATAATTACTCTAAAATTATGAATGTGAATCTACTTAAAATAGAGCTTAAAATATTTTATAAATGCTCAAAAAATATTAGTAAATTACACTGAAATATTTGTGTTCGCAAATATCTTTTCTTAAATTACAGAACATAAACCTCTCCAAACGAGCAAGTTCATTACATCAGACCTCGATGTCTGCCGCTTCAAATCATACTCTTTGCTTCAGATCACAAATTTGTTTTCTCTGCTCCCCCTCCTAACCTCCCTCCTCACCCCTCCTTCTATGACGTCAGGTCCACACGATGTTGCCTCGCGAACTAGCACCCTCAAAAACAAAGAGACTTTTACAAATAAAAGATACAACAAATTAGTAGAGATTTACTGCGCATTTCCAACTTGCTTTCTCGTTTATAGGAATCAGTGAAAAGCATGGCCTATTTTGTGCAGGCAAAATCGCTTTTCTAACCGCCAATCGGGTGTCGCGAAGGGGAAACCGGAGTGTTCTGCAGGGGAAAGGAATCGTGTTTACTGGCGGTCGAGTCTAGCACTTCGTTAGTTGCGTGAAGAGGCGACTGCTGGCGACAAGCGCGGTGCAGCCTGATGTCTGGTCTGGTTGGCCCGGAGGCTCCCCAGGGGAGCGTTGAATGGCTACGCCCAAGTGTGATGACTACAGACCGGATATTTATGTAATTACATATTTTTCGTCTTTCTACTTACCGTTCTCAAATTTGTTAACTGTGTGAATGGGCCCCGTCCTTACACAATATTTCATTTTTTCGTTACATACTTTTACATATTTGGTACTATATTACATATTTTACATATTTTGGTATTTTCACTAAATATTTTTGATTAAATTAATTTTCTTCAAATTTATTACGTATTTATTATTAAAAGAGATATTTTTTTTAGAAAATTAGCATTTTTCCCTATATTATTACTGCGTGCTGTCTCCTCCAGATACCCCGTGTGAAGACGCGTGATGTTCTCACAGTCCCGCGCGCCTGCTTCATTGATCTCAGGGGCGGAAAGTGCGCGTCGGGGACTGATCCGACTAATCTTAAAGTGTGAAAAGTATCATTCAATCCATGGTTTTTGATTGATTAATTGATTTTTTCGTGTCTCCTGGCGCGTAAACTACCGAGGTCATTAGTCCCGTTAGTGTAGTGCATGTTTTTTGGGAGATGGCGGTGATCTTCCCCCGCTGAATGGCGAGATCCGGCGCCGACCTACCGTCGGCTAGTGGGGTTTCCCCCTAACCAGGACTCTCCCACCAGCGGGACACCTCCCAGCCGGGCCAAGTTCTAAGCTCCCGACCGATCTCTCGGAATATGTGGTAGTGTAGTGCATGTTAGTGTAAATGTGTGTGTAAGGGGGAGAGGATAGGACAAGGAAGAGGAAGGACAGATCGCGCGCGGTCCGTGGCCCGTTTGGTAGGGTACTGCTCCGGCATTCGCCTGGTGTGGATCGGAGAAACCACGGAAAACTACCGATCAGAACAGCCTGTCGCTAGAATTCTCCTTCAGACAGCAGCTGAATTCGACCTAACTGAAAAGCTAGTGTCGAGAAAGCTGCCGCCGCGGCGGCGGCGCTGACGGCGCGCCGTCAGGACTCGAACCTAGGACCTCCCGGTCAGAGGCGCTGCAGTGACATCACTTGATGCACTGAGCTACCGCTCCCAGTCCACTCCATGGTTCGTGACCTTTTAACCTTGATTTTGGAGAAAACTGGGTGATCGCCGACGTTTAACATTCAATGAGTGTGCTTCACTTTGCAGTGATGTTTGCTGGTCGTAGATATCGCAAGTTTGGAGGATGTTTTCTGACTGCAAAACTAGTCCCGAATAGCAATAGATGAAGCTTTTACTACTGATCGGAACGTTGTATGGTGCAAAGTGTGCATTAATTTATGCTCTCCAAATGACGTTTTAAGAAGTTTGTATTAATTTTAAAATTTGTTAAGGACTTTTTAATAAATGTACTTTCGTATTATGTAAATGTGATTCACAATAAGTTAATTTTAATAATACTTATTTAATCTAGTTTTACACATTTATTACATATTCTTACTGTTTTCGTTACATATTTATATACATATTTTGACGTTTCATTCTACATCTTTTTCCGGTCTCTAGTGATGACCTCGCTTCTGCTAGCGGTTTGGGGCGCGACAAACGCTCAGTGTCTATAGAGCGATTTTCTTAAGAATGAGTCAAAGTGACAGCTAGTGCTGGCAACATAACTGAAGGTTCTATGGTCGTCGTGCCCTTGAGCCCATTAGATTCCCTTCCCGCATTCCTTCGTTTGCAGTTGGCTAATTTGTAAATGACTTCGACGCTTCGTTTTGTGATGTCCTCGTCCGACAAAAATATAGTGCGCCACGAGAAATAATTGAAATTAGGAAGTGCAGTGTTATGTGCTCTTCTGCAAAAATTGTTTTTTCTTTATATATTCCATTGAATTTCCTTTTTGTGTGATAAATAGGTTTCTTTTAATGATAATGATAATTAAATACTTGAATGCGAGATGCGTGCCGATGCACGTGGTTCTGGCCTTTATGCTGTTGTGTGGCGAGCTGTGATTGAGAGCTTTCTATTTACATTCGTGGCAGTATTCTTTTACTGATTGTGAGCGCATGTTAAGAGATTTTTTACTTAAGAAATTAAATTTAAATATTTTCCGGACTCGCGTACGTGCATATACCTCTGCGAAGCTCTTAGACTTCTGCATAGGGATGTTTTCACAGCAGCCATTAGCACTTTACGAAGAGGCGTGACTGAACAGCTGTCGCGGCGGAGGGATACTTCTTTGAAATACAGGTGATGTTCACTTGTTTTAACGAACTGTTAATTTGGTTCATCCTTACGAAAATCGTTCTATAGCACTGGGCAGGACCTTCACCGCTCAGTGGGCCCTCGTAGTTGCGGTGATCGCTTGGAATGGGCAATTCTGTAGGAACGTTGGGTTTGGTTGATTGATTTTTTCGTGTTTCCGGGCACGTCAACTACTTTGGTCATTAGTCCCGTTAGTGTAGTGCATGTTTTTTCTCGGGAAATGGCGAGATCCGGCGCCGACCTACCGTTGGCTAGTGGGGTTTCCCCCTAACCAGGACTCTCCCGCCAGCGGGGCACCGCCCCAGACGGGACAAGCTCTAAGTTCCCGACCGGTCTCCTGGAATATGTGGTAGTATAGTGCATGTTAGTGTAAGTGTGTGTGTGTGTAAGGGGAGAGGATAGGAGAGGGAAGAGGAAGGACAGATCGCGCGCGGTCCGTTGCCCGTTTGCTAGGGTAATGCTCCGGCATTCGCCTGGTGTTGATCGGAGAAACCACGGAAAACTACCGATCAGAGCAGCCGGCCGCTAGAATTCTCCTGCAGGCAGCGACTGAATTCGACC
The DNA here is from genome assembly GCA_964035755.1 of Teleogryllus oceanicus. Classification (NCBI taxonomy): domain Eukaryota; kingdom Metazoa; phylum Arthropoda; class Insecta; order Orthoptera; family Gryllidae; genus Teleogryllus; species Teleogryllus oceanicus. The sequence goes on from CAXIVR010000012.1 coordinate 699,311, forward strand.
TAGCTGAAAAGCTAGTGTCAAAAATCCTGCCGCCGTGGGGAGTGGGAACCTAGGACCTCCGGGTCAGAGGCGCTGCAGTGACATCACTGAGCTACCACTCCCGGTAGATACGTTGGGTTCCATCTGCCCCCGTTTACTGTACGTAGGAAGCGCGCGTAGTTTTGTTGAGTAATAGGGCAGAGCTTCTGTGAATTGTAACCAAATCGTGAATATTGAAAGGTATTAAGTAACTTGGTTGCGTATATAAACATGTAAATAATTAAAATAATTCTTTTCAGTTTTTTGATCAATCTACCAATAAATGTTAAACAGACTTTATGGTCAATCCTGAATTAATTTCAATATTTGAATATACATTTCCCTTCAACAATCATTTTACAATTAAAGTAAATAATGCAGCTCTTCCCTATTTCTTATTTGTTTAAATTTCAATGGGAACTTAAGGGTGGATGTACAACCATGGTTCTGTCCAGTAAAGTATATGGGGACCTCTTGTGCTATATTAGATATGCATGCAACACTTTCTAGCTACCTGGGAATGAGCCATCGTTGAACCGATACGTGCAAAGCACGAAGGAAATACTTTTAGCTGGCTCGCTTAGGTAGGTACGTTTAATTCGTTAAGATTAGGTGCGGTTCTGACGGACGGGGGCCATAGGGATATTTAAAATGTTTCGCCCTCGCTACCAGAATAGTGCCAGTGCAACGTTGATAGAAAGTCTAATAAGAGGTGGTTCCTTCCATTCGGGAGATTTGAAGAATAATTCTCTCGCTCTCTTTGAATGTAAAAACTATTTCTGCTGGCTCCCAACGCGAGATTTTTTTCTCTCGAGAAACCACCATCAAAAGTAGTGACAATTATTTATTAGACGTCGCACAAGAGTAGGGTGGGATTTTTATCGTACTCTGAATTTTTTTGAAACTTCGATTATTTTTAAACAGAAGTTATCAAGAGCCGTCGTAAAATTAGGTGAGTAAACTACACGATGGCGCTTTGAATTACTCTGCAATGGAATAAATAATTGAATTTCTACGTAACTTCAATTTTCTTCTTTTTTTCAGAATTCTTGCTAATACTTCAGGCAAAAGATAACGCTTTCTTGGAAGAAACTGAACATGCAATTGAGTGTTCGAGTCTGCGTGGAGTCTGAAGATAGACGACTAAGAAAGCGTTCAGATGAGGAATTTGGAAGAGGAGTGGGATTGAAGGGGTGGGTTGTAACTTATTTCAGGTCGGGTGGGATGGGAAAGGGCTATTAATTGGGTTTGCTCTTGTTTTTTTCTTCTGTTTTTGATTAGAGATTATTTTAGTAGTCATCGCCAAGATGGAATTACTGTTCCCTACCAGGAGAGCTCGCGAAACTCACTTAAATTATTCCTGCTCTAATTTAATTGATGATTCATATTCACTCATCGGAAGCATTTTGAAAAAAATCTAAACGTAGACATAATTGAAAAGATTAGCGTTTATCGAGTGTACAATTAAAGTAACAAATGAGAATACACTAATGGGTGGTATTATCATTTGCTTCAGGTGGATGGCATCGTGAACGTTTAATAATGAACGTTGAATCTTTATTTCAGATTTTCCCCTATTAAAACGCTATTTGAAAATTGGGGGCAATAAAAAGTCAAAGCTTAAATGCTGTTCTAAATCTTGGGTCGCCCCTCTCTCCTCCCACTCGCTTGTTATCTTGATTTAAATTGACATAATGCTAATAGTTTTTTGTGTTTCAGGTAAAATTGCTGTGGAATTCGAAGTTAAGAAAAACGTTTGTGCAGCTCTCCGAAACCAGCAAACATCTGCTGTGCTGCATAGGATCGCCCGAACATCATGACAATTTAATTATGAACGTTTACAATTTTACTTCGTCAAATGTAAATCAAAACAGGAAAATTGTTATTTAACATAGGGTCGAAAAATATTTCCATTTGTGTTAGTGTATATGCATTTGAGTTGACTGAAATATTTTGTTGTAGATTACATTTCCTTATCAATTGATTCCTGACGGAGATAAATTATACCTGTGTGCTTTCCTTACACATGTTCCTGTATTGCATAGCATCGTTCTAACATCATGACAATTTAATTATAAACATTTACAATTTTACTTCGTCAAATGTAAATCAAAACAGGAAAATTGTTATTTAACATAGGGTCGAAAAATATTTCCTTTTGTGTTCGTGTATATGCATTTGAGTTGACTGAAATAAATGAAGTTGTATATTACATGCCCTTATCAATTGATTCCTGACGGAGACAAATTATTCCTGTGTGCTTTTCTTACACATGTACCTGTATTCATTGCTGGATGACGATGAGAAAGCCAATCCTAAAGTTAAAAAGATCAGTATGTACGGCGGAGATGTCTTCGTGCTAACAACACGACATACCTATTCCATGGCCGAGAAGCTAGGTCTCTGCTGGTCGGCCAAGGCCCGTAGCGGGCTGTCGAGCCATTGAACCCTTATCAAGGAATCAATGAAACGCCACAACCTTCCAACGTTATATACATGCACGTTCATTTCTGATCTTGAATTAAAATGCCTTATTGCCGATAGGATTTCCTTTGAAATGGTTTCTGGTCAACTTCTCCTATACAATAGAAAATTTGGGAACCAAATTAGAAGAAAATTCATTGTCAAGCTACCAACGAAATGTATCTAGAGTATTCTAGATTTATGGATATTGATGTACATTGTAAAATTTGTACGAAATTTTAATTGCGTGGCGTTTTTGCATACGCTTAAATTAAAGAATATCAGTTTTAATATCTGACAAAATGAATCATTACAATAAACCATCAGTTTGAAATCTCATCTTTCACCCTCCATAGTTCAGTGGAAGACACTGTCATTGTGAGCACCTATCACTAAAACACTAATCGCTTTGCTTGTAATTTTTCTGGTTTCATCTCATTTAATACGTTGATAATGCTCGTCCATTATTTCTAACAAAAATTGTAATTTATTAATATCAAGTAGGCATACATAAAAAATCCTTACAATGGACGAATGCTTCCAATATTCAGTATGAATAATTCCTGATCAAGGGTTCTAATTCTGGGAAAATGTCCCTGGCGACTTTAATGAAATTTTCTATAACAAGATCATGACCCAAAGGAACATTTTGTAAAGTTTTAGCTTCAATATGAAATAGTTTTGTCTATACATAACGGTCAGTTTTGCCCCTTACGTAGATGTTGGATTTGGACAATTTTGGTATACAATATTTCCCTTCTCGTTTGTTTCCAAACCAAGCCTGCATAAACACCTTTTTGTTCATGCAGATAAATCTGCAAACAGTAATAATACCCTATAAAAATATTTTACCTACGAAGTAGGATATACAAAACGTGATGGCATGTTTTGGAAATAGATTAGTACCGTGCATATCCTACAGTACATGTGCTGGCAGAATTCAAACCCACGATTGGTTGGTTGTTCGTGATTCCGGGCGCGTCAACAGCTTAGGCCATTATTTCCGTAAGTGTAGTGCATGCTTTTCCTCGGGGGAGGCAGTGATCTTCCCCCGCTGGATGGCGAGATCCGGCGCCGACCTACCCCAGCTAGTGGGGTTTTCCCTCAAACAGGACTCTCCCACCAGCAGGGCACTGCCCCAGCCGGGACAAGCTCTAAGCTTCCGATCGGTCTCCCGGAATGTGTGGTAGTGTAGTTCATGTTAGTGTAAGTGTGTGCGTGTAACGGGAGAGGATATGATAAGGAAGAGGAAGGACAGATCGCGCGCTGTCCGTGACCCGTTTGTTAGGGCACTGCTCCGGCATTCGCCTGGTGTTGATCGGAGAAACCACGGAAAACTACCGATCAGAGCAGCCGACCACTAGAATTCTCCTCCGGACAGCGACTGAATTCGACCTAGCTGAAAAGATAATGTCAAAAATCCTGCCGCCGTCGGGACTCGAAGCTAGGACCTCCCGATGAGAAGCACTGCAGTGACATCAGTTGATGCCTTTAGAGCTAAGCTAGCTGAAATACACAATTTAAAAAAGGAAACAGTAAATTCTACTTCCAAATTCAGTATGTAAAAATATTTATTGCACAAAACGTTCGCAAGAGATCGTGTGGGCTGGGGAGGGGAGCGCTCAGGGCTTGCGTTGGGCGGCGAAGAACTGCGCGAAGACGCGCACGCCCTCGAAGGTCTCCGTGACGACGGGCAAGATGGCGGACGCCGGGGGGTCGAAGCCGGAGCCGCCGGCCGGCAGCTCCACGGTGTACGAGTACTTGATGCCCGCGCCGCTCTTGGCCCAGTCTTGGCTGGAGCCCGATGTGTAGTCTGCAATCAAGATCCAGGGCGTTTGCATGAGAAACATGGCCTGCTGTTTGCTCGATTGATTATTGCGTGTTTACGGGTGTTAAGCGGGCGGTTAGGGAAGTTAATTAATCCCGTACGTATAGTGCATGTTTATCGTCCTCGTCGACGTATTGGTAGTGTTGGTTGTAGTGGTGGTGGTACTAGCAGTGGTACTGGTAGTAGTGGTGGTGGTGGTCGTGGTATTGGTGCTAGTGGACGTGGCAGTGGTGGTGGTGATGGTGGTGATGGTAGTGGTGCTAGTGGAGGTGGCAGTGGTGTTAGTGGTGGTGGTGGTGGTGGTAGTCGTGCACTGGAGGTGATAGTGGTGTTGGTAGTGGTGTTGGTAGTGTTGTTGGTAGTGGTGTTGGTAGTGGTGTTGGTAGTGGTGTTGGTGGTACTTTGGTGGTACTGTTGGTGGTACTGTTGGTGGGTACTGTTGGTGGTAGTGTAGGTGGTTCTGGCAGTGGTGGTGGTAGTGGTGCTAGTGGAGGTGGTGTTAGAGGTGGTGGTGGTGTTAGTGGTGGTGGAGGTGGTAGTGGTGTTGGTAGTGTTGGTGGTACTTGAGTGGTACTGGTGTGGTGTGGGGGGTGTGGTGGTGTTGGTGGTGTTGATAGTGTTGGTGGTAGTGGCAGTGGTACTGGTAGTGGTGGTGGTGGTGATCTTGCCCCCACTGGAGGGCGAGATCCGGCACGGACCTATACATCGTCTTGCGGGTTTTTCCCCGTTCAAGAATATCTCACATTCGGGGCACCGCCCTAGCCGGGACAATCTCCATGTTACAAACGCTATATTCGTAAAAGCCTTCGTTTGCAGTTGGTTCACTTCTAAATGGCTTTGACACTTTTTACTCTTGCAATGACATCGTCCGACATTTCGGAAGGATAAATTTGAAAATATAAATTCAAATGACAAACGAATAATACCTGTTTTATAGAAAATAGTCAGCAGCCACTAGAAACACTTACAAGGTTTTAAGTTGTAGTGTAATATAGTTTAATACGTTTCTAAGCGAAGATTTATTGGCCTTTATTTGACACAATTAAAGATTCTGTAATTATATACAAATATTGACGAGAGAAAATCTACCATTTGTTTTATTTCTAGAGTGTGAAATAGAATAATATTTTTTTAAATGAATGCATATATTTTTTTTTAGTTTTAAAAACTTATCAATAAAACCGACAAAACATTGAAATCATAATATAAACGGTAAGCTCAGGCAGCTCCCGTTCGTAATGCATGAGACCATTTGTAGCATGTATTGCTAGACTTAACAATAAGAAATAATTGAGGTTGATAAGCAGAATTTTTGGCAGTAATGATTGCGTTGTTTCAATTACCTCTATTAGTGTATTCGTTTTTGTATATCTTGAAGGATTGTTATGTATTTTCTACAAAATATTAGTTCGCAACTGTTATCTTATTTGATTTACTGTTATTATTGTAATTATTATTATTGTAATTATTATCTTTACGTACTATCGCTAGAGTGTATTTTTAAAAAATGTCATTGCGAATGAGATGATATTTTAAAGCTCCCGCTGGTTCACGAGCGCTTGGTAGTTGAGATTTACGCTAACAGATAGCACACGCGGCGTTGTACGATCGGTGCTGCCACAGGCACCGCGGCGAAAGTCGCTCACTATTGAAATCTTCGCATGTGCCTCATTGCCTCTGGTTGTTCATCCTATTAACGAGATAGTGTGATACTAGTGTATCTGTCAAATCGACTCGCTATGAAATCTTGCAGATAATTCATTATTTCGTATTTAATGTAAATTTATTGAATCTCGTATGAAATGTTTTGATTAGGAATATAATTGCATTTGGCAGAGTCGTTTGAAATTTTCTTATCTTGTCTTCATTCTCTGTGACTCGCGTGAGATACATTGAGTACCCTCTTAATTATTACTCATCTGAAATTTGATAAAATGCAAAAGTCGTAGAAATATTATAGTTCTGGAAATTTACGCACATGTGAGGGACAGCACTGATATCAGAATCCGTAAAAATGATATTTTTATTGCAATCATATCATTGACACCCACGGTTTTTGTTGTCCTTTTACGTTTGCAGTAAACGTGATTTTCCTTTTACGATATTTGTACTCGTATATTGTTAATGTAATTTAATATGTTGACAGTGTACACAATTATTACATAATATTTGTACTCGATCCTTATCAAATAAACTATGAATTATCGGTTTTCGTATCCGAGGTAATCTCGGACCTAATGACCTCGGATACTCGAAAGAATGTACGAAATTAAAGTTGTTAATATGTAAAGTGTTTATGTCTTTTGCGAAAATATGCAAATACATATTGTTGATACATGCTGAACAAAAATTAAAATTACTTCCGTGCTTTGAACATATCGTATCATTTTTATACGGCAGATGTCTGCAATACAGATTGTAAATATAAACAATAACTTTTCCAAGACCCTTAACTTTAAATGAGTTAATTTTACAACAAAATGTTATACATACTTTTTGTGAGCAATTTTGTTTACTTCAATTTTGTATAAAACACAAGATTTAGTGGAATTGATAGTTATGGAGGTATGTGCACAAAACGTATAAAAGCACGTTACCCCCCCCACACACACACACCGCGTCCCACCCTCCACACTTCAGGACTTTTAGTATTGTATGCGGTAGGCTTCAACGAACAATCATATCAAGTTTCATAACTCCGGGATATTTTTTCTTCGATTACCAGATTTTGGTTTAATTTGACTGGATTAATTGATTTTTTCGTGTTTCCGGGCGCGTCAACTGCTCTGGTCATTAGTCCCGTTAGTGTAGTGCATGTTTTATCTCGGGAGATGGCGGTGATCTTACCCCACTGGCCGACCTACCGTCGGCTAGTGGGGTATCCCCCTAACCAGCACTCTCTCACCAGCGGGGCACCACCCCAGACGGGAAAAGCTGTAAGCTCCCGACCGGCCTCCCAAATATGTGGTAGTGTAGTGCATGTTAGTGTAAGTGTGTGTAAGGGAAGAGGATAGGACAAGGAAGAGAAAGGACAGATCGCGCGCGGTCCGTGACCCGTTTGTTAGGGTACTGCTCCGGCATTCGCCTGGCGTTGATCGGAGAAACCACGGAAAACTACCGATCAGAGCAGCCGGCCGCTAAAATTCTCCTCCAAACAGCGACTGAATTCGACCTAGCTGTGTCGAAAATCCTGCCGCCGTGGGGAGTGGGAACCTAGGACCTCCCGGTCAGAGGCGCTGCAGTGACATCAGTTGATGCACTGAGCTACCGCTCCCGGTAATTTGACTGGACTATTTAGTTTATTATTTAGTAAAGAGTACTTACATAGGATGTCTGCGGAGCCGCCGACGGTGTATTTGGTTCCTCGCACGGCCTCGATGGCCTTGGCAGCGGCCAGTCCAAGAGAAGTCTGCGAAAACAAGGGAAGGACGTCGTTAAATCTATTTCGGAATGATATAATGTATTACTCGCGCAACTTTTCTTGAACGATGGCCTTGCTTCTCCCTCCCTTGAGCAATAAAGTTGAAGGCAAAAGCTCGCAGCGAGCACTGATGACAACATTCCAAGCATTAAAACTTCGTTGGCGCGAAATAGAAGCTAGTCAAAGCTAGTTGCTTTCATAGTCGAGAACTTCTGTTCAGCTTTATTACCATTATCTAAAGAGATAGCTGAAGCAAGTCTAGGTCCTTCAAGGGAGGAACCTAAAACACCCATATAGTGTCCCTGCTGTTGCCTACCCAGAGCGATGACTGGTCGCACACGTACCAGATTGACTTAGATTTTCCAGATGTTGGCATTACTGTAAATACTCTAGTGGCCGGCTTTGTAACTAATACCCCCACTCCGCCCTCATTTCTTCAATCTATTGTTAAAGAAAACTTGCGCGAGTAGTGTACTTCCCTTGCAACGTTTGGCTATTTATGTTCTTCGGAACTAACTTAGTATAAGCGGAGTGTTTCCATGGAAATGTGGTAGGGTTCGAAATCTTTCTCTAGAAACGCATCTAAAATATATTGGTGCAAGGAAATGGAAACCTCAGTTTTCAACAGTCACATTTATTTTACATTCTGAAAAAGGCAGTGACAATATGAAGTTAAGTTTAATATGTTTTTGTTTGTAAAATGAAGTCTATAGTGTTCAATGCTCAACTCGGTTTCGTAATCATGAAGAAAATTGTTGCATTTCTTTTTCATTTTATTGATAAATTTGTAAAATTAATTGCACAATATTTAAATACTACTAAAGTACTAAACAACAGCTTAAATACGAGATGTGAAAAAAATACTCTTATGCCAGAAAATTGCATGTAAAACAAATACGCCGGGGCGAAGTTTAATCATGTCAATATTAAGATGTTTAACGTATCATAAAATTTGCTACAATTTTATTGAATGGTTTAATTATACAAAAAAAAATAAAAACTTTCAGTTCAGAGTTGAATATTCTAATGACCCTAGCCCTGTTTGTGAATGAATTTGCAAGCAAACAAAGTTGGGAAATAATATAAGTGCACTTTCGCACTGGGCAAATCCCGAGTTTAGGGTGGCACGGTTCCTTTGATTCACTGATTCGGTTCATTAGAAGAGAATCGACTCCATGAGCTGAATCCTTGTTTATACGTAGTAGTCGCGTGTAGTTAAGTTCATGATGTTACAGCAATAAATATAATTATTTAAAATAAAGGTAGATCGGGAGAATAGCTACCCCCTGCTCCAAAGCACCCTGTACATATAAATCTCCGTAGCAACATACTCTCATTAAGTGAACTGATTATTCGTATTTTTCACACTACAAATTTAATTTTATAACCTACACAATTCTTTAACCAACGCATTTTTTCACCAAGTTGTCCGCGACGTGCTACCTCACGTCGCTACCCGACGGATGCAACGTGCTACGTTTGCGAGGGCCAATTCCACTCCAACAAATTATCAGGTGACTTCTTCTCATTCAACATTGAACATAAATAATTCAGTTGTTATAGTGAACCGCGCAACTATAAACATAGGAATCGCGAGAAATAATGAATCATAAAAGGAACCAAAGGAACCGTGCCACCCTAAACCCGGGATCAACCCAACCCGCACTGCAGCAAAACGGCCTGATTCGAAATAACTAGGAAAGCGAAGAAGGGGTGAAACTTACCAACTGTTCAGCATCATAGGCAGGGGTGAGCGTGTAGCCCCAAGGATGCAGGATATACTGCAACACAAACAGCGCACATAGTGAACTCAAACTGATTCGTTTATGAATAGCACACATTGAAATGTTCATCGTATTGAATTTTGTGCCTGAAGACCCTTAGTGAGATCGGCAGCAATTCTCGAAAAGTATTGGTTAAAGAGACTAGCCACTGTTGCCGGATCGTTCACATTTATATCGTTATATTTTAAAACAACATTCTCTACGGGTTTTCTAGTTGATTTGGTAGTATTTTTTATTATATTCCACATTGCTTTTGTTTTATTATTTGAATTCAAAATATCCTGATCGTTTTTCATGATTTTAGCCTGACTTATGACTTTTCGTAACAATGTTTTGTATTTTTTAAATGAATTGTATTAATGAAATGTATTAAATGAAAAGAAAATAATTTCTTGTTTCGAAGGAATTAAGAAAGCTGATTGATGTCCTTTATATTTTGAAGGTTTACGCACATTGCATTAATTGTCCGTCTTATTCAGTATTTTAAATTGTCAATATTAGTCGATTTCGTCAAAAATAATGTAGTTATTTTTGTTCACAAATCGATGTTTATTTCCTCACAAAAGTTGTAAATCTAAAAGAATACGAAATTTAGTCTATGTTTTTGCTGGAATCACACCTTATTAAAAACGCTAACGAATAAAATCATTTAAACTCCAGAATATTCAAGTTTTGAACGCAAAAAAAATTTACTAACATTCCGAATCTACGGAGGTAGCAAGAAAGTTCGCTGAGTGCGGTTTGAACTTAATCCGTAGCAATCACAAAACATCAAACGATTCATAAAATGTCGTGTACCACATATTGTGTATGTTTTGTGAGTATATTGTGTGTTTTGTCGATAACATACAAAGTGTTATAATATTGTAAATGTTAGTGATAAGAAAATTCCTAAACATGTGCTAACCCGGAAAATAAAGGATCTGAATCAATGCGATGTTGCTGATTATTTTGGCTGTTAGGCCAATGCTTTCACTGTAAAGCTGCAGAGAAATAAAAAAAGCCCTTTGAGGCGGCTCCGAACTAGAGATGTGCCCTTAACAGCTAAACTGTTAATTATTAAACCGTTAACGTTCCTTAACTGTTACGCGAAATAACAGTTATTTCGTTTATCCTGTTATTGGCTATTATAGGTTAAAATTCATAGAACGGGATTTGCTAAGTCGGAATTCCGAACGCGTACTTTGAATTTGACCGTTATGGTCAGGTTTTTGATCCAATTCAACCAGCTCATGTAGTGTGCTCTAATATCTTCGGAACGGGATTTGCTGAGTCGGAATTCCTAACGCGTACTTTGAATTTTGCCATTATGGCCAGTTTTTTGCCTTGATTGAACCAGCTGAAGTAGTGTGCTCTAATGTCTTGGGAACGGGATTTGCTAAGTCCGAATTCCGAACGCGTACTTTGAATTTTTGCCATTATGGCCAGTTTTTTGGCCCGATTGAACCAGCTGAAGTAGTGTGCTCTAATGTCTTCGGAACGGGATTTGCTAAGTCGGAATTCCGAACGCGTACTTTGAATTTTGCCATTATGGCCAGGTTTTTGGCCCGATTGAACCAGCTGAAGTAGTGTGCTCTAATTCTTCGGAACGGGATTTGGTAAGTCGGAATTCCGAACGCGTACTTTGAATATTGCCATTATGGCCAGGTTTTTGGCCCGATTGAACCAGCTGAAGTAGAGTGCTCTAATATCTTCGGAACGGGATTTGCTAAGTCCGAATTCCGAACGCGCACTTTGAATTTTGCCATTATGGCCAGTTTTTTGGCCCGATTGAACCAGCTAAAGTAGTGTGCTCTAATGTCTTCGGAACGGGATTTGCTAAGTCGGAATTCGGAACGCGTATTTTGAATTTTGCCATTATGGCCAGGTTTTTGGCCCGATTGAACCAGCTAAAGGAGTGTGCTCTAATGTCTTCGGAACGGGATTTGCTAAGTCGGAATTCCGAACGCGTACTTTGAATTTTGCCATTATGGCAGTTTTTTGGCGATTGAACCAGCTAAAGTAGTGTGCTCTAATGTCTTCGGACGGGATTTTTCAGTCGGAATTCCGAACCGTATTTGAATTTTGCCGTTATTTTTAACCAAAGTAGTGGCTCTATGTCTTCGAACGGGATTTTCTCAGTCGGAATTCCGAACGCGTACTTTAAATTTTGCCGTTATGACCAGTTTTTTGGCCCAATTGAACCAGTGTGCGCCGGTGTAATGGCACTCTTTCTCGCCGCCGCATCCCTTTCGGTGGCATCTTGAGCCCCAAGCGCCCCGCCCTTCACCGCCCTGCCGCTCTTTTGTTTGCGTAATGATCTGCCGCAATGACATCCTAAACGCGCCCTCCGCCCTACCGCTGCGCCCCGCCCACAACGCGCGTTGGCAACGCCCGCCGACGAGCTGCTTAATCCCGCTTCCCGCGGTGCAAATTTTCTTCCCCGATCTGAGCGAAACAGAATAGGGTGTTCCCTAATCGTTTTTATATCAACGTTCGTGCCTCCTAAGCCATGCCATGTAGTTTTATGTTAAGAACCCACCGCTAGAGATTCCACCATACTAAGAACTTTATGAACACACGATTTTTTTGTCGTAATGTTCTGCTGTTTCTGGCGTGATTTTGGTTATATGGTTATAGCTGGTGATCCTCTTTAAATTACTGCTCGCTGCAGCTCCATATTTTTTGTACAATATTGTTTCTTACAATACAGTGAAAATGAAGGGAAATACTTTTTTATGTTTAGGCTGGAAATATACGCCGAAATTTTACATATATTATATTGCGTATTACTTCCTGTCAGAAATTCATTTTTACCTTAAAAATTCAGTAAGGGATTCTTGTAAAAAAAATTTTTTCTCGTAAATTGGCCTGTACGAATATTTGGAAGCGTGGACGAATGGATTGCATAAGCACCATGCCTGTTTTGCCTGAAGAACAATAAGGAAAGGACATTTCGTTAATTCTCCAAACAACCGCTAACTGAAAAAGGACTCTTATAATTGGAGGTAATTAGTATCTCTGCCATGTTTAACTAACTTTTTCAAAATGTTTTGCACCTTTCCTAACAAATTCTTACTCGTAGTTAATAGTAGTTTATGCAATTAGTTTATAATGATAAGCTTTATTGCATTTGTACACGTTTTTAAAACGAGCGACATTAGGAGCAAGTTTTGAGATTTGTACGAATGCAATAAAGCAACATTATAAACGAGTTGCATACGCAATTATTTTGTATAACATACTTATTAATTTATAAGAGATTCAAACTTAAATTTGAAAAACAACTTTCTTGTGACGTCTCGGGTGTTTGATGTCTGTACGAGAAAACTCTGGTTGGCTGTTCCGTTTACCGTTACCACCCCACGATTCTCTTGCTGCGATTGGCTGAATGTGTGATGACACAATGATTTGTACCGTAGATTCTAATACATCACCATTTTGTGCCGTAAAATGATCGATTATGAATGATTTTTGCAATAGTAAAGGACGTTTATAATACTGGTATACAAAAAAATCCTTTATGTTACGTCCACACTCATGACATTTTCACCTCCCAAGTCAATCACAACCAATCCTTTCTTCCTAACAGTTCGAATGATTATGATCATTTACAAGCCTACTCATACCGTCTCACCACGCTCACCTCGAACCCTCCGTCACATCTCCACCCTCTCCCTCATCCCGTTTCCGCAGCCTCCGCTCCCATACGAAAGAGCTCCGCCAGAAAGCGAGACGCGCCATAATTATCAATCAGACTTGCGGGAAGTTGGCGGGTGAGCCTGCTCGGTGGCGGAACTGCGGCGGGCCATTGTAGTGGCGCACTCTGGGGGTGATTAAGGTCTGTCACTTTCAGCACCACCGCCTCCGCCGCCCTCGCCCCCGCCTCCGCCTCCGCCGACGCCGCGCCGCGATCCACGCACCTCCTCCACGCCTCCGGGTTGGCTTAACTGAAATTTCGTGTCGACTTTGTCGGCGGGGCGCGTCTCTCGAGGCCTCGAAACCCTTGGCTTCTTCTCGGTGCAAATACTCGGGCGTATTTTATATCTTCCGCAAAGAGGTTGCTCTTAGGGGAAACAGCCTGTTTCGCGTCGTCCTCCCCCGCGCCGGCTCACGAGCGCTACATACGTTCTGCTTGACGGCTTCATCGCGGGGTAACGTGCCTGGGAATTTATCTTTGTGGGGAGTTAGCGTTGTGAAATGCTCTGGGAATGGAGACGGAGATGTGTTGATGCAGGAATGAAATCCCGGTAGAATAATGAGTTATTTAAGATGGTATTCCAAGTATTATTAAATACGGTGGATTTGGTGTACCGAGTTTCTCGGAATAAATGTTACAAACTTCTAGGACACGCAGAGCTCTTAGATGATCACAATTGGCCAATGTAGGTGTGGTTTAAACTCCCATAAAACGAAGTTATAGGTGTGATATTTGCCCTGAATGTGAGATAACATTCGTGCTCGAAATATACTGAAATTTCTTTGACTGCGAATGCAGCAAAATGTGATCTTAATTAACTGTCAAATGTCAACCTAATTAATCAGGAAGACAATACATCTGTTACATGATGGAAATAGCCAACCAGGGAAATATAGAGGATGCTCTTGTAGAATATGAAACTTGCGTCGTTCGCGATTATGAAAACAACAAAACAAATTTGCATACTGCCTAATCAATAAAGCAGTTAAAATGCTTAGAAGCTTATGAATGAAGGCAAAGCAAGAAACAGGAAAGAATGTAATTAAGAGTAAAATTAAATATTTGGTGAAGCATACATGTTATATCCAGTTATACAATAACAAGAAATCAAATGAGAAAGACAACGGCCATAAAGTTCTTATAATTGCGGGTCGTAAGGGCGCGAGTGCGCACATTAAGACAAAAGGCCAAAATTCTTAAAATGCAATGAATTTGTTCACTTAGCTCGAAAATATTGAAAAGGAAAAAAAAAAACAGTTGTATTGACACGTACGATAATCATTTGATGATCATTATTATTTATCACGTGTAGCAACTACGACTATTTGATTGAGATATGTTTGAAATAGTTTTTTCCCCCTAAATGCCTTAATCAACTCAATATTTTCACGAAATGGCTCTCAAATATTCTAATCGATGATGCAATTTTTTGTTTTTAATTAGTAAACTGAATTAGCGGACATTTCCGTAGTGACTAGATCATAAAAAATGACAAATACTGTCAAAATATAATTGCATCTGACTTACCAAATGTATCTATGCGCATCTCACCGAGATTCTGGTACCAGATAGCGCATATGGACAATTAAAAAAGCATTCCACACAAAAAGTTTCAAATAAAAATAAATATTAAAATGAAATGGATGTTTCAGACCATATTGATGCATTAGCATTATTATTGACAGAAGATGTTATCGAAAGGAACATTCTTGTTTTCGTTCACGTGAAAGTATTCAACCAAAAATTTCAGTATTCGTGAGGAATACTAAATGATGTACTGTCTTGTAGACAACCGGAAATTTAGCCTCTTGTGCGTGTTCATATCTACGCTAATTAATATTTCTTTGTAGCACCATCTCCCCACTTTGGACATGACACAAATAACACGGGTGCAATGAAGACAATGGAGGGCTGATTACAAAGCGTGCGTTCTTTAAATAGACTGCTCGGGTCGAGGGCAAGCGACGCGAAATCTGCGCAGCGAAGCGGCTGCTTCAGAGCCTTGCCGCCAGGCGCCGCGCTCAAAAGAGTACGCCGCCGCGCCGCCAGAGGGGGCGGGATCCGATCGTTAATCACATTACGAAGTTCCCTGGGACTCAGCTTGAGGCGGCGGTGGCGAGCTCGCGCTTTTTGGGCCTGCTGCTTACGCCGCCACCTCCCCCCATCTTCCCCTCCCCCGCCCCCGGCCACCCGCTCCCCACCGCCCCCAACCCGCCCTCACCCATGCCTCAGCCCACAACTGTGGCCTCGCCACGGAGCTGTCTCAATTGCCTGTGTCACCACTATACGTAGCTTTTTCTAACGTGGCGGCTGAGGGTAGTAAGACGCAAAACGTCGTGCCGAATGCTATCTTGGAGAAACTACCTTCAGTTGCCAACTTAGAAAAATCCAAGTATAGTCAGGTATTAATTGCCCTTATGTGGATACGTACCACACGCTCGCTGAATCTGATACTCGTCCAGATGACATAAGTTTTGTTTGATTGTTTCGTGTTTCCGGGCGCGTAAACTCCATTAGTCCCGTTAGTGTAGTGCATGTTTTTTTCTCGGGAGATGGCAGTGATCTTTCCCCGCTGGATGGCGAGATCCGGCGCCGACCTACCGTCGGCTAGTGGGGTTTCTCCCTAACCAGGACTCTCCCACCAGCGAGGCACCGCCCCAGCCGGGACAAGCTCTAAGCTCCCGACCGGTCTCCCGGAATATGTGGTAGTGTAGCGCATATTAGTTTAAGTGTGTGTTTAAGGGGAGAGGATAGGACAAGGAAGAGGAAGGACAGATTGCACGCGGTCCGTGACCCGTTCGTTAGGGTACTGCTCCGGCATTCGCCTGGTGTTGATCAAAGAAACCACGGAAAACTACCGATCAGAGCAGCCGGCCGCTAGAATTCTCCTCCAGACAGTGACTGAATTCGACCTTGCTAAATTGGACCTAGAAAAACCCAACTATACTTTCATATTAACAGCCACTTTGCATCTTGATTTTCATCACGCTTTCCATCTTTCTGGAATATGCGAAATCACTCACCATCCCCTCACAGCGTAACAGCCGACGAACTGTCATCAGGCAGGCTAGAAAAACCCCAGTATACTTTCATATTAACAGCTATTTTGCACCTTGATATTCGTCACGCTTTCCATCTTTCTGGAATTTCAAACGGGATACGGACCGCGCGCGATCTGGCTTTCCTCTATCTTCTCCTATCCACACCCCTTTCTAACACCTACACTAACATGCACTTCACTGCTATACATGCCAGGAGACAGGTCGGGAGCTTAGAGCTTGTCCGGGCTGGGGCGGTGCCCCGCTAGTGGGAGAGTCCTGGTTAGGGGGAAACTCCACAAGGCGACGGTAGGTCGGCGCCGGATCTCGCCATCCAGCGAGGGAATATCACCGCCATCTCCCGAAAAAAACATGCACTACACTAACGGGACTAATGACCAAAGGAGTTGACGCGCCCGGAAACACGAAAAAATAAATATATAAATCCAACAAGAACCTCAGACCTTGCGGCCATACTCCCCTCCTGCGGTTATCTCATTAGCAGTCTGAAATACGAAATAATATGTACATTGCCATTTAGCTTGATCGATACCGTCTGGCTATGTGCAATTTAACCGGTAACTTATAACATTAGACATATTCTGTTTTCTTGTCGTGAAATATGCACCAACAGAAAAATTTCTGAATTTAGCCATTTGTCACATGTGTTGAAGATATTAACTACAGACTATTAATTGGAAAGAAGGCGAGCGAAAGCTCTTCACACGGAAAGGCAATATTCGGCAAGAAATAAAGAGGGTTAGGGTGACACCTCGCTTGCCGACGGTAGGTCGGGGCCAGATCTCGCCATCCAGCGGAGGAAGATCACCGCCGTCTCCCGAGAAAAAACATGCACTAAACTGACGGGACTAATGACCACTTGACGTGCCCGGAAACACGAAATATCAATCAATGAATCCATCTTTCAGGCTTTCGCGAAATCGCTCACCATCCACTCGCAGCGCCACCCCATCAACATTTCCACTTCCCAGGCCTAACCCTTCCACCCACTCCGTTGCCAGGGCCGCGGGCGGTGCGTGGGCGTGGGGCGTGGGCGATGGCGTGGGCGATGGCGTGGGTGTGGGCGGCGCCCGGCGCGTAACGACATTTGCCGCTGGTTGGGCGCTCCTAATCGCGTGGCGGCCGCCCGAGATCAAAGCGCGCCGTGCGCCGACGGGGCCCGAAACGCGCGCGAAATTGGACCGCGGGGCGGAAGGGAGGCCCGCCGGCGGCCGGCGGGGGGGGGAAGGAGCGAAGGAAGCAAAGGGGGCAAGGAGGAGGTTAGTGGTGGAGATGGGTGCGCGTGTGGAGGCGCGTGTGGAGGCGCGTGTGGATGCGCGGGTGGATGCGCGGGTGGAGCGGGGGGAGCGGGGAGGCGCGTGTGGAGGCGCGTGTGGAGGCGCGTGTGGAGGCGTGTGGAGGCGTGTGTGGTGGTATAAATGGAGGCGCGGGTGGTGGCGGATATGAAGGTTTAAGTAGATAAGTGGGTGGATATGTGGGTAGAGGCATATATGAAGGTGTCACCGGGAGCGGTAGCTCAGTGCATCAACTGTTGACACTGCAGCGCCTCTGACTGGGAGGTCCTAGGTTCGAGTCCTGACGGCGGCAGGATTTTCGATAGTAGCTTTCCAGCTAGGTCGAATTCAGTCGCTGACTGGAGTAGAATTCTAGAGGCCGGCTGCTCAGATCGGTAGTTTTCCATGGTTTCTCCGATCAACACCAGGTGAATGCCGGAGAAGTACCCTACGAAACGGGCCACGAACCGCGCGCGATCTTTCCTTCCTCTTCCTTGTCCTCTCCTCTCCCCTTACGCACACACTAACACTAACATGCTCTACACTACCACATGGTCCGGGAGACCGGTCGGGAGCTTAGGCTTGTCCCGGATGGTGCGGTGCCCCGCGGGTGGGAGAGTCCTGGTTAGGGGGAAACCCCACTAGCCAACGGTAGGTCGGCGCCGGATCTCGCCATCCAGTGAGGGAAAATCACCGCCATCTCCCGAGAAAAAAACATGCACTACACTAACGGGACTAATGCCCAAAGCAGTTGACGTGCCCGGAAACACGAAAAAATCAATCAATCAATGAAGATGTCAATTAGTGGGTGGGTGGATGCGTGGGTGGAGGTGTATATATGAAGGTGTCAACAGCTGCGTAGATGGGTGGAGGCATTTATGCCGAGGAGGATTATAAAAGAGCTCGGAAAAATTACGTGGTACCTACTTGTTTTCTAGTGCCACGCTAAAAGGTCAATATATGTCACGTTTGACTCCATCGTTTCATTCACAATGGTAGGTTTATGAAAACCTGCTTGACACTATCATTTAGTGCCGAATCTATTTTGAAAACTGGACTTGAAAAGTAAGGGATATTGTTTTGAAACATCTAGAAAGTAAATAATTGATAGGAAGCGTCATCAAAACATTTGAATTGAACAAAATGTGAATATATGACTTTCTATATCTTTCTTCAGTGACTTAAAATTACTGAAATTCATTTCTTAAAAAAATGAATAAAATTGATTTTTTATTCTCTTGTATGTTCGTGACTGCGATTTGGCCCGATTGTCCACTGGTGGTGCAAACTTAAAAAATGTCTATATGGGTTTTAAATTCGTAGAGTTGATCGACTGAGTAAACTCACCCGGCCGTAGCTGTGGAAGGTGAGGTAGAGGTCGACAGTGGAGCCAATGCTCTTCAGGAAAGCTTCCAGTGCCTTGGTCTCTGGTTCGGATGCAGCGGAGGGCCCAGCGTAGGTCTCGGAGCACAGGTTAGTGCTGGACCCAATCACTGAAATTGGAGTCGTATATTTGGAATACTCGCTCACTGTTTGTACATACTGTTCGGTACATATTGCTTACGGTACATACTGTTTGTAGTTTACAGATCAATTAGTATAATAATAATGGTAATAATAATAATAATAATAATAATATTTATTTTTTACGTCAAAAAACAGTTAAAACTTTGTATGAAGTCCTATGGGGAGAAGTGAATTCTGTGCACGTTTTCAAAATTCTGTGATCCCTACACTAAGTAGTATACTACTTGAATTTTGAATTAAAAAAAACAACAACAAAAAACGCTCCCATGTAGTAAAATCTATTTTCAAGGATAAATAAACAATAAATTTTGGGCTCTTATCCATGAGGTCCTTCGTCAAGGAATAATACTTCCTGCCGCGTCAACATGGAAACGATGATTTGAATAACTATATTTCTCACTGAATTCTAGAAGACGTGCACAGATAATGAAGTTACATTTGTGTCCAGAAGCAGAACAAGGGCTATCTCAGCATTTGCTTAATCGATCAGGGAAACTGGACGAAAAACCTGATCGAGATGGGGGTCATTGACCCAGAAGCTGCGATACAATACTTGTTACATATTGTTTAGAATTATACAGTCCAATGGTAAATAATACATTAAATATCACTGTTAAGTTCCTTGTGATGCTCAGTATAGTAGCTAATTGTAAAGAAACAGTTATAGTAATAATTATATAAACAATAATAGTAATAATAATGATAATAACAACAATAATTTGAGTTCAAGAGAAAAGTTGATAATCAATATTCGGTGAAAAATGTTGTTTCGAAAAGCTCGCATTAAATGACTTTAATTAGGAATAACAAGACAATCCCTTTCACTCTGTCTGCGCTTCACGTACATCATACATTCACGTTTGTTTTGTGATGAAATTTTGTTTTTTATCGGTTACTCAAAATGAGTTGTGGATTATCAAACACATTTAACATGATATTGTAGATACCTACCGAGCCAGTTATCTTCGAAGTTGCGGTTAGCATCGACTCCCAAGCAGGCGGAGTTGCCGTTGTTGGAACGAGTTTTGCGCCAGAAACGTTCCTGAAATGTTAAGCAAATATTCAGTATGGAGTTTCTAATACCATTTTCATTACGAATTGGACGTCTAGTTACATTCCGGTCATGTAGTTACATGTTGTAACGCCATTATAAATGATTGACATCGTAGGCTTCCGCGGCCAGAGTCATGATCTGGGCTGTCCGGGTGACGCCGCGTCGAAGGCTGGGGTGCCGACATTTCGAGCGACATATCGCGGTCCTCTTCAGGGCTGTACTGCCCCCAGCCTTCGACGCGGCGTCACCCGGACAGCCCAGATCATTATAAATGATTATCACGGGGAGGATTTGTAGTAATAAATAAGTAGACCAGGCGATACCTTAGGGGTTATATATATATATATATATATATATATATATATATATTGTTATTTCTGCAGGTAAGTTTATGCATCCTAATGGAAGAACACTACAATTTACGTATTGCTGGACATACACAGATGATTAGAGGTACAAAATCGTGCAGAGCAAAAAACGTATCTTCCTCCGTCTTAATCCAATCTGGTATTCACAAATTCGAATTAACAAATTCGTTTTAGTTCGTCTTATTACTCGTATTTATGATTTATTAATGATGTTTCTCACTTACGTTGGTGAAGGTGTACTCGTAGCCATCGGGGTTGATCACAGGCAACACGTACCAGTCCAGGGCATCCACCAGGTGCTTGTTGGCTTCGTAGTTCTCCACCAGCTGATTGATGACGTAGAGAGCAACGGGAGGGGCAATCCATTCGCGGGCGTGGATGGCTGTGAACACGATAACATAAATTTATTTCAACTGCAATTGGGTGTAACCCGGTGGCAGTTAATTACATAAATAAGATAATAAATGTCATGCAAATTGTATAGTAATGGTAATGATAATGCTAAAATGATAATAATAACAACAATAACAGTAATAATAATATAAAAACTGTTGATTCATAAAACTTTAAATTACATGAAAAAGAAAAGAAACGTCTATCATCTAAAGCCGCACTGAGTGTTTATACAATAAAGACCGCACTGCAAAGATCGTCGCTAAGACTGAAGCAGGGTTACCAGAACAATTTTTTCCCAGCGGAGGACATTTCAGTGAAAATGAGAACACTTTACATTTTTATTCTCCACGATGTATAGACAATGTACTCAACAATTTCTAACCATTAATAGTCTTTAAAAATCATATTAGGCTTTGCGTCATTAAAAATGAAAGCTTCCAATTGGATAACTTCGCTTCCGCACTCACCTTCGTTATCCACCAAACAATAAGCATAAATAAGTTTTATATCAAAATAATCCTAATGATCTATTATGCAGGCCATTTATTTGGATTAAAATGTAGATATCCATAATATGAAGTCCCTTTAATGAATGAAATGACTTTAAAATTATGCCAGTGTTATTTTCAATTCAACAGGACAAAAAGGAGGACAGTCCATGTAAATTTTAAAAAAAGGAGGAAGGACAGGTGAATAATATTAATCAAGGAGGACATGTCCTCCAAAAGTAGAACAGATGGCAACCCTGGGCTGAAAGGGCGTCGTCTCCTCGACTGGAATGGTCGCGGTTTCGAATCCCGCCCAGGTCATGAATGTTTGTGTGTGATCATGTTGTTCTTATGTGTTCCCCTTACAGTTACTCCATTGTTAAAAATCGCAGTGGTCGCTAAGCCAAGCAGATAAAAAGCTATCTAAAAAATATCGGTTTTTCACTTGCCAGAAAAGTTTCTAGAGACTTCGCTTCCATGGAACGAATACTAATTCTTTCGAAATGTACTATTTTTATTGGTTGACTTGTATTAGGCTTACATATTAAAGAAAATTATTTTTAGTACACAATGTATTCTTCTCTTATATAAATGTTTTTTACCTGAAGGATAACATAAAGAATATTTAAAATGTTATATTTTTGTCTAGATACGTGTTACAGCTATAAACATTTGTCTAGAAAATCAATATTTCTTAGCGCAAAGAGTTCATTTAATTTCAAAATTGTGTTGTTCTTTGGTATATTTAATAGAATATAGTTTCAGTTCTTTGACAGACAATGGGTGCTAGAAATGATTACGCAATTTCTACAAATTCCATACAATGATACGTACTGTTTCAAGCAGCAAAGTTTTCCAATTTTCCAGGCCGAAGCTGTATTCAGATTGTGTTTAATTTAACTAAGCATCGCCTCTTCCAATTATTATTTCACATTTATACCTATTAAGGTCGTGTAAATAAAAATTATACACACCGTGTAACAACAAGAAATTTAGAAATCAACAATGGCGTTTCCAATTTATTCACCTTTCCATAATTACAATTCTTTTTGCAATATTTATTTCCTTTTCCTTATTTATTAGTATTCAGGCCGTGTCCATGAGAATTATACAGACTGTGTATTAAGAAGAAAAACAGAAATTAACACTGCCCATAATTTAAGAGTCAGGAAACCTATCCATTTGATTTTAATGATGCTGTGTATTAGAGTTAAAAGCAAGGTCCAAAGGTTGTCAGACAAGCTATTACAAATGGAAGTGTAGATCAGTGGGGTAGGTGTGCCTATTAACGGTGTTGAATATTAAGATGAAGAACGTATGTTGCAAGTTTTCTGAAACCAATACTCTTAGATTAAAGATAAATTGAAATATGCATTGTCAAATAAAACATATGAACGATGTACCTAATGATTTCTTCTTCCCAGTTTGCCTAATATACAGAAATAAACATCTAATAGAAAATTGGTGTTTAAAAAGAGATTGTTTTCATGTATCCAAAATAATGAGCTGCGCATGACAATGCCTTTTGAAATCCAAGTATCTGTTTGATCTTATCTCCGCAAACGTTCGAAAATCTGATATCTAGAGAACATTTGAAGAATAACGAGAAATAATGGGATTTCCTGCTTTGATAACCAATCATATCTTTGCTAAGAGGCTCACGTATTTTCTGGCACGTGTTCTCGCCTCTGAAGTGTGCTTAGTGCATCTCAAGTGCTCTCTACTGTGTTCACGGCCAAAGAAGCCTTTTTCCAAACTCTGGGAAGTTTGAGAGGAGGCCACTCTGATGCCAAGTAGATCTCCGCAATTAGTTGAATTGAGCAGTGAAGTACTGGTGTGGTGTTTGACACTTAATTACGAGAAAAAATGAAATATTTTTTTGAAGATATTGACAATATTCGAAGTCTTAGTGAACACCATAAGGACATGAATGACAGATCTTTAGAAGATGATGATTAACACGGCAAAAACTTCTAATCTCTTCAATAAAATCGTTGATAAAGACCACACCTTTTATTTACTACTGTTTTGAAGTACATTTCAACCTTAACTAATTGCTATGATTGCTGCAAAGTTGGATTAAACGGCTTGTGCATTCAGAATTATTTTGTTTAACAAATAAACTGCCTTATTTGGTTTTATAAAAACCTTATTTTTGTATGTTCACTACAATTTTCTACTCTTGCTTCATAGAAAAAAAACTGTGTAACGCGGGAGAGACAGAATGGAGAGAGTGTTGAAGATATATAACTTTCAATAGGGCGCAACGGGTATGTGCCTTCCAAGTAAGGTTGGCATATGTGGTCGAAAGAAGAAACGGAAATTTTTAAAAATTTTAT
Organism: Teleogryllus oceanicus; assembly: GCA_964035755.1. NCBI lineage: Eukaryota > Metazoa > Arthropoda > Insecta > Orthoptera > Gryllidae > Teleogryllus > Teleogryllus oceanicus. The sequence continues at coordinate 723,009 of CAXIVR010000012.1, forward strand.
TAGCTCCTAAAAATTACTGAAAATTATAAACAAATTTACAATGTACTTTTTTTAAATTTACATTCAATGTCACTGCATTTAATAAAGGTTTATTGCTTGAAATATCATCTTTGAATTCAGTGTAACTACAGTTTGTATTGAAGAAAACGCACAGTCATTTTTTACAGTGTTTACAGAGAGACTATTTCTTTTGTCAGTTCATACATTTATCATGTCGCTAAAGATTTGTCTGGCAAAAGCAGCCAGATTATGCACGAAATGTATTTAAAATCGGAAAAATCTTCTGTCCAGTTTACAAAGATTCTCTCGACTGAACATATATGAAGTAAACCGCATATGTGGCAACCATATGCATGGATGCCTTATTTTACGTGGTGAGACTCAGGCCATGAGGCCTGCTCTTCCGTCTCACCACGCAAATTTCGTTACGCTCCTTTCACGAACTAAGGGAGAAAGAAGGTATTAACTTGAGTGACGCAACAGGCAATTTGAATGTAGCTCAGAGGTTTCATTTAGGCTTAAGGGACTTTTACATGCAGTAAATCTACTAACAAGGGACAGCCGGTTTTACTTCTCCTCCGAAGAAAGGCGTACGAAGGATGTTTTCGCCCTTAAAAATCTACGGCTTCGATCAGCTTTGAACCCGCGAATTTGGGTATAACAGTTCGATACGCTAATCGTTATACCATCGCCGCTCCAAACATGTCAAACCATATGTCGAAACCATATGTCGAATGAGCATAAAATTTGTACTCACCGGCGTCGATGAAGATGGCGCGCTTTCCGGTACGTCCGTTGCTGTTGGAGATCTTTACCAGCTTCAGGTCACGACCCTCAAGACTTTTGCCAGCGCTCAGCACAGTCACGAGATTGGGATACAGGACTGCCAGGTCATCGAGGTAGGCGTGGATCTGAAGAGACGAAAGCATCGTGTAAAATTCGATATTGATAGTCGCATACCAATGCCTCTGATATAGGATTTCATATAGCATAGCATTTCCCGGACTCGCGTATGTGCATATACCTCAGCAAAACTGTTAGACTTCTGTATAGGGCTGTTTTCACACGAGCCATAAACACTTTACGAAGAGGCGTGGCTGAACAGCTGTCGCGGCGGAGGGATGCTTCTCTGAATTACATGTGATGTTCACTTGTTTAGCGAACCGTGACTTTGGATCTTTCTTAGGAAAATCCTTCTTTAGCACACAGACTGGCACTGGCCGCACACGTGACCTTCGTCGCAGTGTTACCAACCCGTCAACCGCAAGTTCTAGATTATCGCCGCTTGTTTACTTGTTTGGGTGACTTGGCGCACATCGGATCTTTTTCTTCCATCTCCGATTGGCAAGGCTCAGACTACTCGACTACCGATACTGTATATATCTTCAGGAATGGATTATAATATTTTTCTGCTAGTTTATGAGGTTTTTAATAAGTTTTAAATACAACGACGAAGTTATACGCAAGCCTGACACTAAGACAACGCGAAAGTTTCTACGAAAAGACTGCACATGGCGACGGTTTCTTTGTAATCTGATTAGTGTGGACAAAATAAATTATTTCATAGGGGTAGGAATGGTTCTAGTAACCAAACAATGCAATTGTACTTGTTTGTTGACAAATAATAGGGGAGAAAACTACTCTGAGTTCGTATTTGACGCCCTTTGGACTACTGTTAGTATCTAGTATTTATTTAGTCAAAAAAAGTAAAAACTGTATGTGACGTATGGGAGAGAAGATTATCTGCGCACATATTCTTGAGCTCCAGAATTCCTTCCCAACATTTTAACAAAATAGTTGAAAGATGAAACAAGTTTTTAATAATAATAATAATAATAATAAGACTACTACTACTACTACTACTACTACTACTACTACTACTACTACTACTACTACTACTACTACTACTACTACTACTATAATAATAATAATTAGTCATCAACTCAGGCAGGGGAAAAACAAAATGGATTAAAGAAGTCGAGGAGGATCTCAGACAAGCACACGTTACAATAAATGATGCAGAAAATAGAAAAGAATTCAGGAACACCATAAAAAAACATACATTTGAAACCGAAAGCAAGAAGAGGCCAGGATGTAAATGGACAGCAGAGCGGAAGAACAACACAGTGAACACATGAAGAAAATATGGGCCCAGAGAAAACATTAACAATCATCATAAAGGAATTCAAGTTCAAACGCTCTCTTTAAATGGGAATAATAGTGAATAATAATAATAATAATAATAATAATATTAATAATAATAAATAATAATAATAATAATAATAATAATAATAATAATAATAATAATAATAATAACTAGTCCGGATAGCCGAGATCGCTAAGGCTCTAGTGCCGAGCTGATCTCGGACGGGAGGATTGCGGGTTCGAGTCCGGGCATGTGTGTGTTTGTGTGTGCCACCCATTCATCCTTCATTACCATTCCATCTTCCATCCCTTAGGACTAACAACCCTGGGGTATAAAAATCGTATTCCGCCTAATACTGATTCCCCCTGATTGAATCCATGAAATACTTGCCAAGTGATATAAGATACTAAGCCCGTGCAAATGCATGTCTGCGTGGTCCAAGACGGCCGATTCGCGAGCAAAAAATAGAAATAAAAAATATAATAAATTTAAAAAAAATTAAAGACCCGGGGTAGCTACATTTGAAAAACTAGACTTTTTCATTCCCGTGTTATGGAAAACATGTGCAACAGTGAACAAAATGCAGATTTGATTTTTCTGCATTGCTAACAAAATAGTAACTCTCACTCAGTACTACTACAAGCAAAAGGAGAGCCCAACAAAACGTAGTGTGTACGTATAGTGAAGTTACATTTATGTCCAGAAGCAATTTCGACTTCAAATAATCCTGATGGTCATAATTTTCATGAAAGTGGAGACTTACCTCAGTGATGTTGTTGTAACGGGTGAAGGAGATTGCGCGGCCTCCCGACCTTGGGGCGGGGGAAGGGTAAGGCTCGGACGCAGCAAGGACTCTGAAAAAGAAAATACCGCTCTCAAGTACCAATGGCTACTGGGAAGAAAATCATCGTTAAGCATCGCAAATAAAGTAATTGTGTATAAAGCAATATTAAAACCAGTATGGACATATGGAATTCAACTTTGGGGAACAGCTCAAAATTCTTACATTCTTGGCTGTCCGGGTGACGCCGTTAAGTTATCTGGTGCCGACGTTTCGATCAACATGTCGTGATCTTCATCAGGGCTCGTAATGAAGATCACGACATGTTGATCGAAACGTCGGCACCAGATAACTTAACGCAGCGTCACCCGGACAGCCAAGAATGTAATATTGACTCTGGCCGCGGAAGCCTACGACTTCATTTAGCTCAAAATTCTAATATTGAAATATTACAACGCATCCAGTCAATAGCCTTAACAAAATTTGTAAATGCCCCCTGGTACGTAATGAATGCAACATTACACAAAGACTTACAGATTCCAACTATAAAAGAAAAAATCAAGAATACCAGTGCAAAATACCTACAAAGACTACATAATCATCCGAATATCCTAGCCATCAACTTACTAGACAACTTACTAGAGTCCACCAGACGACTTCAACGCCATCATACTTTAGACCTTCCATATCGACTTTAAATTATTCATTTCAGAAATTATAATTAATAGTTAATTTTTATTAATAATGTATCATTGGTGGAGTACGGTCATGGTATTTTACTCCTCTCGTGTATTTGTTTACGTAAATCTATGTAATTTTGCCAAATGTTTGTTCACAAACAAATTGCAAAATAAAATATAATTTTAAAAAAAGTACCAATGGAGTGGCAGAGCCGTACTGTGGAGTTTTGGGATGTGATGTAACACTTTTTGTAGAGAAACATTAATGTTTCAGATATTCAATGTTAATTTCTGCTAAACTGATCATTATTACCAGAAATGCCTAAAAGAAAAAAAGCTCGAAAATCGAAAAGAGGCTTTCGAAATTTGACCGGTAACGTGCACAGAATATAGTTATTCAAACACTTTCGTGGATATGCGTTTTAGGAACATCGCATTTTTTTATGTAGAACCATAGTATTTTTTGTTTGGAATCGCTTTAAAATTCTGGGTATATTTGTAAACATTTGAACAAGTGCTTCAGGCGCACTTTCACAATACATACAGTTTGTTTGCATAAAAAATATTTGGCCTAATTTCGATGTATTGGGAATGACGATCGTTGCTGAGAAATGAAGCTGCAAAGTTTTTCTCCGAAATTCATTTGTGAATACGTGTCAACTGGTTCTTAAGAAACAAAAATTCAAACAACCTGAGATTCATCGAGGCAAGAATATTCTTTTAGTATACAAGTATGTTATGCTGGGTATGTTGAAGTATTAGAACTGTAAATATTGCGGAAGGTTAGTTGTAGAGCTGCGAAGACAAGTGGTATTTTTAGAGTGGAATAAAAAAAACACACCCACAAACAATATAAAAATCATTGCAATGGAGGATCTCGAAGCTTTTCCAAAATCCGTTTCCAATATTCGAGAATTGGAGGTCTACCAGCAAAGTTACTCGCTAGATTCATAAAATGGTGCGGTTCTAGAATGGATGGGTCAGGCGAACCCTGTCAGTGCAGGACCCTGTCAGTTACTCGCTAGATTCATAAAATGGTGCGGTTCTAGAATGGATGGGTCAGGCGAACCCTGTCAGTGCAGGACCCTGTCAGTTACTCGCTAGATTCATAAAATGGTGCGGTTCTAGAATGGATGGGTCAGGCGAACCCTGTCAGTGCAGGACCCTGTCAGTTACTCGCTAGATTCATAAAATGGTGCGGTTCTAGAATGGATGGGTCAGGCGACCCCTGTCAGTGCAGGACCCTGTCAGTTACTCGCCAGATTCATAAAATGGTGCGGTTCTAGAATGGATGTCAGTGCAGGACCCTGTCAGTTACTCGCTAGATTCATAAAATGGTGCGGTTCTAGAATGGATGGGTCAGGCGAACCCTGTCAGTGCAGGACCCTGTCAGTTATTCGCTAGATTCATAAAATGGTGCGGTTCTAGAATTGTGCGCCTTAGTGAGTAGTCAGCCCTGTAGGCAACCCTGGAATGGGGGTCAGGCGACCCTGTCAGTGCAGACCCTGTCAGTTATCGCATTAAAATTATCGCTAGATTCATAAAATGGTGCGGTTCTAGAATGGATGGGTCAGGCGAACCCTGTCAGTGCAGAACCCTGTCAGTTACTCGCTAGATTCATAAAATGGTGCGGTTCTAGAATGGATGGGTCAGGCGACCCCTGTCAGTGCAGAACCCTGTCAGTTACTCGCTAGATTCATAAAATGGTGCGGTTCTAGAATGGATGGGTCAGGCGAACCCTGTCAGTGCAGGGATTCATAAAATGGTGCGGTTCTAGAATGGATGGGTCAGGCGAACCCTGTCAGTGCAGGACCCTGTCAGTTATTCGCTAGATTCATAAAATGGTGCGGTTCTAGAATGGATGGGTCAGGCGAACCCTGTCAGTGCAGGACCCTGTCAGTTACTCGCTAGATTCATAAAATGGTGCGGTTCTAGAATGGATGGGTCAGGCGAACCCTGTCAGTGCAGGACCCTGTCAGTTATTCGCTAGATTCATAAAATGGTGCGGTTCTAGAATGGATGGGTCAGGCGACCCCTGTCAGTGCAGAACCCTGTCAGTTACTCGCTAGATTCATAAAATGGTGCGGTTCTAGAATGGATGGGTCAGGCGACCCCTGTCAGTGCAGGACGCTCACTTCCGCATGTCAGCCACGGCCACTTCGTAGCCGATGTCCAGCCTCTTGAGAATGGCCTCCACGGAGGGCAGCTCCTCTGGGGAGACGAAGATGGTGGCGCCCTCGCCTCGGCGCGGCGGGGACCAGAAGTCCAGCTGCTCGCTCAGGGCGGCCAGGGCGAAGCCGCGCTCATCGTCCAGGGGCTGAGTCTGCAGGAGACGGTACCTGCAGAAGGGAAAGTGGCGTTCGTTGCTTGCATTGAATCCTTGAGACAATATAGTACTTTGCTGTGCGGTGTCGGAGAACATACAGAATATCCCAGAATAAATATTTCAATTGATTGATTGATTGTTCATTGATTGATTAATTGTTAGTGATTCTAGGCGCGTCAACTAGTCATTAATCCCATAAGTATAGTGCAAGTTTTTGCTTGGGAGATGGCGGTGGTCTTCCCCCGCTGGATGGTTAGATCCGTCCTACCGTCTGCTAACGGTTTCCCCAACCAGGTATCTCCAACCAGCAGGGCACCATCTCAGCCAGTTCGAAGTCCTCGACGGGTCTCCTGGCATGTGTGGTAGTGTAGTGCATGTTAGTGTAAGTGTAAGAGGTGAGAATAGGCTAGCCTCGCATTGGCTAGACGTTTGTAACATTTATTCTGAGACATTATGTATTGGTGTTGCCATTTAATAAAGTTCTTCGTGAACATGTTACTGCAGGTATATGAGCATTTGTTCGAATTGGAGTACAAAGACCTACAATAGGTGCGAAGTGAAATAAAATTTCGTAGCATTGTACGTAAATTTAGAAACAATGATTTGTAAAAAGAGTGCAAGAATTCAATGGGTATGGATCAGTAATACACCAGTGAAATAACTGACCAAACCCCTTTCAGAGAAAAAGAAAAAAAAGGACTTCCTTATTATAATATGTTTCATGTGTAGCGAATAATGTGCACCACGTTTTGACAATTTCTTCCTTTTCGAAACATTAGGTTCACTTACTTAGTGTGTAGAATAGCTCCTATTTGTTACTAATAAGAATGAATTTAACTTTTCTTATAGTTTTTTTTTATTCTTTTAATAATATTACTAATATTTTCAATTCGCATGAAACTCATCTTTACCTAGGAACGTGGTAATTTGGCGCATGTAGGCAAGTAGTTTTGTTTTGTTTTGTTTCGTTTGTTTTTGTTTTGTTTTTTTCTCCCCTTCAAAATTCAAAATGTATTGCTTATTTATTTTTAAAATTTTTTTAATTTAAGTAGTATATGACTTGGTGTAGGGATCACAGAATTTTGAAAACGTGCACAGAATTCACTTTTCCCCATAGGACGGCATACGCAGTTTTTAACTGTTTTTTGACGTAAAATAAATAAATAAATACGTAGGTACGTCTAAAAATGTCTCACCCCTCGTATGTCTTCTTTTCTGCGTGGGCGGCCGCAACGAGCGCCAGGAGCGCGAGGACAGCTGCGGCGAGTCGCATGGTGAAAGAGTGTGATGCTCACCGTCTGCTTTGCCGCGTATTAATACAGGTGGAATTGGTCTCATCCGTGATTTCACCGAGGCCCTCGTATCCCCTCCCCAGCTCAGCTCGCGCGTTACAATCCATTGCGTCGTCCCGCCCCCTCCTGATCCCTCCCCGCCCCCCCCTACCGGCCCCACTCAGCCGTGCGACGCGCACGTTTTCTTGGGCCCCGGAATACCCACCCCCACTTCTTCGCCAACATTAGTTGAATTAAGAATAAACGATAGCAACGAGCATTGTGGACTAAATCTGATAACCAGAAATGTTCGCTCCCATGTAATAGAAACTATTTCGCATCGGAAAACGAACTACAAATTTAATATCAAATTCCTCTCGTGAAAATAACCAAACTCCCCACTTCTCCCGCTACGAGCGGAGCGAGGTCTCGAGAAAAGTTGCTGCAGCGCCTCTGACCGGGAGGCCCTAGGTTCGAGTTCTGCCGGCAGGATTTTCGACCCTACCTTTTCAGCTAGATCGAATTCAGTCGCGGTTTGAAGGAGAATTCTAGCGGCCGGCTACTCTGATGGGTAGTTTTCCGTGGTTTCTCCGATCAACACCAGGCGAATGCCAGAGCTGTACCCTACCAAACGGGCCACGGACCGCGCGTGATCTTTCCTTCCTCTTCCTTGACCTATCCTCCCTCCTCTCCCGCTCGACCTCACTTCCCTCTCTCTCTCTTCTGTCACCTCCTCATCTTCCTCTCTCCCTCTCCTCTCCGCACCCCTCCTCCACGTGCTATTCCCCCACTCGCCTCCCCTTGCCCCCGTCCAATCTCCACTTCACCCCTGTCCAGCCTCCCTCGCCGTCCCCTCTGCCGTCGCCAATCACCGCCCGCCCGCCGCCGCCGCCCCCGCCTCCACCTCCGCCGCCGCCGCTGCCGCTCCCACCGCCCCGTACCGCCTCCCGCCTCGTCCCCGCCCGCCGCCCTGCCGCCCGCCTGCCCCTCGCCCCGCCGCCTGCCCCCGCCGCCCCGCCTGCCGCCGCCGCCGCTGCCGCCCACCGCCCCATCCGCCGCCGCCTGCCCTGCCCACCGCCCCCGCGCCCCGCCCTCGCCCGCCCCCGCCCCGCCCCTGCCGCCCTGCGCCCCCCGCGCCGCCCCAGTCGCCGCCCGCCCCTGCCCCGCCGCCGCCGCCCCACCGTCCCGTCCGCCCGCCCCGCCCGCCCCGCCCCGCCCCGCCCCGCCCCACCCCGCCCCGCCGCCCCCGCCGCCCCTGCCCCGCTGCCGCCCGCCGCCGCCCCCGCCGCCGCCCGCCGCCGCCCCCGCCGCCTCCGTCACCGCCGCCGCCGCCCCGCTGCCGCCGTAGCCCCCGCCGCTACGCCGCCGCCTCCGCCGCCGCCTCCGCCTCCGCCGCCGCCGCCGCCGCCGCCGCCCCAGCCTCCGCCCCCGCCGCCCCTGCCCCGCCCCCCGCCGCCGCCGCCGCCCCCGCTGCCCGTCGGCGTCACGGCCGCGTGCCACGCGCGCGCTCGATTATCAGATGAACGCGATTGCTATCGATGGCGTCTGCCGCGGGCGGCTGTGATTGTTCCACTCTCAGCACCAACGCTCGGTGACATCTTTGTGTCGAATACGTCGCTGACAGTGAAGAGCCCTGTGTCATTGTCTCGTGCATTGTATCTGAGATTGGAGATAATTAGGTCGTATCGTGGAGATGACTCTGCGATCTTTCATCTGAACCGAGATTTGCTTTATTTTATCTTTGTCAGTTTGGTGGCGCGTGAATGATTTACAAGTGTGTTGGAGATATGACATGGCGATTTATGGAGTTATTTTCAGCCTTTTTGTTTGACATATTTTTAGATATGAAAAAGTTTGGGGTTAAACTTATGTCTAAACAAACGTTTGTCGGAAATCATTGAGTTACTCTCTCATTATTTTGAAAAGGAAATATTTATTTTTGGGATTCAGTTCCTAATATCTTAAGATTTAATTGTTCAGTATAATTATTTGGAAATGCTAACTAGTATCCAATCGAAATACTGACGATTACGAAATTTGGTAGGTTGTCTGATGCTGTAAGGTATTGACAATGTTAAAGTGAATTAATTTTCAAAAATTAGCTGTAAAGAGTTTTTTCCTAATAGCCATGGATATTAAAACATTTTCCAATCAAATTCCTGAAGCATACTTCTTCTAATGTCGGAGTGTGGAAGGACTTCAGAGAATTTAGGCTGAGAACAACACAATTTACTCAGTATATTCATAATACTTTGCATTGCATCATGCTCGGGGAAAAAGCGAAACAGGATTTTTGAAATCGAGGAAAATCACGTCCACACGAATCACAGTCCAATAAGAAATTAAAACTTTTTCATTAACTTGTAAACTCTCCTGTACAAGAGGAATTTTTCGACACGTGAGAAGAGTTCCTGCAGAAAACTTTGCTTCGCAAATATTGAAAACCTTTTTTTCAAAAATAATTTCTAATTTCACGATTCCTCTTCTTGACTTGTTTTTCGTATTTATGATTCTTTCAATACTTAGCTATGGCAGAAGTCAGTGAATTTTGACAGGAAACTCGTAGAGTCCAGGTAACGAAAAAATGGATGCAACTTGTCATAAAGTAAATTACTTCATCTAGCTCGTTGTGTAGTCAGATCCCACATTCTGTGGGTTCTTGGCATTAAAAAACTTGATTGCCCGCAAAACGTCTGCCTACCTGTCTGTCCGACAGTCTCTCTGCGGTCAATTCAGAAGATATTCTTCAAAATTGGTATTCCCAGATCGATGTGAACAAACTTGAGGCCTTGCGTGTTTGAAACGAATAGTTATATTTGGGGGGGGGGGAGGTACTTCGTATGAAACCAAACACACTTCCAAAATGTTCTCAAAAATTGTAACTTTGCCTCGGATAGCGTAGAGAACGCTTAAAAAAGAATTAGGTACCATTTTCGATGAAATATACAAAATTGCAAAAGTTCAAAATTTTTCCTGCGACTACAATATTGAAGACAGTGATTTTTTACTTTTTTGTAAACGTACGTATATATGAAGTAATATAAGTAGTATAAAGGAAGTTAGGTAATGCTGCGGTTGATATCGTAAAAAATTTTTCTTACTCCTGTTTGCAGAAAATTCTTTTCAAAGAAGAGACAGTATCCATGTCAGACCCCGGTTCTTTAATATCCAAAAAGGTGTGTTTTCAAAAAAATCCGTCCGTCTGTAAACACCGATAGCGCTTAAAATATTCGTAGAATTTTGCCCAAATTAAAATATCAAACTATTAGAGGTATACAGGTCCTATTTTCACTGTTAAATTTGAATTTTCGAAAAAATGTTATAGTTAGAAAATTTGCACCTTCATTACATTTTCCGGTTTTTTCTTCAAATAAACTTTTATCTTGATAACACATTTTTCGAAAATTTCCTTCTTCAGAGCAGTTCACCGCCATGTTGTCAAGGACGAAGTCACTGCAAAGTGTGAAAGGAATTTAAAAAAACATACTGTTTTCCACAATTGAAGACTGTCGTACTTTTAGAAGATTTTGTGAAAGTGAAAATATTAAGTTTTATTCTTTTATAGATCCATCAGTTAAATCATTGCCAGTCGTGATTAAAGGAATTACAGGAACTTTTAGTGAACAAGAAATAAGTAAAGAACTTGAACGTAGATCATTTCCAGTGATTAAAGTGTCAAGACTTTAACAATAAGCATAACTACCCCTACAAACATGTGCTCTAGAACTAACGGACTGCCCTGAAGGTAAAGCTATTTATTCTCTTCACCGATTAATCTACTGTGTCATTAAAGTTCAGCCTTGCATCCAACAAAACCTCCCTTTACAAAACATACAACACAATTTTCCAATTATATCATATTTTAAATTCTAACTCCACTCTCAGCATAGACAATGGATTAATAATTTATTCATCTATTATAAAATCTGCAATTTCATATGCTAATTCCGTTTGGTGTAATGGTAGTCGTCACTCATTTAACATTACAAATAGTTTAAAATATTTTTTTAGGAAAATATACCAAAGCTCCATGGTTTATTAGTAACGCTCAGTTACATAGAGAATTTAAATTAGAACCAATTAAAAAGTATGTGGGAAAACTAAATTCAAAATTTTAATTTTCCAAGCTCCCTGTTCTTTCCTCTTTAATTTAGGACAGTCGTATAATGAACCCAAAAGAATTAAATCTCGTTTCCCTAAAGATATATATAAGTCTCCTTAAAGTCAAAAAGATTTAGTGTATTCTAAATAACTAATAAACTTCGATTCTGTATTTGCTATCTCCAAACTTCAGATAATCAAAATCACAAAATAAATCAATATAGTTAGCTAAATACGACAGTTAAGTTCTAAGTGACACACTCTAAAAGTTACTACTATTCATTGTAATTTATTTATTAATTTATTACTTCCTTGAAAGACAGTAATGTCCAAGAATCAGGATACATAAATAAAAAATATAAATACTTTAAATGTTTTTGATATATTGAAATGAGGGTTAGAAATGATTTATCTCACAACAAACCGAAAAATAATATCAACGTTTCAAAAAACATAAAAAAGAACAAACTAAATGAATAATTATTAAGTCCAGTCAATTTAAAATGTTAGACATCTCTTCCTTTGAGATTTGAGTTGAAACTTCATAATTTCTATTAGAGGTAACGACTCAGTAACGCTATTTCAATATGTTTACCCTTTTATTTTAGGGGGCATTAATTGCTTATTTTGTCATCTTCTTCTTTACGTAAAGTTTCAACGACTTAATAACTTTCAATGGCTTAATAACAAGCGATACTAATAGTGGTTGTTTGCTTTCACAGAATAATGCAGTGTTGTTATTCACAGAAAAAATATGTTACTAATGCAAGAAAACAAATGCACGTTGCGTGAGTTATATGAGTACATTAGATAATTTCTTGCTGATATCTGCTGGAATTGGCTAATTATTGAATCAGTTCTTCATATCATCGAAAACTTAGTACACGAGTTAAATATTAATCATATGAATCTTAATTTTACGAGTAACTAAATCCTATAAAATAAAATATCGCATAATATGAAAAAACGAGCATTTGAAATTTATTTCATGTGTTTAAATTGGAATTTACATTTCAGATTTTATTATAATAACAAGGAATTTAAATTTCTATACGGAGGGAAAATTTCATTACAGAGGGTTTATCAACCATACACCACCATTTTACCAAACCATTTTAAAAGCGAAATGTCTGGGATTATATCTTTCGTAGCTCAAATAAAGACAATGGTCATTCGAACTTCAGAAATCAGTTGCGTTATATTTTAATCTGACTAAAGGTTTAGAAACGTGCTACAAAAACGTTAAACCTGGAGTTTAAAACTGGAGTGTTCGAGTACATATAAAGTACTGTCGAAAGACCTTGAAAACCTGCCCCCTTGTATTAATTTTCTAGAGGAAATGGAATACTTTGTTGGACGATAAAAGTTGACAGTCAATACCGCGGTCGCCGACACAAACTCCATCGCTTTCGACGTTTCCATCTCCTGCTCAAACTACTCATACACTTTCTCCTCCTCACCCTCTTCCCGGGATTTTTCTTTTTCTCCTTCCGCCTCTCCATCCTCCTTCCGTTCCTTCTCCTCCTTCTTCTCTCATCGTCTATCTTTTTCTCCTCATCCGTCGCAGCAGCTTTTGCCTTCAGGGATCACATCTCCGGCTCCGGCCTTGCTCCGGCGAAGCAGACTGTTTTTGATGAGGAGATTGCGTCGCTTTGTGTTCGCGACAATGTTTTATTTTAAATATTTTCTCCAACTTGACACTTCTGTCGACAGGAAAGGGTCGGAGGCAAGCGGCGAGAGGGGCATACTGCAGCGACAACTTATATCCGGCGTTGACTTCTCGTTTCCTGGAGTAATATACTTGGCGATTACAGGAGTTGGCTCAGATGTAATATAGTACACGATAGCATTTCGGAAATAGTCGAGACATGTGACAAAAATAGCGAGGATATAGTAAGGAGAACGTTTTGCCACAACTGTTCTTTTGTATTAGGATATAATATCGGTACTTAAAATGAACAATACTTGCGAACGATCGTTAGAAGATCCATTGGCAAGTAATCATTGATATATATATATATATATTGAGGATGACACTATGAATTCTAAACTCTTAGATTAAGCACTGCATAACGATCACAAATCACATGCAGTAATACACAAACACGAAAAAAACCCTAGTGTATTCTGCATATTTTTGTGCGTTTTACGCTTAATTTATGTTTTAAAAATTACTAAAGACAACTCATACGACCTCGAATTTTCTAATCGCGCCATGTTTTTGTACATTCTTGTAACCGATAGGTTACATGGGAAAAAGGTCATATAATGAAAATTTTTTCTTTACTGGAACAAAAATAAAACTATAATATTCTTTGTTTTAAAAGTTATCATTAATGTGTTGAGAATGAATATAAATTAAAATCACAACGAAATTAACACTTTATGTGAAATCGCGTAATAGCAAATATTTTGTTTTAGAAAAGATCCATGGATGTAAATCAGATAAATTTAACACTCGAATGCTATCCTTGCATCTGAGAGTTACTTACGGACTTCTTTCTTTAATTGTAAGCGCGGTTATAGGGATGGGATACCCTCTCCCCACTTACCTTCCTAAATCGCAGTTACCCAAACATTAGTGTTGTTATTCATTGTTTATTTATTTATTTATTTTACGTCAAAAAACAGTTAAAAGCTGCGTATGACGTGCTATGGGGAAAAGTGAATTGTGTGCACATTTTCAAAATTCTGTGATCCCTACACTAAGTCATATACTACTTAAATTTAAAAAAACGTCCCATGTAATAAAATCTATTTTCAAGGATAAAAAAATTTTGGCTCTTATCCATTTTGTCTATCGGAATAATACTTCCTGCCGCGACAACATGGAAACGATAATTTGAATAATTGTATTTCCCAATGAATTCTAGAAGACGTGCACAGAAAATGAAGTTACATTTATGTCCAGAAGCAAAACAAGGGAACATCTCAGCATTTGCTCAATGGATCAGGGAAACTGGACGAAAAACCTGATCGAGATGGGGGTCATTGACCCATTGTGGGCAGCGACTAGTGTATCACTCAGATATGACGACAGTAAATTCGTAAATATTTTTGATCAATTTTTATTTTTGGTTCTTAACTGTATTTTCGTGATTTCATTCTAATTATTATCATTCTAGATGGTAAAGCAATGACTAGTTTTTCTAATTTTCTACAAATGATGTTCTCTTGAAAAAATACTGGCACATGTTTCTGAGTTATAGAACAGTATTTATGTAGTTTTTTATTGTTCAAATGATAGCATCTTTTAAACAATTTTTTCTCCTGAATTGTTCAAATGATCTAGCAAGATTCTGACCGGGAGGTCCTAGGTTCGAGTCCTGACGGCGGCAGGATTTTCGACACTAGCTTTTCAGCTAGGTCGAATTCAGTCGCTGTCTGGAGGAGAATTCTAGCGGCGGGCTGCTCTGATCGGTAGTTTTCCGTGGTTTCTCCGATCAACAGTAGGCGAATGCAGGAGCAGTACCCTACAAAACGGACCACGGACCGCGCGCGATCTGTCCTTCCTCTTCCTTGTCGTATCCTCCCTCCTTACACACACACTTACACTAACATGCACTTCACTACTTAAACACGGGCAATGAAACAGTCAGCGCTATCTCTGAGGATCCCGCAGAACTATTTCCACATCGAAAGCCTACCATATGTACTGAGAACTTGAGAACTTGTGTAACCTATAGGTTACAAAGGGTCTCAGGAGGGTTATCAAACCAACGTCACCATCAAAAACTGAAACTCGCGGCCTTCTGATAATGAAACAACACTAAATAGATAATAAGTGCGCTAAACAACTTGATATCTGAGTTGAGCTGCGTTTCCATGCCCTTATGGCGTTTTCTTACGATATATGTAACCTAAGGACAGACCTACACTATTGTACACACATTTAACGTAGAGCTTTCTCAACGAGGTATTGTTCTAAACCGGACGTGTTATTCACTTTTTCAATACGGTGGCTAGCTTTTAAAAGTTTTTCACGTCAAAAATAAAAATCATGCGCCTACATAACTTCAAATGCTGGACCATGTTTCGAGCGAATAAAAAAAAAAGTGAGAAAGGGCACTTGCGATCATGTCTTAGTGAAAGCGGAAAAGATTTGTGTATACACCTGATATTCAGATGCATCTGCAACTGTATATCAGGTATATGAACAAGTCTTTCTCGGTTTCACTAAGATATGGCGCCAGCAAACAGTACGAATTGTATGAATTTAACATTACATCAGTTTGTTCATCTGACATTATTCTACGAACACATACAAGTTGAGTCCGTCAAACAGTAGAGTCTGTGTTGTATTGTTCAGTGATCATGTCGACGTTTGTGTCTGCAAAAACAACAACAAAAACAACATTTGCGGCACACATTTCTTTTCTTATTTTATCAAAAAAAAAAAAAAAAGGTTTTGGAAAGTTATAGTTTGCAGGTTGAAACATATGATGAACACGCTTCCGCGATTAGAATATGTGAGACATAGTTTGTACAATTTAAATGTGGTGATTTCAATGAAATGTGAAATGTTTGTGGGGGGCACGGCCCTCAAGATCTCTTGAACCGCAAAATATTTTGTTTTTTTGGTTATAAATTTTGTTTTTTAATTTTTCATATGTATGTTTTATTGAAAGTATAATTTAAATTAAACCAATAATTGAGTTGTGATAAATAAAGTTGAAGTTGTTGATAATTTAGGAGACGTTGATTAGTTTGGCTGGCTGTTCACGTCTCTGAAATGTGAAGTGAACACGCTTCAGCGATTAGAACATGTGAGACAAAATTTATACAATTTAAATGTGATTTTAATGTAAAAGACAATGAGAGATTTAGTAGTCCACAAAAGCGCGAAGACGATCAATTGCGGCAATACTGGATGATGACCCACTTCAAAAACAACAACAATTGGCAAAAACATGACATGTGGCACAAGAAACAATCATCAAACCTTTACGAGCAATGGGGAAGATCAATAAACTAGGTAAATGGGTCCCACACGATTTAAATCAACGGCAAATACACGACAATGCGCCGCCTCACACAGCAAAATCAGTGAAAGTCATGTTGAAATCACTGGGATGGGACATCCATCGGCACCCGCTGTACTCCCCCGACCTGGCGCTATCAGACTATCACCTCTTCGCATTTGCAGAGCAGCACTTGAGCAATTTAGAGAAAGTTGGAAAAAGGCTCAACGTATGATTTGCCGAAAAAAGCAGTTTTTCTGGCATGATGTTCTTAACTTACCTGAAAGATGGACGAAGTGTGTGGAACCGGATGACCAATATTTTGAATAAAAAAAATTCCCTTAAAAATGTGTTTTCTTTACCACAAAAACAGGCAAAACTTATGCATACACCTGGTAATCATAGAATTTGTCAATCGAAAGCCGTGAATCTCCGTTAACCTCCCCAACATCGCTCACCGAAACGACGTCCCAGCTCTCACGTTGCCACTAATTACCCGCTACACGACATACACGCGCCGCTTCACATTGTACCTGGATAATTAGCGACAGCGGCATTGTGCACAACGGGCGCCTTTGCCGCGCGCCGTTCATTTGTCAGTCGTCTGAGGCGCTCATTACTCACGGCGCATTATGTCCGCCAGGGGCGCTGCGAGCGCCCGCGTCGCGCCGCGCCGCTTGAGTGACATGGCGGGCGAGGCGCGCACGGAACCTTTTAACGAGACGCGAGGCCACCGATGCGATGTGAGACGACGCGAGGCGACGCGAGGCGACGCGAGGCGACACGTCGCGTTCCAGACGACGCGCTGGTTTAAGGGCGCCCGCTCGACGAGGGCGAACGAGATGCCAGGCGCTTAGGGTGGGTGGCTTGCCTCGTAGGGTTTGATTTCATGGTAAGGGGAGACGGTTCTCGAGGCAGGTTGGGGAGAGGATTTCTTCAAGAAAAGTTAATAATAGGGAACGGATTGACGTGTAATTACATGTTTTTACAGGAACTAGATACCTGCATTCAATAATTTTTTTTTGAGTTTTCAAGAAATTCTGAATGAATTGGACCTTTTTTTTTTACATTTTATATTTTGGTATAATTACATATTTTTACATATTTTGGTATACTTACATATTTTACCTACTACTACATGTTTCGTTATATTTTAATATATTTATATGTCGAAACGGAATATTTTTGGTGCGCGTTTGAATTATGTTACGGAATCATCTTTCTAAAAAATCAAATGTAATGCTGCTGGGCTTCTATGATCACCATATCTTCACCATAATTGTCACCCCCCTCCCTTACTGCATATTCGGAGTCCAGAATGAAAGGATTACTGTGAACAAAAGTAATGTCAACTACGATTTTGCTCATGTTTCAAACAGCACATTCCTTACTCGATCGAAAACCTAACAAATATTTCTTACAGAAAATTGTCTTACGCCTTGTTCGATGGGGGTGGGATGGGGGTGGAACCCGCTCCCCTGCGACCCATCACTGGCTACACGGTACTACTATTCACTGGAACTCTGGCTCCTCGTAAATATTGTAAAATATAGTTTGAACCTATTTTGTATTTCGAATACAATTCTTATGTGTGGTGAAATCTAGTGTAGAATTACTTCTATGGAGGTAGAACCTACATTCAACCACTTCAAATGCTAGTTAAGAACTCATTGGCGACGTTCTATGCTCGGAAAATGCTAATAGAGAACAATTTTAAATACATTAATGATTTTTTTACATATTTCCTAGTTTTTCTTGCATATTTTGTGAAAAATTAGTACATATATATGTACATATTTTGTGAAAAATTAGTACATATATATGTATATATTTTGCATTTTTTATTACTATAAAATGCGTTCCCAACTTATTTAAGAATTAAGTCCATTCCGCAAGTACACTTACCTAGGAAAAAGTCATCCATTTTTTCTTTGAATTTGTTGTATGCCGTATGGACCCAGACGCTAGTTAATACGCCAAGTTGTCGAAATTCCACACCCTGCGCTAACTCCGGGAGGCTCCAAAAACCGGTATTTTTCTAGTATTTCGTTTTTTCCTCTACAATTGTTAAACCTTAAGTTATGTAGAAAAATCATTCGAGTCAATTGTAAAGAATATAACATTTTCTACGAGTTTTGTATAAATTCATCTTTCTAAAGGAACTAACAAACCGGCTTAGGTGGCTCAGTGCATCCATTGATGACACTGCAGTGCTTCTGGCCTAGGGTTCGAGGCCCGACGGTGGCAGGATTTTCACACTTGCTAGATTGCTAAATCTAGATCACCTGCTCTCTGGAGGAGAATTCGAGCGAATATCTTTCTCTCTTTTTTACAGATATATGTGAGGTGGACCTCCCATTACATTTAGATTTTATAAAATTGTAATATTATGTCTAAATTTAAATAACATTGTATCATGTATCATATATATCATTTTATCATGTATTTTACCGTCAGCATCGTATTATTGTATGTATGCATTTTCTTCTGAAGAGAACCATAAATTTACTGCTGCCCGAAACGTTGAATGAATTGTAATGAAATACTGACCTGACGTACTGAGGTTATGGTTTTTAACTGTTTTTGGCCATTAAACTTTAAAATATTAATGTACCTTTATATACTTTTTTGTTGTGAATTTGATTGAATTACTTACAAACTTTTCAACACTATGAAGGTATCCTCTAATTCAGGCACACCTCACATCTGGCTTTTCGTGCTTGAGTGTGTTCTTAAAGGTTCATTACAATTGGTTTGCCTCCAAATTTAAATTTAATTTCTCACATTTTAGGTGATAAAGGACGGATATCACGACGTGAAATGTATGGCTGTACAAGTGACTGCCCAAGTTCCATCAACGGTTTGATTGATTGTTTTTTTAGTGTTTTCGGGCGCGTCAACGGAATTGGGTCATTAGTCCGTAAGTGTAGTGTATGTTTTTTCTCCGAAGATGACGGTGATCTTCACCCGCTGGATAGCGAGATCCGGCGCCGACCTACCGTCGGCTAGTGGGTTTTCTCTGTAACCAGGACTCTCCCACCAGCGGGGCACCGCTCCTGCCGGGACAAGAAAAAAATTGCATCTTAATAATTGTAAATGTAGAAAGAGGACGAAAGAATTTTGATTTTTTTCCATTTTCGAAAATTCAGGGCTTTCATGAGACCTATGTCATTCTTTTAAACGCCCTTCACACTATCCAATAACAAAGTTTAATCAGAAACGTTGCAGAAATTTGTTTGAAAATTTTGAAAATGTCACAAGTGCTTCATGCAAAGTACCCCCCAAAATTAAAATATCGGTTTCAAGTACAAGAGGCCGCGACTCAGCCAGGTCGATAGGGGAATGTCAAATTGGCCTGAACGGCTTAGCCGCTAGCGTTGTTCACAGACAGACGGACGCACAGACAGACGGACGCACAGACAGACGGACGCACAGACAGACAGACGCACAGACAGACGCACAGACAGACGCACAGACAGACGCACAGACAGACGCACAGACAGACGCACAGACAGACGCACAGACAGACGCACAGACAGACGCACAGACAGACGCACAGACAGACGCACAGACAGACGCACAGACAGACGCACAGACAGACGCACAGACAGACGCACAGACAGACGCACAGACAGACGCACAGACAGACGCACAGACAGACGCACGGACAGACGGACGCACAGACGGACGCACAGACGGACGCACAGACGGACGCACAGACGGACGCACAGACGGACGCACAGACGGACGCACAGACAGACGGACGCACAGACAGACGTTTTGCCGTCAATCGATTTTTCGATATCAAGGACCCATAAAACATGGATTCCGGCTACATCATGTGTTAGAGGATTTTTTCTAAATTTAACATCTGGATTTATTTATTTTTTCGTTGCCAGGCCCTGTAATACGAGTTTATTCTGCCGAAAATTCCCCGTTTTTCACGCAGCATTACATAACTTTTTCTCTACCGCGTAAACGGTAGCGAGAAAATAATACATTTTTGTAACTTTTAGAATTTTGGCGTTCATGATAAAATACATTTTAAAATATTCAAGCGGTTTTTGAGAAAATATTTTGGTAAAATTATGTTTTAGTATTGGTCATATTTCATTCAAAATTACTTAAAAGTTACTCAAATTTCCATAAAAATGTACACGACATTAAGTAAAGGACTAATTGTAAAGAACAAATTTATTGTGAAGAGAAAATTGCTGTATTCAATATTATATTTGCAGAAAGTCGGCGAAAAATTTCAAACTTTTACAATTTAAATAAAATAGAGTTAACAATAGAAATCGGATCTATACCATATTTATAAGCGTATTTTAATATATTCAAATTAAAAGAAAAAAAATCTTGTCTTTTTTTATTTTTGAAAATGTTCCAATCTTCATGCAATTATTCCCAAAATTTAAAGAATGTTTTTCAAAATTGCTGAGCTTCGAATCATTCCAGATCGACCAAGGAATATCCATTTCAGTTCTGGATGGGCGCCAGTATTTTTCACAGACTGACAGACAGACGAACGTATCAGCAGACTCACAGACGGCCAATCGTACAAAAACTACACTTTTTCGGTATCAGGGGACTCCAAAACGTGTATTTGCGTTGAAATCACTAAATCAATTTTCCGCAGCATTACATTACTATCTCTATAGTATAGTATGAGTAACCGTTTATACGGGCTTATACAAGTAAATAAAAAATATTTCTTAAAAATTGACCCCAATTCTGATTGTAAATACTTTGAAATAGATTAACGTGCAGTTCTCAATCAGTTATACAGGATAACTTTCATTCAAACTTCTTAATCCCGTTTGTTCGAATTTTAGTAACTAGTGTACTAAAGAAAGGTTATGGAAGAGTATTGATGCTATAATAAACAGAGTAAAATGGACATTAGTTCTAATTTTATTGTAAATGCCATACTTTGTTTTAATTAATAAGTTGGAGGGATATATGTTTTACATGTTGGATATAATGCATTCTCACGTGTTCATCTTAGTTCATACATGTGACTTTTAGTGAGAATTAATTTCAATCAATATGTAATTTACTATTGGTAATTATTTAAAATCTGAATTCATTGCATTGGAGAAATAATACTGAGTATAAAATAGACGTAAAATTTTCTTCGTAGAATTTGTACGAGAGTATGTAATGTTGATTAGTGTTTTCCGGAAATAGTGTTTCGAATATTGTATATTTCGCTGACTCATTGAAATTGAAATTCTTGGCGGTAATGATTATTATCATGGAGGATAATTTTTTGGTATTATTAGAAATTTAGGTTTTCCTACACTACATGAAAATGTCTACGTAACTATTAGAGAAACATTTGGAGTGAGCTGCGTATTCTATATTTAATTAATGTTTGATTATCGCCAATGCTTCGATCTAAAAGATTTGCAAACATTTTTATGATTTGAAATATATCATCTCTGACATTTGATGTAAATGAGGAAAAAATCCAGTATTTCGTAGATAAATAAAACGCTCATACATTGAATATCTATGTATAATTCATAATAGCCTGTCTTGTAGATAAGTATTTTGAATATTTATGAATGCATTTAATGTGAGGAAGTTTTAGTTTCTCCATGGTTGAATTCCACATTTCGTAACCAGATGTAGCTGCTGAATCAGCACTGACGCTTGGAAGTTTTGCAACGTTGCCGCTAGATAGCAGAGCAAGCCACATGTTACCGTTTTATTAAGGATACATGAAGCATAACCATTTTTTTTTATTGAGGAACAGGACTTACTAGTCCTTGAATGAGAGGGATGTCACAAAGTAATTACAATTAATAAGTTCTCTTTGTAAATATTATATTTTGTGACAAAGAGTTATTCTGTGTTGACCCCGTGCAGTTTTGAAAAATATTTATATACAGTTTCCAGTCAGTATTATTTCAGAAAGGCTACCATGTACCTTGCTTTTCTTTTAGAGAAACCGTTAGTATTAATAAAGAAACAATCAATGCCTTAACTTTTAGGGGTTTAATTCACTGTTCCTTTAATTGAAGTGGGTGTTATTGAAAATAATGAAGTCTCATTTTTCTTTGAAGTTGTAAACAGCGTAACGATTGTTGTATTTTATAAATTTCATTTGTATCTATTTAATATATTTTATTATTTTGTTGTTCATCTAATTGCACAATTGATTTCCAAATTCATATTGCATAATTCTGCTGCATAACTGTTTCTATACAATTAGAGACTATACTGAGCATCACAAGAAAAGTAATATTAATTTTGACAATTATACATAATGCATTATTTAACATTTGAACTGTATAAATGTGTATAAACAACCTGTAACAAGTATTGTATTGCAGCCTCCGGGTTAATGACCCCCATCTCGATCAGGTTTTTCGTCCAGTTTCTCTGATCCATTGAGCAAATGCTGAGATGGCCCCTTGTTTTGCTTCTGGACATAAATGTAACTTCATTTTCTGTGCACGTCTTCTAGAATTGAGTGGGAAATACAATTATTCAATTTATCGTTTCCATGTTGTCGCAGCAGGAAGTATTATTCCGATAGACAACATGGATAAGAGTAAAAATGTATTGCCTTTTTATCCTTGAAAATAGATTTTATTACATGGGACTTTTTTTTCAAATTTAAGTAGTATATGACTTAGTGTAGGGATTACAGAATTTTGAAAATGTGCACACAATCCACATTTCCCCATAGAACGTCATACGCAGTTTTTATCTGCTTTTTTGACGTAAAATAAATAACTTAAAAGAAACAAAAGGGTCAGGGAACTGCACGAAAACGTAGCCCGTAAAACTGAGTAAACAATAAATTGTTCAATAGTCATAAGGAACCGTAACCAAGACATTGTCTTATAGTGCACAGCTGTGTTTATACATTGCCAATTATTATTTCAGAAGCCTGTCATACGTGAGCATTTCTGAAAATTTAAGGAACTTTTAGAAATTTTATAGGCTTCTAAAAATAATCTATTACAAGTCGGCAAAAATTGAGTAATGGAGCCTGTAACAAACACTGTCAGAGAACTGAACGCTCGAAAACTTAAAAATTCTTCCAAAGTTCCGTTGTGAAAGGAAGTATTCCCCTTCATGGCTGTCTTCCCTGGCCGCCAGCCTATCGGTTACAGCAGCAGACAACGCCAGAGAGGTAGGTAGCGTGCACCTCCTGACGTCTTAAAAAGTCACTTTCACTTCCGACAACAAAGAACCTGGCTCCTCCACTGCTTGCGTTGGCCGTGACCAAAACCCCCTGCATAATGAGGTCCTCTCAAATTTCGAACTGCAGCAATATTTTCTCATTCCA
The DNA here is from genome assembly GCA_964035755.1 of Teleogryllus oceanicus. NCBI lineage: Eukaryota > Metazoa > Arthropoda > Insecta > Orthoptera > Gryllidae > Teleogryllus > Teleogryllus oceanicus. Next base: position 746,581 of record CAXIVR010000012.1, read on the forward strand.
TCAGTTTGCAGGAAATCATATTTTTGGGGGAAATGATAAGTTTAAACATAGATTTGTGAATCATTCCCGTGGTTCCTTAGTAATAACCGGACACTTCTCAGAGGCTGCCGATACACCTGCTATCTGAACTATTATATAATTGGCAAACCAAAGTGACATTTTCACAAAATAAACGAATGCTTGTAGGCACCACTAGTCTTAAACGAATGAGAATTGGTAATTAATATCAGTCAATTTACCCGTTTTGTATAATAGCAAGTTTATTGTACTCAGTACATGAGCTTCCTCGCATTTTTTCTTTACTGACCTACCGTCGGCTAGTGGGGTTTGCCCCTAACCAGGACTCTCCCACCAGTGGGGCAAGCTCTAAGCTCCCGAGCGGTCTCCCGGAATATGTGGTAGTGAAGTGCATTGCATTGCAATAGATTACCAGTAACTATTCAAGGATCACAATTTCAAATTTGCGAAGACTGAGAAACAAAGTCAGTTTGAATGCGGATCACTACTGATGTGACTGGCATATATTTTAGAAGTCCAACATTACCAACACTGAAACATTCTTGGAATTTTCATTTATTTTCACTTAGTATTTCGGTGCCCTCGGTGTATTGCCAATCGACTTTCTTCTCAGAACATGGCTGGTATTTATGAAATACGAAAATGGAGAAAAATATGTTGGTGCACTTTAGGAATTTTCTCGTATTAACAAAAAAAGACGTGAATTTGAAGATTTCGTAATGAAAGGTCACGTTGGACCATGACCGATTTCATAATATCCTAGCATTATGTATAAAAATAATACATAAAAGGTAAGAAAGTCCAAAAATTCTAAAAACGATATTTAGGCAAAAAAGCAAAAATAAGTATTTGAAACTTCGTCATATGTCATAAATTGTCATGATTTGTGCATATAAAGTATCAACTTTTAACTATGTTTGCTAGAATAAAATATGCAATTCCCTAAACATCCCACGTCAAGAGATGAGACAGAAATTCCGTAGACTGTGATAAAATGTATGATCATTTTTTGTGATGAATATAAGAAGGGATTTATTGGATTAGTTTTTGTGAAGACTGTAATTGCTTACATACCAAGGGACGTTTAGCACTATTGTGAATACCTTGTTTTGCACAACTAAGGTGGGGATTGACATGACAGAGGTAGTGGAGGAGGGAGAAGTCAAGGGGCCACCGGGAGAGGTGTCTCAGGGCATCAAACTGATGTCTCTGCAATGCCTCTGACCAGAAGTTCCTTGGTTCCAGTCCTAACGGGGGCTGGATTTTTGACACTAGCTAGATCGAATTCTACCATTAACACCAGGACAATGCCGGAGCAATACCCTAACAAACGGGCCACGGAAGGCGCGCCAACTTTCCTTCTCCCTCCTTGTCGTATCCTCATCCCTTATTTATACACACACTTACACGCACTACATATGTCGGGAGACTGGTACCGGGAGCGGTAGCTCAGTGCATCAACTCACTGCATCACCTCTGACCGGGTGGTCCTAGGTTACACTCCCCATGGCGGCAGGACTTTCGACACTAAGCTTTTCAGCTAGGTCGAATTCAGTCGCTATCTGGAGGAGAATTCTAGCGGCCGGCTGCTCTGATCGGTAGTTTTACGTGGTTTCTCCGATCAACACCAGGCGAATGCCGGAGCAGTACCCTATCAAACGGGCCACGGACCGCGCGCGATCTGTCCTTCCCATTCCTTGTCCTATTCTCTTCCCTTACACACACACACACACTACATGCTAACATGCACTACACTACCACATATCCCGGGCGACCGGTCGGGAGCTTAGAGCTTGTCCCGGCTGTGGCGGTGTCCCACTGGTGGGAGAGTCATGGTTAGGGGGAAACCCCACTAGCCGACGGTAGGTCAGTAAAGAAAAAATGCGAGGAAGCTCTGTACTCAGTACAATAAACTTGCTATTATACAAAACGGGTAAATTGACATTGGACATGGACACGTCATTATCGTTGAGAAGGCGGGAGAAAATATTGCATATTGAAAGAAAATATGCCTTAGGGAAATTAAAATGCTTAGATATTCTTTGCATTGAGAATAAAATGTTTAAATTCCAATTATATTTATAAAAAATTCTCATTGTGAGTCTTAATAATTTTCATTTAAAACATTTTAAAATTAGTTTGCTGGGTAATTTGAGAAAATAAATGATGAGATTAGGATTTATTTGGTGGAGGTTTTTAGAGAAAATTGAGAAAATTTTGCGTGATATTAAGTTTGTTATAATAATGTATGCAAGCATTTGGCGTTTCAGGTTAGGATTAATGCGACTTTTGTCAGCTAGTGGTATTACCTTGTTTTTTACTTATTATCCACATCTGTGTGTAAGGGTATCTTACCTGGTCTGCCTGAGCTTTCTCTTCAATCACAAGCTGTAGAAACTGAGACGATTTGCTAATGCAAATCTACAGCTATCATTTTTCTCCGGCCGAGAACGAACTGGGGACAGGCTCATAGAAAGCTAGGACGCTGTCCAAGCTTTGAGGGCCATCCAAAGGACTTAAATAATTAATAATAAAAATAATAATGATAAATTTTGTGTTTATTTTGTGGTAATTTATAGCTTGACTATGTTCTCAAGTTATTTCTTTCTAAAGATGAAAACACTGAAACATTTCTTAAATATCTGAAAATTATAAAATATGTTTTTCCTGGCTACTTAATGTGATCGACTGACAGACTTTCTGTAAAAATATATTGTTTGAGGAGTGTTCTATATTTGTAGGAAGTTTGCATTGCAAATCAACAGTGTAGCAAAGTCCTGAAATTCCCTGCCAGAAGTGTTGAAATTCTCGCACATTATCAACATAACATGCGCTATCAGGAATCCCAGAAATGTGCGAATCAGAGCTTAAAATTGAATGTTGGAGATACTAATTATTCTGAGTCACTTTCTTTTGAAATTATTCACTCTAACTTCTGGGCTGATTCATCATCTTCCTTTTTTGAAAACGTGTTGTCCTGAACATTTAAGAAAAAAATATGTTAATTCTTACAATTAAAAAGTTCCTTTAATGTCGAGATTCGTTTGTAGGTAATGTCTCTATCAAACCCTATCAAAATAATTCTACGAAGAAGAAAGATAATTAAAATAACAATTACAAGGAATAGATCCACGTTTTCTATATCTGTAATAATTTCCGAGTTAATCGTTCTTAAAACATGTTATTCTTTTCAGATTTTGTCCTATACATTTTTCAATAGAAACAGACTTATATGGCATAAGCTAAACTTTGCAGAAATAATATATATATATATATATATATATATATATATATATATCACAGACACTAAACATATCTTTGCCAAATAAATATTAGCTCGACACACCCTCACGACATTACGTGATCAAGTTCCACCTTCGAAGGAATTCTACCAGAATAACAAGAGGATAAATTACTTTCCTTCTTTACTAGCTAGAAAATTATTTTGAACCTATGGAATATAGGAGCTCTGTACAACAGTTCTTGTATTCACAGTTGACAATTTTTTTTCTGTGCTCGAGAAGGTATTTTCATGCATAAACAAAACGTATTTATTGGGGTTTCGCATGGTGCAATGGTCAAAATTTGGTCATGACCGGTAGTAAAAATTGTAAATAGCGCTATTATTCTTACTATTTATATATCTATGCGCTCTTGGACGATGAGGCCAGGAAGAATCCACTGCTCCAACCAATCTTCTCTCTCGTATCTTGTTCTCGGTCCGCTGCCGGGTCAATGTCCTCCTCAACTTATTAATTGTTTCACTTACGACTCCCGGTGTCAGAATTATTCAAAGTTCCAAATAGAATTACGCACACAAAATCTAAGTCCACACTGCTCAATTGTTTCCCGCAAAATTCCACCAAGTCCCGCATCTATCATTTACAATGACCTCTACAATGTGCACGGTACGCGGTCTCCTCCAATATTACAAAAAGTTCAACCCTCGATAACTTTCATACCTTCTCGTCTCTTGTTTTACCAAAATCATCTCCAGTTCCCTTCTACGTCATACCCCATTATCAGTTTACCACCAATCCTACATGCTCTTATATAACAATCTTCTGTCAGTTACTTGCCGCGCTATGTTTATTTACTTCCGCTTCCCGAGTTGCTAAGGAACGCCCTGCCTGCTTGCCTATGCTCTCAACATTTACACTTTTTGCGAAGAATTTAATAAATTCTTGTCCCCAATTCCCATCAAAATATTGTGTGACAGTCTGGTATGTCACAATATTCGTAGATGGATTGCACGCTACTGTGAAGTAAAACTGAGCTCATCGGGGACCTTACCCTGTCAGGGCGTATCCACTCATTCTCCCCTTTCTCCTTTCTCTTGTGCCTTCAACGAGCTGCTGCTACGCAGCTCTCGCCAATGCCCTTTTTTGCACCACCCCTCCCACTACAGCACAATGCGATCTCCGTCATTACAATTATCACAAGTAGGAGGCAGATTTTAATGAAATGTCATTGTTTTCCTTTTCACTTTAAAACAATGCCGTTTAGTATAGAAAATAATTTTATGTCATGACAAAAGGAATTGACCAATGTTTATAGGTCATTCTTTTGCATTTTTTGTTGATTTCGACTAATAAGTCATTTTTTACATTTTTATGTCATTTTTCACGCATTTTTTGTTGATTTAATCGATTTTAACGTCATTTTTAATGGCGCTTGCTTCAAATAATATTTACGAGATGCAACAAATGATCTTCACACAATTACTTAGTAGCCTATTTTATTTCTTTGCTCAGAAATTGTTTTGTCAGCCCTTGTGATGTAATTTTTGTGACGTATGTTATATAGCATTGGTTGCTTAAGGCACGACCAAACATGAGTGAAATAGTCAGGGAAAGACCTGTTCTAATCCTCACAACTTAAACTCAGGTCAAACGTCTAGTCATCTCGTGCTCTAAATCGAATCTTGCCGGGAAATATTTGTGTAGTAAAGATTTTTTTGCGTCTTGCTTGATTTTGGAGGTGTTCACTACTATTCTTGAAACGTGTTGGAACATCTAAAAGAAAAAAAGGAAAAGAAAGTGAAATATCACGTTTTGAGTTGGGTTGTGGCTTATAACTCGTAAAGTTATATTTTCTCGAAAAAAACATTCATTGGTAAAATAAAGTAGTTAACTTAACTAGAAATTAATATCTGATGATTATTTCAGATGAATATGTTGGGCAAAAACGCAAACAGGAATTCTTTCACGTCATGAAGGAGGTAAACCTCAGATTTGTGTTGAGCATCTCAAAACACCACAAAGAAGCCTAATACCCTATTTCTCCAAAACACTATCAGTTCGAGTACCAGACTAATATCGGATTAGTGTAGATTGAATGGTCTTGAATTCTCAGAAAAATTGAAAATAAAATCTATAAAATGTTTCGTAATGTAGTGACGAAACGTTTCGTAATGTATAGAATTTACAATAACATTACACATGAAAATTTCCAAAATTATACTGCATTTCTCTGAGGGGTCTAATATTCTTACAAAATTTATACGATTTATAAACATATACGAAGTTCTCTCTATTCTATCACTATCTCTCTCCCTTTATCGCTCTCTCTCACTCTCACTCTCTCTCGCTTCCTCGCGCCTCTTTTTCTTTCGGTGTCTCTTTGTCTCTCTCGCTCTCTCGGTGTCTCTTTCTCTCTCTGTCTCTTTCTCTCTCTGTGTCTCGTTCTCTCTCTCTGTGTCTCGTTCTCTCTCTGTGTGTCTCGTTCTCTCTCTGTGTGTGTCTCTCTCTCTGTGTCTCTCTTTCTCTCTCTTGTCTCTCTTTCTTCTCTCTCTCTGTGTCTCTTTCTCTGTGTGTCTCTTTCTCTGTGTTGTGTCTCTCTCTCTCTCTGTGTCTCTTTCTCTCTCTCTCTGTGTGTGTCTCTCTCTCTGTGTTCTCTCTCTGTCTCTCTCTCTCTGTGTCTCTTTCTCTCTCTCTGTGTTCTCTCTCTCTGTGTCTCTTTCTCTCTCTGTGTCTCTTTTCTCTCTCTGTGTCTCTTTCTCTCTCTCGTGTCTCTTTCTTCTCTCTGTGTCTCTTTCTCTCTCTGCGTGTCTCTGTCTTCAACAGCACCTCTTTATAGGCTAATTGTCAAATATCTGGATCAGGATCCCTAAAAGAAAGCCACGTTCACCAACATTGTCCTTCTCCTCCTCTTGATCTTCGAATTATCGTCACAAACGTCACCCGCCCCCTCGCCCCCGCCCCTCACACCACCCCCCCCCCCCCCCCCCCCCGCGCGCTTCCGAAGGGCTCTTGATAACTCCGGCGCAGATTGCGCGTCAGGGGTGCCATCCTCCATCGCGCACTCACTCCATCAGCCGCCCCGCCCCCGCCTCCATCCAGCCGCCGTTCCACTGTACTGCCCGCGCCGCTGGCGGAGGAGACAAGCGAGCTGACGAGCGGGCGAGTTGGTAAGCGAGAGCTGGTGGGCGGGGGAACTGATGAGAGAGGGATTTGTTAAGGGGGCGAGCTGGCTAGTGGGTGAGTGCGCGAGAAAGCTAGTGGTGGCGATCTGGATGCGAAAGTGAGCTGGTAGGCGAGTGAGCTGGTAGGCGAGTGAGCTGGTAGGCGAGTGAGCTGGTAGGCGAGTGAGCTGGTAGGCGAGTGAGCTGGTAGGCGAGCGAGCTGGTAGGCGAGGAGCTGGAGGCGAGCGAGCTGCAGACATGCGAGCTATGCGAGCAAGCTGATAGTCGAGCAAGCTGGCACGCAGGCTACTAGGTTACCGAACGAGCTGTTTATCGAACAAACTGGTAGGCGCGCTGTGGTTGACGAGCCGAATTGGTAGGGGAGCGGGTTGGTAGGGGAGCGAGTTGGTAGGGGGCGAGTAGGTAGGGGGCGAGTGGTAGGGGCGTTGGAGGCAAAACGAGGCCGAGCTGGGAGTTAAGCAACTCGGTAGGTGAGCAGGTTGTAAGCGAGCGAGCTGGTAGGCGATCGACTTTCTGGAAGAGTGGGAGACCGGATAGAAAATCTAGGGGACGGGCATTAGGGCGAGTATTCAGAGGGCAAACGAAAGACACGGCCCCAGCGCGTAGGCAGGCGGGCGAACGGGTGGCGAGGCGAGCCGAATGACAGGGCAGCCAACGGCGGGCGGGCCCCGGGGGAGGGCCGGGGGGGGGCGAGAGTGGGCGAGAGTGGGCGAGGGTGGGCGAGAGTGGGCGAGTGGGTGAATGAGGGGAGGGCGAGTAGGCCAGTGGGCGAGTGGGTGAATGAGGGGAGGGCGAGTAGGCCAGTGGGCGAGTGGGTAAATGAAGGGAGGGCGAGTAGGCCAGTGGGCGAGTGGGTGAATGAGGGGAGGGCGAGTGGGTGAGTGGGGGAGGGCGAGTTGGCAAATGGGTGTATGAGGGTAGGGCGAGTGGGCGAAGGGGCGAGTGGGCGTGGGGGCGAAGGGGAGAGTGAGCGTGGCGGCGAAGGGGCGAGTGGGCGTGGGGGCGAGTGGGTGAGTGAGCGAGGGATGAGGGGGCGAAAGGGCGAGCGAGCGATCCGGCGGGAGGGCCGGGAAGGTCCGGGGTGGCCCGGCGAATTAATTGCATTACGCGACGCATAGGCGGAAAGTTCAGGCTCAATTTGCGTGCGTAATTCGGTTCATTTCGCCGCGCCTGCTGAGCCCTGCCGCTGGCACTAATGGCGGTGCATTTTTCTTTGCCGCCGGCCGTGACGGGCGATCGGCCGTGAACGTCGCCCCTCCGCCCCCTCTTGCCTTAGGGGCCTCCGCCCCCGCCCCCGGCTCGCGAACGCTCCAAGCTTTCGCTCTAGAAAAATATTATTTAACTTCGGTGGTGATTAATTCCATTTATTTTAGTTTAGAAAACTGTTCCGAAGGAATTGTGGGCATTACTTACATGTGGATAATAGTCCTGTATTACTGTGTGGAAATATGCATTAGTGGGGATATTTCAATGTCATTCAAAGGATGTCATTCAAAGTTATTAAATTTTGTGTATTAATATTTATTTTTAATTATACTGCAAATATTGTTCATGCGCGATCTCGGTCGATATCTCTCATCTTGGGAGAGTTTTCAGAATTTAATTTGAGGATTGTAATCAAAAGAACACCGCGAGATATGAAAACACCTGCAAAGGAATGAGTTTTGTCTGCTACCTCGTTTAAAAACGAAAATATCTTAAACAATAAAAAAATATCTAAAATGGTCAAAATGAATTCGGTGGTGGCAGCGGAGATTTTGTGGTACTCCCAGATAAACTATCTGGGGTCAATGAGGTATCTACCACAATAGTATTAAATGTAATTTTAATTCAAATTTTCTTAAGTTGGTGTAGATTTTTGCTGCTTCGCTCGATCTGCGTTTCGAATAAATGGAAAGGTTTTGGCAAACCTTAAATGTAATTTTAATGTGCACTTAGATTTAAAATTACCTTTAATACTATTGTGGTAGATACCTCATTGACTCCAGATAGTTGGTCAAAATTAGTGTCTGAATGATAATTATAATTGTTAGGTAACATATTATGAAAGTCTTAATTTTATTTAGATGAGATATTTGATGAATTAACCATTCGATAGGAACGAAATATTACAAAACTATGTAATAAAATTTGTCTCAAGGCAGAACTAAGCATCAATTTTAATGTTTTTAATTTCGATTAACATATGTTTTTTATTTTCTTACTTTTCTTCTGCTGTTTATGTTCTCTGTTGTATTTCACTCATGATGTCAACGATAGATTGATGTTTAGAATGCATGAATATGCCATTAATTTTTTTCATTCATTCCATCTCTTCAGAAATTAAATAGTGTGCATTAATCAGCATTTGAAATTAATATATTGCTACCATTCTTCTCTATTAGAAATAGTTATTCTGTCTACTGTTAGACCAACAAAATTCTTTACAATCCATAAGCACGGACGACGAGCAGCAATTTCAAACATCAAAACTCGTTCAAATATGCTGCAAATGCCTTCAGAGTTTCAGTCGAAACAGAAAATCAACACCCGTGTTTGTTGGTATTAGCAACAAGCCGAAAACATGCTGCGGGATGCAAGGCGGCCAACGCGCCATCCCGTACCGCGCCCCTCCCCGTCCCTACATACTCTGTCCCGACGAGCTCCACACATCCCGCGATGCTTTTCCCTTACCCGCCCATCCCACCCACCCCACCGTCGCTACCCCTGCCTCACTCGGCCCCTCCTTGCTATGTCCCGCCTTACCATGTATTCTCCTACCCTCTCCCCTCCCTCTTCTCTCCCCTCCCCTTCATCTTCCCTCCCTCCCCTACTCCCCTCTTGCCCTCCCCCCCCTCCCTCCCCCCCTTCCCTCCCTCCCCTACATTCCCCTCCCCTACATTCCCTCCCCTACATTCCCTCCCCTACATTACCCTCCCCTACATTCCGCTCCCCTCTAGTCCCTTCCCCATGACCCCTCCCCGCCCTCACCCCGCCCTGTCCTCTCCCGCCCCTCTCCCCGCCCCTTCCCGTTGCGCTCTGTCCGTCCCGCGCCGTGCCGGCCTCCTGGGGAGGGCGAGCAGCGGAAAAAGCAAATCGCTGTAACAAAGGCCCGCAAATGCAGTCCGGGCTTCGTTAACTCGCTGATTCGCCGTGAAATATAATAAATGGTAAACCGAGGGGCACAGACGGGCGTAAGCGGCTTACCACGACGCGCCCGCGCTCTCGTGCCCGTTGCCACGACTATACGCAACGCGCGCCTGCAATGCGAATTCAGGGAAAAGTATTAATGCGCTGCCTGCGTCTAACAGGCGCTTTTCTGATGCACATGTACGCTTGGGAAGGGAATGATAAGCAGTATAAAACATTTTTGAAAATATATACTTCATGGTTTTTATTCTGTTCATAACTTGCAATATTTTCTTCATCTTTCTGCCGTCAAAGATAATCCAATAAATGATCAAATATTGAAGGGTTTTTTTTTAATTCATGTAATATGATGTGCATTAGTTATTTAACTTTTCATTAACGTGTAAACATTCTAAGGTTTAAATTAATTTCCATAATGAATGTCATTAATCAGTTATGTATGTAATTGTTATGTTATATTATGTAATTGGGGATCAATATGAACATTTTGCGTTGTTCAGCAAATGGCATCAGAGTTTAAAATTGCAAACAATATTAGATGGAACTGCCTTGTTCTGTTAATGATAGGAGATATATGAGTGTTGACGGTGAAGGGTTTTCATTTATATGACTTATTTTACATCTTTTCATGATTATACGATATATTTTATAAGTCCCGTTTTATTACTAGGGCGACGAAGTACATTATGCCAACAGACGGGTATTCGCAATTGGTTCATGAATTGCAAGAAATCTTTGGTTCATGAGTTGCAATTCCTAATTAAAGTAATTTCATATTTGAACAATATATGTGGATTGGATGAGTTGACAATATTTATGCTGGCTTTTAAAATTATTACTTTTTCTTGATTCTAAGTGAAGATATTTCTTATCTTCTTATATCACTAAAAATAGATGAATGTTTAAGACCAGGCTCATATAGATCCTTCTTAATCCTTTTCTCAGGAGTTTGAGGAGAGCCCCAGTGTAGAAAGATTTCGAAATACGAGCGGGGTTATTGTTAATTCCGAGACTTATTCGTGATTTAGACCTAGGTATTACGTGAGCTTTGTTTCCACGATTACAATATAAAGGATTATTAAGGAAAGGGCAGAATATTGCTTTATGTTGGGCAAGAGAATAATCCTATTTTGAATCCAGCCGTAGAATATTCCTCAACGAAATATTCAAACCGTAAAAGGAAATAAATGAAGGAATGAGTGGAAAGATGCGATTTTTAAACGGAAGTATTTTCTCGAAACTTACTATGAGCTCATTATAATTACGTATATTAATGACTACTATTTTGGTAGGTTCGTCATTCACACGAATCTTGGAACTCTGTATGGGTTTAGATAAACTACAAATTAAGCGTATTTCAAACGTTGAAGAAAAGTATACTTTGTACCAGTGAGCTTCTGAACTCTAATGCTTCTGGAAAGCTGTTTTTCTGCAGCACCTAAACGGCAAACAATGCAGCGCTCCGTCTGTCTTATTAGTGGGTTGATCTCATCTGTCAAAACAAATCTTAAGAGGTTCCAGTAAGAAGTCGACCCCTCTCCTTTCTAACCTCACGTGAGATATTTCAAAATGCGTATTATTAACGTAAATACGATGTGATATGATGATAATTGATTGTCTTCAAGCTTCCAATTTTCCTATAAATTAAACTAAACTTCAAATTTTCTTATAACGTTTTGTGCCATAAATTCTAAAACATTTCCTGTCGTTACTAAACAACATATTATTTATTTTTCTAATTTTTGAAACTCGTCCTCATTCTTATCTCTCCGCTTTTTCTTTTCTCACTCGGATTATTTTTTCCTTTCCTTTTTAGTTTGAAACTGCTCTACCTTTTCACTAGAAAAGATGAGGGAGGCCGTGAGAGCTTAGCACCTCCCTGGAAGGCGGAAGTGACCGCGTGCTAACAAAATTTCCGTTGACGAGATTCCGAGAAACAAGATCCTCGCAGGTAAGTAGAAAGCGGAAAAACATGTAGTATGTCGAAATATGTACATAAATATGTCATGAAAACAGTAAGAATATGTAATAAATATGTAAAATCGGATATAATATGTAATATTAAGTATTCTCATTATAAAACACATTTACATAATACAAAATTATATTTATAACAGGTTTTATAAAAAAAATTAAAAAATAATACAAACGTTTTGAAAATCATTTGGAGAGCACAAGTTGATGCACACATTGCAACATACAATTTATCCGTCAGTAGTAAAAGCTTGTGACCGCTCTACCTTTTCACTATTCTCTAAAATGCCAACAGCGGGTCACTCAAGTAACCTAGTAGTATTACTTGACCTGTGACTTGTTATGACACCAAAAATTAGGAATGGCTTTAAATGTCCTAACTGCCCTACAGGAGTGGGTTCGTCTTTTAACCTGCTTTTGTAATAAAAGAAACATAGGCACGTTAATCTTTTAACTATGACCGAGTTCTAGATATATTCTGTTAAATACTTGAATACAATTTTATCTAGCATTTACACATTGCATTGAAAAATTCTATAACTTGCTGTACCTTTAGCTATTACGTGATTATCTAACAACTGCAGTTGCGTTTTAACACTTGCATAAACACTTTACAAAAAATTATATTACCCTTCACTTCACAAAAAAACACAATAAAATAACTGTACACAAGACACATACATGGAAACACAAAATACTGAAGAATAATCACATACCAAAATACCCTTTACATACACTTTCAAAGAGATTGTCACTTGAATAGTGAATCAAATATATACAAGAAGTTGTTTCGCTTTCACGTAGATTATTACTTTATCCAATTTAGCCAGCAAAGAAAAAAATGTCGTTATGCAATGAACGTACAATTAATAATAACTCTCTTACTAATTATTGATTTTGAACAATTTGAAAATGATTAAACAATAAATTGAAAATACACACTAAAAGAACAAATATTATTGACAATAGAAAAATGAAATAAATAAGTTTTTACAATTCTTTGCAGGAATTAGCTATATGGCTTCCTTTTACGACTGCAATATTACGTTTAAATGATTTTAATATAATTACTGGACTATCTACGTCTGTAAGTGAGGTGAATTCTATCTCTGTAAAATAATTCTCGCTTCTTTAAACAGTTTTTTTTGAGAATTTCTAGTGAAGTTTTCTAACTCACATCACGTCGTCTCCAAGAAATATTTCCACAGCTTGGAGCGGCGACGGCGTACCAGAACCTCTCAAGGTCGTGACAACCCTTTGCTTCGGCGAACACGTGCTCTGGTTAATCGCTACCACAGTCCTTCGAATTTTATATAATATGACTCTAATATCTCCGCGTAATGAATTTCTTATGTGGTAAGCCAAGACGAAAGACAAAAAAAGCTGGAAATAGAAAGATACATTTCCTATAGCACTTGCTTTCCACTTCAATATACGTTCTAGAACGCTGAAATATATTAATTCCTCGTTGATAGAAAAATAGTATATTTCTACGTAATGCGATCATGTGAATTTATCAAAATATTCGTGATATAAAATTCTCAATTCTCTCATACATGGTATCGTTATTTTAATATGATGAGACGAACTACTTTTTTCAAGCTTCTTATCGTCGAAATACGGCGAATTCTCCTCTCCGTCCAGCACGAGCAATTGCGGTGTGTCGAGATCGGCGGTCAGCAGCAACAGAGAAAGCTTTTCGTAGCGGTACTTTGCGCTAGTGCTGATATTTTCAAGGGTGATTTTTGATTAGTTGTCGCTTCATTCTACGCGAGTGCGTTCAGAAACGTTTAATAAATTTTCGCAAGGGATACCATTTACTGCTGGCACGATCTCTTGCAATTCGGTAACACTATAATTGCATCTTGTCGTGTCTTGACGTTCTCGGGTGTTTTCAAAAATCAATGTAATGGGCGGTTACAAGTTTCTTGTTCTGTCTTATTTGTCTTCCATTCTCTCAGATATTTTTCATATTTTTTAAAAATATTTTCATTCAATTTATGTACTTACAATATTTTTTCTAATAGTTATCTTCGACGCCGCTTGTGCTCTTTAATTGTCTTCGTTGGTGTTCATTTACGGTCACACTGAACGTTTTGAGTCGCAAAGGCTGCCTATTAATATGTTCTTGCCGATTTATTTGTTGAAAGAGTTGTTCTTCTTTCTAGGGTTGTTATCCAGCCGACAGCCGGTTACCCTTTACGTCCCGATGGGACGCATATTCAACCATACACTAGACAAATCCTTGCGGGCTCCTCTGATCTGGGGTCAGCAGGACGCGAGGCCCTCCGCGACAACACATACATACAAAGACAAGGGACAAGGGACAAACAACCATGCCCGAGGCGGGACTCGAACCCGCGACCCTTCGGACCGAAGCGCTGAGTCGGTACTCGCTCTTAGCGACCTCGGCCATCCAGGTTGGCGCGTTGAATGAGTTATGTAGAGTATTATGATATTAATTTTGATAGAGAATATTATACTAAATTCCGTGTATCTCAGAACTATTTTCCCTACTTTCCTCAAGAGAAAACTCCCGAATTATCCAGGAGGCATCTCGCCGCGAGTGGCTTCTCCTCCCCGCTTCGCCAGAACTGCGTCCTCCCCCTCCCTCCCTCCCTCCCAGCCTGGCCGTCCCCGCATCCCCACCGGCGACCCGCGCTCAACCTCAGGTAACCTTCCTGCGGCGGAGGTCATGGTGCAGCATACAGCGGCGTAGGAGGTGGCAGGGTGGAGGTGGGGACGTTGGCACTGGTGGAGGTGGCGGAGGAGGAGGAGGCGGTGGTGGAAGCGGGGAGGGAGGCAGAAAGCTAGGCGGGTTTGGTGAGTGACGGAAATGGATGTGGAAGTGGGGGTGGAAATGGTCGGGAAGGCGGAAGTGAAGGTGGTGGGGAAAAGATAGACGGAGGGGGGGCCCGGGGGGGGGCGTGAAGGTGACGATGTATGTAGGGTATGTGGAGGTGGAGTGTAGGAGGTAGAAGGGGGGGAAATTGAAGGGAGGGGGGGGGAGAGGGACGGGGAAGTGAAGGGGAGGTGGAGGGGAGGAGGAGGTGCAGGGGAGGCGAAGAGGAAGGGGACGTGGAAAGGGAGGTGGAGCGGATGTGGAGGGGAGTAGGTGGAGGGGAGGAGGGGGAGGGGAAGAGGGAGGGGGAAGGGAGCGGGTGGCGCAAGGTGTGCTGGAGGAGTAGGCGAAGGTGAAGACGGCGGCGGAGACGGTCGCGATGGCTGTGAAGGGCGCGTCGCGCGCTCCGCAGTCGTAAAGGAGTTTACTCCGTGGAGACGCCCGGCTCGGCCCCCGAGGCGGCCCTCATCTACAGTAATAACCTCGACCCCTCTGCCCATCACCATGCCTGAGCCTCGGCCTCACGGCGCCCGCCTCCGCAGCCACATACGGCCCGGCTTATCTCGGCCTGCCTTCTTGGACAGGAGCACGTCTCCGGTACTTTACGCCTGTCTAAATTACGCTTGCCGTTATGGGCGAAAGATCATTTTGGACGGGCCGCTATAAAAAATTGTGATTCGCGTTTAGATTACCCATCCTATTTGTATTAGATGCTTAATGTTCCGTTAAAATATATGATATACAGGCCATCTGCTTTTGGAGACGCAGTTGCCGCGGTGTAATCTACTGAATGTAAGGTTTCAGATAGCTAATAAAACGTGACACTCCGGCGAGGGTGCTTTAAATTTTATAGTATTGCCTCTCATCAAATTTTGTACTGGCTTGGAAATGCTATTTAATTTATATGTAACGACCTTGTCCATGCATTCAGTGGCAATCTTATGCCACACACAAACTCAGTATTCATTGGTTGACACAGTAATGTGTGGTAATGGGTGTGCCCCCGTAACGTTGAGAAGAGTCTTGCCGAAAACTGCGGCATGCCTTGCAAGTTTTAGTTTGCTCATTTATTCGTACAAAAATTCTTCGAAATTGAATTTCATTCCACATTTTTTAATAGTTGAAGAAACTAATTAGTGCTTACTCATGTGTACTTATTCTCAATTTAATGAAATTCGTAATTTATGGAAGAATGTTCGTGGATCGCATTGAAAGTATTTTTCTATTAAAAACTTCGTTGTCGAGTGGATTTATTTGATCTTTTTGTAGGATTTAAAAGGTCTATGAAGGAATCGTTATTTTCATTATGGTGAAGAGAACTACTAGACGGAATTCTTCAGAGCAACATTTTTTCTTTTACATCGTGGATAGTTTTTTTCTTTAAAAATAATGTGAATGAACACTTACATAAGGCCTACTATCGGTCTTTAATAATAATGAAACATTTAAAAACTGTGACTGAGGATCAATTTATTGTTGGCAGAATTTTGGTCATTTAATAAGTCATCTTCACAATTAAACCTTAATTAGCAGCATGAAATTCAAACTGAAACAAAAATATTGAATTGATTGTAAATACGTTATTATGTAGGACCCTTCCTGAGTAACCTTAGGTATTAAATATCAATGTTCTTTTTTATAGTTTACTGAACTGTGAAAATATTGAAATTGTACACATCCTTGAAAGACATTTGTATGTCGAACAAGTAGAATAAATAATATTTAAAAATTTTAAAATTTTTTTGGTTTTTTTAAATAAATACAATAAAATAATATTTATACTTCTCCAAGATTCGCGTGATTATGTACCATAATAATGTTTTGTCTCTTTTCAAATACTGCGTACAAATATCTCCGATATACTCTCACAATATATCAACTTTCGAAAAAAATAAACATCTCCCTTATTCATCATTTAGTATGTAAGTATGGAAACCTCTTCTTTCATTTATATGTCTGAGATGAAACACACGTGTAATTTCATAATTGAAAATTATTTTCAGTTTATTTATAAATATTGAAACAAAATAAAATACATCACAGCTATTTCTAGTTATAAACACTGTACACTATCTTTTTGATTGTGAAAATTACATCTATCATGTTTAAAAGAAGATGAGATTTAAAGGCCGTTTGTTTTTAATTACAGTGTGTCGTGAACTTGGTTTATCACGAGTATTTGGAACACAAACATAAATGGTCTCGTTGCAGAACGAACGTGTTAGGTTATTATTTGCAAAGTAAATTTCTATTGTATTAATAAGTTGCATTCTCGAGATATTGCAGATGCCAATTTCATTAACATTCGTACGTTATTTTACTCACCGAACATTAAAGTGACAAAATAACGAAAATGGTAAGGATGTATCCTTCATTAGAAATTATTGCACATGCCTTCGAGTTCTTGCTCCATTGTAAAATGTTTCATCTTGTGTCCACACACTGCATTCAAGGTGGGATGGGTGGGTTAGTATTGATTCCGGACTTGTCAACTAATAGGGTAATTCCTGTACAGTGAGTAACTCCTCGAGTGTGCAGATGTGTGGTTTCCGTTACTCACGATTAGACTATTTTCCGTGCACCAATCGAGACCATGGTGAGATTCGGCGCCGACCAAATGGGGTTTTCCTCAACTAGGACTCTCCCACCAGCGGGGCACCGCCCCAGCCGGGACAAGCTCTAAGCCCCCGACCGGTCTCCCGGAATATGTGATAGTGTGGTGCATGTTAGTGTAAGTGTGTGTGTAAGGGGAGAGGATAGGACAAGGAAGAGGAAGGAAAGATCGCGCGCGGTCCGTTTGGTAGGGTGCTGCTCCGGCATTCGCCTGGTGTTGATCGGAAAAACCACGGAAAATGACCGATCAGAGCAACTGGCCACTACAATTCTCCTCCAGACAGCGACTGAATACTGACATTGGCCAGAAGTGTACGGTGCCTTTGCGATCAACGCTAAATGGACATCTGACATTCAGGAATGAAAAAAATTCACTTGCTTATGTTTCTTTTAGGATTTCCCTCCAATTGAAGAAATAAAATTCCCAAGATATTTCACAGACATTAAACCAATACCGCCGCAATTTTCGCGTTACCAGATGGTAACCATAGACACCAATGGGTTAAGACTCTATGCAACGGCGCGAGTGACAGAGTCAAATAAATTTTCTTTTCTACTTAAACAAGTAATTTTAGCCTTCCACGAATAAAAACAGTGCTTCTATTCCTCTAACGGTGTCTGAGAAGGGTGTCGATAAAATGTTTACCTCTATTATATCCTGTGTCACCATACACTGAAATAAAATCGTTGTGTTTGACAGAATTCAACACGCGAGTTCTGGCGTATGAAACGGTGTTCTTGAATCTTTGATCAAAATGATATTTTTCTGTAATATGAGAGAGTTTAATAATTCAAATGTTGTGTTTATGTTTCTCTCGTTACTGTGCAAAAACGTAAATATTAGACAGACGTAGAAAACTAAATAATGCAGGCGTTGGACGTAGTCCAGCACGCGAGTACTTTTACTACGAGTGGGCGTGGCTACGAGTTGCGTTACGAGTGGCGAGTGACCGAAATATAATAAAAAGTTTCAAAAAATGATTTGCAATTATTTACTGTTTCTTTCCATAGTGTATTCAATTGCACAGATAACTAAAAAAAGTGTATTCATGATTTTAATTAAAAGAAAACTTCATAACGAGTGAGTTTGACGGAGTCCAACGCGCGAGTACTCGTGTTACAAATGGCCGTGCGAGTGACTGAAATATAATAAAATCTTCAATATGGTTAGTAAGTAATTATTTGTTTCTTTCCATGGTGTATTTAATTGAAAAATAAGCACAGAAAAATAAGAAAAATGTATTAATCATGTTAATAAAGAAAATAAACTTCATAACCCGCGAGTACTCGTGTTACGAATGGCCGTGCCAGTGGCGAAAATATAATAAAAGTTTCAAATACGGTTTGTAATTGCTTCTTTACATAGTGTATTCAATTATAATATAAGCTGAGATAAAAAAGAAAACCGAATTAATAATATTATTAAAGAAAATAAACTTCATAATGAGTGCGTTGGACGTGGCGAGTGGGCGTGGCTACGAGTTGCGTTACGAGTGGCGAGTGACGAAAGTATAATAAAAGTTTCAAAAAATGGTTTGTAATTGTTTGTTTCTTTACATAGTGTATTCAATTATAATATAAGCTCAGATAAAAAAGAAAAGCGAATTAATAATCTTAATATATATTAATATAAATATATTATATATAATATATTATAATATATATTATATATAATTATTATATTAAATATAATTATATATAATTATTATATTAGAATATATATTATAATATTAATATACATATTACTAAAGAAAATAAACTTCATAATGAGTACGTTGGACGTAGCCCAACGCCGGAGCACTTGTGTAACGAATGGTCGTGCGCCTGACGGAATTTTAAGGGCGCCGGCGGCGGCCCTGAGCCGGGAGAGAGCGCCGTGGCGCGGCCGGGGGCGGAAGTAGGGGCGCCGGCGACAGCGAGGGCGGCGCAACGGTGTCGATATCTGAGGAACGCGGAGGGAGTAAGAAGCTGAGGGGAATGGAATCGGATGAACGGCTGGGCGCAGCCTGAGGGAAGGGAGAATGCGAGCGAACCCCCACCCAAGGATGAAGGCTTTGCTGAAGCAAGAATTTGCAGGACTCGTCTCTCAAGGAGACGCCGCAGAGAGTTGATATAGAAGGATTTTCCTAAGAATGAGCCGAAGAGAACAAGTGAACAGCACATGTAATTCAGAGAAGTATCCCTCCCCTGCGATAGCTGTTCAGCCACGCCTCTTTGTAAAGTGTTTATGGCTCCTGTGAGAACATCCCTATGCAGAAGTCAAAGAGTTTCGCTTAGGTATATGCACGTACGCGAGTCCGGGAAGAAATATACATTTAATCACGTATGTGGAAAATCTCTCACAATCAGTAAAAGAAAACTGACACGAATGTAAATAGAAAACTCTCAATCACAGCTCGACACACAACAGCACAATAGCCGGAAATACATGCATTAGTACGCATGTCACATTCAAGTCTCAGTTTTAAAATAAATGTAAAATCAATTTAATGTTTGTTGAATATTTTTTTACAGAAGAGCACAAAACACTGCACTTCCTAATTTCAATTATTTCACGTGGCGCACTATATTTTTGTCGGACATGGACATCACAAAAGGACGCATCGAATCCATTTTCAAGTTAGCCAACTGCAAACGAATGAAAGGAGTCTAATGAGCTGAAGAGCACAACGACCACAGAACCTTCAGTTATGTTGCCAGCACTAGCTGTCACTTTGGCTCATTCTTAGGAAAATCCTTCTATATAATGAGTTGTCAAGGCTTCAAAATAGTTTGAGATTTCTTGGAAAGCATCTGAAGATGTTTTCCTGTTGAAAACCAGACTCCTTCTGCCTTTATACTCCTTTCACACAAGGAAATATTCTGGAAGCCAATTATTTCAGAACTATTAGTTTATCACAGCGTAAGAATAATTGAGTATTGAAGTTGTCAGTATTACCTTGTCTGGGCGAAAAGAAAATAGTTTTCTCTCGTAATTTGGGCGTGATAAAATGTTAGGTTGGGTCTCCGCGCCAAAACTCTGTTTCTTGAGTCTACACTGCTGTGGACTGCTACTGACCTAAAATTTTAAACTTTTTTATATTTTTTAATATGTTGCGTCTACAACTTGATGCAACGAGTCTCCAAGCCCCTTACAGGGCGTTGAGCGCTTTGCGCTGGGGAGTGTAGTGCTTGTAACTGAATTCGACTGAATTCGACCTAGCCGAACAGCTAATGTCGAAAATCCTGCCGCCGTCAGGACTCAATCTAGGACCTCCCGGTCAGAGTCACTGCGGTGACATCAGTTGATGCACTAAGCCCCCGCTCGAGGTAACAGTAAACGAGGGGAAGAGGATGGTAAAATGAGAAACCCTATCGCACGTGACGAAATATACCGAAGGGATTGTAGATGAATTAGGTAAAATGTAGTTGTGGTAGGAAGGTTGATTACAGCGAGATGTTTAAGATAACTTGTAAGCCTCGAAGGGCTGACAAGGGTAGAATAAGGAAGCCGGTAAATAAGAACGAATGTGAAAGAGGGGAAAAAGTGAAAGGAAAATGGAGGGTGGCGTAGGCAAACAGCGAGTAATGGGGCAATATGGACCAAATCAGAAGACAAAGACCTACTGGGCGATTGGGGAATAAAAGAGGCGACACGCGGCGTTATCGTAGGAAGGGCGTCTTAGAAGGGTGCGTAACGTGGAAGGGCAAGTGATGGTGACGAAGTGTGCCGAAAGGGTGGCAATGGCGTCGGAGTGGGGGCGGCGTCGTGCGGTGAAAAGAGGAAAAGCTTTCAGTCAGAAAATCTGGTGCAACGAATCCTTCAGAGTTCAAAGCTACCATTAATTATCAGGGAAAACTTAAAGGGGAGGGTTTCTTCCGCACGCAAAGGGTGTGCGGGCGAGGAGGGTTTGGGGTGGGGTAGGTGGGCGGGGGGGACAGGGTGAGGACAGGGTGAGGACAGGGTGGGGACAGGGTGGGGAAAGGGTGGGGACAGGGTTGGGACAGAATTGGAAGTGTGAAGAGCGTCGCTGTGCTGCCACCAGAAATGATCCACGAACAAAGTCTTGCAGGCGACCAATGCTTCACCTTCTAGGTATTTTGACCAGGTTAAATTATTTACAAAATCACTTTGAAATATTTCAGTTTCCTACAGACCGTACACATTCAAGAAGCGAACTTGTTACGAGGTTATTTTCATCGTCAGTGCTCCCTAAGTTACGTGGTTATATTTGTGACATAACTTGGGGAGCCCAAACAAGAAAAGTATGCATATTAAACACGAACAGACTGTAATGGACTGTAATATTTCAATCTGATTTTGTAAATATACAATATTTTTTTGTGTAAGATTACTTCTGTTTGCCTCTCCATTATGTCTTTCCAGAAGATTTCTGCGGTATCCACCAATTTTATTTAAACTATTTGTTAGTGCCCTTGTTTTTGGAGCTTCAGAACAAAAGGTCACATGTACATTTTTCTTTTTTTAAGGAAGTAAGGAAACCTCTGTAAAATTAAAGCTTTTTGAAAAAATGGTTTGTTTTGTTTGCTCTTGTAATCTGACATATGGTGATGTTGACGTAGGGTCGATGAAAATAATCCTTCTGATTAAACAACACAAAAAAGAAAATTAGAGCAATACAAAATTTAACAAAGGTAGACTTGTGACCTTTTCTCTGACCTTCTCACTTCTAACTACAACATAAGCTAGGAGATGCCGCGTGTGCTCTAAAATGAAATACGTTTAAAGTGTTGCTTTCCGGGATTTTATCTAAACATTTCAGTACTGTAGTTATTACACTAAATTGCACATTCCACAGAGATTGTGTACACAATGTAAAATTAGTCCTTTAATGAGAAAATTACGCCACTAACTCGTGTGTTTATCTAAATGTCACAGTTGACAAGTGAAAACTGATGCTGAATTCTTTTGTTATTTCGCTTATTCGTGATGTACATTTCCCCTTAATGTTATTTAAAAAAACTGTTAAATCTGTATTTTTTCTTTATTGTGTTTGTTAGTTTTTAGAATATAGAATATTACGCAAAAATATATTGCTCATAGAAACAAGACACTCCATGATGACCCTAATAAATGAATGAATGAATTCATTAATGAATGAAACGACTACAGAGTGCGCAGTGTAGAAAGCTTGTGAATCGCGATTGTCAGCGATTTTATACGTCAGTCGCCGAAAACAATGAAAAATCGGAATAATAATTTTGAGAAATATAATGAGAGAGAGTCATCAGACATTGATGGAGACTTTCAATACAACGAATAAATTTGAACGAACTAAGCAAACATTCTCAATTATCACATGAAGGAATTATTAAAGTTTTTAATAGTTGTTTTTATGAAGAAAACACATAAATTAGAAATGTGTGTATTAAAGACTAAGAATATCACGTTCAATGCATACACTTTAATTAGAGAGCAAGATGTGTTACATTGATTTGAAAATTCCACATATTTCAAAACAGAGATACTTCCACGAACGTCAAATTCCAGAAATGAACGACTTTCCTCGGTATTGCATCGCCTCAAAACGTATATGCGATCAACTGTGATGCAACCTCAGCTCAACAGTATTGTGATTTACATGTTTATATCGACTTGACGAACAAAACGAATTTCCAAAAATTGTTAACTGCGTTTATATAAAAAAATCAAAGAGCAGTATTTGCATAGCAGAAATGAACTTCCCTGATGTGACAGAAAATAAATGTGATGACAAATAAATGGGATAACAAATTGATGACAAATTAATGATAAAAACGCCCTTTGAAAAAATCTCTTTTGTACTTTTCTCTTCGCATAGATTTTCGATGAGAGTTAGGGAAGTCTAGGAAGCCAAGTGTTTGTTAAATGTAAAAGCAAATTATTAATATTACAAACACCATTAAAACTTTTCATAAAAATCACATATAAAACACCCATAAATCTGTTTCAAAGCGAATAATCAAAATTTGCGTAAAAAACGTATTGACTATCCAACTGATCCCATACTCACCGACCCCAAAGTGCTAAGCATAAAGGGAAATTATCTCAATATTTTACTAACTTATGTTGACAAAAAATAAACAAATTTGGATTATATTCTCATAATTACCACACAAGACGCTCAGTCCTCACTTTTTAGAACCGTATATTCTTACAACCGCTGGGTACAATTATAATGATAATTTTGCCCCAAGACTATATAACAATATTGTTGAAAAATACCCTCAATTATCAACTGCAAATTACAAACAATTGAAATACAAAATAAAAAATTTAATTCAGAAAGACATAATTTATATGGTTTATGTATACGTTTACTGATCTCCTGTGATACAAGCAATAGTTAATTTTTAATTTTCTTCTTGTTTTCGTAATATTATATTTGTATCTTTACATTAGACTAACATTAAAATCCTTTATGCAATTTAGTGTTATTAATTTATTTATGTCTACTTGTAAGACCTTTTATGTGAAACCCTTTGAACACGAGCTTCCCTCTTTCAAGGGTGTGCTAGAACTCTTTTTATCCACCTATTATGTAATATTCATTGCTAGCAATAAAATATATTTTATTATATTATATTACATTACATTAGGACTAAACCAATCTCGATGCTGAAACTTGCTGTGGGAGGGGGTAGCTTGAGCTGGCAGCGGCTTGGGGAGGGTTGGCGTCCGACGCCATACGGCACATGAGCGATGGCGTGATTTAAAAGCGGCGATTCCATCAGCCACACCACCATACGGGAGGTGCCGGACGGAGGGCCGGGCCGGGCGGGGGTGGGGCGGGGAGAGGGGCGAGAGGTCGGGGGTGTGCGGGGGCTAATGAGGGTGTGGCCTACGAGGCACTTCGCTCCACCGGCGGCCCGGCTCCCTCGCGGGGCAGTGGGACAGAGGGTGTGGTGTGGAGATTACCCTCATTTTGGTGATTTTTGCACGTTACAAGGAAACCAAGGTTTCTCTTCTTCTCGTTCTTCTTCTTCCTCTTCTTCTGCTCACGGGGCAGTGGGAGAGAGGGTGTGATGTAGATATTACCCTCATTTTGGTGATTTTTGCACGTTACAGCAAAACCAATGTTTGTCTTCTTCTCGTTCTTCTTCTTCTTCTTCTTCTTCTTCCTCTTTTTCTTCCGCTCGCGGGGCAGTAGGAAGAGAGGGTGTGGTGTAGAGGTCTTGTGGGTTTGCTAGAAGCGTTTTGGCATAAAATACGTTGGAAATAGTGTGTTGCAAAGACTCAAGTTTCTTTTATGAAAATCGTGACGATCGAAGATTCAAAATTTCAAATTACTTGTTTGTAATGTTATTAGTTTTCGATATTTTGAAAATATTGTGATAATTTGTTACTTTTCCGACAAAATGGTAGTCCAGGGCAGGACTTCGCATGGCCCATACGCTGAACGTAGAGCACTGGGTGATTTCAACGTATCCCTTAAACTTATTTTTTATAACGAAAGCGTTGCACACCTAACTGAATCCATCTTCCTATTTGCAAATGAAGTGCTCTTAGTTCCCTCAACATATCCAGTATCCAAGAACTCTGGTTCTATGTTGTCTTCACTTCATGAGACTCCGGTATCAACGCTGCAGCGCCATCAGCAAAGTCCACAACAGTGATTACTCTCTCGTCCAAGATATCGTCTCTCACTTTGTTGGTGCTCCAATAAACGTGTGTCTCTTGAGCTGACGTACAATTTAACTTGGTATTTGAGTTGTCCCCTCCGCCCCCCGCGTAAGTAAAGTAGGTCCTCTCCTTATCCTTACTTTATAACCCCATCCATAAACATATGACGGTAGAAAAGGTGCTCGAGATACATGGCGCATGCTACCTCGTATATAAACTACTCGTAGCACAACAGCACATAATTTCTCACATTATTTCTAACTTTTGCAATTTTCGAAAAATCAGAGTTCAACGAAAATGAGATCTGCATCATTTTAAAGCGCACTAGCTCTCCTCTTAGAAATAAGAAAAGAATCAAAGCAAAGAAAAAAAATTGTAGAGGTTTTCGAGTATTTTTTATGAATTGCATTAATTCAAAGTACAAACTATGGAAAAATTTCTCGTTTAAAAAATGTGTATGAAATTATTTTAAGATCTTTTAGAACAGATTTAGTTGGGAGAACTCTCGCATGTTCCACCCCACCCCTTACCTATTTTTTTCATTTCCATATTAAGCCTGCAATTTATTTTTTTCTTCAAGACCTTCTTATCCTCCGTTACTTGTTCTATATATCTTCTTGTAATTGATAACAATTTAATACAACTTTGTCAATACAATCTATTCTTATTTAATGTTATTACCGAGTACTCCCGTGTAATTCAATCGCATAGAATATCAAGTAATTAGTTTAATTTCATATACAGTTGCAGATTCTACAGGCTCTGAGCAGGTGGCGAAGAATCGAGAAGTGTCGAATCAGCGAAAATGTAATAGAATGTTCAAGAATTTATTCATTTATTTTACTTAAAAAAAACAGTTGAAACTGCGTATGACGTGCTATGGGGAGAAGTAAATTCTGTGCACATTTTCAAAATTCTGTGATCCCTACACTAAGTACTACATGAATTTTGAAAAAAAAAAGAATGTTTAAGAAGATTTCATACTGTAGAATACGGTGTGAGGAAGTTTGTTTGAAGCTTTTGGTCTCAAGGCCCTAAAACGCGTCGTTTAAACGATATAGATTAAAAAATGCTGTCGACTGTTGCGGGTTGCATTTGACGTGAATATTTAAATGCGTTTTTCAAAACAAATCCTTCATATTTTTTAGTCAAAGTGCAATTCTCGCGTCTCCGTGAAATTATATTTTCTTAGAGACCTCATTTATAAAGATTGGTTGCATGTGAGAGCCGCAAGAGGTCTTCCTTCTATTCCACTGAAATAATTAGGAGACGACGAAAGCGCCGAACAAATGTAGAACTTTTGTAATTTTTTGAAAATTCAGAGATTTCGGTGAAAATTGGCCATTTTTACCGCCTCGTCCATAAAGATTAATAAAAACATATGAAAGCATATATTGTGAAAAGTTTGTAAATGTTGAAACTTGATATAATGTTTCCTCCAAATCAAAATCTCTTCATATCGGATTAATGTTGCAGGATATTAAGGATGTTAAAATCGATCTGGGAATATAAGTTTTGGAGATAATAGGTTGAACGGTTTTGGCGCTAACGTTGGCTACAGACACATATTGACAGTCGTTTTGCTATCAACCAATTTTTTGATATGAAGAACCCACAAAACGGGAATTTTGACTACACAACCTGTTAGAAGAAGCAACTTACACTTTTCCTAAAAGTTATCTACTTTTTCGCTAACAAGGTACTACAATGCGAGTATTTCGTTAAATTGCCGATTTCTTTTACCGCCGAATAACCATTTTATATTTACTACATAAGTACGTCATAGGCGAGAAAGTTATAAAAGCGCATTGCTTTGCCCGGAAGAAAAAATTGAACTTCGAGTTTTACCACAATTTAGAGTAAACTTGAGACTGTAAAATTTATCTAAATTTTAATTCGAATTATTTTT
This sequence comes from Teleogryllus oceanicus, assembly GCA_964035755.1. Lineage (NCBI taxonomy): Eukaryota > Metazoa > Arthropoda > Insecta > Orthoptera > Gryllidae > Teleogryllus > Teleogryllus oceanicus. The sequence continues at coordinate 773,093 of CAXIVR010000012.1, forward strand.
TTAAAGCCAAACAGGAAAAGCTTATAATAATTATTATTACTTTTTAAGAAAGTGTCATCTGAAATTGTCTCTGCGAAAAAGTTTCCGATGTACACTACCATTATTTTGCCTCGAACTGGGATTTAACAATTTATTGCTTGTAAAATCGTGCTTAAAAATCTTCATGTGTACTTGCAAAGAAAATGCTATCGTCAATCTTTTGAAGCTACAGAATCAAAAAGTTTGTGAACACTGATTTACAACATGAATTAATAATCTATATATTCATGTGGAATGTTGTAAACCAGTATCTCGCAGAGGATGAATGTGATACATGAGGAGTAACAAAATATCAACATTCTAAAGGGGGAGTTGATTGAATAGATATGACACAGATTACGGAGGAGATCTCTTCAATATCCTTCACGTAGAGAGGACAACATATTTTGAGGGGGAACGCCCCCTCTTTTGAGAGGGAACGTACCTCCCTTCGACAGTGATGCCCGTGGTCTTCAATTTGCTAAGCCTAGGAAAATGCCTTAGCTGTGTTTGTGTAATCCATACTTTGATTGATTGATTGATTCATGTTTCCGGGTGCGTCAACTGCTCTGGTCATTAATCTCGTTAGTGTAGTGCATGCTTTTTTCTCGGGAGATGGCGGTGATCTTCCCCCGCTGGATGACGAGATCCGGCACCGACCTACCGTTGGCTAGCGGGATTTCCCCCTAACCAGGACTCTCCCACCAGCGGGGCACCGCCCCAGCCGGGACAATTTCTAAGCTCCCGACCGGTCTCGTGGAATATGTGGTAGTGTAGTGCATGATAGTGTAAGTGTAAAGGGAGAGGATAGGGCAAGGAAGATAAAGGAAGGATCGCGCGTGGTCCGTGGCCCGTTTGATAGGGTACTGCTCCGGCATTCGCCTGGTGTTGATCGGAGAAACCACGGAAAACTACAGATCAGAGCAGCCGGCCGCTAGAATTCTCCTCCAGACAGCGACTGAATTCGACGTAGCTGAAAAACTAGTGTCGAAAAATCCTGCCGCCGTCAGGACTCGAACCTATGACCTCCCGGTCAGAGGCGCTGCAGTGACATCAGTTGATGCACTGAGCTACAGCTCCCAGTTCCATACCTTGATTTCTATTCTCTTTATTTTTAATTATTTTACTTTTGTGGAAGTTTTGCTTTCTATTTCGTTTTGGGGTGATATGTCAGCTAGTCCCACCTTACACAGAATAATTTTCCTATTATTTTTTAAGAATCCATTTACATTTACTCTTTTGCACATCGTTTCTTCCTAAAATTAACGTAATATTAATTCATTATCTGTCAATACAAAATAACAGTCTGCTGTTTAACCAATCCTTAAAAGTTTAGGCATTGAAGCGATAACAAAAAAAGTAAAAAACTTCATGCAAGACAGTGGTAACACTCACATAATATTTAAAGTATTGTTCGTTCGCCCAAGAATTTACTTATTATCTCCTAATATATCTTCATTAATATTCTGAGATCATGATATAATGAAGAAAAAGTTATTAATGCATAACTATATAGTAGTTTAAATATGCGGAAGTAATGTGAAGTATTTAATCACCTGAAAGAATAATCCCGACCTCCACACTGTCCTTTAAATCATTTGACTTGCCTAGAATGAAGTAAATATCTACTGAATTACTGAAACATCTTTCTCAGCAGTGTTCAAAATTTCTTCATCAGCTTTACTCGGGATAATCATACTGTGATCGTCCATCTTACTTTGATGGTTTCCATTATTTTGTCACTATCTCATTGGAGTTACCACATCATGGTAATTCTTCAAATTTAATAATATATGGCATAATTTTCTTCTTTCTTAATGGAATGTACTCGTAGAAGATTTACAACGGTAGCATTGTGAACTACAAAAATAGATTTTTGGTGAATTGCGGGTTGTCATTGTTTGGCGCGATGGTATTGAAGGTACGAAAGCATGTGTTTCAGAAAATTTAAAAAATATATTTATTGATAAGCATGAAGCAGATATGTATATGATAATGTAGAAATTAACACACAACAGGTATATGTGATGAAAATGTCGATAAACCTCACTTCGTTGAGCCCACCGAGCTCATTTTGTTTCATCTACCTCGTTGCGTCAACGAACACCGAAGCATATTTAACATTTAAAACATTTTCTCTTTCAAGCATCACAAAACATGCATTATACTCGCATAAAACGATGCACCACTCAGTACCTGCTATTATTCCGAATTCTATGCGCCGCATGTCAGTACTTTACGTGAAATGTATGGAATGTTTTAAATGAGCAGTGATGGCGAGCGCGCCGCCATTTTGCCCCGCTCCGCCCGCGCTCTGGTGGCCGGCTGCGCTAACTCGGCCGATCATCCGGGGCCCATCCTTCCTTGTTAACGGCAAAGCGGTGTTCTACCCGAATCCCCAAAATTGCATACGCAATGACGCAGGATCGTGATAAAATTGTTTTACATTTGCTTATAATCTCAATTCCAGGCTTTTATTTCCTTGTAATCGTATTAATATTTCATTTAACGTTCATTCATATTTATTTGAATTTCCATACATTGTCACACTGCGCCCAACGTTCGATTTCATTCCACAGAGAATGAGAATTAGCATTACGATCAGCATTAGTCCGTATTGAGGGACGCAGGGACATGTCGTCTATGCATTTTTTATGAAACTCACTGTAGGTGCGTATTACTATCATGTGTTCGGATTTACGTGAAAATTTCGATTCGAATTTTCATGCGCTAGTATCGATTCATTATTCATCTGGGTGTGTTAAAAATCGCAGAATTGCGCGCAAGCGGCGCCGTTGCCGGCGACGAAACAAAATAAACACGGAACGTAGGACAAACAACCGAAGCGCGTGTCAACAGCACAGTTGGAATCCGCACGTGGTCGGTTCCTATGACGCATTAGCTGAATGCTGGGGAAAAAGCCGATTATTCAAATTTCTTGCTAATATGGCTTTAAATTGTTTTCGTAATGGTGTCAGCATTTATATCCACAGTTCAATTGCGAAGGTTCAATTTTTTTGGCATATATAATTATTCTAAAATCATTTTATTTTCCTTTAAAATATTGATATTTACTGACAGTTACTTTTTTCAATAGATGCTGTTATATAACACAATTCAGAATACATTTAGTTTGACTGTTAATTTTTACAATGAGGACTTCTAAAAGACACACATGTATATTCAAGTTTGATAACTCATTTATTTCCTGCCAATGAAGAAAAACCACTATAGCTTTAATAGTTCTGTGTCGTATTTTGACGTACATTATGTAAGTCATATAGTATAATGTTTTTGAGTTACATTATGTAAAAGTCTTATCAAAATTTTTGTTTGTGAGTTCGACAACGGTCGTCTGTAACGCATATGAAACTGATGACAGGGAAGAGAAAAGCGTTAGGCTCCCACTTCATCCCTCCATAAGGCCTGGGAAAACGACCAAGTGTGACGTCATGCATTCACTGCACAGGCTTACCAGCGGGCGAAGGCTGCGACCAGGCAGGGGCTTAGGGTCTGAATAAGGGCGTGCTCGCCAGATAGCATTGCCATAGACTAAAGAGGCATCTTTACTCTATGGCATTGCTGTGCAGCTCAGCGAGAAGAATTGCGCATCAACTAGTTTTCCCAATATGCGGTAGGAGCGCTATTCCCTTGAGTCTGTATCGGAAGAGATTATGAAATACAATGCAGGCAATGCAATGCAATATAATGCAATGCATTTGCAGCCTTCCCTCTCTAGAAAATCACGAGCCGCGACTGGAAGAGACACGTTGATGAAGAGACACATCTCTCACCCGTGGCAGTACTGTCGGCTGGCGGAAATTCCCGCATTACTTACATGAATTGCACATTAAAGTAATTATCATGAACGCACATTAAATTTAATGTACACAAGTACATGAGGGTACAACAGTCAAATCTTTATGGTTATATCTGCAAGAAATGATTGAATAATCTTGATGGATTGGTGACTAAGAATATAGTGTGGCGTCATACAGTCGCCACATACAATAAATATTGGCTACGTGCATTTCATGCACAAGGAAGTAGGCTGCGACAGCGGGCAGCATGCAAGGGACGCCTCCCTGAACAAAGGGAGGCTATATCGGGACGGGAAACCCGGCTCTCGCATAGGACGAAAGGCAGAAAACCCCAGGGCTGCCGTGACGTTGTGTTGCCACGGGGCCAGATTTGTGAACCCCGAAGTTCGTCTGTCGGGTAAACGCGGCTGGCGGAAGCGGCGAGATGACGCAGTTCCGTCAGCCGGGCCAGAGGTATAAAAGCGCACTCGCACACGACTCTTTCTTCTGATTCTCGAGCTCTGCGCGGGATGTCGTGTGAGGGTGCGCGGCGCGTGGCACGTCGGGTAGGCTACGGGGACAAAGGGTCTGGAGCCGGCGTGAATTCGTCGTGATTTAGAGAGAAGGGTGCATCGCACCGCGGGAGTCATTCTTATCTGGCAAGCGGTTGTGGTGACCAGGTGAAGTTCGGGTATCGAGTAGATTCGGGTGTCGGAGGATATCTGTAATAAATATTAATATCACACTGTTTCACGTCTGTTATTCATTGCTGCGGCAATGACGCTACAATAGGAGATGCGTGATGAAAAGCGCGGGAAACGGGAGAACCTGTACATTAAAACAACAGTGGTTTGAACTTGAGCATTAAATTTAATGTACAAATAAATAAGCTGTTTTTAATCCACGATGTTACATTATTTTTCATGTATCATACATTAATCTAAATTAAATTTAATGACGTTTCTGACAGTGTGGGTTGGCGGAAAGCCAGGTGATAGGGTAAATCGAAGTAATACGACTCTTTCTCCCTATTTCAGACTCAAGGCGACGAACAGGGCAATAACTAAATAAAGCATTTTGATATTCAGTCAGTGAAGAGGGCTGGCCTAGAGAAAATGTATTCTTCTGGAGCTCCCTTCTCATGATTCGTGTTATACCAGTCAGATCCTCTGCACTATTTCCAGTTTATTTCCTGGAAATGTAAGTTTTTAAATGATATTAACAAATTAGGTCGTGGAATTGAGAGACATTAAAAATTACATCTTCATTGTCCTCTAAAGTTAACAAATTTTGGTAAAAACGATTAAAGGTACATTAGCCCGTGCCACCAATTACCTTATGTGTCATACTTCTAGGAAGTTTTGTTTCATAGAAACAAAAAATGAATCGCCATATAATTTAATATAATACTTATATTATATAACCATAAGTCTAATAATTTAATTAATGTTTTACGAAACACATCATTTACCAAAATGCGGTATTTGCAAAAAATTCTCTCTTTGTAAACTTAGAGAAAATTTCTTAATCATAACCAAGTATTCCAAAATAAGTGCCAATTGTCTTCTGTTGAAATTTGGACCCCATTTTGCTTGTCTTTCCAGCGGCAAGGTGCGTGGCCGCACGTCCGAATGGATGAGACAACGGCGCCTTGGCAGGTCGTTCTCCGAGTATTGCGCCCCATTTCGCTGCATTAGCCCGGTTCCTGTCGCCCGTCAGCCGCCGCGCCGCCCCCGGCAGCTCCCATTCCGCGCGGGCGGAGCGACCGGCGTTGTTGCTGCCGCACTGACTCCCTGCCCCGGCCCCCACCCCAGCCCCCCTCAGGCCCCTGCCTCGAGCCCGCCCCGGCCCCCGTCACGGCCCCCCGCCCCGGCCCCGCTCCGGCCCCCCTCCGGCCCCCCCCCCCCCCCCAGTCCCCCGCCGCCCCCCCCCGGATTTCCGCACCGACCCCGCCTCGGCCCTCGCTCCGACCCCGCTCCTGCCCACCGCTCCGGCCCTCCGCCCCGGTCCCCGCTCCGGCCCCCTCCCAACCCCCGCGCCAGTCCCCGTCCCGGCCCACGCCCCGACTCCACACCACGCCTCCGCCGCCACCCCGGCACCCGCTCCGGTCCCCGCTCCGGTCCCCAGCCCCGCCCCGCCCTGACCCCCCACCCCAGCCTCGCCCTGGCCCCTATCCCGCTCCCGCCTCGGCCCCCGCCCCGGCCCCCGCTCCGGCCCCCGCCTCGGCCCTCGCCTCGGCCCTCGCTTCGGTACCCCGCCCCGGTCACCCGCCCCGGCCCACGCCCTGGCCCCAGCTCCGGTCCCCCAGCCCGGCCACCGCCATGACCCAGCCCCAGTCCCCGCCCTGTACCCCGTCCCGCGCCCCGCCACCGCCCCGACCCAGCCCTCGCTCTGGACCCCGCCTCGGCTCCCCCGCCCCGGCCCATTACCATTAAAAATATATTAAAATCGATTAACTCAGCAAAAAATGCATTAAAAATGACAGAAAAATTCTTATTAGTCGAAACCGACGAAAAATGCAAACAAAAACAACATAATAATGAGTAATTTTCTTTTATCACATGTAAAATAAATTTATGTAATGACTGCATTGTTATAAAATAAAAAGAATGAAAACGATACTTCATTAAAATCCACCCATAATAATAATAACAATAATAATAATAACAATAATAATAATAATAATAATAATAAATTTAGTAATTAATAATCAGCGTACCCGTGCGAGAAAACACGCAAGTGAAACCCCACCCTATTTGCTATTTTTCCATTACCATACTAAACCTGTTATATATCTTGTTCGTCAAGACCATCTTATCCTCGTCACTTGTTCTATATGTCTCCTTGTAATTGATAACAATACACCCCCGTCAATACAAACAATTCTTATGTAACTTTATTACGGAACAGGGAGGTACGCCCGTACAATTCAATCGCGTAGAATATCAAGTAATTAGTTTGATTTCACATAAAGTTGCAAATTCAACAGGCTCTGAATAGGTAGGGTAGAATCGAGAGGCGTCGAATCAGAAAAATGTAATTGAATGTTCAAGATCTCCTCCTGTTGATTACGGTGTGATGAACGTTTCTTTGAGGCTTTTGACCTCAAAATTTTAGTTTTTAATGCCTAAAACGTTTCGTTCAGGAGTTATTTAACAATGTAGATTTAAAAATACGACCGGGTGTTGCGGTTTGCATTTGACATGCATGTTTAGATGCGATTTTTTTTAAACATCCTTCATATTTTTTAAGTCGAAGTGTAATTTGACTCGTCTTCGTGAAATTATCTTTCAGTAGAGACCTCGTTTATATAGCGTATGAGAGCTGCAAGAGAGATATACTACTAAAATAACATACGAGACGATAATAATTAGGAAGCGGATTTTGATGACCTAAAACATCGCCAAAAATTATAAATAAAATGCTCTTAAAATGCTTTAAAAAGCCCTAAAACCAAAGAAAAATGACGCAAAAAATCTTATTAAAAGCAATTCGAATGAACAACTCAATCTGTTAGATACGTTACAGATGTGATCGAGGCTTCTTGCATTCGTTTTAGTGAACTCAGCTTGCAAACATTGGTTTGGACTGTTCTTTACCAGGAAATCTGTCTTTACTTATCACGAAATCGGCCGAACCGGCAATGGCACTGATATACGTCACAAGAATTTCAAACTCACAACGACTGTCAATCAATTTCTGAGCGAACAAATCCAATAGGCTACAGAGTAATTATGTGAAGAACATTTGTTACATCTCGTAAATATTATTTGAAGCAAGTACCATTAAAAATGACATTAAAATCGGTGACATCAGCAAAAATGCATTAAAATTACGAAAATGCATGAAAATGGGCAAAAAACGATTTATTAGTCGAAATTGAGAAAAAATGCAAAATAATGACTTATAAAAATGGGCCATTTCCTTTTGTCACAACATAAAATGAATTTCTAAACTGAACGGCATTGATCTAAAGAGAAAAGAAAAAAAAATAACATTTCACTAAACTCCGCCACCTAGTAATAATATACGATGACAGTTTAAATACATTTGATAATTACAGTATCAGGTACGTTTTATCCCCACTGTTTCAGCCTAATGAATAGATTGATTGATTTTTTCGTGTTTCCGGGCGCGTCAACTGACTTGGTCATTCGTCCCGTTAGTGTAGTGGATGTTTTCTCTCGGGACCTAGCTGTGATCTTCTCCGCTAGGTGGCGAGATCCGCCGCCGTCCTACCGTCGGCTAGTGGGGTTTCCCTCAACCAGGACTCTCCCACCAGCGGGGCACCGCCCGAGCCTGGACAGGCTCTAAGCTCCCGACCGGTCTCCCGGAATATGGGGTAGTGTAATGCACGTTAGTGTAAGTGTGTGTAAGGGGAGGGAATAGGACAAGGAAGAGGAAGGACAGATCGCGCGCGGTCTGTGGCCCGTATGGTAGGGTACTGCTCCGGCATTCGCCTAGTGTTGATCGGAGATACCACGGAAAACTACCGATCAGAGCAGCCGGCCGCTAGAATTCTCCTCCAAACAGTGACTGAATGCGACATAGCTGAAAAGCTAGTGTCGATACTCCTGCCACCGTCAGGACTCGAACCTAAGACGTTCCGGTCAGAGGCGCTGCAGTGACATTAGTTGATGCACTGATCTACCGCTCCCAGTTGAGTATTCAGGTTATGTTGAACAATAGCATGTAAACATTTTACCTTGCAATCAAAAACGTTCGTTGGCAATTGTTTTTTAATAAATATCATGCCGTTTATTGACAATTCAGTTGTAATGTTTATTTTTATTATCTAGTTCAATTATTAGTTTAATAAAAAATGCTTATGAGTGATAAAACAATTTTCGGTAGGGTAGAAATTTAATTACAATTTTAAAGGTATATAAAATGAAGAATCTTTATTGTACGAAAAAGTGTATTGTTTGGAAAACTATATATGAAAGAAAATGTATTGTTTGAAAGTATAAAATTAAAGGAGGCGTAAGTTCCATAATAAATATTATATGTATTACACCAAATCCTCGTGTAAACGTTTCGAATTAATTATTTCAAAGGCTGTCAGAATTTCCAACATTGTGAAATGATGAAATCTGTAAGTTCCGTCTTTTTCTATTTTCAATTAATTTATACTGTAGTACAGGAGGGATATATTATCGTCATTATTTAAGAGTACGTTCAGAGATGACACAAGTTCTTGAATACACACAAAAGAATATTACAAAACCTCTTTTGTCAGTAAAAAATTGTGTTTCTTAAGGTAATAAGTACGGATTAAGAACCGTTCGCTCGCAGAGAAAATTATGTATTAAACATTTCGCAACATTACAAACAATTCATCAACCAACATTCTACGCAACAATGTTGGTAGGGCAACAATGTTAGTGCGAGCAACAATGCTAGTATGAGCAAGAATGTTAGTACGGGCAACACTGTTAGTATGGGCAACACTGTTAGTATGGGCAACACTGTTAGTATGGGCAACACTGTTAGTATGGGCAACACTGTTAGTATGGGCAACACTGTTAGTATGGGCAACACTGTTAGTATGGGCAACACTGTTAGTATGGGCAACACTGTTAGTATGGGCAAGACTGTTAGTATGGGCAACACTGTTAGTATGGGCAACAATGTTAGTACGGGCAACAATGTTAGTACAGAGGGAGCTTTCGAAGGACGATTGCGGGGGTCATCGCCTCGCGCTGTCTCCCAAAGGAGGAGTTAAAAATTCCATTACAAAGACAGAGGACTGCGCTTCCTCCCTGCTCTGTCGCTACTACCCGCGCCGCGGCTGACAAAGCACCTCGTTTACGCCCCAGCAATGGCTTCATGACGGCGACACCTGACAGACGAGCGCACATTAGCCATTGTCCTCCGCGAGGCAAGGGCTTTCAACGCCTCCCACCTGGTGGCGCGCCGCCTAAAAGCGGATTGCAGGGGGGCGGGGCGAAAAAGGAAAACAGATTTCGCGACTCAAAGTCAGAAATTACCTTAGCACGAGAACACTTCGAAATAAAAAAAACAACAAAAACGTACCCTCCAGACAGAGTAAATTTGAAACCTCCTGGCTCTTTGTTCATTGGAAAAGCTCTCACTTGGTTCTATAGTTTTTTGCGGTATCTCGTGTTTGAATTTTCACGAACCTTTGTGGGGTATCTCGTTAATGGGGTCATCCTTGAATTATTCCCTCCGATGGAGGGTGAAGCTGTGTAAACATTCGACGAGCGGGAAAAAAGACAAACACAAACAGCAGCGACACCACGACGCTAACGAATTTCGGTCAGCGGGGCGGACGGACGGACGGCGGAGGAGCGGGATGCTGCGTGTAGGCTCTTGCACAGTGGGATGCCTCTGAGAACGAAGGCTTAACTACGGAAATAAATGCACAGATACTGCATGGAATCCGGAAGTTTGTTTTATTTTGTAATATGTATGTGTGATCCCCGTAAACGCTAAGTAGTTGGTTGGTTGGTTGGTTGGTCGGATGGTTGGTTGGTCGGTTCGTTGGTCGGTTGTTAGTGATTCCGGGCGCGTTAACAGGTTAGGTCATTAGTTCCGTAAGTGTAGTTCATATTTATCCTCGGGAGGTGACGATGAACATCCTCCACTGTATGGCGAGATCCGGAGCCGACCTACCGTCGACTAGTGGGGTTTCTCTAACCAGGACTCTCCCACCAGCGGGGCACCGCTGGGACAAGCTCTAAGCTCCCGACCGGTCTCCCGGAATATGTGGTAGTGTAGTGCATGTTAGTGTAAGTGTGTGTGTAAGGGGAGACGATAGGACAAAGAAGAGGAAGGACAGATTGCGCGCGGTCCGTGGCCCGTTTGGTAGGGTACTGATCCGGTATTCGCGCGGTGTTGATTGGAGAAACCACGGAACCCTACCGAACAGAGCAGCCGGCCACTAAAATTTTCCTCCAGACAGCAATTGAATTCGAGCTAGCTTACAAGCTAGTGCCGAAAATCCTGCCACCGTCGGGACTCGCACCCAGGACCTCCCGGCCAGAGGTACTGACAATAAGTAGTGATCTGCGAAAACATAGTGTTCCACTATACTCTTCAATGGATATTGCAGTAAACATTTTATACCTACGAATACGAAACATTACAAATCAAAGGAGATATCAATTAAACTTTGCTCAAAGAATCGACTTGCAGATTATGTGTAGCACTCTCCTGCTGGAATATATAATGAGGCAAACGGAGGTATAGATGCAACTTTGTTTGAAGAGTGAATTTAAAGATTACTTATAAACAGCAAAATAGAATTGTAATTCTTGCGAAACAGCGGCAATTTTAGAATAATGTTTGAATGTAATATTGATTATACTTTTCTTGACTTAGAAACTTGTCACATAAACTCTCAGTGTGCACTGTGAAAGTCAAATTGTAAAATAACGAGAAACATAATAATAAACATTCCATTCTTTGATATCCAGTTAACATCACATATTTTTTATGAAAGATTTAATACAATTCCGTTTATCAGGCTTCACGCTTTTCTCAGCACAAATCGACATACAGGAAATAGATTGTTCCGTGGATTATTTCCAACTGTCTACCCCCTAATATTGTTGCAAGTTTACGTCACTTTGTATTTTTGGATATCCAAATAATACTGATGACAAAAAGATGACAGCGTCTGTAAAGCAATTGCGCTTGTAGACGCAAGCCATCGGAAGCCACCGTCAGATCATTGTCCTCGTAGTTGGAATCAGCCGCCTATTGTCCGTGGGTGCCCCCGAGCAGGGCCGTGGGAGGGCGAGGGCTGATGGAGCGGGGCGCAGACCCTTAATCGAGCGTCGGCGGCGGCCGGATGTAAATAAAAACGCACCTAATTCCGCGAGTGGCGCATCGCTCTCCGGCGATGGGTCGCGACGTCCTTCGCCTCCGCCGCCGCTGCAGCCGGAGCAGCCGCCCTTCCCCCGCCACCGCCCCGCCCCCACACTGCTCCGCACCGCACAACCCCGCTCCGTCCTGCCCTCTGCTCTGTTCCGTCGGGCCCCGCCCAGCCTCCTTGTCACGCCCCGCCCCGCCCCCATGTAACGCCCCGCCCTCTGTAACGCCCCGCCCCCTTGTCACGCCCCGCCCCCTTGTAACGGCACGCCCCCTTGTCACGCCCCGCCCCCTTGTCACGCCCCGCCCCCTGTAACGCCCCGCTCCTTGTCACGCCCGCCCCTGGTCACACCCAGCCCTCTTGTCACGCCCCGCCCCTTGTCACGCCCTGCCCCCTGTAACGCCCCGCTCCTTGTCACGCCCGCCCCTGGTCACACCAGCCTCTTGTCACGCCCCGCCCCTTGTCACACCCTGCCCCCTGTAACGCCCCGCTCCTTGTCACGCCCGCCCCTGGTCACACTCCAGCCCTCTTGTCACGCCCCGCCCTTGTCACGCCCTGCCCCTGTAACGCCCCGCTCCTTGTCACGCCCGCCCCTGGTCACACCCAGCCCTCTTGTCACGCCCCGCCCCTTGTCACACCCTGCCCCCTGTAACGCCCCGCTCCTTGTCACGCCCGCCCCTGGTCACACCCAGCCCTCTTGTCACGCCCCGCCCCTTGTCACACCCTGCCCCCGTAACGCCCGTTCCTTGTCACGCCCGCCCCTGGTCACACCCAGCCCTCTTGTCTCGCCCCGCCCTTGTCACACCCTGCCCCTGTAACGCCCGCTCCTTGTCACGCCCGCCCCTGGTCACACCCAGCCCTCTTGTCACGCCCCGCCCCTTGTCACACCCTGCCCCCTGTAACGCCCCGCTCCTTGTCACGCCCCGCCCCTGGTCACACCCGCCCCCTTGTAACGCCCCGCCCCTTGTCACGCCCTGCCCCTGTAACGCCCCGCTCCTTGTCACGCCCGCCCCTGGTCACACCCAGCCCTCTTGTCACGCCCCGCCCCTTGTCACACCCTGCCCCCTGTCGCCCCCCCCTCCCTCCCCCCCCCCCTCCGGCCCCCGCCGCCCCCCCCCCCCCCCCCCCCCCCGTCCCCGGAACAAGTCGCCAGCTCCCCTCTACTCTCCAACTGTTCGCAGCCTAATCCCCCAGTCCCTTTCAGCTCTGCTCGCCTCCCTTCGCTTTCTGCTCATTGCCCGTCGCCCTCTGCCTGATCCCCACCGACCGCCAGAGTTTGGTCAGCCGTGCCCCGTCACGCCTCCCACACACCCGTCTCGCCGCCCCTTTGAACGAATTCCTTCGGATCACTATCATCTGCTTCGTGTCCGTCGCTAACTGCCCTTCACGTGTTGTCCTTCATCCGCACGGTTCTCGCCTTCTCCATCTTTCCTCAGTTGTCTTTGGTTCTTAGTAGTTCATCAGACTTCATTCTCTTTCGTTCGCCTACAGCGTTCCCCTGCTTCGTATCCTTTAAGGTCAACGTACATTGAACGTGACATCACTGTCATTCGAGCATTTCTGCTCCCTACCTCCCCCCTCCCGGCCAAGTTCTTCTGTCCCTGTATACCTCGTCACAGCACGCATTCTCGCTCGCACGCACTCGCCGATTCGCAATTGCCAATTGGTCATTCCAACTCTTCACTGCGCTATCCCACTCTTGCATTACCCCTTCCACGCACTTGTCGAATTTCACTGTTTATAATTCCGTTTCCAGCTGCTTTTCCACAAAGTGCCCTTGCCGTCTCCGCATTCGTTTTCACTGCTACTCCATTTCCGCCGTGGGGTGAAGCTCGTAAGTGAATTGGTCGGCGGTGGCGGCGTTGGCTCCAGGCGCGTTTAGCTACTGTTTTGTGAACGACGCATCGGCGACTTGGCTGCGATCGCTCCGTCACGACAGCAGGGGCTGTGGCGATGGCAGAGGGGGAGACGCGGAGGTGAAGGCAACGACGGCGCGGGCGGCGGGGGCGGCGGGGGCGGCGGCGGCGGGGGCGGGGGCGGGGGCGGCGGGGCGGCGGGGCGGCGGGGCGGCGGGGGCGGCGGGGGCGGCGGGGGCGGCGCTGGTGCAGAGAGAGCATGACTCATGGCGGGCGGAGTGGTGCCCACTGGGGGTTAAAGACTGATTCTTCTTGCTGTTGAGAGAGCGCCTGGCTTGTAAAGCAAGAATGACCCAAAACGAGGACGTAAACAGCTCAAAAACTTTACACAGAAATTTCACTCGGTTGTTTATGATGCTATGATATTATGAAAATGATAAGCTTATGATATTATGAAAATTGCACTTGAGTTTTCATGTTTGGAATCACTTCGTATTTAGAAGAATTTGTCCAAGATGGGGAATAGAAGATCACGTGCGAGTGAACGAATAGTAGAAGAAAATGTAATTTTTATTTTCTCGGTACCGCTACTCCGGTACCGCACTGATAACAAAAGTCGATAATGACTGCTGCCTTTTCTTTCGCGTTTATATAAACTAATACTTTTATTTACGGCTAAAATACGAATTGTACATCGTTGGTACATTCATGTAGAACGAGAGTACACTGAATTCAATGAGAAAAAGCTGTTTTCGTTTAAGCATTCGAAATTAAAAATGATACGTATTTTCACGCGTCGTTTGTTTAAGAATTTTTCAAATGATAGGTAATTGAAGCGTAAGACAGAAATTGCCACATTATAATATTACATAGCCATTAGCAATATCGCGAGAAATTACGTGCCGTTGTAGCCACATTAGTTTAAATAATAAATTAAAGTTTTTCTTCTTTTTCAAATTCCTTTTATTATCAGTAAAATGTTTCTAAACTGGTGCCTGTATTCTTTTAGGAGGGTACGAAACGATTTTAAGGATAATCTCACAGAGCTACCAAGTGCAATTTTGGACAATTTGCAATTGTATTCACATCCCACGTTGCAATTGTTGCCACTTCCTTCGATTTCAGTTACAGTCGTTTAGGCACAATGCGATCTCAGAATTCAAGAGCGGGTGTGTAGAAGTTTAGGTTCACTATATTCTTAGATCTTTTTAGAATTTTGTCAAGAACCAATAATATGTTGAGTGTTGTATTACGTGATTTTATATCTATCTTTTTTGGTTATATCTCTCAAATATGTTTCAAATCTCCGAGGGTTTGTACCAAAATGCATCGCTAGAAGCCTATTATAATTGTAATAATTTTTAAGGAATCGTATGCAATCTACTTATCCCTACTCACTCCAACTGCAAAATGGAATAGCACGCCGCGAAAAATACCGAATTGTACTGCTAGATGTCTTCCAATAGATCCACATTTAGAAGCGACCCAATGGGATTTTAATTTATTATTACTTCTGGGAAGGACTATCCGAAAAAACATTTTTGTCCGCAAATACTTTCACTCGAAGTAATAATACACAAAAAAACAAGTTCCTGTCTTACTCCAGTGTTCAAATTTCCCGATCCACAAAACCATAATATTCACCAAATTTAAATATCACATTTTTAATTTAATTTAATATCAACATAATTTTTTATTCATCAATCAATATTTTAAGGTTGTCCCCAAGTTTATATTCTATTTCTAGTGGAAAAGTAGAATGATTCCACAAATATTATTCATTTTCCTCAAATTTGTATATTAATGTTAAAAAAATTCAGTCATTAAAGTTGAAAGATTAAAATTAGTTATTCCCATAAATAAAGGGAATCCATCATGGGTGTTATCGTGGGCAATGATGTAGGCGTTGTCATTGTGGGCATTTGTGTTGTGGGCGATGACGTGGGCTTTGGGATGGACGTCGGCGTTAGCGTCGCCATGGGCATTGGCGTGAACGTCGACATGTGCGTGGGTGTTGGTGCGGCAAATGGAGTGGGCATGGTCATAGACATGATCGCCAGTGTCTGCGTTAGCATTGACGTGTGCATAGGTGTTGACGTGGTCGTCGGGCGTTGGCGTGTGCGTGAGCGTTGGCGGTGACGTACGCGTTGGTGTTGGCGTGAGTAATATATTGAGCGGTTGTTGCGCCATGGTCGTCGTGGTCGCACAGAGGTAAGCGTTGTCACGGGTGTTGGAGTGGGCGTTGGCGTGTGCGTTGGCGTGTGCGTTGGCGTGTGCGTTGGCGTGTGCGTTGGCGTGGCGTTGGCGTGCGTTGGCGTGTGCGTTGGCGGGTGTTGGCGGTAGGTGTTGGTGTTGGCGTGGGCGTGCCCACAGCACGGGCAGCGGCGGGCGGCCGGCGGCGCGGCGCCGGGAGGCAAGAGCGAGCGGGCGCCGGCGCCAGGGAGTGCGTGCTCTATAATGCACGAGGACAGCAGCCCCGGCGCGCCCTCGCCGGCCAGCGGCATGTCCACTAAGTGGCGACGGAGGTAGCGCCCCCTCCCGCGCGCCCGCCCCGGCCGTGTCACTTCTCCGATGCACTCGACTCGTTTGCTCGAGTTACATGCGCCGGATAGACGAGGACTTCACTTCACTTCACTTCTAGGTTACAACTGCACTCTCCCGTGTTCTCCCGTATATATATATATATATATATATATATATATATATATATATATATATATATATATATATATATATTTTTTATTTTACCCTCAACAGATTCTTTAAGGGTTAAAGGGAGCATTTGGTGGATAAATAATTTAAATTCTTGAACAAAAAATTTTCATACACAATTGCTTTAAATATTTTGATAATGAAAGACCACTACTTGATCTAAAATACAATTATTTTGTTACATTTTTTTGAACTAAATTACTACAAGAATGTGTCCCATTTAGGGAAGATTCAACAAACTAAGTGTCCCAAAATGTCTTTTTGAACCCTTCTTTTCTTTGGACACATTCAAAACAAAAATCTTCTACCCCTCAGTACTTACAAGATGTTTTCATTCTTATCAATTTTTGCCAATCGAGACTATGTTAGATCCTCTTTTCCTTGATCACTTCAGGCTGTCTTCTCTCCCCTCGATTCTCCACCGTCATCTCTAGGTTTTGCTGATGGTCCCAAAACGCAGTTTGACCACATGTTTGAATCTTGTCATGCAACATGAGCACATCATCCTGTAAACACTGTGACTATATGTTCTGCGTAACACAATCCTGACTCAATTTTAGCATTGTCTGTGAGCTTTAGTCGACGATCGTACTACAAAACCATGGTATATGCATTTACTCCTAACTGATCATCGTTAAATAAGGGAAGACTCTTTTTGAATGACAAAACAGAAATGTAGTATTTTTCTCTTAACTCTGCCGTACTTTTAATCTTTTCTAAATTACCTTCTTATATATTTTCCTTGAACTGTCACATTTTTTGATGAAGATCTTTTAGAAAAATTACATTTTGGGAGTTTATTATTTTTTTAATGTTTTTCAACTAAAAGAAAAACTAAACGCGTATGCATATTTTTGTAGCAATACATTCGCAGTCGGTTGTCAAAGATTAAGTAAATCTCTCACAACGTATTGTCTGCATTGTTGACATCTTTTGCTCGTTGGTGTGTAGTTTATACCAAGTTTAGTTTCATTTCATAAAATATGAAGACTTTTGATGTCACTGCTGCTAAAGTTAACACTGGTATTGAATTGTCACCTTACTTTTTGTTTTCTCAGTGAAGTCTCTAGATTGTTTTATCATGCACATTTGAAGATATAAGACATAGTTGAAGCACAGTTGAAGATATAAGATATAATTTATTTTTCGGATACGTACTAGGAATTACTTGGGATTTGTTCTCAAATGCTGAGCTGATGAGACATCATTATCAAGGAGAATTCAAACAATTCCTTGTTATTATTTTGTAGAAAATAACTAATTATAAAGGAAGTTTAATTGAGCAAAAATTAATTTTAAACATTCTGGTAAATTATCATTAATACTTTTTAATTCTTGGAAGATAATTTTAATTAATTTATTTATTTTAATTTATTTCATTTAAGTGATTTAAAATGTAACCTTCGCCAGGAAAAAGATATCATTATTGCTGCTGTGCATGATACTCGTACGATAATAGCACGTTAAGTTTTATATATAAAATTTCTGAAATAAATCTTTTGTAGACAGCCACTACTAAAAGCGGCTCCTTCAGTCCAGCGTATCGTTCTAAAAGTTCACTATTTTGGCACTAGGGCTGAAAGTGAGACGATGCTGAAGTGTACAGGCTGTTATTGCAATCAAAGAAAACAAAATACTTTCGCCTGACCGTATCAGCTACTACTGATTTTAATGTTTCATTAAGCGATTTGTATAATTGAATTAATATAAAATGAACGTTAGTAAGACTGTCTAAAATATAGTGAATTACGCACGTGGCAAAAATGATTTTATTAGTGACTTTACTAGCCTTTACTAGCCTAAAAAATACACACGTGGTAAAGGTGATCTGCCTATCGACCGCGTGCCGTGACATTTCCCACTCGGAAAATGAAAGGTCATTTTTACCACTCGTATCGTGAATAACTATTCTTTTAAAATTGAAAAGAAAATCATTTTGTAATGTTAGGTAAAAAAGGGTAAACAACTAAAGAGTGGTACAGTTTTTAATCTCCTTCTGATAGTTGTTATAGAAACACTTGTCATTTATTGTCACAATTATGACAAATCTGGTCACAGTGAAATTTCAATTGTATGCTTTGTCATAAATACCATTACCCATAACCCTTTCGATAATGTTGCGGAAATTTATAAGTATTAGTGTTTTTTATCAAATTATTGTGAAACGTCCGTTTCTTAAAAATGTGTTACATTTTGATGGAATCTTATATCTTCTTAATCTTTCATCTTTGAAAAAACAGGACGTTATATTTTGTCCATTTCATTATGAAATTGCTTCTCCGGTCTGAGTTCTTTTACCGTATAATGTTTAGTTGATGTATTAGCTTGATTCAATAATTATAATTATCACAATTTATGGAGCCGCTCACCCAGTTGTACAAACCATATTTTCGTTATATTACTTTCGTTTTATACAATTTCGGTTAGCGTTTATTTGTTTTTAATTACATACCACTGATTACAACTGCAAAGCCTTTGAAACCTCTTTTTCAGAAAGGCAAAATCAATTTGTCACCCGATGACCATTTATATGTTTATTAAATGCCAAATGCAAATCGCCACCTAACCAAACCGTTTCTTGTGCACATGGTCATTATTAGCGATTTTGCGTCCCTTCAGCAGCACGGAATAATATTGTAACGGCGAAAAAACAAACGCACAACTACGGCTGACACTGCATCTGCCGCATCCCAGGACCAAGCTTTTTCTCCGAAGCGTCGTGCGCCGCCAGCGCTATCGTGCGTCATGATGCTGTACTATCACGTGCGCCCGTCGCCGTCGCCACCAGCCGCTGCGTGTCAGAGGCCAGTCTGCTTCGAACCCGCGACCGTAACCTCCGCTGCAGTCTCCGTGCTCATCTCCGCCGCTAACATTATCTCCCCTACCACACCAGCTTTGCCAACAAAGCCATCACCTTTGTCACCGTCACCATTATTTTATTTTATTTAATAGGTAATTATTACAGCCAAATTAGAAAACTTGATGCAATGTGGCTAGGCCGAAGGCCTTTAAGCCATTACAATACCTACATTCTACCGCGTTCTAACCTTTCGCCTTCTGGTATTCACCCCAAATGGTCTCTCCATCGCATCAAAGCCGTGGAAACGAGACCATAAGGTACGGTTGAGGAAAAAACCCCTGAAGGGGGAAAAACCTGCCGTCAGAAGCCGAGTACATGCTACTCTATCCGGATTTTAAACTATTTATTTATTTGGCGCGGGCGTCAGGCATTCTCCTTCCAGTGTTTGGCCGTCACCATTATTACAGCGTCACCGCTAGTCACGGCGTATACTAGCCTAGCATCAACGCATCTCTTTACCGGTCCTGACTTCTTTTTCTCCGCCGTTTCTGCCACCCTTTCCATCGTCAAATCCACCTCACCGATTCGCCGCCAACACCATCACCATATCATGACTAGGGAGCGGATTTCTGTGATTTTACACATGTTTGTTCATTGCTTCAGGGCTTCAGGGCAGTTTGTTAGAATTGGATGCAATTACATTAGTATGTTTGTGCATATTTGTGCATATTTAGCCAATATTTTCTGTTGGTGCATATTCGTGTAATTATAGGTGTTTATTTTACATATTTCATTAAAATAGAGACTTATCTCTCAATCGTTTTAACTTTTCTTACGATCTATTTATTTGTGAGCGTTCATCGATTACAAAGAGCTTGTCACAATTTGAGTTTTTTTCTACAGAAGATAAAATACTTGTGCAAATGTAGGAAATTTTTTGATATCATATTTTTTTAAACCAGGCAGAAAAAATGCAACAAAACATACAATGTACTGTACCAAGGTGAATATTTACTTTAATTATTTCTCCCGCAAAGTAAGGTACATTATATTCTTTTTGCACAAAAATATATCTTTTCGTTCCAAGCAAGCTTTTCCTGAATTTTATCAAGAAAGGCTTATGCAGGAAATTATATATTAATAATTTTAATTGCATATTAATTTTAATATTTTAGAATTTTTAATTCATAAATGCATGTTTTTAAGAGCATTGTTAAACATTCTTTACGGCATAAAATCCTCTTCCTAATCATTATAATTCTCCCCATTACCTCCACCTGCCATCGCCACCTTCACCGCCATTACTAACACACCGCCTCCATCCCAACACTTGCCACCTCGATCACCCGTGTCCTCCAACAGGGCTGCCACCACCACCACCACAATCACCTTCGCCACAGAAGCTCGTGCCCATCCCACCGTTTTTATTGGCCGTTGATTACGAATTCCGGTCGGGCCCTCTAATTAAACGGGTGCAGACAATCGTTTTCTCATCAAATGTCAATCAATGGGCACAGATTGGACTTTTCAATCGCTTGTTTGCCCAACTTGTGTGACTGTCGCGGGCTGTTGTGTGCCTGCGTAAGGTCGATTCGCAGCGAGCAGTTGTGGGTTAAAAAGAGAGATCGAACTGTTGCTGTGTAATGGGTGTAGGAGTCAACACAAATTTCGCGTTGGATGTTTTTAGAGCTACAGATTCCGAATGATGCTTTTTAAACGTTGTTTTGTGTTGTTTTGAATTTTTCACCTCTCTCTGAGTATTGTGACAATTGCATTGGTCATTCTGCAAACTCGCAGGTAAAACTTCTGATCTGATAAAATGAATAATGTTGTATTTTCGTAATTGAGGTTCCGTGTTGTCATTAATTGTATGTATTCTCTGGTCAATCGTTTGAGAGATTTTTTGACACTCATTGATGCAAAACCAAAGTGGGGTGTGTGTGGCCGATGATAAATGTAGAAATGATTCGTAATTATTTCACAAACCTTAACTATCTTATACTCGAGTCGTTTTAGTCATTATTCTTCTCAGTCCGAAAAATAGAGAATATTTGTAAGACATCAATGTATTTATGTTGCGAGAATGCAAGAAAAATACATTTTAAAACTTTAAGAAATATATTTTTTGTTTATGTCCTGTATTTCAATATTTCTTATTGATTGTCAATATATGTTTGCAAATAAAAGTATCCAAAGCTTTTTATGACAATCATTTATTTCAGCAATTGCACAACGTTTCGTAACTCGTTTTATTACATAATCAGGTGCTTAGTGAGGGAACTGCTATCCCATTGAATTACCTCTGCGGTAGAACAATCGAGGAAACATTACGAAATTAACTCACACTCACTACAGGTGATATCAGATAACTAATAGTTACCGACAGACCTTTTTCAAGGAATAAATGACACCAACAGGCGTATGAATATGCCATATATAGGTTGCTACTAAGCCACTATAAAGAGTTGGTATAGTAAGCCGCCATTTTGGTGCATTGTGTAGCGCTGGAACTCAAAAACATCCAAGGAAAAAAGGCGCGTCAGTACACGGAATACATTTTCACCACACATATGTGGAGTTCTCAAAACTTTGAAAACACAGCAATAACATTACAGCATATATCAGCGATCTGCCATTATCTTTTGTCAACTACACATAGTTAATAGATGGTAGAAAATCTAAATACTAGTTTACATCTTAATCTTCAAAAATGGTGTTACACATATTCAATATTATGAATTAGTGCACTAATTTTCCCTCATACTCGTAGATTGTCAAGAAGTTGAAGACAATAATACCAAAGCTTCCTATATGTTTGGATCAAATTAAATAATTTATGCATAGAAAAAGTACACCCCAAAACTTTTAATTAGTCACTTCAGACAACAGTGAAATAGCATGATAACTGATGCAGACTGTTTTTCATAATGTGATGTTAAGCATTTCTTAACGTATGGGTGAACTATCAAAAAATGGGTGAAATATCATATGATCTATGAAATTGTCGAAAATGCAACCTTTATAAAATATTCAACTACATTGACACAAGTGAATTTCTTCTCAAATTTGAAATTACAAATATTAGAAATGAATGCATTGTTCAGCTTTTGGGATCAAAGTTGCTGAACTACCAGACTTAATGGTATAAATGATTCTTTAAGGAAAACTACAAAGTCTGCTTTCACTTTAAATCATATTGTTCTGCTTTTGTTACTGTCAAATTCGCCTTCCACAGATATTGTGGAACTTACATGAGACGGTTAAAGATAGACAAAAGAAAAAGGAATATCACTTAGAAATTAAAAAAAAATATATTATGAATTACCAATAAGTTTCGGGTTCACAATCTATGTTATCTTCTTTTGTGGCCATTACGATATTCGTTCGTTTCCCCTCTGGTGGGACGAGCGGTTTGCTTATCGAGAACAAGTTCCCTGTGGACTGCATTCAGAGTAGCCCGCGCTTTACAGGCATATACACTCCCCCTCCGCCTTCAGCGCCCTCGTCTGCATCGCGTGGCCGACGGCGCACGAGCCACTAATCTTCATCTCGTGTGACGCTCCCCTGCCCCAGACGGCCACACCCAGCGCCGCCGCCCCCGCCCCCGCGCGCCTCGCAGCCCCTCGCTGGGCGTGCCCTCCGCGTCCGCCCCGCCCCCGCGCCGCCCCCCGCCCCCGCGCCCCCGCGCCGCCCCGCGCCGCCCCGCGCCTCACTAGCCGAGGGCAGGTCGGCGCCGGATCTCGCCATCCAGCGGGGAAAGATCACCGCGCATATCCCGAGAACAAAACATGCACTACACTAACGTGACTAATGACCAAAGCAATTGACGGGCCCGGAAACACGAAAAAATCAAATAAAATCATATTACAGGCTAAGGTGAGGTGAATATTAGAGGACAAAGGAGAAAGGTTTAACAAGTTGCAGAGATATAGCAAAGTGTATCCATGGATGCCTACTTCTATCTATTCTATTGAATTACCCGCCCGCTGTGCTCCGCACCTCTCCGACGTGTTCTCATCTGGATATACCCTGTGTTTATGTCTATTTCACTAACAAAAATATAGTTGTTCTTATTGGAGTTAGAATTTCACTCATTCTATAACTAACATTAATAATCAAATTAAAAAAAATACACTTATATCCACTAGGTATATATCAAATTAAAAAATATTCTAGGTATATTCTTTATGTAAAATTTATGTATTATACCAATACTTTGAATCACTTTCCAAATGTAAAACTTACTTTTTTAATATTTTCACGCATATTTTTGAAGAAAAGTTTAAAACTTCTCTGTTATTTCAATATTATATTTCTTCTTGCTCTCGTTAATTTAAATAATAATTTCTTCACCACCCAAAGGTACGCTTTCACTCTTCACTACAATAAATCACTTCTCTAAAAAAATTCGTCCAATTTTCAGAGTTTTAGCATAGCACGTTTAAAATTTTTTTTTTTTTTGTGAATCATGCCTATTGTACTCCAGACCTTTAAAGGAAGCTAGCACAAACGTTTCATCGGTATTGGTTTAGTAGATTCAGAGATTATCACGCTGTAAGTCAACGCACTTCTGTCATTATATATTAGTATAGATACGAAAGCATAAATGACGCCATCCAACCGCAGATAAAAATCTACAATTATTTGTAAATAACATATGTTTTCGTGATATTTCAGAACTTTTGGCAGCATTCAGGGGTCAAACCCTGGGTACTAAGAAGTTCCGAATTGCAGTCTTCAGTAGTTGTGAGGCTACATGATGGACTTCCACATGCTTGTGCGTAGAAAATAACTTGACTGTCATTTCACTGTTTATGCTATAGTTACCATGGTTTAACAATAGATATAAATTTCGAACTTGTTATCGTGCTGTTTTGTAGCGTATCATCGGCGGATACATAGTAAGCGCATTGTTTACGCAGTGCTTTCATGATGAGTATGCGGTAATATAGTAAAAAGAAGCCACCATTGTACGGGTCCATACTTTTTCATCGCCAGCTCTTCACTCTCTACGTAGCGAGATAAACATACTCCACTAGCTCTATTTTCATAAGGTTTCCCGCAGCGCCAATTGTCCGTGGAAGCCCCACGGCCAGATCCGGTCGCTAGTTGCAGTCACGCAATGTAGATAGCGCGGGCGTTCACTGCACAGTGGGTTGAAGCTTCACCTAAAGCGCTCATGCCCATTTGTAGAGTTTTGAAGCATTTATGCAAACCAAAAGCAAAACATACAAATCAAGAATAACTAACGAAAGAAATAAAATATATTTTTTATAATTAGGTTTTTTTAATCTATATTCTTAATTTTTTCGTGCTTACGAACAATCGAATTTCTCGTTTAGTATTTTCTTAGCTCGTAAATTGAACACGAGTTACTTCTCTCTCTCTCTCTCTCTCTCTCTCTCTCTCTCTCTCTCTCTCTTCCTCTCTCTCTCCCTCTCTCTCTCGTTCTGGTTATTTCTCTTTTTCGGGCTTACGGGCATCCGAATTCCCTTGTAATATTTCTCTTAGCAGATTGAAACATCACATGGTGGAGTTAATTCAAGAAAGACGACGTTTAATATTGTCACATTTCAATAACGTTACGTTTCTTTAGCTTCAAAGATAATTAATTAATGCAAAAGAGAAAAATGTGAAAATTGACATTTTTTTCTGAAAATTTGTTTTTTTTTTGCTGAACACTGTAGTCTTCTTAAAAACACCTTGGTTTTTGTATTTTTGAATTTTCAAAAGATTAACTACTCTTTAAAAAAAGGAAAAGAAAAAAAACTGCTACGCTAGTAAGATAACAGTCATTTCACAAACAGAGGTCTGCGCCAATTAGCTGTCAAATTGGTCATTAAACTTTATGTAAACAGCTCTCTTAGGGAAGGAATTTCAGAACGACTTCTTAGGAATATAACATTCCCGGAACAACGTCTTAAAGATGTCACAGCTAAACTGCGAGCAACATTTCCTTCCGGCAAAAGAGTATTGTTTTCTGGAGCGTCAACTATCTAGGTCAATTGTCCCGTAAGTGTAGTTCACGTCATATCCCGGGACGTGACGGAGTTCTCACCGCTTGAACGAAAGATTCGGCGCGGACTGACACGTCGGTTTCTAGGTTTTTCCTATCAGGTATCACCTCCAATAGAACTCAGCCTCGGCAGGAACAAGCTCTGTGCTTCTGAGTGGTCTGCGATAAATGCCTTCAAACATTACATTAAATATTTTTGAAACTAGTGTTGCTAACACAGCACGTACTTTCTCTCCCGTATTTTCACGCAAAATTACGCGAAAAGTACTCAAGTATTTTGAAAACTTTACAAGACTTTTTCAAAATCTATCTTTAAGTAACAGATTTCATTCAGGGAAAACATCTTTACCTTCATAATTGCAGTTGTAGGAAAACGCCGATAAAAATTTGAACGTTTGCAATTTTCGAAAAATCAGGGTTTTCAACGAAACTGAGACCTGCATCAATCGTTTTAACGTCCTTCACACTAACATTTAATCAAAAAGTCTTTTTTTGAAAATTGAAAAAAAATTCCCGGAGCTTCATGTAAAGTACCCCCAAAATTGAAGTATCGCGTTTAAATTCAAGGGACCGCGAGATCAGCCAGATCGATTGGGGAATATCAATTTTGGAGAAAATCGGTTGAACGGTTTAGCCGCTAGCGGTGTTTATAGACGGACTGACAGACGGACTGACAGACGGACTGACAGACGGACTGACAGACGGACTGACAGACGGACTGACAGACGGACTGACAGACGGACTGACAGACGGACTGACGGACGGACTGCGGACGGACTGACGGACGGACTGACGGACGGACTGACGGACGGACTGACGAACGGACTGACGGACGGACTGACGGACGGACTGACGGACGGACTAACGGACGGACTGACGGACGGACTGACGGACGGACGTTTTGCCGTCAGTAGGTTTGTCGGTATCAAGGACCCACAAAACATGGATTCTTGCTATACCATACGTTAGAGGATTGTTTTTCTAAATTTAACTACTATTTTTATCCTCGTTTTCGTTACCAGGGCCCTGTAATAAGACTTTTTCTACCGAATATTCTCCTTTTTATTTACGCAGAATAACATATCTGTCTCTCATCTCCGTAGCGAGAAAGTAAAAACGGCCGTGGTTTTAGTTCTTGGCCCCATCGCGCACTACTTGCTGTCGCGCGGCGCAGAGCACGCGTCCATCGGAGGCGCTGCACGTCGCTCGCTTGTTTGCGGCCGTCACTCGTATTTGCGCGGCGTAATCCAGTTGCGCTTTTGTTCTGCCCCGCCCCGCCCCGCCCCCGCCGCCACTGCACGCGGATCGGATTTGCATTCAGTTGCATGCGCCATCCGAACTATAATGTTTTGATTGCTACTATCGCATTTTCATTTATTGTCGTTATTTTATGCGCGCTCTATTCAGCCTGTCCCCTCTGTGTTGGGCGTTATTTTGCGTACAGCTTGTGTTTTGAGAGGGCGAGCAAAAACTGTCATGCGCGACAGAATGTAATGCATTATTAATTGGTCGGTTGTGGGGGAAATTTGCTTGATAAAAAGCGGGTAACTTGATAAATTTCGGATTGCCTGGGGACAAGAGAGGAGTGAAACAGTGCTTTTAATTTCTAAGGAGGCAATTCATAATCGTTGTTAATGCTCTTTCTAATAAGCATGACGTTCTTTCATTTAATTTGTACCCATTCAGATGTGACGTATTTTCTTTTTCCAGTTTCCAAATGTAAACTGCTGTTATTTTTGTAATTGAACATTTTTGTAATGAAATCAATAAACATGTGGAAGATAAAAAAGCTGATGTAAATAAACAGTTTTCAAAGAATAATTGGAAACTGATTTGAAATGTAACTGTTGTAAATAAACGTCGGATTCTACCATTCGATAGAGTGTACTCATTTCTGCGAGTAAACGGGGAGGACTTCTGACTTTCTGAGTATTGTCACAGCATGACAAGGCCCGACCGCCTACAGCCCGTTTGACAGTTCTGACTATCCGGAATATAAAATATGAATGTATTTATCCACCTTCTTTGTCAGACTTCACTCCTGATGACATTCATGTGTTCGGGTACTCAAAGAAGCAATGGGAGGTAAGCATTTCAGAAGTGATGAAGAAGCGAGAACCGCGGTGCACGACTGGGTACAGACACGACCAAAATATTTCTTTCAACATTGTAACTATGCACTTCCAACGTGTTGAAACACATGATTGAACTATTTCTGAGAGTAGGTCAAAAAATTATGTGCATAAGTTGTTCCTCATTGATACAATACAAACTTATTGTACTTTCAAATTTTTCGTTTGAGTGATCTTTTATACCGGATGACATGTAATAGCTTTTTCTAAAACAGTCGTCTTTCAATTGATTGAATAGTATGTTTACTTCGCGGTACCGAGTCGCAAAGAAGTACTTGGCGGGGCACGTACACAAAGTTAATGGATTAATTTTTTCGTGTTTCCGGGCACGTCAACTACTTTGGTCATTAGTCCCGTTAGTGTAGTGCATGTTTTTTCTCCGGAGATGGCGGTGATCTTCCCCCGCTGGATGGCGAGATCCGGCGCCGACCTACCGTCGGGTAGTGGGGTTTCAGGACTCTAACCAGGACTCTCCCACTAGCGGGGCACCGCCCCAGCCGGGACAAGCTCTAACCTCCCGACCGGTCTCTCGGAATATGTGGTAGTGTAATGCATGTTAGTGTAAGTGTGTGTGTGTGTGTGTGTGTGTAAGGGGAGAGGATAGGACAAGGAATGGGAAGGACAGATCGCGCGCGGTCCGTGGTCCGTTTCTTAGGGTACTGCTCCGGCATTTGCCTCCATGAATTAGTCACAAAATTTTTGCACCACATAAAAATGACTTTGGTCTATTCATTTCAGAATTCCAGACTTGGCTCTTTTCGTCGCGGTGCCCGGAAATACTTCCTGGGTATGTCAAAGATTCATTTTCTGTTATGGTTACTTAATTAACTATTGCGGTATGTGTACGGCAAAGCGCATTTTTCCGATCAAAATCACTAAATGTAACTAGTGTTTACATGAGTGGTGAAAAAATTATGTTTATACTTTATTTATAAAAAACATGAAGTGATGACGTCGATTACAACCACCATTAGAATTTCTGAGATATTTAGTAACCTGTACAGCTTTGTACATTTTCGAAGTCAACAGAAAAGAAGAACTGACCGTGGATTATCCATTTTGTTAACTTGATCAAAGGTTTTGGATAGTTTGCGAGTGAAATAATTAAGTTATTTTGACGACCGTGAGTTCTTGTCT
This sequence comes from Teleogryllus oceanicus, assembly GCA_964035755.1. Taxonomy (NCBI): domain Eukaryota; kingdom Metazoa; phylum Arthropoda; class Insecta; order Orthoptera; family Gryllidae; genus Teleogryllus; species Teleogryllus oceanicus. The sequence continues at coordinate 801,401 of CAXIVR010000012.1, forward strand.
AAGTACTTAGCTTTTGTTTGTTTACGAGTGAAGTGCCTTCATTGCTCCATGGATGCACCGACGGTACTGAGCATATGGTACGTTTGAATTGGCACGATGACATTGACTTATTTGTCTTGGTTGCAATGATATATTACTGTCGGTTAGAGTTCATGTTTATGGAAAGACAATGGCGACGGCATGTGATAAGTTAACTTTAGTTTCCTTTTCGAGTAAGGCGTACTTCGGTGATCAGCCAAAAATTGACGTAAACAAATTAGGTGTTTTGGAGGCTGTAATCCCAATCATATGGCATATTGTAATTTTTCTATTAAAAAATAATGAGAGAACTACGACAGTACAGATGGTATCCGATTTCACAAGTATAATTCAAAACATGTTTCAAATTCGTTATTGTGTCTGTGTTTTAATTGCGCTTATGGGACGCAAATAATATTTATCTTCAAGACTGACAAGAAATTAAAGGTATTGATTATTGATTTATATTAATGAGTTAATTCAAGTAGTTTAGAGTTGTTGAGAAACCATAACATGCATATTTGTTTATTTTGATAGATATTGCACAAAAACTGAATTATTATTACTAATAAATTTGTAATGGTTATTATTTGTTGCACCTTGTTATTGTTATCGTGTGTTTTTGGAGACGATCACTTTGAAGATCTATTCTTTAACTCCTGGGTTTTTATTGTGGAAGCGGTTCAGGACCATCACACAATGTCTCTGCCTGAAAGTAGAATTGCAACTATTATTTAACAAGAAGACTATCCTTCGACATTGACCGTTGTTCTGATAAAGGATGTAATCAGCTAACTCAAATACCATTTAGTAATATCATCCACGCTGTAGTAATAATATGGCTGTAGTAATTGCTTTGAAACTAATTGTAACCCCTCAACTCTCAAAGGTAAATGCGTGCAGACGCGTAGACAGGAACTAATGTGAAGTTAATTACAGGGGAAAGTAAAAGGGCTTCCTTTAATATATCAGAGTTTTGCGCAAGGTTAAGTCATTTAATTATTGTATGTGTAAGATATCAACTGTAATTAAATTCTCTAGAATTTGAGGAGTAATTATACTTATGTTATCACATTTCGGCACATGAGGTAATTGGATAGCAAAAAAATGTAGAAAAGAGAAAAAGTGAGATAAATGTAAAAGCCTGCTTTTGAATTAGTAGTTAATCCACGTAACTACATCGTTAGTCTCTTACAACATTGTATTATAAACATGCAAGGAAATATATTCTACCACAGGAAGTCTGCAATGTTTGTTTACGGCTGGTAACCAACGAAGTTTCGCACATTCTTTCAGCAATGAAGCATATGCTTTTAAGTGTTTGACTGCCGAGAGATTATTGTAATAATCAAGCCGCTTATACATACACATTGCTTATTACTAAAACATTCCGTATGTTTAATTAAATTGAAATGCACTCACGGAGAGAGTCACTACAATAAATACTGTGATCGTATGTTAAGCTTCGTCTGTCAGAAGCACTTAAATGGCAGTTGAAGCTCACATTCAAAAACGTTTTGAATTTAGAGCGACGTTTTATTATCAGAGTTGGTAGGGTTTGGTCTGGGAAATGAGGATTTAACCTAACTTGGCTTTGGAGAAAATAACATTAAGCCTAATACGTATTAATTAACACATTTATTATCTCTCGACTTCACATTACACTACGGTTTTCTCCACCGACAGCTGTTGCTCAGCTGGTCTAATGGAAGGCAAGATAGCGTTACTGATCCTTATTTTCCCAACACTCTGCCGCGGTGTGTTGAGTCTTTCGTCAGCGTTGGTCGTCTCTTGTGAGTGATCCTCGTATGATAGTCACGTTGTCACTCGTGTCGTAATGGTCCGTAATTTTGTCATTTTGTGTATGTCCGTTTAATATTATCTATTCCATCTAGTGTTTGATCTCTAGGAACATTTTATTCTATTATTCTCTCACAGTTACCTTCTCCAGTCCGGACTAACGATCACGCACCATCTTTTCTCGAGTGTTTTGACCTCTGTACACGGCGCGACTCTTGATAATAATAATAATAATAATAATAATAATAATAATAATTCTTTTTTGATTAATATCCTATCGTACAAATCAAATATAAATCAAAACAATAGTGATGTGAGAAAATTGTAACGGCGAGTCTCAGTATAATCACTGATTTTGAGACTGACTGACAAAAACTACAAAAGTCCATATAAACAATAAATATGTAAATACAATAATTCTAAGTTATAAAGATAAAAGTGTAATAAAATGTAGAAAAATGTCGATTACAGTGCCTCGCAGAATGTACCATAAAAAAGACTTTAATGAATTGAAATAAAAATTGAAGTGGAGTAGAAAAAAGTTAAAAGGAAAATAAGAAAAACCTTGCATTATCGAAAGTTATCGCGTATAAACTCTTTAGCCCTCCGAGAACACCCTGAGATATTCAAAACCTTCAAGTCGTGCAGGAGTTGGTTATTTAAATAACCTCCAAGACAGCGATAGGACGCTTCAAATCGAGCTGTACGACACGTAGGCAGAACAAGTGTAGTACCATCATTAAGCAAAGTTCTAAAATTTCTGTCAGTTAAGTCCCAAAATTGTGACATTTTCTCCCTGATGTAAGGGATATACTGTTCTCTTTGGGAACTTTTTATCTAAGCTCGCAGACATACTTTGATTTCGTGAAATATACAGACTCCGTCACAGATTCGTCCTACATTCCCCGTGAAAACTTGATCGCCTCTCAACTTCTGTACTCCTCCAGAGTATACTGACTTCTCTCTCATCTCTAAAAATCTTTATATTGCCCGGCTACCCTTTTGGCCAATAATCTCTCCTACCTGTGCGTGTAGCCTGAGTTTGATTTTTTCCTCATTTATCGTGCAGGTCGCGGGGTTCTCCGATTTCCTGATGAACTCACACACAAATATTAGTTTCACTCTAGGTAAATTTAAATGAAAATAATTTTATTAACTTTGTAAATACAACCAATGAACAATCGTCTCACCCAAAAATGGCCGAGAAATAAATGTACAAATACAAACTTACACATACTTATACACATTTTTAAAATAAAAATGTTCAAAAACATGACCTAATGTTCTCAAGGCATTCGACTACTCAATTCATGAACACACTTTGATTTCAGTCCTATTCACTCTTCCCAAAATCAGCTGTAATAATTGATTGATTGGTTTTTTCGTGTTTACGGGCACGTCAACTGCTTCAGTCATTAGTTCCGTTAGTGTAGTGCATGTTTTTTTCTCGGGAGATGGCGATGATCTTCCCCCGCTGGATGGCGAGATCCGGCGCCGACCTACCGTCGGCTAGTGAAGTTTCCCCCTTTTCAGGACTCTCCCACCAACGGGGCACCACCCCAGCCGGGACAAGCTCTAAGCTCCCAACCGGTCTCCCGGAATATGTGGTAGTGTAGTGCATGTTAGTGTAAGTGTGTGTGTAAGGGGAGAGGATAGGACAAGGAAGAGGAAGAAAAGATCGCGCGCAGTCCGTGGCCCGTTTTGTAGGGTACTGCTGCGGCATTCGCCTGGTGTTGATCAGAGAAATCACGGAAAACTACCGATCAGAGCAGCCGGCCGCTAGAATTCTCCTCCAGACAGCGACTGAATTCGACCTACCTGGAAAGCTAGTGTCGAAAATCCTGCCGCCATCAGGACTCGAACCTAGGACCTCCCGGACAGAAGCGCTGCAATGAAGTTATGCTCTTCCTAGGACTGACCTGGCATGTGTATCTGCCCCTTGAAACTACTCATGATCTTGTGGCCAGCGGATACTATTCTGGCGACGTGGGAGTTGCGCGTGCCAAATATATGCACATATTTTACGTTTTTATTACAATAAATTCCATTCCCTATTTATAACATTCTCCCCAGACCAAATAGGTTTCATCTTGGAAATCCACTATCGAATCGTGATTCAAAGGTTTCGTTGTTTTACGTCGCAAATGTCCCTTGTCATTTCGCACGTGGCCCAAGAGTTACATTTGACTAAACAATACTTGACTACGTAAATAGTAAGCTGCGAATAAAAGATAGATGCCATGTAGTGTAATATAGCAAACACACTATATATTTACTATATGGTTAATATTGTAAACAGTTAACAAAACAAAAATAGTCAATGTTCACAATCTATTTTAAAGATGTATTCACACACATGAATTAAATTCCTCCATTCATCTCCATTGAAATATATTCTGTTTATGTATTCATATTTGTAGCTTCTAAAATTCGTTGCCGCAAAGAATATGTTATTAGATAAATAAGATGTAAACGCACGATTTCCTGTTGCAAGTAAACAAATCCGTTATCGATGACGCTGTCGCTCACTCCGAACATCGAACGTGTGAGAGATATTTATTAATTTACTAAAGGAAAACAAGTTAGTTACAAGCATAATATTATTATTTCTCTAGACAATAAAGCATAGCGAAGCGTTTGTAATTTACAGCAAAAATCAATTTTCTTAATATAGAATGGATAATTATTAATTAATTAGCAATGTTTTGTATAATGCTTTTATAAAGTTCAACTCACAAAGCAACCAAAAGAGAATTAATTTATAATTTGAGCGAATGAAGACTTTATTTTCCAGTGCCAAGCCTTTTCGCCAGGGATAGGAAATAGTGCACACAATAGGGAATATGAAACTAATGCTGCTATATCACATATTTTCTCAAAAATAGCTCCAATTTTTTCTTCAAGGGTTTTGTACGGGTAGCCCAAAATGGACTGTATAAGATGACATGAATGACTTTAATTTTATGTTTTGTTTTTTCGAAAATGGAAAAATCCAAATATCTCTTATGTCGTCAATATTTACATATCGGGCTTTTCATATACATTAATACATTTATGAGGACAATTGTTTAAATAATATCTTATAAAAATTAATTTTTTTAACGTTTGGGGAAAAAGAACTTGAAAATGTGCATTTTCGGAAAGGTTAAAACATTTTCATAAAAAGGATTTTTTTGTAGAATATATGAATAAACGACCAAATTTTACCCTTCTACAATATTATTGCAGACATATTTCAATTGTAATATTAACGATGTGAAAAAATGAAGAAAGTAAAAACAAAAATGGTTTTAGACGCCAGTAGATCGCAGCTGAGAAGATGGTGGGGCAAAACTGAAGAGATAGAACAGATTGACGTGATAAGTAGTACTAGAAAGTCTGTTCTATTGAGAAATGCCTAGTTTTTATGATGTTTTCACACAAGACAGTACAGGGAGAAATGGCTCAACTCATATCACTGACCCCACCCCTTGAAGTCCCACTGACCGGGAGGTTCTAGGTTACAGTCTCGATGGTGGCAGAATTTTCGACACTAGCCTTTCAGCTAAGTCGAATTCAGTCAGTCTGGAGTAGAATTCTGGCAGCCGTCTATTCCGATCGGTAATTTTCCATGATTTCTCAGATCAACACACTAGGCGAATGCCGGAGCAGTACCCTATCAAACGGGCCACGGACCACGCGCGACATTTCCTTCCTCTTTCTTGTCCTATCCTCTCCCCCTTGCACACACACAAACTCACATGCACTACACTACCATATATCCCGGGAGACTGGTCGGAAATTAAGGGCTTGACCGGCTTGGGCGGTGCTCCGCTGGTAAGAGAGTCCTGGTTAGGGGGAAACCCCACTAGCCGAAGGTAGGTCGCCGCCGGATCTCGCCATACAGCGGGGGAAGATCACCACCATCTCCCGAACAAAGAAATGCACTGAACATACGGTACTAATGACCTTAGTTGCCGACGCACCCGGAATTACTAACAACCAACCAACAAGACGGTACTACGAGAAGTGTTTGAGATCACACGGCTGATAATACAAGTAAAATACTCGGTTTTTGCTGTTTATCGGCGTAATGACGCTAACGCAGCGGGGCGGAATGGTTTGCTTTGCGACCAGTGCTTCGCGCTCCCGGCGGTCGTCTCCGCAACGAGGCCCCTGCGTGGCCCAGGGAGCGAGATCGCCCATGCGAGCGGGCGCCCGCAGCTCCCCCCCGCCCCCTCGCTCCCCTTCCTCGGCGCCGCCACCGCCGCATCTCCGGTCTATTTCCGCCGCATTGTCTTGCACTATCGTTTCAATTAAGAGCTGCGCGGCGCCTGGCCTGTGTGCAGCGTGGCATCGTTACCTCCCGCCCCTGCCCCCTCCCCCGCCCATGTCGCCGCCCCGCCCCTGCCCCCGCCCCCGCCTTTGCCCCGCCCTCGTCTCGCCACCGTCCCCGTCCCCGCCCCCGCCCCCGTCCTCGCCACGCTCCCGTCCCCGTCCCCTTCCCCGCCCCCGCTCGCGTCCCGCCCCCGCCCCGCCCCGCCCTCGCCACGCCCCCTTCCCCGCCCCGCCCCCGCCCTCGCTCCCGCCCTTGCCCCCCTCCGCGCCCCCGCACTCGCCTCGCCCTCGTCCCCGCCACCGCCCTTGCCCTCGCCATCGTCCCCGCCCCGCCCTCGCAATTGCCCCCGCCCCCGCTCCCCGCCCCCCACTTCTGGCGCCCTCCAGCGGGTGACAACTCACCATGCAGGGAGCAGCGCTGACGTCACGCGCTCAGTCATGCTGCACAGAAGCGGCCAAGGATGGTCGCTGGGATTCGTAGTTATTAGTGACGAATTTAGTACCTTGTTTTGGAGCAGCTATGGTGTCGATCTAATTGGCTTTGGATGTTTAACTGATTGGAGAATTCATAATTTTTAATAATCGCGCGGTTAATGTATATATGCTTATATTCAAACTAGTGGTACTACAACCGCACATACTTTCTCGTATTATCGGAAACCGGTAAGTAATATTTAAAAATATTGCATTTTCTTCGCTACTAACACCTTAGCTATTACTCAAAAACGTCCAATTCAAACAAAGTGCTTGTGATGCATATCTGCTTTCATGTCGATAGTCAGGAACAGACATCGTTTCTTATTATGACAAATGAAACAAACAGGAATAAATTCGACGGTTACAGTATTCGCAGCCAAATATACAGAAGCGCAGTTACGACGCTATGTCATTCGCAAAACTATGTGTATTCGCTTGTCGAATGTCAAAACTATATGCATTCACTTGCCGAATAATATTAGTCTTGGTAAAAACGTTTATTTCCACCTGTATTCAGATTTGAACTTGTTTATCGGTTAGTCATAGTACATTATTCACAGTTGATAAATAACTGTAATACTAATATACTAGTTAAATTACTAATATTCTACGATTTGTGATATTAAGTTAATTTATTACTGCATTTTTGTATATTGACACTGCCTCAAACGAAGTGCAGGAAAATAAAACTTTAAGTAGTAAGTCCGTAAGATCAATCACGGTGAATCACGGTTCTTCATGACCCTAAGAAACAATTTGGCCCTTACCGACCTTAATTTTTTATTAAAGTAAGTTTTAAATTAGCACAGCTTTTATAGAAAAACTTTCGCAGGCATAGGTATCATTAAATTATTGAAGAGGTTCTAGGATTAATGTACCTTTTTCTTTTATTCAATATGCAGTAAAATATTTTAGGAATCGGATGATATTAAATGTAATATTCTGAGCAATAATTTAAAAAAACTGCTGCAAAACTCATCGCAAACTGGCTCTCGTCCTGGGAGTCACGCTGTACAATTAATGCTATTGTCAGCACTGTTTCTCTTATGGCACGAGTGAAAACCGGGACAAAAAAATATGAATTATCAAATAGGTTTCGAATAATTTTTGAAAGGTTTATTTGGAAACACCATCTCGACGTTTAACAACAAGCTTCTCAAATATCAATTCCGACATTCTTTTGAAAATTTCATTTTAAATTAAATGATTGCTTGAAAGAAATACATCAATACATTGATAATACAAATTGAGTAGAACGTAAAAGTGCGAGAAAGTTCCGCACACACGGACGGACAGAATGTGAAAGGACAGGACAGAAGGACAGAAGGACAGACATACAGACAGACAGACAGATAGACAGATAGATAGACAGACAGATAGACAGACAGACAGATAGACAGACAGACAGACAGATAGACAGACAGACAGACAGACAGACAGACAGACAGACAGACAGACGGATGTTTTGACGTGAATTGATTTTTCGGTATCAAAGGCGCATACATCATGGACGCCACGTGTAAGAGGAACTTTTTTCTATACTTGGAAACTGCTAATAAGAGTTTTTGTGTCGAAAATTCCCCGTTTTCCGTACGATTATAATAATTTCTTTTATTACTTTAGTAAGTGCGAGAAAGTAAAAAAAAAAATAGTACAAGTAGAAATCCTTTTTCTAAATATATAAGTATTGTAATAAGAGGGAGTGAATTTGTGTTTTTTTTTCACAAACAAATTTGAGATTCTGTAACGATTGCTCTCAATTATAGCACGATCTCATTTAAGAAGATGACAAATAACATAGGGGGATTTGCGATTGAAAAGTGTTTCTCTAAATTTGGTCACACCAAAAAAATGCTACTAGAAACGATGCAACCCGCAATGCACCCAGGCAGGTATTGTTGCAGGACAGTGTGGGAAGACACGGCACGGGACCAGAGCAGAACGAGTACGAGTAAAGCGTGCAATAGTGCTGAGGTAAACTTTTATTTTCTTTGCAGTGGTATGTGTAATTGCCTTCGTCAAATATGGTATACAAAGAAATTTGTAATTATTAAAAGTAAGTAGTATTTTGTTAATAGTAAAATATAATGCTTGTTTTGTGCTAAATAGACTTTTACTCTGAATCATATGCGATTACCAATATCAATAATTATTTTTGTTTAATCTTAGTTGCAAAAACAGGATTATCTTCGTGAAGGTACTATAAAACAGGATTATCTTCGTGAATATACGAAAAATGCAACTCCAATTACGGACTGATATGGCACGAATGGTAATCGAGGGCCTGTCGGGCTTTTAGAACGAGTATACAATGCTTTTAGAATGTTGTGATCTCATGTATACTAAAGTGCTTTAGAACATGAAACCAGAGTGTAATTTTAAATACCTTAATAAATATGAGAAAGACAATTTTAACTTCGTTAATTACAATTCTATTTCTAGAATACAAACCGAAGGAAATGTTTTATACGCAAGTGAGTTTTTTTGAAGTTTATAATACAGCTTGTAAATCAATGTCTAAACCATAATTGCTAATAAACCATATTGAGAAAAGATATAATTAAAGTGATAATTAAAACAATTTTTATTTTATCTTCTCATCTAGGACTCAGTTGAAGTTTCAAAAGAAAACCAACCACGCCGGCCAGTAGAGCAGAACAGTCGTTTGTGTGTGCTACAGTGATAGCGGATTCGGCCTGTTAACGAAAACAAAAGCAAACGAAATTGTAGGTGAACGAAATTAATTTTATCTCATCAATTAATTATTTCCACTGAAGCTTTTGTTAATTGAATATAAATGAAACCTGCTATTTTTCCCCAACTCAAAAGACAGTAAGGCAGTTTAACACATTTAAATTCAGTGATCATTCAAAATATGAACAATGCTTCAAGAGTTACTATCACACTTACCAAAAGACAAATGATTAAACCACGAATACGTCTACAGTTGAAGTAATAACATGAACAAATGAATAATAAATTATATAAAAAAAGAAAATCAAAATATTAGCAAGTAACAGCTGTATAATACATTGTGATAAGGCTAGAGGAGAGACTGTGAATAGAAGAGCGTAAAAGCGGAGACCCAACACAAAGGTCTGAATATACGCACATATGTGTATGCATCTCATCAATGCGTTTGCCTCTCAGTTGACAGAATTAAAGACTTGCTTCGCCACGTTACATACTATTACCGGGAGCAAATAGTTCAGTGCGTCTACTGATGTCACTGCAGGGCCTGTGAGGTCCTAGGTTCGAGTCCTGACGGCGGCTGGATTTTCGATACTAGCTTTGCAGCTAGGTCGAATTCAGTCGCTGTCTGGAGGAGAATTCTAGCGGCCGGCTGCTCTGATCGGTAGTTTTCCGTGGTTTCTCCGATCAACACCAGGCGAATGCCGGAGCAGTACACTAACAAACGGGCCACAGAAAGCGCGCGATCTGCCCTTCCTCTTCCTTGTCCTATCCTCTCCTCCTTACACACACACTTACACTAACATGCACTACTCTACGGGAGCTTAGAGCTTGTCCCGACTGGGGCGAAGCCTCGCGGGAGAGTCCTGGTTAGGGAAAACCCCGCTAACAGGCGGTAGGTTGGCGACGGATCTCGCCATCCAGCGGGGGTAGATCACAGCCATCTCCAGAGGAAAAACGTGCACAGTACGTACAGGGGGTAATGACCAAAGCTTTTGACGTGCCCGGAATCAGTAACCAACCAACCAACCAACCAACCCGAGGTGGGCATTTATGCTCTTGCCCTTTATCACCCCTCCCGCCGGTTGACGCCGACCTAGCTGAAAAGCTCGTGTTGAAAATCCTGCCACCGTCGGGACTCAAACCGATGACCTCCCGGTCAGAGGCACTGCAGTGACATAAGTTGATGCCCTGAGCCACCGTTCCCGGTATTATCGGTTTTTGTTTGGGGGCACTTTTCGCCCACTTATTCTGCCATATCCTTTCTGGGCTTGCAACCCGGGATTTTTTAGCAGAGGACTGATTTCGGAATTACCCGATTGCATCCTGCGGTTAGGTTTCCGTCGCATCCCATTCCAGGTAATCCTCTTTCACTTTTGGCTAACTGAGAAGGCTTAGCTCAATTGCATGCCGGTCGGTAGTTTGGGATGGAGAAGGAGGATATGATTTAGTTAAGTCTCTATTTTCAGGAACGGAAATAGATGTTCTTGCATCACTCGAGAGAAAATCTCGCACACAGGTCAACGTTACAAAAAGTTTGGCATTCTGTGTGCAATGTAACTAAAATATACTTACTTGAGTTATGCATATTTTAATGGAAGATTTAGTTCCCTTTTCTCTCCTTGGAGCGGCACACCATGCATGTATAACTTAGTTTCAATGAATTAAGAACATTCGATTCAGTTAATTTCAAAATAAGTTTTCTTACTTCAACTGAGCATTAAATACTAGCGTTGTACAAAATGAATAAAGTTAAATGGAGCATTTGTTGCTTTTTTTCACGTTATTCAAATACGTACGCGAAAGGACGATCTTGGAACTATTGATACCTGTACGAGCTCTTTCTTGGACTCATGATGAAAACCTAACGGGATGCAATAGGGCTCTCCCGTTTTATGTTACAAGTCTTAGAGAAAGTTCACTGCGAGACTCATCCGAGATTCGTCCACTGATTTGAGAGGGTTTAACGAGGTGGCCACTCGTCGTTTTGCGGTCTGCAGTAAAACTTGTGGGAGTGGTGTCGATGTTTCACAGCCCGGCAGAAAACCGTCCTAAGCCGCATCTGAAGACCCTTTTGGTTGGTTGGTTGGATTTTCGTTTTTACGGGCGCGTCAACAGCTTCGTTCATTAGTTCCCTAAGTGTAGTGAATGTTCACGGGAGATCTTCCCCCGCTGGATGGCGAGATCCGGCGCCGACCTACCGTCGGCTAGTGGGGTTTCCCCCTAACCAGGACTCTCCCACCAGCGAGGCACCGCCCCAGCCGGGACAAGCTCTAAGCTCCGACCGGTCTCCCGGAATACGTGGTAGTGTGCGGCATTTAAGTGTAAGTGTGTGTGTGTGTGTAAGAGGAGAGGATAGGACAAGGGAGAGGAAGGACAGATCGCGCGCGGTCCCTGGCCCGTTTGGTAAGGTACTGCTCCGGCATTCGCCTGGTGTTGATCGGAGAAACCACGGAAAACTACCGATCAGAACAGCCGGCCGCTAGAATTCTCCTCCCGACAGCGACTGAATTCGACCTAGCTGAAAAGCTAGTGTCGAAAATCCTGCCGCCGTGGGGAGTGGGAACCTAGGACCTCCCTGTCAGAGGCGCTGCAGTGACATCAGTTGATGCACTGAGCTACCGCTACCGGATAAGAAGACCCCTTTCCTTCCTTTGGCACCAAACCTCTCTGGAGCGTTTTTCACACATAAATCTCCTTCTCAACGGTATACGTTCCGTCTTAGCCCGGTTCACTCACACAGCCTATATTGCTTCCTTTCACCCAGTCTCATCCCTCCACGTTCAATCCATTCCCGTTTCATTCATCCTTCTTCCATCCCCGTGCGAAGAATATCACATCTCTTCTTACTCTGTTATCTGAGAAATATGCCTCACTGTGTTCCTTAGACATATTTCTGAAAACGTCTGTGTCATCCAATTTAATACCGACTAATCAGCCTAACCTCAGTCTCAGTTTTACACATTTGGATTGGTAAAAAGAATAAACTTTCACAATAAAAAAGTACTTTACTAAATACAGATCCTACATTCTCGCATGCATATTTTGAGGCGTATAACTCATCATTAGTGCTCCCTATCAGATGTCCAATTTATTTTTTACTATCGCGATAATTAATTTACGATCGTGAGGGACAATTTAAGTATCTACATTCCCTTACGTTCCGTCTTTTCGTACTGAGTTATTCACTTTGCTAGTGTTCTTCCGTGTATAATTCTGCTTTCCACATGGAGACCAGTCTTGCTATTACTAAATCCGGCCGCTGGTTACCTGGGCTGGTTGTTTACCATTTTAGATAATAGATGACACTATATGTAGGTAGTTTATTTTGAGTGGTCGTTTCCAAACTAGCAATGTACCGGTCTACTCGTTAATTAACGTGTAATATCTGTTTACCAAGTATTTATGATATCGAGTTATGTGGTTAATGTTTATGCTCCCTTGTAAAAGGGCGTTCAGCTCATGGAACTGCGTTATTTAACTTGTCGATTCCTCTATTTCTCTGTAGATTGAACGAATTTAGCCTTGGGTTTCGACAGTGTGATTTATAAAAAAATTAATGATTCTTTTTCGTTTCTAATTAAATGCAATTTAAGAGGAAAATAAATGTAAGTACTCAAAATTTACATAATTTTCTGTTGTAGTTCCATTTATTTATTAGTCAAATAACATGATAAATTAAAATATGTGTAGTTAAAATGTTTTTTTGTTCAATCAAGAGACCACCAGACATCAAACATACGAGTAAGTATTAATTATACAGTCCATTACAATACATTTAAGTACAGTCCATCTACCTTCCCTTGCAGGTTTGTTTTTGATGTTAATTCCGAGTTTAAGCGACAATACTTTTTCAAACTTTCTTTTATCTAAAAAAAACAAAACAATTATTTAAAAAATTAAGCAAGCAAATGAGTTATTGATTTTAATTTTCTAGATCATTAAACGTTCAAAAGTATGGAATAAATGAATATCTATATTAACAAAAAACAGAAGATAATACATTAACCTTTACATTTATTTTCACGTTCTGAATACTCAGAATTGAAAATTGCTAGCTATATTGAAAGTGTTGAAGCTTTTTGCAACGCTTGATTTCGCATCCCATTAGACTCACGAAAGATTCCTAAAATGAGGCAGAGATAGCGGCGGAGTATAAAGCGACCTCACCAATACATCCCATGAATGTAAACATGTAGGGGATAAAGACAGATGCAAATTGAAATTACATCAGACGCCGATCCCACGTTACCACAGACCGAAGCGGAACACGGAAGGAACCGTTGAGTCCACGCCGCGGCGCGGCATTGCACGGCACGGCACGGCACGGCACGGCACGGCACGGCACGGCACGGCACGGCACGGCACGGCACGGCACGGCACGGCACGGCACGGCACGGCACGGCACGGCACGGCACGGCACGGCACGGCACAGCAAGGCACCGGCACGGCACCGCACGGCACCGCACGGCACCGCACGGCACCGCACGGCACCGCACGGCACCGCACGGCACCGCACGGCACCGCACGGCACCGCACGGCACCGCACGGCACCGCACGGCACCGCACGGCCCGCACGGCCCGCACGGCCCGCACGGCACCGCACGGCACCGCACGGCACCGCATGGCACCGCACGGCACCGCACAGCACGGCACGGCACGGCACGGCACGGCACGGGAGAAGCTGACCAATCCCGACGTGGCGTGCTTTGTGTCCCCGCCGTGACTCTCGCGCACTTCCGGTGACTTTCGAACACGCATTGGCCAGTAACACGCCGCATCATCACAAAACAGCTCGTTGGCGCCACGGCCCTCTCTCGTTATGAAGCTCCGACCTGAATGACGCTTTAATAATATTAATTTAATCAGGCTAATTGGTTAATTACTATAATGTCGCGGGCGCGAAGGTTCGTGCCCGCTGGTTGAATAGCCCGTGGTGCTATTCGTTCTGACGGAGAGGTTGGATCTGACTGAATGGAGGGACTATTTTCCTTCTATCAAATGTTTTTCGGGGAAGTCCTCTTTTTCCTTCTCGTTTGAGTGAGATTATTACAAGATTGTAGTTCAGTGGAAGACACAGTTAATCTATGGTATCATCAAACCTTATTAGAGATCTTTATTACTTACATGTCTGACGCGAGTCGCCATAATTGAATGAAATGATTTACTTCCTTTAATTCACTTTTCTTGCAGCAGTGGATTGATTAACGCAATGCGAAATACAACCGTATTCTAGTACGTGTTTACATGTTCCAGTGTATAACAGTATTAATCGTCCTTACATACTTTCTTCGCAAATTTCATTCCACGAACATTATAATATTGAAGTTCTTACGAGATCATAAATGTAGATGTATTGGCCGAACGAATTGATTTTTAACCTGATCTAAATACACGTAAGAATGTTACCAAAATTAGCTAAAAATGTAAATAGGATATTATTTCTTTCTGTAGTGGGTTTGGATACAATTTTCAACTTGACATTATCTTTAATAAACAAATTATTCGATATTTTGCAATTTCTACATAACCTACCTTCATATTCATTCAATTTTAATTTTGTAATTTTAGAACAAATAGGGAATTCAATGAAGGTGATACCTGCACCATTCTCTTAAACGTCTTCAAACTACGAACAACAATGGAGGAATCAAACAACAGGACATTTTGAAAATGCAAATGCATTTTGAAAATGCAAAAAGTTGCAATATCAATTTCAAATTCAAAAGGCCCCAGATCAGTAAGATCGATTGGAGAACATCAATTTTGGAGAAAATCGGTTGAACGGATTGAATCGGATAACACGTTTATTTTCAAGATTGTACTAAAAATAAATTGTAATAATTGGTAATAGTTATTTGAATTGTACTTTACAATTTATTTAATTATCTGGCAATGATGTTGTACGATAGGAATATTAAATTGATGATAAACTTATTTTAAGAATTCCCACCAAGCCACTCGTACTTCTCTCGTCACTTTCCGAGGCGTCGTCAATGTTTTCACGGCCCGCAAGCGACGGACGACAGCACGCGCGGAGAAAACGCGCTCCATATCGCATTTCAAGGTGACGCATCGAGGCAGCCGTCACGCGTGCTCCTAACATCCCACCTCGAGGTAAAACATTCAGGCGGACAGCGTTAGATCACGTGTCACGTCAGTTGGCGGGTGGCCCACTCTCCCGCAGCTAGGCGTCCCGCAAGGCTCGGGGCGCGGGCGGCAGCGCTGGAAATTCGGCGCGCGGGGCGGCACGCCCCCCCTCGGGGGCGGGGTCCGGGACCGGGGGCGGGATCGCGCTAAGTGCCCCCTGGCCGCCGCCGCCCCCGCCCCGGCCCCGGGGCCGAAAGTGCCCGACGGTGTCGCGTCCGCTCGCCTCTGCTGGTTTTACGGCCCGCCCTGGAGTCACTCGCCCGATGGAGCCCCGCCCCGTCCCCGCCCCCTCCCCCTCCCCATCGGCGCCGCCCCCGCCAACGCCTGCGAGACCGCGATGCCCCCGGGACGCGGGAAGAGAAGCCGCGTCGTAAAAATAAATTCAAAGAAGTCAAAACCGAGACGTTTTGAAGTAGGCTGTCCCAAGTTACGAAATGTGTGTACGAAGTAAATTGTAACATGTCGATCGGAGAACGTCTTGCTGAAAAGTCTCAATTTTGTTCAAAGGAGAAAAGTGTGTTCACTTTCGTTTCGATGAATTCTGTGTTTCTTTCTATCAGCGCCTGCGATGTCTTTAAACATTTTATTTTCCGGAAGAATTCCACGATGAATGATTAAGGGAAGTGCATATTAATACTGTTTTTAAAACAAGGTATTGCGAGATTAGTCAGAGAACAATTCAAAATAAATTAACTTAGTATTATCTCTTATTAATAATCTTCATAAACCAAGAAACATATAAAATCTTAATATTTGAATTTCTTTTCATACCAATAAACTGTTTTAACTACATAATAGAAAAGTGGTGACTAATACTTGAGTAGATAAACAGTATTTAATTCTAAATATCGATTTATGGTTTTGAAGTACAATTTTGTGCTTTGAATGTTCGGTGCTTACAAATCTACACATTCCCTGCCAAGTCTTCATTTATTAGTATCTGTCACCCCGCAAGCAATGCTACCATCATGTCCATGCTCATTATTCACGGTTTCACGCCTTTTTGTTAAATAAATTTCTTCTCTTCACTATCACACATTGCGATCTGTCACAACTTTCCCCTTGAGTTTTAGTCCCCACTATTCACAGATTTTCGACAGTTACACGAAATCTCCTTGAATGGATCAGAATTCAAATAGCATGTGCATTTATGTGCGTATAGTATATATTGTGTACAAATATTGGTGTATAGATGTATTATTATAACGAATCGAAATTAGATGTTATATTTCGTCGATATTGGACATCAAGATATGTATAGACACGGCCTACTGATATAAAATCACAGGTTGAAAATAATGTGATGGCATGTAGACTGTCAACTTAATAAGACGGACGGAATCAACAACTAGAGAAAAAATGTATAACCCGACCAAGCGACGTGTGGGACAGGAGAGAGTTCGTCCTATCGAATAGTACCCCGCAAACAAACCCATTAAATATTTAGGACTGCACATGGACACCAGACTGAATTGGAAACAACACATAGATACCAAAATAATTCAAACTAAAAACAAACTTCATCAACTAAAATCACTAATTAATAGGAATAAATACTTTCCATACAAAACAGCAACAATACTATAGGAAACAATAATCAGACCGACACTTCTCTATGCCTATCCAGTATGGATTAATGCTGCAAAAACAAACATAAAATTCAAATAGTACAGAACCAATTCCTTCGTACCATCACTAATGCACCCTGATTCATATCAAATCACCAATTACATAACGAATTCAACCTCGACCTCATCATTCACCACATTACATACCTATCCCATAAGTTCTTCTCTAATATTCACCACATTCAAACCTTATCATTGTTCAACCTCTGTAAAAATCCCACTCGAATCAAAAATAAATATACATTCCACATATTTTGTAAATTATTTTCAGACCTAGAATAATATCTACGAGGTGCCATCATGGTTTCTTCAACCACTGTATTACAGTTAAGTTAGGTTATGAGATATGAATTAAGTTTGATTGATTGATTGATTAATTTTTTCGTGTTTCCGGGCGCGTCCACTGCTTCGGTCATTAGTCCCGTTAGTGTCGTGCATGTTTCTTTTCTCGGAAGATGCGGTGATCTTCCCCCGCTGGATGGCGAGAACCGACGCTGACCTACCGTCGGCTAGTGGCGTTTCCTCCTAACCAGGACTCTCCCACAAGCGGGGTGCCGCCCCAGCCGGGACAAGCTCTAGGACCTCCCGGACAGAAGCACTGCAGTGACATCAGTTGATGCACTGAGCTACCGCTACCGGTATGAATTAAGCTATCACTACATATGTATAGTTTTATGAACTGATCTATATACAAAAACAATCAAATAATACATTTTCTTAAAAAAAGAAGAGAGATCGGTGAATCTGATAACAACGACGACGACCACGACGACGACGACGACAGTTGCGACGCGCGTTAGCACCGAAACGGTCAAGTCTGGTGCATCCATGTTTCTCTTCCAAAGTCATAAAACATGTTTGCATAGCATAGTACGCAATGCTAATTAATCCGCTCAATTAGTTTTTCTTCAGATAATTTTTCATAGAAACATTACGTTAATCACACAGAAAGCACTTAATAATTGGATCACTCATTAACAATTTTTAAAGCACATTGATTACGTTATATTTTATTGGAATCTGGAAGTTGAAGATAAAATTCCTGGATGTTTTTCATTAAATCAAATAATGTTGTATACTCATGTTTTAGAAATTGTTGTGTAGCAAGATTGGAATATGTTGTTATTTTTAGAGACTCAAAATACTTCTATTCTTCATATCATTGTCAATATTTATTAATAAAATTATTGAACGCGTCGGCATTCCCCCGTTATTTTAAAAGGACTATCATGGGTTTTGTTAAAAATAAGATGGCATTGCAAGAAGGCCATGCATACGTCTTCGGTCCTTGGTCTATACAAGTGATTCAGTTTTTAGATGCACTGAGTGTACCAATAGCTCTGTCTCTTTCTCTCCAAAGCAAAACAGCGCGCAGTCTTGCCCTCATTGCCATTCCTACACTGCGGTTGGTCGAGTTATACGTTCTGGAGTGAGGAGATAATACAGTTTTAATTAATACAGTTTTACAGTTAATACAGTTAATTAATACAGTTTTTCAGGGAAAGTGGCGTAACTCACAGGAAAATTTGGATGTAAGAAGGGCAATGTCATGTGGGCGGTATATTCGTTTGAGAATAATACGAACAAGTAAATAGACTAGAATGTTTGGGACGGACGATATAGTGAAGTCTACATATGGAATTGGATGTAAAGGAAGGATGTGAAAGGCAATGAAGGTAAATGAAGGTACTGTTATTGAAAATTGTTAAATTAACTAGATGTTTATTATTATTATTATTATTATTATTATTATTATTATTTTCAGTACAAACAGTATTGTGCAATGATTTTTTGTAATTAATACGAATAAATGTTCTCTTTCATTAAAAATGAAAGCGTTTTAATTTAATATTTCAGTAAGTCACCTTCTTATTATACATCGAGGAAATGGCTCTGATAATTTGTAACCATGGGCCGTTTAAAATCCAACTCTGTAAACTAAATTTTATGAATTGTCCCGCGTGCGGCAAGAATTAGCGTTCCAATCACATAATTCCGTGATTGACTGCGCTGGGAGCGACGTCGCTCTGCGATGAGATAACGCAGAGAAGTCAGATTATTCAATCTTCCTTGGCTCATTTAATTTTTGTTCAACGGTATTACATGGAATTGGAACTTATAGATGAGAAAATTGTTAAATTTTAGATTGTCCTTAATGTGTAAAATTGTGGTGTTTTCTGCAGTATAATAAGAAATTATTGCCAATAACTTGTCCTGCTTTTTCTCCGCCATGGCGCAGGTTCGCTCTTTTGTGAATGGATGGCAGTGGCGTATAGTGCTTTCATGCCCTGGGCTACTGCTGACCGGAAGCGGTAGCTCAGTGCATCAACTGATGTCACTGCAGCGCCTCTGACCGCGAGATCCTAGGTTCCCACTCCCCACGGCGGCAGGGTTTTCGACACTAGCTTTTCAGCTAGGTCGAATTCAGTGGAGGAGAATTCTAGTCTGTCTGGACGAGAATTCTAGGGGTCGGCTGCTCTGATCGGTAGTATTCCGTGGTTTCTCCGATCATCACCAGGCGAATGCCGCAGCAGTACCCTACCAAACGGGCCACGGACCGCGCGCGATCTTTCCTTCCTCGTCCTTGCCCTATTCTCTCCCCCTTACACACACACACACACACACACACACACACTAACATGCAATACACTACCACATATTCCGGGAGACGGGTCGGGAGCATAGAGCTTGTCCTGGCTGGGGTGGCGCCCCGCTGGTGGGAGAGTCTTGGTTAGGGGGAAACCCCACTAGCCGACGGTAGGTCGGCGCCGGATCTCGCCATCCAGCGGGGGAAGATCACCGCCATCTCCCGAGAAAAGCATGCACTACACTGACGGGACTAATGACCAAAGCAGTTGACGCGCCCGGAAACACGAAACATCAATCGATCGATCAATCAATCAAGCTACCGCTAACCTTAGAAAAAAACTATGACTATATAACTGTACATAATGTTTGATTATGTAATTTGTCTAGTGTGAACAAACCGCTCGGGAAATCGACAACCCGAGCCCTCGGCTGGCCCTTTCTTACCAGTAGGAGTGTGGAGTGAGTCATGCAACGAACGCACGCTGTGTGGATGCCGCTGAATGCCAGCGGATTCTTCGGCGTTTCCGCCTTTTATGAGGACTGATATGCTGACTAGCGAGCGATTTAATACACATCTCAGAACAGATTATATGGAATTTTGAAAAATGTATGTCTCTGAAAAAGAATGAGGCCTGTATTTATTTTTAATATAATATATCTTATCCGATTTTTGTTCTTGTAATTTTCTTGGGCTACCGCCGGTAGTGTCGATAGCCCATAGTATACACCACTCATGGTTGGTGGTTCCGCCGCTGCTGTTCTCTCAGCTCGGAAGTGGCTGTTTGGGAGAATCAGCTAAATAGTATTGTACAAAGTGTTATAGGGAATTGGAAACAATTTGGAGTGTTAATAAACAATGTATATTGCGTTGTACAAATTTCTTCGCGATTTTTCGCATTTTGAAGAACTCGGAAACCCTTCAACTAAGATGGACTGGGCACCTCAACAGTATTATTCATTGTAATTTTAAAAAAATATGGTAATGAACATAAAATGCTGAAATATTTGTTTCTTTTTGTTCCGTGCTTATATTCATGGGAATAATATATAAGTATATCATTTTGTACAAGGTATTTCATTTTAATGCATAATTAATTAAGAGTATTAATTATTTATTTATTAACAAACGTACTTATATATTTTTATTATTCTTAAATGTTGTATATTGATCTAACTGATTTCGAAATTGAATAGAATGATTGTTAAAACATAATTACTAAATTGTTAGTTCTTCTAGCCTAAATCATTGTACCAACGTACTATAATGCCAAATGTTTATTTCCAGCCATCACAATGTAATGTATAATTATTAAATTCGTTCGTATCATATGGGCGCAAATCGGGTAAGAGCCTAGGTAGAAGCAGCGCTCAGAAACGGCACCTACTTCCACAGTCACAACATTCAGTATCACTGCAAAAAATTAGTTTTAATATTGAACAAAAGGAATTGCAGACTCCCTATGTTTTTTTCACGGTGGCCTAAAAATCGTTTGTACAAAATTTGAGGGTGACAGCTTCAGTGCTTTAAAGGTTTTTGTATACACACGTCGAATATACACAGTATAATAGATGTTGAGTTAAAAAAGGCTTTGAAGGTCTCAGCTGCTTTCACGACGTATTTCCACACATGAGGTACGTCCGGCGCTTGCTCGCCGTATCAGTGTTTACGGGCTCTCTTTGGCCCCGCCCCCCGCCCCGCCCCCGTCACTCGCGCCCGCCGCGCTTTTGCTGCGCTGAGCCCTTCGTTCTTCGCCGACTGCCGCCGCGTCGCGCTGTCGTCGCCGCGGCGCTGCCTTGAACTCGACCCCCAACTAATTAGCACAAGGGCCGCTTTGTGGCGCTGTTTTCGCCGCCTGAATGGCGCGTCGTCAGCCGCACCTGCCTTCCCTGCCACGGCTCTCCACCCTCGACCCCAGCCCCCGTCGCGCCTGCCCCGTCTCGTCCCGCCTTCGCCACGCCCCGCCCCGCCCTCGCCCCCACCCCCGCCCCTGCCCGCGCTCGCCCCCCCCCTCGCTCCCCCCCCCCCCCCCCCCCCCCCTTCCCGCCCCCTTGACCGCGCGCGCCTTCCGCAGTGCCGAATTTTCCGCCCCGTCCCCGCCCCGGCCCGCCTCCGTCCCGCCCGCCCTGCCTGTCCCGCCTCGCCACGCCCCTTCCCTCCGCCCCACGCGCGCCGCCCTCCACGGCGCCGCTTTGTTCGCCCCCCCCCTGCCCTCGTTCGCCCAACCCGCCCCCGGCCCCTCCCCCGCTCCTGCCCTCACTCCCGGCCGCGCCGCGTCCCTCACTCGCCCCCGCACTCGCCCCCGCCCCCACCGTCCCCGCGCTCGCCCTCCGCGACACCGCTTTGTTCGCCCGGCCCCTTCCCTCGATACCGTCCCCGCCGCTCCCCGCCCCGCCCTATCCCTCGCCTCCCCGTCCCCGAACCGCTCTGCCCCGCTCCCGCCCCCTATCCCGCCCCCGGCCCCTCCCCCGCCCGGTGCATCGTGCGTCGCCGCGGCCGTCGAGTGTGTGCCCGCCGCCTCCGCTGCGGCCTGCGCGTCCTTCACGGCCCCCTCGGGGCAGGCTGCAACACTTTCGCTGCCTCTGGCTGCGTACTACAACCAGCCTGCAATTGAAACGCGCGCGGCAGATGAGACAACGCTAAGCCACTCAACCAGCGAAATTCGGATTTGATTTGGCCTTTTTACTTTCGCGCATACTATTTACGTAGTCTGGAGAAAGTTATGTAACCCTGCGACGAAAAGGGCGTTTTTTCGTCAGAAAAAGTCATATTTACGTCCCTCAAACAAAAACACTAACTCTTGTTCAAATCTAAACTAAATTACTTCACATGATTAAACATATAATAAGGTCCAATATTATTTGTGTCGATCACCTTTTATCATTGTTTATTAATTTCTTAAACAACATTATAGTTAACGTGACATTTCGGAGATTTACGTAGTTTATCTCCTTCAGACCGACTATCAAGCAATATATGATAAACATTAAATACACCTCAGTCGTACAATAATGTAAAAGTTTTCAAAATATGTGGATAACAAATTCATAACTTCCAATCTTAAACAGAAAAGAATATTGAACTTAAAGTCTTGAACTGATTATTAGTACATTAAGATACGTATGGAGTCATCCATGAACGATATAAACAAGACTAGAATAGGTTAGAATAGGTTTTTATAATTGTCTGTTAAATTATGCTAATTATCTGTTAATTGTTACATAGAAATACTATTTTATACAATAAACGTTGTCGGTACAAGTGTGAAATACACGAAAGACGTTATTATGTAAAATATTAATTTAAAATTATGTTAATATTATGTTTAATATTAATAACATTTTTTAACATTATTATTGTTAAAAATTATAACAATTATTTGGTGAGCAGGAAACGAATTAATTAGAATTTGGTATTGGGAGATATTACAGTAGGCGGTACAATAAAATCGCCATCAATTTGTTGCCATCAAGAAAGACGACTTGATAGACATTCCAACCAGAGTGCAACCGAGTTTTCAATGCTGCTGAAGATATCAGTAAGCCACGAACCTGTAAAGGAAGCACAATTGTCCTGTGTTGGACAATTTGACAAGTATTTAACCTGTATAGGGAAGATAATTCTTTTACAAACGAAAAGTTTGAAATCTCAATAATATGAAATCATTCAGTATTGTAGCATTAAATTGATAAGAAATGTTTAATTTATTTTCTTGGAATAGATCTGATAATTTCTAGTTAGTTTTCATCAATTGAAATTATTATTAAATGAACAGAACTTTCAGAGGGAATATCGGTAGCGATAACAATATCGAGACCAATTAAAATAAAAATTCGAAAATGAAGCCCTTACAAAAATTAGTGGAGGCGGGACATCGTATAATCAAAAACTGCAGAAATCACCGGTAAGGGAGGACGCGGCTAGTTCGATATTAAAGTTGCCATTATTCACAGTTTATCAGTAGGAAAGAATACGGAAAGTCTTAATACGGATGTGAAGAATAGGTTTGAACGGTTTAAGAATAAATTGGAAAATAATAAGTCAGATATAAGGAGTTGGAGAACGTGTCGAAGGGTTGTTGGTCTGTTGGAAGAGTATTTCAAACAATCACATTGATTCATTGATTGTTTCAGGAACGTCAACTGCTAGGTTCATTAGTCCCGATAATATAGTGAATCCTTTTTTCTCGAGAGATGGCGATGTCCCTCACCAACAAGATAATGAGATCCGGCAGCTAACTACACGTTAGAGATCACCTAAGCACTGGGTCTCACTATAATCCCAGAAGTTCATAAGTAAAACAAACAAACAGAACATTCACTGTGGACCAGTGGCGTGTGGTGAAATTTTTTTCTAGGGAAGAAATTACATTTGAAGTGGAAGATTTTTAATTATTCACAATTTAATTACTTGACAAATGGACAATTTAAACCCTGAACCGATAAGCACATGCGGAGCCTACCACACACGCGCTGAGTCACGCTGTATGCAACTGACAGTTTGCTTCCAAAGGCGATCTCGACTGAAGGAGCCTGCGCGCGCCCACCACACGCGCCAGCATATCTGCGGATCACTGCATTCCCAGGAGACGCTGGATGCAGTCAGCCCAATGCTTCTAAACAGGCGAACTCTACCCTATCTATTGGTGATAATAATAATAATTATTATTACATGTTCATTTTTTAAAGATTAGATTGGACGCGCCCAATTTAAGCTGTTTTGATTTGGATTACAAGTAAATGATTCTAAATTACTAGTCAGGTAGTATTAAAATGTAAGATATCTTTGAAAATGTAATAAGCTTCCATGGAATGAACGTCCCTGCTGTGGACGCTGGGAATTATTTACTGGGAAAAACCCTCTCACTTTGGGAACTTTGACAACATAACCCGTTCAGCGTGATGCCCAGTTAAATCTTGTTCTTTGGCCTGAATATCTGCCGACGCAAAGACTATATTGATTGACTGATTGTTTGAGCAGGCGTCAACTGGTAGGTTCATTAGTACCAATAATGTTAATGTTTTATTCAGGGAGGTGGTGATATTCATTACCCACTGGATGCTAAACCACACGTTTTCGATCAACTAAGCAGTGGGTATCACGATAATCTTAGAATTTCACAAGTAAAACAAGAGAACTGAACATTCACTGTGGACGTGGGGAATTATTTACAGGTGAAACACCCTCCTGCTTCGGGAACTTCGACAACATAACCCGTTCAGCGTGATACCCAGTTGAATCTTGCCCTTTGGCCTGAATATCCGCGTTTATTCCCCGCCGCCACGCGTCGCCGCGTCGATTTCCCGCGCGATGGCGCCCTTGCAGCACGCGAATGGGGTGACGGCACCGCGGGTCATCAGCTTGTGCAGCGAGCGCGTGATAGCGACACGGCCGCGGCTCCTGAGGAGAGGGCGGTTAATAGAGTGCAAACTGCGTGGAATCAACTGCACATGCGCGCTACAGGGAGCTGGGCACCGGACCGTACAACGTGTGGGACGATTTTGCCAACGGTAGAGGTTTGTTGGAACAGCATAGATGTGTTAACGTACATTGAATGTATACCAGGGGTCCCCTAGTCCATTTTACATGTTGATGTATTTATTCACAGAATACGTAGATCATAAATTATACTCAGTTTTGGAAACACTCAATGCCACGCTAACCTAGGGGGTCAGTGTATTAAGTCAGTTACTGTTGGCCATATAGGGAAATATCGATGTTAGTTGTAAGGTCGATGAGCAGGAGGTAGTAGATCAGGTTGAAAGCGACATAATGGAGGCTTGCAGATTAGCTTTACAAACATGCCCAAACTACTATAGCAAAGCTGACGTTCCTGAGAATTGACTGCTCCTGTGTGCATTGGTAGACTGAACTCGTCAATGTGTCAATGTCATGGGTGAGAGATGTGACCAAATTCAGTCCGTGCATTTCCAGCTTTCACGTTGCAGTATCGGTAATTGTCTTGTACACGCTTGACATGATGTGTAGATTAATGTCTACATCAATATTCGAACATATTTAATCTTGCATAGTGAATTTCAAAGTTATAAGTGTTATGTTATTTCAAACTATGGTCTAGTTTGAATTAACGGAAAAAATATAAGTCAATATCGTCGAAACAGTGAAAAATTATGCTTTATAGTGTTTCTTTAAAGTATAGTTTTCGGAGGAAATTATCTCGCTTTTTGAATGTAATCAAATATTGACAACAAAATTCAAGGCTCGGTTTAAGTTAAAGATAATTGCGTATTCTATACTTTGAAAATGAATGTTGATTTCGTATTCACTGTTGGTTTCGTATTGGCTCTAATTCCATTTCCCCTTACATTTTGTTTACAAATTATTACAGCTTCTCTGTGTGAGAATGTAATTTGAAAATGAAAGAAAATATGAGATTACTTATTGGGAAATGTTAAGTTTCGATTGATTGAGAAAATTTTTTGTAACCAAGGCAAACATCCTAAATAATATTTAATAAAATCTTGTCTAGAAATTATGTAGGAAGGTTTTTTTGGCCGTTGTTTTGTATTTGTGGAATTGGAGCCTTACAAATATTGTACCTTCATGTCACAAATAACTTAAATACCTAATACCATCCGCGATACCCTGGAATTCGTTTAAAAAAATTGATTTCAGACTGCTTAATGGTGGAAACACAATCGAACAGAGTGATCGAATACATACTCGGGATTTTGACGTTACAGAGGAGATCGACAAGTTCGTTATTCGGACGTCGTACAGAAAAATGATAATGAACATGGCTAGTTCAGCGTATTCATAGTAAATGAGACGTAGATCAAAACAACAAATTATAACCATGTCCATGTAGAATTGGAGTGACGGGCAAGGGAAGCCAGAGTAAAGGAAATTTCAATTGAGACACCAGGAGCCATCGCCGGGGATATGTCAAAACAACTCAGTACCGTAGGTGTTGGTGCAAGATTAGCACACAAACTGCAGATATTTATTTCAATGATTGATTGTTAGTGATTCCGGACGCGTCAACTACAGAGGTCATTAGTCCCGTAAGTGTAGTGCATACTTTTTCATCGGGAGATGGCGGTGATCTTCCCCTACTGGATAGCGAGATCCGGCGCCGACCTTCAGTCGACTAGTTGCGTTTCCCCAATCAGGTATCTTCTTCCAGCGGGGCACTGGCACAGCTTCAGCAGGGACAAGTTCTAAACTCCCAACCGGTCTCCCGGCTGGAGTGCTAGTGTAGTGCATGTTAGTGAAAGGGTGCGTGTAAGCGATGACGATAGGACAAGGACAGGAAGGGAAGATCGCGCGCGGCCCATGGCTCGTTTGTTAGGGTACTGCTCCGAAATTTGTCCATATGTGTAGTGCATGTATTCATCGGTATGTAGTGGTGATTTTATCCCTCTGGATGGAGAGATCCGGCAACGACCTACCATCGTCTAGCGAGAATTTCCCCAACCAGGTATCTCACATCAGCGGGAAACCACCCCAGCCGGGACAAGCTATAAGCTCCCGACCGGTCTCTCGGCATGTGTGGTAGTGAAGAGCATGCAAGTGTAAGTGTGTATAGGAGGCGAGGATAGGACAAGGAAGAGGAAGGAAAAATCGCGCGCGGTCCGTGGCCCGTTTGTTAGGGTACTACTCCGGCATTCGCCTGGTATTGATCGGAGAAACCACGGAAAACTACCGATCAGAGCAGCCGGCCGCTAGAATTCTCCTCCAGACAGCGACTGAATTCGAGTTAGCTGGAAAGCTCGTGTCGAAAACCCTGCCACTGTCGGAACTCGAACCTAGGACCTCCCGGTCAGAGGCGCTGCAGTGGCATCAGTTGATGCCCTGAGCCCCCTCTGCCGGTGCCTCCGCTCTCCAGTTGCTGGCCTCTCGCTTTCGGCGATTGCTGAGTGCAGTTGAGAGGTGGGTCGGCGAAGAAAGTCACGCTGAAGGACTCGGTCACAGGCACTTCTGTAACATTAGTTAATATTTATTTCATACACGACTCTCATAGTCGGTGTCATAGTCGACTCTCAACGTCGGTGCAAGGCACAAAGCGTCACCCAGGTGAGTGAATTCGCGAAGCAGACAGAGCTCGACGGCTGCGACGGCGGGGGCGCCGCCGGCAAGAGGGAGGGCGCGCTCCCTGCATTGATTAATTCGCCCGCCGCTCGCCCAAACAGCGCGGGCGAGATTGAAATGCGCCGCTACATTGTCACTCGCGTAATTAGGAATCAGTGAAAATAACTTGTCTGAGCGCGCGGCGGAGCCGGCGCACCGCGTCCGTCTGCTGTCATGGCGCCGCCCATTAATCACCGACATTTTCCGTCGGGGGCGGCGGCGGCGGCGGTGGCAGAGGTAGCGGCGGCGGCGGCGGCGGCTAACGACGTAGATAGACCCAGCTAAGTGTGCCGGTACGAGAAGGAAATTAAGTGATTAGGGGAGAAACACGCTAAGTTATAAGCTTCTCAGACCATGTCGAAGTTTTCACAACTATTAAGGCAGGTGGTTGAGATCTCTCGGGCCCCGGAGGAGGCAGAGATTATAGGGTGTGGGGGAGGCCGGTAGCCGGAGACTAGCGGCAGGGTGGTAGCCGGTGGCGTGGAGTGAGGGGCCCGCAGGTGGGGAGAGGGGTGGCGGGATGGATGAGGGGTAGGATGATGAAGAGGCGCGGAGGGGTGGAGAAGGCAAAAATGATGGGAGTCGGGAGGGAGACCGGTGGCCGGCAGTGAGAAGCGAGGGGGGCGTAGGTGGGGACGGTGGTGGCGGGGTGGAAGAGGAGGCGACATGATGGGGGAAGGTGAGAGGGGAGTCGCAGTGGGGTTGGCGAGGGTGGGGGGGCCGAGCGGTGGAGGAGGCAGAGATGAAAGGGGGTGTAAGGGGATGCAAGGGCTCGGAGACGACGAGCGCAGCGAGGGCGGAGGAAAAAGTCGTGTCGTAATTGCCAACTTCGGGATTTTGTCGCCGACCCCAAGTCTCTCTAGATTTGATTTCGGCTCAGCGTAAGGTAATCGGCTTGTAAAAGAGCTCGCTCCACGAATGTAACTAAATTTCTTGTCGGTTTATATTATAAATTATGCATATTGCGCTCTAGACGGAAATGTGTAAAGGAGACCTGTTTAAATGAGGAAAGTGTAGGGGAATTATTCATGTCTTTAATATTGTAGGAAGATGTTAGTGTTTGTTAGCATTTGTAGCTAAATAGATATATGAAATGAGGAAAATTAGACTTGCTTGATACAAGCTGTAGAAGAACTTGTATTCTGACAATTTAAAATTGTTCCTTTTTATTTTCGGAACTACGGTGTAGTTCAAATATATGTTGTTAGTTCATGATATTTTAAAATCCTTTACTATTGAATTCCCAGGAGTAAACAATATTTATTGGCATTATTAACATGATTTTCTGATGATGTCAAATGTTACTGACATTTGCCAATTCCCCCTGGGAGATTCTTCCTCCATTTGTAGCAAGGTCATCATTATGGTGTTTGAAGAGCTGGACTTTACAGCCAACTTGTTTTATTCTGATAAGAAAATATCCTTAATACAAGAACTCGTAGAAATATAATCTTGGCGTACCCAGAAATAAAAATCGTATGAAACTTAAGGACCATGATATGAAGCGATTCAATACAAAATTTCCTTGCTAGTATCTGCATAGCAACAACACGAAGTAAACTGGTGGTGCAAAAACAGCACGTACTCTCTCGCCCGGATTTTTACGCAAAATTACGCGAAAAGTATTCTAATTTAATATTATAAGTATTAGAAAAATTATACATTACCTTATTTCAAAATCTATTTTTGAGGGACAGATTTCATTAAAGGAATAATCTATATCTTTGATATTTTAGTTGTAGGAAGCCTCCGAAAAAAATTGAACTTTTGCAATTTTCGAAAAATCAGGGTTTTCAACGAACATCAGACCTGCGCCATTCTTCACACTATCAAAAAACAAACTAACAAACAAATTAATCATAAAGAATGGATCCAATTTTTTCAAAACTTCACCAATGTCCCAGGGGATTCATGTAAAGTATCCCCCAAAATTAAAAATATAGATTTCAAATTCAAAGGGCCTCGATATCAGCTAGATCAAATTAGGAATGTCAATTTTGCAGAAAATCGGCCTAACGGTTTAGTCGCTAGCGTCGTTCATACTCGGACGGACGAACAGACGGACGAACAGGCGGACGGACAGGCGGACGGACAGGCGGACGGACAGGCGGACGGACAGGCGGACGGAGAGGCGGACGGAGAGGCGGACGGAGAGGCGGACGGAGAGGCGGACGGACAGGCGGACGGACAGGCGGACGGACAGGCGGACGGACAGGCGGACGGACAGGCGGACGGCAGGACGGACGGACAGGCGGACGGACAGGCGGACGGACAGGCGGACGGACAGGCGGACGGACAGGCGGACGGACAGGCGGACGGACAGGCGGACGGACAGGCGGACGGACAGGCGGACGGACAGGCGGACGGACAGGCGGACGGACAGGCGGACGGACAGACACGAACGTTGCGCAAGATTTTCGATATCAGGATCCACAAACAGAATTTGGTACATCATGTGTTAGAATTTTTTATAAATCACAACAATTATCCACATTACTAGGTCCATATTGAGAAATTTTTAAAATTACTTTTTTCGCAGCATTACATTTCTTACTATCCCGTGAGGAAGTAAAATGATGTACCGCACATTGTCGTTATATAATTTGATGTAAAGGTAATGGTCCTGGGATTAGCAATATTTGGTCCGGAATGTTGGCAGCGGCGGAGAGGTGGGGGCGGAGCGGTGCCGTGGCAGGGAAATGTCTTCGAAGTTGATAGGTTTGAACAGAGCCCTGGCTGCGGGTAATAACTCCATCGTGTCCGCTTCAGGTCGGGAACTTCGCAGAGAGTTAACTTCCGCGGCGCTTCTGTCGGCTGCCTCCTCCCCGCCCCTCCTCTCCGCCGCCGCCGCCCCCATCCCACCCTCTTTTCCACCCTCGCTCCCACCCTCGCCGCCCTGCGACTCCGTTGTCCCTGTGTCCTTGCGATCTTCCTCAACGCCATCGCCGCCTGCGGGGCCCTTGTCGTTTTCTTGACCTCCGCGTCCTTTCTCTCCATTCTTTCTGTTAAAATCCTGCATTTTTCTGTACTGTATGTCTTGATTGATTGATTTTTTCGTGTTTCCGGGCGCGTCAACTATTTGGTCATTAGTCCCGTTAGTGGAGTGCATGCTTTTTTCTCGCGGGAGTTGGCGGTGATCTTCCCCCGCTGCATGGCGAGATCCGGTGCCGACCTACCGTCGGCTAGTGGGGTGTCCCCCTAACCAGGACTCTCCCACCAGCGGGGCACCGCCCCTGTCGGGACAAGCTCTAAGCCCCCGACCGATCTCCCGGAATATGTGGTAGTGTAGTGCATGTTAGTTTAAGTGTGTGTGTAAGGGGAGAGGATAGGACAAGGCAGAGGAAGGGCAGATCGCGCGCGGTCCGTGGCCCGTTTGTTAGGGTACTGCTACGGCATTCGCCTGGTGTTGATAGGAGAAACCACGGAAAACTACCGATCAGAGCAGCCGGCCGCTGCGACTCAATTCGACCTAGCTGAAAAGCTAGTGTCGAAAATCCTTCTGCCATCAGGACTCGAACCTAGGACCTCCCGGTCAGAGGCGCTGCAGTGGCATCAGTTGATGCACTGAGCAACCGCTCCAGGTACTGTTTGTCTTGAGATTTAATATAAGAAGTAAATGTTTATTTCTATAACATGCATGAAAAGTATAACAATTTTAAATCTATAATTGAATTGATATTTCACGATTATTTTGATAATTTCAATTTGTTTTCGTACAATCCACTAGTACAGAAAACTTGAACAAATGATGGGTGGTAATTATATTTCGTGTACGATTACTGTATAATTAAAATTAATTTTTGGAGGCCTTTTCCTTGTATCTGCTTGACATTCTTTCCAACTTCGTATTCTGCTCGATCTTCATTATTTAAGACCACTTCGCGCCTCTCCGTATCAATTACAAACCATCCAACAACTCTGTTCTCATTGATCTTACCGCTCTGTCTGACCTCTTCCCCTGGGTTGTTTCTCTTTCATCCCTCGCTGCGTTTCCTCGTCTACGGTGTTTCATCACACGCTCATCTCGGGCGCCTGCTCAATCTTGGTGCTGTCACTCTTCCTTCTTGGAAACTATGAGCTGCCAGTCTCCTCCTATTTTAGGAGCCGTCAGTCTCTGACGTGGTGTCACATCGGAGTTATCAGACTAATCTCTCACGCGTACGCGTTATTACACGAAATCCGCAGACTTTGGACGAGATCTAGGACGGCGTCTAGTTCAGCATACACAATAATGCTCATTCGACGGTGAGCAAACTTGGTAGTTTCCAGAGAAAGCACCGGTGGCTGTCGTCAGGTGACAAGAGAAAGAGAAATGGATGAATAATACATAGAGATTACAAACACTGGATTTAATACGCAATAATATAATATTTGCGACCATGTGTACATGAAATGATTGTAGATTTGGTTATAGTATTTACAGTTGCCTTTGAGATTTACGTGTTTGAGATTGCAACGCTGCTCTCACAACACTTGATGAGTTCTGATTGGGGGAGAGACGAAAAAATACCGGAATTGAAGTTAAAAATATATGAAATTGGAATAGTCGCAATATTTATCAAAACAAAACTGTTGGGATCGCAATTACTTAAGTGTAATCTATCACAATATATGCAAGTATCAATACTCTTTTATTTAAGTGTTTCATTCCTTGTTTTTAGAAACGTCAAGATTCTACCTAATAAATAAATTTTATATCCGTCTTACTTAGTGTTATTTTTATTTCATTTCTTTTTGTTTTATCATTTTTTTACTACACATATAAACTACATTGCCTGCTACAGTGTGGCTAGTCTGAAAGCCTGTAAACCATCACAAAACACACACTATACAATATGCTAACCTTTAAAGTTATAATATGATCCCTGGATGGACTCTCCATTTCATCAAAGCGCGGAAAATAATCAAAATGACAGCTGAAAAAACCTGAAGAAGGGAAAATCTGCCGTCAGAAGGTGAATTCACATTAATCTACCAAACTCTTTCTAAACTAATTACACAGGGCGTGAACTCCAAACGTTATCTGTGTTCTCATTTCGACATCTTCAGGGGCTGAAATGAAACAGAAAATCTCACAGAAAATGTTCATCCTCCGACTCCACACTTATTCATCGCACATACCTACTCTTTTTCCCCTGAAATGTATTTATTTTTTACTGATAGGTTATTTTCAGTCATTGCTTTCAATAGGGAGCTTGATATAGACTGCATGACTTACCTGTATCATAATTATCGTGGTTACGAGAGAAATATGAAAACAGTTGACTGATGCTACACGTTATGAAGAGAATTAAGAGAGGGAATTATGGGAGGGAAATATGAAAAGAAAAATAGAATGAAGTTAATATCTAGGTAATTAGCAAATAAGTAAATCTGCATCAATAAAATTAAGTAAAAAATAAAAATCGTATTCACCACAGGCGGTAACTAAACATCTCGGGAGACAAAAAGATCTCGATCCAAAGGCCCTCTGGCTTTTTGTCTCTGCTCGATCATTAGAACTCACAGCACGCTCTTGGTGCATAAATAAATATTATTTATTTTATTTCCAACCAAATTAGATTCCTCTCTGCTTACTACTTTCAAATACCACTTCTCCAGATACTAATTACCTTTTCTCCAAAATCCGAAACTTTCCCTAAACATTTTTCTATTTTTTTTCATGAAATGAGTTTTTTTACTTTTAATCTACTGGGCAAGAATTACATTTTCATTTCGGCAGAAATAGTTTCCCATTCTTATCCATTTTCCACTCCATGTTTTGACGACATAGAGTATGTTCATCAGAGCATCTCAGATGCAGCACAAGGTTAATTTTGTTATTTGAGTCTTCCAATTTATGATTCATTCCCCCTCCCAACACTAAGTCACTCGTGACTCCTAATTGCAACCCTGCCAAGTGTCAAATTAGGCATTTAGGCATAAACAGCTGTGCCTCCGCAACACATTTTCTTAAATAAATAATACTACTATAACAGTATGCATATAAGTTACCAATTACTGTCTCGTTACTTTGTCGGTATGAATAATCAAAAACTCTCACTGACAGTCAAAATCGTGACATCACTATTTAAATCACGCTTGTAAAAGAATAAATTATTCGATCGTTTGAAAGGAGCTATCAAATTTCTGTTTAGAGAACAGTTTACTTTGTGAAACAAATTTTACATTTAAAACGATGCAATACTCAAGATGTCTACTTGTACAAACCAAAAATTCTAAAATGTAATTCAAATATTATCACAGGTGACTGGACGTGTAAAAGTACTGGTTTTGACTCTTGCACAACTACAACCTTCGTTGAATGTTATTTTTCATACATTTTTCATTGTGTTAAAAATTTTAAACATTTTTATTTAACGAATGCTCATTCTGTTGTTCGGTTTTAATTATTTCATATACATTGCTTGGGTACATAATTATCTTTCAGACGTGAATCCTAAGGTGTTTGTGCACAAGTTCGGAACATGCGCAGTCCACTAGTGTCATGTCCATAATCTGTGAGATTGACTCTCTCATTGGAAATAACGGGTTCGAGAGAAGCGATTTGACAATGATCTTTTCTTCAATTTTAATGAATATGTTTACGTCTGTTATCTTGTTTATTTTTAAATTAAAATTAATATTGTATTGTTTTTTATCTTAATAAAACAGACATAGTGGTATTTTTGAACAAATTATTTCTTTTTTAAAATTGGACCCCATTTGGGTCTTTTTCAAAAATCTGTTGACCAGGTTTGTTGAAACCACGTCATAAATAAACAGCATTTTGATACAAAATTATCAATGATATAAAGTCTCTGCTCAAGTCGCAAACATCATCTGTGGTGATGATGACAACAGATTTTTGAGAAAGACCCCAAATTTGGGGTCCAAATGTCAATAAAGAAATTAAATTGTTAAAAAAAACTCTGGGTCTGTTTTATTAAGGTAAAAAACCCATTGAAATTCATATATTTTTTCTTAATTTTTTCGCCTCTATTCGTGATAAAGGAGTAATGAGATGGCAGTAATGAGACTGTATAAATTCTTTCAAATCTCCAAAAAACTAATAAAAATTGTGAATATTAACATCCTTATGCATTAATCTACGTCCGTGTGTTTGTCACTCGTGGTTACATCCGGTCTACTGATCGAGACTTAGGCATTATTTTAATCGTGGTACAATTCAATATTTATTCTGAAAGTGATTAAACTCCAAGTTCTTTTTATGAACGACACAGCGCATTACAATAAAAGAGAATCACTGGTGATAATAAATATATTTATTTTGATAGTGATACCACACCAGTTATATGGCTACGTGGGATTCCCCAAGTCACTCGATGAGTGACTTTCGCAATTTTTATTTCGTGAGAACGTGATTAATGATAGAAGAATCTTCTGAATCACCACTTTAATGATGTTCTCCATTTGAACGATATAAATTGCAAATTGTGCGATCAAATGTTAATGAGAGTGTCATAAATAATGGTAACTGATGTGTAAGCAAAAAATATACTTCAACCTTCTAATGCAAGATTTGTAATTCAAAATTTTCTTGTTTACCTACAAGCAACCTAGTTGAATCATTGACACGTTGAACATTTTAATGGTTTCTCAAAGTGTGAAGAAATTGGTAATTCACATGATTTAATAATTCTACCCTCAGTAATATTAAGTTAAAAATTATACATTTGATTAGAAAATGTCGTTGAACTACCTGATGATGAAGTTAATATAAAAAGAACGTTATTGAAGTCTGTTCTTCATTCTCAAGTTGTGTCTCCAGAAGAAAAATATATCAGAACTGACATATAGGGTTGTTATAGGTCTTGGCGAGTGTTAGATTTTTACTCGTACCTAATTACTAAGTTAGAAAATAATTACGAACACATCGGAAATTGATCATCAGTACAGAACATCAGTACAGTACATCACATCATCAGTCCCTTGACAATCAGAAATGTTACGGACAGATTCTTTTATTTTCCACATACTTCTACTTTTTTCTCTATCACAGAAACAGTTAATACTGCGGATGAGATTCGTGCCTATACACTTTTACCGTAATGCATTTTAAACACTCGTAGAGAAATGATTTTATATCATAAACAGATCAAACTTTCACGTTCAAACAGTCCACGTAATTAATTATCTACATTCTTGTCCACGAATCTGGAATGTTGTACCTCTGTTTTCTGTTATTGCCATCTACTTCTTTCTCAGCTGTTTCCTAATTTTCAAGTAATTCTTTCTTCACGTATTTTCAACTTCACCTTGAGGCACGCCTGTTCTTTCTAATAATTTCTACACATCTCGCGCCCCGCCCTCCGCACCCTCCCGCCACCGCCCCGCCCCGTTTTATATCATAAACAATGGAAACATTGACGTTCAAACCGTCCGCGTAATTAATTATCTGAATTCTCGTCCAAGAATCCAAGTTTTACCTCTGTTTTCTCCTATTTCCATCTACTTCATCTGCTATTTCTTAATTTTCAAATAATTCTTTCATCACGTATTTTCATCTTCCCCTTGAGGTACGCCTGTTCTTTCTAATAATTTCCACACATTTCGTGGCCCGCCCTCCGCCCCACCCCGCCACCGCCCCGCCCCGTCCCGTTTTATATCATAATCAATTGAAACATTGATGTTCAAACCGTCTATGTAATTAATTATCTGCGTTCTTGTCCAAGAATCTCGAATGTTGTACCTCTGTTTTCTCTTATTGCCATCTACTTCTTTATCAGCTGTTTCCTAATTTTCAACTAATTCTTTCTTCACGTATTTACATCTTCCCCTTGAGGCACACCTGCTCTTTATAATAATCTCCACACATCTCGCGCCCCGCCCTCCGTCTAGCCCCGTTTTATATCATAATCAATTCAAATATTCACATTCAAACGGTCCATGTAATTAATTATCTACATTCTTGTCCACGAATCTGGAATGTTGTACCTCTGTTTTCTTTTATTGCCATCTACTTCTTTATCAGCTGTTTCCGAATTTTCAAGTAATTCTTTCATCACGTATTTTCATCTTCCCCTTGAGGCACGCCAGCTCTTTCTATAATTTCCATACATTTCGTGGCCCGCCCTCCGCACCCCCCTCTCCGCGCCGCCCGCTAGCGCTCGGCCCCGTCCACGCCCGCGCGGAGGCCGAAGGGCGTGCCCGCTCATTAGGACCCGCAATGTAATTAGGCCCAAATTGGGAGTTACGAGCGCCGCTTCCACCCATTGGCACGTGCCATTAAAGCTTGAGCGCCACCGCCGCCGTCGGCCCCGCGGCCGCCATCAAGTATTCATAAATATTATGGTCACTTGGCGCGCGCTGAAAGTTTTATAAGTGTGCGGCGCAGTCGCTCGCCCGAATATCCACCCCCATCCCACCTTGCGTTCTGGGTACCTCTCCTTGCCGCCCAGTAACGCCCCTACCCGCCCGCCAACCCGTCGCCCATTTCGCTAAACCGCGCGCCAACTTATCTACCTGAAAGCGAAACCAACCGTTCTTTTCGTTTCAGTATCCTGTTACACCCACCCGATCAACCACACACCCACCCGCTCACCCGTCATCTCACCTTCCCATTCGCCCACCCTTTCGCCTGTCCGCCGTCCACCCACGGAACGCCCGACCCCCCCGTCGAACTGCCAGCTCGCCCAACTTTCCCTCTAATCTTTATCCGCCTAGCTGTCTGCCAGCCAAGTCATCTGACATCTTTCTTACGCCCTGCACTCTAGCAAAATGCGAAGATCTCTTTCTATTGTGGAGCGATGATATACGATAATGTGTGTGTATCTGCATATATGAGTTCAAGTGCTGATGCTTTCAGGTTTGGTGAAAACAAAACATGACGAGGGGGCGTGGTTGTACAGAGAGCATGGTGGTGGGGTCGGGACGTATCGGGGCGGCTGTGGGGTGGGGTAGGGCGGGGCAGGCGAACTGTTTACTTCGGGCGAAGTTGGGCAAGTCTCCTTCGAGGCGCGCAGTAATTATTGGGAAAGTTGGCGAACCTGACAGCCCGGCCGCCGTTGGCGGGGCGGATAATTTCTTTTTACTTCCGCTACGTGCGCAGCCGCGCGGTGCCCGCGGGAAAGGGTGGGGGTGGGGGTGGGGGTGGGGGTGGGGGCGGAGCGCCGCTGGGCCGAGGGGAAGGGGGGAGGGTGAGAAGGGAGGGGGCGCGTGGAATCGATGGGTGCTCTGCTGCTTCGGGGAATCTGGCTTTTGATGTCTGCGCCTGGCTGCTTCTCAGTTCATCTCTCGTGCTTCGCTGTGTATTGGTGGAAGTAATTTCTTGCCACCGGTTTGCTCTTAAAAATGCCTTGTGTGCGAGTTTTTTTTTAAACTCCACAGGGAGAGAAAATGGTTTCATTATATCAGTTGATGCATTTTGTAATTGAATTTTGATGTGTTGAAGAAATGAAGAGGCAAACGCATTTGTATCTTGCAAACATTTCTCATACTTTTTACAAAGGTTTGCTCTGAGTTGAATATTAAGATAAGAGTAAAAATATACAAATTGTCTTGAGGTATCATATATGTTAGACAAAGTTACATGGCATCACTCGATCAGGAATTATCATGAAGCTTTTTTAAGAATTTGTGACATGTACAAAATGTACTGGACATGGTTGTTTCACATAATTTGATATCAGTGCGAAATAAATTTATTTATTAAGACTTATCCTTGCACTAGTTATGATAATAGATACATTTTGTACTTAAGGAAATAAATTGCAATTTGCGAAAACATTATATAGAAACACGTTAGAGAATATTGAATCTTCAAAGCTAATTCTGAAAGAGATGGATTAAAAAATGGGTTGGCACCAGGTTTAAAACATCTCCACGCATTTCATATAAGTGTTTCATAACTTGCCAGCGAGATTCGGTTGCCAACGTCAACAAACCAGCTTCCATAGTCCGGATAAACGTAATAGTCCAGTGCTGCTCCTGAGCAGTAGGCAATTTGTAACTCGTGGGTATAAGATGTGTTGCCCGGTCTCGTGCTCTCAAATAATCTCCTCGAGCAGATCCAGTGGTACACATTCCTATTTCTGAACTAAAACAAGACAATTAGAATATTACACTTTTCCTCTTTTCTCAGTATAAAATTTTCTGATAATGTGTGTGTTTGTTTGTAATTGTGCTGTGTATTAATGAGCTTTATACTTGTAAGACTTCTTGAAACAATTTATTAATGATATTGTGACCAGAGAACCTCATCAAATGTTTTTGTTGACTACATTCAACTTATGTATTAACATTTCTCTCCCCAATGGATCTGAAGTCACTTAGTTATTTCATTCAATTCGAAACAATTATTTCTTACTTTCATTTGTGTTCTGAATGGATTCGTTATTCAGTATACTAAAACATTCCCTCACAATTTTATAATAAAAATTAGAAAAATTAAAATAACAGAGAGTGAACCATTTTTTGAGTTGGATTAGGGCAGGCCTGGAGGTTTGCATCGAATTTGGGGCGAGCTTGGCCTCGTCCACACCCTCCCCGCTGGTGGCATTACAAATGGGGCGACATCTATTAACAGGTGCTTCGTGAAGGGGTCGAGGGCGGGGGCTGGAGACCGGGTGCGGGGTCGGGGGGCAGTGGCGGGCGGCGTGGGGGCCGGGGCCGGGGCCGGCCGGGGCCAGGGCCGGGGCCGGCCGGGGCCGGGGCGGGGCCAGGGCCAGGGGGCCGGGGGCCGGGGCGGGGCCGGGGCCGGGGCGGGGGCCGGGCGGGGCCAGGGGCAGGGGGCCGGGGCCGGGGCGGGCGGCCGGGGCCGGGCCGGGGCCGGGGCCGGGGGCCGGGGCCGGGGCCGGGGGCCGGGCCGGGGCCGGGGCGGGGGGCGGGGCGGGGCGGGCAGGAGGCAGAAGGCGGGGGGTGGTTGAGGGCAGGCCGAGATCGTCACCGCGGGAGCCTGCTCGGTCTTATCGGCTCTAGTTCAGCCACAAGAACTCCGCGGCCCTTCTTGCCGGAGTTTCGAGATGTCGCCCGACGCACAGCACGAGCGCGGCAAGAGCGGATCCCGGGCGTCAGGTTGAAGCCCTTGTGCCCAACGTGTGCGCCACGCGCCGCGTAAGAAGATCGTATGAGGGAGATTCCCAGCATAGAATCGTTTAATAGTAATTTACATAAGGTAATTTACATAAGTCGACGTTTTTAAGACGAGTCTGAAGCGTTCACCCGCCGAGGCTGGTATGCCGAGGCAAGGAATTCTGTCGAGTCATGAAAAGAGACTTTTCCCGTGTGATGCACAATATTTTATTCGATACCCATTTTACTTTTTATGCATGTTTTCCTGTATTTAAATAGTATCACTGACATGAAATGTAGTTTAGTTATCACTGAATTATTTGATCTATTAGCTTGGCCGCAAACTTGATCGTTGTGCTTGTGTTTTCTTCACTTGTAACGAGATTGTCAGTTTCTGTCGATGTAATGGATCTTGGAATGGAAAATATTTTATAAATAATGGGAACTCCGCCTGATATATTGGAATCAATAGACATAACTTTTGATACATTCTATAAAAATCAAAAATTAGTTGTGTGAATGAACGAAGGGAATATTGTAAGAAGTGAGATGCAAGACAAATAAGTGTTCCATTCTTTTCCAAAATGAGTGGAAAGTACCGTCCAACAGACCGAATTTTTTTAAACTTTATTTATATTAACTTTATTTATTTAAGGTGACAGTTCAACAACTGGGTGATCAGCGACCGCAAGTATAAATTTAGAGTTTACACAAGTTTTACAATTACTTCATTACACAATAATATACAGTTCATACAAACATGCATTTGTAATAGTGTCAATTTTTTTGGGTATTAGCATCATTGAGATGGATACACATATTTATTTATTTATTTACAATAAGAGATTCATTTACAATATTTATTTACAATCATAATTCATTAATAGATTGTTCAATTAAAATTATTGTAAATAGTTCGAAATAAAATATCAATTAATAAGTGCATGATTTAAATGTATAGAAAGCTAACTCAACAGGTTTTGTCATGAAACTTTAGCTATTTTGCTTACTGATAATAATTTGTTTTGTTAGGTAGATAAAGACATACCTTGTGCTACAAGGAAAAGCGATGTATGCATTGAAAAACGAAATATATAACAGGTTAATCAACACTAAATCACGAAATTTTAAAATAATGCCAAGCTGGATGGTTCTTTGTGGACAGCAGCGTACATCGTGAAAAGATGATGACAGTGGAGGCAAGGAAAATTCATTACATGATGCTTTCAACCAGAGTCGTCATGTAATGAAGAAGTTTCCTGTATTAAAACAGTGCAACATTGACATACTTTCCAGACAGACTCAAATAAATAATATTATCGACTCCAATAT
The DNA here is from genome assembly GCA_964035755.1 of Teleogryllus oceanicus. Lineage (NCBI taxonomy): Eukaryota > Metazoa > Arthropoda > Insecta > Orthoptera > Gryllidae > Teleogryllus > Teleogryllus oceanicus. Next base: position 842,504 of record CAXIVR010000012.1, read on the forward strand.
AATTATAAGTACTTATTGGTATCACCCACCGATGACAATTCGTTACGAGAGGATGCGTTTATTTCCTGAGAGTGTTCGCTAAGGTCGAAGCCGATCACCGGGAGCGGTAGCTCGGTGCATCAACTGATGCCACTGCAGCGCCTCTGACCGGGAGGTACGAGTCCTGACGGTGGCAGGATTTTCGACACTAGCTTTTCAGCTAGGTTGAATTCAGTCGCTGTCTGAAGGAGAATTCTAGCGGCCGGCTGCACTGATCGGTAGTTTTCCGTGGTTTCTCCGATCAACACCAGGCGAATGCAGGAGCAGTACCCTACCAAATGGGCCACGGACCGCGCGCGATCTGTCCTTCCCCTCCCCTGTCCTATACTCTCCCCTTACACACTCACTTACACTATCATGCTCTACACTACCACATGTTCCGGGAGACCGGTCGGGTTGTCGCGGCTAGGGCGGTGCTCCGTTGGTGGGAGAGTCCTGGTTAGGGGGAAACCCCACTAGCCGACGGTAGGTCGGCGCCGGATCTCGCCATCCAGCGAGGGAAAAATCACCGCCATCTCCCGAGAAAAAAACATGCACTACACTAACGGGACATGACCGAAGCAGTTGACGCGCCCGGAAACACGAAAAAATCAATCAATCAATCGAAGCTGATCCGGATTTCTCAGCGTCTAAGTCGCAAGAGAAACCACTCCACTCGCGCGATGCTTAGAGCGGCTCGCCGCGTCGCGAACGCCCCGCGAACACCCGCCTGTCGGCAGAACATGCGAGCAGCGACGGCCGTCTTTCGCCGCCCCGCCGCTGCTCCGCGGACTTATTTATAAGAAAAGCTCCGCGCATTTGTCGTGAGTCTGTTGCGCTGATTTATTTATGGCTTCGGAATATTTCAGACGCGTGGCGAGGGCGGCGGTGTCGGGGAGAGCGCGGCACTCCAGCGCCCCCTGGATTAGAGCGGACAGCCGCCTAGTACATCACGCCCTCGTGTGGGGCGCTGCGAACGCGCTTTCAGACGCCACGGATTTCCCTCGGTGCCGAGAGACGAGGCTGCGTAGGAAGGATGGGATATTTTTTTTTCTTTCTCACGATTCTGCTATATTCGTGGGATGTGCGTATGTATTTTTTTTTTTATTTCGAGAGTTCGATGCGGGCGTGGGTCGCCGACCCACTTTGCTGAATCCGGCTTGTTACCGCTGATTTGCAACCGCCTCTCGGGTGCATTAAGGGAATTTGCGTCTTTTCTGAGTCGTTGGGAGTGGTGACGACAAGTGTTGGGATAAGCTAGAGTGTTTCGGGTGGCATGGAAGGTGTTGGAGCTCTTTCTCGTGCAAATATACACTAGACTCTAGTAAGTTTCATTAATATTCGAAGATATTGCTTGATTTTACTGTAAGGTCAGAGCAGAAAATAAAATGTAATAACTGTAAGGCCTGTGTAACACATGCGTTCCTTGGCGCTCGTTTGATGCACTATAAGTAACGCGAGTCACAGATTAACCTCTAGATACACACTTTTTTCTTTTAATTAGAAAAATGTATATTGAAAGGTCAAAAGAATAGAAAAATAAGCAAAAAATATTTGAATTTTTTAAAAATAAAAAATACTTTTTGTTAATGCTGTTGTTGCATATTTGCTACGAAGCGCGTAAAATAACGAGTTATATTTTTTCCAATGCTGCATATGTGCTACAATGTGTGTAGGTATAAAGTTACTTTAAAATATGAAAACGCACTAGCAGTTCCAGCATTTTCTATAACGTAAATACAATTTAAACCAGACATATCAAGATCGCGGGCAAGGTAACAAGCTTACTAGAACTTGCGGGCGCTGCATTCAGAGAAATTGTCGCGAGATTGAAAGGTAGAGGTTGTACAAATTCCTCCAGAGTGGCGGTACGTCACTGGACATGTTCGTCCCATGACAGTCTTTGGGAGAACTTATTTGACAGTTATTGTCACAAATTTTGCTATATTAATTCCCATTTCGTCTTTAAAGCAAAGAAATTATCCATTAAAATGAAATAATACACCAGTGGATTTCAATTTTCAACAGAGAGTAAAATTAAAAAATTTGAATCAAAGGAATCTTGATTTTGTAACCCTGTGTACTTAAGAGTGATATAAAAGCAAGAACTTTCTACGTTCAGGGTAGAAGGTTTAACAGTTAAATATTATTATCTGTTAAAAGTTCTGCCCATCCGTAAGCGAGGATTGTTAACTTATACAGACATAGTAGTTTATTTCACATTATTGCTAAATATAATAAATAACTGAATGTTTCAATAACATAACACCCAACGAAAACAAGGAAAGAATTCGAAAAGATGTTTAGCAAAGATATTTGTAGCAGCAGTCCAGTGCATAGCAGTGATATTGTTCAGTTGAGGGAAATGAGTGTGTAGGAAACACATTAAAAACTCGGTAATCTGCGATGTGGCGAAGTGAAATGAAGTGAAGTGAAGTGAAGTATAGTGAGGTGAAGTGCTATGAAAGCTTGCACTCTGAATTGTTGATGTTAATTTGAAAGGTTTGTAAATTTTATAAAGTTGATAAGTTCTATAATGTTAAGTTAATGTATTCTGCTACCACGTTCCCAAACTTATAACCAGAATTAGTAATAAATCTAATCTAATCTAATTTTATATAAGGGAGAATTTAGTAAGAAAATATGCATCACATAGTAATACGTAGTGAAGAATATAAATATCATACAATTTTCTCTTATTTGATAGAAAATCTGGCAAACATTTTCGTACGAAGCCACTATTCACCGTCTCACGGCGCTTCAGCTTTTGCATTTACACCCCTTTCTGTATTTGGAGGGGAAATGAGTGCGGGGCCAGGGGAAGTTGCCCGTGCCCTTGGGAGAGCCGGGCTCCCTAGGCGGGCAAGTATAGAGCCATTTTTCTAAGGATGAACCAAAGTGACAACATAACTGAAGGTTCTGTGGTCGTTGTGCCCTTGACCCCCTTCCCGCATTGTGCCCATTAGACTCGCTTCCCGCATTCGTTCGTTTTCAGTTGGCTAACTTGTAAATGGCTTCGACACTTCTTTTTGTGGTGTCCTTGTCCGACAAAAATATAGTGCGCTGCAAGAAATAATTGATATTAGGAAGTGCAGTGTTATGTGCTCTTCTCTAAAAATTCTTTTTTTCTTTATATATTACATTTAATTTACTTTTTGTGTGATAAATATTATGTTTATTTTAAAACTGAGACTTGAATACGAGCTGCGTACCGGTGCACGTGTTTCCGACTTTAAATCATTTTTCTTTCTATTTACATTCGTGGCAGTTTTCTTTTACTGATTGTGAGAGCATGTAAAGAGATTTTCCACATACGTAATTAAATGTAAATATTTCCCGGACTCACGTACGTGCATATACCTCAGCGAAACTCTTAGACTTCTTCATAGGGATGTTTTCACAGTAGCCATTAGCTTTTTGCGAAGGGGCGTGACTGAACAGCTGTCGCGGCGGAAGGATACTTATCAGAAATACATGTGATGTTCAGTTGTTTTCGCGAACTGTCACTTTGGCTCATCCTTAGGAAAATCGTTGTATAGTTCGTGCGGACGCAGTTTGACGTGCTTGATTTAAACTTTCCGATAACCCCTTCCTTGGTTAACCGACCACCATCTTGATTTCCTCGACATCCGAGGCCAAATCCCCGCGCGACCAGCACATTTACAAAACGGTAGCACTGTAGTATAAAAATTATCGTTTATTTCTATCATCTATATACTATGATGGTTCTTACTTTTCCATTCAATGAATTAAATTCAGGGAGAGAAAAATAGAACTATCCATTTATTTCATTTTTAGGGGCTCAATGTTACATCATATAAGGGGGTTTTGAAATATGACAATTTACTGTTTTATTAAATTTAAACACTATGCCAATTTCAAAATAAAAATAAACGTTTATTTACAACAATAATAACGACAATAGAAACTTTACATAACAATTTGTAATTAAAGAATACAATACAAAAAATTCTTTCAACACATCCACAATCCCTCTAAACTTCAAGACGTATACACCTCCCGTCTATACTCCAAAACGTTAAATTGTTTATCCGTACTCCGAAATTTTTAACTTTCTTCTGTACTACAACACGTATATCTTTCGTTTTATTTCAAGATATCAAACTTTCTTCCATACTCCGAGACGTTCACCTCTTTTCTGGTGGGATTGTCCTGCTTTGTACCTTCACCGTCTCCATAGTGTGTGAACCATTGCCAACCTGTATTTTGTCCCACGCAGGCCGTGTGCCTTCTTGATGTCAAGTATACGATGTCCGTGCACTGAATTTTGACTCGTTTCAACATTGACAGATTTTTTCATCCACTACCAAACCAGAGTGATAGGGACCAAATTCGCCGAGCTGCTTCTTCACGCCGAGCGGAGTGTGGGTGGGGTGATGATGCGGGCGCGGTGGGCGACGCGAGCGGCAGGGCGTCGCGGCGCCCAGCGGCGCACGTAACGACTCTCCCGCCGCTCTAAGGAGCTCGGGCCGCGTGCCGCCGCCGCCGCCGCCGCCGCCGCCGAACACCGCCACCCGCAACGTTCCCGCCCCCGCCCCCGCCACCGCCGCCACCGCTGCCACCAACGCCCCGCTCCCGCCGCCGCCACTACCACCACCCCGCCGCCACCATCTCTCCGCCCTTGCCCCCGCCACCGCCACCGTCGCCGCCGCCGCCGCCGCCACCGCCACCACCACCGCCCCCACCCTCGCCACGGCCGCCACCGTCACCGCTGCTCCGCCGCCGCCGCCGCCGCCGCCACCTTGCCCCTACCCACCTTGCCCCCGCCCCGCCTTCGCCGCCATCATCGACGCCGCCGCCGCCAACACCGCCGCCATCACCACCGCCCCGCTCCGCCCCGCCGCCACCGGCACCGCCGCCACCGCCGCCGCCACTATCGCCACCACTACCGCCACCACCGTCACAACTGCCACCTTCCCCGCCACGCCCCCTCCCCCGCCCTTGCCCCTGCCACCACCGCCCCCGCCCCCCCCCCCCCCCCCCCCCCCCCCCCCCCCCCACCGCCCCTTGCTCTAAGGATGGCGGGGCGCGTGCCGGCTGCGCCGCCAGGGCGTCGCGACGCGTCGCCGGGATAACGAGCTCCCGCGACACAAGCGGCGAGCGCTTCTTTCGAGCCGCCGACTCCCGCGCTCCCTGGCTGACGCCACGTCAGACTCACGCCCGTTGGCGCCGGAGCCGCCCTCGCCATTTGCTTGTGAGGAGGAGGCTCAACTGGAGAGCTTATTCCCGAACGCCTCGATTTCCGCTCATTTTCTGGTTTTACTTACCAATTTTATCTTAAAAGTCTACCTGGTTTATTTATTTATTTATTTAGTCAAAAACTGTATGTGACGTATGGGGGAGAAAATCATCCGCGCACGCTTTCTTGAGTTTCAGAATCCCTTCCAAACAATTTAACTATTAATAGTTGAAAGATGAATAATAATAATAATAATAATAATAATAATAACAACAAATTTTAAAAAGCGAGGGATTAACATTTCAAAAACTAGATATTTTCGTTGCCAAATTATAGAAAACTTATTTTTAAAGGTAAAGGAACAAACATATTCGATTTTTCTGTCTGTCTACCTGGTTTATTTATTTAATCCAACACATGTATCGGATTACATATTCTGAGTTTGGAAACATTTTATTTATGATAATTGGATCTTTATTTTTGTATGCTTCTTCTGTAAGGATATTAGTTAAGAATAAAATATTAGAAACAATACAAGATACATTTTTTAGATCACTTTTACCATATTATACCCCACCAGATCGATTTATAGATCATTACTACAAATTGATATGGACTGCACCGAAGATTCCTTCTTTTAAAATCTCTTAGATATTTAAATAATGTAATAGGCATTCATAAACTCTGTGTTGGTACGGCTCTACATTGCTGGGTGAACTAAGATTTAATGTTCTCACTAAAAGAAATAGACAAACTCCTTTCTTATTTCATACTCCAATTTATGACTTTGAATACATAAAATAATCCTTAGAATACGCAATCTAATAAATGTATATAATTTATACATTTACATTATATACAATGGCACAAACGGAAAATAAAAATTATCGAAAACAAATCAGCTCATATTACTTTCACGTTGAGAAGAAAAAAAATGTCCTTTCGTAAATACAAAGAAAACAATTTCGCAAGTTGAAAGTCTGAAATATTTAGGAATACAACTCGACTTAGTGCAGCACCATGGTACATCTCAAACACAATGCTACATGGATACTTAAAAGTACTGACAGTCTTTCAAAGATTGGAAACAAGCAGCACAAGTTATCTTCAACATCTGGAAACCCACCCAAATCCTCCAGCCATCAATCTCCTGGATAATAGTGAAGAAACTTACCGAGTTTGTAGAATTACACCCTTACAACTCCATTATAGATTCTCAAATTATTTTCAATATATATAGTTACATATATTCCTGACCAAAAGTACAAAATTGACTCTTTCTGTTCTAGACCCAAGAAGGCGGTGAAATGTACCTCTGGGATACTTTCACTCACAAAATGTCATTGTCAACTACAAATGTTAACAAATTTACTAATTATTCTTTAATGTAACATAGATTGTATATTTCCTTTTATCAGAATTTAAAGAAAGTTATATACTGTACCCTTGTCCTTATCGCGCTCATGGTTGCAGTCCCGGCGGCCGCTCAGAGGTCACACTCACTCGGAGGTCACACTCACTCGGAGGTCACACTCATTTGGAGGTCACACTCACTCGGAGGTCACACTCACTCGGAGGTCACACTCACTCGGAGGTCACACTCACTCGGAGGTCACACTTACTGCGCGCAAATTCTTTTTCCAGAACACCAAACAGTTGAAGAAAACATAATTTACATGGATGGTAAAAATAATTCTACAATGATCTCCGAGGTGATTTTATCTATTAGGAGTTTGACAAAGACCGTCAGACAAATAATAAGGAAAAATACCCAACATAACATGTCACTATATTCTATCGCTCCGCATTTTCTTTCGTCTTTGCAACATTATATATTTAAACCACAAGAATCTGAGTAATCTTAATACTGAAACAATATAGAAACCGTCATTTTAAAATGAAATTTAGTTCCATCAGTAGAGAAGGAAGTAAAAAAAATAACTTGCTTTGTCAATAAAAAGAAATTCTTTACAGTATACATTAGAATGCGATCAATATTTACTAATATGAGAAAATGGAAAAATATACGATGATAATCAGAGCGTTAAAATGTATTGTCAATTCATTGTGATATTTAAATTGAAATAAATATGACCCATGGCCTTAAACATTGTAAGGTTAGTACTGGCTGTGAAAACTGTTTCGTCTTAAACAGTCCCCATCAAAAGTTTGAGCGTCGATAATAATGTCGTTCACCAGAACCAACCTCCAAACTTGTTTGCTTTAATAACAGCTATTAGCTAAATAATTTCAGAAACAAAGTTCGAACAAATTAGAAAGATAACTGTTCCTTTCCAACTTGAGTCGAATCTAGAACATATGAACATCGCATCCGCTTCCTACTAGCCATCTAAATAAAGCATTTTACGGCATTTCGCAGCACGTTCTGCACGGTATATTTGCATAGCGCCGCCAACGATTCGTCTGCGGGTATTCTAATTGATTCTGTCGGTGGCCGCGGGGGAGCCGAGCGCTGTAATCGCATCGTCGTGCCGCGCGCCATCTGCAATGCATATGGCGGCCGCTGACACGCGCGCTGCGGTGCAATGCAATATGTATATCGTGGGCGCAGCACCACCGCAGAGAAATACTCGTGGATTGTGGTTCCCCCAGGCCCTACTAAATGCGCTCGACCTTCAGTTGCGCTGCCGGTTGCTCGATGCTGAAGAATTGCTGGGAAGATGTTCACTGACATACAATTATTTTTATGCAGAGATAATATTTAATTGTGATGCCTATTATATTCGCGACTACATACCGTAGCAAAAGAATTTGAATAAAATAACGTTTCATAAATCTATCATTTTTTAAAATTCATACTTGTATTTTAAGTATAATTGTCATATACAATTATTTACGTTTCTAAAGGAAATGTGAGATTGTATGGAAGATTGTATGGAGATTCTATGGAAGAAAAATTGTATGTTTCTATGGGCAACAAATCACTTAGAACCACTAGAGTAATTGCCTCCAAATTTGGGAATTGTTTTGACCGACTAATAATAAATTATAACGTAGTTGTGATTCAAAAGTAACTGCCGATTTTTTGACAATATTTACTTACATGGAATCCCCGATGTATCTATTCAGCGTTGTTGCTGGGGTACAGAGCAGAATGAGCGAAAGAAGAGGGAGAGAAGGACACGGAGCGAAGGAGCTGAACAGAAGGAATGAGCAAAAGGAGCCGGAGGAGAATGTGGATCGAGGAAGCGAGAAGCGAGATAATGCGGGGCGAGTTTATGCTCTAGATAATTTATTAATTTATTTTACGTCAAAAAAGCAGTTAAAAACTGCGTATGACGCGCTATGGGGAAAGTGAATTGTGTGCACATTTTCAAAATTCTGTGATCCCTACACTAAGTCATATAATACTTAAAATTGAAAAAAAAGAAGAAAAAAAAGAAAAAAAACTCCCATGTAATAAAATCTGTTTTCAAGGATAAAAAGGCAATAAATTTTGGCTCTTATCCATGTTGTCCTTCGGAATAATACTTCCTGCCGCGACAACATGGAAACGATAATTTGAATAATTGTTTTTCCCACTGAATTCTAGAAGACGTGCAGACAAAATGAAGTTACATTTATGTCCAGAAGCAAAACAAGGGGCCAGCATTTGCTCAATGGATCAGGGAAACTGGACGAAAAACCTGATCGAGATTTAATAATTTATATCGCTTAACTTCATTTTCACCTTTTATTTATTATTTTATTCATTTAGTATCCGTAGTTCCTATATGCGAACTGACTTAGTATATAGTATCCGTAGTTGCTATATGAACGTCAGAAATTTATTACTGATAAAACATCGGTGATCTTTCAATCAGATACAGAACTATGTTTCTTGGAAAGAGGTTGATGAAATGGTGGCTTGTTTCGAAGATGAAATCAGTAAAAATGAATATATTGAGGGGAATGATTTTAGCTAGCACATTATTCCTACTGATCCTGATCAACTGACAGTTGAAGAACATTCCTCAAATATTATTTCCAAAACAGACAAATACAAGATGTAAGAGGACATTGGAACTGCCAATGGATATTTATATAAAAGAGCGTCCCACTGACAAACTATAATCTATTTTTAGATCAAAAACGAGTTGTCCAGTCCCCTCATAGAAGTAACAACATCCCACGTACAACCCATCAAACACCCCATCTTCAAGTGTCGATTCCATTGAGGAAAAATAAAATAAAACTCACTTTTATTTACGTTTAGAAACTAATTTTAAATGAAACAGTACTATTGTAACTACCTTACTTTTATAAATAAAATCGTTTCACAAATATATAGCAAAGATATACTAAATACATTTCCAATAAATTTCGATAAATAGCAATCGGCATGACCCAACGTCCCAAAAATGGGACGCCCTCAAGACTATCCCAGTTTTTGACTCAAAAACTTGAATATACTGTAATAAATATTTTTATGTCAAACTTCGCGGTGGGCTTTTTGTGAAATTTTACAACATTAATTTACTGAATTTTGCTCTAAACTCAACCATAGGTTCGACACACAACATACACTCCATACCTGTTGCATGTGGACGTGTGATTCTATACAAAATCACGATTCCTGGAAGTTCTATGATTGAAATCAATTATTAGATTGATGACAACTACTATAAATTATCAGCCTTTTCTCAACAATAAAAATTTAACATTTATTCTTTTAATCTATACATCACAATTCCATTAATTTTGTGTGAATTACTTTTCACTTTGAAACAGTAAAACACCGTACGTATTTAACTATAATTCATAAGCTCACGTTCGTAATTACATTCGTAATCTTGATCGCTGGCTTCTCGGCTGACTAGCAGAATGTTCGCCATGGAATCTTTGGTGCACCAATTTTCGCGTCCTTTTCTAAATAAAAAAAACTTTCAGAACATCCTCAACGATTGCTATAATTGAACTTAATATCCCCAAAAATTTAATACGCGGTCGCGCCTTTCCCTGTGTTTCGTATGAAACACCTACACGTGACTGTCTATTTTCAGCTACTTTTTTGAAAATTCTTCCACCTACGGAGCTATCCTAAGGTACATCTCTTCAAAACATGGAGCTAATAATAAGCATGGAGCATTAATAAAAATTCCCAATTACAATTTACACAAGACCCTTCTATCAGACCTGAAACTAAACATAACTTCCCGGTTCACTATCATTTACCTAATACTCAGCCTATGCTGATAAATCCGATCGCACCTCACTAACCGCTTACGTGTACTCGCGACAATAATCTTTCTGAGAATGAATCTATGAGTTCTTTCGAAAGATCACGACTATCCAACTTCCTCTTCACTCTTTCTGTACATAATGTGTTTGGGGCCCTTTCCATTTGCACAACGTTACCACCAAGCATGGATTATTAAACCTTGTTGATTCGTTGCCCTAACAACGCGTATTCTTTGACTTCAGAGTCTGAAAAATAATGCCTTATTCCAATGCTAGATTCTGATTTTATAATTAAAAACTAATTCCCGGTTTCTTGGCTTATCGCAGTACACTTAAAATGTCATCTTCAAGTCAAAACAGCCAGATAGTTACTTTTCATCCACTCAGAGAGTGAAGGCCCTTAATAGTTTAAGATGAGAGAAGGAGATGGGCGACGTTTGCGAGGCGGGCTAGGCAGCTTAATAGTTGATTGTGATAAATAAATACCCGTTCAATGCCGAATATCAGCTAGTTTTTAATAATTACTAAATATTTCGTTTAGTATTAGTAGAATTGGAGTAAAATTGTACGTAGTTTTCGATGAACATTCATGTGAGGTGATATGCGCTCGATGAAGTGAAAGTCTACGCTTTATATTAAAGACAAAATACGACATACGAATAATGTTTACTTTTTCGTTTCTTCCAATTTCGTGTCTTATGTTAACGTTTGAGCGGCCTGTATTCAAAATGACAAATCTGAGAGGATGATAACTATAGCTCCTTGCTTTTACGTAGAAATTAATTTTTAAACACTCAAGAAGACGATTCAAATTAAATATATTTTTAAAAACAGCAAATGAACTTAAAGCAAATTAACTTAAATATCTTCCTTACAAGCAACATTTACAAAATTAAGAGAAATTACCATTACAAAGTGTACATTTCTCAATTTATAAGTTACAATTTTTTCTGAAATAGTTTTTGCATTATTTAACAAATAGGAACGATTAATTCTAACTACGTGGAGGGAGTATCTTTAATATGGGGGTACATTTGATTAGATCAGTTTTTTTTATTAAGTTGACTGTCCCAGCAATATTAGGCATTCACACTTATAATCATTTTGGATTTTCTGTTGTGTGCTTTGAGGCTGTGGGTTGCTTCTAGTGAAAAGTAGTGGAATATTATATATCTCTCCTAAGGTGCTACAAACGTTTTTTTGAAACCACAAGGAACAAATATTCAACACTGGAGAACAGCTCATGCTAACATGTAATTCTCCAGCTGATGATACAAAAGATGCAGTATAATGTTGGTGATTTTTTTGTAGTTTTGGTTTGTATTCTATTTAATTTATACCTTTTTAATTGAAATAGAAAACTTAAATAAAATAGAAAAAATCGTTTTACTTTAACAATCGTTACGTTAATAATCGTCTAACAGCAAACTATGTTCAAACCTCATTATTTTATTTTAATTTAAAGAATAAAAGGAAAAATTTTCATTCTCAGGCACTAACAATAAATTTCAATATTAAAGTCTAACATAATTAAAGTAACTTTTTACGTTTTGTTATTTGCATACAAAAGCATCTACCAGACATCCCAAGTTTCATTATGAGCAAGATCCTGAGTATTTTATTTTATAAAATAGAAATTGTATTAACTGTGTGTACATAATTTGCAAAATAATTATTTTTTATTATTTTTAAAGAATGTTTTAAAAGAGTCTTTATGAGAAAACAAATAGAAGAATTTGTACTTACACGAGATACAATTTTACTGATTTTGCGAATCGGCTGCTGAATAACTTCACCCATCCAATGATATAAATAGCATGTGCTGCCCGAATGATTCCTGTGAATCAATAGCTTAAGAACTTGAGCCTATCCACCATTATTAATTTAAAATTAATTATTTACCCCTTAACGTAATTAATAAAATATATTTGAAAAATCTTAAAAGCATGGTAGATGATAAATAATTATTTTCAATTTTAAATATTACTTATCATGAACTTATTTATCCATTTTTACGAAATTATAATACGTAAATTACGTAATATTTACATCAATTCAAATAGTTAAATGCAAATTTGGTATAAAATAACACTATTTACACTACTTTGACGACGTCTGGGTAGTGTGGCAAGGAATAAGTATTGGTTTATCTTGGGGATAACTTATTTCCTCTTTACAAATGAAAGAGAAAACAATCTAAATGACATTTTTTCTCCCCTCCTGTTCTTTTGCCCAATTTTGTTAAATTATCTCATGATCAACTCATAAAAATTGACATAAGTTGTATTACATTACTAAAAGTCATTGAGGTCTTTCACCTGAAAAAAAAGTTCTTTAAAAACTTTAAAAAGCTCGACTAATATAATGGGAACGAATCGAATAGTATAATTATAGTCTACACGTGTGTAGGAACTCAATAATATGTGATATTGAACAATTGTATTTTTGAACAAAACTGAAAGAAGGGAAATGAAGCCAAACAATGATAATAAAAGTATTATTTAATGTATAATAAAATGAACCAAAAAAAAATGGATATTGCTGATTCAACTGACGGTAAGTTTACAATTCTGCTAAATAATGAAAAACTACATTACTTTTACCTAATTTTATCTATTTAAGAAGCTTGAATAACATTTATGTCAATTTCCATTTAAACATATTAAAATGTAATATCTAAGCTCTTTTTAAATTTTTGTTTTGTCGCCTTGAACAACATTTGTATCAATCTCCATTAAGTGTCTTGTAACGTCATATTTATTTCTTCTGGAGTTTGAGAAAGTTAATTACGTTTATGTGACTTTATGTAGTATGTAACAAGCGATATAGTGTCATTTTGTTGCAGAAATTTCATTGGTTCATTCTTGATAAATAGTATTTTTATCTGAAACACGACTCTTTTGTTTCATTCTTTGATTACTTGGTGCATTTTCTCGCAACGTTCTGGTTACCATGGAAAGGCGTAAATTCCAGGTTGTTGATATTACACTGCAGTCTACGTGTATCTTTTGTTTATAATAAGTAAGTTCTAGAGAGCGGAAACCATTCTATCACATTGTTTGGTACGTTGTTTTCGTTGAAGTTCATAAACATGGATCTTGATGAGAGAAAATGGAGCATCGAATCCTTGCAACACAGTCAGAAACAAATAGAAGCAAATCCATACGACCTTGAAGCGTGGAGTTTAATTATTAGAGAAGCTCAAACAAAACCAATTGAAGACACGAGATCTGTGTTCGAAAAGCTGGTGGCGACGTTTCCTAGTACTGGACGTTATTGGAAGATATACATTGAGCAAGAGATCAAAGCACGAAATTTTGAAAATGCTGAAAAGCTTTTTCAACGCAGTCTCCAAGATGTGTTAAATATAGAGCTGTGGAAATTGTATTTGGCATACGTAAAGGAAAGTAAATCAGTGCATCCATCTTACAAAGAAATAATGGCACAAGCTTACGACTATGCATTAGATAAAGTGGGAATGGATTTACAGTCTTTTTCGATTTGGAGTGATTACATCAATTTCCTGAAGGCTGCCGATACGACGGGATATTATGCAGAAAAACAGAAAATAAAAGCTCTTAGGAGAGTGTATCAACGAGGCGTGGTAAGTCCTATGGTGAATATCGAGAGACTTTGGAGGGACTACGTGAACTTTGAGCAAAGCATCAACTCAGCAACTGCGGAGAAAATGGTTGGTGATCGAGGCCGTGAATATATGAATGCACGTCGTGTCGCAAAGGAATTTGAAGCAATTACTCGTGGATTAAATAGAAACAGACCTAGCATACCTCCATCAGGAAATCTGGATGAACAGAAACAAATAGAACTATGGAAAAAGTATATTGCTTGGGAGAAATCGAATCCTCTACGAACTGAATTCATTTCACTTGTAACCCGAAGAGTTGTGTTTGCTTTTGAACAGTGTTTGCTGTGTTTGGGACACCATCCAGAAATATGGTATGATGCTGCACGTTTTTTGGAGAAAAGTTCTAAAATACTCACTGAAAAGGGAGTTTTCTCTGCGGGAAAAACCTTCAGCGATGAAGCTTCAGCATTTTATGAAAGGGCTACTTCCACCTGGGTAAAGAAAAATATGCTTTTGGTTTTTGCTTACGCTGATTTCGAAGAAGAGAGATTGAAACACGAAAAAGTTCACCAAATTTATAAACGTTTTCTTGATATTCCAGATATCGATCCCACACTAGCATATGTACAATATATGAAATTTGCACGCAGAGCTGAAGGAATGAAATCTGCACGAACTGTGTTCAAACGTTCCAGAGAAGATCCTCGGTCAAAATTCCATGTGTTTGTTGCGGCTGCATTGATGGAATATTATTGCAGCAAAGATAAGAACATTGCATTCAGGATATTTGAATTGGGACTGAAACGGTTTCCTGGCAATACTGACTACATTCAGTATTATATCGATTATCTTTCTCATTTAAATGAAGAATCAAGCACTCGGGCTTTGTTCGAACAAATATTGTCTTCTAACAGTATTGAGAAAGAAAAATCAGTTTTAATATGGAATAGATTTCTCGAATTTGAAACAAATAATGGTGATATGGAAAGTATAACTAGAGTAGAAGACAGAAGAAGAGTTTTCTTGGGCCAAATAAATGAATTTGAAGGTAAGCAAACCGCAATGCTTGTGGATCGATACAAGTTTCTTAATTTGTATCCATGCACAAGAGCTGAACTGAAAGCTATGGGTTATGAGAAAATTGCGAAAGCTACTCATAAACAATATCATCGTTCTACAACCAGCACTTTGTTGGAACTTGATGAACACGCTCTTAGTATGCCACGTCCGGATTTTTCCCAAATGATTCCGTTCAAGCCTCAATCGAATGCTCTCCCCGGTTGTTGTCCTGCTGGAGATGAAGGGTTTCAAATTCCTCCTGCTGTGGCTCATCTCTGTGAAGCTTTACCTCCTCCTGAACATTATTGGGGTCCTTATGTTGACATTGATGCAATGATAGAAACCTTTAAAAATATTCAACTTTCAGAAACTTTGCTCTTACCTGACATTGATAATGGATGTACCACAAAACTTTTTGATACTGCAAAATCTGCTCTCTGGATTTTGGAGAAAAATGGTGGAAGAATGGTATCTAAGCCGCCAATTAGAACAACCTCGAAAGATCAACAACCTCGTGAAGAAACATTATTTATAGATAGTGAAGATGAGGATCAGAACTTTGTGCCACCTGCAACAGATATATACCGTGTCCGGCAGAAAAGGAAGATGAAATAAGGTAAAAAGATATAAAAGTGGGTATTTTGAATGCAAGGTTCAATGTGTTTTAACAGTTCCTCTTTTGTAGTATCCTGGTGTTTGATGTTTGTTTACGTGCATATTGTTAACTTCAAGTTATGATCATTATGCTAAGCCGAAGCAGATTGTTTGAGATTTAATAATTGTTCATTTAATTGAAGATCAATGTAATGAATTTTGAAAAGACAGATTTGGTTTCAAATTTGTTTAGTTTATATCTGCATTACATTTGTTATTAATTTGGCTGAGATATAACTATGATAAATAATTAAAAACACAATCTGTCCATTTCTTAGGTATTCTTTGCAATATTAATATCTGTTAAAATATTTCAAGGATTTCAATAAAAAAATTTACAATGTTTATAATACTGAATTGTAGATTTGAATGAAATGTTTTGAGAACTTTCTTAAGAATTAAGTGAGTTGGAAATGTTGAAAATTTGTGATGTATTTGACTATTGTTAATTAATCAAAATGCATTAAACATTTTACGTAAATATTTATTTTGAACAATTTATTTTAATTTAATGTGTTCGTCGCTACGGTATGCTAGGCAATTCAGGCATACGAGGAAATTGTTAATTCAATTATTAGTAAGCTATTCAGAGCGTCTCAGATTAAACTTGTAGGACATGTAGAAGGGTAAAAAATAGTAACTGTTTGCCTGTAAACATGTGGTGGTAAATTTTATAAAAAGCCAGTTACCCATATGATGTTTGCCTCTGATAGTAAAACAACTCCTTCTCCACTGGTGTTCGGCAGGTACACGAAATAGCTTTGAGTGCGTCACAAAATGCATGTGCATGAGGTGTTGTGTAACAATTGGGGGTAAATGTGGCATGTTTAACTACGTTATTTGAAATTTACCACCGTATAGTCATTGAAAAAAATAATCGTCATCACTCTTTCTACTTGCATTTGAAGTTTGTAACATTTATTACGATACATTCTGTATTTGACGTTGAGGTTTACATTATGGTTGATTAGGGAATATAGTTTATTAATTTTGAATTGCTTTTTATTTAATAAATATTCAACATGGAATTTCAATATAAATTCTTATCTAATAATATATCGGGGAAATTCGTTGTTATTTCAGATGGAACGTATTATATATATATATATATATATATATATATATATATATATATATATATATATATTCTCTTTTATTCTGTAGTGGTGTAGGTGGTCTACGGAGATAATATGTTTTACACATCATTGTTTGGAATTGTTTAGGATTCTTTAGAAATTTGTCAATTTTATACGATTTACTAGAGCTATCTGTGCGACTTCCGTATTGGCACAAGAGCTCGTACGGTGGGGTACGTGTGGTTAGCACATAGATATCCCTACGCCCTTTTCTGGTCTTCTCAACTTGAGAAGTGAGCTTTCTCATTGTCACACAGCACCGGATACTGGGAAATTGCAAGGAAAGCGCACACTATAATCTGCCGCGATCGGGAATTGAACCCGGGATTGCGTCATGGAAAGCGAGCACACTGGCCAGTGAGCTACCCGTGGGGTGATTTACTAGATCAGCTTGCAGATAATCGTACGCAACGCATCTTAATTAGTTAAGAAAAGAGCAGTGTCGGCGTAGAAAATTATTCTGAGCTTCCCAGAGCGGATAAGTTTGCCATAACATTGTACCTGTTACCTACTATGCGTATGTAAAATGGGATTAGACAGAATCATTGAGGTACAATTTATTTATGATACGGACAGCTCGTGAGCCTATCTTGATCATGAAAGTTCTGCTGTAAGACTATATCGATAACTTTTTATAAATAGAAATGTCTAGCTGTGGGAATACTATAATAAACCGGTGTACCATACATTATCGAATATCGGGTGATCTATGTCAAGACAAAATACAGATGCAGAACATCGTGCTACATGCTGAATCGTGCAGAGATGCTTATGAGGTGTGGAACGGTAGCGAAAGGCGGTAATGATTTTATGAGCCAACGTCCACTGCATGCAAGCCCGCCGAGAATTCCTGGGCGCAACGAATCGTCAAAAATAGGGCGCATTTATTCCTCGAACGTGCTAGGAATGTCTCGTAGCAGACTACAATATTAGTGAAAATATTCACATTCTCGACCCTCAATCTGCGGACCACTGGGGAAATGTACAAACGGGTATTCCAAAACATTAGTTTCTGCGTGGCAGATGTCAACCGAGCATGGGTTGAAAACTTTTGGTGAACTTTTCATCCTCTCTTATGTCTGATTAAAGGAATGTATTGAATGAGATTGCGGCTGTCATTAACCGGACGTGAAGACGTAGGTAGACTGAGGGGGAGGGGAAAGGAGACAAATACTTCGTAAGTGGAGGCGTATCGTAATAAATTCACTTCTATGAGAAATTCTATTGTGAGCTAGTCGGAAAAAAAAGTCACTATATTTGGGTTTTTCTAACGAAGCAGCTGAGGGTATTATCTTCAAGATGGAATATGACACGGTTATTCACGTCTTTCACGGTCGTCTCCTTACAATATACATATTTTCATTATTTATCAATTAATGTAGGTTTAATTTGACGACATTCAAAGAAAACTTAATTGACAAGATTTTATACATTCTTTTGCGGTCGTAGAGTACCGGCCTTGTGTCAACATTCTCCGACCTAGATACCCGTCTGCTTTCGCCGAAGGAGCAGGAAAGGATGGGGCTTGTGATCTCAACCACATTTGTGCCCAATAAGACTCATTAGTTTTGTATTTATTTATTAATTTATTTTACGTCAAAAACAGTTAAAAACTGTGTGTAACGTGCTATGGGGAGAAATGAATTCTGTGCACGTTTTCAATAATTCTGTGATCCCTACCATAAGCCATATGCTACTTGAATTTTGAAAACTGCTTGAATTGTAAAAATAAGAAACCCTAGTGTGGCCTTATAAATGTGACAGCCTGTAGTTACTAATGTATGGTTGTTACGAGACCAAATACGGAATGACTTGTCATAGTTAGGTCTATAATACACATATATGACCGTTAAGGTGGCGACTGCCGGTTGTAAATCCTAATTAGATCAATAATAAGTGGTCATTACAGTGGTAACTAGGGATCGAGACACCAAAGTTATGACAATATTCTATACTTGATAAGGTGGAGAGCACATACAAGTAGAGGATACCCCGCCGTTTTGTGATCATTACATATATTATTACGGGAATTGGGAATAATAATGATAATTTTAAATAAATAAAAAAGTAAATAAATAAATAAATAAATAGGCCCTCAAAATGCGCATAGACATCATGCTAGCTTTGCGGGGTGCGGTCCCGGGTTTGAGTCCCTATCGGGACAAAAATAGATCGTAGCTTTCCATCACAATCGTGTATTTTTACAGCTATGTGGCGAAAGAAAATCTCAGGCAGGTGAAGAATGCTAGATAGAATGCAGGGAATACATGTTTGACACGTGTTTGACACATGTGTTTCTCATACTTATAGGCATGGACAATTAATAAAACCAGGGCCCGGGTATGACAACACCGATTGCTGACAAAAGTCTTATTAATCCGAACTTAAAATGCCAATAACAAACATACATGAAAATGAATTCTGATAATCAAATTAAGACTCAACTAAAGGTATACTAAATTAAGCTACGAAATCAATGAAGATTACCTAGTGGGGTAGAACAGAATCAACACTCAGATTTAAACATAAGTCTCATGAAGACGTGATTTTTAAAATTTCTAGTCGTTGTGAATCTCGTGTTGGTAGACGATTTAGAGATAATTGGATACTGATTGATTGATTTTTTCGTGTTTCCGGGCGCATCAACTGCTTTGGTCATTAGTCCCGTTAGTGTAGTGCATGTTTTTTTCTCGGGAGATGGCGGTGATCTTCCCCCGCTGGATGGCGAGATCCGGTGCCGACCTACCGTCGGCTAGTGGGTTTCCCCCTAACCAGGACTCTCCCATCAGCGGGCACGCCCAGCCGGACAAGCTCTAAGCTCCGACCGGTCTCCCGGAATATGTGGTAGTGTAGTGCATGTTAGTTTAAGTGTGTGTGTAAGGGGAGAGGATAGGACAAGGAAGAGGAAGGACAGATCGCGCGCGGTCCGTGGCCCGTTTATTAGGGTACTGCTCCGGCATTCGCCTGGTGTTGATCGGAGAAACCACGGAAAAGTACCGATCAGAGCAGCCGGCCTCCTCCAGACAGCGACTGAATTCGACCTAGCTTGAAAGCTAGTGTCGAAAATCCTGCCGCCGTGGAGAGTGGGAACCTAGGACCTCCCGGTTAGAGGCGCTGCAGTGACATTAGTTGATGCACTGAGCTACCGCAACCGGTATAATTGGATATTGGAAAGCACTTAGCACTCCAGCGTAGTTCTAGATGTAAAGACAAGTATCGCAACAAGCGGTATTGCGGAAGCAGTAGACTAGCGTGTGGTCTGTGGAGTGAACGGGACGTGGAGGAACTTGCACAGGAAAAGGAGAATGAAGATTTAAGAGAACTTATTGCAATATAGTTTGGCCACAGAAGGGAGTCGTTGAAAGAAAGAGTAAATGGGGTGTTATATCAACCCACAGATAGTTTATTGGCGCGGAAGCTTAACGATCACGCATGCATTACGAGAGAACACGATTTCTTTTCGCCCAGACAAGGTAATACTGACAACTTCTTCAATGCTCAACAATTCTTACCCTGAGGTAAACTGATTGTACTTAAATAATTGGCTTTCAGAATTTTCCCTTGGGTCAAGGGAAAGGCGGAAGGAGTCTTGTTGTCAACGCAAATCATCTGATGCTCTCCCAAAACACTCAAGCTACTTCGCACCCTCAACATCATCATTACGAAGATTGATGTTATTGTGTTAAAAATATGTAACGAAACTAAATTTCAGATTATTGATGTCGAAAATGTTACCAACGGAAGTTTTTTAAGTAAAGAAGAGCTCCCAAATGTTACATTTCAACTTATTAAATATTCTATTAAGTATTGTTTAGTGAATATTATCTTTCTTAGTAAGTGAAATAAGTAGTAAATTGTAGAAGATATGAGCCATAGAATAAGGCATTTTGTTTGAAAGCATTGATGATTTTTGTATTTCTTGTGTTTTTATTTTGGTTGATTGTCATCAATTATTTTATTTTATGAAAATATTGCTTCTACTTAAATTTACATCGTTTCAATGAAACATTTGAGAAACTCTGCTGTTGTATACTATTGTAAATCACCAATCCTCCCAAATTCTTTCTCAGTGGCTGCTTTTGCTCAGGTCACCAAGTATTGTTTCCATACGGTTTGATCCATTCCATTCCATCCATTCCATACGGTTTGATAATGATACGATAAATGGCGAATAGGGTTGTAGGTGGGTAAAATTGTTCACAGCAATGAAAATTGGTTCCAAGACATGACAACAAATGTAAATACTGGAACAATTTGTTCCATCAATTATGTGTCAAATTAGTAGATAACTTAAATTCTGACTATAGGTTAGCACCCAACCCCCAAATTACATGTAAATACACAATATAAAATTATTACATTTTATGAATTGTGCATTGAAACAGCGAGTCGGCACGAGAAGTCCGAATCTTGTACAGGTCTGTGCTAAATCTTACGCAGGATTTGCGGCAAAACTGAAATTCTCTTAATGAATTGACCAAATTCTTAATGGGTCTTTTAACTTTTAAGAGTAATTGATATGAACTACGTACGATATTTTGATTAGTTTTATTTTTATGCATTAATTATTCACATGCATTTTTGAGAGGATAAGTCGTTCGGTTCGGCATTAAGAGTACATTGTCGGTTTTCTGTAGAAAGCATAGATACATTTTTCACGGCTCCTCAGATGGGCCTTCAGTAAGTTGATCCAAGACCCTCTGTCCGCCATTGGTCAAAACCCGTTGTGAGAGGCGCAAGGCGAAGCCCAGCAGTTGATTATGGTGTGTCGTGAAGGAGCTCTGAGAAGCAAAGGAAGGCTTTATGTCTTAGCTCTCAACGCCACTCTGAACTCTCCTCTTCCACTGTGTTTTTACCCCCAATTGGAAGGGCCAACACGACCCAAGCGCCTCGCTTGTCGTAACCGCTTGCCGCTTCTCCCATACAGCCGCCAGCTCCGCAATCCTCGATGCCACAACCGCCCCACCCTCCACTACCACCACCGACTACCACCCACCGTCACCGATCCCGCTCCACCCCCGCCCTCGCCGCCCCCGCTCCACCCCCGCTCCACCCCGCTCCACCCCGCCCCCGCCCCCCGCCGCCCGCGCCCGCCCCCGCCCGCCGCCCCGCCCCGCCCCGCCGCCCCGCCGCCCCGCCGCCCCCGCCGCCCCCGCCGCCCCCGCCGCCATCGCCACCACCACTATCGCCACCACCACTATCGCCACCACCACTATCGCCACCACCACCACCACCACCACCAAACACCTCTACCATCGCCACTGCCACCACGTACCAAGACGGCGGCCGCCCGCGCCCAGGCGGCTCTTAGTTCGGCTTTTAGCCGCGCGTCGGCGCTGAGGGCGCGAGACTCCCGCGCCGTAATTGGCACAGCGTAAAAAGCCAAATATTAGTCTTCCATCGCGTCCCCGGCGCTACGAAGCGGCTTTTGAGTCGCGGGGGGCGGCGAGCTGGCGCTCTTGTATTTCCTTCAGCGAGCAGAAGGTTTTCGCGACACGCGACCTCCAGGCTACTCGCCAAACACAGATTGTAATTGCTGCGATTACGTTGTTTGGGTGTTGTTCGTGTATCAGAAGCAAAGTGTCAATGAAGTTTCAGGAAAAAACTAGATTAATTAATTTTTAATTCGCAGGAATAACTACATATATTCATAAGGTTTTTGCTACAAGTGGTGCGGTATGAGTGGAAGTGCTTTCAGGGTACTTCTCGATACATTTTGGGGCAGGGTAATGTATCCTCCCAAAATTTATATTTTGCCATTCCTTGACTTATTTGAAATGAACACAACTTGCCAACCGGAGAATATTTTGCCGTTTTTTGTATTTATGTTCTTGTAAAGACATTTAAATAGTTTTCTAGAAGTAATGTCACTACGAATTATTTGGAGGCCACGTGTTCTCTGTTAATCTCTACAGTGATGAACGATTCGCCTTCTGAAATACAATGATAATGCCAATACACGCATACGTTAGAATATTATCATAAACACCCAGCATATCAAGGGCATATGGTTGCATTCTATTTCTACATGTTTTTGAAATTTCTGCGTGACAACTCTGCTGGTTACCTTTTACGCGAATGCACCGGAAAATGCAAGGAGTATACAGTGTGTCGCAGGCTGAGAGTTTCAATAACGAGCTGAGTTGTACACGCGATGACGAACGGCGAATTCTTAACAGCAGACCGGGAGCGGTAGCTCAGTGCATCAACTGATGCCACTGCAGCGCCTCTGACCAGGAGGTCCTAGGTTCGAGTCCTGACAGCGCCAGGGTTTTCGGCACTACGTTTTCAGCTGGGTGGAATTTCGTCGATGTCTGGAGGAGAATTCTAGCGGCCGGCTGCTCTGATCGGTAGTTTTCCGTGGTTTCTCCGATCAACACCAGGCGAATGCCAGAGCAGTACCCTACCAAACGGGCCACGGACCGCGCGCGTTCTGTCCTTCCCCTTCCTTGTCCTATCCTCTCCCCTTACACACACACTTACACTAACATGCACTACACTACCACATATTCCGGAAGACTGGTCGGAAACTTAGAGCTTGTCCCGACTGGGGCGGTGCCCCGCTGGTGGGGAAGTCCTGGTTAAGGGGGAAACCCGCTAGCCGACGGTAGGTCGGCGCCGGATCTCGCCATCCAGTGGGGGAAGATCACCACCATCTTCCGAGAAAAAATACACTGCACTTACGGGACTAATGACCAAAGCAGTTGACGCACCCGGAAACACGAAAAATCAATCAATCAATCTTAACACCAGCCGAACCGTCTTATTCGCGGCTCCATGCAACGACGAGTTTTGGTACTCATTTCAACAAAACTTGTAAGGAAACGCTGCTGTGTTTCAAGAAATCAGTGGCGTCTATACGGAGTTTGGCGTGATGTGACTTTAAGGGCTATTTAATCAGAGTTACGCCTCAGAGCGGAATGATGAAATAATATTCAGTTATATTAAACGCATTTGCTTCCGGCACTTTTTTACTTTCTCGCCCTTAGTAGCGTGAGAAGTGAAGTATTGCAAAACGTGCGCTGGAAAACGGAAACATTTTCAACACAAAAACTGTTATTTGCGGACTCTGGTAACGAAAAAGTGGGTAAATTCAGTTGCTAAATATGGAAAAAATACTCTGCTGTACATAAATGGTGAAATGTGATTATTATTATTATTATTATTTTTTTTTTTTTTAATAATTATTATTTTATTATATTATTAATTTACCATTTGAACTGTATAAGTGAGTATAAACAACTTGTAACAAGTATTATATTGCAGCCTCCGGGTCAATGACCCCCATCTCGATCAGGTTTTTCGTCCATTGAGCAAATGCTGAGATGGCCCCTTGTTTTGCTTCTGGACATAAATGTAACTTCATTTTCTGTACACGTCTTCTGGAATTCAGTGGGAAATACAATTATTCAAATTATTGCTTCTATATTGTCGCGGCAGGAAGTATTATTCCGAAGGACAACATGGATAAGAGCCAAAATTTATTGCCTTTTTATCCTTGAAAATAGATTTCATTACATGGGAGCTTTTTTTAAAATTTTAAGTAGTCTATGACTTAGTGTATGGATCACAGAATTTTGAAAATGTGCACACAATTCACTTTTCCCCATAGCACGTCATACGCAGTTTTTAACTGCTTTTTTGGCGTAAAATAAAATAAAAATTATTATTATTATTATTATTATTATTATTATTATTATTATAATTATTGAATTCGAATAATTCATCTTAAAATCCGGGTCAATGACCCCCATCTCGATCATGTTTTTCGTCCAGTTTCCCTGATCCATTGAGCAAATGCTGAGATGGCCCCTTGTTTTGCTTCTGGACATAAATGTAACTTCATTTCCTGTGCACGTCTTCTAGAATTCAGTGGGAAATACAATTATTCAAATTATCGTTTCCATGTTGTCGCGGCAGGAAGTAATAAGAGCCAAAATTTATTGCTTATTTATCTTTGAAAATAGATTTTATTACATGGGAGTTTTTTTTTGTTTTTTTCTCCCTTTCAAAATTCAAAATTTATTGCTTATTTATTTTTGAAAATAGATTTTACTACATGGGAGTTTTTGTTGTTTTTCTCCTTTCAAAATTCAAAATTTGTTGCTTATTTATTTTTGAAAATAGATTTTACTACATGGGAGTTTTTTTCTCCCTTTCAAAATTCAAAATTTGAGCAGTATATGACTTAGTGTAGGGATCACAGAATTTTGAAAATGTGCACACCATTCACTTTTCCCCATAGCACGTCATACGCAGTTTGTAACTGTTTTTTTGACGTAAAATAAATAAAATAAATAAAATAAAATAAAATAAAATAAAATAAAAAACGAAATGTGTCATTTAAAACACGACTTTTGAGAATGCTGCTTTCAAAAGAGCAGAGAAGGATCGTAAGGAAACTCCATCAATAAATTTGAAGTTGGGAATATTAAAGATTTAAATCCTTACTTTGGATGAACTTACAATTCGAGCTTTGGATGAAAAACGCTTTCAAGATCGAAAGTTCCCGGTTAAAAAAGAATTAAAATGGTTAAAAGTTTGTGACTGAATGTTACAAATTAAAGTATTAAATTATTGATGGTTTTTGGAGATGCTTATATATTGTATAACCGCGTTATATTACGCTTTAAATTTTGCAGGAGTTTTGCTGACTGTTATATGACAATTTCACAAAGCAGTTTGATTATTATCGAGGACGTGTGTTCTCGATAATACGTTCATCAACAAAAGTTAAAAACTTAACTATTAGAGATAATTACATTTATTGAAACGAAATATAGATCTATCATTGTTATTCGTTGGTGAAATATCTGTATTCGGGCGTTATAAATCGTGCGAATCTAAATTGAATTCGCGTATGCAGTTCCTTTGAATCAATCGTTAATGATTCAGAGGTTGATTGATGTTGCGATTTCCAGTGTTTTCTAATTATGGTGAATGAAATATTACAATGAAATTGAAAACGATATATTTTCTCGTAGTTTCATTAACAGTAATAAAATACTTTCTTCATAGATAAAATGAATGGAGTGGAAAAAAAGAAAAAAAAAAAACAATGATGAAAAAATATTGAATGAAAATGGGGAAATGTTAATTAATAATCTCATACTTTTTGGCATTTGTGACAGGTCAGATAATATTATATTTTCAAACGAAAAAGAAAACCTTTGTATAACATAATTTTTTGTAAATTAGTAGAATTATGCATCAATGATTTTCTTCAGATGTTTTCGTTGGAATACACTCGTACTTTCGTGCATTCACTGAAACGAGTCAATTACTTTTAACTAAATCTCTACATTTAATAACATTATTGGTATTAGGTAAGTTAAACTTCAGGATTTCAAACATCATTCTCATATTCTTATCGGATGTTATAAGAATTTACAATTAACACCAAATATATATAATGTTTCACAACCAAATTTAATATAAGTAGAAATACACTAATACTTTTCTGAACAAGTATTTAGACAATGAATTCAAGGGATGAGTTGTTTAGAAGGTTTCAAAAGGTAAGTAACATTTTGGAACGGTAACTTAAATGTAATATCTCAGCCTTTATGATTAAAGCTAACAATTCTTCAGTTGCCGCTTTTAATTTTTAATTATTTCCGTCGTTAAAAATCAGCGTTTTTTGTTTCCGCCGTTTTTTGTAACAAATTTGTTAGTTACCACAATTCCCTACCTAGTAATAAGCTTCAAGCGTAGGTAGGTTGATTATTAAACACTACTTGAATACTTTATTAGTGGAAAATGAGCAACAAACATGATAAAAAATCTTTGCATAAATATTTCTTCTTCGGAGATAACGCAACTCTTTTTCTCGAATAAAACAGGCGAAGCATGATATCATTAGAAAGGAAAAGTGTGCCACAAGGCTTCTGTAATTCCTCACTTCTGTGTATCCGCCTGAAGTTAATATACATGTCCTTGGAAAGCCCTTTATGCGGTCTCCTCCCAGGCTTCGCCCGTTTTCCTCATTATGCTCCTCGAGCAACGCACGCTCCTATTCTTATTTAAAAATGCATCGGCCCTTTTTATCCCGCTTACACCACGTCCTCCTCCCCCTCCCCACTCCACGCTCGCGACTTCGCTCGCTCATAAATGAATAAGTCGAAGTCTTTATATTTTTGCAGGGGCTTCTTCTTCCCCTCGACGAATGTCTTGGAAATACCAATCCTTTGCGATGTTTCCGTCCGCCGGAGAATTCCCCTTTGGGAATTTATTAAATAAATTTAGAGAAAGCTAAGTCTGCCGTCTTGGCTCCGCTCGTGCGGTATATTTTAATATTAATTGCTCGTCTGTGGAGGAAGAAGCTAACTTTTCATTAGGAGACGTCGCTTTGAACTGGCAGGAGCTCCCCGCTCGCGGCCTACGTGTCTGCCCCTCTCCCCACCTCTTCAGCCCCTCCCCACCCTTCCCCTCCCCCGCCCCTCTCCCCACCTCTCAAGACCCTCCGCTCCCCTTCCCTCCCCAGCGCGGAAATCGTCTCTGCCCCTTTCCCCACCTCTTCAGCCCCTCCCCTTCCCCTCCCCGCCCCTCTCCCCGCCTCTTCAGCTACTCCCCTCCACGACCCCTCCCCCTTCCCTCGCCCCACCTCTTCAGACCCTCCCCTCCCCTTCCCCTTCCCCAGCGCGGAAATCCCTTGCAGCGTTCAAGGGCGTGCGCGACCCGTCGGAATGGTTGTAGCTCGGGAAGCTTTGTGTATGTGTGTGTGTGAAAGAGAGAGCTCTAAATAGAAGAGTGGGACAGAGGGATGAGGGAAAGTTGTTTGAGGGGAATCCTGAAAGGAAGAGGAGAAATATTCGTTCTATTGGGGGTCACTGGATCACCACGTATGAAGGGTTTTGGTCTGGAAGGCTCATGAGTTACAGCAACAAGGTTCACTGATAAGACTGTGTTTTTAGAGACGTCAGTCAACATGAATTTTTTTATATTTAAAATTGTGTTCTTTTTGTTTACTTGAAATGTTTGGAGTTTTCTAAACCAATGATACGTAGATTTTGATGCCATTTAGAACACCTGCTTATATATAAGTTTGCACCTTGCAAATGGAACGTGTACACATTCTACTTGCCGGTTCAGAAAGAGGTCTAAGTTTTTCCTTTGTATATTGTTAAAAGTGAAATAAACTTGCCATGTAAAATAAACATTGAAGTAAATTTAATAGTAAACAACATACCAATTAATCTGCGTCGATAAATGGCACACCATACTCCAACGTTTTTTTAATGCACTGGTTTCTCTAGTGTTTCCTATGATCTCTCGGTACAACCAGAGACTACTGTTTTGCTGGTTAACATATCCATCTAGATGAAGTCAAGTCTCATCACGACAAAACACACACTCACATGGAACTTTTTTCTCTGAAAGCTGCCCGGTACTATTTGAATGATTGCGTTTGGAAATACTCCATCACCACAAAACCGCGTTGCTCTACGCTTAGGCGCATCGTAAGTTAACTTGAAAGAAGGAAACTATAAATGAAGACGCGGCCTGTTTTGTTTCGAGCATGTATGATCACAGGAAGGAGGTGAGTGAAACGAAGGGGGTAGTGGTTATGAATGGAATGTCGTTGAAATGCATTCGAAAAAGCTGTCCCAGAAGCAGTGTTGCAAAACTCTCACTTTTCTCTCAGAGCCTTGAACAGCAGGGTTGCGATTAATGCTGATCAGCCGGTAACAAATCCGAAATGATCCGTTAATTGTCTTCATGCTGTGTTATCTACACAATCTAATCAATGTGCGAATTAATTGCTGGATTCTAACATTAGCAATAATTCAGACGTTTATGGTTTATATAGTATCCTTGTAGATTTTTACAGCTGTCGTCGAGCATCACTACCTAATCCTCAGTTCTTACAGCCTATAAAACTTAAAACTCTTTTATTAAACTGTCATCACTCTGCTTATGTTCTTCTATATCTTCCTTCTTATACTTTCTTAATATTTTTATTCTTTAGTCACATACAATTTAGTAAGAATTTATAATGTAAATTTTCAACCACAAATGTAAACATTTTCATTTATTTATATACGAAATTAATATTCAATATTTAAAAAGCTATAATTTCCGTGTAGATAGACATTTGCATTTTCTTCTCAACCAAATTTCATACTTGAAATGTGATTGCATTAAATGAATGATAGTGGGTCCCACATGTGTTATCGATTTCTTATTAATTTATTTAATTGTATTCAACATGCTGAATTTTATTGTACCTGCTCAAATGACTTTTGCTTTTGGCAAACTGCATCGTGCGCATATGTGACTGTGGAACCAGAATGAGAAAAAAGAAATTCAAAGGATAAACCAAGGATGATATTAACAAAGACATGATTTTTTTAAATTTACATTTTCATATACTAGCTCTGGCAAATATACTTATTCATTTTGTTGTAACGACTACATCACACAAGTGACTTAGTATACTGTTGGACAAAGATATCAGCATTGCTTTTATCCAAGTTTCTATAAAAACCGAAATTAAAATGTTCGTTGTTTGACCATAGCCTCGGCAACATTTTGTATTTTCTGTTTAATCGAACAACCATCAGCCTGAATACTAGGTGAGAGGCCCGGGCGAATGTACGTATTAGTATCATGTTGTTTTGGTTCGTAACTCGGAAATTTCTCTTAGAACTGTGAACTAATACTTTCGATGTCGTCACTCTTTAATCACCTTTTTTTATTAATTTTTGAAGAATTTACATAGCTCAGTAAAAATAACTATGCATATGTATTTACAGACTTATATGCTAACCTTAAATATAATCTTACATACTAACAAGGAGGAGGAAATCCCTTTTCGGGTCCTCAGTCCGGATATAAATCTGCAAATTTTTTTAGGAATATGTGATATGGATATTTGTTTTTGATTCATGTTTGGTAATTGGGGTTTTTGGCTAGTTTGAATGGTGATAGGGGGGATTTGAGGTAGGTTATGATAAAAGTTGGTGGCCAGATATGTCATGTATTGTTCAATAGGTTCCAAATGAAATTTGTTGTGAAGTTGATTGTTGGTTATATACTATGGAGCTTGAGCAACTATTATTAAGAATTTATTTTGCAGGACTTGTAGTTTATGGATGTTAGTTTTAGCAGAACTGATCCAAATTAGGCTGGCGTACAAAATTAATGGTCTTAGCATTGTCTTGTAAATTGCTATGGCTGTTTATATTGTATTGGACTGTTTCTGTGAATTAGTGGTCGTAGTTGAGCAAGTTTTATTTTAGCTTGAGTCACTTTAGCATTTATGTTTTCCCCAAGTTAACTTGGTATGAAGATATAAGCCTAAATATTTTACATGTTTATTGGGGGGGGGTACCATTCTATTGGTTTGTTATTTAGAGTGAGAGGAAGTGGAGGAGAGTGGGATCTTAAAGGAAATATTTTAGCAGCGGTTTTGTTAGGATTTGTTGCAGTCTTTAATCACCTGAGGCCCGCGTCGGGGGTGAGGCGCTGGCGGCGAGCCCGCACACCCCTAATTTCGCCGTCCGTCTCCACCCGCCCGCTGCGATCGCCCGTCCCTCGACGGCGTCCTCGGGGAGGCGACCTCGCCCGCGCCCCCGCCCCCGCCCCCTCCCCCGCCCCCGCCTAGAAGCGAGAGAGCATCTTGGAGGGGGGCGGGGCTGCAAGTTGCATGAGGCGCCGACAGCCCGCGGCCGATCCCCCACGGCCCCCTGGGGACCGCCACTCGCCCAACTCATTCCCCGGAAGCACGATTTGTATTATACACGAACTCGTTTGGGTGCTTCGTTGAGACCTTCGGTCTAAATACTTTCTTCTCCCGACAAACTTTGCGTTCGTTTAATGCACTGTAGCATCGATACATTTTACACTATGAAGGTTGAAATAATAATTTTGGAAAAATCAAAATTAAAGTAATATCAATGCGTCTTTTAACAAAATTTGAATAGAAGCATGAGAAGACTATGGCTTTATGATTCTCGACTGCAAATTCATGTTCCCTTTATCATTGGGTTCACTCAAATTACTTTATTAGTTTTAAGGTTTTAGGGTTTAGTTTATTGTTAATATTGAAGTCTGTTGTCTTGTTTATTAATGTTACACCTATTTAGATCTCTTTTTCGAAGCAGACATATTAATGTAATTTTCGGTAAATTTCTTTAATTTAAAGTTTCTACTTTCAGTAGAATATTTTTAAATATTAGTATTAAAAATAATTGAAAATATTGTTACAATCAGGTATATTAACCCGCAAACAATACAATTTGTAAATATCATGAAGTAATAAAATATAACCAAATCAAAATAATAAACAAATTATATGAAGATGGGTACAGAATTGTAAAAAGACTTTGTTAAAATTTTAAAAGTATTAAGTACCACTTCACCGCAATAATATTAATTTACAAACCATTAGAACAAAAAACTATTTATCTTTTGATGTGAACGTCAACTTGTGACGTGTTTGACTTAATCATTGACACGTCCGTGTCTTTACATTATGTAGTGAGAGAAGCATTCAATATTTTGTATTCTTGCCATCGAGGAATTAAAATATTTACAATTTAAAATAAGTATTAATTTTCTTTACTGTTAGGAACTTTTCATCTTTGCCTCACCTCTGTTCGAGGCATTCTAGTTGCTTGGAAATCTGGGTTTAAAGTTTCTAAAGTCCACGACTTATTTTGCCATCATAGAGAGGAAGTAAATTGTATCTTATATTGAACGAAATTGATCAAGAAACAATACACAATGAAAAAAGAAAAACAGAGACTGAAATTCGTAAATATGAATCACACATAAAATTGATTTTGAAATTATGAATAAAAATTTCCCAATTCTAAAAGAATAGAAGTCCACGATTTTCATCATTGTCCAGCAAAACTGCATTGTCATTAAACTTCGATACTATTTTATATTCTATATTTTAGTTAAATTGTTATTAAACATTGGATGATGTGTGTTATAATTCGTTTCCCTTAAGCAGTAATCCATGTGGTATCTAAAGTTCGCGGAAATTTAAGTTCGTTGTGTATACTGCTTCATTATTTTTGGTTCTCAATATTTATAAAATAATAGCTGGTGTAAATAGGAGCATCCAGAGTATTTTACAAGTGCAATATCGTTTTAGATAACAAAACAAATGAATTCTATTTTCTAGCATAAAATGGAAGTTGCTTTATTTTCATCCACGCTGTGTCGCGCCTGCTTCTTTTTGCTTAACCACTTTTCGCCTCGACTAGAATGCTGCTCTGCAATACTTACGTGCATTGCGGATTGCATTACATAAAAATTGTTGAAATAAAAATAAAAACTAAACTTTATTGATAGAATTGGGAGATGAAAATGTCACATTGAACTATTACAAATTGAGATACAACACTAAAGAAAATTTAATGGAAAACTGATTCTTGATTGAAAATGTTTCCAGGACATTCATGTAATTCATAATAAAATAAAAGTAGGAAAGACCATTTTTAAAATTAAACTATTTTTTTGTAAGCGTTTTTTAATGGTTTTCATAATTTTCAAGAAAGTGACTTATTTCTTCTGATGAACAAGGAAGTTAAAGTATCAACATTAAAAGAAGATGTAAAGAGAATTCTTTAGCGTCAATACTCTTTTTAGACGCAGGAGGTTAGAATATAATCGATTTTGTACATTTTCACGCATGATTGATAAATATTACCTTTGCATAACGAACATTATTTTGAATTATTTCTCTACAAAAGTATGTAGTTAGAAGTTCAAAACCATTACATAAATGGTTTCGGTAGAATTTAATACCATTAAACACTATCTGCGGAAACATGTGGCAAATATTTCAATGATTTCATTGTTAGTTTTATATGTCCTCGTGCAGTTTGCCACATTTGACCACACAGTATCCCCAATGGCTACGGAGGAGTCGTCGTTAAACTTTCACGAAGTGGCTTCCACGGAGCCGCAAATAGGTATTAAAAGGCTCGGGGAGGGGGCGAGCGCGTCACGTGATCGAGGCTAAGAGGCGGCGCCACGACACGTGTGGCCTCGCGGGGGTCGTCTGCCTCCCACGTGCCCCAGGGGCAAGAGGCGGGGCACCTCTTCGACGAACGCATCCACGCATGTGCCCCCGCCTCGGGTATCGACTTCGGAGACTTTCCGAAAACACTCGGTTGCGTGTAACTTTTTATTGACTATTTTCGTTGAGCTGGAAATGAGTGAAGTATGCCCACGAAAATGTGTCAACTCAGATAATATTAACGGGCAATTCTAGTTCAATGTATCTATTTATTTATTTATTTATTTATTTATTTATTTATTTATTTATTTATTTATTTATTTATTTATTTATTTATTTATTTATTTATTTATTTATTTATTTATTTATTTATTTATTTATTTATTTATTTATTTATTTATTTATTTATTTTTTATTTATTTTATTTATTTATTTATTTATTTATTTATTTATTTATTTATTTATTTATTTATTTATTTATTTATTTATTTATTTTTTATTTTTTATTTATTTATTTATTTATTTATTTTACGTCAGAAAAACAGTTAAAAAACTGCATATGACGTGCTATGTATCTTCAATAAGGTTCTTTTCAGTACATACTTTGCGTTGGTACAGAAACAACTTCAGTAAATGTAATAAAGTGATTGAGAAGCAAACAGTTTTTGACAACGGTCTCTAGAAAGTGAAATTTCTCGAAACAATTTAGAAATGTGTTTTTTTTATATGATGAAACTTGTTTCTAAGAGTTTTTAAATTCTAGAATTTTAATGATAGATGAAATAAAATAAGTTGACATTGTTGCTAATTTTTGTCAACGTAAAAGGTATGGATCGTAACAAAGCTGTAAGCTAAAAATTTTCTTCAAAATGAAAGTGAAAAAATGTAGCAATGTTTTATCTACTTTTTTCGTCCTTGTAAAAAATAATGTGGGCAGAGGTAATGAAAAGAACATATTTTATCATCACAACTATCTAACTTCCTCTTTTCACCTTCTGGACATAGTGTTCGGCACCGTGTCCATTTGCACAACGTTGACACTCGGTATGGATTATTAAATCTTGTTGATCCGTTGTCCTAACAACGTGTATTTTTTTGACTTCCGAGTCTGTAAACAATGCCATATTCTAGATACTGATTTTATCATTAAATACTAATCTCAAGGTTCTTGGCTTATCACAGTATGCATTATTGCATTTCTGAGTAGAAGCGCTTCAAATATTTTCTAATAAATATTTTCAAAAACACAATAGTTTTATGTAAAAGAAGCTTCCTATTACGCATTTACAGTAACGCTTAAATGCCAAAGCCAAACAGCTGAAAATCTTTGTACGAAAATTTCCATATATGACGAGGTTTTTTACTCTTCTATTGTATTCTTAATTTGTCGTTTCTGTCCTTAGGAAACCGAAAAATTGAGAAAATGTGGAAAAAATGATGTTTGAACGGCGACAGATGGAAGCTAGCGCAACGATGGGGCACGATCGAAAAGGAGGAGTGGTCCAAAGAAATTAGAAAACTAAGTAGTACGAGAATATATGTGCCATTTCGTGGCACTACTAGTTATATTATCTCCTACTTCCATATTATTCAAAGAAACAGTTAACACGAATTCATTAACACGACTACCAATGGACCGAATTAATGGGAGTTCCTGTTATAAAATGTCGTGTAATCCCATAATTATAAATGACCCACCTTGGTAATTTATTGAAATAAAAATGCCTTTTCTATTTTATTTGGCCAATTTATGATTCTAAATCAGCAGAAAAGAACAATTTCTGGCACTCTTCACAATTTCTTCTTCCCACATACAGACACTGTTTTCCAGAGTTCAATGAAAGTGTATCGATAGACGATTAACTCCTTGTTTTATGATATGACTTTGAAAGAATGTGATGTCACTATTCTAATTTTATACAAACAAATTTTGCACTAAGAATTATAAAATCACAAATATAATATTAAAGAATATGATTGTTAATTTTCAAACTCAAGATTCGTTTTGTACATCATTGTTTGTCACTGTTTACTTTGTACAAATTAAAAATTTAATTTCTGGAAGTTTTAATTTTAATGTCTTTTATGTCGTTTTTACTTCTAGATTAATATTACAATTGCTATAAACTTTTAAAATTGTAACATTCAACGTTTTTAGGCTCGAGATTCAACTCTTTAAAACATTTTTGATATTAGAGAGTATGAAAAACATATTAGCTGTACATTTTAACAACAAATAGAAATGTGATTTTAGTATGTGCAAAATTTCATGAATCGTAGCAATCAAATGATGCCTCCAGTTGATTTTTCCCAATATTGTGATTTCCACTCATATTAATTGTCGTTAAAGTGCAATAAGTTTGTCACAATTTTTGGGTAATTTATTATCGGTTCGAAATATTCGTAAAAGTTCTCGAGCAGAAAATGCACATAAAATTGACTCTGAAATTAACTGTCTGTATAAATTTGTTGTATGAAATTGCTCTGAGTAGAGCAGTTCTGCTTTTTAATATTCGACACTGGACGTCATCGACTCTTCGTAATTCGCAAATATTCATTTCGAATGATACTGCAAAAACCTGATCGGTTATTCCAGGCACGGATGGCTTGTGACGTTAATAATCGAGGCGAATATTCATTCAAATATCCGTGATTGGAATAAATATCCCGGTCCTGCAGAAACATAATTGATAACTCGCACGAATCGTCAGTGTTGCGGCTTAGGGCAAGGACAATGCAACTCCAAAATGTTTCGCATTTCAAATTCTAATGTCACATATAAGCCTCTCATCGAGGATACGTATGATAAGAGTCCAAAGCTGACACATGGGATTATTCTGCCTCTGAATTCTCATTCCAAGCAACATCTTTTCTTTCTAGAGTATTTTAATTTGGAGGGTAATTTGTAAAAGGTGGTACAATTTCTCAAAAACGACAAAATATAAAACGAGCGAATGTACTACATTGATCTTCTTATGAGAACAAGGCGCAGCTTAAATTTATAAACTTAATATTTTCACATTTGTTGTCACTTCAATAGTGTTGTAAATACTAGTATGTACGTAGATGAAACATATCACATGATATTCCTGTAATTAATTACTTCAACCGGTGCGTCATAGCAGTTAACTTATATATCCTTTGACGTATTTTATAAAGACGAATTACATAGATGTATAGAATTAGGAAAGTATTTACATTTTCAATCTAATGTAGAGAAAAATGAATAATTGTTCATAACTTTGCTACCCAGATTTTACAAACAACACACATTTTGAAGATTTCGAAATCCGTATGCCTCTTCTACTCAGTGTTTGCCTATAAATAATTTTTGCTTTTATGTAATTCAATTAATTTCTAAACGAATGCTGGAACATAGCAAATTATGCCATTAATATATGAAAATGACAAACCAATATAATGACTTTTACCATTGTAATGTAGGACTTGAAGAACCCTGAGCAACCTAACGAGAATTACAGGTCGTCATATTTTGCATTCATACCCCTCTTTAAACGTTGAATCTTCGATTTTACTGCTCTACCTGAATTTACCTGTCTGTGCTTCGTTCGTTCGACATACCTCGGCTCCCTGTTCTTAGCATGCTCGCGGTAAGCTTTGTCACTTACACGTCACCACATGGTAATGTATCCATTCGTTTCTTCCCTTCACGATGAGGAATGAAGACTGGATTGATTGATTGATTGATTGATTTTTTCGTGTTTCAGGGCGAGTCAACTGCTTTGGTCATTAGTCCCGTTAGTGTAGTGCATGTTTTTTTCTCGGGAGATGGCGGTGATCTTCCCCCGCTGGATGGCGAGATCCGGCGCCGACCTACCGTCTAGTGGGGTTTCCGGCTAGTGGGGTTTCCCCCTAACCAGGACTCTCCCACCAGCGGAGCACCGCCCCAGCTGGGACAAGCTCTAAGCTCCCGACTGGTCTCCCGGAGGTAGTGTAGGCATGTTAGTGTAAGTGTGTGTGTAAAGGGGAGAGGATAGGACAAGGAATGAGAAGGACAGATCGTGCGCGGTCGTGGCCCGTTTGGTAGGGTACTGCTCCGGCATTCGCCTGGTGTTGATCGGAGAAACCACGGAAAACTACCGATCAGAGCAGCCGGCCGCTAGAATTCTCCTCCAGGCAGCGACTGAATTCGACCTAGCTGAAAAGCTAGTGTCGAAAATCCTGCCGCAGTCAGGACTCGGACCTAGGACCTCCCGGTCAGAGGATGAAGACTGGAAAGAGGATATAGAATTTTAATAGAGGAATGTCAACGTCATGTGGAAACAGTTTTGTAAACGTATGAAACAAAGAAACGTCATGTGGAAACCGTTTTGTAACGTTTCATTAAAGTCTAGAAGGTGTCTTGAAGATGCACAAGGCCTTCTACAAATAACCAACATAAAGGTAACATTGTACAATTCGTAAATATTATAGTATAGTATATATAATTAGTATTCAGTATTTTGTAGCGCAAAAGTTCACAATTATCTTGCTTAGATAAGTTTTTGAAATACAATACTTCCTTACATACATTATTTCATTGTAATACTGTATTTTCTATAGTAATTACTAAACGATGATTCAATGATATCTAATGCTTCAAGTGATACCACATTCAACATACAGTATATCTCTAGTTTCTTTTGAATGCTTTTTGGTTTTCTTGTGGCGAGTTTGACTTTTTTGCACACAAAACCGTAGTCCCAGACAGGTCTTGATGGCAGTACTTGACGTATCTAAACAAACGTCTATGAATAATAACGTTGATGAAAATTGTCGTTTGGTCACCATACGCAGCATAAAAAAGTCATTTCTACAAAGTCCAAAACTACCTGCTCAAATTACTTCTAAGCAACCCATATGCATTTCAACAACAACCCCATTCTTTTGCAACAAGAAATTCATAATGTTCTTGCGACATATTTTCCATCCAATCTCCGATCATGTCTCCCCAAAAATCACCGCCAATTTTCCCAATCGTATCTACTTGGCGCTCCGAAAGAAGCCGCGTCATAGGCACAAATACCTACATTTCGACGGTCATGCAGCGGTAGCTACTTCCTTGTAGGTCGGTACCATCAAGCGGGGGAGGATAACCGCCATCTCCCGAGAGAGAAAAACATGCACTACACTAACGGGACTAATGACTGAAGCAGTTGACGCGCCCGGAAACCCGATAAAATCAATCAATCGACGGTCATTCAGTGACCTTCCTCAGGGCGAATTCGTCGAGGAAGGTCGCAGCATGACCGCCGAAATGTCAGCGTCTGTGCCTAGGAACAGTTTCTATCGGACAGTCTACTAGATTTGACTCCAATGGCGGAAGCGTACGCTTGTATTGTCAAGTCGCGTTTCCCACTTCGTTACCGACCGGGTACAGGCCATGTTCTTCCTCGTTCTTTGGGCTCATCGTCTGTGTGGTCACAGCCCGTCTTATCCCCTCTCCTCTCCACTCCCCTCTCTCCTCTAGGCTCATCTCCCACTCCTCTCCTCTCCGCACCATTCCTCTCCTCTCCGCACCCTTCCACTCTTATCCAGTTCTTCTCCTCTCCACTCCCCCTCTCTCCTCTCCGCTCATCTCCCGCATCTCTCCTCTCCGCCCCACTCCTCTTCTCTCCGCTCCTCTCCGTGTTCCTCTCCTCTCCTCTCCGCTCCTCTTGGCTCCTCTCCGTGGGCAGGCGCGTGGCGGAGCGGGGCGGTCGGTCTTATCTGCCGCCGCCGCTCGCGCGGTCACGGCAGCCCTCGGTTTATTAGCCGCGTTATTAGCTGCGGTCCCGGAGAGCCCTCGGCGGCGCGGGGCAGCGGGCGGGGAAGGGGTGGGGTGGGGCGGGGCGGGGCGGGGCGGGTGGGGCGGGGAGGGGCGGGGTGGCCTTGCGGCGCGGCACGCGAACCCCGCCCGCACGCGAACGATGCGCCGATACCACGCCCCGTCGCCCCCCCGTACCCCCTCCCGCCCCCGGCCCCCTCATCCCCGCCCCCGCCTCGTCCCCGCCCCCGCCCCGTTGCTCGCCTTCGTTCCGCCACCACCTCGCCGCCGATGCTGTCTTGCCCAGGGAAGAGTGCAGGCGGCCACGTAGGAATTATATGCTCCCGTTGAATTTCTCCAGTTAAAGAATGCCACGTTTTTAATAGTGTAGGTTTTGGTTTAGCGGATCTTGAGAGGGCACATTGATTATGCGAGGTTTGTAAGAAGAAATAAAATATAATTTAGTGAACACTGCATAATTGCTGGTACCTGAAAAAATATTAAAGAGCTATCGAACAGAATATGTCGGAAGTATTTAAAAAATATTTACAGACTACTTACACAATCAAAAACATTGCTAATCAAAACTAACTCACGAAAAACGTAGTATGTATTATTTATATGGGTCTGTTTTACCATATGATTGATGTATTATTTAATTGCAGGTTGCTGAACTTTTTTAAATATAAAAGATA
Organism: Teleogryllus oceanicus; assembly: GCA_964035755.1. Classification (NCBI taxonomy): domain Eukaryota; kingdom Metazoa; phylum Arthropoda; class Insecta; order Orthoptera; family Gryllidae; genus Teleogryllus; species Teleogryllus oceanicus. The sequence goes on from CAXIVR010000012.1 coordinate 881,755, forward strand.
AATCGTCAATAAATAATAAAAGTCTTTCAATATTTCCTTGAATTTACAAATTTATAAAGTTATAAACTTTGCAAATTTATAATTTATTTCTGTCTCAACATTTTCTTTAATAATTTCCCCAAAATATGCGTGATACTTTTACCTAAGTGCGTTATAACGTCGTGACGACCTTTAATTTGAATCTGCACACGTGAGAGTATTGTCATGAGGTTAGAACTCTGACATTACGTTTCACAGAAAACCATAACTAAGACGCTGTAACTAAATTGCACATTTTATTGTGTGTTTTAAAATGACACAACGTTGAAATTTTGAATGAAACATTGAAGTTAGTGCAGTCTTATCATAACAAGTTGTATGTTCATAATTCCTTGACGAATGGTCATTGTAGAGTCGATTAGCGAATAATTGGTGCGTTGGCTTTCTATCCTGACGACTGATAAATTTATCCAGTAATATTTGAAAAAGGGTGAGTCTGAGGTCTTCTGTACCTTGTATCAATAAATATGAGAGTATAGTGGTTTGTTTAAAAGTTGGAGAATTTGGAGAGTGAAGACGACCTTTATTGAAGCAAATACATTTTCCTCTAGAACTGTACAGCCTTGCTCCCTCCATCATTTTGGATTATGAAACGCATGATTCTGAAATTTCAGATAAGCCTCCGTAAGCTCTTCTTAACGGGAGGCTGCGAGAAATCCGAATAATCTCGAAAATTCGTAACGCTGGTGAAAGTCGGCGTGGAGGTGGAGGAAGGGGCCTGAAAATACGTGGAGCGCAATCGTAGGATTAAGGCAGAATCCCGAATGGCCTTTAGCAAGGTGGTTGAGCCTCGGCCGTCGCAAGATCAGGAGAGGCTCGCCTCGGGCGTGAGGGTGGGGGAAGGTCGAGCGCGAGCTCAGGGCTGAGTCGCAACGAAGGCGTCGGGATGGAGAAAATTCTACGTTATGTTCGTAGCGTCGCTACTGAGTATTCACAATTTGATAACTAGACCCTGGAGCTTCATGCACTAAAAATGTTAAAAATACGCATTCAACCATGCAATGAAAATGGCAATATCTATTTATTTATTTTTATTTTACGTAAAAAAAAGTTAAAACTGCGTATGACGTGCTATGGGGAAAAGTGAATTGTGTGCACATTTTCAAAATTCTGTGATCCTTAAACTAAGTCATATACTACTTAAATTTTGAAAAAAAAGTTCCCATGTAATAAAATCTATTTTCAAGGATAAAAAGGCAATAAACTTTGGCTCTTATCCATATTGTCCTTTGGAATAATTCTTCCTTCCGCGACAACATGGAAACGATAATTTGAATAACTATATATTTCCCACTGAATTCTAGAAGACATGCACAGAAAATGAAGTTACATTTATGTCCAGAAGCAAAACAAGGGGCCATCTCAGCATTTGCTCAATGGATCAGGGAAACTAGACGAAAAACCTGATCGAGGTGCGAGTTATTGACCCTAAGTCTGCAATACAATACTTGTTACAGGTTGTTTATACACATTTATACAGTTCAAATGGTAAATAATGCATTCTGTATAATTGTTAAAATTAATGTTACTTTTCTTGTGATGCTCAATATAGTCTCTAATTGTATAGAAACAGTTGTGCAGCAGAAACGATTTCATTTTGGATTTAAACTTTTCTATCGAATTTAATCGTTTAATGTCATCTGGCAAAGTGTTGTAAAACCATGTACATGTATTGTGTGTGAATGTTTTGTAATGAGCTGTTGATACTGTCACCTGATGAATATGATTTCTACGTCGAGTGTTATAGTAATACACATGGGCATTTTCAGAAAATATTTTTCCGCCCTTAAGCAAGTCGTTTTTGACAAAAGCCACTGATTCGTAAATAAACAGACAAGGTAATGGTAAAATTCCTATATTAATGAAGAGAGGCTTCCATGAATCACGTGGGTAGGATTTGGTTATTATTTGTACAATTCGTTTTTGTAATCTAAAAGTCTGGGAGCTATGAGATGTATTTCCCCAGAATATTATGCCATCTGCACTTAAAACAGCCAGTATATGCTCTTAAATTTAAGAATACGTGTTAAACAAAAAATAGTTAACAACAGATAACATTTATTTATATAATCTTCATTTTAAACTGTAGTACAAAATGTGTATAATAAGAATATATTTTTAGCTTAAAAAGTATTGAGCAAGGAAACCATGAGCATTACTACAAGATGCCGTAACTTTCAGCCCAGTTTACTAAGTTCATATGCACGGATAAAGTTACAGGAAATAAATCGATTCAAGCAAAACCTATTTTATCAGAAGACTATCGGAAATATTATGTTCGTATTGTAGCATTGACATGGCTTAATTTAGTTTGAAAAAAACACCAAAATGTCTGACTTCGGCGCAAAAACCTGGAATATATGCACTTAAATAAGTATTTTATAAATAAAAATATGCAGTTAAAGAAACATATCTAAGAAATATGCAGTTATGCAAAAGAAAAATGGTCTACTTTTGTTTTATTTTCGGTGATAAGTAAAGCTACATACATTTCCTTTCGAAATGAGCAATCATTAAAAATAAGCAATTGCATAAAGTTATGTCGTCTATTGATACGTTTTGGGATGAAGTTTTATGGAAAATGGTATCCTTAAGTTAAGGTTTTGTAATAATTGAGATAATATTTTTATTTAATTATTGAGATAATATTTTAATGTAATAAAACAATAGTGGTATAGCGAAATGAAATGCAAAGGATTTGGAAGAACCCCCTAAAACATGTCACATGTCACAGTCCCGCTGTGTCTACCACGAAGTCAACGTGGGCGATGGGGATTTGAACCTTGTTATTCAGAGATCAAAACTTAACCTCTGATCGCTGAAATGCGAATTGATAATTTAAAATGTCTTCAACTGGAGGTTTCCGATACTAAACGTGTTCAGCATTCACAGATTTGGACAGATTTTAATTTTACTGAATAGAAATGGAACGCACAGAGCTGCAAGGAAAATTCTTGACTGAATTCTGTTACCTTACAAGCTAATGTCGAAAATCTAGCCGAATCTAGGATCTCCTGATCAGAGACGCTGCAGTGGGATCAGTCTGTGCACTGAGCTACCGCTCCGGGTTTTATGACGTCTTTTCCCCTTCTCCTTCTGACGTTTAAGGAACAAGAAGAAAAAGAAAGAAACCCCGGGTCGAACCCCTTCTCGCTGGAGGGGGTTCCCCCGAGCGAGTGTGCGCTGCCCCTGGTGGAACGCCCCCCGCGGAGGCACGGAGTGTCGGGGGGGGGCGGGGGCGGGCCCCCTCGGCCGCTCATTCATAACCCGCGGGCGCTTGAGTGACGGCCTAATTTCCTGGACACATCAGCGTCTTTGTGGGGCCGCGCGCGTGCACGCATCCCTCGTGCCGCTGCCGCTGACCGCGCCGCCCTCCGCCTAGGGGAACCCCCCACCAGGGCTGCCAACGTTGAAACGCCTCATTGCACTAAATTACTTAGGAAAAAAATACTGTTTTATTAAAGTCTCTCCGTCTCATAATTTGTGACCTTGAACAAGTAAATGAGAGACATTGTGCAGTCTTTAGGTGTCAGATTGAATGTCCTTAATTATTTACTTAACTTCCAAATCATTTGTTTCGGCCTAGTCTAATGACTTTACAATTGTGCTTGAGTAATGTAAACTTCACAACCTTACTGTTCATCAGTATTAATGACTGTTTCCTCAATGCTATCCTTCGGGGATATGTATTACTCTGTCCTATGGATCTGTATGTCCTGGGATCGCAAAGTTTTTTATTATAGTAACATTTCCTGTTTATTTATAGTCAGTCCCAAGCCAGATGATGCAAAACACCGAATTGAAAATAAAGTCGAGTCGTTAGCCTTGTGAAACTTACTTTTATTCCCATAATGTAGAAAATCTTGAGGGTAGTTCAATAAAAGTCAAGTTGTTTTTTACAATGGCAATGTTTCGGTCACTTATTCGGCCTCCTTTAGGGCTATAAGTATACGATAAGATACAAGAAAAATATACAGGTAATGCAATTTTACGTGGTGTATCATTACATACGAAAAATAACAATATTACAACTATAATTTGCCATGCAATAGGGCAACGATACCAGTAACAACTAATTACCTGTAATTACGGACACGTTCCTTTATTCCTTCGCTTCTTCGTTCTTTCGTTCGTTCGTTCATTATTCATTCGTTCATTCGTTCATTCGCTCATTCCTCATTCGTTCGTTCGTTCGTTCATTCGTTCATTCGGGCAGAGAGCGAGAGGGGGCACCGGGATGGGTTTATGATGAGAATATTAGACATATAACAAGGAGAAGGGAAGGGTAGAAGGCGTTGTCGCGTTGAATGGATGTGTTATATTAATGTCATTTTGTATGGTACGTTGCTCCCGCGGATGGGATCAGCGGTGTCCGTCATTGCCAATTGCAAAGTTCTTTACTTGTGTGTGTGTGTGTGTGTGTGTGTGTGTGTGTGTGTGTATGTAGTATATTGTATATATTGCCATAATTATTTTTATATAGTTTTATGAAAGAACTTGACTTTTATTGACCTAGCCTCAAGATTTTCTACATTATATTTAATTCGAGGTCAAGATCAAGAGAACATTTGTATTCCTTGTCGAAAGCAAGAGCTGGTGAGTGGCGGGGTGAGTTGGTACCCGCCGCCCGGGGCGGGTGTGCCTGAGCGCGGCCTATCTGTCTGCCGCCACGCCCCCCGCCCTCGCCCACGCCCTTCGCCCTTCGCCCCCGACGTCTCGCCCCAGGATTTATCTGCGCTTTGCATGTAGCACCGGCCGCGCGCTGCGCGAAGAGTAAGAAATTTATACACTTGACGGACCAGGCAAAGACTTGACACGGCACGAGGCAGGCGCTGAGCGAGCCTTCGAATTAAGTTGCAAGTGGAGGGTAGTTTCAGGCTTCCAGTTCGTCGACAAGTTGGGCAGAACGGGAAGTTACGAAAATGAATATGAAATAACCAGACAGGTTCTCGAAGTTTATTTACTGTGTTTTGCTGGCAAAATACAATGGTACTTGGATGATACGTAGTCTATTTTCTGATTTTCTGTTTCGAAAATCTCCAAAAACATAAGGATTTTTCCAATTCATATTTTTTTATCACTATTTATGAAGGTTTTGGGATTTAAAACAAACTAAACTCTTTTTCTCATAAATCATGTGTTTGAAAACTCAGACACTTGACATGTCGTATCCTGTCTTAACGTGTTAAAACAGTATTTTTTCCTGGCTAGTATTCGAACACAGGATCTTAGATTTAGCACGCTATTGACGTTACCCGTGCATCACCAGACTTACAGATGTACTCAACGTTTCCGACGTTTTAAAAACAAATTTGAATTATTATATGCAATTTTCATAAATACAGAGGGATCATCGAATTGGAACTGGCGAAATTTTTATTAGCGTGTTTCGCTCTAATCGAAAAATAAACTTTTTTAAAACGTTTTTAAGATAATTATTTTTTAAAATACTCGAGCTCTAGGAAATAGAAGCAGGTCTGGGACAGTACTACCAACGTCGTCAATTTAGTATCATATTCAATGATATGGTCGGTCCTCATTTGCAGAAGGCTATTTTCTTTATGTAAAGTACTCCATATTTAACAACAATGCTTGGAGCTTGGACAAAGCTGAAATTGCCGTAACTGGTTGGGTCACCAGTTCGTCAATTTTGTAATACAATAGGTGAGTCTTCCTCATCAAAAGGCACGCTCGTACAAATAGAATAGCTACTGCGTTTTCCAACCAATTTTGTTACATTTTAATCAATAGAAAATAAATAAATATTTTTTGCCATAGTAAGGAAGGTAGGAAAATTTTTAACTAAATACACGAAGAATTATCCATATATACTCAGGAAGATTCTAACTTATTTAATCTTATAAATATGAAAAATATAATGGAAGATACATTAAATATTAATTCTAAATGTTTTGAGAAACTAAAATAAAATAATGGCCATTCTTATTAGTAATTGTCGAAAAAATACTATAGTTTATTTTCAAGGGTAAACATACTTTGTAGGTCTGCAATACGAGTGATTGGTTTCTTTCAAAATAAACCATAATAAAATATAAGTTTCACCATTCTGTACAATATTAGGATTCCCTTTAACAAACACAGGGTTCATTCTCGTACCAGCTTTACAAATAACAAACCAGAACACAGTCTAATATGTAACGAGGGCAAAAGATCCACACAACGAGTGTTTGGTTGATCTGAACAGAGTAGGGAGAAAGGAGAGGGTGGAAAGGGAAAGGCAGAGCGAACAGATGTGCCGTGGAGATCCGCCTCTGACGCCACTTGTCCGGCGAGGGCGGACCACGGGCCACTTCGATCCGGGTCAGCGAAACTTCGAGACGTCCTCAAAGTGCTTGGGCTTCTCCACTCACCCCACGCTCACAACGCGAGGGAGTAGCGCGCCACGGAAATAACAAGAGTGCAGAAACGTAACGTAACATAAGGTCACGTAAAATACGTAAAATAAGGCATTCATTCATTCCTTCATAAAAAAAAAGGAAAAAAAAAAGGTTTTTTTTTTTTTCCTTCATTCCTTCATTCCTTCATTCCTTCATTCCTTCATTCCTTCATTCCTTCATTCCTTCATTCCTTCATTCCTTCATTCCTTCATTCCTCATTCGTTCATTCCTTCTTCGTTGTTCGTTTGTTCGTTTGTTCGTTTGTTCGTTTGTTCGTTTGTTCGTTTGTTCGTTTGTTCGTTTGTTCGTGTGTTCGTGTGTTCGTTTGGTCCGTTGGTTCGTTTGTTCGTTTGTTCGTTTGTTCGTTTGTTCGTTTGTTCGTTTGTTCGTTTGTTCGTTTGTTCGTTTGTTCGTTTGTTCGTTTGTTCGTTTGTTCGTTTGTTCGTTTGTTCGTTTGTTCGTTTGTTCGTTTGTTCGTTTGCTTCGTTCGTTCGTTCGTGCGTTCGTTTGTTCGTTTGTTCGTTTGTTCGTTTGTTCGTTTGTTCGTTTGTTCGTTTGTTCGTTTGTTCGTTTGTTCGTTTGTTCGTTCGTTCGCTCGTTCGCTCGTTCGCTCGTTCGCTCGTTCGCTCGTTCGCTCGTTCGCTCGTTCGCTCGTTCGCTCGTTCGCTCGTTCGCTCGTTCGTCGTTCGTTCGTTCGTTCGTTCGTTCGTTTTCGTCGTTCGTTTATTCGTCCGTTCGTTTATTCGTCCGTTCGTTTATTCGTCCGTTCGCGTCCGTTCGTTTATTCGTCCGTTCGTTTATTCGTCCGTTCGTTCGTTCGTTCATTCATTCGTCCATTCGGACGGAGAGCGACGGGGGACGGGTTGGGAGAAGAAGGGAAGGGAAGGGGTTAAAGGGAGCGTAGGGAATTGTGGGTGAGGGCGAACAAGGAGTGGGTAGCGAGGAACGTAAGGTGTAACTCAGAGGGCAAAGTGATGAGAACCGTGAATGAAAGTGTGCGAACGATGTGGGGAAAACATGTTAGTGCGTACAAACCTCGATCGAGGGAACGTCGATGAGGGAAGTCTTTCTCTGAGAAAGTCTTTCATCTCTCATTTCATTTCTTTACTCGACTTTGACACTCCTATCATTTCCTCTTCATTGCGTCAACCTACCGTTGTCTAACGGGCTTTTCCCCAACCAGGTATCTCCGACCATCGGGGCACCACCTCTGCCGAGACAAGTTTTAACTCCCCGACCGATCTCCCGGCATGTGTGGTAGTGTAGTGCATGTTAGTGTAAGTGTGTGTAAGGGGTGAGGATAGGACAAGAAAGAGGAAGGAAATATCGCGCGCAGTCCGAGGCCCGTTTGTTAGAGTACTGCTCCGGCATTCACCTGGTGTTGATCGGAGAAACCACGTAAAACTACGGATCAGAGCAGCCGGCCGCTAGAATTCTCCTCCAGACAGCGACTGAATGCGACCTAGATGACACGCTAGTGTCGAAAATTGCCTCCGTCGAGACTGGAACCTAGGACCTCCCGATCAGAGGCACTGCAGTGACATCAATTGATGCACTGAGCCACCTCCCCCGATATGTCATTATATGATTCATTTGAATATGTTAAGCGTAGTTATTAAAAGGAGAAAATCCTGCCGCCGTGGGGAGTGGGAACCTAGGACCTCCCAGTCGGAGGCGATGCAGTAACATCAGTTGACACACTGAGCTACCGCTCCCGGTTGGACTGAGGCAGAGGAGAGTCCAGGTGGATCGTGGAGTCGGGCGAAAAGAGTTTTGTGGAGAAACACGCGGGTGGCGACGCGAAAGCGCCGAGGGGCGTGCCGGAGGGGGGAGAGAGGACAGAAGCTGTCCCGGGCAGCGAGGAAGCGCTCTCGATATTACGTCTATCGAATAAAGTTGGAGTGCCCGCGTCCTGCACTTTGCTCTCCCGCCACTAGAACGTTCTCCATCTGCCCGGTCACGAGCATGCATTTGCATGCGGCACGACGCGAGTTTTACAGACGACTATTGATTGATTGATTGAATTTTTCGTGTTTCCGGGCGCGTCAACTGTTCAGTCATTAGTACCGTTAGTGTAGTGCATGCTTTTTCGCGGGATATGGCGGTGATATTCCCCCGTTGTATGGCGAGATCCGGCGCCGACGTACCGTCGGCTAGTGGGGTTTCCCCCTAACCAGGAGTCTCCCACCAACGGGGCACCGCTCCAACCGAGACAAGCTCCCGACCAGTCTCCCGGAATATGTGGTAGTGTAGTGCATGTTAGTGTAAGTGTGTGTGTGTAAGGTGAGAGGATATGACAAGGAAGAGATAGGAAAGGTCGCGTGCGGTCCGTTTGTTAGGGCACTGCTCCGGCATTCGCCTTGTGTTGATTCGAGAAACCACGGAAAACTACCGATCAGAGCAGCCGGCCGCTAGAATTCTCCTTCCAGACAGCGACTGAATTCGACCTAGCTGAAATCGACCTAGCTAGTGTCGAAAATCCTGCCGCCGTCAGTACTCGAACCTAGGACCTCCAGGTCAGAGGCGCTGCAGTGACATCAGTTGATGCACTGGGCTATCGCTCCCGGTTCCAGACGAGTAAAACACAACGAGTTTCAAATGACATCGCCTTAGCGATGTGAAGTCTGAAGAATAGCATTTACTTTTCTATTGGAAGTTAAATTATTTCTCCGAATCAGAAACGATGAAAGATAATATTATTGTCGTTTTAAATTAGACGGACTTCAGTGTGTAATAAAGTTCCGATTTCTAGAAGTTGTGCACATCTTTAATATTCATTCTGCATTCGTAGAAGTTAGAAATCGCAGTTTAACTAAACTTTTGGGAGAATGAACGTTTATATTTTATGAATGTTTCTGTCAGTAATATAATTAGTTCAGAAATGGGAAGATTTTACAATGTGTCAATCACAATTCAAATTAATAATTTCGACGACACATTTTATTTAATATCTATATCAATCTAAAATAAGATTAAATGTATAAACAAAGTGAAATGCAAGGTGACTCAACAAGAGTGGCACTAGAATGAATCTGAAAACTGAGTGCAGTTTGTATTAAAATATAATGTAGTGAAATGTACAGGCAGGGTGATATTGATAGCAGTACTGTTGTGATAACACTAAATCTCTTATGGACTATTTAACCTAGCGAGATAAGCACAACAACCACTGAGTTCTGCCAGGATGCCTCTATTCTTTTAGGTATTCAGTGAGCTTATATCATCATTACTATATTACATTACTATATATAATATATTACATTACTATATACATACATGTCTTTTTCATATTCCTTTGTAATATAATTAAAGAATTAATTTTTTTTGTAATATTTATGAAGTCTAAAGAGTTTTCTTGTTCATAAGAATTACTAGGTAGACTTTTGTTTACAAAATTTTTATCATGAAAACCAGAGGCTCCCATTATTTAAATCACATTGTCTACCAACCATTGTAATAAAAAATTGTAAGTTTTACTATGTAAATGGCCGCACTTACTGTCGGCAACTGTAATAGGTAAAGATTGTTATACAGTTTCAAAATAAATAAATAAAAAATATATATTATCATTACTATCATCATCATCATCATCATCGTCATCATCTTTTTCTTGTACATCATCTTCTATATCAACAACTTAAAAACTTGTGGATTATTCATATCAAAACAAATATATTGGAGGATATGTTCAGATCAAAGCGGTTTTGTGCGCACCGAATACAGTTCTTTATGACATCTGTTTATTATTCGTAACTTCCGCTGAGAAAGTCCTTCTAAACATATTCGTGTAGGGTTGTCGTTTACTCCCCCTTCACAACGCCTCAACTGCGTGCCATTGCCTCCGGAATCGCTCTGAGTGCAATTTATGGACTCCGGCACCACTTTCATCCCACCCCTCCCTAAACCCTCACCAGACTTCACCAAAGCTCGAACAGAAAACTTCTCCCCGATACGGCCCCGATCCAACTTATTCTGTATTTTTATGCTGCATAAAACTTTCCCTACTCTTGTCGTTACGTCGGGAATATTCTCGCTATTAACGAAACCATGATTCATTTCTTGTTTGCCTACGTCAGAAAGCAACTTTTCACCAACTTTTATGAAAACAAATATCTTTTTACAGGGTCGGGGAGGGCTCGCGACCTAATTGCGAGTCGTCACGGCAGCGCACAGTTTGTCAGGCGGGCGACGAGATGGTGGGGGTAGCTCTGCTGGGTACAAGGCGAAGGGAAGCATGGTGAAGAGGGCGGTGGGTATCTCCTCATGGATACTATACTCAGCTGGAAAATACACAGAGATACCAAAGTCCAACAAGCCAAAGCCAAAATAATACAGCTAAAACCACTTATAAATAAAAGTAAACTTTCACTAAATAACAGAATTCTTTTATACAAAACCATCATTAGACCTCTTCTCCTGTACGCTTGTCCAATTTGGACAAATGCTGCTAAATATAATATCAACAAAATTCAGATTATTCAGAACAAATGCCAAAGAACTATCAACCACGCCACCTGGTTCATTTCCAATAAGCAATTACATCACAAACGTAACCTAAAACCCATCGCATATCATATAACCTTTCTTTCCAATAAATTTTATTCCAATCTAACCCTCATCAATCAAGATAAACATATTAAATATAGGAAAACATAATGAAAACCCAACTAGAATAAAAGAAATATCCTATCCATTCTTTTCTGAAAATTTCCACAAATCTTAGTAATTTTTAGAGGTGCTCGATGAGTCATATCGTCAGTTGTAGTTTAGATTTAGTTTATGAGAATTAGATATGGGTCCACAATACAAATGAAGAGTTTTATATAAACTGAACTTTGTTAGTCAATACTGTACAAAAATAAAATATAAAAGCGTGGAGAGTTTGGTGAGCGGACAGAACAAGTGGCGATGTAGAGGATTGGGGAAACGATACAAGGATGAAATTGAAAAATAACATCCACCGGACACAACCATTATTCTCAAATCAATGAATCGAACATTTTTATTTGTATTCCAACAATTTACGAATATAAAAAAGTCTAGTTTTCGTTCAGTACATATTTCAGAAGCCCGCCAATACTGTAAATATATTACGATATAACACATACTGAATATTAACAACAAATTAATTTTTATTTTCAATGAAATAATAATTCGGTTTCTAATTAATTTTTTTATTTTTAATTGGTAATACAATTAAAATATTTAAATATTTCATTTATTGTTTATATTAACTGAAGTTACAAAAATTGTTCCTGTATTCGACATTTTCAATTTTAAGTTGCCTTTTTTTTTTTTTATTTTTAATTTACTGTTATTCCTATTTCCTGTCTTTAATGACTTACTCATGTGAAAATTAAATTTATGGAAGTGTTAATATTTCAATGTTTTAAAATATCTATAAATATCTTAGACAGTTCTGAACACGTTTCATAGGAACTTAGTACTTTCAAAAGATAAATATTTTATCTTCGTCAAAGACATTGAATGTTTACCTGCATATCTGCTTCTGAGGCGTCAACAAAGGAAACTGCCAAGTTGGCTGGGTATAGTCGACGCAACGTGAGAAAACAAACTGTCACAATCGTGACTTATGGTTTTATTATCAATTATCACAGAGTGAATGATATATGGAATGCATCCGTTGAGTAGATATTCACATACAAACGAAGTGTAAAAATGTTAATTATTACGTAGAACAATTGGAAAGGTGGGAGAGACTAGACTCTTCCAGACCTTATGGGAACCACAGTAATGAAGGCAGCTAGTTCGAATTCAGTCCCTGTCTGGAGGAGAATTCTAGCGGTCGGCTGCTCTGATCGGTAGTTTTCCGTGGTTTCTCCGATCAATACCAGGCGAATGCCGGAGCACTACCCTACCAACCGGGCCACGGACCGCACGCGATCTTTCCTTCCTCTTTCTTGTCCTATCCTCTTCCCTTTCACACACACTTACACAAACATGCACTACACTACCACATATTCCGGGAGACCCGTCCGAAACTTAGAGCTTGTCCCGACTGGGGTGGTACCCCGCTGGTGGGAGAGTCCTGGTTAGGGGAAACCCCACTAGCTAACGGTAGGTCGGCGCCGTATATCGCCATCCAGCTGGGGAAGATCACCGCCATCTCCCGAGAAAAAACATGCACCACACTAACGGTACTAATGACCAAAGCAGTTGACTCCCCCAGAAACACGAAAAAATGAATCAATCAAAAACCAATGAAGGTTCGACTACGGCAAGCACTGCAGTGTTATCGGCCTTGCGAGGGGCTGTTTAGTAGCAAGAAGTGCGCGGTGGTGGTGGGGGGAGCGCGCGTCGCAGGAGGAGGGGGGGGATGGGCGTGTCGCGTCGGCGGGGGTCCCATGGCGCTGCTGTCGGAGGCGCGAGACGCACCGCCCAGTCACACGCGAAGGCGAAGGCGAAGGCGAAGGCGAAGGCGAAGCCGGTGATGACGTCGACGACTGCGACGGCGAAGGAGACGAGGATGGGGTTGGCGACATCGACGGCGGTGATGGTAACGAGAGCGGCGACGGAAAAGAATGACTGAATGCCTTATTTTATGGGGGGACCGGTAGCTCAGTGCATCAACTGATGTCACTGCAGCGCTTCTGACAGGGAGGTCCTAGGTTCCCACTCCCCACGGCGGCAGGATTTTCGACACTAGCTTTTCAACTACGTCGAATTCAGTCGCTGCCTGGAGGAGAATTCTAGCGGCCGGCTCCTCTGATCGGTAATTTTCCGTGGTTTCTTCGATCAACACCAGGCGAATGGCGGAGCAGTACCCTACAAAACGGGCCACAGGCCGTGCGCGATCTGTCCTTCCCCTTCCTTGTCCTCTCGTCTCCCCTTACACACTCACTCACTCACACTCACTAACATGCACTACACTACCACATATTCCACGAGACCGGTCGGGAGCTTAGAGCTTATCCCAGCAGGGGTGGTGCCCCGCTGGTGGGAGAGTCCAGGTTAGGGGAAACCCTACTAGCCGACGGTAGATCGGCGCCGAATCTTGCCAGCCAACGGGGGAGATCACCGCCATCTCCAGAGAAAATAATATGCACTACACTAACGGGACTAATGGCCGAAGCAGTTGACGCGCCCAGAAACACGAAAAAATCAATCAATCAATCAATCATTAACGGGGCGAGGCTTAGGCCATGAGGCCTGCACTTCCGTCTGACCACGCAAATTTCGTTACGCTCCTTTCACGAACTAGGGGAGAAAGAAGGTATTACTTGGGCAACGAAAACGGTAATTTGAATTTTGCTCAGACGCTTCATTTAGGCTTACGGATCTTTAACATGCAGTAAATCTACTAACATGGGACAGCCGGCTTCACTTCCCGTCCGAAGGAAGGCCTTTGAAGGATTTTTCGCCTTTAAAGTAGTATTTTTAAGCCCTTGTAGTACTTTTTCAGATTCATTGTTAAAACAAACTCCTAACTGTATAAAACTCTTCAATTAAGAAATAAATATAATATTTTCTTCTTCATCCCTTCATTCTTCTTTCTCTTCCTTTTTTTATTATTGAATGTATGTATTTGGCGTCATGGATCGGTAGTCCGACTTCGCCGGCCAGCTGCCGGCGTCTTCCATGCCTGGGCCTAGTTAAATTTCCATGCTTGGGGGTAAGAGCGAAATGAGGCGAACATGACGTATTCTCTTCACCGTAACTAGCAAGATCCGCCCACTTGAGCTTTTCTTCGTCACACACCTCCAGAAACTGGGACGATTTGAAAGGAAAGCTACAAGTCTATTTTTGCGTCGACCGGGAATGGAACCCGGGACCACAGCACGGGAAGGTAGTACACTGCCTATGAGTCATCCCAGAGGCTATTTTATTGTTATAGTTATTATTATTGTTACTACTATTATATTATTATTATTATTATTATTATTATTATTATTATTATATTATTTGGAAATTAAGATCTTGTAAAATTCAAGATTCGCTAATGAAACGCCAAGAAGCTGCTGAAAAAAGTGAATAATATTACGGACCCTACCTACTATTGTTTTATGCACAGCTCATCATGAATCGCATTGCTTCCTGACCGCGTGCCTAGTAGGTGCCGATGCATCGACGGGACGGGGACAGGTTCGCGCATGCGCAGTGGCTGACTGGGCGTCGCGGCGATGGCGATCTGAGGCGAGGGCACGGCCCCTCCCCCCCCACCCCCACCCCTGCCCCTCTGACCCGCGCGTCGCTGATGATGATGGCGATGACGGCGGCCGAGGCAACGACGATTATGTTAATGAAGGGGGCGCTCATTAGCTCCTAATTATAAAGTGAAATTATTGGTGCGCGAAGACCCTAAGTGCGTGATGTTGATGCCACGCAGACCGTGAGAGTGATAGTTCGCGATGGTTTTACGATTGTTGTAGAATTACTAATGTAGGTTTTAATGTGGGGTCGGAATTTACAGTAATGAAGGTTTTTTCATTTCTGATGATTATACGTATTCACTTGGCGAATGAAAATAGAAATGGTTGTTGGAAAGGATTCATGATACAATGATTCATTCATATAAATTAATATATGATTGTCATACGATCATATACAACTATACGATTTATTTGTTTGCTTGTTTCACTATATTGATTGATTGTTAGTGATTCCGGGCGCGTCAACTACTGTGGTCATTAGTCACGTTTGTGTAGTCCAAGTTTTTCATTAGGAGTTTGCGATGATCTTTCCCCTCTGAATGGTGAGGTCCGGTGCCTCAACCGGGACAAGCTGTAAGCACCCGACCAGTCTCTCGGCATGCGTGGTTGTGTAGTGCATGTTAGTAAAAGTGTGTGTGTCATGGGTGAGGATAGGAAAGATCGCGCGCGATCCGTGGCCCGTTTGCTATTATACTGCTCCGGCATTCGCCTGGTGTTGATCGGAGAAACCATGGAAAGCTGGCCGCTAGAATTCTCCTTCAGACACTAGCTGACGAGCTAGCGTCAAATCTTGCCACCGTCGAGACTCCAACCTAGGACCTCCCGATCAGAGGAGGTCCTAGGCCACCTCTCCCGGTATTTCACTATATGATTTATTTGATTTCGTTAAGCGTAGGTATTTAGTGGTGATTCAAAATATACATGCGAAAATGTATATGTTATGTACACCCAGAGTAAACACATAAGTCACATATACAAAACTGACTCAAAAATTACTGCGTAATTTCTTTATCAAGATTATTCGCAATTTTTATATTCCTATCCACTTAACATCCTGTATTAATTACTAGTAGCTAGGTCTTTACTAATTTCCAAAACAATTATATTCTCATTTCAAGCAGGCTTGATTTCATTCGCACGACATATACAAAACAGGTTTACACTATCAAATCAGATTATCACATAACTCATGAAGACATGATAACTACAATGATGGCAACGAAAATTTCGTACATTTCTCCTCTCCGTATCGTACCATCATCAGCACCCCTGCCGCGATATTTCGTGGCGAGTTGACCGGTGGGCGTCAAACTTCCTTATCTAAAGTGCCTTCAGATTAAAATGGATCTGTCTCTGCCTACGGAAGTGCAATAAACATCACAATTTTTCTTATGGAAGCCCTGCCGCGGAAGTTTCTTCGTTCGTGGCAGAGATTCAGGAAAACGGCGAGGGGCGACGCCGCAGGGGTACCAACGGCTCGCACGCAACTTCCTCCGCGAGCCGGAAGCCGGCGCTGGTATTGAGAAGTCGGCTGCCGCGATAACATCGGGGCGTGCCCCGAGAAGGGGTGTCTGTGCTTTGCTGTCAGTGCCCAGCGGAGAGGGCGGATAGATTGATTGATTTTCCGAGCGCGAGTTTCGGAGCGCGTCAACTACTTTGGTCATTAGTCCCGTTAGTGTAGGGCATGCTTTTCTCGGGATTAATTCATTGATTGATTCTTTCGTGTTTCCGGGCGCGTCAACTTCTTTGGTCATTGCTCCCATGAGTGTAGTGCATGTTTTTTCGCGGGAGATAGCGGAGATCTGGCACCTGCTGGATGGCGAGATCCGGCGCCGACCTACCGTTGATTAGTGGGGTTTCTCCCTAACCAGGACTATCCCACCAGCGGGGCACCGCCCCAGCCGGGACATTCTCTAAGCTCCCGACCGGTCTCCCGGCAGATGTGGTAGTGTAGAGCATGTTAGTGTATGTGTGTGTGTAAGGGGACAGGATAGGACAAGGAAGAGGGAGGACAGATCGCGCGCGGTCCGTGGCCCGTTTGTTAAGGTACTGCTCCGGCATTCGCCTGGTGTTGATCGGAGAAACCACGGAAAACTACCGATCAAAGCAGCCGGCCGCTAGAATTCTCCTCCAGACAGCGACTGAATTCGACCTAGCTGAAAAGCTAGTGTCGAAAATCTATCCGCCGTCAGTACTCGAACCTAGGACCTCCCGGTCAGAGGCGCTGCAGGCGGAGAGGGTGGAGACGCCACACTTAATCCCACTGTAATACACTCTACTACAAGTTCACAGTTTCATTTGTGTATTATCACTTAAATTATAATTGTCTACAACCTATTGTCTTGTTAAAGTTTCCAAATTAGATTTTTTATTTTACCATTTTACACATATATAAAATGGAAATAAAATTAGAATTAGTTTTTAAAAAACATTTATGTGACTGTCTCAAAAACAGAAACAATTTTTAAAATGTAACTTGCAAAATTTATCAAAGATTTCATTTATATATGTTTGTTTTTGGGGGCATTTTGAGGGTGGATTAATCCGCCGTTTGACAGCGAGTGGTGTTGGGGAATAATGTATTAAACTTTTCTTTGCACTCATTTTAAGTTAGTTGATAAATGAGTACTTTGTCTTATTATGAGAACAAATATTTGTTTAAGGTGACAAATTTTAATACGTCAATTTCTACATCTGTATTCGCCACACTATTTCAATGAACGTGTACTAATCTGGAAAATTGTATTAACCCTTCAATCTGGAATCTAGGTTAAGAGCGGTAGCAATTCAAAAGAAAGTAATACGTACTCTCATAAACTGCTTTGGTAGATCTTCTTTACAACATCTTGCTGCCGAAGCGTGAATACCATGAAGTACGGAAATGCATGGATAATGGTGAAAGAAACATGTTATCTCAAGACGATATTGCATATTGATAGGTTAAGCTATATTAACGCAAGTAATACTCCTTGTGATAATGATAAGATGTCATTTAATGCACTCCAAAAATTTGACCTTGTGAACTCTACGAATCGATTTTAAATATGGAAATAGTAAGTTGGTTATTTGGACTTAGCATCGCAAGTATATTTAGATTAAAAACGTCTCTTTACGTGTTTTAAAGATCTAAAATCTTTTGTAGTGTTCTGTAGTTTTAAAGGTTCTACGTTCCACACAAATGTTCGAAAATTTATGGTAATCAATTAATTACCCGTCTGTTGTTCGTCTCTGAAAATGACGCTTGAATGAGCACTCATAAATCTTTCTTCTAAGAGCCATAAAACTCATACATCTAAAGAATTATGAGTTCTCGCGTTCAGTGCGAGCGTGTATAGATGAGTTTCTGAGCTCCTGAATAAGTTTATAATACTATATTTCCTATTAACAACATTTCTTCTCATTATAAAATTGCAAATTAAAATAATGAAAGTTGCTTGTTAATTTTGAATGAATTATTCAACTTCGTTTTTTTCACCATCATTAATATTTGACTGTGTTGTAGAGATTCAGAAACCATAGGAAATCTTCTTCCGCTAGCCGATAGAAATAGTAGTTTACGTAACATGGGCGCAAAACATCTGATTCACGCAGGAGTCGAGTGTAGGAGTTACCTCACACCCGTGTACTATTTTTTAACACGCCGTGAGCAAACGCAATACGTCAAGTAAATGAATATAAATTAAATATCATATAACTGGATACCTTACTTGTTCAAAAGTAAATGAATTCCAGTCAGTGCCATAACCCTATTGTTTGTAAGTAATAAACAAAGACGTCGTCAAGACCAAAGACAATTGCAAATCGTTAAACATGTTTCACTCATGCTTCGCGATGTTTCGCGCACTATACAAAAATTAGCTGTTTTGCGCCCGGAAAACAAGCCCGAGAAACAGCGTTTTGCGCACGGCGAGTTAAAAAATAATTTACAAACAGTCTATTTACGTTTGAAAAGACAAAACATAATTTTGGATTTTTTCTAAACAAGTGTATTTGTAACATGATGGAAAAGATATATATCCCGTTTATTCCGGTGAGTGTATTTCTTTTATTAGCTGACTTAAAATGGACATTCCATACATATTTACCTAGGCGACAAAGTTGATCAAGAATACTAGATACAGTGAACTTTTTTTCATGTATGTTTTGAATTGCAAAGAAATAATAACCCAATGTGTGAATTTCCGATTCTGATTAGGTATGATTTATATGTTTGTGACGTCACGTCTGTTTGTGTAAATATTTTATTCTCTAATTTTGATTACATTATATGTGGGAGTATTTCAAAATATCATACATGAAACGGCCTTTTCTCGTTGAAAAAAAACATACTTTTAATTTGGAGTAGGACTTTTATCTATTGTTCTGCATTGCAGACAAAACTATATAGATATTACTAGGTTAAAAAATCCTCTAGATATACGATTTGTTGAGTTAAATAAAACGGAATAAACTTTAAATTGTGTTGATAACAAAGAGGTCAACTTCTCTTCATAATTCATATCTTTTTTCTACCATGAAATGGTAGGATCAAGAAAGATTTTGAAGGAAATGCGATGTTCATTTTAATTTTCTCTGGAATACTAGACAACACTTCTCAAGTACTATTTCAGTCGTCAGGTTGGAATAGAATCATTGAATTTCCTTGAACGAATTCCTGACAGACATTTTCATTGTTAAAAACATCGTTGCCCTACAAAACTATCATCTAGGAAGACAAATCACGAATGATTGTACTACTTGAAATGTTCAAGGTCCGATACAGAGTTTAGCATCACCTTTCTCTAACTGCACACCGTTTTGTATGGCAACTCTGCGATAGCAACGCCCACTCTCGTCCAGATCTCGCGAGTTGCGAGTCGCTGCTAACGACGCACGTGATTAATGTGGCCCTGCGGTGCTTTGGGCCTCCCGCTGGGCAGGCCGCTCTCACCTGCCGCTCCCTTTTTCTAATTATAACTCCACCGTCGAACGATCTTTGAGAATTCTCTCGAGCCTCGCTCATGCCAATGGGTGGGTATTCGCTTTAATTTGGGGGTCTGCAGATAAAACAGAATTGAAGGAACTAGACATGAAAGCTACTATTTCGATTCGCGAGATGTATCTGAAAGATGAAATTATATTAAGGGAAAGGCCAAATTTAATAATTTAACGATGGTTTAAAAAATAATGATGAAATCGTATGAAATTAAAATTTGGCTTTAAATTATTCATGATTTATTTGCACATTTTTTATTTAAAAAAAGTGATCACTCTCTTGAAGAACAAGCGTATCGACTAGCTTATGAGATACAAAAGTACATAAAACAAACTACACTAAACAATAAACAAACCTTACTGGAGCTAATAACAATTAGAGATGAGTCTCAGGTCTTGCCTTCTGTTCCAACTTACCAATATCATTAATGATTTAGGAATAAAACTGTTCCATGAAGTAGTTTTTATTCGGAATTGCATCTCTTGAGATGGGCGTTTGCGTCTGGTGAGATGCGTATTTTAAAAGCAAAGTTTGATACCCATTATCATCATTACGCTGTAATTCACTTTTCTCAGAATGAGGAATATTGTGAATACATTCACATAACAAGCATGCAAAATTTTTATCCCAGTCATTATAGATTAGTTCATCAGTTTTGCGAGATTAATTTTCATTATTGAACAGAAAATAAGTCGATGAGTGTCGTAAAAAACGGTTTTAGTGTTAACATTTAGTTTTCTTCTAAATCTACATAAAGGATAAAATAAAAATCTCAACAAATATGTTTTCTTAACATACATTATAGATAATAATTTTTATTGTACATCTAAAATATTTACTACTTAATTTTCGTATCTTTTGTTACTTTTGGAAGAATTTTAAAGAAAATTGTTACATTACAATATAAATCTCAAAAAAAAAAAAAAAAGTTGAGAGATGTTTCCCGGAGAACAAACTTGCGCATTTGCGTGTAGAACCCGTTGTAGAAACTGTTCCTCGCTAGTGGAGACGTGAAGTGCCCTTCATAAAGTTCGCAGGGCCACCCGACACGCCACTGCGGCCCTGATGACAAGGGCGATCTGGAGGTGATCTCCCCTGATTATAAAGCCCAAAGTTCTCCGCTCCCTTCCAAGCAAAACTCGGCTCCAGTGGGGCAAAGGAGATGCTTAACCTCGGTATCAGATCGTACCACTCCCCACCCAAAGCCCGTAACGACTCATAATTTATTATTTATACCCTCCATATTTCCTGACTCTCGCTGTTAAAAAGCTGTCGAGGAAATTAATTTGCAGCGAACACAAGCAACGGCTGCGCGGGGAGGGGGAACGGGGGAGGGGGAGGGGGAGGGGCGATGCCAGCGCGCAGGGTGGCGGCGGCCGCTCGACGTACTTGCCATTCAGAGCTTATCGGGGAGATAGCGCACGACCCTCCCCCTCTGTGCTCCCACCCCTAACCCCCCTCCCTCGCCCCCCCTCTCCACCACCCCCAACCCTAGGGACCGTTAAGCCCGAGTTATTCCCGGCAGATAAAGCGGCGAGTTACGCTGATGAGTCGCAGGCCCCCTGTACTCCTCCGCACTCACCTGCCAGCCCCAAAGGTTGAGCGCGGGCTCGGCGGCGGCGAGGCGGGTCTTGCCTAATTAGCTCCCCGGGGGCGGCGGGGGCGGCGGGGGCGGCGGCGGCGGCGCGGGAGGACGCAGACTTCGGGACGGAGTTCGTATCTCGCCACGCAGTATTAATTACCGCGGGGACGACACGCGGCGACGCAATTCGGCCGCCGAGCGGCTGTCTGTCGCTCGAGAAACGCGCGTTGACGCCACCGGGAGAATGAGAAGCCCGTTAGGTGGAAGAAAGTTTCAATCAACCTCGTCGGCAATAGGTTGAATGAGTTGTCGGAAGAAGATACAAATCAGATTCGGTCTTCGGTTTGACGATCTGCAAAACGTTCTCTAAGCAAGGGCTGTTGTAAGCAACCTCGCTGGCAATAGGTTGATTGAGTTGATTGAGTGCGTTGACGCCACCTGGAGGTCGTGTGAGTGAGAAGCCCGTTTGGTGGAAGAAGGTTTCAATCACCCTAGTCGGCAGTAGATTGATTGAGTTTGCGGAAGAAGATACAAATCAGATTCGGTCTTCAATTTTATGGACTGAGAGGCGTGCTCGAAGCCTGCATTGTCCATATGCCTGGCCCAAATGGCGTGCTCTGGGTCACCTCCTGTTGCGCGCAACCGGTGTATCACATTGCATATTGAGATTGATTGGTTATCTCTTGTTTCTGAAAGCGTCAACTACTATGATCATTAGTGTCGTAAGTGTTGTGGATCACGACAGGTGGCGGTGTTCCGCGCAGAACTACACGGCTTGCGGGGATTTCCCCAACCAGGTATCTCCCACCACTGGTTCCCCCAACCGAGAAAGTTCTGAGCTCCCGACTGATCTCCCACTGGGAGTGGTAGCTCAGTGCATCAACTGATGTCACTGCAGCGCCTCTGACTGGGAGGTCCTAGGTTCGAGTTCTGACGGCAGCAGCATTTTCGACACTAGCTTTTCAGCTAGGTCGAATTCAGTCGCTGCCTGGAGGAGAATTCTAGCGGCCGGCTGCTCTGATCGGTAGTTTTCCGTGGTTTCTCCGATCAACACCAGGCGAATGCCGAAGCAGTACCCTACCAAACGGGCCATGGACCGCGCGCGATCTTTCCTTCTCTTCCTTATGCTATCCTCTCCCCCTTACACACACACTTACACTCACATACACTACACTACCACATATTCCGGGAGACCGGTCGTGAGCTTAGAGCTTGTCCCGACTAGGGCGGTGCCTCGCTGGTGGGAGAGTCCTGGTTAGGGGGAAACCCCACTAGCCGACGGTAGGACGGCGCCGGATCTCGCCATCCAGCGGGGGAAGATCACCGTCATCTACCGAGAAAAAAACATGCACTACAGTAACGGGACTAATGACCAAAGCAGTTGACGCGCCCGGAAAAAATCAATCAATCAAAGCGGCTGGATTCGACCTAGTGTCGAAAATCCATCGACGTTTGGACTCAAACCTAGAACCTCCTGGTCAGAGGCACTGAGTAACATCAGTTGATATCCTGGGCCACCTCAGCCGGTCTGATTATTGAGTCGGTCGTAAGCAGGACAGGCAAGGGGAGAGGAGATGTTCGCATTGCTGATGGAGGGGAAAGGAAGAGTACAGTTTACAGTACCGGCAGCTTATAAGCGACCCTGACAGCTCTCTCACTACGTGCAGTGGCATGTCATGTGATCTGCCCTCAAGCATTCAGCTTGCGAGGATTTGTTTACTTTCTTACAGCCCGGACTCAGCGTTGTCGCTCATTTAACTCCCACGAATCGCGGAGGTGATACTGTTCGACTTTGACGAAAGCTATGAACATATCAAGACGTGCAATAGCCTGTCCGTAAGTGTTAATGTTTTGATATTTAATTTATCTGTGATGTAATAATAATAATAATAATAATAGTCGTTATTAGTGGCGAGGTATTATTATTATTATTATTATTATTATTATTATTATTATTATTACATCACAGATAAATTAAATCTCAAAACCTTAACACTTACTGACAGGTGATGCAGGTGGTGACATGTGCGTCGTAATGTGTGGCAACAGCGCACTGAACTGTTAGAGTAGCCTTTATATTGGCGGTACTGTAGGTTGGTGAGAGCAAAGCGGACCGTTGCAACGGCTTTCCCCGAACTCTTGCATTTGAGCTTCTTTGCTCTAAGGAGATCTTTCACGGAACAGAAGGGGAAGGAGGCTAAGAAGAACTTTCATCGACCCAAAGCTTTACCGAAAGGTAACTTGTACAACTTTACACTTGACAAGTAATTCGCATTAATTTCTAAGATGTCTATTCTTATGTAATGGACATAACTCACTGACAATCGATTGCTTCGTTGTTGATGCAATACGTCTCTTAGCCCTTTGTTGGGCGTTGAGCGCTTTCCTCTGGAATAATCCTCCGTTACTGAGTGATTACTATCAGCGAGTAATTACTATATTTGTTTAGTCTCGTCACGTCGCAGTCAGTATCGCAGCCTTTTATCCCTTCGGCCAGGGGCTCGACGCCATTAGATTCCGGGGTTCCTGGCCGGTCACCCAACCAGGAACTCGCGAGTCTCGAATTCGCTTAACCTTCGTGACTTGACGGAGCGTAGTAAACGAATTCGGCTAGCGCCGCCGACATCGATAATGTAGAAAACCGAAAGAAATATAAACTAATGTCAAACAGTACATACTTTCTCGCCTTTTAGTAACAGTTATGTAATATTATACTTCATATCAATTAAGCGAAATAAGGTTTTTATAATAAGTTATTTTATTTATTTGACAATTTGTGTTTATTGTATTTCCTTTTATCTTAACTTTAATAAATAGAATTCATAAAAATGTATTTGTTGTGTTGGTATTAGAGTGTGCCTAAAGTATTCAAAAGGCCGGCGCGGGTGTAAAGAATCAAAAAAAACCTGCAAGGGTATTGAAAATACCCTTGCTTATTTCTTTTTCATGCCCATAAACACTCAGGAACACTGATCCATTGGTTTTCGCCGGTTCTCCAAGATATTCTAAGTTAATTCTTAACATGTTTCATTTTCTTTTAAATGATGAACGAATGTAATGCTAAATGCTCCACACATTTTCACACCTAAGAAAATTTCCCCAAATTCTCATTATTAATGGAGGAACCAACGTTTCGTTTCCTTCTGCATTCAAAATTCAACATGTGTATGGCTTAGGATGGGGAAACAAAACGTTCGGAGAATACATTTCTCTTAAAAGTTCGTCACATTCAGTTTTTTTGTTTTTGACGTTAAATGATTAAGCAAATAAATGAAACAAAGTCGCATGTTAGTTCCATGTCAATGTTAAACAAAGAGAATAATTCAAAAGAATTTCACATTTCATTATCTTATCTTGTCGCCGTTCAACAATGGACTTCGCAAATTTTCATCGCTGGATTGTTCCCCAAAGCAGCTTAGGTAGTAATATGAAATTAAAGTAATATGTCCCAGGAGCTTCATGTAAAGTACCCTGCAAAATGAAAATTTCGGTTTAGCCGCTAGCGTTGTTTGCTAACGGACGGACAGACGTTATGCCGTCGGATCTTCGGTATCAAGGAGCCACAAAAATGGATTCTGGATACACCACATGTTAAAAGATTTATTTTCTAAATTTATAAACTGATACTTTTTCGTTATCAGGGCCCTGCAATAAGAGTTTTTCTGCCGAAAGTTTGCCGCTTTTTCCCGGATCTCTACATAACTTCATCTCTACTGCGTTAGAGATAACGAGAAACTAAAATGAATAAACCATAAGTGAATGACAATTGTACACGAACAAATTAAATCAATTTATTAGCTACTGTGACAATGCGAATGTGTTATGTCTTGACTATACTCGGAAATTACCTTCTTCCTTTACAAGGATTGAAAGGTAAATACCCTTTCAGCAATTCAGAACTGTTTCGCTCCCCTCAATCTAGCCCTGCCTATTGCTCTTAGCACCCGTTGTGCATCTTGTGCACCCGTTGGTCTACACAAGGGAGCTAACTTTAGAAATCTATTTAGCACCATCCTATTTACTGCTGGAACCAATTCTGTTTGCACTTATCGTCATATACCACATCATCACTATTTAACCGTGCCCTTATGTTCTCGTTTGTGACTTTGCCGCTCTCGATTAGATCCAGTAGGAATTCAGAAGGTATTCCAAAGATTCTTTCTTAATTTTCTCGTTGGCCATGTTTCATTAGTAAAGCAGAGGTTGGATTAGCGTGATATTAAATATTTAATTTTGTAATATTCATTCAACTTATTACACTTATAAATTTTATTTTGCTGCCTAATATCTTTAAAAATTCTGCAGTAATTGTAAATAAAGATTTTATCATTAAATATTTATTTTGCTAAGTATTAGCATCAGGTTTTGGGGGTAGATGTCCTTAAATTATAAACTTGCAACACTTGGTTAATGCATGTTATTATATTTTCTTTGGATATATTCTGAGGTAGCGAATATAATGTAATGTCTGCATAAGTCTGACGAGTGAGGTATTTGCTTCTAAATATTGGAATACTTCTTGAATTGTGGTATACCTCTATAATTTGTACGTACTAGTATATACTATAATGTGGTTAAGAATGTGATGATTACTGAAATGTTTCTATTCTTTTCTATTGTCAATGAAATCCAATTCTTTTTTGATTTTGTTCGTTGAGTAAAAGTTAATCCTGATCCACACAATTCTGACTCATATTATCCTCATAACCTATGAAGATACTGGTAAAAGAATATCTTTGTAAATAGAGTATGACAGTACCTAGTATGACATAATAGGTACAATTCCTTTACACATGAAATGTGTCAATTTTCTTAGAGATATATGTCTCTCGTAAGATTCTCGTAATAATTTAGACAGCACCATCTAGAGGCCACGAGCCATCAGACCAGAAAGAAATTTAAAGTAATTGTAACATAATCTGGAGTCTACATTTGTCTAGATTCTAGAAAGGTCTAGATTCTAGACCATTCTAAATGTGGATATCCAAAATGTGAAAAGAGGTGAAAACGTAATAAAAGAAACACTGCTGAAAACATGCAATAGATAGAGAACGAATAATAATAACTGATTTAATGTGATTGTATTTCTTTTTTTGTATAAATTACTTAACGTTTTTATTTGAATTTCGTCAAGAATTATCACGTATTGTCCCAGTATCATCACAGCCGTAAAATATTTATTGCAATAGAGAGATCATTGAGCTGACGTATATTCACTACCTTCTCCCTTACTGCCGCTATGCATAAACGAGGCACACGGAGCACAAAAGGAAAGGGTTTTATGGCTGCTGCAGATGCGAAACGGAGCAGTTAAAGGAAGGTGAATTTTATATGGCGCAAAGGATGCCGTTCAGCGCAATGCCGAGGCACGGTCCGGTCGATGCCTAATTGTAAATTGTAATGAAGGCCGCAATGCAAGTGGCTAGAAGCAGAAACTTCGTGTTGGAGGGCGATGTGGAAGTCCCATGTCAGCCAAGGAAAATGTGGCTATTCAGGAATCTCGAGCTCTGTTGTGTTCATTAAGCTAAACCCTAACAAAACATTGAAATAGTATTTCTCCAAGGACAATACCATGCTCCTTCCAAAATTACAAGTCAAATAAGTAGGACTAATAACGAACACAAAGCTAAATTGGAATCAGTACATGTACCACATCAAAGTATTAATTGCAAAATATAAATTGCACTAATTAAGACTATTAAACAATAGATACTAATTAGAACTAAACAAACCATTATACATGTTGAAAACCATCCGCAGACACATTCTTTTACATGCTTAGTTTATTGGAATCAACAAAGAGAAAAATGAAAATCGGAAACCCTACAATAATATATAAGCATTATATGAGAACAATAAGAAATGCGCGAAGGATCATAACAACAACAAAATTTAGCGGAATGGACTTGTAAACTCTCATACACCAGATACTATTGCACATAAACTTGCACGCAAACATTAGCAAAATAAGTCACATCTCAACACTGAATCTTGAGAAACCTTTCCAAAGCTAAAGTAAACCTAATTTCATTCCATACAATATTTTCCGACCTAAATATTAATATTGTGTAACACTCCACCTTGACGCCGTAACTATAACAGCCCCAAGTCGAGGTGCTCCCAGGGTTGACTTCGACTTACCTTTTTCCCGGCGCCAGCTGAAGGTTAATGCTTTGCCCGGCTACCCTCACTGAAGATCCTGAAATATTTGGCGGGAGCATGCGTGGCGTGGGTATTGGCATGCAACTCGCAAGTAAAATAATTTTCTTTCTTAACTTAAATTTAATTTGCCAAAAGTGATGATGATCAAAAATTCCGGTGAAGCCGGATACATAAAAAGGGACTTAAACCTAACTTACATCTAGATTACACTACAGAGCGGCCACGCATTTTAACATGCGTTTGAAAGTATAATTTTAAACCATAAATCGTCGATGCCATACGTGTGCGACTGTCCCGTTACAATTGAGAGGTTATTTAAGATTTCTTTACTCTGTCATTTAAGCCTACACCAAATATGCATTATCATATAAGTCATACAGTTTGAATTTTCTGATCGAATTTGTATATATTGCAGCAGAATATTCCGTTTTATGGTAGGGTAATTTATAACACAATTAAGGAAGTGTTTTACGTCATAACAATTTGATTGAGAAGTAGACTTAGTGTGGAATTACAGTAAATATTCAAAGCTCGTTTGTAAATAGAAACCGCGATTATGTGATGGTGATGCTCTTATTTATTCCCGTTATTTTTACTCGCAGCAATGAAATTGAATTCTCTCGCAAACAAGCATTTTTCACACTACGCTGCATTTTTCGGTTTTGTATTGAATTATAAGTGAAATTAGAACAGTGCATTCCGTTAACTTCCTGAAATACTTTTACTTGCGAATTTCACATGCCAATTTTAACAACAGGTTTTCAAAGGAGGAATTTTAAAAGAAAATTTAAAATATTTCATCTTTACATCACACGTTGCTCAACCACTTAAAAGTACATTTAGTGGAACGAATTATGAATTTCGATAGATATACAAATAAAAGAAACAAACATGGAACGACACAATATATATATTTTTTAGTTGTTTAAATGATGTTATTTTAATTTATTGTAAAGAAACACGATGGAATGGAGACCTTTGCATCCAAAGCAGACCTTATAATATAACCAGTGGCGCAGCAATGATTTTTACAGTGAGGGGAAGTTAAGAGCGTAGTGTCCAGCTAACTAGCTGTTTTCTTACAAAAATATTTATGGTGAATTTATAGTTTATCTTATTTGCTAGTTTATAGTTATTTGTATCATATTTGAATGAGATATTGAAAGTCTTTCATTGGTAACTTGAACAATCTATTTTTGTAGTGAAACTATTTTAGAGAATATGTCTCATCGGATTTTGGGAGGGGGGCTCAAGCTACATGAGTTACTACTCCTGGGTGCACCAATAAATATTTCAAACATCGATAACAGCTGCCACACAATAGTTAAGATATTAATAGTTATTCAAGTGATATACAACACTTCATGTTCAGCCAGTTATATTTCGAATAATGATGCACTTAAAATATTGAAAATCCATAAAACATTGAAAAAGGTAGTGAGTTCGCCATTTTTTATTTCATTGTATTTTATTGTAAGTCAGATATGTGTAATGAAACCGGGAGGGATGCCTCAGGGTCTGTGACTGATGCCACTGCATTCCTTCTGACCAGGAGCTCCTAGGTTCGAGTCCCAATGGCAGCAGGATTTTGGACACTAGCTTGTCAGCTAGGCCGAATCATTCACTGTCTGAATGAAAATTCTGGCGGCCTGCTGCTCTTATAGGTAGTTTACTGTGGTTTATCCGATCAACACCAGACGAATGTCGGAGTAGTACCCTAACAAACGGGTCACGGACCACCCACGACTTTTCCTAGCTCTTCCTTGTCCTATCCTCTACCACACTATTGTGCACTAAACCACTACACATACCGGGAGACCGGTCGAGAGCTTAGAGCTTGTCCCGGCTGGGGCGGTGCCCCGCTGGTGGGAGAGACCTGGTTAGGGGTAAACCTCACTTGCCGACGGTAG
The DNA here is from genome assembly GCA_964035755.1 of Teleogryllus oceanicus. Lineage (NCBI taxonomy): Eukaryota > Metazoa > Arthropoda > Insecta > Orthoptera > Gryllidae > Teleogryllus > Teleogryllus oceanicus. The sequence continues at coordinate 910,992 of CAXIVR010000012.1, forward strand.
GTCGGCGCCGGATCTCGCCATCCAGCGGGGGAAGATCACCGCCACCTTCCGAGGAAAAACATGCATTACATTTACGGGAATGCGACCTAAGGTGTTGACGCGCCCCGAAATCACTAACAACCAAGTAGTAATGAAGTGTGTGTGTATATATATATATGTATATATATATATATGTGTGTGTATATATATATATATATATATATATATATATATATATATATATATATATATATATATATCACTTTTAAGAAGACATGAAGAATGAAAAAAATAGAAGTATCTCTTCATATAAATTATTAAAGTCAATAATAAAAAAAAATTATTTTACACATTTCCCTTCTTTTAAACGGTTTCGTATTCCTAAAGCACAGGAAGCCTTATAGAGTGAGGTGCTGAAACGCGTCCTTCGGGCGGATATCTGGGGCGCGGCGCGGGTCGACGTGGAGCGTGTGTGGCGGCGTGACGAAGCTCGAGGCGTGTGCTGCCGAGTAGGAGACGATTACCAGGCATTTAGGCGGGGGGGGCGGGGGCGGGGCGCGCTTTCTAAATCACTCCACGCCGTGTTCCCCGTCGATGTTCATTACCCCGACCGCCGCGCGCCCCGCGGCGCCATCGCCAACTACTGTCGGGAAGGGGCCGCGCAAGGAGCCGAGAGCTTATAACTTATGCAACCTAAAACATCTCGTGCGATTCCCCCTCCCCGCACGTTCCCGTCACTTCTTCCTTCTCGTCCCCTCCCCCTTCCTTCCGCCCGCCCCCCCCCCCTCAACCTCACGCACTGCTCAGCTTCTCTCCCCCCCGCTCTCTCTCACTCTTCCTGTCACCCTCTCGCACTCCTTGGCTGTCTCTGCTTCCTCCTCTCCTTTTCGCGTGCACTCTGATATTCCGAGGGCGTCAAGGATATATAGGACTACATAACAATGAAAAATTCCCATAACTTCTTGTTATATGGTCTATATACGAACTTTGTGTTTTAAAAGTATAATGCATCATGTATGTAAATTTGAGGCGGGCTCGCGGTAAAAAATGGCGCCGCCCAGGTCCGCAGCGGCGAGCGAGGTCCCGGCTGCAGAAGGCCGCTGCCAGAAGGGCCCGCGCTATTTGCACGGCATACATCACCCTTCTTATTAGTTGACGGCGGCGTATAAATAATTCACCTGCCGCCCGTGCCGCCGCCACCGTCGCCGCCGCCGCCGCCCCCGAATTGCAGGGCGACACCGCCGAGACGCGGCCCTCGCCCGACGGCAACGCCATCCTGCGGCCGGGCGGCCAACTTGCGACCACCGCTGTCTTCTCAAGGACAGCCACATACCGCGAGATATGAACCTGATGTTGGGGTGTAGAAGTGTGAATTCGATCAACATTAACCTCTTGATATTGAATCATTATCTATTTTTTTGACAATTTAATTAATTCTTAAAAAAAACTAATTTATAAGAATTGATTTGATTTGTTTTCTTCGTGTTTCCGGGCACGTCAACTGCTTTTGTCATTAGTCCCGTTAGTGTAGTGCATGTTTTTTCGCGGGAGATGCGCGGTGATCTTTCCCCGCTGGATGGCGAGATCCAGTTAGTGGGGTTTCCCCCTAACCAGCACTCTCCCACCAGCGGCGCACCGCCCCAGCCGGGACAAGCTCTACGCTCCCGACCGGTCTCCCGGAATATGTGGTAGTGTAGTGCATGTGAGTGTAAGTATGTGTGTATAAGGGGAGAGGATAGGATAAGGAAGAGGAGGAAAATATCGTGCGCGGTCCGTGACCCGTTTGGTAGGGTACTGCTCCGGCATTCACCTGGTGTTGATCGGAGAAACCACGGAAAACTACCGATCAGAGCAGTCGGCCGCTAGAATTGTCCTCTAGACAGCGACTGAATTCGACCTAGCTGAAAAGCTAGTATCGAAAATCCTGCCGCCATCAGGACTCGAATGTAGGACCTCCCGGTCAGAGGCGCTGCAGAATTTATAAGAACATTTCTTAGTTCTTGAAGGTACGAAAGTAAAGGTTGCTTGTTATAAACACACACTTCTAAAATCGACATATCAATCATTATCGTGAGACTAATGTGATATATTTTCTAGTGTGTTTTCCAGATATATTACCTATTTTTCACAATGTTCTTTCTCTTTTTGAAACATCATTTTACAGATAATCATAAGAAACAAATTAACATAAGTGAATTGGAGCTTGCAAACGTCTGTTGTTTGGAACCATTCCTAATTTTGACCATGCAGACATTGTGGAGGAACCTTACATAGCAATGATAAATAAGGATATAAGACGTTCGCTATTGACTTCCCATAGTCTGATTTAAATGTTCTTCCACTGAAATCTAATGTTATTGACGAATGTCAAAACTTGTTTGCATAGATGTTAATGTGCGTCAAACGTATTTACAAACAGGAATTTCGTGTTTTCCATTCTGTCACGAACTTCTGTCGATTACGAACAGTCCTGCGCTGTTCTCTAGCGCTCCTAGACTTTGCAGTTTTTCTGCAATTTCTCGCAGTGTCCCCAGTAGGCCGCTCGAGTGAACATCGAGTGCAGAGCCTTGCATCTCTCCATCAAAACCGGAGACAAAACTCGAGAATGCTACTATAGGAGGCGCAAGTGTCGCCGGGTACTGCTGTAGGTTAGGCTAGCCAACTTCCGCATGTAAAAATTGGCTGATTTGTGAGAAATAAGAAATTTGTTTTCTAAAAGTGTCTAAAAATATAAGAAACCGCTAAAGAAAGCGCGAATATCAACACTCTTTTGTAACATTACGCCTCGCGATCTCACGCAGCAGACACGCAATTTTTTTAAGTATCGTTGGCAGCAGTTAGTTAATGTCTTATTTTACGTGACGAGACTCGGGTCATCTGGCCCGCTCTTCCGTCTAACCACGAAAATTTCGCTAGGCTCCTTTCACCATCTAGCGGAGAAATGAGGCATTATCTTGAGCGACGAAACACGCGGAGCTCAATTTTTCTCAGAGGTTTCATTTAGGCTTGAGGATATTTTACATGCAGTAAATATACTACATGGGACAGCCGACTTTACTTCCCTTCCGAAGGAAGGCGTACGAAGGCGTTTTTCGCCCTTAAAAAAGCCTACGGCTTCGATCGGGTTTGAACCCGCAAACTCGGGTACAACAGTTCGATACGCTAACAGTTATACCACCGATTCCACTAAAGAACCAGTTCGTATTTTAGTTCCTGTAAGAAGGTGATAGAGGAGAGCGCGCCACTAATGGTGTCCATCACGGGGAGTTGGGAGTTGAAAGGCCCTGATGGAGTGTCAGTGCGCCAGGGGACCTGACAGGGGCTACGCCTCTGGCAAACGACTAAGCTTTAGCACTTCATGAAGAACGGGCTTTCTCCTCCTCCAGTGACCCCGCAGCTCATAGCACCCAACAAATAATTTCTTCGCAGTCTTCATGCTCTCGAGTCGACCTTCGCAAATGGCATAACTTAGGATGGTGACGCTGAAAAGATGGCCACGCAGTATAATATTACAGGTATGTCCTCATCTTCAACTGTAAGTAAGCATAGCCGCTTCACGGAATTAGCGAAAGTTGATAGCAGTGAATCAGTAGAATAAGTGAGTACTAACGAAATGCAGTTCATACGGAACCTGCCCCAATTGTCATTCACGAAGTAGACAGTTACAAAAACTGATCGGTGAAATTCACAAATCTATCGGTGATAACTTCACGACGCTATTGAAGAACTCTTCAATTTGAGTGACTATCACTTTTCCAGATGATAGGAAGATACTAGTTATAATTATTTAATAAATTTATCAATGTCACATATTTAGTGATCTAAATAGCAAGATCAAAAGTGCCATCACACGCCATATCCCAACTGCCTATTCCGAAAATGAAAGCGGTGAGGGACTTACAGCACATGAAATTATCATCCCGAAGGTAATACGTCTGCTACAATAAGAAAAAAACAATGCCACTCAGCGCGAAATAAGTTAAAGACTCAATAGAACCCAAAAATCTATTTAAAATTCCCAAATTGTTCAATTTAATAGTCGAAGAATTCGAAGAAATATACTGCTTTAGTTCAATGCAAAAGTTGTCAAGAATTGGGACACACAAGGAACAACTGTAAAATTGCATTTAAATGTTTATTTTGTGGGAATAATCATGAAACGAGACACTAACCAAGCAAACAAGCCTTTCAAATATATCAATTGTACTGGTAATCACTTGGCCTCAGATCAAAATTGCCCATTTTATATTCCTAGGCAAATGGAAGTTCAACGTAGAAGGTCCCCCACGTTTTCATTTGCTAACGCAATTGGAAGTATTAACTTTATGTCAAAACCGACTCCAAATACCCCTCATGAACTTCCAGTTCCTCAAAATTTTACTAATGTAAATTGTAACTCCTCGTAGCGGGCAAATGCTGCTTATAACGGTTCTACCCAAAACACCCAAGGTCCCTTCTTTCATCCCCGACTATCCCAAATTCTTCCGATCTTGTTGTTTAATAATTTAGTTCAATTAAACTGGAATGCCAATGATATAACGGCTAAAATAATTATATTAAGATTTTTGCTCGAAGAAATTAACGATCTAGCAGTCATTACAGAAACTCACTTAGCACTTACGGCAAATTTACGAGTTCCAGATTACAAAGTTTATATATTAGATCGCCCCCCCTCCGCGATGGCTTCCCGTGGAGTAGCAATAATTCTCAAAAAGAATATTTTCCATGGACAAGGTCCACTGGCAAACCACCTAGCGACTCCGCTTGTTAAAAACCCATGTATCTTATTTGTTTTTGATTGATTGATTTTTTCGTGTTTCCGGGCGGATTTCAACTGCTTTGGTCATTAGTCCCGTTAGTGTAGTGCATGTTTTTCCTCGGGAGATGGTGGTGATCTTCCCCCGCTGGATGGCGAGATCCGGCGCCGACCTACCGTCGGCTAGTGGGGTTTCCCCCTAACCAGGACTCTCCCACCAGCGGGGCACAGCCCCAGCCGGGACTAGCTCTAAGCTCCCGACAGGTCTCCCGGTATATGTGATAGTGTAGTGCATGCAAGTGTGTGTGTGTAAGTGGAGAGGATAGGACAAGAAATGGGAAGGAAAGATCGCGCGCGGTCCGTGGCCCGTTTGGTAGGGTACTGCTCCGGCATTCGCCTGGTGTTGATCGGAGAAACCACGGAAAACTACCGATAAGAGCAGCCGGCCGCTAGAATTCTCCTCCAGACAGCGACTGAATTCGACCTAGCTGAATATCTTATTTGTATTAAGTAAAATATTCGAGTAACTAATATTATTTAGAATAAACATCTTCCTCCCTATTAACAATATCATTTTTTCCTGTCAGTTTGGATTCAGACAAAACCATTCTACTGTTCTCCAATGTTTAAGAATCCCAAAAGACATGGCCCAAAACTTTCATGATCAAAAACTTCTAACACTTATTTTTCTGGATTTCTCTCAGACGTATGATCATATCTGACATCACGGTTTACTATTCATGTTACGACACATAGGAACTTCAGATTATTTATTTCACATAATACGTAGTTTCATTTCAAATCCCACATTCTCGATTAAATTGAATAATGTCATTTCACCCCCTCAATAATCATCAGTCAGTGGTCCCCGCACTTTCCCGCATTGTTTAACACATTCACAGAAGAGACACTCGTTGGAGACAATCCGTGTATTCAGTAGATTAGACTTTCCAAGTCCATAGAATCAGTAGAATAAGTGATTACTAATGAAGCTTTCGAAGTCCATAGACCACCTTAAAGATGCCTTACACGTTTTTCAGAGTTGGACCTCTATATGGACACTAAATTTGAATCTTACAAAAAAATCAACGATGGTTCCAGTCAATTTAAATATATTCGTAGCAGACGTTTAAACCTAAATTGTAAGGCCCTATTCAGTGTCTGTAAATTTCTGAGGTTATGTTACACCATGATGTAAAGATATAATGTAAGACCAGGCACTTCTAATCTTAAACCATAGTGGTCTAAAGGACCATATTGGAAAGGCATTGAGGAATGCAATTGATTGACGTGGAAGATTCTCTTCCAATTGATATTAGTACTTTAAGGCATCGGTGCATGTTGTTCGATACGTAAATAGTCAAGGCAGTGAATCATGATTTAAATTTGAATCCTTCCACATGTGAAGCGAAGAAATTCACGCTGCGGTGCATCAACAGTTCCCCTCATTCTTTGAGGCTTTAGTGCAACGCGTTGTATGTCGCAGCTCTGTGCATACTTGTAAAGTGTTTGCCTCGCTGTATGAGAAACTGTGAAATCAAAAATGTATCAAGAAATAAACAATGAGTCACCATTCAAATAACATTTATTTAAAAAAATGAAATGGTAGTAGTGACACGTTTAATATTACAGTACGATAGCGGATGGGCTGACATATATTATTGATTTAGAGCAAAAAATATATTTCTACATCAAAATACGGAATGAAGCAGCAAAAATTTGAGAGTAATCATAATTATTATTTATCAGATTAATTTCCAGTACAAAAGTATTTTTCTTTAGTTTCCTTTAATTTTTATTCTTTTCGTTCTACAAAACATGTTACATGAGTGTACGATTTCGTAGGTTTTCGCGGTCGAATTTTGTCTGATCTAGTCTATCCGAAACGTCAGTCACCACGACACAGATGCGGCTCGTCCCAGGTAGCCTAGATCACGCACGGGTATATGCCTTTTTTTTGTGTATTTTAAATTAAACTTCACTACCGAAGCAAAGAGGTTTGCCCGTAGGTCATCCATCTGTGAGATATTGTAGTGCTAGGTTAAAAGAGTATAAGTTTAAATAAATTCCAACAAAAACACCTACATTCACCAGCTGATTACAAAAAAAGTTTTCTTTTGGTAACAAGTGTAGGTATAAAAACGTAATCATTGAAATTATTTTTAGCTTACATATAATAATTGTTTAGTCCAAAAGAAAAAAAACATTTATCTGACTTAAACTGGCGGACAGACGTCTTGTCATTTTTTATCTATTTTCATGTAATCTAACCTTGTAAATTTACAAAAGGATTTTTTAAGAATTCGGTTTGTAATAAGATCTTTTTGAATTCTTACATTATATTTATTCAATCTATTAAAATAAATGAAAAAAAAATAAAAAAAAACATCTGCTGTATTATGTTGACTTCTTGTATGCTAGTTAGGTGGAAGTTGCCGACCTACTTCTCACGGTGATCCATGACAGATTGAGGGGTCATTGATGGGCAGGAAAGGCAATGCGAAGGTAACCTGTCGGGCGATCGGTAGCCCGAAGAAAGACACGTTCGATTTCGCCTGGAAGTGATCAGGAAAACTATGGAAAATACCGATCAAAGCACTCCACCTACGAATTCGGTTCCATAAGGCTGATGATGTTCAACGGACTAAGCCCATTTGTTGTGACTAGCTGAGGACAAGCTCGCAACTTTTGTTACCTGGTAGAATGGACCGAAGTATATAAACTTTTCGCTCACCGCTTTCAATACTGGTGTTATCAGAATTAAGAAAAAATACAATATTATTGTTCGTGTTAAATAATAATATCAAGAATATAGTAGATAGTCGGAAACGAAAATGTCTGGTACTTTGAAGTAAAATGTCAATTAATACACGTGTTTCATTCCAAGTAAAATCTGTGAGGTACAGGATTATATACCATTTCGCTTTATCAATGGCAAGTTTAAAATTAACCTCCCTTTATGATTTTCCACGTCATTTCAAATATTACGCAGCAGCTCACAGGCGGATAGTTTTTCTTTTTCGAAGTGTCCCTGCGCGAGCGAGCACAGAAAAAGAGGCGGTGGGGGCGGCGAGGCACGGCGAACGTCGAGTCGCTGACGTTGACTGCTCGGGTTACCTCCAGCGCCGTGACTGCAATATCCGGACAAAGGCCTCCCTCCCTCTGCTGCCGCCGCCGCCGTCGCCGCCGCCATCGCCACCGCAGCCCCGCCCCGCCCTACCCCGCCCCGCCCCGCCCCACCCCGCCCCGCCCCGCCCACGCCCGCCCCACCGCCCGCTCCGCCCGCTCCGCCCCACCCGCTCCTCCCGCCATGCTCCGCCCCGCCACGCTTCCCGCCACCCCGCCGCGCCCGCCCGCCCCGCCCCGCCCCGCACCGCCCCGCCCCGTCACGCTCTGCCCCGCCACGCACTTCCCCGCCCTGCCACGCCCCGCCACGTCCCGCCACGCCCCGCCGCGCCCCGCCGCGCCCCGCCACACCCCGCCACGCCCCGCCACGCCCCGCCACGCTCCACACCGCCCCACCCCGCCCCGCCCGTCCCACTCCGCTCCGCCCCGCCCCGCCATGTCCCCGCCGTGCCCTCCCCGTGCTCTCGCAGCGCGTCGGAGCTCGTCGCCGCGTCTTTGAAACGGCCTGTGACGAACAGCGCCGCTTGCTTGCTGCTTTCCACACCCTTCCACAGTGAGGCAGGTGTCGTACTTTGCACGGGCAGGAATATCACGTCGTGTTTTAGAGGCAAAAAATTACGTGTGTAGTAAAAGGACACGCCTTGTTGTTTCAAGTTCCAAAGAAGCATCTGTTCCTGTTCCATGGGTCGACAGGCCGCTACGGGCCTTGGCCGACCAGAGATGACCCAGCCTATCGGCCATGGGAGAGTGTGGTTAGCACGAAGACATCACTTCACCGTATATACTGGTCTTCATAAACCTAGAATAGGCTTTCTCATTGTCACACAGTAATAGATACAGGGACATTTATAAGGAGAGCGCACAGGTATAATTTGCGTCCGCCGGCAATCGAACCCGAGTTTGCACTGAGGAAAGTGAGCCAACGAGGGAGGCAAAAAAGAAGAATCTAGAGGAGAGAAAAAAGAAAACAACATTTCTGTTTCTATTTGACTTCATGGGTTTGTTTCTTTATTTTATACTATATATTATTTACAATTTGATCTAAATTTCCATTACTACTTGCTACTTAATACATTTCATTTTATTTGATGAATAATAACTTCTAATTCAAAGTTTAATAGTTACCGGCTGAGTTTGTTCAATTTCCGCTCTGCAGCAACTCTAGGAGCTCTGTGGTTTCGAGCGCCAACTGTGGCGCATTTTTGACACTAGCGACGTAGTTAGTAGAATTCAACCGCTTCTGGAGACGAATTCTAGCAACCGACAACTCTGATTGGTAGATTGATTGATTGATTGATTTTTTCGTGTTTCTGGGTGCGTCAACTGCTTCGGTCATTAGTCCCGTTAGGTTTTGTAACAAAATTAACCCTTTTAAAGTTGTAGGCTTAACAATTTTTTTTTATTTAAGGCCTTAAACCCCCTTTAAAAAAATTTAATTATATGTATTTACACATTTTTCTAGAAACATTAACATTTTTCATATCAAATATGATTTTATACTATATTGCGTATATTAGGGGTCATAAGGTTCGAGATTATCTCGGATACAAGAACTGATAATCCTTAACTTTTTGGATAAGAATCGACAAACAAATGTTTGGTAAATAATTGTATACACTGTCAACATAAAAATAAAATAATATATGAATACAAATATTGTAAATGGAATAATCACATTTACCGCATACTTAGAGGCACTAAACTGAGTTAATGATGAACGAGGTACTCGAAGTTTGGCGAGGAGATCCAATTAATTTTACAACAAAACCTTATAGAAACGTTTTATAGGGAATTGTGTTAACTTTAATTTTGTATAATGCATACGTTTCGAGAAGATTGAAATTTATGGAGATGTGTGCATAAATGCAGAAACAATACACTTTTAATTGGTCTCCCATCCCCGGATCACTCCCTATACTTCAAGATTTTGAGTATAATATGCAATAGGCATCAATGATCAGTTTTCCCAAGTTTCAAAACTTCGGAATTTTCCTCACTTTATTTGTTTAATTTCACTAGACTTGTTTTTCGGCGAATTTAAACACAAAATATGTTGGCACCTTTAAATCATAGTGTGTCGATTGGAAAAAAAATCTCCATTATCCTAGACCTGTCGTCGAATAGTGAGAAAATTAATGTTTCATTTAACGGGTTAGAGATAGTAACAATAGTGACACCATCTTCGAAACAGCAGGCATAGAAAAACACGTTTCGCGGCAAAAAAGGCTTTGCAGGTTAAAATGTAGCTTCATATAGTGTACAACATTGCGAAGTCGTTACAAATAGCGCGAGGTAGTATGTGCTGAAGTATCACCACTAGTTTTAGAACAGATTTCATTAAAACAAAGATCTGTCATCAATATTGAAATTTTGCAATGTTAACGCTTTAGCAATTTTTTAAATATTGACAGTTCGGCGGAAATGGCACTAGCATACATTTTTAGTTCTTTGATACATACGTGGAGGAAATTTAAAGGAAATATTAGGAGCTCTTCTTTCAAAAAACATTTATGGTTTAAAAATTTTCTACCTTTCACGAATTATACAAAAACTACTAATATTTTCCACAAATTGTACCTAACGTGATTTTAAGATCTGTCTTTGAATATCATATTTTATTAACAAATAAATCTCTATCTTCAGGACGCCGAAGAGAATTTAGCGTTTTCAATTTTCGAAAATTAAAATTTTTCGAAATGAGACATGTGCCTGTCTTTCAAGCGCCTTTTTGCTATCCGAGGACAATGTTTTAATCCAAAAATTTGGAGCCATTTCTCAAAACCTTTTGCTAGTGTTAGAGGAAGTAAGTTATTACACTATAAGGATAACAAACTTCTTTTTAAATTTTATTTTCTTGTATAGCGAACTAAGCGCTTTATAAGATTGTATATGAACTACAACCTAGCAAGCTTAGTACTAAGTGTTACATGAAAGCGAGGATACTCCCATTGGAGACTGAGCTAATACAGTTGCATGGTGATAATCGCGGTTCAAATCACTGCCACTTTAAAACATGTCGGCCATATTTCACGAATATCACAGTAGGTGCGCTGTAACAAAGCCGTTTACCACTCTATCTGAAGCTCGTAGGTTTAATTCACAAATGTGAAATAATGCTTTAATATCCAAATGGCTTTGGATGAAACATTTGAATATGAATACGAAACCAATTACAATCAGCGCGATTGCTTTCTTAACAATAATTACTTGTATAACTGAACCGATCTCTTTGCATCAGAGCGATATAATGTGATTTGTCAACAACAAGCAATTTACCCAAAAAGAAATGTAGACCTACAACGAGCAATCATTTATTTCTACTTGGGAGTGTAGAAGTTTGAATTAATGAAGTTTGAAAAAAGGATGAATGAAAGGAAAAAAAATTTTGTTTTTTAAGCTTTTTCAATGAACATTGTTCTGAAAATATAATGATCTGCAATTTCTGGATAGAGTAACAAACGTAATATTTTTGCATTCACCAAAATACTTATTTAAAAAACAAAATAATATAATTACATTAGATGCACGCTAATGGAAGTTTCAAACACATGATTGATCATGAGTTTTAGGGAGCAAAAATAATTGGAATCTGCAAGCCATCACTTCTAAAAATAAAACTACACATTCGAACAAATGTTAAAGTTCACTGAAGTCATTCCCTCGCTCGCAGTTCTTCGGATATTTATAACATCAAAACATCAAGAGATCGGAGAGAAATACCGTCTTGAACATGCTATTTAGAAATTGGTTGTATAAATGGGCGCAAAACACGGAAACGATCAATCTGAACAACTGGCTCTCAGAAGACTCCTTTGTACAGTGGCGTAGGTATATCTTTTGAATTTTGAATTTTTGAATTTTGTGCCTGAAGACCCTTAGTGAGATCAGCAGCAATTCTCGAAAAGTATTGGTTAAAGAGATTAGCCACTGTTGCCGGATCGTTCACATTTATATCGTTATATTTTAAAACAACATTCTCTACGGGTTTTCTAGTTGATTTGGTAGTATTTTTTATTATATTCCACATTGCTTTAGTTTTATTATTTGAGTTCAAAATATCCTGATCGTTTTTCATGATTTTAGCCTGTCTTATGACTTTTCGTAACAATTCGTAACTCGTAACAATTCGACGTTTTCGTAACAACAAGTTTTGTATTTTTTTAAAGTAGATAAGGAAATCTTGAGATACGTCATGACGTTTAGAAATAAAGTAGAGAGTACGTTTATTTTTACACGATGTTCTAATTCCTTTTGTGATCCAAGTATTACTTTTTCGTGAAATGTAATTTTCTCTTTTTAATGGGGAAGCAACTGTTGCCAATAATCTACTATTGTCTTGAAGCAAGTGGTGAATTTGTTCTAAATAATTCAATTTCGGACACACACTACCTATATTTTATATTAATAATTATTATTTTAATTAATTTGACATTAATTGTGTCTTGTAAGGTTCTTGATGTCTCACAGCTCTAAAATAATAGGCTAAATATTTAACACCAATTAAATGAAGATCATGATATCAACAGTTTGAATTAACAATTCACAAATTCATATAAAAATATTGGGGGGTATTGGCAATTGAAGAACTTATTTCCAAAGTGACGGATCTTTATGTCCGTTTGTTTTCTAGTTTTACTTACGCATAAATTACTAAATGAACCGATGTAAATTACTAAATGATCGAAGACAAACTCAAATTGAATACCTTACAGGACAGAAGGACTATTACTGATATATTTCTTTTTAAATTAATCAATAGGATTGATGAGAGTAATCTAACAAAATTACATACAATATTTCTTGTATAAATGGAAATTGGAAGGTTTATTAGAAGCTACCTTTGCGTCGATCTAATATTTTTCATCAGAACATTATGAAAACATCCATAGGAAATAAAGATGCATTGCCAGTCTACTGAGAGTGGGGAATACATTTGAAATGATAATATATATTTTGGAGCCCTAATCACAACTTTCAATGTTACACACATAGTATAATTTAAATTACTAATACATACATGGATAAAACCATTGGGACATTCTATGTCAAAACGGCCAAAAATGATCGAAGGTACGGAAATCATGTAAATAATATTTTTTCAGGTTTAGCATGACATAAAAACAAGAATTTTTTTGATTTTTTGAATAGTTATTTCCTATCTAAAATAATTGATTTTTAACGAATTTACTAAATTTTACCGATTTGTTGCATTAAAAAAATTCCAAGCTAACACTAAGTTTCGTCTAATATTTTGTCAACACTATCTACTGATGTCAAACAACAGAAAAATCGCAGAACAAAATTTTCAAGGGCATTGAGGGCATTATCGTGTAAAAATATTTAAAAATCGATTGTGAAAATAACTCATCCTTAATTTTCTATTTTCTAAAACCAAAGAACTTTATCCTTCCGAGGGGAAGTAAAGCCGGCTGTCCCATGTTAGTAGATTTACTGCATTAAAAGATCCTCCAGCCTAAACGAAGCCTCTAAGCTAAATTCAAATTGCGTTTCGTCGCTCTAGTAATAACTTCTTTCTCGCACAATTTTGTGAATGAAAAAACAAAACAGAAAGAAACCATCTCGCCATTCAGTGGGGGAAGATCACCGCCACCTCCCGACGAAAAACAAGCATGACACTTATGGAACTAATGACTAAGCTGTTGACGTGCTCGGAATTACTACTGCCCACCTCTGCTGCCCACCTCTGCTGCTCACCACTTCTGCCCACCTCTGCTGCCCACCTCTGCTGCCCACCTCTGCTGCCCACCTCTGTTGCCCACCTCTGTTGCCCACCTCTGTTGCCCACCTCTGTTGCCCACCTCTGTTGCCCACCTCTGTTGCCCACCTCTGTTGCCCACCTCTGTTGCCCACCTCTGTTGCCCACCTCAGTTGCCCACCTCAGTTGCCCACCTCAGTTGCCCACCTCAGTTGCCCACCTCAGTTGCCCACCACTGTTGCCCACCTCTGTTGCCCACCTCTGTTGCCCACCTCTGTTGCCCACCTCTGTTGCCCACCTCTGCTGCCCACCTCTGTTGCCCACCTCTGTTGCCCACCTCTGTTGCCCACCTCTGTTGTCCACCTCTGTTTGTCCACCTCTGTTGTCCACCTCAGTTGTCCACCCCAGTTGCCCACCTCAGTTGCCCACCTCAGTTGCCCACCTCAGTTGCCCACCTCAGTTGCCCACCACTGTTGCCCACCTCTGTTGCCCACCTCTGTTGCCCACCTCTGTTGCCCACCTCTGTTGCCCACCTCTGTTGCCCACCTTTGCTGCCCACCTCTGTGCCCACCTCAGTTGCCCACCTCTGTTGTCCACCTCTGTTGCCCACCTCTGTTGCCCAGCCCACCTCGTTGCCCGTTGCCCACCTCAGTTGCCCACCTCAGTTGCCCACCTCAGTTGCCCACCTCAGTTGCCCACCTCAGTTGCCCACCTCTGTTGCCCACCTCTGCTGCCCATCACTGCTGCCAACCATTACGGCGGTCGCTTCTTTCGCCAAAACACCAAGGGGCAATGCTGCGTACGGCGCCTACTGTGCGCGCGGGGCTTCCCCGTCTCCCCACGTGGCGCGCTAGTCGCGCGCGCCCTCTGGCCGCCGCCGCCGCCGCCGCGCTGACATCACCCAACACCGCGCATTCCTCGCGTTTATTGAAGGAGGGCGCGCGGCGGCGGCGGCCGCCTTCTCTGCGAAGCGCCCTTCTCCCTTCTCCCCCGCGATGCGTCAATGTTTAGTGGAGGGATCGGTTTTCACGCGATATAAACTTCCCAGATCTCGTCTGCCGACCGTCTTCGCAGCCGCCCTCCTCTGCTAGCACCTTCGCTCACGCCTCGCCCTTTGCCAGGCGGCGGAGAAGACCTTTCAGTCCGCTCTGCGCCTCCGGTAGCTGCTTTTGTCGTGGACGCTTGGTTCAACGCTGTCATTTATTTGGCGCTAACAAAATATTCGGTTGGCGGGTTCGGTGGAATAACGGTTAAAGTATCGGACTGTTATATCCGAATCCACGGGTTAAAAACCAATAAAAATCGTGGATTTTTAATTATGAAAAAATCCTTCCTTTGTCTTACGTCGGAGGGGAAGTAAAGTCGGCCGTCCCATGTTGTAGATTTACTGCATGTTAAAGTTCCTCAAATCTAAATGAAGCTCCTGAGCAAAATTCAAATTGCCTGTTTCATCGCCTGAGTGACGCCTCCTTTCTCTGCTAGACGGTGAAAGGTGCGTAGCAGAATTTGTGTGGTCACGCGGAAGAGCAGGCTCATGGCGTGAGCCTCGCCACGGAAAATAAGGCATCATTGAATTGAATTTGCCCGGGATTTCTTCATTCTCATTCTTGGTGAAAAAGGAAAAAGTTCAATACTATACCACGGTGTTTCAGATTATTATTTTATAATGTAATTGGTTCGTTTTCATATATATAGTCATTTTATTTTACAGTACATTATTACTTCATTAACATTTTTCATCTTAAGCACTGCTGCTGGCCATTAACGAACTATTAGGTAGATGTTCTTCTGCACCCCTACTGATCTCTAGCGGAATATATTAGGAACTAATCTTATCTACAAGTGAAAAATAATGATCGTGGTGCATCTACCAATTTATTATTCAAATTATTTATTTTTCGCATGTATGTTCTATTAATCTTTACCAAACTGTGCAAGGACACTGCGTCAAATCTGAAGTCTGCAAATGAATGTATCTATTCATGCATTCTTGTTTGTAGCGTCGATTTCGGTTACGTGTAGTTAAATTCAAAGTTCGCCCCATGTCTGTACTTTCCATTTTGTTTTAGGTCATTACACTTTTACCATCTTTGTAATTCTTCATAGATATTCGATTTTCTGGATGTAAATTTAACCTCAAAGTAGTAAAGTGAATTTTGACGGACGAGAAACATTTTCGCACTCTATGAATCGCGAAAATTTGGGAGTTCGAGTTCTTTAAAGAGCGATTTTCGCAAATCAAAACGTTATCCACACGATTTTCTACCTTGGATAAGGTATTTTAATTTATCGATTTCTTTGAAGAGAAGTTTCTACGTTAGAATATCTAAATTTATTATCAGCGAAACGGTACTGTTTAATTTTGTGATGTAATGATCTAATTTGGCAGAAGCAATGGCACAATTAGAATTTTACATAAGAAAAGGCTGTAAATGTCGTGTGGTTTTGGGCTGTCCGGAGGAGCGGCGTCTGTGTCGTGGTGGCTGACGTAATAGAGGCCGACGTATTGCGGACTCCCTCAGTACTGCTGCCAAATGGCTAGCGTGGTCTTCGCAATCACCAGAGATGCAGTGTTCAAGCGACTTGACGTTTTATTACATGTTTCATTGTGAGGAATTTAAACTATAATTTTATTGAATCATTTATTGTTAAGTATTTAGTCATTAATTTGGATATTTAAGAATTTTGTTATCGTGTTAAAAAAAATAATGAAAATATAGTCGTGAATCTGTATCATTTGACTTGGTGAGAAGGGGTATGGAGGACTACAACTGCTGATGTGAATGCACAACTGGACCGAAGTAATATGAATTTATCAATTTGATAATAATAAGAATTATTATTATTATTATTATTATTATTATTATTATTATTATTATTTATAATAATGTTATCAATTACGCGCTTTTTAATTCTCAGACAATGTTCACTCTTTGGTTTTCACATGTCCATGTTTCCTTATTTAATTAATTAACTATTGAGTGCCAGGAAGATATGTTATTAATTATAATAGCTAAATCGAACATCTATTTCAATGTTTATCTCCTGCTCACATATCCCTTAGTAACCAACTCTTCAGAACAAGAGGCGTTATCAAGTTCTTGTCGCATTACCCCTCATCAATCTACATTAATTTGTGTATTACAGAGCTAGAAATTTTTAATCGAGAACTGATGAAGTGTTCTAGGGCAAACAAATAAAATGCATATGAAACTCCTTATCCACTAATTTTCGAGAAGATAATAAGCTGATTTAATTTTCGAGAAGCTATTCCGCTGAAGTTTTTTAATATATCGTATTTACTGTTGAGATCGAGAGCTAGTAACCCTCCTCATTTACTTAAAGGACGATATTACCATCGACTATACGCATTTCACGTCCTCTCGCGTCACCAATATCATGGGGCAGTCACTTCGTGGCGGAGGAATTGGATTTTTCAGCGCGTCGTCGGAGCCGGCCGCCTTGTCAAGGGAGACGCTGACGAAGGGAGCCGCCGTCGAGCGGGTTGCATACTCAGGGGTCGCGTAGGGGCGCGCGGATATTGCGATGTTCCGCCTCCGCCGCCGCCGCCGCCGCCGCCGCCGCCGCCGCCGCCGCCGCCGCCGCCGGTGTCAGGTTGCGAGTGAGCGTGAAGGAAAGGCGGGTATGGCGGCAGAGACGAAGCCGGCGGGCGTCTCGTGTTTCTACAGAACGTAAGTGGAGGCCACGCCCACTGAGAATAATCTGCCTGAGCGAGGTGCAGAATCTTCCGCCTTGGCACGGGTGCAAATCGCAAGATGGCTGCGAGCGACCAATCCACATCTTCTGCGGCCAATAGGCCTCTCTGTGAGCCCCGTCATAATTTAGAATTTTTATAATACTTACGGCGTTAGTGGTAGAAATTCGGCCTTTCTTACAATTTCGAGTCGCACATCCGGTAAGAAATATGCATGAAAAGGGTCGCTATATATGGAATAGTGCGTGCTATTTTAAGGTAAGAATTTAAAAAGAAAAATATAATTTATTGAATCAAATATTCAAGGTAGAAAACACTGTAATCTAATCACTTCAAAAGTTCTTCTATTTATCTATTATTCCCTTCAAAATCATAGAGTAATAATAATAAACTTATTAATGTTAGAAGCTGTAGTTGTAGATAGAAATATTCTGTAATTAAGTCGTAACTCAAAACAATAAGAGGGAAATTCCCAATCAAAAAGTAAGAAAAGTAATAATTTTACCTTCGTGGCTCAAGGCTTTCTGTAATAAGCAATCTGTCCAACTTGTCCCGGAAGTGGAAAAACTCTCTGGAAATAGCCTCTACGCGCTGCCACAGGGCTTTTGACACGTCATAAAAAAGCCGCGGAAAGATAAAAAACGTGCTCCAATGTCAGCACTGACCCGACCGGACGTTAGCGTTCCTTATTACTGCTGAGGGATGAGGGGAAGAGGGAAAGGTTGTTGTTCATTTTCAAGGTCGCTTAAAAGTCGATGATGAGATGGGGGATAATGCATTGAGAAAACCGCTCGACACTAGGGGATTGACGTGAAAATAATAATTGCTTTTTCCCAAATGTAGTATCATGTAACATTTTGACATAGATGGTAGTTAAAAAAGCAAAGAATGTAATAATTCAGGTGAGGGTATATGAAATATATTTGAAAATCGGTCTTTGTACGTATTACTGAAAGATGTAAGCCAAACCTCTGAAAGGTAATGCATTAAGATTACCAAATTACAAAAGTTTAGTTTTCAAGAAGGTTAGTTCAGTTCTAAGGTGAACGTAATTAGCTTATGATGTCCTTGCATCTGGTAAAAAAACCTGGCTGGCGAACCAAGCGCTCCTGGGTGATGTGTGGGGATGGGTGGATAGCGGTAACGGCGCCAACCAAGATTTCACTCGACGAGGCGATGGCAGAGCCACCGTGTGGCTGCAGAACCAGGCGCTCGTGGGTGATGCGTGGGGACGGGCAGGAGGCGGAATGGCGTCCGGTGGCGTCGACCAGGGCGACAAACAAAGAATTCACTCGATGGCAGAGCGAGTATGTGTCTGTAGAACCAGGCGCTCGTGGGTGATGGGTAGGGTCGGATGGATGGCGGCAACGGCGCCAACTAAGAATTCACTCCACAAGGAGAGGCAGAGCAACCGTGTGGCTGGAGAACCAAGTACTTGTGGGTGATGGGTGGGGACGGGCAGGAGGCGGGAATGGCGTCCAGTGGCGTCGACGAGGGCCCAATCAAAGAATTCACTCGATGGCAGAGCGAGTATGTGTCTGTAGAACCAGGTGCTCGTGGGTGATGGGTGGTGACTTACTGGTGGCGGGAATGGCGCCCACCAACATTTCACACGACGAGGCGACGGCAGAGCGAGTATGTGTCTGCAGAACCAGGCGGTCGTGGGCTACGGGTGGGGACGGGCCGGAGGCGGGAATGGCGTCCGGGGGCGTCGACGAGGGCGCCAGCCAAGGACAAGAACCGCGCGCGTTCCTTTGTCGTTCTTACGCGCGCCCGCCATGATTTATTACGGAGCGCGATGGCATCAGAGGGCGAGAGGCGCGCGAGAAAGAAAGGCGAAGGCGGCGGCGGCAGAAGAAGCAGCTGGAAATAAAACGCTGGTCGCTCGCTTTCGCGGAGGATTTAATAACGTCTTCCCTCCCCCGTCGTAATGACGTGTAAATGGGGAAAGATGATGTGCCCCCGGTCGGGTTTCCCTGTTATTGGGTTAAGCCGCCTCTCTTGTCCCTCGGAGCTGGCTCGGTGCGTTAAAGGCTCATCTTGCGCCCGTTTAAATGGATATATAAAGAAATAAATAGGTTTAGAAGAACCACGTTTATCACCCACTGCCACGCACACGAGAGGGCGCGTTTGTTTGCATTATTTTCGCCTCTTCTGAAGGAGAGAGTGAGGCTTCTGTTGGTTGAAGGGGGGATAATTGAAATATTTAGAGCAGAATTACGTTGGAAATAACTCTTTCTGAGGCGTAAACCACTTTGGGATTATTAAAATAACTTAATAGAAGCTGAGAGTTTTCAAATTTAATGTACCTTTAATAGAAGTATAAAATGCAGTGTTTTTAAGTGGATTATCAATATAAAAGTTGTTCTTATAAAGGATATGTATTCGATAGGAAGGCTTTAGTTTTTGTTTTTAATAACATTTCAGTAAGAGATATCAGAAATAGGTTATTTTAATGTGTATTTCATATGTACTTTAAAATTTGTTTAAGGGATCTCTTTGTACTTGGTACTACTTTCCTGATGTTTTAAAATCTATATATTTTTATGCAACTTTTGGTGCCTACAAGCCTCCTCCTTCTTCTCTAGCACAGTCTCCGGCATGAGCAGTCAAGTGGTACTCACCAACTTTCTTATCCACTTAGTTGACGAGGCTCGCGAACGTAAATCGGCCATTGCACATGCAATATCAAATAAACACCTGTCAATAAACACTGTTTTTAATTTATTTAATTATTTTAGTTCAAAAAAACAGTTGAAACTGCGTATGAAGTGCTATGGGGAGAAGTGAATTCTGTGCACATTATCAAACTTCTGTGATCCCACACTGAGTCATATACTACATACATTTTGAAAATAAAAAAAGCTCTCATGTAATAAAATCTATTTTCAAGGATAAATAAGCAATACATTTTAGGTTCTTATCCATGATGTCCTTCGTCAAGAAATAATACTTCTTGCCGCAACAACATGGAAACGATAACTTGAATAACTATATTTCCCAATGAATTCTAGAAGTCGTGCACAGATAATGAAGTTACATTTATGTCCAGAAGCAAAACAAGGGGCCATCTCAGCATTTGCTCAATGGATCAGGGAAACTGGACGAAAAACCGGATCGAGATGGGGCTGTTATAAAGATTATAACACATTATTAAGATGGGACTGTTATAAAGATTCATTTTATAAGGCAGGAGGTGTAAAACTGTTCTAATGTCATCCGCCACGTTACAAAAACCAAACTATACTTCTTGGAAGAGACACATACCTGGCGATGCCTCTGGCCCAGACCGGCCTAAAATGGACGAAAAGCTTACAAAAAAATGTTACAGAGAGGTTGACACATCCCCACAATGCCTCAACACCTTAGGAAACATCCATGCCCGGAGCGGGATTTCAATATGCAACCTTTAAAAAGGGACTCATACGACGCGTCAATCTAGATTACCCAAACGGGCCTTTCGTAAATTATATTTATGAGAGGAATTTACAAGACGTAATTATCGGAGGCAATTGTGAAACTCTCAAATGATCGTGTCCTTTACCTTTGAAAATATTGTGTTCCGTGCCTCGTGCATAAAGTTGAACTAATACATTTTTATTTTAATACACCGTGCCCAGAAGTTTGCTAGTATTACTATTTTACAACTTTTAACTGTACTTCTGGAGTATAGCAGATTTTCATTTCATCTTTTATGCCTATTTTAGCTTCTGATGTATATTTTTGCCATTTTGTCTTATTTTTGCCCTTTTCTAACTTATACCTCATTATTTTGTTGTTTTTTCGGCAACAATCTCGATAAAACTAGGTATATGAATACACCTGTAAGCCTGGAAAACTCGAAGGTACGGTCATCTTTTGTCTTTTTGTGGAAGCAGAGGCTGTGTTATAAATCTAAATGAAAAAGGAAGATGATACCAGACGAGATTTTT
This sequence comes from Teleogryllus oceanicus, assembly GCA_964035755.1. Lineage (NCBI taxonomy): Eukaryota > Metazoa > Arthropoda > Insecta > Orthoptera > Gryllidae > Teleogryllus > Teleogryllus oceanicus. The sequence goes on from CAXIVR010000012.1 coordinate 932,216, forward strand.
GATTTTTTTTCACTGATGCCAAAAGGGCTTGATTGCTTGATTGTTCTCGAGAAACCCCGTCCTGCTTTTGAATATGACCTCCGATACCTTTTAAGATCACCTCTCTGTGTACGGTATATCCTTCTCAGTGTTGGAAATTATACAAGTGCGAAGAACGAAAAATATATTTCCATGATAGTTTTCACTGATGCCATTTCAAGATTCAAAAGGGAGTTCACCATATTTCGATGAGACAGCGATGTGAGTAAAACCGATTTTTGTATCCATCATACCGAATGGCCATGTGGAATCAAGATGATAAAGAAATGATCGTTAAGTGATGATGTAAATTTTAGTTTGAAGAAATATGTGATAAATTATAATTATATATTTTTCACCGTAATTCCTTTTAAATGTGATTTTTCGTTAAGTCAACTGATCTTGGCTGTCCGGGTGACGCCGCGTCGAAGGCTGTGTCGCCGACGTTTCGACCATCTTTTCGTGGTCTTCCTCAGGGCTGGTCTCCAGGGCAGGTCTGGAGACCAGCCCTGAGGAAGACCACGAAAAGATGGTCGAAACGTCGGCGACACAGCCTTCGACGCGGCGTACCCAGACAGCCAAGATGAGTTACGTGATTTTTCGTTATTTACGGAACTTTTTGTACTCTTACTTTAGGTAGAAAAAATGGGTTTTTGCATTCCTATTTTAGTGAAACTAAATGTCTTTTGGCCTGAATTTTTGGGTAAAATAAATTCCTGCACCGCGCTCTATTAATATAGTATATCCTGTAATGTAATCAAAGAGCACATAATGAAACTATTGGTTCTTTTTCAGCTCACACAAAATATCGTGGCAAGACTATGTACTTTAACTGTGGATGAAGAGAACATGACACCGTCAATAAATGTTCTTGCCACGATTGCAATGTACGTTGTATTCTGTAGTAGCATTGAAAGCGACGTTGGAGGCTAATAGAGTATGTGATGCGCGGTACACCGGCGCGTACACGGCGTCATATGAGCGTGTAGTGCGCTTGACGACCGTCATATTTCAAGGGCCGCTGTTCCGATCGCTAGCGCATTCTGGTGGAGCGCAGGCGACCAATCGATGTGCAGCGCGCTGTGTAGGCACGAATTTCACCGAAAGCGCGCGACGTTATTTTCAAATGTTTTCAACCAATACCCAAAACAAAAATTCAGCAACATACAACATATGTAGCATAATAATTTTAACATATGCAAAGTAATATGTGATATAAAATAAGTGCACTATCAAATTTGTTTGGCTTCTTTTTTCTTTAATGCCGACGTTTAAAGCTTATTTTAATGTCTGAAACTGTTTGAATGTCGATTTTGAGAATGAAATATATTTGAAAACATGCATAAAAATAATTCTACACTCTTTTCTCCCTCTGCATTGTTTTGTCGTTGGAAATTTCTTTAAGAAATGCAATTTTATTGACAAATATATCGTTATTTGTGCGATAATTTCTAGAGCTGAAAATGTGAGATATTTAAAATGACATGAAGGACAATTTATCTTACGACATCGCTTATGATTTTGTAACATGAATGGTTGAGATGTGTTCAGTTACAACACGTTGGAAATTACTGCAATTTTTACAGACAGGGTGGTCAAGATTAAAACATAATATTTATAATACGCTACATTCCAAGATTGCCCTCGCACACGTGTTGCTTATATTTTTTTAACACGCTGTGTGCGAAAAGTGTTTCGTACACGTTTCGTGATTTTTTGTGCACACATCGTAATGTTTCGCACAATATTAGAACGAGAAATAGTCGTTACGCACACAGAAATCAAGCACAAAAAATTAAGTTTCGCGCGTTTGTAAACTAAATGGGTAATTTAATAAACCAATAAAACCTGCAAAAATATTAAAATACTATAGCATGGTGATGTGTATGATGTGCAATCTATTTGTGACTTTAAAGTAATTTTCAAATACTTCAATATTATTTTGTGAAATTTGTGGAACTGGCTATTACTGGGGCGACTATCATGAGTAGGGAGTGGATTTCTATGATTTTACATATTTTTGTCCGTTGCTTCAGGTCGTAGCTAAGTTAAATTTCTTTACGTTTGGTTAGAATTGGATAATATATAGATTAATATATTAGTGCATTTGGCCGATTTTTCCTGTTGTTACATATTCGTGTAATTATAAGGACATATTTTGGATATTTCGCTAAAATATTTACGTTTACTTATCTCTAAAACGTTTTATCTTTTGATAAAATCTTTTTATTAGTGATCGTTTATTAGTTTGAAAGAGCTTGTCACTGTTTGCGGCTTTTTATTCTTTTTTTCTATAGATGATAAAATACTTAAACAAATGATATTTCTTGATATCATATCTATTAAACCATGCGGAAGAAATGCAACAAGGCATATTAGGTGAATATTTACTTCAGTTATTTGTTAACTAGCGTACCCGTTCCAGAAATGTTGCATGTTAAACCCCACTGTAATTTTTCGTTAGGGTATATAAGGGTAAAGATTTAAAAATAAATTAACTAATGGTATTTGTAAACTTTATAAATTTAGTAAGTTGGATTATTATATCAGTTAATATTTGATTATTATTGATATTTTTATTGCTATTATTATTGTGTTAATTACTATTGAATATATAATTATATTCAAAGTAGTATTGTATGGAAGTGTGGTGATGTGTTGTGCTGTGTAGTGCTGTATAGAAGTAGAAAGAGAAGTGAATTTCAAATGTTGTGAAGTGAAGTGAAAGTGAAGTGAAGTGAAAGTGAAGTGTAATTAAAAATTCGTGTAATCTTGCATTTAATAGTTAAAATAATTGTGCAGGTCAACCATAAAATGTAGTTAATGCTATTATTGTTAGCATATTATTATTATTATTATTATTATTATTATTATTATTATTATTATTATTATTATGTCGTTAAAAAATTTAAAGTTACGTTGTAAAGTAATTTTAAGTTAATATTAGTAATATGTAAATTGTAGAGTTCTGCCACCACGTTGTATATACCTACCTGCAGAATAATAAATATCTATCTATCTATCGTGAAACTGCAACATGGAAATATGTGGTCCGTTTCCGTTGTAGATCCCTCCACAATTAGGTATGCAGCACTTGTAAACCATGGGAAAATTTTAAATGAATGGTTGCACTACACACATAAGAAACAACCATCATCGGTATCAAGCAACTGTTAATAGTGCTTCCAGTTCTTGCTGCGAGAGTGAAACTTGAATTAATAATTATGCAAATAATCCTCGTCAGTCTGTGCAAACCACGGTGTGCACGAAAGCATAAATATAATAAGATGGAAGAATCTAAGCCTTTTAAGCATGACGTCACAAACATCGCTACCTGCATCAAGGGCTGAAATATATTTAATGGAGGAATATGTTCTGTATTCCTCCATGTATAGGTGGTATCGCTAAGCATTGAACCGCTAAAAATTTAATAGAATGTTCAAGAATATCTCATCCTATATACTACAGAGTGAGAAACGTCTCTTTTGTTATCAAAATTTTAGTTTTTAAGGTCGTAATGTGCTTCATTTAGAAGTACCCGAGTATTGGTGATTGCATTTGACATGAATATATAGATACGTGTTTTTAAACAAATCCTTCACCTTTTTAAAATCAAAATGAAATTTGTCACATCTCCGTAAACTCTTCTTTCTTTAGACTTCATTTATAAAGATCGGGTGCGTGTGAGAGCCGCAAAGGTGTGTGTGTGTGTGTATGTGTGTGTGTGTGTGTGTGTGTGTGTGTGTATACACACACTACTGAAATAATGATGAGTAATAATATATGAGACGATTGAAATTTGTTTTAATTTACTCGAGACAGCTCATCTCAATTTCAAAAATATGCGATTTTTGTGAAAGAAAACAATAATGAGACTGCCCTAGACTCCTATAGTACCAGCAACATTTATTAAGTTAAGCTCACTGACCCGAAGTAGGGACGGGACACTTCAGGCAGGCAGAGAAAAATGCAATCCGGTGATCCTGTTATGGATGACCCGGCAACGTGGCATTGTGGGAAGTGGCAAGTTCGGGCAAGCAATAAATGTTTGAATGTAATTTCTGCAAACGGGTGCTGGTATATTCTGGAAACGGAATTAGTTATTTGATATCTGTGGGGCGACAAACATCATTTGCATGCAATATTCAAAACAAAATGTATTTGTTTACGAATAGTATGTTAATTATGGGATAACTCGCATAATGTGATTGCATTGAAACGAGAATTCAAGCATATATTACTGCTGAGAATTTATTCTTTTATAGTAACATTTCTATCAATGCAGATAGAATCTATATATTTAAAAAAATAAGGTATTCTGCCATGGCTTCGTTTAGAGCTTCTACTAAACCAATTGTAGTATTTTTTCCTTTAAATGAAATAATGTGATCCCTAGATGTGTTATCGTATATTATTTGTGTTGATTCAGCAACATTTATGGTGTAAATTAATTAATTAAATCATTCTTTAATAGTACGATTAGCAATAGTCAATTGTTGTTTTTTCAAAGAGTGGCTGCTTCATGGTGGCGCTGCTTGATGCTTTATTTTGATTGTTGAGATTTGTTTACAATTCGCAAAGGTTTTGTTTTGGTGTAATAATTGCATTGTGGTGTTGACAGTTTGCATGTATTTGCTTTTGTGGTGTATTTTGTAGAGAACATTAGGACAGTGAATTTTGCTAGATTGTACTGAAGTAGTGAAGTTGTTCACAGGTTATGACGAATTCCGAATCCTTGCCCACGCGCCCCCAAAGACGCAAACGTACATTCACTGGACGCAGGGAAAGAGAACGTCAGCGTAGGTGTCGTGATAGTGAGGCCATTTCGTTTTCTGTTGGGTCATTGTCTATGAAATGTCAGCTTTGTTCTGATTTGCACTTCCCATGTGAGAGAAATTCTGCAAACCAGTTTATTCTGTGTTGCTTAAATGGGAAAATATGTTTACCTTCGCGCAATATGCCAGAAGAAATCAAACAGTTGCTTATAGGAGATGACACATCAAAAAACTTTAGAAATATTAACCGTCAGTATAACAGTGCTCTTTCTTTTGTGTTATTTGGTGCTGACATTACATTGCCACCTGGTTATGGGCCATACGTGTTCAAAATTTGGGAACTCCACTTCACAGAATATCTGCGCTGAACCCTGAAGAACAGAACCCCTGCGTTGAACCCCATCGTTTGGAAACGATGAAACGTATTGTGAACATTAGTCTGTGCACAGTATTTTGCATTTATCTCAGATCCCTGCGCCAAATTTTGACGGGTTCTCACAAGTGTCTTAATTAAAGAGCATTTATTTTTAATATATTCATTTTAAACGCTGGGGTGGTGTGTAAGCGGCCATTTATTGGCATGTTTTACGAGCTTCTATTTTTTCCTAAGACATCGAAAAACAAAAGCATGAAACGCGATGTGTGAAAAAGTATAACGCGAAACTACAGAATGCATGATTTGTTCCCGAATTCCTATAAAATTTGTTATTTTTATATCAAGCAGTTTTACGCGTTTCTATTGATAAGTGAGGAAGATTAAGTCTAAAAAAGGTCTCTAGAAGTAATGCTCTCTAGTTAACTCGTTCCCTGTCCCTATGAGAACATTAAAATATCTTCCCAGGTTCAAACATTCCTGACTGTAAGAAAGTTTTACTGCAATAGTCACAAAAATTAAATTTTTCGGTGCATTTCAAAATTCTATGACCGTCCTAGCAAGTCCACGCGAAAGTCTGTGCAGTCACGGGAAGTTCAATGGAAATAATTGCCGTGAAAATAGTAAACGATTGTGACCCACATGTGGTTCACGGACGTAGTAAAACCATCGAGTTAGGTTTTGTGAACCACATACGGATCACAGGACAGTTAACGTTTTAAGTATCTAGAAATAATTCTCCCAAGTAAAGCTCAATTAAACCCTATGTCTCATACAAAACTTTATTTTAAACAATTTTCATTTAGTTGGAAACATGCGTACACGCAAATTCAATATTGGCTAGAGGCTATATCTCCTGCAGTAGGAGGTAAGAAGACAGCAGTGATAGTGACCGTTAATGAGGACAGAAAGAACGAACATTGAGGATGGCAGTGATGAGACTATGGTGGGGTGTGAAAAACGTTTGCTTCTCCTCACTGCTCGTCTTCACTTCTAATAATGTTCTGGCGCTAGTGATAATTTGGTGCAAGAATGGATATACTTTATTTATTTACTTATTTATCTAGTTCAGGTCGCTTTTCAACAAAATGGTCATTAGCGACCTCAGTTATATCAAACTGCTACCTTTTACGTATAATTGATAAAGATTGAAAAAAATAACGAAATTTGATTTAAACATATCAAAAACAGCACGTTGGCAATGAATATACTTTGTTTACTCAATGCTGTTAGTCCATCCGAAACTAAAGAGGCACTTTAATTAAGGCAGCCGTAAATAAATATTTACTCAAAAGAAAATGAGATTAAAGTCGCACATTATTCAGTTTAAAAGTGAAAGCAATTTAAATAGCTATTTATTTGTCCAAAGACGTGATTTATTTTATAACGTGCTAATCACACTTAATTTCTGGTTCTCAACACTTATTTAGATCTTGATGGAGTGTTAAGTCTCTGCATGCGATTGATGGTTCTTAGGAACGTGTTCTAAAATCCAGATTAAGATCGTCCTGGTCATTTGGATTAAAGCACATATTTTTTGGACTACTAGCTAGTGAGTGAGCATTGCTTCCCAGCGCGTCAACTACAGAACAATAATCCCGTTAAGTGTACTGAATATTTACGGCTAATCCCAAGAGTTATCGCGGGAGGGGGCGGGGTTCATCTCCCGCTGGTATGTGGTTTTCGGCGCCGACCTACAAGTCACCATGCGGGGTTTTCCTCCTTGACGTATCATCTTCATCCCTGCATATCCCAAACAGATAAGCTCAAGGCATCTTACTGGTTAATTCAATAATAATCCAATTAAATTTTATTAGTAATTTGCTTACGGGATTATCCTATTACAAATTGCCGAGCATATTCCCAGTGCAAACATAAACAAGTTTCATTACAAATAATTTTTGATGAAACAGGTAGTTAGCATAAGATCCAATATCAATAACACAACAAATACAAACAATATATTAACACAATAACAAAATAATAAAGATATATATGTTCATATGTATAACAATGAATTATAACCTATGTAAAATAACTGAGGCAACAAAATGTGTGTATATATATATATATATATTATGATTTTATAATATATATCAAGTAAGGCTTGACGCGTTACAGATATGATAAGGTTATTCATTAGTGCTCGTGGAGTTTAACTTGAACTATTAATGTATAAGGAACGCCCGTATTTCAGAAGTGATGAAGTAAACTAATACAGAGTTTTAGATCTTTCTGAGTTTAGATTAACCTAACAATTGGGAAATGATAACACATCATTGTGGTATAGTCTTCTAAGCTCTTTATAGATTGGACATTCACATAAAACATGAATAAGATTTTCTTCAGAATTAATATTACATATCGTACAGATTGAATTAGAGTATATCTTGTGCCACATATTTACACTATTGATGTTGATTTCTTTGTTACTGGACACCCTGATTTCAGCGAGTAGTCTAGTAATAGAAGTGGGAAGAGCCAATGTTAGGTATTTCTCTGTTTCTGTAGATTGCAGATCCTTAATTTCTCCCCGTCGGCTAGCGGGGTTTCCCCCTAACCAGGACTCTCCCACCAGCGGGGCACCGCCCCAGCCGGTGAGCTGGCTGGCGGGCAAGCTGGCTGGCGGGCAAGCTGGCTGGCGGGCAAGGTGGGTGGCGGGCAAGCTGGGTGGCGGGCAAGCTGGGTGGCGGGCAAGCTGGGTGGCGGGCAAGCTGGGTGGCTGGCAGGCAAGCTGGCTGGCAGGCACGCTGGGTGGCGGGCAAGCTGGGTGGCTGGCAGGCAAGCTGGCTGGCAGGCACGCTGGCTGGCGGGCAAGCTGGGTGGCGGGCAAGGTGGGTGGCGGGCAAGCTGGGTGGCGGGCAAGCTGGGTGGCGGGCAAGCTGGGTGGCTGGCAGGCAAGCTGGCTGGCAGGCACGCTGGCTGGCGGGCAAGCTGGGTGGCTGGCAGGCAAGCTGGCTGGCAGGCACGCTGGCTGGCGGCAAGCTGGGTGGCGGCAATCTGGGTGACGGGCAAGCTGGCTGGCGGGCAAGCTGGGGGGCGGGCAAGCTGGGTGGCGGGCAATCTGGGTGGCGGGCAAGCTGGGTGGCGGGCAAGCTGGGTGGCGGGCAAGCTGGGTGGCTGGCAGGCTAGCTGGCTGGCAGGCACGCTGGCTGGCGGGCAAGCTGGCTGGTGGGCAAAATGGGGGGGGAAATTGCGGGCAAAATGGCGGGCGGGTTGGCGGGCGGGTTGGCGGGCGGGTTGGCGGGCGGGTGGGCGGGCGGGTGGGCGAGCGGGCGGCGAGTGGCGGGCGAGCTGAGGAACGGGCAAGCGGGCGGGCAGGCGAGCGAACTGGCGGGCGGGCAAAATGGCAGGCGGGTTGGCAGGCGGAGAGCTTGGGGGCAAGCGGCGGTGCGAGCCGGAGCGCTGCAGCGGGGGCGCCGTGACGCGCCCCCCCCCGGGGAAGGTTAATATTGATGACGCGTTGGCCGGGGCGGGGGGCGGGGCGGGCGGGCGGTAACGAGCGGCTGTCTACCGATGACGTCGTTAGCCGCCGCCGTCACTTGTCGCGTCGCCAGCTGCACGTGCGTGCGCGTCGGTGCACGCGTGCGCGCTGCGTGTCGCGTTTTTCCCCGTGGGCGCCATCTGCCTGTCGTTACGCCCCCGCTGCTCTCGCCCCGGCCGCCCCCGGCCGCCCCCGTGCGGTGGCGCCACCGCAGCCGCCGCCATCAAAGTGGCCCGTTTGCTATTAATGGGCCGCAAGTACATAACTCGTGAGACCTCCGAGCGCCGGTGAGCCAACGCACCTGACGATGCTGCTGGGGTCAGGGGGGAGACGTGGCTTAGAGAGGCCAAGTGCGGTATAATGTCACGTACACCACAAAGGGCGTTGATGTTGGTTCGGTAATGTCTAGTTTGACTTTTTTTGTTTAGGGGACGGGGGCATTGTAGAGGTGGATTCATTCGATTAGTTTTTACTAGTCAAACGAATTGAAATGATTCGAACCAGGGTTAGTTTCATTGGGATTCTTATCCACGTTCTGGAGCGCATGATTCTGGTAACGAAATGCATCCTGAATCTGATGTACCATTTGAAAACGTACTTAGAAAGTTTTTGGATGACAAATGCAAAAAATTAAATGCTATTAGAAATTCGTACTTGTGGAAAAATCCTTTTCTAAAATAGTTTTATTTTTTCCTATTAACTGTGATGGTAATTCGTGTATTGTTTCAGAAGTAGTAATTTAATAAAACATATAAATTAATGTTTTTCTCAGTGTCGCTAAACTATTAAAAAGTAAATATTCAATTAATTGTAATAGAATTCCCTGAAAACTATCGAGATATTTGTTATATTGTACGTGATGTAAATACTTGATAAGTGATACCGCGAGCACATAACTCGTGAAGCCTTCTGGCACCGGTTCGCCATCACCCCTTGCGATGCTCACGATCTCTCTGTGACCAGCCAAGAGGGAGGTGTGGTAGAATGGCACGTTCCCCGCAAAGAAGGTACGATACTCGTCGGAAAATACTGATCACGGTGTAGGAATGTGGAGTAGGAGATGTCCGGTAAGGCGAAACGTCAGGATGCGACATTTTATCCTTTTCGAATTTTTCCCCAATTGAGGGGCTTGGTGGAATGCGACACGTTCATTGAATCGATGCTTTGAAAAGGAAATAATTCCTTCTTCCATAGTTCTGAAAGAAAGAAAAAAACTTAATAATATCCACAGTTGGCATCTGGGATATTTAGGTTCCGCACAAAAGTTGTACAGCCAGACGTTATTGATTGTTTCGGCTTCAAATTCTGTTACTTAAAATTTTTATTTCCGTCAAGTACAGATTTGTCTTTATTCCCTGGACTTATTTCCTTTATAAAATAATTATGAAATTATTTTTGAATGTAAAAAAAATTCTTGTTTTTGGACTTATGAAATAATATAGCCATGGAATAAATATACAAATAAATGAATTAGGATAATGTGCTACGTGGACATGCAAACTATTCTGACTAAATTAATAATATCAACATCTACTTATCATGGATTTCAATTTGAGTGTCTATCTATGTCAAACTTTCTGGTATAAATGGAGATATTGATGTGGGATGTATTTTATTATTTTTTTAACATCGATTATTTTCTCTCTGATCTGAGCCATAGACTTACTTGAAAGGGAAATCTGGATGTATATTCCCTTCTTGTCAAAATGAGTACTTGATAAGCCTGGACTCCAGCGATTAGGCCTGTTTTTCCTAACAAAGTGATTCACAAACTATAGATGAAAATTTGGCACATGAATGTTCTATTATAATACTATATAATAATTATAGTATTATAACACATAACTAGGACATGTTTTACTACTGGGATAGAAAGTAACGTCACAGCATTTTCTGCAAACAGCCAGAGTAAACAATGAATGCGATCTCTTGAACATTGCGGAACAAAATTAAATACTTAAAGGAACTTTATATACATTGAATAAAGATAAATAATAATCTACGGAATAAAATAATAATACGTGATCCCCTATGTGTGATGTATAGAAGAAAAGAATTATCCGCGCACGTTTTCTTGCTAAAATTTTTTCTGAACATAGTTGAATAATGTACAAAGCAATGTTAGTAACACTTGAAAACTGGACGTTTTTGGTCCGAGTTATAGAAAATTTTTTAAAAAAAATATTTACATCTATGTACAAACTGTTGATATGATATTAACTATTTATATGATATTTACGCCTATGTACAAACTGTTGATGTGATATTAACTATTTATATGATATTTACATCTATGTACAAACTGTTAGATGATATTAACTATTTATATGATATTTACATCTATGTACAAACTGTTGATATCACCTGGAAAATCTCTCCGCAGTGGCACCAGTGTCCGATGAGAGTGCTAGCAACATAATTCATGTTGGGAGCACTGCTGCAGCTTCTAACAACTGAAAACGTAAATTGCGTACTCAACACAATCACTAAAGATGCTGGAAGAGTTTTCCGTTCACTTGTGTCTCACTTGTGTCAGTGATCTGGTTGCTACCAATAGATGCAATGTTTAATAGGAGTCCCTGATTCGGCACGGGGAGGAAGTACTTTCCTGACGCACTCTAGTATTGCTAACAAAATAACTCGCACCTCCAGCTACACTCTTCCTACCACACCTAGCACATGGAGAACTGAAGAAACTGTGCACACAGTGAAGCTGAATTTATTTCCAGAAGTAAAATAATTGGCCATCTCTGAATTTTCTCAATGGATCACAAAAGCTGGGCGAGAAACCCAATCGAGATGGAGGTCATTAACCCAGAAGTAGATTACTTGATATAGGATGTTGCAGTTTAAATAGCCGTATTGAATATTTTTAAAATAATACAGCACAAATGTTAGATAATTCATTAAATGTCACAGTGAAAATAATTTTTTTGTTCGTCAGTGATGACCATTTGATTTATACACATTCATCTACAAATATTATTTGTCTGAGCTTTTTGTAAGCGTTTTAAATATGTTAAATATATATTGAACTAAACCCGTCCACAAGCAACGATTATGTGATCCCTTCGTGTTGGTGCAAGTCTCGGTAAGTAGCAAAGAATAAAATTGAGTTATAAAAAGATCGTGGGAGTGCAAAACTAGTTAATGGAACCATACTAAAGGCTTGTAGAGACAATTTAATGAACAATAGCTCATTATCTCATTCTCGCAATGATTGAGTTAAACGAAGACAAGGGGGAATTTGTACTGTGTTTAATTATTTAAATTTTCTGGACAATCTTACTGACACTGAAGCAACACTAAAGCCAATTTCCAGATGTATAACGTACAAACTCTCAGCAGTAATGTGTAAAGTTAACTGGATTCTAATAAAACGCCTCTGGATTTCTTTTTTCGAACAGCTTGTACGCTTATTTACTATGTCCTCACAATTCGACATATTTATTTCTGGGTAGTTTCATTGAAAGCAATGGGAAGTGTCATTGCCCCAACCCGCGGAACAGACGATCCAGCTTATTCACTTCCTGGCTTAAGAGTATTCACTTCCCCGCCTACGAGTATTCACTTTCCCGCTTACGAGTATTCACTTCCCCGCTTACGAGTATTCACTTCCCCGCTTACGAGTATTCACTTCCCGCTTCTTCCTTCCCCGCTTACGAGTATTCACTTCCCCGCTTATTCACTTCCCCGCTTATTCACTTTCCACTTGCTGGAGGACGCTGAACCGTCGGCGGGCCGCCGGCGGCGAACGGCTGTCATTTCTCGGATGGGGCGCGCGGGCGGCGCCCTTAAGTCGAAAAGTGGGTCCGCGGGGACGAGGGCGCCGCATCAATATTCATTGCCGCTTCCGGAGCCGGCGGCTGCAGCAGCGACGGCGACGGTGGCGGCGGCGGCGGCGGCGCCCCGAACTGTCAATGCGTGATTGATGCTCGGAGCGAAATTTGAAAGCCCGCGCGGGGCGCGCAGGAGGGGCGGGGCCGGTGGGGGCCAATGGGAACAAATTGCGAGGGAGGCGCCGCGCCGGCAGCGCCCCCTGCTGGGGGGCACGACGCGCTCGTTTATTAGGCGGTGGATCTTACAAAGGAAATGCGGGAGCGGCTGGAGTTCTTCTTGCGGATGATACAAGTGGGCTTACATATTGTGACGGTGCCCGATACTCTCTCTTCATTTGTTTACTCCTATTTTCTACCGGGAGCGGATGCTCAGTGCATCAACTGATGTCACTGCAGTGCCTCTCACCGGGAGGTCCTAGGTTCCAGTCCTGATGGCGGCAGGATTTTTGGCACTAGTTTTTCAGCTAGGCGGAATTCAGTCGCTGTCTGGAGGAGAATTCTCGTGACCGGCTGCTCTGATCGGTAGTTTTCCGTCGTTTCTCCGATCAACACCAAGCGAATGCCGGAGCAGTACCCTACCAAACGGGCCACGGACCGCGCGCGATCTGTCCTTCCCATTCCTTGTGCTATTCTCTCCTCTTACACACACACTTACACAAACATGCACTACACTACCACATGGGGAGCTTAGAGCTTGTCCCAGCTGGGGCGGTGTCCCGTGGGTGGGAAAGTCCTGTCCCGCGTGTTTAAAGATGTATACTAAAGCCTAATACAGAACCATACTCGTGGTTTGAAGCATTCTGTGATTGTGTTGCTTTTGAGAAGGAAATGGCGTTAAGGATACATCTTCTACTCGCATTTAATTTCATTTTCTTTTCAAATTTTAATCGTAACCCTGGAAGGGTGTCGTAAAGGGGTGTCAAGCTGAAATGCTTGACAAAAATGAACTATTTAAAAGCTTTAACCCTCCAGTCTTGACTTTTCGCCGCCCGCCTTTGGCTACTGCAACGTGCCTTTTAAATTTGCCTAAGTTACAATTCTGTTTTCATCTAGACTAAAATTATATATAATCTAAACTATTACATAAAAATGTCTGAAAAAATTACGATATATAGAGAAAACTATGCTCTTCCATGTAGTTTATTGAATATGATCACAAATAATATGCACATTAACCTAAACAATTAAAGAACCATACCTTTACGAGAGCGATGAACTTCAAGCAAAGAAGCAAAGAATCAGGCAAAGAATAACTAAAAGGTTGGTTTCCACGGCAAATTTAGTAACAACATTTTTGCTATTCTTGTAGCACACTTCTCACTTCCTTAGACAAACTTCTGGTTTTAGTACCTTAATTTACGTCTGGATAATTCATTTTGTCAATCCCGCCATTGTAGCTCTTCCACATAAAATTCTACGTCAGCAACCACACAATCGTTCATAAAAGATCAACAGCTGATGTGAAAAATGTGAAAATTGAAATACAAGAAGCTAAGATACTATATTGAACTGCTAGCTAGCGATTACCTCGCGAAATTTATCGAGTAACCCTGGCAACGCATTAAAAAGTATAAACGGCGATGCCGTCGTACACGCCAGAGAATGATCCTGTGAAGGACAACATTTGCCGTCGTGCACGCTAGAGAGTGACCCCGTGAAGGACGGCATATACTGTCGTACATTCTAGAGAGTGATTTCGTGAAGGATGGCGTATACCGTCGTACACGCCAGAGAATTATCCTGTGAAGGACGGCATATGCCGTCATACCCGCCAGAGAAAGATTTCTGTGAAGGACGGCATATGCCGTCGTACTCGCCAGAGAGTGACTCCGTGAAGGACGACATATGCCGTCGTACACGCCTGAGGGGTTAAGAGCATATCCGGCATGTGACTAGTTAGTCACACGGAGGGCGGCTCTTTGATAAGGCGGTAAAATACGCCGGCAATTTCCAAGTTTTCCTTTTAAAATTCTTATTTCTTTTTCAAAAAGGAATCTAATTTCGAAATATGAAAATTTTGTCAGATTTAACTTTAATATAGGTCTGTTCCAGTGGGCTAGAATATCTGGATTCCGTATGTTCTTTATTACACGGTCCTGAAACTGTAACAGGAACCATTCATTAGAACGATGAAGTACATGCAGGTTCTCAGTTTGTTCAAAGAATAATTGAACATAAAGTATTTAGGTAAATGAAGTGTCTCTGAAATATCCTTTGACGGTCAGAGAACCAGTTTTGTAAAACGAACTAGAAGTGAAAAATACACCCTGAGGCAGATAGAGTCAAGGAGTAAAGGGGACGGCTCAACTTTAGAAAAGTCAAATTTTAAATATGTGATTTATAAGCAATACTTTTCATTCAATACAGTTTATTTTATTTATACGTGGGTTTCTGCGTAATATGTAATGAAAAGTAATTTCTTTAAAATATATTATTATTTTGTTGTAGAAAATGGAAGATTTCTGAAAAAACATATTTCGATAGGTGATTTTGAAATCACACCTCATTTATTCTACCTCCACATAATCATCTACTCTAGTTATTTTAGCATTAATAGAGTTAATTTAAGAATGGAAGATGTTTACACACATTTTCGAAGGTACGATGTGGAATTTTTATCCCTTACAGTTTGAGACAATAATGCTCTGTCAAATAGAAGTGACATGAATTATTGTGTAGAATTATGATTGTGAGTAGAAGTGACATGACAACTCGCGGTGTCTTCGTGATGTTGAAAAAATCTAGTACTTTTAGTGCCTACTCTACAAATAACAGATAATCAAAATCGACTTTGAACCATCCTTCACGACTAGCACTTATAAATATTTTATTATTTTATGGGCTTCAGCTTATCGTGCAGTCATCTTAATGTTATTTACCAAACATTTTCCAAACTATAAACTTATTAGCTTAGTATGGCATCTCCGACGCTTCAATGTGTTTTAAAAGTATTTTCATATCTTGAAAATTTATACTACGCGAGTTCTTATTAAAAAAGAAACTTTAAACGTTTTCTTAAAATCTCGAACATATTACTTGAAAATGAATCTTTAACAAAGAAAATTCGAAAAAAACTACAAATAGTGTATGGTTGAAACTCTTCTTTTCGGCTGTTTTTTCAGATTATGGATAAACGCCAGTTTAGTATTTTTCATCATTTGATCACTAGAAGGCCCTCTGAAACATTCAAAAACATATTTTTTAAATGTTTTAGAAGAATTTGGCGAACAACAGAACCAATTCTTTTGCATGGGAGAGAGGTATCAAAAGAGCTATTAATAATTTCTGCAGGTATCTTAAAACACACAAAAATGTTTTAGATGCTAACCCCCAAGAAAACAATGTTTTTCTAGAATACTTCTCTTAGATTGTTCTCATAGGATCCGCAAAAATAAACAGTTCTTATTAGGAGAATTAGACAGGTCGAATAGCATCTTATTTGTCTTGATTGGTGGCCCGGAAGTGGTCTAAAAATGAGTGACGAACAGTAGGCGGATGTACGCAGGTTTCTCGATTACTATATAGTGAGACGAGCTCTGATATGCGCCCCAGCGAGGAAGCAGAACCCCAGGCAAAAACGCCCAAGATAAATCGCGGGTGTTTACCACTTCGAATGTGGCGCGTTGGTACGTCATCATATGACGTCAGCCGCGGCTGAAGTCGGACGTAACTAGTGGTCGCCAATGATTTCCCGGGGCGATAAGCGTTGGAAAATTAAATCCTGCGATTGGCCCGTTGAAAGAAAACGAGGGAACAGTCTCCGAGGGGAGGAAGGGGTTCCCGAGAAACCGGCAGTCAGAGAAAGACAGTCGGGAAGGACAGTCGGAGAAAGGCCGCCGGAGAGTTTTGGTAGCAATCGCGACACATTCTGAGAAAAGGCCGAACAGTCTGATAGAGATCGCCGAAGGGTCGAGTAGACTATCATTACGTCGCAACTACGCCGCATCGCCAAAGCGGAAGGCTGAGGCGACATTCCTGGTGCAACACAGCCGAAGAAGCAAGTTGTTGGGAACGGAAGACGGGCGTAGAGGCACGGCCGTCCTACGGGACGACTGGAGAAGATTGTACTACTTCACGAGCGAACGGGGGGGCGCGGCGGCGGGGTAGCGCAGCGAGGGGCGAGGTCGAGCGTCACCGCGGCGCGAGCAGCCGTTCGCAGCGATAAGCGGCTGAGGTCAGTCACTGCGTTGGTCGAGGTCCAGGTTACGTATTCCCCAATCGCCGAAGCGTGAGTACCCGTGCGACATTCAGACCGCGAGGTCGTAATATTTCCAAAGGTGTGATTAAAAAGGTATAACTAGGAAGTGTTCTTGCCGAACGCATAACACGGGAATTCAGTTCAATCCAACATAGTGGAACGAACAGACTGAAAGAACATTTTAGTGCTAAGATCAGTAGGTTTGCATAAACAATTAAATTGCCCGAGTATTGTAATTAGCGGGCAAGATATGATTTTTGAGTATTTAAGGTAGGGAGGTTATTGTTTATTTGCACAAGATGGAGCAAGAATGTTAATCCAGAATTAGGATTATAATTATCATAAAAATAGGATTGCAATTTGTTTATTATAATCTAGTGTGTATGTGTATGTGCCTCTGGAAAAAGTTTCAGAATACATGCCTAATTTTACCAGAGCCATCCAAGTGTTTCATTAGAATTCGATCCATCCTGATTCTATCCATTGCAAGCTACCCCTTATTTGCCTCTCACAGGCAAGACGAACGAACAACCTGACAGGCCTGGCGTCGGAGCGACAGTAGGCTGCCGCACGGCGCTGGTAACGCCCGAGCGGTGCTTCACACCTCAGGGCTAACGACCCCTGGTCAAAGACAAGGTTGCATTGTGTGCGGCGCGCCGGAGGCCAGTCCACGGCGTGTGTGTTCCGTCACAATAGAGATGATGTCTTTTCAAGTTTCAAACTTGCTGTTGTTTCACACTATTTCCAGTACTTGAATAGTGATGATTATTGATGTAACCTTCTTGGAGATATATGTTAAAATCAAGTATTCCCAATCTTTTTATTTCATAGACTCCTCGTAAAAGAATCATTTGCTCCATCGCTTTTTCTTTATAATATTAAATACACATAATCATAACACAAATAATTGCACATCAATGTATTAAAGCTAACAATTTTGTTCACGAATGTTTTGGGAAATATCTTGATTTTCAATCGAATAAGCTTCTGCTTAGCCAGTCTTCATTGTTGTGCAATGGTTACAAAATGTTAAGCGTTTGCTACTGACCTTAAAATTTCTTCAATCCATATTCCAGAGAGTATTTTATTTCTCGATATAGTAACGTTGTGTATACATAGTTATAATTTATTTGGTTTTCTAAACTTCCTATGCATTTGCGTACGTTTCCGGATGCTCCCGTGCAGAATGTCGAAATATGGTGCCTATCTGCATATTCCGATACAGCCCCCCAATCGACACTTCCTCCCAATCGACCCTCCTCCCCGTCACTGACCTTCTTGAAAATTTCATCGGCCCCAGGGGATCGATACAGACCCTATTTGGTACCGCTGATTAAAATGTTCCTTAAATGCTTTTCTCATCCAGGTTACCAAATGTGTATTAACAAAAATATGCTTTCTCGTACTTCTACTATATAAAATACCAAGTGTATTATTTTATAATTCAGCAATTTTATCAGCACTTTTCTACAAAATAAATCTTGGGAGACGACTACAAAGGGATGTCGACGTTAGACCGGGTCAATGACCCCCATCTCGATCAGGTTTTTTGTCCAGTTTCCCTGATCCATTGAGCAAATGCTGAGATGGCCCCTTGTTTTGCTTCTGGACATAAATGTAACTTCATTTTCTGTGCACGTCTTCTAGAATTCAGTGAGAAATACAATTATTCAAATTATCGTTTCCATGTTGTTGCGGCAGGAAGTAATAAGAGCCAAAATTTATTGCTTATTTATCCTTGAAAATAGATTTTACTACATGGGAGTTTTTGTTGTTTTTTTTTCTCCCTTTCCAAATTCAAAATTTAAGTAGTATATGACTTAGTGTAGGGATCACAGAATTTTGAAAATGTGCACACAATTCACTTTTCCCCATAGCACGTCATACGCAGTTTTTAACTGTTTTTTGACGTAAAATAAATAAATAAAAAAAAGACGAAATATTTTCAACGTTGCGACAGCCGCTTAGTCGGCAGGCGAACAAGATAAGCCGCAGGAGGCCGTCTTTCCCAACTTCAAGCTTCGCCACGCTACCACGGTATCACGTGGCGTGACGAGAAGCAACTGCTCATCTTTAAAGAAGCATCGTGCACGGCCGCACACGCATAAGCAGCCACCCCGCCTCCCCGCCCCCGCGAGGGCGCAAGGATATGTAAGTTTGTTCTTGTGATAAACAGTACTTAAACTGCAGTTGGACTGTAGCTTTAGCAAAGATGAATGCCCGAAGTTTAAAGAATAATTTAGAGCAAACATGGGAAATTATCCCCCATAATTACTTGAGCATAATTAATTGGAAGCGGTGCACGGAATGCCGGACGGAGGGCGAGCAGTGAGCATGGGGAGCTTTGGCCCGCTACCGCCAGAGTGCACGCATGTAGCCCACACAACACCGCCGAGTCTGAGTGCTAACAATCTTCCCCGGTAAGGTTCTCTTCACAATAGAAGTTTTCTTGCTTACGAAAACCAATTCATGAATTGTACATAACATCAAAAATGTACAAATTTTAAGTATTGATGAATAAAATTTATGGATAATGAAACGAATGGTAGTATCGGAACGCTTTGTAAAACTAATGTAACTGTAATTGTACTTTTAATGCCGTTTCTTGAAAACATTGTATCCGAATCGGTGGCTCAGTGCATCACATGATGTCACTGCAGCGCCTCTGAATGGGAAGTCCTCGGTTTCAGTCCCGACAGCGGCAGGATTTTGACACTAGTTGGTGAGCTAGGTCGAATTCAGTCACTGTCTGGAGGATAATTCTAGCGGCCGGCTGACCGGTAGTTTTTCGTGGTTTCTCCGATCAACACCAGGCGAATGCCGGAGCAGTACCCTGATAAACGGGCCACGGTGATCGCGCAAAGATCGCGCGCGATCTTCCCTTCCTCTTCCTTATCCTATTATCCCCTTACACACACACACACACACACACACACACACACACACGAACATGCATTACACTACCACACATGCCGGCAGACCGGTTGGGGACTTAGAACTTGTCCCGGCTGGGGCGGTGTCAGGCTGATGTGAGATACCTGCTTGGTGAAAAACCCTACTAGTTGACGCTAGGTCAACGCCGAATCTCGCCATCCAGTGGAGGAAGATCACAGAAGTGATGGAGAAGTAAATTACAACGCAATGTGAAAATAATAGCAGCACATTTTATTCTACGAGATTAATGTCTCTGCTGTGACTGTAAGGATTTGGAATAATCGGTAATCTTCTTTACTTGTCCTACCGAGAACAATATTTCTTGAAAATCCAATATTTCTGACAAAGGTTATACCTTAAATTCAGGGTTCAGAAAAAAGTGTTATAGCTTCTGCCAGTCATGTACCTCGAACCAACATCTAAATCGTACAAAATAGGTACAAAATTACCATTCTCATTTTGTCAATGTCTTCAGAACTCAGAATAACACATCTTAGATAGAGCAGAGAAAATTCCTCAATCGCCTAGAAAATATCATCATGGCAATCGCTGAAAATAAGATACATGAAACAATATTCAAATATGGTGCAGTAACACTCCGATAATCATCTGTGATGTCAACTTTTATTTTCTTAATTTATTGACAATTCGTTCGGCTAGACAATTTTCGGATTTTTAACCTTCTGTTGCCAACTTGTAGTCCCTGGAACTCCTCCAACTTTGCGAAACTTCGAATTCATAGATGTACGATATTTTTAAAACCAGGATTCTTCTTGCACCTTTTCCTTCAACAGTTTTAAGTGATAGTTCGCAAGCTTACTGTCGCGGAATGCTTTTGAGAAAGATTATAAGCCTTTGTTGGGGCGCAGGAGATCTTTCGTCAGTAGCAATGTACTACCTTTCACGGAGTGCGGGTCGCCCTTTGCTTATTAGTAGAATTTGTTCTTTGTACCGGGAGCGACAGCTCAGTGCATCAACTGATGTCACTGCAGCGCCTCTGACCGGGAGGTCCTAGGTTCCCACTCTCCACGGCGGCAGGATTTTCGACACTAGCTATTCAGCTAGGTCGAATTCAGTCGCTGCCTGGGGGAGAATTCTAGCGTCCGGTTGCTCTGATCGGCAGTTTTACGTGGTTTTTTTCCGATCAACACCAGGCGAATGCCGGAGCAGTACCCTACCAAACGGGCCACGAACCGCGCGCGATCTGTCCTTCCTCTTCCTTGTCCTATCCTCACCCCTTACACACACACACACACACACTTACACTAACATGCACTACACTACCACACATTCCGGGAGACCGGTCGGGAGCTTAGAGCTTCTCCCGGCTAGGGCGGTGCCCCGCTGGTGGGAGAGTCCTGGTTAGGAGGAAATCCCACTAGTCGACGGTAGGTCGGCGCCGGATCTCGCCATCCAGCGGGGGAAGATCACCGCCAGCTCTCGCGAAAAAACATGCACTACACTAATGGGACTAATGACCAAAGCAGTTGACGTGCCCGGGAACATGATATGAATATCTTTAGATGAACTGTGATATAAATATTGCCTTGTGATAATTTTTATAATATTAACCCATATGGAGGGCCGCGAATCTTTCGATTTAATATGTACTTTAATATCGTCTTTACTCAAAAAGCTCAAAATTTCTATTGGAACACCCACATCATATTATAGTGTGAGTGAAGAAAATCAGTGGAAAAAGTATTCGTTTGCAACCAACAGATTCTTCAATGCTACTTTCAGACAATTAAAAACGACCCAAAAATATTCAATTTGCTGTAACAACGTGGACATTTATTATATAACAACACACGCAATTCACTTGTTCAGGAATCAGCTCAATCTAATATTTCCTTTTCGAATCAAATTTGACTATTCTCTTGTTGTTGGGCGTTATCGATACCACTTTTTTCTTGGTGATTAATTTTTCCATGAGCCAATTTTCTCCCGAAATAGTAGTTTATGCAATTAATTTTGTAATGTTAAGCTTTATTGCATGAGTACATGTTTTGAAAACGAGCGACGTTAGAAGCGAGTTTTCAAATTTGTACGAATGCAATAAAGCAACATTATAAACGAGTTGCATACGCTATTTTTTTGTATAAAAGCATTATAAACTTACAAGAGAATCAAACTTAATTTCGCGAAACAACTTTCTTCTGACTTCTTGGGTGCTTGACATCCAACGCCCTCTGGAAATCAAATTCAAGATGGTATTGTTGACATCCGTGCGAGGAAACGGTGGTCGGCTGTTCCGTCTTCTTCTACCTCCCCACGATTCTCTCGCTACTATTGGCTGAATGTGTGATGACGTCATGTCGCGTTTAATAATGGCGATGACGTCATGTAGCGTGCGATAAAATACTGGATTATGCACGATTCGGGGTATCGAAAATGGTCGTTTATAATGATGGTATACAAAAAACAGTATTTCCCCATTGAGCAAGAGCTTCTTGTGATGTCGACTATCTGCTCGCGTCTGGCGCTGCACATCTGTTGCTGGCCGGCCGCCTGCCCTCGCCCCAGCAGCCTGCAGGCAGTGGCGACACAAGTGCGGCACCCACAACAAGAACTTGACCTGCCCTTAGCTCCAGCGCCGGACCGCTCTGCTTTCAGCTGTCGCACTCCCTTACTGTCCAGTGGCTAGCCTCGCGCAATGGGCGTAGACTGAGCGATTGATTTGTCTTGTTATGTGCAGCTGGAGACTGTGTTTGTTTCGGGTGGGTGTGACTTGGAATACACGTTAAAATATATGTTGTTAGAATATAGTTGCAAGAGATTTAATACTGATTTGAAGAGTATTTATTATATTTATTTATTTTACGTCAAAAAACAGTTAAAAACTGCGTATGACGTGCTATGGGGAAAAGTGAATTGTGTGCACATTTTCAAAATTCTGTGATCCCTACACTAAGTCATATACTACTTAAATTTTGAATTTTGAAAGGGAGAAAAAAGAAAAACTCCCATGTAATAAAATCTATTTTCAAGGATAAATAAGCAATAAATTTTGAATTTTGAAATGAGGAAAATGCAGTCCCTTTTCTTATTGTATCTTTCTAATGTGGATAATTTTTGTCAACTCACTTCAGCAACACAAAAGTTAAGGAGAAGTTCAGAGAGTTAGTCAGCCATTATATTGAATGTTATGTATGGTATATTTGCATGGGGTTAGTGTCTAAACCAATGTAGATTACCAACGTAATTATTTGTATTTTTGTATTTTACTCATCAATTTGTCATTTATTTGTTGTATGTATGTATTTGGCATTTTGGGTCGATAGTCCAACTTCGCCGGCCCGCCACCGGTGTCTCCCTTGCCTGAGCTTAGTTAAATTCCCATGCTTCGAGCAATATTTGTTAAGCATTTTGGAATTACCTAGTTTCTTTATAAATTCATTATTTGCAGATAATTGATTCTACTAGGTTGTTTACTACTAATTTTCATTCCTTAAAATTCTTGAAACGTATTTTTAAGAAGCGACAAATTGGAAAAACAAACTAGTGGTGCTTCAACAGCACATACATGTTCGCATTATTTCTAAATTTGCAACTTTCAAAAATTCCAGAGAGGTCAACGAAAATGAAACTAGCGCCATTATTTTAAGCGTCCCGTTTTACATCTGTGAAAGAAGCAGAAGTTTTATATCTGGGAAAAAGGAGCAGTTCGTTAAGAAATTGCATAAATTTCCAGCACGAATCACTCGAAAACTTCTGGGTTTTCTAAAAGAAATGGGTCCTGATCTTTTTTTGAAACCTAATTTTTTTAACAACACTTTGGCTGAAGCAAAAACCTCCATCTTCAATTTTGAAGTTTTGGAATGTTCACTTTTTGGAGGTTTCGAAAATACGGAGAGTTCGCCGAAAATGGGACTAGCCCCACCCTTTTTACCGCTCGTTGATACATGTGAAGAAAAAGCCTAAAGAAAAAATTTTTGTGCTCTTGTAAAGGAAAAAATATGTTTAAAAAAATTGCTTATATTTCTTGTAAAATTACATGAAAACTACTCATATTTTTGAAATACCGCACAAGAGAGCATTTGAAGAACTGTCTTAAAGAGATTTCATTCAAGAGGTTAAGGTTTACCTCCATCATCAGGCCTTGGCCTTACATTAGTTTTACATAGAAGTAGTAATAAACAAGTCATAGATCACTTTATTGATCTAACACCTGTGACTTGTTTATTACTACTTCTATGTAAATTAATGTAAGGCCAAGGCCTGATGATGGAGGTAAACCTTAACCTCCGAAACGTTGCCAAAAATTACGTATTAAATGCATGTTTTAATATGAAATAAAATTATATCTTTTTGATTGTCTCTAAACAAAAAATTTGGAACTTTTCGATATTCAATCATTAGTAACATACAGCCTATTTCGATATTCTAAAAAAATATGTATAATAAATAATTGAGACTCACCTTTACATTTACACATTTTATATATTCTATACTACAGCACTACTCTTGCCGGTAGAGATGTCTTCTCTAACACACAACGAAAAAAAAGATGAGCTCTCTCCGTAACTTATTTTCTGTCCCATACGTAGAATAGTATGTTTTGCGTCTCTCTGTCGCCTTCTCTCCACCCCTCACTCTCTAACTGAAACATTCCTTATTTATTTCCCTGCAACAGGGTGCAGCAGCAGTAAGTTAAACGACAGTGCGGCAAATTGTCTGGTTCGCTTTTACTTCAGCTAGTAAAAGTGGCCTGTCGTAATCGCAATAATTGATTGATTGATTTTTTCGTGTGTCCGGGCGCGTCAACTGCTTCGGTCAATAGTCCCATAAGTGTAGTGCATGGTTTTTCTCGAGAGATGGTGATCTTCCTCCGCTGGATGGCGAGATCCGGCGCCGACCTACCGTCGGCTGGTGGGGTTTCCCCCTAACCAGGACTCTCCCACCACCGGGGCACCGCCCCCGGCCGGGACAAACTCTAAGCTCCCGACCGGTCTCCCGGAATATGTGGTAGTGTAGTGCATGTTAGTGTAAGCGTGTGTCTAAGGGGAGAGGATAGGACAAGGAAGAGGAAGGGCAGATCGCGCGCGGTCCTTGGCCCGTTTGGTAGGGTACTGCTCCGGCATTCGCCTCGTGTTGATCGGAGAAACCACGGAAAACTACCGATCAGAGCAGCCGGCCGCTACAATTCTCATCCAGACAGCGACTGAATTCGACCTAGCTGAAAAGCTAGCTGATGCACTGAGCCACCTCTCCCGATAAAAATGTACTAGTAAAACAGAAAAAGAACATCAGTGCAATCAGAAAGTGCATCAGAAAGACGTAGTGGTATTTAACTCTGATTGCCCGAATCCCGAAACCTCATCCCTGGTATCGTGGATCCGCATGCGTTGGTCAAGCAGCAGAGTTGGCTCTGAGCCGAGGGATGTTGAGCGCCAGTGACAAAGGCTCTCCGCGTCGGGGGTGGCAGGAGGGGAGGGGGTGAGGGGGTGGAGGGAGGGGGGTGACGAGAGCGAGGTCGTGGGTAAACGGCGGGGGCTTGACGGACGCGCGAGGAGAGACGCAAAGCACCTCTGCAAATCGCGCTGGCGAAAAACAAGCGCCGGCGATTGTTCTTAACACGCGGGGTGATTAATGGCTGATGCAGGCGCCCGCGTCCCCGCCACACCCCGCCCCGCCCCGCTCCCCCTCCCCGCCCCTGGCCCTCGCCGCCGACCGCGCGGAGATCATCACCGAAATATTGAAGTGGATCCGTTGAAGTTTTGGACGTCCAATCGACAAGGCCGGACAAAGGCGCGTGTTACTGAGAATGAAGCTCGCTTTTTGTGTCACGAAGCTTTGTAGCGGGAACGCAAAATACATGAACATGCAATGTCAGCTCCAAAGAGGCGCCATATACACGCTGTGAAGTGGGTGTGGGGGATTGTGAGGAAATCGAGGGTAAAATGTTGACCACAAAGGGCTGTGAGAAGCATTTTGTTGCAAAGTACGCGCTGGAATACGTTTAAATAGATTCTCTTGAAATGTGTTTTGGAGAAGCATGATTTTGATTTTCTTGTTGATGTACCGCAGGCAACGTGTTTTTTACGTAAAGAGATTTGAGTTTACTCGCGTCAATATACAAACACGTTCTTTTTTCGGAAGAAAAAAGTACATCATTTTTACTGAGACTATCACGAACATACATATGCTCAGCCTGCAAAGTGGTTTATTTATTTTTCATAGAAAAGATGTAATGAGTTTGAATACATTTTGGAAAATTGCTGACATGTAATGTGGAAATTCTCTGGTATGTTATACATACACAATGCACCTGGTGCAAATGTCATTACAATTAAACATTGATTACAATTTCAAATTGTGTTTGACTTACGTTCGCTTTGTTTACATACATATTATAATTATTCAAATGATTCAGCGAACTTTCTCATTTTTTATTCCACGTCGTTCACTCGGCCAGGAAACGAGAGATCGTTCCTGTTTTCTGCATAAACGCAGCGTTTCTGCGTATCTCCTCGGGAAAAACCTGGCGCAATGCGCTCCTGTCTGTAATTATGTCCGCCGTTTTGGGGTCGATCTCGTTAACGCCGGTGGCGCTCCTCGCGGGCGCCCTCGGCGTCACTTCCGTTGCAGGGTAACGAGGCCGAACATAATCTTGGGTGGGGGTGGAACACACTGAGCAGAATCGCATCGAAAGACGAGCAAAAACTAAAAGAGGAAAAATAAACCCAACTTGAAAGTGAGAACTTATAATGCGAGATTGTTTGGAAGGTCGAAATGACGTAATGCCTGCCGGAACACACTGAGCAGAATCACATCGAAAGACGATCAAAAAATAAAAGAGGAAAAATAAACCCAACTTAAAAGGGAGAACTTATAATGGGAGATTGTTTGGAAGGTCGAAATGACGTAATGCTTGCCTCTGTGGCTCGTTGGTGAGCGTGCTCTTTTTCCACGGCCCAACCCGCGGTTCGATTCCCGTCCGAGGCAAATCATACCTGTGCGTCTTCCTTACAAATTTCCCAGTATCTATTGGAGTATAACAGTGAGAAAGCCCACCGTAAGGTTGAAAAGACCAGTTTATGGTGAAGGGTTGTCTTCCTGCTAACCACATGAACCCCTTATCTCATGGTTGAGAGGCTGAGTTACCGGTCAGCCAAGGCCCCCAGTAGACTGTCGAGCTATAGAACTGAAACACAAATGACATAATAAATACTCTGCAGATGCAAATATTAATTTAAAAAATTGCAAGAATTTAGCGTTTATATAATGATATAATGATGAAATTTCTGAACAGAAAAATTGCTATTCATCAGGAAACTCTATTGTAGAACATAGAACGTTTAACAAATTTCTCTTAGGTGTCAAAGTACAGTTGTGTTGGTATGATTTCATTTGAACTTGAGTTTTATGTGTAAATGGAAAACGTACTATGTGGCATTCTATCAACTCGTTGCATGAAACAAATGTTGGCGGTGTTAATAAAACGTTTAAAAAATTATGAAAAATCAGCTCTATTTTTTTTGTTTTTATTTTCGTTTATAAATATGAATTGTAAAATGAAAATCGAATGGAAGAATTTAATTCCCTAATAGTAATTTCACATTTATAACACAAAGCCATGAATTGTATTACGCGTTTTCTATTATTGGTACAATTGTTTATTTATTAATCAGGAGGAAAATAACGAAACGACATAGTCTCTGTTATTTATTCTTGTTTATTGGCCAGTGGAAAACATCCTACCTCACAACTTTTTTAAAACTCTAAACTACATGCTGTAAACTTTTTTAAAACAAGCTCCAAGATGATTGAATACTAATAAGTTAATTTATTAACTTCATGATTTGGTGTATTTGGATAACCAACGAAATTACATTTGCATTTCTGTATACACGGAAAACAGTATTATAAAGCACGTTACATAGAAAAGTGACATAGAAAAATGGTAATTTTGTGATAATACAATTATTGAAGAGAAAATTTTAATTCACAATAAGTCAAGTTAGTTGAACAAGATAGTTACATAGGTCACATGGAAAAACACCATAGTAGATTATAGGGACAATAATTACTTTATCATTCTGGTTTTTTAGTTTTATTAAAATGTACGTTTCAGAGTCGTGTCATTTTTCTGAGTGATGTGCAATATCTTCCATGATATTTTAAATTACCAATCCACAAAGGATTTTGCTGTTTTGAGAGAAATTAATGTTATTGAATAGATAAAAAGTTAAACATTTCATACTATTTATTCCTTACGGTTCTACATGTGGATTATTTCATTACCAATATTGTTTCACCTTAATTTAAATCTTTTATCAATTTTTTGTTAGTATTGTGACAGTGTGTATTGAATTATTTGTGTCTTCAATATCGCTAAATTCACAAACACCTTAATTTCCGAACAATCTTTAAACATATTTCCAGCATTTCAGAACGTTTTTACTTAAAACTACTTAATTTTTCAGCCCACAACATTTTTGAGCTAGCTAAAACTTTCGACCCTCTACAAATAAGAATCCACCAGACTTCCCAAGGACAAATTTTGCTCACATTAAACCAAACTCATAACTGTTATATTCGTACTCTAATGTATATTTCAAAATGAGGCTTTCGAATAAGTAAAATGAGAAAACAATTCTGCACTGGTCGATGATTAAAGAGGGACCCAGGGGGTAATCCCCCTCTATGTAATAATAAAATATAGTAAATTGTAATATGTGAAAGTTGTACATAACGATTCTGTGAAGTTGTTAATCCACTGCACCAATAATACTAAAATTAAAGAACAATAAAAGATCGCTAGGTAGGGTACCACCCAAACTGTCGTGAATTCTGAGCAAAACAAAATTTTTTTCCATGTTTTACTTTCAATATCATAAAATATTCAAATTTTTATGTAGAATAATCAAGTCATTGACATGTGTGAAATATGTGTACGACTTATTGAATACCTTAAAAACATGTTTATCTGGTCCTTGAGTGTAGGTCACCAATAAGAAAATGACTTTTACATTGTCGACGTTTTGGCATTTTCATTCGACCTTCACCAGGACTACAATAATAAATGTAGATGTTATTTATATAAAACTATAGTAACTGCAGAGAAGCATTTAAAAGAACTGAAACGTTGTCAATGTAAAATTATTTTTCATTGTTTACGACCTACAGTCAAAAACAAGATAAACGTAATGCTAACACTAAATGTAAGTATAAATATTTCATTTACTTTTGGCGTTTTAATTTTGTTTTATTATATTTTCGTTTTTTGCATTATATATTTGTGTTTTATGTTTGTATGTATTGTTTATTTTAATTTTTAGGTTTTTACTTATTCATTTTTTTGCTTACCTGCTACCAAGCGTACTGCATATTTTGCAGAAATAAAAAAAAAAAAATAATAATAATAATAATAATAATGATAATAATAATAATGATTATTATTACTTGTTATTGAAATTATTATTATTTATTATTGAAATTATTATTATTGAAATTATTATTTATTATTATTGACCGGGAGCGGTAGCTCAGTGCATCAACTGATGTCACTGCAGCGCCTCTGACCAGGAGGTCCTAGGTTCGAGTCCTGACGGCGGCAGGATTTTCGACACTAGCTATTTAGCTAGGTCGAATTCAGTCGCTGCCTGGGAGAGAATTCACCACAAGAGACCACCGCAATCTCCCGAGAAACAAACATGCACTACACTAACGGGACTAATGACCAAAGCAGTTGACGCGCCCGGAAACACGAAAAAAACAAACCAAATCAAGCTATTATTA
This sequence comes from Teleogryllus oceanicus, assembly GCA_964035755.1. NCBI lineage: Eukaryota > Metazoa > Arthropoda > Insecta > Orthoptera > Gryllidae > Teleogryllus > Teleogryllus oceanicus. The sequence goes on from CAXIVR010000012.1 coordinate 961,581, forward strand.
TTGAAATTATTATTATTATTATTATTATTATTATTATTATTATTATTGAAATTATTAATTATTATTTAAATTATTGTAATTTATTATTGCTATTATTATTAATGTTACGTAAAATGTGTGATTGAGATGGTTTCGGCCCACTGCGCGCGGGCGTTGCATATGCAGACGAGGCGCTCTTTAGCATGCGTAATGGCGGGGGCTGCGGCGCAGCCGAGGACCCTGCGTCCGACAGGAACCGGAAACGCCGCCCTGGAAACATGGAACGCTTCCGCCCGAGGAGATTTTCGTGACGGCGAAACCGGCCGCCATCGGATGGGGATCTTACTGCCGCGGATGGCAACCCCGCGTTATCACGTCCGTCGCTTTGCGGGGAGAGCTCGCGGCGGTCAGATAACGGAGCGTAGCGCAAGAAACAAACGCTGCGAACGTAGTGGGGCCGCGTATAACGGGTGTACGTAGTGATGAAACTGCATTTGTAATGGTTTTCCTTTCTTATGAATTTCTAAGTTACGTACGGTATTTTATGACGTTGTTGCGAAAATTGCACGTTAATTGCTTTCGCAGGAATTATGTGCGACCCTACCCTCGTAAAAGCATTTAGTAGTCCACGTATGTCGGTCGTAAGCACCTGAGTGTGCGGGGGCAGTCTGTTAGTCAGTTATTCCTTACTGCTAGATTAGGAATTACCTCTGTTTACAGTGTTATTGTACGAGAAATTAAATTGAAATATTTTGCGATTGTTTAGATTTTTATTGTCATTTTTGAGTGGATATGAGAGTTTATACGAAAGTTTAAAATAAAATTTGAAATAAACCAATTTACAAATATATGTAAAATTGTTGTGCGTATATTTTCAGTGTTCCAAATTACGAATAAATTTGGATACTCTTCAACAGCCCCTTTCTTGATATTCTTATTATCTTCCTAGACTACACACTCGTAAAAGAGAATAACATCGATAAGTTATGTTTACATTGTTTTTACTTTCTCGCATACTACTTACGCACTATACTGACAGTATTGTGCGGCAAAAACAGCTATTTATTGACAGAAAAGCTCATATCAAAGAGCCCTGATACAGAAAAAGTGGGTAAATCTTATTTCAGTATGCAGCAAATCCCTTTCTCTAACACTTAGTGCAGTCAGAATTCACTCTTTAGTAGTCGTTGTTACAAAAAATTGATTTACGGCAAAACATCTCTCCATCCGTCCCTGTCTGTGAACAATACTAGCGGGTAAATCGAAAGCACGATTTTCACCAAAATTGATATTCTCATATCGATCTGGTGGATGGTACTACCCCTTCAATTTGAAACGTATATTTTGGTTTTTGTGACAAATTTACAAGAAGATTAATCAACATATTCAAAAGTTTTCTCAAAAACGTTTCCAAAATAATGTTTTTCAGATAAACCAAAAAACGTTTGTGAAAATGACACGTCTCATTCTCGCTAAAATTTTGAAAATTGCAAAAGTTGAAAATTTTCTCGGCGCCTTCTCACAAGTACGATATTAAATATACCAGTTTTTTCCTAATGAAATCTGTTCCACAAAGTTGGATCTCCACGAACGATTTTTTAAATATATTTTCGCTTCATTTATCAAATTATTCAAGTATAATTTGACTTGAAATAGTCAATTTTGGATATAATATTTTCTCAAAAGGGCTCCAATTTTTTCTTTATGTTTTTGGAATAAAGTAAATTACAGTTATAAAAGTTGAACAGAGCAGGTCATATTTTCGGTGACCTGCTCTGTTCTCCATGCTTTCCAATATTGCAAAACATGAACATTGCAAAACTACAAGAGTGTTAAAAGACATTATTTACTGAATGAAATGTGTTTTTCAAATTTAGATATTTTTTATAGTCATGAACATTTTTTGAAAATGTTTGCAATTTTTTGTAATTTTTGCAAATTTTTGATATTTTAAGTACGAATTTCTCGCATTTATTTTGCTAGAATCTTCCAGAAGTCATCAGAGCGCAATACAATAATGGCAACACGACAACACGGTCTTTTGAAATTCTGAGAATAACTTCTAATGAAGGGGAAGTATTCATGGAACAGGGAACGTAGTTTTGCATCATCGAATTTGTTTTGATATTTTAGCTTTAAATGAAATGTTTCTTCGCCTAATGCATTACGAATGATGATGACGTTTTCAGATGATGGCTGAGATGTGTTAGATAAGACGTTAGTTAGGCTAAATTTACAAACATATATTGTATAACTTCCACGATTAATATGGATTCATATTAATGTTTTATAGAATCTTCTAATACTGTCAATAATTATCAGTCAATCCTAATCATTGAGGCTATTCCCCTTATGCCTTCCATCACTACTTCATTTTGCAAAACATTGGAAAGTTTCTGATACCATTGAAAAATTAGGTTATTACTAGAAAACAATTCCTCTCAGTTTTACTTTTAAACCTCATCATCTTGGCAGAACACAATAACGCATAGATATATCTGAAACTTCTACTTTGGAAGATAAAGCATAAGCACAAAAAAAAAAAAAGGAAAAGTAGGAAGTGAATTTTATGGTGATAAAGTATGCCGATTTAGGACAACATAATGTAGAAAATGTTCATCTCAAAGTTATTAATTTTTTCGCCATTACAATGTTCTTAATGCATTTGCGTTCATCTACAAATACCTTGATATTCTTTATATTACCAATCTCTATTTTCCTAGTTATAATCTATTCGGAACTCTCAAAACAAAATATGCAAAACCCTTCTGTAATTGACCTTTCTCTTCGCAACCAAACACGAACATAGTTTGAATTGCAACAAACAGCTCCGTCAAAACATTCTCCTGTCGTATTTCTTCTCTCGATTTGCATTTAGGGAAAGGAGGTTGTTCCGAGATTGCGAAACGGCGGGCGCAGTACCCCGGCAGGCAATGCCATTGGCGGCGGCGACCTCTGCAATACGCGCATCCGAATCTGGCCTTTACGGCTTTTAAAGATGCTTGAGGGGAATAGGCGCACTTTCACCCGATTTCAAATTCTGCGTGAGGGGCGGGGTGGGGCGGGCCGCACACACGCCATTGAGGCGAATGTGCCGTGCGCGCCTCGTTCAACCGGCTGCCGCCGCCCTGGCTCGCGTGTGAACCCATTCCCGCCTGTGGCGCCGCGCCGCGCTACGGAGATTCTGCCTGCCGGCCAACTAGCACCCCAAACACAGAATAGATACTACACAGAAAGGAAAGTAGAGGGCGACTCCTCTGATCTTCAGTGAGCCACCGCGCAGCGCGCGTCGCCATCTTGAAGCTGAGCAAGTACAGAATAGGTACTACACAGAAAGGAAAGTAGAGGGCGACTCCTCTGATCTTCAGTGTGCCACCGCGCTGCGCGGACCGCCATCTCGAAACTGAGCCAATGAAACGCAAGAACAGGATAGGTACTACACAGAAAGGAAAGTACAAAGAGTCTCCTTTGATCTTCAGTAAGCCACCGAGCAGCGTGGACCACCATCTTACAACTGAGCAAGTACAGAATAGGTACTACACAGAAAGGAAAGTAGAGAGCGGTTCCTTTGATCTTCAGTGAGCCACGGTGCTGCGCGGACCGCCATCTTGAAACTGAGCAAAGGAACCGCAAGTACAGAATAGGTACTACACAGAAAGGAAAGTAGAGAGCGGTTCCTTTGATCTTCAGTGAGCCACCGCGCAGCGCGGACCGCTATCTTGAAACTGTGCAAAGGAACCGCAAGTACAGAATAGATACTACACAGAAAGGAAAGTAGAAAGCGGCTGCCTAGATCTTCAGTGAGACACAGCATAGCGCGGACCGCCATCTTGAAACTGTGCAAATGAACAGCAAGTACAGAATAGATATTACACAGAAAGGAAAGTAGAAAGCGGCTCCCTAGATCTTCAGTCAGACACAGCACAGCGCGGACCGCCATCTTGAAACTGTGCAAAGGAACCGCAAAAGTCAGCTCAAACGCCATTTTATCAAAAACGGTTCCAAATTTTGTTTTCTAACTTTTCCAATGGGTAGTGCTTAATTGTAGGGTAATGCAGTTCTTAATTGTAGTTCCAATGGGTAGTGTTTATTGTGTTATAAAATTCATTTTAGTGTATGGTTTTGTTTTTGAAAAAACAATACAATAAAACGTAAATAAAAGACACCTTAACCACCGTTCACCACATAACAAATGCCGGGTCGTTACACACTTTGAATATGGTGACCACGCGAATCATATCGGTGCACGAATTGTGGGTAGCTTTCCTTTCTATGTAGTACCAATTCTGTACCCCGAAGACGAAAAAAATGTCCTGTAGGGTATTTTAAAAAACATTTTTTGTTCAAAGCATTGCTCCCCAGGAATTGTGTTTTATTCCTTTTGGTCCTGTGGTTGTATACGAAGTTTCAGCTATCTGGTTTAACATGAAAGCTTCCTGCAATAATAATTAACAAAAATATAAAAAAAATCACCAAATTTACACAATTTGACAGATTTTTAAAAATGTTCTTTGTTAAGTTTCCTTTCTGAACAAATATATACATTTATTTTGTAAATAATAAACAATTTACACTGTCTGAAGTGTTTATATGCTTCTGCAAAGCAAGTTATTGCCTAGAAAGCATTTTTTCAAACCAATTTTGAGTGTTTATTGCGGATAAAACATTCGAAATATCTAGTAGTTTATTAAAAAATATGTTTAAAATTGAATTAAGAATTTATTTTCGAAATTTCGACGTTTTCTCCCCGGACATCCTGTATTTGTATACGAGTTTATTTATGGCGACATGTTTACATAGAATGCCCAAATACTACCGCGCGCTACTACTACCTAACACGCCCACCTACCCTACTACGACCTAACACGCCCACCTACTACCGCGCTACTACTACCTAACACGCCCACCTACTACCGCGTACTTAAATCTGACCCCTTTACATATCACAGAAAGCAATTACATTTAACACAATACAATAAACTATGACTTTTCTAGATAACATCAACTGTACAACATGTGAAAATCATAAATTATTTAAGTAAAATTGTACACGGTATGGCCTCTTTGAATGAATTCAATAACACGCGCAGTAAATGAACTTGAAACTGCCATTCACATCGTTCGAAATACTTCTCCCACCTATTCTGGAACTTTTAACCCACTTATAACACGAATCGTCTTGTATTTACTGCTATTCTCTTTCCCCAACTGATCGCCGCACAAAAGTTGCCAGTTCTTTTACCACAACAGCTCCGCATCGCTCGCCTGTAGGGAACCTTGGGGATTTTCTGCCGCTCGCAGTGTTGCCACCCGTCTCCGCTTGTTGTCCCACGACGATACCACTTTCCTTCCCTCGAACTCTGGACTTACGATACAGTTACGATTCTTCTCAAGAATAATTACAAAATATGATATAAATATATCCGACAAATAAAATAGATCCTGCATAATGAACAAATTCTATCCTGGCCATACATTTAGACGTATCATAAGCATTGCTAGCGTATTCCAGGTTCGCATGCCATCTCCCTCCCTCGACCAATAGCGGGGAGCCTCCCCTGCCCGGCCAAAGCCGTAATGTCTTCCCGGAGTCGCTTCTGTGTTCTCGTGCTCCTTTGAGAGCCGCGCGGAGTGCTCTCGCCTGCATATTCAGCGTGCTAAGGGTCACGTGCGCGCTCGCTGGATTGCGGGATCGTTAGCGCGCGCGCGGGCGGGCGGCACGAGACGGCTGCCGAACGCCGGGCGCAACGCGGCGGCACGAAGTAGACAAAATAATTGAGCGCGATTTTTCAGCCGCGCTCCAAGGAACGGAAACGGGCTGGTATGTTGGCGGAACTGCTCCTATTTTGTGGGTTAGTTGAAATTATAGGTTTTCCATTTTTTGTATATTTTTATGTTCTATATTATAGCCATCGAATATGATTTTTGTTTTATTTTTTTAATTAAAAAAATATTTTATACACACATTTTAATATTTTTTTAATTATGTTTAATACACTTTTTTGTTTATCTGTGTTTATGTTATAATTAAATACATCATGGAAAGAAACAATAAATAACTACAAACCTTATTTGAAGCGTCTCTTATATTTCCGTCACTCGTACGGCCATTCGTAGCCAGAGTACTCGCGCGTTGGACTACGTCCAGCGCCTGCAATATTTAGTTTTCTACATCTTTCAATATTTACGTTTTTGCACAGTAACGAAGTGAAACGCATTAACACAACATTTTAAATATTGAACTCTCTCATATTACAGAAAAAAAATCAGTTTGATCAAAGATTCTAGAACACTTTTTCATACGCCAGTGCTCGTATGTTGGGTCCTGTCAAACAGGCACCACAATTTTACTTCAGAGTATGGCGACACAGTGCATAACAGAGAGGAGGATATTGCTGTGTCTGTATTGCTGTGTCTGCAACAGTACTGTGATCGGAGGGACCTGCACTGTTATTTCCGGCAACTTGAGCCTGCCGTGACGCCCGGAGTCGCTTTGAAAGTTTTAAAAGATGTGGCGCGGCAGTAGCGCTTCACGTGATACGATTTTATCTTTCCATATATTGAAATTTCCAAATGATCTAGACACCTGGTCAAAATTCAATAATATCTTTTACATAACTGAAAGAAAGAAGTTCCTGCGGATGTTCACTCTCCCATTCTAGGATTTCTTGAATATCAACTTTTCGAAAAAAAAAAAACAAACATAAAAATACTCGAAGTGATTACCGAGAATTGCTGGAGTCAACGATTATCTTTCTTGGCCGCATTCCAAAAAGGGATGTCTTTCCATGCGCCAGGAGCTGTAAGGCATGGTAGATGGATGGTAAAGGCTATTTATGCGTTGAAAATGTAGCAATTTCAAAGTCAATTTCACATTACTTAAGGGAAAATAACTCCTGGCAAGAATATGTATTTTTCTTATTCGAGTGTACGTCCGAGTCTGGTTTCTGTTGTCATATCCATTTAAGGCATCATATCATGATTTACTATTCATGCATCAACTGATAAATTATCGAAACATTGATCCAAAAATTAGTAAAGCTGCTGCAAAAACATTTTCAAACTATCTCTGATACGAGTACTTCCAGAAACTGTGGCTCTTGCCTCGTTTGATGGAAATGTTCCAAAGAAAGTTAAGGCAAAAATGGCTGAAGTTATACTGGAGGGAGACGAAGGTTAAGAAGGGAAAGAAGAAAAAAATTAACCGAAGAGATACATTCTGCATCAAAATAATCTACCCTTCTGTACAAACATCGAGTTTCCATCTTTCGTAACTCGTGGTACAAAATCTTTCTTCACGAGATTTTTTATCAGTGCCGATTTTCTCATGAAAGACCCTTCAATGTGAAAGGATGATCCTGGTTTTGAAAGTGGAATTCAAAAACTTGAGAAGATAGTAATTGTGAAGGACGTTGCAACAAGAGGTGTCGAACTCCTTCAGGATTATAATAACATCATCAGAAAAGATGAAACTGACAATTTGTTTTATAGATGATTGCTTAAGATCCTAAGAAATACCTAACTGCTACTAAATAAAGGGTCTTTATTGAAAAAATCGGCTCTGATAGAATATCTCTTAAGAAAAAATAGTGTTCAGGGTTTGTTCGTTCAAGTATTGTTTTCATTATTCAGAAATGTATGTTATCAATGAACATGGGTTTCCTGAGGAATGTGTATTAAAAAAATATTCCTTTAATTTTCATGTTATTTCCGAAATTATTGAAAAAGCTGGTGATTAATTTGATTTAGAACATTTTTAAACAACTGTGGAGATTGTCTAAATAAGCCACAAGAAAATTGAAAAAAAAAGAAATTGAGTAAGAGAGAAAACAGTTTACTGTTGTTATTACTGGAATTATTTGTTTCGTGTACTTCTAAGTTCCAACCTCAAGGCGTTTGCGGGTTGCCTAGAACTTGTCCTACTAGGCTGAAATTTTACAAAGATCTTTTTTTTTTTTCGACTGAAACCAGACTAAGAGGGAGAGCAGCAAATTTTTAATTTTCAGAAAATTACCCTTTAGTTAAAGCAGTGAAAATTGCTCTATAGAAAAAATGCCTGTCGCTATTCAAAGTGTGAATGTGCTTCATTAAATATGCAAACGCAAATATAACATTAAGTATGATCTCCTTAAAGCAAAGCTTTACAAATATGACTAAATGATATGGAAACGTGTTATGTTAACATTTTGCACGCATTAACCCTTATCTGTCTGAATTCTTTCGTAAAACTTTTCATTATACCATTTTATAATTTAAGAAAAAATATTTATTTTTTCTCACAATTTTGAAATGCACACGGTGGCACCTATTAGGATGAGATGTAAAACACAACACGAAGTTCTAATTGCATTTGTGCAATTTTTAAGGGTAAACTTTGAATTATCTACAGCTTTATACAGCGTGTCCATACGGGCAAGCTAGGCAGAAAAGGGTTAATGAGATATTTGTGGTATTATGCAACGAATATACTCAATGCAGCGGTGCGAGGCTGAGACACTTAAATAAATTGTTTTAGCCAGAGAAGTACACCTAGTGCTACATATGTTTGTATAATTAATAATTAGAATACATTTTGTACTCTTTCTGACGATTTCTCACCATCACCTATTTTTCTCGTATTTTTCAAAATAAAACAAAGAACTGCATGGATTCTATTAAATCTACCGGTATAGAGAAGATAAGTAAATAATTTACACCATATATTCCTTCGAACTTATCCGTCTTCGTGAGAAGGCTACTACTTTGTTGGCGCAAGCAGCACTCGCGACCTCTGTGGGCGCTTCTGACGCGAGATGAAATTATTTCCAACTCTGGCGACGAGGACGACGAGGGCGACGAGGGCGTCGTCCAATCGCCATGTCGCGCTTCCGTCCTCGGGGACGCGTTTCCGGTTCCCCCCTCTTCTGCTCCGCGGCCGATTCTATTGAGATGGCGATTTCAAACGCACTCCCCCCTCTTTGTCCACCCAATGCCACCGCCGACGGCATCACCTCAACCGCCCCATCTGTCACCGCCGCTACCAGCTTCACAACTGATCCATCAATGCAAATGCCCAGGCCCCATCCCCATATCTACTTCCGCTACCCCACCCCTGCCCTTTCCCCGCGACCGTCATATGTCTGTTCAACCCTCTACTCCCGTCTCCCCCCCTGCCTCCGTCCCCCCCCTCGCTTTAACTCCAGCCTCTACCTCCTCCCACCCCCAAATCCCCTTCCTCTCCCCCTCTGGATTCGCTACAACTCCACAAACATCCCAGACCCACAACACATCGTATATCCTCCGATTGATTAATTGATTTTTAGTGATTCCAGGTGCGTTAACGGCTGAGGTTATTACTTCTGTAAGTGTAGTGCATGTTTTTTCTGGGGAGATGGCGGTGATCGTACCCCGCTGGATGGCGAGATCCGGCGCCGACCTAAAGTCAGCTAATGGGGTTTACCTCAACAAGGTATCTCCCGGGACCGGCTCTAAGTCTCCCGACATGTGTGGTAGTGTAAGGTATTTTAGTGTCAGTGTGTATAAGGGGTGAGAATAGGACAAGGAAGTGGAAGAAAAGATCGGTAGCTGACAAGCTAGTATCGAAATGCTGACACTATAGGGACCTTCCTGTTAGTGGCACTATAGCAACATCACTTGAAGCCCTGAGCCACCTCTCCCAGTATGTCCTCCGAATCACTACCACCATCTTACCCGTCGCCTTCTACACCTGTGCTTTCACATCGCTTCGGTCTTCCCCTTCACATCCAGCCTCACTTTTATTTCTACCTCACTTCAATTGCACATTTACCAGGCGAATGCCGGAACTGTACCCTAACAAACGGGCCACGGACCGCGCGCGATCTTTCCTTCCTCTCCCTTGTCCTATCCTCTCCTCTTGCACACACACTTACACTAACATGCACTACACTACCACATTCCGGGAGACCGGTCGGGAGCTTAGAGCTTGTCCCGGCTGGGGCGGTGCCCCGCTGGTGGGAGAGTCCTGGTTAGGGGGAAACCCCACTAGCCGACGGTAGGTCGGTGCCGGATCTCGCTTCGGTCTTCGGTCATACAGCATCTCGCCGGATCACCGCCATCTCCCTAGAAAAAAAACACGCACTACACTACCGGGAAAAATGACCTAAGATGTTGACGCGCCTGGAATCACTAACCAACCAACCGACCAGCATCCCTCCATTGCTTCCAACTCCTCCCTTTCCACCGCGACCGCTGATTTTCCATTTCCTCCTCAGTCGGTCACACCACACCACACCCCCTGCCTCCTACCGCCCCATCACCTTGCGCGAACGCCATCTCCCCCATCCCTGCGACCGCGGCGTCCTCGTCGCCGCTGCTGCAGCCGTTTTGCCGGTCGCGCAACTTTTCGGTTTTTTTATTTTAAATTGGTTTTGTTTCGCGAAGTTGTGCCGCCGCCGCCGCGGGGGGACATCGATCGTTGTCGCGGCGGAAGCCTCGACGAGCGCAAATCGTGTTCGGCCTCAATTTGCTTGCGCCTTCGCCTGCGCGAAGAGCCGTCAAGAGGCGCAGATATAACCGCGCCCGACTCAAGTGGGCGCGTGTGGGGCGTTCGAACGCGGAGAGAGTTGCTTGCGGGAATATTTATTTGCTTTCATTGGTAGTGGGAAGGCGCGTCGTGGTGAGGTGAGAGAGAAGATGGACTAGGAAAGAAGTAAAATCAGTGACAGTTATAATTTAATCACACGCAGTACAATGTGATAAAGAGAATAAGATTTAATTCAATGCTGTCTTGTTTTTCGTGACAAGGCTCAGGCCTGCTCTTCCGTCTGCCCACGAAACTTTCACCCAACACTCTTTTCATCGTTTGATTGATTGATTTTTTCGTGTTTCCGGGCTCGTCAACTGCTTCGGTCATTAGTCCCATTAGTGTTGTGCATGTTTTTTTCTCGGGAGATGGCGGTGGTCTTCCCCCGCTGGATGGCGAGATCCAGCGCCAACCTACCGTCGGCTAGTAGGGTTTCCCCCTAACCAGGACTCTCCCACCAGCGGGGCACCGCCCCAGCCGGGACAAGCTCTAAGCTCCCGACCGGTCTCCCGGGATATGTGGTAGTGTAGTGCATGTTAGTGTAAGTGTGTGTGTAAGGGGAGAGGATAGGACAAGGATTGGGAAGGACAGATCGCGCGCGGTCCGTGGCCCGTTTGGTAGGGTACTGCCCCGGCATTCGCCTGGTGCTGATCGGAGAAATCACGGAAATCTACCGATTAGAGCAGCCGGCCGCTAGAATTCTCCTCCAGACCGCGACTGAATTCGACCTAGCTGAAAAGCTTGTGTTAAAAATCCTGCCGCCGTCAGGAATCGAATCCAGGACCTCCCGGTGAGAGGCGCTGCAGTGACATTAGTTGATGCACTGAGCTACCGCGTTAGAGAGAAGATGGACCAATAGGAAAGAAGTAAAATCAGTGACAGTAATAATTTAATCACACGCAGTACAATGTGATAAAGTGAATACGATTTAATTCAATGCTGCCTTGTTTTTCGTGACGAGGCTCAGGCCTGCTCTTCCGCCTGAAAGCGAAACTTTCACCCAACACTCTCTCCATCGTCTGTCAGAGAAAGTAGGTATCCAATGGGCGATATGAATTTTGTTCAGAGGTTATTTTTAGGCTTGGGAATATATGTTTGACCTCGGGGAATAAGCTGATAAGTTAAAAAATCGTAATTTTAGAGGGTAGGAAGAAACAACTTTAAACTAATGCTATAAGTAAGGGATTAATGATATAAAAAAAACTTACACAAAAATAGTTTTTTTAAATATCACCTTCGTTTCAATATTCTTAATCCCTGATTGAATTCATTTGAACGTTGTTTTTTGCTCTCCTGAAAAATTAAGGGTTTATGATTTATCAGCTTATTCACCGTGATCAAATATATTAGATGGTGTAAATCTACAACATGCAACAGCCAGCTTTACTTCCTCTCCGGAGGAAGGTGTATTAAGGATTTTTTCGCCTTTAAAAATCCACGATTTCGATCTGGTTTCAACTTGCGAACTTGCGTATCCGCTAACCATTACACTACCGAAGTCTAAATTAATATGTTGTTGAGGTTTAAAAAACAGAATTTCACTTTTTCGGTATATTTTGAATACATTTTTAAAGTTCAATGTTAAATAATATCCTTTATGTGCTACTCTTCTCTTAGGCTTGACTTCCCAGACAATTCTTCGGAATGAATACTGTGATTGTTTTTCTGATAAAGTACATTTTCGTTCCAGACATTTTTTCAAAGGAAGAAAACTGTTTATTTCAAAACAAATGTACTGTGCATTGTACACAAATCTTGTGAATGATCATTCAGAGAATTGTTGTTTGAGGATCAAAATTTCATAAATGAAAATGTTGAAAATTTTCATTAACTACTTAAAATTGTTTTTTATAAAATATCCTTTACACACAGCTGTAACAAATAATGAAAAGGCTTTCGAAAGTTGTTCATATGGTTGTACCAATTAATTGTTTTGAAGATTAAATCTTCAAGATGCAAAAACCTGACGCGGCATCATCACTTGACATTGTGACGTCATTTGTAGCCCGATCAATGAAGCGTCATCACCTCTCTCTGTTACAACATATAAACATCATCGTCTTTGTGTTGATTAGTTCACCAATTTGATGAACGTTAGCGTTGAGGATTTATCTATCTACAGGACTACAAAGACCACGCCGCTACTGTTTTATCAATATCTTTCTGAAATGTTTATATTGTCAACCTCTGTCATCACACGAATCGATACAGCCATTATCGTCAACACAATTTCCACCACCACCTATTCCGAAATCATCCTCGATGTTGTTTACACCGTAATCTTTCTAGGCATTTCAAATGACCATCTCCAACACCGTGTTAGCAATCGCCAATTCTGAAGTTATTTCCGTTAGGATCTAAACCTTCAAGCTCACCAGATACTCTCAACCTCAATCGCCATGGCCGACTCCGTCATCGCCGCCGCGAAAGCTACGATTCTCTACTGCTATCACTTCAGTCATTTGATAAAAAATTACTACTGCCATTTCCAACACTATCTTCACACCAATTCTAGGGTATACCATCTTCGATTCAGCCATCCTCTCAGACATATACTAAATCGCCAATTCATTCCGCTATGTCTCACAAACGCCACCACCATCGCAGCCTTCAAACGCCATCATCACTGGTACTTTAAACACCCTTTTCCCCGATCCTACCAGACAATTACGCCACAATTTCCATGACCCTATCCAAAGTCATCATGGTTGCCGTTTTCAACCACCATTGTCGCTGCGATGATCTTCGCCATCATATCTGGAGCGGTAGATATGTTGAATCATTGTCATTGACTCACAACGTCACTTACTAGAAGGTCCTAAGGTTTCACTCCAAGCGCTAGCCGATTTCTGACATTATTTGCACAGCAATGTCAAATTGATCCGCTGTCTGGAGGATAATTAGCGACCGGTGGATCTGATTGTTAATTTTCCGAAGTTTGTCTAATCAAATTTCACGAATTTTTTAGCAGTACCTTAACAAAAGGGCCATGGAATGCACACGATCTTTCTTTCCTCATACTCGGCATTTCCTCCACCTTGCATACCCATTTTCACTTACAATGATGGATTGATTTGTGATTTCGGGCGCATCAACTTCTAAGGTCATTAGTCTCGTAATTGTAGTGAAAGTTTTTGCCTAGGGAGGTGGCAGTGATCTCCCCCCACTGGTTGGTGAGAACAGGCGCCGGTCGACCGTCGACTAGTGAGGTTTTCCTAACCAGATATCTCCCACCAGCTGTCACATCCCCAGCGCACAAGCTCTAAGCTCCCGACTGGTCTCCCGATATGTATGGTAGTGTAATGCATATGAGTATGTTTGTGTGTAAGGGGTGAGGATAGGGAAAGGTAGAGGAAGGAAAGATCGTGCGCGTTCCGTGGCCGGTTTGGTAGGGCACTGCTCGGATATTGCCGGGATTTGACCGGAGAAATTACGCAAAACTTCCGGAAATCATCCGGCCGCTATAATTCTCCTTCAGACAGCGACTGAATTCGACCTAATTATCTAGATAGAGTCACAAATTTGCCATCGTCTGGAATTGAACACTAGGTCCTCCCAGCCAGAATGACATCAGTTGATACCCTGATGTACCTCTCCCAGTCTTTCACTTACATTTAACACGCTATCACAGTGCCGGTAGACCAGTCTGGAGCTTAGAGGTTGTCTCGTCTGTAGGTGCTTTGCTGGGGTTTTAAAATGGTAGATAGTTGATAATAAATAGATCTAGTAGATGGATAGATAGACGAAGATAAATATATAGACAGATTAATCGATAGATAGATAGATTGATCGATAGACAGATAGATTGATCAATTGACAGATAGATTGATCGACTGACAGATAGATTGATCGACTGACATAGATTGATCGATAGACATAGATGGATTGATTGACAGATGATTGATCAATAGATAGGTATTAATTATTTCTGCAGGTAGAAGATTGATCGATAGACATAGATTGATCGATAGACATAGATGGATTGATCGATAGACATAGATGGATTGATCGATAGACGTAGATGGATTGATCGATAGACGTAGATGGATTGATCGATAGACATAGATGGATTGATCAATAGATAGGTATTAATTATTTCTGCAGGTAGATTTATACAACCTGTTGGCGCAACACTACAATTTACTTATTACAATTAGAAATATTAACACACTAGAACTCACACTAGAAGTTATTTTAAAACAATAATAATAATAATAATAATAAATGATAAAAATGTTAAGAATATGAGTAATAATAACAATAATAGCAATAACTACATTTAATGGCTGACCTGCACAGTTATTGTAAACTGTTAAATACGAGACCACACGAATTTTTAATTACACTTCACTTCACTTCACATTTGCAATTCACTTCTCTTTCTACTTCTATATTCAACTACACTTCACAACACCTCATCACATTTCAATACTACTTTGAATATAACTATATATAATTATAAGCACTACACTTACGGGACTAACAACCATAGTTGACGCGCCCCTGTGCACTAAATAATCGACCACCATCAGCACCGCTATCTCCTCCCGCCATCTCCAACCCCCACCCCCCACCGGGGCGTGCGCCAAAGCGGACTCGGCGCCGCCGTTCGATGCCTGTTTTCGCTCCAATATTCCGTTACGAGGCGGCGGCGGCGGTCTATCTCAACCCGCAACTCTGCATAAGCGTTTTGTCGCCCTCGTAAAGAGCGCGCGCGCCTTTTGTCTCGGGGCGATAAAGCGGGCGCGATGGCGCCACGCCCACCGGGATGGCGGGCGGCGGAGAGAGAGGACGGGAAGCTGGAGTAAAAACGGGCTGAATACACTAGGTGTTTAGCGTCTTTTTACAATAAACACGGTCTAAGAACCATGTGTAGGTGTGAGAATTCTGATGTGGTGTTCTTGACGTCCTTATGAGAAGAAATAAAAGAGGTCATCTTCATCAACATATTATTTCGTATGTTGTTTCGTTTGTATAAAATATGTGGGCTTTATATATGTTTGTGTATAATATGCCGGCGGCGCTAGCCGAATTCGTTTACTACGGTCCGTGAAGTCACGAAGGTTAAGCGAATTCGGGACTCGTGGGTTCCTGGTTGGGTGACCGGCCAGGAACCCCGCGTCGAGCCCCTGGCCGAAGGGATAAAAGGCATTGACTGACTGCGACGTGGCGAGACTTGACAAATATAGTAATTATTCCGTGTAATAATTACACAGTAATGGAGGATTACTCCAAAAATAAATCACATTAATGGAGGATTACTCCCCAGTGCAAAGCGCTCAACGCCCCTTAAGGGGCTTAGAGACGCGTTGCGTCAAGTTGTAGACGAAACAAATTTAAAAAAATATGTTGAAGATAATGAACTCTTTTATCTCCTCTCATGTGTAGGTGACTAACAGCTTCGTGATAGGCCTAGTAAGGGTTCTAATAAGGTTTGCTAAGCGAATTGTAGTGTACGATTTGAAGATGACGTGCATGATTTAAAAAGACAATGTATGTTTTCAATAAGAGAGAAAGGCTTAAGAGAGCTAGAGAGTCATAGAATGTATTGCGGATGACTTAGAGGAGAAACTAAGGTAGAACAACTTGAAAGACGTACGTACTGCAAGAAAAGTAGTTAGGCGCAATGGAATGTATGGCACGCATGGAGAGGGAGAGAAGTATTTAGACTGGAGTGAGTAGGTTTTTGTATATTAATATAACGAAAAGTATATTATTAGTTGTTCACAAGACCACAATATCCCCAGATTTTGCGTTTGGAAATGGAATACAATGTAGGACAATGTACGTAATCTCCACTCCATTGCAAACTGTGTGAGAAAACACTTTGAAGTGTGATGTGGATTATCAGAGGGAGGCTGGGAAGTACGGAGAGGAACCATTCCGGGGCCGGGGGTGCCTTGCCAAAAAAGCGGCGGGGGAGGAAAGAGACGAAGCAGAAGTTGCGTTGGTTTGGTTTGGTTTTTCGTGTTTCCGGGCGCGTCAACTGCTTTGGTCATTAGTCCCGTTAGTGTAGTGCATGTGTTTTCTCGGGAGATGGCGGTGGTCTTCCCCCGCTGGATGGTGAGATCCAGCGCCGACCTACCGTCGGCTAGTGGGGTTTTCCCCTAACCAGGACTCTCCCACAAGCGGGGCCCCGCCCCAGCCCGGACAAGCTCTAAGCTCCCAAACGGTCTTCCGGAATATGTGGTAGTGTAGTGCATGTTAGTGTAAGTGTGTGTGAGTGTAAGGGGACAGGATAGGACAGGGAAGAGGAAGGACAGATCGCGCGCGGTCCGTGGCCCGTTTGGTAGGGTACTGCTCCAGCATTCACCTAGCGTTGATCGGAGAAACCACGGAAAACTACCAATCAGAGCAGCCGGCCGCTAGAATTCTCCTCCAGACAGCGACTGAATTCGACCTAGCTGAAAAGCTAGTGTCGAAAATCCTGCCGCCTTCAGGATTCGAACTTAAAACCTCCCGGTCAGAGGCGCTGCAGAAGTTGGGGAGGGGGCAGAAAGGGGGCGTGACAGCAAGATGGTGGGTCAAGATAGCGTGGAAGGTGGAAGGTTGCGAGTCAGGGGATGAGTTGACAGGAGTAAAGAGTGGTGGTATTAGCTCAGAAATGACGAACCATTTGCGAGCGTCGCGGGACAGCGGGTCACCGGAACAAAAGAGTCGGCAGAATCGTGAGAGGGAAAGGGAAAGTCGATGGCCGACGGCGTGATATGGTGATGGCATTCGCGGGGTAGGAGCGTGGGAGGCCGGGACGACTGTAAACGCAAGCGGCATTGCGTTCGATACGTGCACCGGAAGTGGCTTTCAAGACGGCGCAACCATCTACCCGATTTGCTATCGTCCGTCATATACGCCGGATGTTTCCATTAATGCGTTTTGTGCACCGAGGAATAACACATCGTTCCTTTATAGCTTTCACAGTCGAGATTCGCGCTTTAACACTGTTCACGGAATCACGTAACCTATTGCGATTTATTGAACTATTTTGAGATCATATCTCACACGCACTCCTGTTTCCGATCGTTTGCTTCTGTCGTATACCTAGTAATGTGTCATGCGTTCTGCTGAAGTGTTCGCTGAACTATCTGATAATGGATGTGGAGCTGACTGAATGATACGCCCAATTTGAGACAATACATTACGAAATGAGATACCGTTTGAGCTATAAACCCCAATAATGCGTCAGAGAAATGACATCAAAGTGTACTGAGTAGTAGATTCACACCGTCAAATTGGCGAGGAAAGAGCGACCGAACGAAAACTTAATTCGTCAGCAGAAAAAAAATTGAGGATGTGAAATGAGGGAAAGGTGGAAAGACTGGAGACTCCCAATATACAAAGTTGTGCAGATGAGTCTGTTTATCCATCATAGTGAGTTCATCACATCACTCTAGGAAACTTCTTTACAGTATTACTTTGGTCAAATTTCATTATAGGAATGTGTGTGGCGTGGATTTCGGGTTCTGATTAGAGTTCAATAATAAATATTGCAAGTAGGTACATAATAGCAATTACTGATATATAATAAAAAATAAAACGTTTCTATTAAAAGTTTTTAAAATATATTCACACATTTTAGAATAACATGCTACTAGTCTGTTATACAACATGGAGTTCTTTTTTATAAGACTCACCCTTCTCCTGGGAAGAAAAAAATCCACTACTTTTTTTCAAGATGCTACATTCGAAAAATGAGCAAAAAATTAAACAATCTCAGCTATTCATATGTCAAAAACGTCCCTCGAAGAATCCCTCGAGGCAGCATGATCTGGGTCCCTTCAACGAGGAAAGAGGATTCTGAGCGATATGGAGGCAGGGTGGCTCGCCTCGTAAATCCATCAACCGACTTTTAACGGTCGCCGTCTGCAATGTGTTGGGGTTGAGCGTACTGGGACCGTAGGATTAGGAGAACTATGGGCAAGGAACAAAGGATTTCAGAGTTTAACACCGGGAGCGGTAGCTCAGTGCATCAACTGATGTCACTGCAGCGCCTCTGACGGGGAGGTCCTAGGTTAAACTCCCCACGACGGCAGGATTTTCGACACTAGCTTTTCAGCTAGGTCGAATTCAGTCGCAGTCTGAAGGAGAATTCTAGCGGCCGGCTGCTCTGATCGGTAGTTTTCCGTGTTTTTTCCGATCAACACCAGGCGAATGCCGAAGCAGTACCCTACCAAACAGGCCACAGATCGCGCGCGATCTGTCCTTCCTCTTCCTTGTCCTATCCTCTCCTCTTACACACACATTTACACTAACATGCACTACACTGCCACATATCCCGGGAGACCGGTCGGTCGCTTAGAGCTTGTCCCGGCTGGGACGATGCCCCATTGGTGGGAGAGTCCTGGTTAGGGGGAAACCCCACTAGCCGACGGTAGGTCGGCGCCGGATCTCGCCATCCAGAGGGGGAAAATCACCGCCATCTCCCGAGAAAAACATGCACAGTATCAACATCTCATTACAAAAAATTCACATACAATACATGTACATTATTTTACAACACTTTGCCAGATGACATTAAAACATTGAATTCGATAGAAAAGTTTAAATTCCAAGTGAAATCGTTTCTGCTGCATAACTGTTTCTATACAATTAGAGACTATTCTGAACATCACAAGAAAAGAAACATTAATTTTAACACTGATACATATTGCATTATTTACCATTTGTGCTGTATAAATGTGTATACACAACCTGTAACAAGTATTGTATTGCAGCCTCCGGGTCAATGACCCCCATCTCGATCAGGTTTTTCGTCCAGTTTCCCTGATCCATTAAGCAAATGCTGAGATGGCCCCTTGTGTTGCTTCTGGACATAAATGTAACTTGGTTATCTGTGCACGTCTTCTAGAATTCAGTGGGAAATACAATTATTCAAATTATCGTTTCCATGTTTGTCGCGCCAGGAAGTATTACTCTGCAAGACAACACGAATAAGAGCCAAAATTTATTGCCTTTTTATCCTTGAAAATAGATTTTATTACATGGGAGCTTTTTGTTTTTTCAAATTTTAACTAGTATATGACTTAGTGTAGAGATCACAGAATTTTGAAAATGTGCACACAATTCACTTTTCCCCATAGCACGTCATACGAAGTTTTAACTGTTTTTTGACGTAAAATAAATAAATAAATAATAAATCAAAGGGATTTTTTTTCTCGAGACCCAGCTCTTCCTCTTCCTTGACACTTCGAGTCTGTCACCCTCCCACGTGGCTGGCGACGTGGAAGTCCAATGACGTGGAGGGCTGTTGGATCTGCGCCATTCGCCTATACACGACCACGGCGCTGGAAACTTCCATTAGGGTTACGCGAAGCTGCTGGGCCACTTCTTCCTTTTTAAGAGCCTCTTCCGCGGATGCCTGCCCTATCAAAGGGCTCGCGAGCCCCCCCCTCCCGCCCTCGCGCCCTTTATGCCGCCACGACTCGCGAGCTCCCTTACGCCCCTCGTAAATTCGTTCATGGGCCGGAAGGGGACCCATTGATGTTCGTAAAAATGGACTGGAGAGTTCATAATGTTGCGAGTTATTTTGATACGTTTTTAATGTTTTTAGGCGGTTCGTCCGTATTATTACGTACTCCTTTGTGCGATACACACTTTACGTTTAGTACTTTAAAATGTATTTTGCTTGTCTTGATATTTGGTTTTGAAATTTTAGATGGTAGATATGCTTCCGGAATCTGGAGAAATTACAGCAGCCATCATCAGTGCCATCATCATCATCATCAACAACAACAACAACAACTAAAACCTACATTGTTTTCACTGAGGTCACCTCCAATTTACTCGTATATAATTAAAAAAGTAAGCTTCATAAATTTGGCACTGTTATATTGTTAATTTCCTCATAAGCCGTAAAATTCAATTTAAAGACAAAATTGTACAATTTTGAAAATTAATCTATCATATATTGGATATTACAAGCACAACAACTGCTACATGAAGCTGCCCGCATGCAACGCAAAGCAAACATGAACCTCGAAAAGGTTCGACAGGTCATAATCTACAAAATTATTTTATTTCAGGCGCTCTATTTCATGTTTTTGGGGTTAAGGTTCCGTGGTTTCTCCCATCAACACCAGGCGAATACCGGAGCAGTACCTTACGAAACGGGCCACCGACCGCGCGCGATCTGTCCTTCCTCTTGCCTGTCCTATCCTCTCCCCTTACACACACACACGTACACTAACATGCACTACACTACCACATATTCCGGAAGACCGGTCGGGAGCTTAGAGCTTGTCTCGGCTGGAGCGGTGCCCCGCTGGTGGGAGAGTCCTGGTTAGGGGGAAACCCCTCTAGCCGACGGTAGGTCGGCGCCGGAACTCGCCATCCGCCGGGGGAAGATCACCGCCATCTCCCGAGAACAAGCATGCACTACACTAATGGGACTAACGACCAAAGCAGTTGACGCACCCGGAAACACGAAAAACCAAACCAAACCAAACATGCACTACGCTACCATGCCGGGAGACTGGTCGAGAGCTTAGAGCTTGTCCCGCCTGGGGCGGTGCCCACCTGGTGGGAGATACCTGGTTGGGGAAAACCCTGCTAGCCGACGAATAGGTCGGCGTCACGTTTCACCAGTAAGTGGGGAATGATCACCGCCAACTTCTGAGGGGAAAACACAAACTAAACTTACCAGACTAATGATCTTAACAGTTGACGCCTGCGGAATCACAATGCAAATCTATGCTGACGCTTCCTGCTTCTCTCTGTCTTCCTTGGACCCACCTTAACCATTTCCTCTTCATTTCTGACCTACCATGTTCATAACAATCGTCGCAACACACAATGCTACTAAGATAATTTTCAAAGATTAAATGCTCAGTTCGTTGCATTTTTCCGAAACACTTTCAGTAACAGAAATTAACCCTAACTCTAAATACTGTATCACAGTCATTATATAACTCACTTCGCGGGATTTAAGATGACCCAAGTAAAAAGTATACACAAACAATTTGCTCATGACTGCGTTTCTCTGCAATGTCACAAACTGCATATGCAACTTTTCTATAATTTGGATTGCAAAATTATACCATTAGGTACTATAGCCATCCGTTAGGTGTTCTTGAATGCTTGAAATTATTAGCACATGAATACTACCATACAAATTTATTCTTTTTCTGTATATTCACATTAGGTTTTGGTCTTGCACTCGGAACAAATTCCTTTATAGTGTAGATGTTGCCAGAACATAACACATGCAATGTTGGCTAATTTATGTGTCTTGAGGACCAAAAGCACCCTTTCCATTTCTTTCTCATGAAGATCGTATTATATTTATGAGTTACTCTATCCAATAATGCTGCAAATAAGACTACGGAAATCCTTGGGAATTCTTTAAAGGAATGGTAATTTTTTTATAATTTTCGAAATATCGTAAGTTTTAATGAAAATTGGACCTCTGTCACTTTTTTATTGCACATTGTTCTATTCGACAAAAAATATTTGGAGCTACTTTTAAATAAACTTTCCATAAATGTCTTAAGAGTAAATGTCTCAAATGTAAAGTATCCCCCCAAAATTAATAAGTTCGTTTCAAAATCGAGAGGTTGCTTTTCCAGTATTTGTGAAGATCGTTTTCGATAAAATATTTAATTTATTGAAGACGAGAGTATTGCAGTTGGTTTTGAGTAATGTACTTTTAACAGAAACATATCATTAAGTTCTGCTCAGAAGAATTTTTGTTGCTGCATGTCACTAGGTCACATTTAATTTATGATATTTTTAATTAATTGATGATATCCCTAGAAAAGCCACTAAAATCTAAAGCAATAGATTTAGAGGAAAAACAAAATATTATATACCAATATAACAAATATTTTAACGTATTGCTGATGCATTATGAGAGCTTTCAGATATACTTCCTTAGACAAGGTACGGATCTAAGCAGACGCTGACAATACATTTTACTTGCAGCGCTGTGACCAAAGAAAGTGATTTTTTAGTTAACTGCTTTACCTCAGGAGCTCCTCAAGTGCCAAAGACAATGCAACATGTTTATGAAATTAGATAATAGGGTGGCAGTTGGTAGGTAATGAAAATTTGATTTAGTAACTAGTGGGTTTCCCTAGCAAAACTAGTACAAAAATCTTTTTAAATATTTGAGTTTTTGTGCAAGAAAAAGAGAGCAAAAACTATAATAATACTGAATTGCACCAATATTATTTAATGATTCGTTTCCAACACGCAATGTCTGTTGTGACATACCAAAATCGGGTTTAATTTAATAGTCACATGATATTCCTGTGCAATGTTTAGTAGTAGAAACTACTAGAATGCGACTATAATTGAAAAATTCAACACATAGTTTGACGTAATCTGTAAAAGAAAATAATGACGAATACAATAATGTTTTTACGATATACGACACTACTTATAACTCACGTTAAGTGGTAGAAATGTAAAAAATTTGGTTCAACCAAACTATCAGATTAATCAAATCAAACACGTGTTTCCTTTATTTACGCCTACGTGTATAAAACAACTGGATGTAAACGGGTTCAATTAAACTCTGGTTCAATTTCTTGTCTGAGTAACACATATTTGAAGCAATTTGAATTGAAAATGATACACTACAATCTACTGAAGTTTAGTTTAATTTCTCAAAGCCAAGAATAATGTCTGCAATTTCATTTGAAATGACAATAATAATATTTTTATATCTGAGATCTTAGGAATTCTCTGTACCTAATTTCATTACCGCATTCCAATAAACGCTCCGGGAGATATGGCTCAGGGCATCAACAGATATCACTGCAGTCCTTCTAACTGGGAGGTTCTAAGTTCGAGTCCCGACTGTGACAGGATTTTCGGCACTAGCGTGTAAGCTAGGTCGAATTCAGGTCTGTTTGGAGGAGAATTCTAGAGTCCAACTGCTCTGATCGGTAGTTTTCCGTGGTTTCTCCGATCAACACGACTCGAATGCCGGAGTTCGTGGCCCGATTGTTAGGGAAACGGGCCACGGACCGCTCGCGAACTTTCCACCTCTTCCTTGTCCTATCCTCTCCCTTTACATAGACACTTACCCTAACATGCACCACACTACCACACATTCCGGAAGACCGGTCGTCAGCTCTTGTCCCTGGCCTGGACGGTGCCTCGCTATTGGGAGATACCTAGTAGAGGAAAACCCCGCAAACCGACGGTAGGTCGGGGCCGCATCTCGTCATCCAGCGGGAGAAGACCACCGACCCCTCCTGAGCAAGAAAACACGCACTACACCTACGGGACTAATGACCATTATAGTTGACGCGCCCGGAATCACTAACAATCAATCAATTAATCTAATAAACGCATCAATCATATCGCCGAATGAGGTGGCTGACGATATCAGCAGTGACTTAGACCGGAAGGTCAGTCCCACCAGTCGGTGGGAGGACAGGATTTTCGACACTGGCTCAATGGTTAGGTCAGTTCCTGCCGCAATCTGGAGATACAATATAGTAGTCTCCTGCTCTGATCGGTAGTTTTCCGTGTTCCTCCGATCAATACCAGCCGAATTCCCGGTCTAAGAAACAGGCCACAGACCGTGCGCAATCTTTCCTTCCTCTTCTTTGTCCTGTATTTATTCCTTACATTTACATGCACTACACTACCACCCATTTCGGGACCCGCTTATGGAAGATACCTTGAAGAAGAATACATCGCTGGCCGACGTATAGGTTGGCGCCGAATCTCGCCATGGAAGGGGGACCGACACCGCCACCTGCATGCACTACAGGTAGCGTACACATAGCGTACAAAAGCAGGCCCTACACGTAGCGTACAAAAGCATGCACTACACGTAGGGAACTATTGAGTTTGCTCGTTGACTCGTCTGGAAAACAAAATAATCAAGTAAGCAAACGGGCATTAAGCATATCCACCTACGAAATTCACAGCGTTGTTTTAAAAACACGGCACCTCATGTGTGGGAACGGTGTAAAATCTGCGGGGGCGTGCGCTCTCGGATTGCGTCCGACAGAAGTACAGGGAACGCGCGTGTTGTGTTGCTTTGCAGCGCCACCGCAGCGCCAGCCGCTTCATTTACAAACATGAGAACTATTATTCCCCTATGTTTCATATTGCAATTCCAGTCCTCTAATATTTCATTCGTAATTACTGAATTGAGAGGATGTCCGGGCATAATGTATGCTAATCCCCGGAATGCGACGGAACAAAAGGCTATCGTGTCATTTGAACTCGCTACCGCGTCCCGATCCTCTCTCGACCACACGCTGCCCAGTGGCGCTACCGGCGGTAGACCCTACAACTTCGTTCTTTTATCTGACGATGTGGTAGAACACGTCAGAGAGGTGCTTTCATGAGTTTTGTATTGATGATAATACAAGCAATTCGAAATGTTTCGCTTTTTTCTCATTAAATTGAGACAAGATATTCACCTCTAATGGTTTCAATAATTGTAGTCAAAGTCAAAAATAGAACTTACAATATTACATTTAAACACGATGGGCAAAATAATTTGGGATCACCTAGAAAAAAAGGTGTGGGATCTCCATCACCTTTGTACGCAAAAACAAAATTATCAGCAGCGAGAGGCAGCTCCCTCACTCGAATGCAAGAATGACAAAACAAAGTTTTTAAACATAATACTTCTGTGCACTTATAATATAATAAAAAACATTCAGATCTAAACATATACCACAATATTAACGAACTAGATACAAGAAAAACATATTCTAATAATGATTGCAATAATGATACAATCGAACGTAAAATGCGTATTTGCACAAATGCGTCATAAATAATACCGTGCATGATACGGGATTGTATGTAATTTAGTTGTATTATTAAATAAAGTAATACTTATTTTCTGTGGGAGTTGGAAAATAATATAAGTGCCAGCAGAGCATGGGGCCCACACATTGACTGTCGCCTCGTTCGTTGCAATACAGTATAATATTGTAATATAATGCAAATGATAGGGAATAATTTACGCACCGCGTAACTCCATTTAAATGAATTGATTGCTTTTTTCACGTTTTCGAGCGCGTCACCTGCTTCGATCATTAGTCCCGTGAATGTAGTAAAGTAAAATGCGGCAAACCGCAATGTGCATCGTATCCTGGAGTCTTTCTTCTAAGTGTTGACAAATGAAGAACGTAATGATGACCATTTTCAACAGGACTTCGCAATCGCATACACTGCTTCAGTTTTACCTCACAGACTAAAAACGAAAAATAATAAGAATTATATATGATAATAATAATAATGATAATATACACCGAAAAAATGAGTAAATATGCAGATCTTGTTGAACCCGTTGAGAAACAGTGGAATATGGAAAGAGTCAACATTATCCCGATAGTTGTTTCAAGCACCGCAGTCATCTCTAGGAGTCTGATGTGGGGGCGTAAGCAACTGGGTTTGAATGAAGACCTGTACAAACTCATACAGAAGGCAGTTGTTATTTGAACAACAAAGATAGTGCGGAAATTCATGGGAAATAATGTATTATAATTTCTTTTTTTTTAAATAGATGTTTTGTGCTTTGATTTTTTATATCCCCAAACAACGTTTTGGGGTCTCATGTAACAACGTTACAAAAATGCTCGAATTTTGACATCACGCCCCTGATTGATCGGTGACTCATCATAATTTATATGTCTATGTCAATTAGGTTTTCAGCTTTAGATGCATCTGATCGTACATCGATGTTACTACGCATACATGAAATAGCCGTCAAACCGAGAAAATTGTAATAAACAGACAGAATATAACCAATAAAGAGAAAAAACTTGATGTTGCTATTGCCAGTGAGTGAGTCACTGCCTGTGAGTTCGTGTACATCCTTGCCGAACATCATTGCCGATTGACAGGCCAACCAATCAGGGGCGCAATGTGAAAATTGGGTCAAAAGTAGCTTAGTTCTAAGGGATTTCTCATCACATCTTCATTGAAAAATAGTTATTAACTTCGACTCCTTTCACGCCCTGTAACATTTATTCTAACTCATTTGTATCTGAATTTGGGAATCATTTTAATTTACTGCCTACTAAAAGAAATATTATATTCAATCAATTTTAAGATAACCGCATTCTATTTCAGAAATAATAGTGAATAAATATGCGCAAAAGAATTAAGTAGAATTTTATTTGAGTTGTTATATGAAAATACACTGATAGATTGTTGTCCAATTGGCATGATAGAATTTGTATTACGAGCAGCAGCATTTTAATGTTCCCATTGGTATTTTACTTAGAAATGCGAAAACTATCCGTGAATGTCTAAAATCTCAGAAACCGACTCTTGTTTTTTTCTGGTTTTGTTTTTTTAGCGACGTACGATAATGTCAGGGTAATATAATAATATAGGACAAAACTATTTTATTTTTATAATTAAAAAAATTCTATAAGAAACAAATGTGTTTTCTTACATCACACAAAAGCAAATCATGTCACCAGGAGGATCATACTTACAATGAAATGACCTTCCTTGAACTAAATTCAACAAAGAAACAAAGATATCCAGCATTAGCTGGAACTCACAAAAATAGAATCGAATTACTTTTCTCTCAAGTTAGAAGTAGCTTTCATTTCACGTTAATAACCGCACAGTAGGGTTACAAACTTTGAAGAAACATTTCCATCCGCAAGAGACAAAACTTGCCCGACCCCACTCCCGTCAAGAACACAAGCTTCTATCGTCGCGGGGGCAGTAAATTGACTTTCCATTTCTCCGAGAACCGCTACAAACGCGCTCAAACGGCTGGAAAAGGAACTTGCACGGCCCCGCATAATGAGGGCGTCCCGGTTCCTCGACGCCTACAATTTGCATTCGCGAAAGACTCGATAAGTCGTGCCTGCGCTCGGCTCGGTGTTCCGCGCAATTGTTTGCGAAGTTTGCCATGAAAATTCCGTGACTTGAACAAGAGTTAATGCGTCGTATTACAAGGGAAGCCGTGCTCTCTCTCTCACGAAGCGGACCAACGAGGCGAGGGCGGCGAGGGAGGGCGGCGAGGGCGGCGAGGGCGGCGAGGGCGGCGAGGGCGGCGAGGGCGGCGAGGGCGGCGAGGGCAGGCGGGAGGGCGGCGAGGGCGGCGAGGGCGGCGAGGGCGGCGAGGGCGGCGAGGGCGGCGAGGGCGGCGAGGGCGGCGAGGGCGGCGAGGGCGGCGAGGGCGGCGAGGGCGGCGAGGGCGGCGAGGGCGGCGAGGGCGGCGAGGGCGGCGAGGGCGGCGAGGGCGGCGAGGGCGGCGAGGCGGCGGAGGGAGGCGGCGAGGGCGGCGAGGGCGGCGAGGGCGGCGAGGGCGGCGAGGGGGGCGGGAGGGCGAGCGAGGGGCAGGGGGCGAGGGCGGCGAGGGCGGCGAGGGGGCGAGGGCGGCGAGGGCGGCGAGGGCGGCGAGGGCGGCGAGGGCAGGCGAGAGGCGGCGAGGGCGAGGAGGCGGAGGGTGGCGAGGGCGAGGGCGGAGGGCGGCGAGGGCGGCGAGGGCGGCGAGGGCGGCGAGGGCGGCGGAGGGCGGCGAGGGCGGCGAGGGCGGCGAGGGCGGAGGGGGCGAGGGCGGCGAGGGCGGCGAGGGCGGGCGGAGGGCGGCGAGGGCGGCGAGGGCGAGGCGGCGAGGGCGGCGAGGGCGGCGAGGGCGGCGAGGGCGGCGAGGGGGCGGCGAGGGCGGCGAGGGGCGGCAGGGGCGGCGAGGGCGGCGAGGGCGGCGAGGGCGAGCGAGGGGGCGAGGGCGGCGGGGCGGCGAGGGCGGCGAGGGTGGGCGAGGGCGGCGAGGGCGGCGAGGGCGGCGAGGGCGGCGAGGGCGGCGAGGGGCAGGCGAGCGAGGCGGCGAGGGCGGCGAGGGCGGCGAGGGCGGCGAGCGGGGCGGCGAGGGCGGCGAGGGAGGCGAGGGCGGCGACGGCGGCGACGGCGGCGAGGGCGGCGAGGGCGGGCGAGGGCGGCGAGGGCGGCGAGGGCGGGAGGGGGCGAGGCGAGGGCGGCGAGGCGAGGCGGAGGGCGGCGAGGAGGGCGGCGAGGAGGGCGGCGAGGGCGGCGAGGGCGGCGAGGGCAACCTACAACGCAAGTATTTACCAGCGCGCTCTCGCGGTAGTTTTTCTTACGCTGCTAATTTATTAACGTGCAACGGGCGGTGGGGTGGGTCGGGCAGATGCAGGTTCTGCTTTCTCCCCGCGGAAAAGGAACAATCACGAGTCGTGTTAATACTTAAAGAAAACATGCATTAAGCACGCGCTTGCTACGCGATGTAAAGAAAGGCACGGAATATTTCATTTGCGTGTTACTGCCGTGACGGGAGTCAAAGATTGCGTTGCCGGGGATCTCCGTTCTCTTTGAAGGTTAATTAAAAAACCACCCGACGAAGCGTGGCCGCGGTCGTGGGGATAGAGAAGAAGGATGAAAAAGGCGGTGGGGGCGGCGCGGAGCGACAGTGGCGCGGCGCGGCGGAGCTCCGCACGGACGAAGATCCATCGCTGCCAGCGCCGCTGGCGCTAATTTTAAACTGCGGCGTCGTTGGTAATTAGGGAACGTGTTTCGACCGCGGCGGGCGCAGATTCATCTTCGTCCGCAGGCCGGAAGGGTGGGGAGGGGGGAGGATGCAGCCGTCCTTTGCCCGGTGGACGCTGACGGCGGGCGCCGTCCGCTTGCAGCCGTCTTGCGCGCGTCGACCAAGGACTGCACATGTTCACATCGATCCCCTTCGAACGGAGGCTTCAGATGGACAGTGAGAGGTGCCTAGGATCGGGAATTTCGATCTTACGTGCTGGATGGCGAGATCCGGCGCCGATCTACCGTCGGCTAGCGGGGTTTCCCCCTAACCAGGACTCTCCCACCAGTGTGGCACCGCCCCAGTCGGGACAAGCTCTAAGCTCCCGACCGGTCTCCCGGAATATGTGGTAGTGTAATACATGTTAGTGTTAGTGTGTGTGTTATGTAAGGGGAGAGCATAGGACAAGGAAGAGGAAGGACAGATCGTGCGCAGTTCGTGGCCCGTTTGTTAGGGTTCTGCTCCAGCATTCGCCTGGTGTTGATCGGAGAAACCACGGAAAACTACTGAGCAGAGCAGCTAACCGCTAGAATTCTCCTCCAGACAGCGACTGAATTCAACCTAGCTGAATAGCTAGTGTCAAAAATCCTGCCTCAGTCGAGACTCGCAACTAGGACCTCCGGTCAGAGGCAGTTGATGCACTGAGCTACCGCTCCCGGTGATCCGCTTTGGACGGAGGCTTCAGATGGTCAGTGAGAGGCGCTCCGGTCTGAGAATTTTGAGCAAAGATAATGATGTAAGCACCGAGCGAAGTGGATCAGTCTATACCACACTGGATTCGCAGTCGGGAGGTCTGATTTCGATTCCCGAGTCGGCCATCCTGCCCGGGGTTTTTCGTGGTTTCCCTCGGTCATAAGGCGAATGCTGGAGTGGTTAAAAAACCCAAAGAACACCTCCTACCAAATTCCAGTCCCTTCAACCCTCATCATCGCCCTTTTAGTTCATTCGTTATATAACAACAACAATAATAATAATAATAATAATAATATAACCATTAGGGAGAGCAATGGGAAACTATCCTGATTATGTCATCCCAAGAAAACTCATATTGTGAAGCCATCTAGATGGGTTACATAACTTCCGTCTTTGGAAGAATAGGACCAAAGAAGAAGAAAGATGTATGCGGGGAATAGAAATGGTGGTATGAAAGTTTGGTGAAGTGTATGGCGGGGTAGATGAAGAGCGGCAGTTTGAAATATTAATAATAATACATTTGTTTCAATTAACCTAGCTCTTTATAAACTATTGCATTGGATTTGTTGACAAATTTCGCTGTTTGTTGATGTGCCGAATTTAAGAAGACATTAGTTGTTCCTCTGAGTTATTATTTTCTGCCAATTGTTGTGCTGTTATTATTATTACTATAATATATTATTATTATATTACTATAATATATTATTATTATTATTATTATTATACTCTTATAGTAGTCTATTGCCATAGTAGTCTTATAATCTTGTCAATTAAGAGAAATTAAACAATGGATGCGAAACTAAATATTGGAGGAGGGATAAATGCAATTAGAAAGAAACGAAATAATGTCAGTTCGTTGAGGATTTTCCTCCTACTTTGGAAATATACTGTGCAAAATATTTCATTTATTGTTTAAATGTAAAAATGTAATTCGTACAATTTCTAATTTCCAACGATGTAGTGTGAGATGTTAAATCACCATCATGACTGCCACTAAGGTAAATAAAAATAAAGCAAGACACAATTCGAATTTTGATCGTTGATTAATGATGAATCATAAAATAAGGTAAATAAAAAGAAAACAAGACACAATTAAATGCCATATGAACATTGCCTAAAATGTTTACACACTTGTGAAAGTACCAAAACGTTTCTCTTCTTGAACATCAACAAGTGCCACTTTTGTATCGAAAGGTGTCGATTTCTCGAAGGATTCTCTCCGCCGAACAAAACTTGCGTCTCTGCCCAGTTACAGCAAAGAGCAGTGGCTCCTCCCCATGTTGAAGCTTTTCACAGGTCGACCTAGCGAAAACGCGAATCTACACCGCGAGTTTTAAACGAAAACTTTTCCAATTAACTCACTCGCCCATGCAACACCGGGAGCAATACGCGGAAATGTAAACGCAGGTACATGTTGGAAAAAATATTTTATCGCACAGAGACTTTTAATGAAAAATCAAATCGGTCTACCATCCACTGAGTTGACTTTCTGCATGTAATTGATTGGAAAGTTCTTTACCTTTTTATCAGTTCTCGAGCAGTTGCAAGAGAATTGGTAACAAGCCAAGTTATGAATTCGAAAGACAGGGGTTTATAAATTTTAGTTTCCTTCGCGTATAGGTTGAGAAATATCCACTTAATATTACATCATCATGATCAATCGTAATTATAATGTAACACGTGGTAAGTGACAAGATAGGATTTTACACATGCTTTATTATTTATTTCCAGAGGTGTGCCAACGATGTTTCTCGGGGGAGGGGGTTCAGTTACAGTGTTCAACAAAATTGGTTTCCTTGTAAGTACTTTTTCATTTATGCCAATTATAAACTAGAATTCACTGTTAAAATTTTATAAAGTCATGGCAGTACCACAACTGCTTTACGGATGTGAATCATGGACATTAAGAAAACAAGATAAAATGAAGATACAAGCCTCGGAAATGAAATTCCTCCGGAGAGTAAAACGCTGCAACGTATTGGACAAAATAAAAAACGAAGATATAAGGAAAGAACTTAATATATTTTCTATCAATGAAAAAGTAAATGAATACAGATCACGGTGGGTACAGCACTTAGGAAGAATGTCTCACGAAAGGATACCCCGACAAGCCTTCATGTACAGACCACGAGGAGGAAGGGACATTGGCCGTCCACGACAGAGATGGTGTAATGAAGCCGGAACAGGGAATTTCCCTAATCCGTGAAGTGAAGAAGAAGAAGAAGATAAACTAGAGTTAATATTCATAACGTTATCAATGAATTAAATATTGAATGAATTTTGTTAGTGTAGACAATTAGTAAATGTATATTTTTGAATATGTATCATTGGTTTCTATGGGGTTTCTATTTCACACAAATTTACGCAAAAATATATGTTGCTGATGTAGGAAAATAAAAAAACAAAAAAAAAATGAACTGCAATTTTTGAAAATTCGGAGATTTTTACGAAAATGAAACTCTCCTATTTTTAAGCGTTTTTACGTTATTCAAGGTCAAAGTGTAATCTAAAAATTTGGAGTCATTTATGAATTTTGAAAATAATGTTTAGACTTCTGGTAAAGAAATTAAATATCCGTTTCAAACTCGCAGGACCTGGAGATGGTTTAGATCAGTGTTGTTTCCTATCGATTTCGTTTTTCACTGTCGATTCAGGCAATTACACGCCTGGCGATAACATACATTCATAATACGAGCAGCTCCCAAACTTCTCAGATTGCACAGGCGAAATGTGAAGCGTGAGAATGAGTAAAACAAGGACATTGCTGTGGATTGCTGCTAGTCTACAACGTGCTTAAACACCTTTCTTTAAGTAAAATTAAAAATTAAAAAACTTCGATGTTTTTTTAACAAAATATCGATGTGAAGAAAACATGGAAACCGAAATATCGATGTTAATATATCGATGTTTCCGGTGAAAAACATCGATGTTTATTGCCAAACCTATCTCCATTACCGCACTGGCCCCACCTCTTCGGCCCACCTTGTCCCAGGCGCAATTACAACCCCGACAGGAATGCAAATCCCTCGCCGCCTGAACACGCAGCGGGTGTGACGTGTTGGGAGAAGCGACAATTGGGGAGAGAAATGGAAGTGAGACAGGAGGGGTGGAAGGAAAGGAAATGGGTGCACGGATGGGACGGATTGATTAATTGATTTTTCTGGTCTTTCCGGGAGCGTCAACTTGTTTGGTCATTAGTCCCGATAGTGTAGCGCATGTTTTTCTCCCGGTAGATGGCGGTGATCTTCCCCCGTTGGATGGCGAGATCCGGCGCCGACCTACCGTCGACTAGTGGGGTTTCCCCCTAACCAGGACTCTCCCACCAGCGGGGCACCGCTCCAGCCGGGACAAGCGCTAAGCTCCCGACCGGTCTCCCGGAATATATGGTAGTGTAGTGCATGATGGTGTGTGTGTGTAAGGGGGAGAGGATAGGACAAGGAAGAGGAACGACAGATCGCGCGCGGTCCGTGGCCCGTTTGTTAGGGTACGGCTCCGGCATTCGCCGCGTGCTGATCGGAGAATCCACGGAAAACTACGGATGGGACGGAGAGATGGCCTGGGGGAGGGGATGGGTGGGCGAGGGGTAGGTGGTAAGAAGGAACGGAGGTAAAAGGAGAGAGGGGAAGACAAAAGGAAGAAAATGGTGGTGAAGGGAGCGACTGAATGTAGGAGGGGTCAGGGCTATTGCAAAAGTCCCCTTGAGAGCTGCACGGCGTCACCCGCCAGCTAAGTAAACAGCGATATTTAATTTGAAACTGGCACGAAAGCTCCTAGGAAGGGAGTGTCTCACCCGTGGGAGACAGGTAGAATGAGCTGCCAAGTGATGTTCGCCTAAGCAGGCTTTTAAAGAAGATATAATGGTGAGAGTATTGCTAGGAAGTGCTGTTTTATTATGTCACGTATAACCATACCATGTGTACCATGTTTCTAGTAATAATGTTTTTAGTTTTTTTAAATAGGTTTTGTTTGATATCATAAAAGTGAATTTTACAAGTTCTTTTACGATTATATTCACATTCAATTTTCTATTTTGAACTAGAACTATAAATTCTGCAATATTTATTTGAGGAATGAATGGTGAATATATTTGTAAAAAAATATATTTCGTGGCCACCTTGAATTAAAGTTTTGAATGAAATAAAAGCCCAGAGTTACAGTTATTAGAGTGTTCATTTCAAGCGATTTCTGGCGCAAGTGTTCGTGAATATACGCATTGTTTCTCCTGTCAATTACATGAAACAGTTCTACAAACACAACACAAAGCTTCTTCCTATTACAAAGTCCCTTTTTGACACACAATTCTCTGTGTTTAAAAGCCTCGTAAACGAATGGTTCAAATAGATTGGATGATTACTCATTTTATGAAATGACATGTCTTTGTACATCGTGAATTTGCAAAGTAGCAAATTCATATATCAAACTCTAACTACTAAGCGAATGACAGTGAACATGTGATAATGACATATTAGTGAATATGATTTGTATAGTAGTAACTTTAAAAAGAGCACAAAGCTTGAATTGAACGAACAGAATGCGAGAGTTTCGGAAAACCAAGTGGTGCTAAAACAGCACGTACTTTCTCGCCCATATTTTCGCGCAAAATTACACGAAAAGTACTCAAATATTTGAAAAATTGTACATGACCTTATTTCAAAACCTGTCTTAAAGGGATAGATTTCATTAAGGAAAAGAATTGCCATCTTTAATATTGTAGTTGTAGGAAGACTTTTAAAAATATTTCAACTTTTGCCATTTTCGAAAAATTAGGGATTTAAAAAAACATGACACCAGCAGTGTTCTCTTAAACGTCCTTCATAGTATTCAACAACAAAATTTAATAAAAACGATAGAAGGGTTTTTTTGTTTGAAAATTGTCGCAGGAGTTTCTTGTAAAGTAGCCCCAAAATTATAATATGTGTTTCAAATTCAAGGGACTGCGACGATTGGGGAATATCGATTTTGGGGAAAATCTGCTGAACGGATTAGCCACAAGTGTTGTTCCCAGACGGACAGACAGATAGATATTTTGCCATTATTCGATTTTTCGGTATCAAGGACCCAAAACATGGATTTTGATTACACCACGTGTTAGATTATTTTTTCTAAATATAGTAACTGGGTTTATCCAGTTTTTTCATTAGCAGGGCCCTGTAAGGACTTTCTGTCGAAAATTCTGAGATTTTTCGCTCAGCATTATATAACATTCTCTCTACTCCGTAGCGGGAAAGTAAAATTATAATGTAGTTTTTGTAGTAAAGCTAGTAATACAATTTTCTTCAGGTGCCACCATCTATCGCAGCCCAAACCTTTTCTTTCAATATTTCCAATCTTCATTCTCTAACCCTCTAGCCATCATCATCAATTATTTTCCCCCTCTCAGTCCCTTTTAAGACTAACGTCAACTATATCTTCTTTCTACGTATAAGTATGTATTTTCATGCGTTCTTTGGCAGTCACTTATTGCTCAACTTCCTGGTGTGGGCATCTAGCCCATTTCAAAGGTTAATTTTTCAAGTTTCATTACGTTATTTTATTTTATAATGAAACAAATGGTCTAATGTTTTTTTTATAATCCTCCCTTCTCATATCATTTAAATGTATTATTAATTAGCACGAAGATTTCACTCCAAATTTTTATTCATCAAAAACTAATTAATAATTTACATGTTTCATTACACACTCTACTACAATGTATGTAAACTATTCTGAACTTTCTGTAAACATTAAATGTAATTATTTATTTATAAGGAAATAGAGGACGTTCATCTGCTCCAATATGCAGAGATTTGAAAGAATGTTTAATATTGAATGGAATATGTAACGTATTTATATTTTAAAATTAAATATTTAAATCGTGGTCTTTGATCGCGACCTCACGAATGCCTTTGATGGAGCCATCCAGAGTTCATCAGTCGGGCAACCGTGAGTCACGGGCGCTTGCTCCCTGCAAGGGCCGTTGACGCCCCACCTCTCCTTCACTGCGCGTTCCTCCCCTCACATCCCCGCCCTTCCCCGCCCACGCCCAGGCACTGTCAGGCCCGGTCGGAACCACCACGACCTCCCCCACCACACTCACGCCCGATCCGGCCCGACCCGCCTGTCCCGCCCTGTCCCGCCCTGTCCCGCCCTGTCCGCCCGCCCCCCTGTCCCGCCCTGTCCCGCCCTGTCCCGCCCTGTCCCGCCCTGTCCCGCCCTGTCCCGCCCTGTCCCGCCCTGTCCCGCCCTGTCCCGCCCTGTCCCGCCCTGTCCCGCCCTGTCCCGCCCTGTCCCGCCCTGTCCCTGCCCTGTCCCTGCCCTGTCCCGCCCTGTCCGCCCTGTCCCGCCCTGTCCCGCCCTGTCCCGCCCTGCCCGTGTCCCGCCCTGTCCGCCCTGTCCGCCCTGTCCCGCCCTGTCCCGCCCTGTCCCGCCCTGTCCGCCCGTCCCCTGTCCCGCCCTGTCCGCCCTGTCCCCCTGTCCCGCCCTGTCCCGCCCTGTCCTCACGCCCAGTCTGCCCGCCTCCCCTGCCCGCTCCGCCCGCCCCGCCCGCGCTGCCGCCCGCGCCCTTCCGCCTCGCCCCCGACCTACGGCCCCGCCCTGCCCTATCGCAGCAAGAAGAAGAATTTCCGCTCCGATAAAGAGGCGGCGGCGTCTCGTGCGCTTCACCGCCCGCGCGGCGTGGGCGTGGAGGGCGGGGCGGGGCAGCATTGCGGTAAAGCCAGATTTCCTTCGCGCCGATAGCCAGGGGCCATAACCCTTGCACGCGAGCACTTCCACGCTCCGCCTCGCCCCCCCCACCCGCGCCCACTCTGCTCCTCCTTTTCTCCTCCTTTCTTGGGAACTGGGAGTTCTTTCTTGCATGATTTGGTGTGGTACTTGTTTTTTGATTGATTAATTGACATTTTCGTGTTTCCGGGCGCGTCAACTGCTTTGGTCAGTAGTCCTGTAAGTGTAATGCATGTTTTTTTCCTCGGGAGAAAGCAGTGGTCTTCCCCCGCCGGATGGCGAGATCGTCGGCTAGTGGAGTTTCCCCCTAACCAGGACTCTCCCACCAGCGGGGCACCGCCCCAGCCGGGACAAGCTCTAAGCTCCCGACCGGTCTCCCGAAATATGTGGTAGTGTAGTGCATGTGAGTGTAAGTATGTGTGTGTAAGGGGAGAGGATAGGACAAGGAAGAGGATGAAAATATCGTGTGCGGTCCGTGACCCGTTTGTTAGGGTACTGCTCCGGCATTCGCCTTGTGTTGATCGGAGAAACTACGGAAAACTACCGATCAGAGCAGCCGATTGCTAAAATTCTCCTCCAGACAGCGACTGAATTCGACCTACCTGAATAGCTAGTGTGGAAAATCCTGCCGCCGTCAGGACTCGAACCTAGCACTTCCCGGTCAGGAGCGCTGCAGTGACATCAGTTGATGCACTGAGCTACCGCTCTCGGTTTCAACCTGAATGAACATCATAATTTTATTAATAATTCTATATGAACATATGTGCTAAGTTATACAAAAAGTAAGTTGTATATTAAAACATTAAAATGTGAAAAGTTACAAGGTGAAGATCACTTCTAATTAAATCCACACATTGTTCCCAGAAATAATTCACAAATTACGTAATTACCGAAGTAAAATTGATTCGCGCGTAAATAGTCGTAATTCTACGCGTTGACCCGTTTCTTATACACAAGGCTCCGGGTAGCGTGTTGCATCTTTCGCGCTAACCGGAAAAGACGGCCAGGCGGGCTTGCGGAGTCTCCGGAAGCTGCCGGGGGATTCAGCGGCACATGTTTCTCCCCCACGTGACCTTTGCTCCCCGCCCCGCCCCGCCCCGCCCCACCTCGCTACCTCCCATCGCCCACTCTGCCAAGGGCTCCGCGCAGCTCTACCTCTATATGAATACAAACGTTGCTCCATATCTCCAGTTAATAAGTTGGCGCAACTTGTGAAATTTTCGCTTAATATACGCCCGGGGAGATATTTCGGAATGCACCTTACATAGGTTGTAAAGAGCTAATTGGCTATGCTGAATGTGATTAGCCAATTTGAATGTGCGACGCCTGAGCGCGTTCAGACAGGCACGGGTTTAGGGGCTTTGGCACGGCGGCGACCGCGCCGCCGCCCCGCCCCCGCCCCCGTCTCCGCCCCCGCCGCCGCCGCCTTCATGACCTCCCCTTTCCCCTTGGGGGAGAAGGTGAAATAGGGAAACTGGTAACAAAGTGCCAGACCGCTTGGAGCTTTCATAGTTTGAATAGAATGCGTTGATTGGTGAATCGCTTTGGCATGTTTATTCATATCAGTGTTGGCAGATCGTACCATAATTTGTGGAATCTTACATCTCTAAATATAATTGTATCGAAATTGTACCATAATCTTTAAAATTTCTTTTAAAAATTA
Source organism: Teleogryllus oceanicus (assembly GCA_964035755.1). Lineage (NCBI taxonomy): Eukaryota > Metazoa > Arthropoda > Insecta > Orthoptera > Gryllidae > Teleogryllus > Teleogryllus oceanicus. Next base: position 999,642 of record CAXIVR010000012.1, read on the forward strand.
TTTATTAGTAAGATATTTCTTTCTTTTTCTTAATATGAAGTGTACGTTTTACTTTTCCCTCCCACTTACTTTAACATGCAAGTGATTTATCGTTCACCTCTCACACAAGTGTGACTCAGAAATCTAATGTGGAAACATCACACAAATTTCTCTCTCTCTCTCTTTCTGTATATATATATTGCGACCCACCCCTCCGCCGGCTAGCTCAGAATGGGTTTTCAAGGTGGGCGCAAAATAAAAAAATACAATTAGAATAGCGGGGATCAGGGTCATGTGGGCCGTTGTGGATTGAATGCATTTACACAGAAACTCAAGTCGAATCACTTTCCACTTACTTAAGTATATTCTAATTAAATTGCTGTTACAGTCAATGAACATAAAACACTTTACATATACAAGAATTTTGTCTTGCTGAAAAAAAGAAAACAACTTACACTCTCAATAATTAACTACACTGTTTCCTTTCTCTCATTTAAATCAATTTCAAAGAATACTTAAAACTTTGCCTAATCATTCCAGTCGTAAATTCCCTAGTTGCAACTTTACAATTAGCTAAGTTTTTCTTGAAAGAAAAGATTGATTCTATTTTTTACAGAATATCGGTATAAAGAACCTGTACTAATACTTTCTTTCCGAAACAAATTATTCCTTCTAATATCTACAAATTGTTCAAGTTGGCACGACCTTACTGTGTCTTTTCACGGCGTAGAGAAATCTACGGCGTCGACTCTTCCAGTCGCTCGATGTCCTTGTCCTTGCAGCTCGGTCGGGAGCAAAGCCGCCCCTCTGCAGAACCGCACGGTCGCCCCTTTCCAGTACCGTTGTTCAACTCACGATGTGGCCTCCGTCTCGTTTTCCGTTGATACTCTTTTCGTATTCTTTTATAGAATGTAACTAGCTTTTAATTCCATATTTAAAGGAATCTACAATACGACAACTGAGTCTATCGTATAAGAAGAATAAATATAAAAATAAAAAAAACTGCAAAGAAAAGAAATGAATGGCCTCGTTAGTTTCATGCTATTCACACTCCTCTCTCTTACAAAGATTTTAAATGCGTCACTTATACTTTCATCCTTTTCCTGATGAATTGTTTTAATGCCTTGTAATACGATAATTACCTCCTCGAATGTCTTGAAGAGTTTTTATCGTAGATGCAGTCCTGAAGTCCGTAGCAGTACGAGGTGCCGCCTTCTCGTGATCGGTAGGTCCTCACTCTCCAGCTGTTACTTCAGAAAAGAAAGCTTTCTTTCTCCCGACTCTCGGTGTCGCATACTCTACCGAGACGCTCCCTTACGGATATAGTTCGTAGTTTTCATTTTCGGATTGTATTCATGCGCGTTGGCGCGCGTTCAAACAGCTCATCTTATTCTTGAATATTGATGTGCTCCGTTTTCCGAGACCTCGGCAAACGGATGGTCACAATATATATATATATATATATATATATATATATATATATATATATTGATATATAGGACTTACCTTTATATCTCTTTTCAGCTATAGAGCTGAAATCTCTTGATGAAAGCGTTCCCCATGTTCATCGCTAACTGCGCCAAGATTTTCCGGGAAGAAATCTAGGTGCGAGTGCAGGAAATGTATTTTTAAGGACATATTACAGCCCAAATTTTTATAAGGTGTTATAAGATCATTGACAATATCACGGTAATTTTCTGCCCGTCAATTTCTGCTTGAATCTGAGCTCTCTTAATCTAATGTTCACATGTTCTGGAGGCTTTGATATGGGCAATTCTTCGCTGTGTGGAACGGGTCTCATTGCAGATTGCAAGTCAGGGTACACCACTGTATGTTTTGATTTTGACGTAATCCCTTTAAAGTTTGTTAAGCAGAAATATCAGTTAGAGGAGTGATCTTTGGGTTCCCTCCAAATCATAGGGATAGCAAATGACATGTGGCGTGTACCATTCTTCCATGCAGTTAGAAACCTACTACATGATAAACAACAGATATGTGGGGCCAGGTCCTTGTTTGGTCCCCCCACGTTACACCCAAAATGAAGTTCATAACACTTTTTTACTAATGGAGTAAGGTTTCGCCTTTGGGACTTCAGTGTCACTTCACCACATATATAACAAAAGTTGTTATAACAAACTCTAGGCATTTCGTAACTTACAACGAAGTAAAATCGAGACACAAAGCACTCACAATTAGTGTTTATTGGTTCACTGCTGTCTCACAACATACATCGTTCCAATTAATACGTGCTACCCTACATCATGTTTGTGCCTGTCTGTGTAGGTTTGAACTTGCACAACAGTAGCAATGGTACAATTTGAGTTAGCAGATTTAGTTCCATCACATTTATAATGCTTGAAGAGTTTTATTTTACAATTAAAAAATGGTTGTTTATTTAAAAAAATTAAAACCATTAATTGAAATTTAAAAAATGAAATTAAAAAAACTGTGGGTGATGGATAAATTACGAACACATATTTGAAAACACAAAAAAACCTGCATTAAGTACAACTATTGGTACTAATGAGAAGAAATCATGTTGACCAGTGTTATTCAAGGTATTGCAGAAATATCGATGTACCATATTAAATAATTTTGAAACCAATGAGTGTCCAACTGGCACTCTTTCCGGTGTCTGTGCCTCACCGGGAATTGCACCACGCTCTTGGCTGTCTTAATGAATTTAGTTATTTCACCCTTTGGCCCTTGAAATTAACACAAGGAAGATACAACCATTTGGTTGAGCAACCAGGTAGCTGTCGCTGTCGCGGTGCGCGGGACGGAAAGAATCTCAGAGGATTACCCATAATCAGTCTTCGTCTACCTCATTGAAACATTGTTTTATGATTTTCACTCGTTATTAAAAGTACACAATTTCAGTCAATTAATGGCGATATTCAATGCATTGTATATCAATGTAATACTTGTGCTAGGAATAAACCCGCATTGGACGGAGTCCAACGCGAGAGTACTTATGCTAGGAATGGGCCCACGATTGACGGAAATAATTCGCAAAAGTTTTAAATATGGTTTGCAATCAATTATTTTTTTCATGGTGTATCCCTAATTATCTATGCATCTATTTTAATGAAAAAATGCTGTATTTATATTAATTAAGAAAACTTCTTAATGGGTCCGATAGACAGAGTCCAACGCGCGAGTACTGGTGCCAGGAATGGGCCCACGTTGGATTCAGTCCAACACGCGAGTACTGGTGCTAGGAATGGGCCCACGTTGGACGGAGACAAACGCGCGAGTACTGGTTCTGGGAATGGGCCTACGTTGGACTGAGTCCAACGCGCGAGTACTGGTGCTACGAATAGGCAAACGTTGGACAGAGTCCAACGCGCTAATACTGGAATTCGCTACGTTGCACAGTGGTCTATTTTCAATATTTAGGGGGACATTGCTCTTTTTGAACTGAAATCAACTGTATAATAGTTTTTTTTGTTAATTGTATATAATTTTGAAATCTTTATCACTCTTAACTGCTGTTCTATAATATGCAAAAGATATTCGAATCGTTTTTCTGCATATTATTGCGTACAAACAAGGATATACATATATTCTATAATTAAACGAATTGTAAAGAGTATAACCTGTATTTTACGAAAGAAAATAAGTGATAAATACATACCCAAACGATTTATATATCAAAATCACTGCCTGAAGTATCTTCCAAGTCTTCTTCATTCTGGCTTTGGAATGAATCATCTGAATGCTGGTGAACTCGTGACAATTCTCGTGAATGTGTAAGGACTTTTAAGAGATTGATGACGGGCTGTGGCAATTGATTTATTTTTCTTTTAGGTAAATTTCTTATGCTAGATATCACTGGATCAGAAGATATCAAGAGAGCATGGAGAAGGTCTTCGATGTTTCGTTGCCTGTTATTTTTGCGAGTATTGTGCTCGCGAGAGTAGCGACATTCTTTATGTCTTGTTTCTAATGTTTCTCGCTTAATTGTCCTATAGGAAGCAAAAGTGTGACCATGACGTCAGCACCGTAAATTAGAATTTTGTGGACACTCGCTGGCATTTTGAACCACCCATACTGTTCCACAAACAGTTGAATGACAGGAACTTCCATCAAAACCCCATTTGTAAATAATTTCGAAAGAGGAAGTTTCATGCTTACTAACAACTCTGCTGAGAACTTCGTGTTGAGCTATGGATAAACGATGTGCTGTGTGGTCAAGTAGGCTTTTCAATTTAACCTCGCCTTTTGTTTCGGAAATAAATATGTCTTTGGGGTAGCACTGCTCTTTAACTTTCAGTAATTTGTTGTAGGCCGGATATATATCACAATTTCTTTCTTTTGCACCTTTTCGTATCTGAATATATTGTGCTTTACTCAATTTGGCGTCTATAATCAGAGCCAGGGCTTCTTCTGGAGTGTAAGGGTCAAAATGTTTCTTTTGTATATTAATTTTTTTCATTGTCCTCAACGAACGAGGGCTTGGAATTGTAGCCTTTTTATAACATGAGCAACATTTCGTTTGCCTTGTTTTCTGAAGACTGTATCGCAAAAGCTAGTTCTTCAGGACTGTGGCCCTCAACTAATTTTCTTGTGGGCCTTCTCTTGTTCTGGTGCTCAACGTATCAAATTCTCTTTGATGATGTGTCGTGATATTCGTGGTCGTATATCAGGTCGAAGAAAGATCATTTCTTCTTCTAACAGTCTTTATTTTCTTTCGAAAATGTTTCCTTCCGCTTTCCGCTTGCTTTCAAACAATTTACAATTGAGATAGTAAAAAAATCTAATTTTATTGATAATACCGACTTCTGTAACATTCTGAACTCTCAACATTATCAAATCAACTACCTTCTTTCTCACATTTATTTGCCTGAGACAGAAGACCTTCGTGCGAAAGGTATCCAAACAGTTCCGGACGCGTCACTCCCAGTCGCGCACCTTCCGACAAATAAAACTAAATAACACAATTTCCGCAAATCTCCGCACATTAAAATTAGTCTCGTTTTAAAGGTAGATAAATACTCTACATCATATAAAAAATTGGTCATGTTACAACGAGGTCCTTTTTTGTTCTACTCCAATGAATTTCGACTACGAGTTATACACCTTCATTTTTCCCCCGTTTTTTAATAAAATACATTTTATACTTCTAAAACGATAAACACGTATTAAAATTAATATATAACGTATCTGAAGAACCAGATTCCATGATGGGATAAAAAGTTTCTCACAGGAATATAACACGCACGTACTAGAACACCTCGAACACAGCCTACCGAGCGACCTCCAAACAAGACTGAGCGCGTTCTGTGTCTTTCGCTTCGTTTCATGAATCCTCATCGCTCTACGCTTCATAGAATATGGTCTATTCATACTTTTTCGAACAATTCAAGATTCTGTTCACACTCCTGAATCGATACATTGAGGATTCAACAACTTTGGTTTCAAGGCAAATGTCCCCGTAAATGAGCAAAATAGACGGTGTGTGCGTTGGACTGAGTCCAACGAGCCAGTGCTGGTGCTAAAAATGGGCCCACGTTGGACAGAGTCAAACGCGCGAGTACTGGTGCAAGGAATGGGCCCACGTTGGACTGAGTCAACGCGCGAGTACTGGTGCTAGGAATGGGCCAACGTTGGCCTGACACCAACGAGCAAGTACTGGTTCTAGGAATGGGCACACGTTGGACTGAGTCCAACGCGCGAGTACTGGTGCAATAAAGAGGCCCACGTAGGACTGAGTCCAACGGGCGAGTACTGGTGCTAGGAATCTGCCAAATCTGCCAACGTTGAACAGAGTCCAACGCGCGAGTACTGGTGCTAGTAAGGAGCCACGTTGGACTGAGTCCAACGCGCGAGTAGTGGTGATAGGAATGAGACAACGATGGACAGAGTCCAACGCGCGAGTACTGGTTCTAGGCGAGTACTGGTGCTAGGAAGGGGCCCCCGATGAACTGAGTACAACGCGGTAGTACTTGTGCTAGGAATGGGCCCACGTTGGACTGAGTCAAACGCGCGTGTACTGGTGCTGGAAATCGGCCCACGTTGGACTGAGTCCATGCGTGAGTTCTTTTGATAGGAAAGGGCATACGACTGACGGAAGTAATTCGTAAAACTTAAAATGTGGTTTGCAATCATTTAATTTTCTTTTCATGGGTATTTCTTTTTATATATGCGTAAATTGTAAAGGACAATGTATTAATTATATTAATTAAGAAAACCTAATGGTTGCGGACTACTTTTGGACGGAGCCCAACGCGCGAGTATTTGTGCTAGGAATTAGCCCACGTTGGGCAGAGGCAAACACGCGAGTACTTGTGTTAGGAATGGGCCCACGACTGATAGAAGTAATTCGTAAAAGTTTGAAATATGGTTTGCAATCATTTAAGTTGGAGGTGCTGTATCAAGTCTTTTGGCCCACTGTGCGTTCCTCGCCATTGCGTTCTTTGCCAGCCGTTGCCAGCCCCATCACTAGGCCCGCAGCGAGCTCACAGGTGCGCTGGTCCTGGAGCCCTGGATTAAGTGGCGCCCCAGCGTGGCGTCTGGCGCCGGCGCCCTGAGCCCTTGAGTTTTCGGCCTCGCCCCTGCGCTTTCCCCATTGGCGGAGGGCCCGGCACCGTGCGATTATTTCGAGGTGCGAGCAAAATGAGGGCACTTACTTCTGGTTGCCCAAACTTTTGTTTGGTTTATTGATTTTTTTCGAGTTTCCGGGCGCGTCAACTGCTCTGCTCATTATTCCCGTAAGTGTACTGCATTCTATTTTGTCTTGAGATGACGGTGATCTTGCCCAGCTGGATGGCGAGATCCGGTGCCAACCTACCGTCGTCTAGTGGGGTTTCCCCCTAACGAGAACTTTTCCACCTGCGGGGCACCGCCCCAGCCGGGACAAGCTCTAAGCTCCTGACAGGTCTCTTGGATTATGTGGTAGAGTAGTGCATGTTAGCGCGTGTGTGTGTGTGTGTGTGTGTGTGTGTGTAGGAGGGGAGGATAGGACAAAGAATGGGAAGGAGAGATCGCGCGCGGTCCGTGGCCAGTTTAGTAGGGTACTACTCCGGCATTGATAGGAGAAACCACAGAAAACTACCAATCAGAGCAGCCGGCCGCTAGAATTCCCTTCCAGACAGTGGTTGAATTCGACCTAACTGAAAAGCTAGTGTCGAAAATCCTGCTGCCGTCAGGACTTGAACCCAGGACCTACTGGTCAGTGGCACTGCAAAGTCTTCAGTTGGTGCGGGTCGCTCGCGGATAGATAATTTGTGTAATTGGAACTTGTAATTTTTCATGAGATTGAGGAACGTTGACTCTGAATAATTTACAGTGTGTTAAAAGTATAACTTGTTATTTTTCGCGAGGGAGGCCTATTAATTATCGAACTGATAGAATTTTGAACATTCACGAACTATTTGGACTTTAACTATTTTTAAAACACGTAAGAATTAGAACTTATGAAAAGCTCGGAAATATTCTGGACAAGTAATTGATTTGTGGAACTTTAAAACGTTTCCGTTGTGAAATCGTAAAGAACTGGGTATTATTTTTAAGTTTAATCGAAGTAGAATTACGAATATTTGAAGTAGTGCGGATCAGTGGCTCGGCAACGTTCGCGTGGAAGAACAAGAGAGAAGAACGCGGTACTTCGACTCTGGAATTCGCATCACCGGGGAGAAGAGAAGATGGTCCTTCGTGGCGACGTCGAACAAGAGCGCGCGAAGTATAGTGCAGTATAAAGGTTCGAACAAGGTCATGACCAAAGGACAGGTGTTTATTTAAAAAAAATTCATTCCAATAAGCAATAAATCCTAAGTTTCTGTTTGAAAGAAAAAAAAACGATTTTCATTGGCCAATTCGATATATGGATGGATGGCAGATCGAGTAATCGGCTATCAATAGTTAATAGCGATTATTTTAGACGCAACCGAGCAGGATAGCGATCAGTAATATGACAATTCTAAAATCTCGAAAATATTTGCTTTTCAAAAATTCCTCCTTTTTATTAACGACATTCAGTAAATTGATTATATAATTCACGCGAGATATTTCCTTCCTCCTCCTTGTCATATCCTCACCCCATAGTTATAGACACTTACACATACATGAAATACACTACCACCACCTCGGGAGAGCAATCGGGAACTTAGAACTTGTCCCAACAGGGGCGGTGCCCCGCTGGTAGGAGACACCTGAATGGGAAAAACACCCACAAGCTGACGTGGATGTTGAAGCCAGATCCCACCACCCACTTGACGGACCTCAGGAGTAAACGCGCCCTGAATCACTAATTAATCAATTAATCATTCAATCAATTAATCGACCAACTAATTAATCAATTAATCAATCATTCAATCGGACGTGTCAAATTCTACGCAATGAATGGAACCAAATCTATCCAAAAGAAATATAAAACTTTGATTTATATTCAAATATGTATTGTACTATTTTCACTGGTTTTATAAAGTCATTCTCAAGATATATTATAAAATATATTAATTTATTACATTAATATATTTCTATCATGAAGTTTTAATATGTTCTAGTATATCTTTAATAATTAATATTTCATATGAAAGTTCCATTGTACAGAAAATCTACATATTTAGTTGTTAAATTCAAAGCAATCAAACGCAACTGGATATGAATTACTAAATACTCTGACATTTTTAAGCAAAATTTCATTATGAAACCTTTGACAGGAAACAAAATTTCATCCATTTAACCAAATCTAATGGTTTATTGTACGTCGACATTTACATGCAGTCATACGCTTCCAATTACCATTTAAATACAATGGACACATATCTTTACGTGACGAGTGGATATGACATAGTGTTCCAAACTTGTTTGCTATAAAATAAAAAAAATGTATTAATTAATTATAGTTTCATCATTACATTATAATACAAGAGCGCTAATTCCAAAGCATTCCAAACAACAACCAATAACTGGGGAGAGATGTAAATTAGATGCCCCATACAAGAAAAGAATGCTCACCATTTGCGAGAATTCAAAACTACTGTTTTATTTATGATTCATGTGAGAGCTGATTAATATTCCTGATATTAATATAATTACGTTTACTGCATATTATATCTCGAGTAATCGAAAACGTCTGTATAACAGAAAGAAGAAATAACATTCATTTGCAACATAATTTCACCACAAAATGGTGAAGCACACATATCTCTCTTGTGATCAATCATTTGAATCATAAAACATAGTATCATGTATATGTAATGCAATTCATTTATTTGGCTCCAACCGACCGGGAGCGGTAGCTCAGTGCATCAACTGATGCCACTGCAACGCCTCTGACCGGGAGGTCCTAGGTTCGAGTCCTGACGACTGCAGGATTTTCGACACTAGCGTTTCAGCTAGGTCGAATTCAGTCGCTGTCTGGAGGAGAATTCTAGCGGCCGCCTGCTCTGATCGGCAGTTTTGCGTGGTTTCTCCCATCAACACCAGGCGAATGCCGGAGCAGTACCTTACCAAACAAGCCACGGACCGCGCGCGATCTTTTCTTCCTCATCCTTGTCCTATCCTCTCCCCTTACACACACACACACTTACACTAACATGCATTACACTACCACATATTCCGGGAGGCCGGTCGGGAGCTTAGAGCTTGTCCCGGCTGGGGCTGTGCCCCTCTGGTGGGAGAGTCCAGGTTAGGGGGAAACCTCGCTAGCCGACGGTAGGTCGGCGCCGGATCTCGCCACTCAGAGGGGAAACATCACCGCGCATACCCCGAGAAAAATCATGCACTACACTAACGGAACTAATGACCAAAGCAGTTGACGCGCCTGGAAACACGAAAAAAACAAACCAACCGAAAAAGCATGCGCTGAAGACGATTGGAATGTGACAGCTACTCCCCGTCTCGAGTGTTGGTTTGATTAACTGATTATTTTGTGATTTGGACGCGTCTACTATTATTATCATTAGTCTTCAAAGAGTAGAGCAATTATCACGAGGGGTGGCGGTATTCTTCCCCCCCCCCCGTTTGATGGTGTGATTCCGGCTACATATTACACGTCAAATTGCGGGGGATTTCCCCATCCAATTACGTGCCCCAGCAGGACATCACCCAAGCCGCGACAAGCTCTTAAGCTCTAGACTAGTCTCTCGACATATGAGGGAGTGTAGTGCATGAAAATGTGTGTGTACATGAGGGTTTATTGTAGGAAAATAAAGAGAATGTAAAGATCGCTCGCGCTTCGTGGCTCCTTTCGTTAGGGTACTGCTTCTGCCTCGTATCGGTCAGAGAAACCACGGAAAACTACCGATCAGACAGGTAGGCCGATAGAATTCTCCATAAAGCGGCTGAGTACCACGTAGATATCAATCTAGAGGCGAAAAACTTACGACCATCAGAGATCGAACCCTAGGACGTCTGGATAGAGGCACTGCAGTGATATAAGTTGTGGCCCTGGACCATCTCAGCCAGTGTTGTTGATTTTTGGATAAACATGTAATTAAAATTAAAAGCTAATAATTTGTTATCGTTGATGCAAAAAGTATTGCAAGTCACCAAAGCGCACTTCTCACAAATGAAATGTTAACTGCGGTTGAATGTATATTATAAATTTGAAGAATATTTCACCTCCATATTTATTTCTGAGCTTCTCATGCAGCATTTCATCTTCTACAAATCTGCTGCATCTTTTATTTGTTATAGTTCGGAATTCAAATACAATAAATATTTTATAATACTAATTACGAATATTTAACATTACATATTACATAACATATAATTACATAACATTCTAAACCTTTGGGTTACCAGCATTCTAAACTGTTGTAATGTTTCATGTTTCTTGCGTAGATAATGTTTGTTAACTGTTTACTATCTCATTATGAAGTAAAGAGTAAGTTATGTAATGCAGCGAGAAAAAACGGCGAATTTTCACCTTGAAAACTCTTATTACAGATTCCTAGTAACGAAAATGTGAATAAACCCATTTACTAATTTTAGAAAAAAATCATCTAACACTTGGTGTATCCAGAATCCATATTTTGTAACCGAAAAATCAAAGTCATTTGATTTTTTGGTTACAAAATTTTAAAATATTTTAATTCTGAGAGGGGTACTTTACATGAAGCCCTGGGACTTTTTCAAAATTTTAAAAAACATAGCTCCAATGTTTTTGATTAAAATTTTGTTGTTGAATAGTGAGATGGACGTTTAAGAGAATAGCGCAGGTCTCATGTTTGTTAAAAATATTAGTTAATTTTTTGAAAATTGGAAAATTGGAAAATTTTTTCGGGGTCTTCTTACAACTAAAATATTAGAGACAGCTATTTTTCCCTTTATGAAATCTGTTTGTTATAGATAGATTTTGAAATAAGGTGATGTGATTTTTCGAAAATTTGAGTACATTTTGCGTATTTTTACGTGAAAATACGGGCGAAAAAGTACATGTTTTTTTCTTTTTATTTCCACAGACCAGCATAACTGCTTTACAGGGATTGTTTACATTTAAGTAACAAATCAAAATACAAATATATAATAGTAAATAACTAACAGCGAAATTCATTTTATTCGACATTGGAACAAAAGGTTGCATTTATAAAATACATTTATTCTTTAGATAAATAGAAATAAGGGAAGCCCAACAGGTTCCTCATTATTGTTTGTTGTTTCCAAGTAAAATTGAAGTTTATTCCATGCATTGTTCATCCTAATTTTGAAGAATTTATGGGGAGTCAGTAAATTGTATTAAATATTTGTCATATGGAAATCTGTTTTTGATTCGGGATGTTGTTGCTGATGACTGAAGTTCGTAATGGTCACTTGCTGATATATTATATAAATTTTTTAAGAAGGAATGTGAACGTTTAACTTGACGGTTAGTTTCTATTTTTAATTCTGAGTGTAGTTGAGTGATTCTAATAAACCAGGGGGCATTTACAGCCATACGTAGAATTTTTTTTGGAATGTTTGTATTTTCTTTATATTAGTAGCAAAGGTGTTGTACACCACAATCGGCATGCATGCGTTATAATGGGAAAAACTATTGCTTTGTAAAGGACTAGTGTACATTCTCTTTTGAGGGCAAGTTTTCTGTTAGTTAACGGGTACGTTTATATAGTCTTCTGTTAGCTTGCATGATTTTGTCATTTAATGATAAGTGTATGTTATTCTTGTATCTATTAATACTCCAAGATATTTAAGTTTGTTTTTTAGTAACCAGTCGAGTGTTTTATTAATGGTTTTAGAGGTATGGGAATAGTGGTTATTGGGCATAGTGTAAATATTTTTGCTAAACATATGTTGGGGTTTAATTTTATCTTCCATTTGTCTGCCCATCGTAATAATTTGTTTAGTTCTTCTTGTAGATTTTCTGTAGCTGTTTGTAAACATTTGTTGGAAGTTAATATTGCCTGTATCAAAAATTGTAGTGTTTTCAGTTGTTGAAAAATCTGTTGTGAATATGTTAAACAAAGTTTTGCTGATAGCGGGTTGCCTTATGGTACACCTATTGTGATTTTTTTTGTGTGAAGTATGTTAAATTTATTCTCACTGAAAAAAACTCTTTCTTTTAAGTAGCTTTGTATTATTTTCTTTAGGTAAATGGGTAGGCCTGATTCTTGTAATTTAAATATCAATCCCTCGTGCCAAAGTCTGTCAAATGCTTGACTTAAGTCCAAGAATACTGCTAGAGAATCCTTTTTATGTTCGAAATTCTTTTATATTAGTTCTGCGATTCTTAAAATTTGTGTGTTGTGAAGTGTTTCCCTTTAAATACAAATTGGAAAAATATTATTTATTATTTTCGTTGAATTAGTTTCTCCATTACTTCGGCTCTGATGGGGATCAGACTATATCTGTTTTCATCTATCAGACTATGTCTATAGTTTTCTGTGAATGCTGGGTTTCTACCTGGTTTTGGTATTGGGATTATTATCGGGATTATTATATGATTTTGTCTATGTGACGTTGCACTAGTATTGAAATATCATTGTTCGTAGTGATGTTTTGCCGCAATGCTGCAAAAACATCTTGAGCTACGCCTAGTCAAAAGAATTATCGATCGCATCGGCACTGATAAAACTCTGATTCAGGCACTGATAACTGCACCAGCGACTCGGAACTAGGTTACATCCGTCTCGCTCGGTGGTTGAGAGCAAACTAATAAAACGTATATGCTGTCTTAGTACCACTAGTATATGTCGGGTTTCGAAGATTTCATTTTCTCTAATTTATAAACTATGTAAGAAAATGACAGATATATTTGTATCTTTTAAAGTATCCTCTATCCGTTTGCTCTTGTATTTTCTTCTATGGGAACCAAAGAAGAATTTCCTTTTTCTCTCTAGCCTCCCTGGGTTATTGTTTTACTAACAATTAGTAAATGATGTTTAAAATTGATTCTATATTAATCAAATCTCACCAATGATTTTCCTGCAAGAATCAAAAAGTATGTCTTTATTTTCATTTAAATATCCTTGAAAAGGTTTCCCTGAGAGAAATATGGCATGGCGTAATGGAAAATTACGTTATGTAGTAAATCGTTTCCCATTAATTCGAATAGTATGAACAGAATTATAGAATCAATAATTGTACAGTTTTAATGTCGTATAAAAAATCACTACTTTCTGTCTGAGTTCTGTAGTTAAAATTTTCAATAAAATGAACATGTAATCCCAATAGAAAAGCGAAACACTTGCGGGAAGACTCATTGAAAAATTCTCATTTCAACAGTCGACCGACAAGATAATCTATGAACGTATCTGCAATGCATTGGACGCATCATTGACGATTGTTGCGGAGTTACCATGATATGATGGTGACTATTAAGCATTCAAACTTTCTTTTCTACCAACATTTCCAATAAAAACTGTAGTTCTCGCTGCGCATTATTCAATGCATCACCTTGACAGGAATATTTTAATGAGCCGTAGAAGAATGAGCAGATCTCATAAATTGTTAAAAAATTGGAATGCTTTCAATAAGAAAGCAAATTATATTGTACCACCACCACTAGCCAACAAAGCATTTATTAGCTACATCAAATAAGTATTTGTCTCAGGAGTCACCGCATCATCAATTTGAATTTGCAATTTCTCTTTACATTATATTAACTTTTGCAGCTATCAAAGATTAAATTGCAAGCATTTTACAAGTCAGAGCATACTGGAGCCCTTCTCTATGAATGAAAGAAAATAAAGTTAAAGACAGAAAAATGTTTCGGTTTCATTCGGCATCCAGGTTCTTATTTACAAGGAGATTCAAATATAAATATTTTGAACCTGAAAGAACAATCTTTGTTAGCATTTTACAACTAGTAATTTAACACCAAAACGCACTACTTAAAGCATTTTCACTTTTCACTACTTAAGGTTTTAAAAAATATTCACATAAAGGTTAAAGTTTTTATATAATACACTTATACATACTTATGGTATCTTCGAGGAAACGTTCTTGTTTCGCAGAAGATTTTCATCGAGAAGGACAAGTTGCAGAATTATATTTTCGAAGGTAGACAAACGAGTAGGAAATGTTCTGAGCATCCGAAACCTTGGGGTAATAGTATATCCATTTATAGCGATTCGTTAATCTCACTGTGAAGTATGACTGACTGAAACACTGGTCGCACCAGACTGAGACTCACTTTCGACGAGTGAGGAAAGTTCACAAATACTTCCTGGTGACGAACTGGAAGTGAGGATGGGAGAAGATTGTTCCGTAGACACTTATAGCATTTCATGAATATTACAAGTATTTCCAAAACGTGTTATGGAAACAATACTTTATCCGATGAACTACTCAATCGACATCAGAAAATAAGGTGTTAATTGAAGTTTCCAATCACTGCGCGTGTAACTTACACATTTGTATTTGCAAAAGAAATGTTAATAATATATTTTAAAAAATTCTTGAACGTCGAGATCATGAACATTCTCGCGGAGACATAAGTAACCATTAGTGGTGGTACCATGGAAATGAAGTCAGCGTTTGTTCACTGTGTGAGATAGTGCAGTTTGGGGCACTGTCCAAGGTTCGAGTCCTGACGGCCCGGGAGACCCGTCGGGAGCTTAGAGCTTGTCCCGGCTGGGGCGGTGCCCGCTGGTGGGAGAGTCCTGGTTAGGGGGAAACCCCATAGCCGACGGTAGGTCGGCGCCGGATCTCGCCATCCAGCGGGGAAGATCACCGCCGTCTCCCGAGAAAAAACGTGCACTACACTAACGGGACTAATGACCGAAGCAGTTGACGCGCCCGGAAACACGAAAAAATCAATCAATCAATTAATCAATCACTGTGGAAAGGAGTAAGGTGGTTACAGACAGTTCGGCGAAAGGCACCTTAGGGCAGGGATACACTTAAGAGTAAATTCATTCGTTTTCCTCCCTGAAATAAATGAATATCCGGTCAAGTAAAATTGAAATTGGCTTTAAAATTTCCTACGATTTAATTGGGTGGGTTTCCACTAGTTTACAGTAAATACGTTCGAGAGTAGAATGTATTTCGTGAAAGAATAAACATGGAAGAACAAAGGAACATATGTGGTAGAGATTAATAGGTTCCTGTCTGAGCGCACATCTTTTGCGAGAGACAATGTTGCAAAATTAATAGAGTATTTAAATAAGAGAAAATTAATGGAAAATGCATGATTGTGTGAGATAAAGTTAGTACTTTGCATTGACGAATTCGGTGGTATAACGGTCGGCGTACCGGACTGTTGTATCCGAGTTTGCGGATGACAGCTGTCATGTAGCAGTCCACGTACCGTTAAGACGGGGACGCAGTACGGACGTAGGGATGTTGCGAACGTGGAAGTTTGATATATAATAATAATAATAATAATAATAATAATAATAATAATAATAATGTCTTTATTAATGGCGAGTCTCAGGCCATAGGGCCTGCTCTTCCGCCTAACCACTGAGTCTATATTGATACAGAGTAGTAACATATAAGAAGGGAAGGAAATCAGTACATATATCGCAATAGAGGAATACGACAATTGGCAGCATAGCAATACAGGTACCGTGGGATATGAATCACGGGATCGGTCATTTAATAAAACATGAGTTTGCCAACGTTTCGGAATATGTAATTCCTTCCTCAGGGTTACAATAAACACAAACACAAGGAATGAAAACAACTTGTCTAAACAATATTATTAAAAACACACAATATATGCCATGAATCAACATGTGTGAAGAAAAAATGTTATATATATAAAGCCAAGGTAATATAAACTGTACACACCGTACTAATACAGACATGAAGTTTGTCCATTTTGTATTATGTATGTTGTGTGATTTTTATAATGTTGTTCAGACAAGTTGTCTTCATCCCTTGTGTTTGTGTTTATTTTAGCCCTGAGGAAGGAATTACATATTCCAAACGTTGCAAACAATGTGTTTATTAATTGACGATTCCGTGATCTATATCCACAATTTAATAACGGTCGTAATTCTACAATAGTACAGGTACCGTTTGAAAAGAGACGCGTATAGTGCGAGCGTGGGAATGCGATATTGCAAGGGAGGGAGGCACGGATTCTCTTCTATAGTAAGTCCTGAAGAACGCAGGGGAAGTGGGATGTGCACGTGGAATGTGATATTGCAGGGAGGGAGCACGTGACTGCTTTTCATATAAGCTCCAATAAGCTCCAATAGCAAAGATACGCAGAGGGAAGTGGGTATAGTGCGAGCGTGGGAATGTGATATTGCATGGGAGGGAGACAACGGCTGACTGCTCTCATAGCAGTATAAGCTCCAATAGCAAGGATACGCAGAGGGAAGTGGGTATAGTGCGAGCGTGGGAATGTGATATTGCATGGGAGGGAGAAATATAAGCTCCAATAGCAAGGCTGCTCAGTGGGAAGTGGGGACGGTGCGAGCGTGGGGAAGGGTGGGAACACATGTGAGAGAGACGGCTAGTCCTGGCGGTGCGAGCACCTTTGGCGGGTAGGCTGCAGCGCCAAAGTGGATTGCGTTTAGTTAATTTGCATACTTGCGCCGAGTTGGCCCTCGCCGCCTGCCTAACGCGCTTAAGGTTGCGTCTCCCCCAGCCCTACTTCCCTGCAAAGGCTTTTCGGCGCTGCGTTTCCCGCGTCGTACATGTGCGACCCAAAAAGGGGAACCAGTGACTAGTGAGCAAAGATGATGAAAACAGTCACACGAAGTTACGAATTGTTAAAATTGTTTTAAATTTAACTATTTGGTATCAGTCTTATTAGTAAAACTATTGCAATTTGTTACAATAGTAAGTCAATAAAGCGCAAATTCTAGTGGGGACCAGTGACTAGTGAGCAAAGATGATGAAAACAGTCACACGAAGTTACGAATTGATTAAAATTGTTTTAAATTTAACTATTTGGTATCAGTCTTATTAGTAAAACTATTGCAATTTGTTACAATAGTAAGTCAATAAAGCGCAAATTCTAGTGGTGAACCAGAATACTAGTGAGCAAAGATGATGAAAACAGTCACACGAAGTTACGAATTGTTAAAATTGTTTTAAATTTAACTATTTGGTATCAGTCTTATTAGTAAAACTATTGCAATTTGTTACAATAGTAAGTCAATAAAGCGCAAATTCTAGTGAAGTACATATAAAAGTGTATGAGAGACACGCAAACGTACCTTATTAATTTCCATATTTGTTCCTCTATTGCTGCGTATCGTATAATATGTTTTAACTGACAAGCAAGTACACTCCTTGATTAATTTGCAACAATATCAACTGGAGCAATGAATGAATGACATTAAGAGATATGAATAAATGTTACCCAGGGTAAATTGTTCCCAAGGGATTACATCATCGAGGCCGATTGATTACATTAATTCACGACATACAATCTTAAATGAAAAACTATTTGCGGATGTGAAAAGTGAAATTCAAATCATATTAAAATGTTCTCAAAATTTTTATCAATTAAATAATTCAGATGAGTAAATTAAAATATTGCGAAATTTAGCAGTCTGGCTCATTGTTGTAAAAATGTTTAATTAAATAACAATTAAACATCCAAGCAACCGGAATAAAAGCGTCGGTATGACTTCTATTTTTTATTCTCAAGAAAATTGAATATTAAATACTCCAAAAGCGGGAAGTTGTACGGTAGTTTCGTTTGGTTGGTCGTATATAATATGGTTGTTTTTTGAAAATGTAATTTAACGCAGACATTAAGTTACGAATTAAGAATTGCACAATAGAATAAACGAAAGATGTATATTTTTCGACACACAATACACCATTTTCATTTGCACTGACACCTATATGAAATGAGACGAAATAATTTTGATTGTAGTGATCGGTATTAAGAAGAACAACCCGGAGAAGAACGAATGGGAAAAGAAGTGAAACCAATGGAAAATGACAAATCGAAACTCTTCGTCCTTTGTTGTAATGAATAATAACCATGCCCGCCATTTACTGATAATACTTTACTTTATCGGAAAGTAGACTGAAGTATCTCCGCGCGAAAACAGGGGGTCAACATACTAAATTGTTTGTTTAGGACACTGCCAATCATGTCCTATATTGTTTCAGGAGTTTGTGTGTATATATATATATATATATACATATATATATATGTATATATATATATACATATATATATATGTATATATATACATATAAATATATATATATATATACATATTTATGTATATATACACACACACACTCCTGAAACAATATAGGACATGATTGGCAGTGTCCTAAACAAACAATTTAGTATGTTGACTCCTTTTTCTATGAAATCTTCAGTCTACTCCGATAATATATATATATATATATATATACATTATATATATATATATATATATATATATATATATATATATATATATATATATATTTTATTTACGTCAAAAAAAACAGTTGAAACTGCGTATGACGTGCTATGGGGAAAAGTGAATTGTGTGCATATCTTCAAAATTCTGTGATCTCAATACTAATCCATATGCTACTTGCTACTAAGCCATATACTATACAAATATCAAAATAGGTACCACGAACTACGATATTATACACCTGTATGTATATAATAAGTGGAAGATATAATAAATGGAAAACAACTGAGTTGTATTGAACGTCTTTCATTTTTAATGTTTAACATCTTTTATCAGAATATTAAACTTGTAGTCTAAATTTCTTCATCAAAGAAAGATGAAACCAGAAAGGTTGTTGAATAATTTGTAAATATTTCAATACAAAGATATATTTATTTCAGGTTTTAACAATATCAAAAACTTTGTGTTTGTATCGACAGTTAATTATTTTGGTAAGAAGTTTTACTTCGCAAAATTTACATACGAAACAATTTGCATTACTTTCTTTCAGAAAAAATACATTTACATTGTTTGGAATTAATTATAACAATGAAAGATTTTATTGTATCTTACGTTTACGAATACGTTTCGTTAGTTGGGGTGGATGAGAAACATCTCTCACCACCATTACAACATTGAAGAAACTCCAAGGCGTCCTCCATTCAACAGAAACCCATGACGCACCTCTTCCGATTGGCGTCGAAGTGGTATCCGATGCAGCACTTGTGGTGGCAGAGCTTGAGCTTGGAGGTGCAGGTGTAGTACCGGTTGCAGTGGTTGGGGTCGGCCCATACGCCCGGGTCGAGGCACACCCCGCCCGTGGGCGGGCGCGGGCCGGTGGGCGCGGGCGTCGTGGGCGAGTCCACGCACGCCGCCCCGTTGAACGAGGACCCGTCGGGGCACTCGCGGTACTCAGGCTGCAGGTACCCGTTGCACACCCAGTAGATGGAGGGCGCCTCCGGCACCACGCCCCACTGCCCGGGGTACAGGCACTTGGTGGGACCTGCGGGCAGTGCAATTTTCGTGGGATGCATTGTTGTAATATCGACGTCGTGCAACAAGACAGATGAACAAAAAGTCAGTCTTAACGGACGGCGGCCGTTAAGGATTTAACCGATACACACACACACGTTAATTCACACGTCAGTTAAATCCTTAACGGCCGCGGTTAAGAAGACGGTATCAAGAACATTATAAAAGGACATAATCCGATAACACAAAAACAAATCAAGTCTGATTTGCTGTTAATCAATGTATCGTCATCACGCTCATAAAGAGAAAATAACCACAGTGCATCATCGGGTTGACGTTTTAGCTCTCGATTGGATGACAGCGACAGGGATGTGGCGGGTCGGGGCCTGGCGTGGCGTGGCGGGCGTGCGGGCGTGGCGGGGCGGGCGGGGCGGGTCGGGGCGGGCCGGGGCGGGGCGTGGGGGCGGGTCGGGGCGCGTCGGGGGGCGGTCGGGGCGGTCGGGGCGTGTCGGGGCGTGTCGGGGCGTGTCGGGGCGTGTCGGGGCGTGTCGGGGCGTGCCGGGGCGTGCCGGGGCGTGTCATGACGTGGCGGGGAGTGGCGAGGAGTTGGGGGTGGGGAGTGGCGGGGTGGTGCTCACCGCGCGTGCAGACGTCGTCGTCGAGGGTGAAGCGGCAGGCCGTGGTGAGCGGGTCGTAGGCCAGCCCGTCCTCGCACTGGCCGGCGTACGCGTCGATGAGCTCGGGCACGGCGTTGGGGAAGCGCACGCACACGTGGAACAGCGTGCAGTCCTCGGGGTCGGGCCAGTAGCCCTCGGCCACGCACGGGAACTCGGCCGGCGGCACCTGCGGAGCACCAAACGAACGCACCTTAAAATCATTCGTGAATTATCGAACTGTCCAATTGAGAAGACCACGAAGAAACCATATTCTTAAACATCTTTCGCGATACCATGCGCACATGACAAGCGGTAACGTTTGGAAACGCATCACTCGCTGCTCGATTGTCTCAAACAGCTGACGTTTACGCGCGTTGATTCTGTTATTATGTTCGTTAAGCAAGGAAAATTACAGTACACACATATTATTAGTGAAGACATATTATAAATGTTATTTCATATAAAAATCATAGTTCATATAATATTTAGTAACATCTATGAGCGTACCAAGTTATTAGATAAAAATACGATAAATGGTTACTATATCTTCCCTCAATGTGAAGAAAATGAGGTTATGTTAATACTGTTTACTATTCGTGAGAAATCTCACTGCTCCAAACCCCACTCGTGATATCGCGAACGCAAATCACGCCCACTCGAGAAGAGTCGAGTGGTTAAGAATACGGAAAGTCGCATTTCATTCGTTATGAAGTCAATCACAAACATCCGAGATGATCACGAACGGTTAAGAATGGGTGTCCAGGGCTCCTATTCTTAACCGTTTGTAATCATCTCGAACGTTCGTGATTGACGTCATCACGAATGAAACGCGTCTTTCCGTATTCTTAACCGCTCGACTGGTCTCGAGAGGACGTTACCGCTCATGATATGCGAATGGTGTCGCGAAGCGTGGTATGAATAAAGCTTCCTCGTGGTCTACGCAATTGAACCGTTCGATTCATCACGAATCATGTTAAGAATAGGAGCCCTGGGCTGGAGAATATGTTAAGAATAGGAGCCCTGGAACCGTTTGTAATCATCTCGAACGTTCGTGATTGACGTCATCACGAATGAAACGCGTCTTTCCGTATTCTTAACCGCTCGACTGGTCTCGAGAGGACGTTACCGCTCATGATATGCGAATGGTGTCGCGAAGCGTGGTATGAATAAAGCTTCCTCGTGGTCTACGCATTGAACCGTTCGATTCATCACGAATCATGTTAAGAATAGGAGCCCTGGGCTGGAGAATATGTTAAGAATAGGAGCCCTGGAACCGTTTGTGATCATCTCGAACGTTCGTGATTGACGTCATCACGAATGAAACGCGTCTTTCCGTATTCTTAACCGCTCGACTGGTCTCGAGAGGACGTTACCGCTCATGATATGCGAATGGTGTCGCGAAGCGTGGTATGAATAAAGCTTCCTTGTGGTCTAGGCTGTTGGAGCGTTCGAGTCATCACGAATGAGAGATATCACGATGTTAAGAATAGAAGCCCTGTGCAGCAAATGAGGGCGTAGATTTCCGCGGCCGGGATCAGTAGTTATCGGCGCCAGAATGTCTCTCCGCAGTCAGTCGCACCTTGTTGGTGAGAGAGCCTGCAGCAGAAACTATGTTGGTAGCACGAGCTGCAGCTTGAACGTGTAAATTGCGTTCCCATTACAATCATAATGGATGCTGGAAATTTTATCCTCTTCACCTGTTTGCTAGAGTTCTGTTGCTGCCAATATAAATGCAATTTTTAACAGAAGGTCCAGAATCGATTCTATGTGGAGAGACTTTCCTGGCTCAAATTACGTGGCTGTCTCTTCAAAAACCCAAATCCTTTAATGGTGGGATATTTTAAATATTATGTAGTTCATTTTAAAAATAGTTATGATAAGATTAAAATAAAGACTAATGTGTTCTGTAAAGCTCCCCATGTACGTCTTCTATTTGCCTGACCCCATTGGTATATTAAAGAGTATAGTAAATTAGTATAGTATATTTAATTTAATAAATATGTAAAAAACAAACCATAAGTGCTGTAAAAGCGTTCTACGTACTGTAAAAGCTTAGTGGACAAATACATAAACAGTCAGAGTTATATTTTAAAACAATCAATAACTTTTTAAGCAATATATGGTGTGAGTACATATTGTACCGACTCAGTAAACTAAGGGTTAAGTAAATGCGATTACAAAATTAAGAAATATTCGATTTAAAATGTTCAATAATTCTCCCAATTGATAAGTTCAAATAGTACTTCAATATTTTATTTCTTAACATTAATAGAGGATATGGGAATTAATCCGAGTGTCTCTAAATTTGGAGCAATAACTGTCAACTGATGAGGGAGGCGAAAACACTGAAAGCCGTCTCAAAAACATCGACTTCCTAGCTTATGGCAGTCTGTCTCAGCCCAATATAATTACCTTCACATTTTGTGTATGAAAGCTCACTACATAGTCAATTAAAACAAACGATCAACGCAATCAAACAAATTTTCTGGAAGATTATAATTAACTGGTTCCACGCATTATCAGTTTGCGTCATGAACACGTAACCACAGCACGGGCACATCGATTGAAAAGCCAGATCAGATGCTGGCCACTATGTTGCATGGAGACCGAGAAGTGTTGAGAAACATTTTGAAAGTGGTACTCAGTGGCAATTTTCAACGTCAGACAACCAAAATAACACGATAAAGGTGTAAAAAATACAATATATACTTATATATATATTTATATATTTATATTTATATATATATTTATATATATATATTTATATATATTTATATATATTTATATATATATTTATATATATATTTATATATATATTTATTATATATGCGCTTTATAAATCTCTTTCAATGCCTTGTAACGAGGTGATAATTTTGATATCTGGCTGCATTTAAAATTCCCGCACATATTGTGATGCAAACTGTTGTGTGAAGTTCATTGGCTGAAGTCGGATACCATGTGCAAGAGTCCACTCTTAAACTCACCGATCACTTCACCTCAACCACTTAAAGCAGCGCAGTTCCAGTTCGGGTGTGTGTGCATTACAGAGTAATTGAAGTGTCCTCTCGGAAGTAGCAAAGAAGTCTAGTTTTCTTGAAAACGAAACCTTTGCCCCAACTGCACATACAGCTCCAAAGAACGATAATCTTCCTGATTTCTTGCGGAGTAATTAAGGGACACTTAGGGGAAACGGTCGCACCTAGGGACACTATTCATGTTCCAATTTATGTTCACTTCTTTTAGCATATGACGTTGTTTCTATTTTTGTGATGCTACACACCTCAGCATGTTTATGTGTAATAATAACTTTTAAGAGCATTCTATTAGGTTAATTTTGAGATAATGTACTTGTGAATAATATGTCCCTAGGTGCACCGTACTGACGTACCTGAGAACACATAATGATGTACCTGGGGACAATAAAGGGAATGTTTAAAAAATTACAACTAAATAAGTGTGTGTTTTTTTTTCATGGAGAGAATATTTAACCTAAATTATAATAAATAGTGTGTAAAGAAAAAATGCTGCTCGTAATTACAACCAACAACAGATTACTTCTGGAGCTTATGTTCCGTTCTCCAAGTCAACTTCATAGAATATAAAAACTGAATTTTTTAAAAAGAAAAGACTTCAATCTAGATTATTACTTGTGAAGAAAACACGGAAAACAAATGCTTGCTGCTTTTGGGAACTACCAATCACAGATGAGCCAGGTAATTTCTATGTCCTCCATGTCAACTTCTTACGTTGCAGAACCTTCATTAATTTTGAATGACTGGATCATTATACGTGCATTTTTAAATATTGGGCAATAAGGTTTTTATGTTACTTACTTTCTATAACTGAACTATTTCTGAACAACGCATTGATCTTCAACAACTATCAAAACGGCCCTATTAATTGTTTCTGCTGGTGGATGAGGTCTTTTTTCTTTCCTTTGCATCGTGGCATGTCCATCTGGACATTGAATTCGTAATCTTACGATCCAAAATCAATGGAATTCAATTTAATACATTTATGGACCTTGAGACGTCCCTAGGTACATCAACAATCACTGTCCCTAAGTACAACAATCTGTGATCTTGAATAAACATGGCTACTATTACTGTAGGTTACCTGTAGGAAAGAAGTATGTACCTTGAATTAATTACATTCTATGCCAGTAAGCGTAGGTCTACTTAAATTTTCCTAAAGTAATAGTTGTTACTACAAAATTGATGAAAGAGAAATGCAGACATTTTAAATTTTCACTCGTTAAATCTATTGAAGTCTCACAAAATCACGGAAACCGTTCTCACTACAAAATCGTTCACTTGAATAATTACAAATGGCAATAGCAAGGTGGCGAAAATAACAGTCCGAAGTTTCTCTCACAGACATCTCAAAAACATGCTTTGTTTCTAGTGCATCTGACCCTAGGTACGACAGTGTCCCTTATATAAAGACATTTTGGAGTTTCTGTAAAACGTATCAAACTACTGATTAACTGCATACCGTTGAAAATTGATAGTGCAGATATTAGTTAAATGGTTCACCAACAATTGGCAGATGAAACAATAAATTTGAAAAAAAAACTTGCAAAAATGTTTAGAAATTTTTCGAAAATCCCATACATTCCTTGATGTTCTTTTCAGTAATTTGGGAAGATGAGAGCACATGGAGACGAGAGCACTAGACTGAGTTCATTTTCTGCCGAAAAGAATTCTGCTAGGATAACACAATTCACCAACCAATCATCATTGCACCTACATAAATGTATTATGAATCTTTTAAAAATATAAATATTCATTTATTTTATTTTGAAGTACCGGGAGCTCAGTGCATGAACTGATGTCTCTGCAGCGCCTCTGACCGGGAGGTCCTAGGTTCCCAGTCCCCACGGCGGCAGGATTTTCGACACTAGCTTTTCAGCTAGGTCGAATTCAGTCGCTGTCTGGAGGAGAATTTTAGCGGCCGGTTGCTCTGATCGGTAGTTTTCCGTGGTTTCTCCGATCAACACCAGGCGAATGCCAGAGCAGTATCCTACTAAACGGACCACGGACCGCGCACGATCTGTCCTTCCTCTTCCTTGTCCTATCCTCTCCCCTTACACACACACTTACACTAACATGCACTACACTACCACATATTCCGGGAAACCGGTCGGAAGCTTAGAGCTTTTTCCTGGGGCGGTGCCCCGCTGGTGGGAGATGATGGTGGGACAGAAGGATGCCCCGCTGGGGGCATCTTTGTTGTAATTTACAAATTATTTTAAATTATTATTAAGAACTAATTAATACATTTTGTTTACACATACATATAATTTTACACAAACAAAATAATGCAAAATATAAAAATTATAGTATGTAGCTATCTTGTGCTTCTTATTACAAGATCAACTTTCACCATAAGATATTCCGTACTTTCATTTGGCACGTGATGAGATTGACCAGATACCTACCACAGAATTATGGAAACCTTTTATTTTTGTGTCATTTTATCACATTTGCAAACTCACCTCAACCCCCAAAAAATAGTAAAACCAGTAATTTTTTTAGATTTTTTGAAAAAATGAAAATTCTCCTTCATTCAAAGGATGTCTGGCACAGCATGAATGTACATCACATGGCATCAATATTATGAACTTTTGAGTTTGAATAATTCTAAATGACCTGGCAAGCAGGAGATTAAATTTATTACAAGATAGAATATTCTAGTGTAATAATTGCAAACATAATTGCAAAATGATAAAAGGGGACGACATTATTCCACTATTGTTTTTTATGGCAAGCAGAAATAATTTTGCTATGAAGAGAAATAGATACTTATGATCAGCATGTATTAACTTATAATGAAACTCTTGGTTCTGTTCTAAATGATAATAAATAGAGAGATTCACTACATTTGTATGAAAGAATGGAACCAATAAAGTTATTAATAGGGAAAGGATTTTAAGGTGCAGCACCTTTTCAAAAATATAGCTTTTTTCATACAGATAGTTTAATATGTGTATTTGGGGGGATGAAATGAAGCAAAATGAACACAATTTGTTGCACCTTTGTGCACCTTTTAATGAGATAACAATATTACACCAACTTTTCCTTCTTTTTTATTCTTTGGCACCTCTTTTTTCATTCTTTTCTGCGTTTTTATAAGTTTGAGCAAAAAAAAAATATTTTTCTCTTGAACAGCTTTTTAAAATTTCATTTAATCAGAAGTCAACAATGTTAAATATATATTAAAATATCATTTACTAAACCACCAGTAATTTATATCCCACCACCAATGGTCTATGTGCAGCTGTGAAGTCAAATTCAAATTTCAACAGAATTCTTATAGCAGTTTAACCCTTTCCTGCTGACTATAAAGAGCTGCCTTGACAGTCAGATCAGGATTTGCCCATTTAAATAGATGTGCAGAAATCCACTTGTCTGTGACCTGAGGAAAATGTTTACCATTGCCATCGTGTCACCATCAAGAGCACTGGCAGTGAATTTATACCATGAACGATTAAAGGTTCATACAAGTCAGATTCTGACACAAGCTGATGTAGATGAAGAATGGAATAATGTTAAAAATATAATAAAGAAAGCAGCTTATGAGGTGTTGGGTACAAAAAGTAAAAATTTCCGAAGAAAAGGACTGAAAATATGGACACCAGAAATCGCCCAAGCCATTAATGATAAGAAACACGCTTACAATAAAATGTTGCAACATAATACAGAAGAAACCAGAGGGGCATATAAACAAACTACGCCAAGGAAAAAGGAACTACGCCAAGACGCTTAGAAGAAAAGCCAATCAAGAATTGTGGGAACGATTTGTTAGTAATATTGAGAACGATGTGCACCAACGATAAACCTTAGCTTACAAAGTAACAAGGCATCTAAATAGCAACACAAAGGATACTGCAGAACTAAACGTAATCAAAGAGAAAGAGTGGCTGGATTACTATAAAAGTTTGTGGCACGACTCGAATGTGGAAGGGGCAGAAAGAAGTGATTACGAAATCTATAACGTAGAAAATCGAAAAGCCTAGGTCTTGATGGGATTAATCTGGAGTTAATTAAATATGCCAAAAAAACCTTCATGGAATGAATTAGTTGACTCACTAAAGAAGCTAGAAAATCGAAAAGCACTAGGTCTTGATGGGATTAATCTGGAGTTAATTAAATATGCCGATACGTCATTAAAAAGTAGATTTCGCAATTTACTGAATACACGTTGGGAGACTTGTACTATTCCAGAAGAATGGACAAAAGCAAAGGTAATATCACTATTCAAAAAAGAAAAGAAATATTACCTTGCTAGATTCAGATACAAGGTATACACTAAAATTATTAACAGCAGAATTAAATCTTAAAAATTAGAAGAACAAAGTGGATTTAGACAAGGAAGATCGTGTATAGATATTCTCCATTAACTTGCTTATACAGAAGAGGGTAGAATTTAATCAGGAAACACATTTCGCTTTCATAGATTATGAGAAAGCATTTGACATGGTGCATCGATACACAATATGGAAGATAATGAATAAAAGAGGTATTCCACTCTATTTAATTGAAGTAATCAAATCCCTATACCACAGAACTATAAATGTGATGGATTTAAATGGAAAATTATCCGAAGAATTTAAAATTAATGGAGGTGTTAATCAAGGATGTAGCCTATCACCAAGTTTATTTAATATTTATATAGACGACGTTGTGAGAGAATGGAAACAGTGTATTATTGATGGCATTGAAATAAACTCCGAAACCACTCTAAATACACTTTTATTTGCAGACGATCAGATAATTATCCAAGAAAGTGAGGATTAGTTACAGAAGGCTCTCTATAAATTAACATATGTGAACAATATGGCAATGAGAGAATCTCAACTCAGAAAACCAAAGTAATGGCGTTTAGAGGCAAACATCCTATACGAAGTAAAATAATAATAAATAATAAAATTATAGAACAAGTTAGCTATTTTAGATATTTAGGATGTGATATTACTTTTGAATTCAATAAAGATATTTCAATAAAAACACAAAAATTCCAATATATCTGAGGTACATTAATAAAATACCTGAGAAAGAAAACAAGAAAGGAAACACAAGTTAAATTTAATAAAACAATGGCTATCCCCATACTTCTTTATGGATGCGAGACATGGACCATGAAAAAGAAAGATTTTACCAGAATTCAGATGTCTGAGATGAGGTTTGAAACAAGTAAAAGGCTGCGTTTTGTTAGACAAAATAAAAAGTGAGGTAATCAGAAAAGAATTAGAAGTGCTCCCATTAATAAATCAAGTACAAAAATACAGGACCCAATGATCCCAACACCTACACAGAGTGAGTAGTGACCACATTCCAAAACAAATATATCACTACAGACCTCATGGTAAAAGGGATGTCGGCTGTCCAAGATTGAGATGGCATGCTGAAGACGGAACAGCAGTCTCTCCTAAACCCTAAAGAGATGATGATGATGATGATGATGATGATTAATTAATATTATGTTAATATTAAGTTAATATATTTTTGAACACTTCGATTAGTGTTGGTTTAACGTTTTTAAATGAATGATAAGGGTAGTATATTTACTTATGTAAAATCATTGAAAAATATTTTATCATAACAAATGTAAGTGTTGAAAAAATTAATTGTTGAAATGCACCTTCAAAAAAGGTTTTGTTGAAATTCATTTTACAAACAATATGGACACTTAAATAGAGATGTTTAAGAAAACATTTACTACAAACGAAGCGGAACAGATCATAATTTAAAATACTGTAAAATAAAATATAATTATAGTATTTTATTAAATTTTCAACATTACACTGAAAGTAATATTATATAACGTGGTTTAAATAAAATTTATATTTTCCTTTCACAAAGATTTGACGTGAAGAAATTCTGGGCAACGGCGGTAATTTGCTAGTGCTATATAGGATTATTACTACTTTCTGCCAATTGCCATTGCCATTTTTCGTTTTAGAATTTTGGTAAAAATGATAATAATTAAGAAGTATTGATTTTAATTATTATGCGGCGAGGCACTTGTACAAAATACTCATGATAAATTATGCGAAAGCTTAGCTCTGGAAACATTCCTGATTCGTAAGACACAGTACACGTTATTTTCGTACAATTATTTGGCATTAAGTTTTCTTCGCTTAAATCCATTTTATTAATTATTAATTGACCTTTGTTTCAGACACGTACAATGAGTATCGAAAGAAACCTTGAACTAATCAAACGAAAGCATTCACGCATTCCGAAAAATCTTGGAGACTCCTATTCAAGGGCCTTCGAATACAATTTTGAAAGTCTATTTTCTAATTTTTCCCGAATTAAATAAAATTTATACGTTATAATAATGACATTCTCAGATTGTAGTTAATCTAATAGTTACATTACATAAAGTTTGGACCACTTCTGTATTCTAAAATTACTCGAAATAAAGCAAAATCCACTCAAAGAAAATCTCTTTTAACTGGCAAGACTGTTTGATTGAAAAGCCGACGCCATACCTAAGCAGTGGCATAGTGGCAAGATGCCTGCTTATGATCTCAGTTTCGAGAATACCGCGAGATTTGCGAAATAAAACAATCGCGAGGGCCCCACAGACATCAACATACAAAGTGTCATCGTACATCACATCAGGCATATCGTAGGAAAGGAATATGTCACGTAGAGACGTAAATTTCATCCGTATCTGTGGCATAGTGGTAAAGCGTTCGCCTGGGGTCCAGAAGCTTACGGGTTTACATCTTGTGAATGAATGAGAACCGCATTTTTCTCATGCAAACATATGTCAGACTGCTTGTTGACTTTAAGGTGTCTAGAAAGTCGCGAAATAGTTCGTAATATAATATTCGCAACGTACAGTTCGTAATGTTGACACACAAAACAACATCAAACATTGTTGCACAGTGGTACAGTGGTTGCCTTGTATTCAGAAGCTGACGGGTTCGTATCTTGTGAACGAACGACTACGGCATTTTTGTCATGTGTCCATATGCTTAACTGCTTGTTGACTTCATATAGAATAATTACTAGCGTTGCCTTCGTGCCCTGGTGGCGCATGGCTAGCATTGAGACCTAACAAAGCGGAGGAATCGGGTTCGAGGCTAGCCCGTGCTCCGGGACCTCCGCCTAGCCCGCCCCCGTCTGCTCTGCTTTGGGAGGTCCCAGTGTGATGCCATGCGCGGGCGATTTTGCTGAATTTTGCAATAAAAACCAGCAACACTTTTTGCAAAACGCCCCCCGATGGGGCCTAATGTATTTGCTTTCGAAGAAGATTCAGACGCGCGACGACTCCCGGCGGAGGAGACCATCTTCGGAAGATTTCCGGTGGACAGGCACGTAACGAAACTATAAGTTTTAAATACTTATATGTTACGAGACTCATCCGGGAACGTCGTAGTGAAACTTGTAATAATTTATTACGTTAAGTTTCATTACGACGCTCCTCCGAAAATCTCCCGAAGAGGGCGGGATTCGAACCCGCGACCTCCTCTTCCGCAATCGGCAATGCATGCACGGCCCCATCGTGACACGCGCCGTTTCGTCGTTGGATTATTCTACTTTAGGTACTAAGCAAGCATGTGCACTGTGTATAAAAACCGCACGGCGCTCAAGAGGATCGAACCTGCAGCCTCTGAGCTCAAAGCACGCATCTTGCCACTGTGCCACAGCTCATGTACGGTGACGCGTTATCAATTTACCATATTACGAATGGTGTTGTTTGTAGGCACCCTTGAAACACTTAAAGAAAATCACTATCCCTGCCAATGAAGAATTTTCTGACAGAATAGCCAGCTTTTGAAATTATCATTTCAATCAACACTCGCTTTTATTTTTGATCTACTTCTCGCACAGATGAGAGTCATCAAGAACGATACTTCCGAGTTTATCGTCAAGTCCCAAATCCTCCACATCCCAAGTTTTTCGTCAGATATAAACAAAGTTTTCATCTTTAACGAATAATTACTTGGTGAACAATTATACAAAAGCGAATTGTCATTATCAACAAGGAGGAGAGTGAACTTAAAGAGTGTAAAGCTCAAATGAAAATTAAAACCTAAAAGTTATCTTTGGTCAGACTTAAAGTCACATTTCTGTGCTAATAATACTTTTGAAATAGTACCAACAATTAACTCTTAATTTAAACAGTTAATAATGGTTAATATTAAAAGATACATACACATTTATTTAAGATTTTAAATTGACATATATGGTAATATTTAGTTGTCATATTAATATTTCCTCACTGTGCAGTGATATCATATTGACAAATGCTTCGCTTTATTTAATTGTATAATTTTCCATTAGATTTAAAAATATGCAGTTCTACATTAATAAGAATACCATCATTTATGTAAGACTCTTGTTATAACAGGAATTTTACTGTAGACTGATTTTTCTCTTATACCGATCTCTCTAACCGGAATGCCCCAAGTTCGGAACCCGACGGTGGCGGTATTTTCTACACTATCTTGTCAGCTAGGTCGAATTACGTCTCTGTCCAGAGGAGAATTCTAGCGCCCGGCAGCTCTGATGTTTACCGTGGTTTGTCGGCTCAAAACCAGGCGAATGCCAAACAGGTACCCTAACAAACGGGCTACGGACCACGCGCCATCTCTCGTACCTCTTCCTTGTCCTATCCTCACTTCTTACACACACACACAAACACACACACACACACGCACACACACACAACTAACACTACGACACACACGAGGGACCGTCGAGGAACCCGTAGAGCTTGTCCTAGTTGGAGCGGTGCTTGCAGTAGGAGATAACTGGTTGAGGAAACCCCACTTTCCGACGGTAGATCGGCCTAGAGATCTCGCAATAGAGCGGGAAAAACCCCCGTCACCTTCAACAAAACATTCACTACACTAAGGACCCCAGGTTGAGGAGACCGAATCACTAACAATCCATGCTCAATCAGTCTTCTTTGTGCCTATCAATAATCTAAATACCTCCCAAATCCTATAAGATATAGCTCTTAGTACAAACACATAAGGTACGGTCATTTGTGTGAATGTGTGGATCCCTTCAATTGTGGCTACAAAAAAACAACATTTGTAATATGGTAAATTGATAACCCGTCACTGACATGAGCTGTGGCACAGTGGCAAGATGCGTGCTTTGAGCTCAGAGGCTGCAGGTTCGATCCTCTTGAGCGCCGTGCGGTTTTTATACACAGTGCACATGCTTGCTTAGTACCAAAGTAGAATAATCCAACGGCCAAACAGCGCGTCACGATGGGGCCGTGCATGCATTGCCGATTGCGGAAGAGGAGGTCGCGGGTTCGAATCCCGCCCTCTTCGGGAGATTTTCGGAGGAGCGTCGTAATGAAACTTAACGTAATAAATTATTACAAGTTTCACTACGACGTTCCGGATGAGTCTCGTAACATATAAGTATTTAAAACTTATAGTTTCGTTACGTGCCTGTCCACCGAAATCTTCCGAAGATGGTCTCCTCCGCCGAGTCGTCGCGCGTCTGAATCTTTTTCGAAAAGCAAATACATGAGGCCCCATCGGGGCGTTTGCAAAAGGTGTTGCTGGTTTTATTGCAAATTCAGCAAAACGCCCGCGCATGGCATCACACTGGGACCTCCCAAAGCAGAGCAGACGGGGCGGGCTAGGCGGAGGTCCCGGAGCACGGGCTAGCCTCGAACCCGATTCCTCCGCTTTGTTAGGTCTCAATGCTAGACATGCGCCACCAGGGCACGAAGGCAACGCTAGTAATTATTCTATATGAAGTCAACAAGCAGTTAAGCATATGTTCGCATGATAAAAATGCTGCTCTCAATCATTCACAAGATACGAACCCGTCAGCTTCTGTATACCAGGCAACCACTGTACCACTGTGCAACAATGTTCGCTGTTATTTTGTGTGTCAACATTACGAACTGTATGTTGCGAATATTATATTACGAACTATTTCGCGACACCTTAAACTTAACGACCACATGATTCAAACCAACAGGCTGAATACAAAGCAGAATTTTTCTCTTGTACGTATCTACGAAATATTGACATATGAAAATGACAATATTAGAAAGCATTGAACGTGCTTCGTAACCACTGCAAAATGTACCTTGTATGTTGGTACAGACTGCAGGTATGCATCCTAGGAGAACTATGTACCTTAATTGATATCGTAGGCTTCCGCGGCCAGAGTCATGATCTGGGCTGTCCGGGTGACGCCGCGTCGAAGGCTGGGGTGCCGATGTTTCTACGTCGAAACGTCGGCACTTCAGCCGTCGACGCGGCGTCACCCGGACAGCCCAGATTATGTACCTTAATTGTTACATTGATTTCCTCGACGTGTATGATGCGCTGGAGATTGCGAGACTCCGCGATATTTCATCAATATCTCCTGCATTTTGGTAAACCTTTCATATTCTTTACCTTGAAGTATAATTCATCAAACACTATTATGCAATACACTGAATGTAAATAAATGTATATGAGTGGAAATATTGATAATAAACTTTAATGCTACTGCTGCTTAATACTACTGCTATTCCAAACCTGCAGTGTTACTAATTTTTTTAGTCAAATGAGTCTACTATATTTTAAAGGCCAGTTCTCATATTGTGGGGTTTTCCATTTAATGTCATCATTTTAAATACGCCAGGAAGTAAATTCAATAAAAGACTTAGTCTTTCCCATTAAAGAAAGATATTACAAGAGTGCATTTTGACTCTCTAACCAACTCATTACCCAAGTACAGATATGTATAGACACTACCTAAAGTAACTATTATTTTTTATAATCTGAGTAATTTCACTATCATCAGTTACTACAATAAAATACATTCACGAGATAATTCAACTTCTAGAAATTCTTCTCAATTTCACTAACAATGGATTTTGACGGACCGTCATCACGGGCATAAACAGATGTATAAGTCATCTAATTCTGTTACATTTATATTTCACGTCATCCTTCGAATTCACACACGCTGCGGGGAAAAATTTGTATGAAAATCAGAGAAATATGTACAGTTCACGAATCGGTAAGAGCAAGATAACTTCCGCAAAATGGAAGGTGCGTCTGTGTTATTGCTCTGGAAGCAATCAATAGTTATTCGGAAAAGATGAGAGCGTCTGATATGCCATTACACGTGAACACAAATAGCCTCTTAAATTAAAGATAGACGAGACACCTCATCACAGTTTCGAGGATACGCGCGATTGCGAAATATAATAATCGCGAGGGTCTCACAGACATCATCGTACAATGTGTCATCGCAGACATCATCGTACAATGTGTCATCGTGCACATCGTACATCAAGGCATATCGAAGGAAAGGAAAACACGACGTGGAGACGAAAATTTCCATCCGCGTCTGTAGCGTAGTGGTAAAGTGGTTGCCTGGGACGCAGAAGCTACCGGGTTCGTATCTTGTGCATGATTGAGAGCCGCATTTTATCATGTGAACATATGCTTAACTGCTTGTTGACTTCATATAGAATAATTACTAGCGTTGCCTTCGTGCCCTGGTGGCGCATGGCTAGCATTGAGACCTAACAAAGCGGAGGAATCGGGTTCGAGGCTAGCCGTGCTCCGGGACTCCGCCTAGCCCGCCCCGTCTGCTCTGCTTTGGGAGGTCCCAGGTGATGCCATGCGCGGCGATTTTGCTGAATTTTGCAATAAAACCAGCAACACTTTTTGCAAAACGCCCCCCGATGGGGCCTCATGTATTTGCTTTTCGAAGAAGATTCAGACGCGCGACGACTCCCGGCGGAGGAGACCATCTTCGGAAGATTTCCGGTGGACAGGCACGTAACGAAACTATAAGTTTTAAATACTTATATGTTACGAGACTCATCCGGGAACGTCGTAGTGAAACTTGTAATAATTTATTACGTTAAGTTTCATTACGACGCTCCTCCGAAAATCTCCCGAAGAGGGCGGGATTCGAACCCGCGACCTCCTCTTCCGCAATCGGCAATGCGCACGGCCCATCGTGACACGCGCCGTTTCGTCGTTGGATTATTCTACTTTAGGTACTAAGCAAGCATGTGCACTGTGTATAAAAACCGCACGGCGCTCAAGAGGATCGAACCTGCAGCCTCTGAGCTCAAAGCACGCATCTTGCCACTGTGCCACAGCTCATGTACGGTGACGCGTTATCAATTTACCATATTACGAATGGTGTTGTTTGTAGGCACCCTTGAAACACTTAAAGAAAATCACATATCCCTGCCAATGAAGAATTTTCTGACAGAATAGCCAGCTTTGAAATTATCATTTCAATCAACACTCGCTTTATTTTGATCTACTTCTCGCACAGATGAGAGTCATCAAGAACGATACTCGAGTTTATCGTCAAGTCCCAAATCCTCCACATCCCAAGTTTTTCGTCAGATATAAACAAAGTTTTCATCTTTTAACGAATAATTACTTGGTGAACAATTATACAAAATGCGAATTGTCATTATCAACAAGGAGGAGAGTGAACTTAAAGAGTGTAAAGCTCAAATGAAAATTAAAACCTTAAAAGTTATCTTTGGTCAGACTTAAAAGTCACATTTCTGTGCTAATAATACTTTTGAAATAGTACCAACAAGGAACTTATAATTTTAAGTTGTCATATTTAATATTACCCATTTATTAAGATTGTTAAATTGACATATATGGTAATTTTAAGTTGTCATATTAATATTTCCCCTGTGCAGTGATATCAATATTGACGCAAATGCTTACGCTTTATTTAATTGTATAATTATCCATTAGATTTAAAAATATGCAGTTCTTCATTAATAAGAATACCATCATTTATGTAAGACTCTTGTTATAACAGGAATTTTACTGTAGACTGATTTTCTTTATACCGATCTTCTAACCGGAATGCCCTAAGTTCGGAACCCGACGGTGGCGGGATTTTCTACACTATCTTGTCAGCTAGGTCGAATTACGTCTCTGTCCAGAGGAGAATTCTAGCGCCCGGCAGCTCTGATGTTTACCGTGGTTTGTCGGCTCAAAACCAGGCGAATGCCAAACAGGTACCCTAACAAACGGGCTACGGACCACGCGCCATCTCTCGTACCTCTTCCTTGTCCTATCCTCACTTCTTACACACACACACACAAACACACACACACACACCACACACACACAAACTAACACTACGACACACACCGAGGGACCCGTCGAGGAACCCGTAGAGCTTGTCCTAGTTGGAGCGGTGCTTCGCAGGTAGGAGATAACTGGTTGAGGAAAACCCCACTTTCCGACGGTAGATCGGCCTAGAGATCTCGCAATAGAGCGGGGGAAAACCACCGTCACCTTCCAAGCAAAACATTCACTACACTAAGGACCCCAGAAGTTGAGGAGACCGGAATCACTAACAATCCATGCTCAATCAGTCTTCTTTGTGCCTATCAATAATCTAAATACCTCCCAAATCCTATAAGATATAGCTCTTAGTACTGTAACCTCACTCAGTCTCTCTGAGGTTCAGCATGTTCAATAATTACTCATGGAATTATTTTTTTAACAAATTAACCTTTAATTAATCAAAATTAAAAAACAATATGATGGATGATGATGGTGGTGATAGCATGCAACAGTACAATACAACAGTACAATGGAGTGCTATATGTTGCTGCGGCCTTTGATTACGTTAACTGCTTAACAATCACAAAGGTGGCAAACCTGCCGCTACCTCGTGCCTAGTTACGGCACGTCCGCTGCAGCTCCTGAATTAAAGTCTGTCCGCACTTACGCGCAATTGGGCTGAGCGTCGCAGTGCCAAATTTTACTCATCTTAAGCTTCGCTGCGTGGTGTCTGCAGTGGCGGGGATGATACCCCGCAGCTGGCGTCGAGCGGTTTGGCGCTTTCACGGGCGGAATCCTCAGCAGCACACTTCCTAGGTCCACCGTTGCTCGTTGTCGGGCACATGCCTCGACACGCGTCCCCGTCACAACAGTTCGTGATCAATTAGACAGGGAACTCCTTCCAGCATCGAACCTAATAGTTCTCGTAACATGACATGTTATGCGGAGCCGAATTCTAGGTTGACGCAAGTTCCGAACACATGTCTTGGCTGACATGATGAACTCGTCAGCCACAAAGAATCAAATTGCATAGTCGATTGGCAAATGTCAGAGTGAGTTGATCAAGTGCCAAAAAATCAAGTTGGAGTGGTCGAGTGCCAACTGCCGGTGACTTGCACGAGTGCCAAATGCTAAGTGAGTAGCCGGCTGCCAAACGCCAAGTGCCTGCTCGAGTGTCAAAATCGAGTTTTTCTTGGGCCACACTCGCCCACGGACGAAGGCACGCCTTCCCTCTCCAGGATCGGCGAGGCTCTTCTCATTTGCTGGCCTTTGCTTACGTGCGACGCTTGGAGCCAATTGCCGCAGTTTGATATTACAACAAGCGGTGTGTCTGAAGGTAAGCCGCGCCCTCCGCGGATGGACACTTGTGCGTAACTAATGGGTGTTCCTTTCCTCGCGGCACGACCTGTCAGTTACATTTTCCTTCTTTTTTATCACGGGTGCCGGGCCCGGTTCGTCCTTTCACGTATGCACACTTGTGCGTAACTAATTTGGTAGCCTATTTAGTACCACGTACGCGGATTGAAATTTACAGGGTCTCCGGCAGTCGCGGGCGTCGCACGCTCCGGGCGTCTCAATAACTACAAGTGCCCTGGCAGTCGTAAATGTGTCCGCGAGTTTGCCGGGGAGGGCGAAAGTGGGATGTAGCCGGTGTCATAACTGGCGTCAATAGTCCGCGCGCGCGAAGAGGCTATCGAGTACTTGGTGGAGCTGGGTGAACCTTTGTTGGAGCCGGGCGGTCGCAAACAAGGGACTCCTTTAGAAAACGAGTTATGCTGCGGGGTGGGGTGCGCTGGCGTCGTCCCGAACGCGGAGGGCCTGGCCTCGCTGGGGTTAACGGACGCGGGCGGCTGGTCGCGTTGTGAGGGCGCGCGCCTTCCCTCCCCAATTGACCAATATTTTATTTATTTATTTTTATTTATTATTATTTTCTCGGAGGACGTACCGTTACATTGTAATCCTCCCACCAAGAAAATACTGAGCATGGCGATGGATTTTCTTATAAGATTAACTCAACGAAACGGCCTCCGTGATCACGACAGCAACAAAACAGAAACAGTAATCGCAATAATTACTAATCCAACTTAACCCATAATGACAATGAAATTAACCTTGACAATAAACAATGATTAATCGAGAAAACCAAATTGCCTTAACAACTAATAAACCCATAAGACAATGCACACAGACCAGTAAAGTAAGTAATGCCAATTCATTATGTTAAAACTAATGAAACCTAGTGCTAGATAATTCAAATAGTTAGAACTTCCGATAAGTGCGAGGTGCGACAAACGTGATTAGTGTTATCACTCATTAAAGGGAACCATGTTGTAATGGTTAAATTTTCCAATAGGAACTCCGTTCTCGTCGTTTAATTCACAACATTTGGGTGTGGTTTATTAGTGACCACATACGGACTGTGAAATCTACTGCCGAAAATAAGCTGGTCTCCCGGAACTTCCACAACATCTCTATCTATTGCAATCGGCGCATCATAATCGGGCACAGTGATCTCATTTATTCTCCTGGCGTCGAGGCAAATTCGAACCTCCATCTTTTTCTTACGATCACAAGGGGGTTAATAGGCGGTCGGTTTCCTTTCGATAATGCCGTCTCTGATCATTTCTGAAATGACGCGGTTACGTCCGCCTTAAGGGCCTGTGGTATAGGGTAACTACACTTAAAAGATTCGGGGTTGTGACCTGGATTGGAACTGAAAGTCAGGGATGGGGTCGTTGGCCTGATAAAAACGTCCTTATAATTTTGAAGCAATTCCTGCAGGCGGTAGTGCTCTTCCGGCTTGAGATTGCTATTTTCCCGCATTTTCTCGTTAATTAGACCGAGGCTTCTTCCCGCGTAATCGAAAACATGCTAGCCTCTTTCGGCTCGTGAACGCCGGCATCACCTTCCTCAAACATCATCAATCTCCCTGGATCCAGAATAATTGTCCCCATTCGAAATCTATCTTACCGCTATATTCTCTTAAAAAATCGATACCTAAAACAACGTCATATCCTAAATCTTTCACAATGAGACATGTGGCATTGAATTGATCTGTGTAAACGATAAAGTTAATAGGACCTGCCTGGTAATGGGGTTGCTTTTCTTCTGCCCACGCCGACAACAAACATTTATTTATGGGAAGTTCAGGAAGAGTAATACGACAGCTCTTTAATTTCAAGTAGTATTCTTCGAGAATGGCCGAAACTTCGCTTCCTGAATCAATGAGGCCCTCGCCTCGATCCCTTCACATGTAAAATTGATAATAGGGCATTTCGCGCCCGAGAAAGTCCTGCTCCTCGTCCTCTACTTCATTGATGGCAAGTTCACATTCGCCATTTCCTATAGGCACCTGTAGCTCCCGCACCTGCACTCGTTCGGCGTCCCGGCGCCCACGACACCGAACGACATTAGTTTGACGGACCAGGACCTCCCGATTGTCCGTACGTTCCTCCGTGCTCTATCACGCGGCGCCGACGGCGGTGGGCCCCGTTCGCTACCTGCTGCGATGGCAGGCTTCCACCGTTTTCTGGCGGAACTCATTAAGCTCTCGCCGCCATTGTCCGCGTCCTTGATTTTCTCCCCTCTGTCCTGCCTATTTGATCGACTTCCCGACCCTTGACACATGCGTGTTCCTATCATACCTGGCGAGAAGTAACTGCATTTTTCGAGATCGAGCGAGTCTACACTATTCAACAGGTTTTGAATTTGAAAGGGAAGTGAGAAGTAATCATCAAATCAGTTTTGCATCTGAGATTTGCGGGTCGCATAATTTCAGTGCCGCAATCTATCGACCGCGTAATCTAATAATGAAATGCCCATCTTTCCTCCCATCTACCTTCCATCACTCTCCTTCGTAATCATACCGGACCTGCTCTCACAAGGCGCTCATGAATCGGACCTTGAAATCAGCGAAATCACGGGAAATGGATGTATGGCAAGGAGCCAGCTCGCTGCGCTCCCCGTAACAATTGCTGTACAAATTTTGTTTTAACTGGTTCGGAATAGCTTTCGTGAGCTCCATGTAGTCCTCAACCCGGCGAATGAATTCCTGGATTTTCGTTGATGTTCCTGAAAAGTTCAGGTTGGACGGCGGTGTCCATGGAGTGACGCGGCGCCCGTTCCCCGTTGCTTTCTCGTGATTTGATCACAAATATCGCGATTTCTGCCGCCTTTCCTCGCGCAAGACGTTCATCGAATCGCTGATCATTTGTTTGAACTGCTTTCCTTTCATTATTGGCGTTTGTGGCACCCGTTTTAATTTCTGATATTTCATTAGTGACACTCTGCATATCGGTAATCACCTTGTTTCTAATTTTGATAACCGCCTACAGACCACTTCACCTTGTTTCCTATTTCCGCAATCGAAGATTTTACTGACTCGTGGATGCTATCCATTTTCTCCTTTTGTTCCTTAATGTAGCCGTGATTGTACCCTCGAATTCAGTTAACGGCCGCCTTGCTCCGCGATCTGTCCCTCAAGATCGTTTTGCATTTCTGTTAAATTTGCGTTTGTTGCATTGTGTACGCATCTAATTTAATAGCAATGGCATCCGATGCGCTGCCAGAGCCATGTTTGATTCGTTACATACCGCGTGCTTACTCGAAGCGAGATTCTAGTCTCCGAATTTCAGCTGCGGATTTTGCCCTGATCCTCGATACAGTTCGCGAGCTCTGAAAATTTCCTCGACACTTGCTCCATGCTCTCATCTAATTTCGCGTTTATCTGCACAGTTTTGCATCTGTCTGCTCGGACATTGACTTTAACATCATCATCAGATCGGCCATTGTAACAGTGGGTGCCTGAGGTTTGCGCTGCCGTCAGTTTCCCTGGGTTTCATTTGACCCTCCATTTTAAATTCTTTCACAGTTACTTTACACTTAAATTTCTTAATAAAAACCACTGCAATATAACACGCAAAACAGTAAACACTACACACAAGCTGAAAGAAAACATCATACAGACCATAAGTGAATTAGCGAACATGCATTCCCTTTCATTCGTCACCGGCCATATTCATAAATTTTGAAATTGGGTTCGTGAACCTTAATTGAGCTCATTCAGCCCCACGTTCAGGGCGCCATTTATGTAACCTCACTCAGTCTCTGGGTTCATGCATGTTCAATAATTACTCATGGAATTATTTTTTTAATAAATTAACCTTTAATTAATCAAAATTAAAAAAACAATATGATGGATGATGATGGTGGTGATAGCATGCAACAGTACAATACAACAGTACAATGGAGTTAACATGTTGCTTACTGCGGCCTTTGATTACGTTAACTGCTTAACAATCACAAGGTGGCAAACCTTGGCCTACCCTCGTGCCTAGTTACCGGCACGTCCGCTGCAGCTCCTGAATTAAAGTCTGTCCCACTTACGCGGCAATTGGGCTGAGCGTCGCTTAGTGCGCAAATTTTACTCATCTTAAGCTTCTGCTGCGTGGTGTCTGCAGTGGCGGATGATCCCGCAGCTGGCGTCGAGCGGTTTGGCGCTTCACGGGCGGGAATCCTCAGCAGCACACTTCCTAGGTCCACCGTTGCTCGTTGTCAGGCACATGCCTCGACACGCGTCCCCGTCACAACAGTTCGTGATCAATTGACAGGAACTCCTTCCAGCATCAACAATAGTTCTCGTAACATGACATGTTATGCGGAGCCGAATTTAGGTTGACGCACCAAGTTCCGAACACATGTCTTGGCTGACATGATGAACTCGTCGGGCCACAAAGAATCAAGTGCACTAGTCGATTGGCAAATGTCAAGTGAGTTGATCAAGTGCCAAAAAATCAAGTTGGAGTGGTCGAGTGCCAACTGCCGGTGACTTGCACGAGTGCCAGATGCTAGTGAAGTAGCCGGCTGCCAAACGCCAAGTGCCGCCTCGAGTGTCCAAAATCGAGTTTTTCTTGGGCCACACTCGCCCACGGACGAAGGCACGCCTTCCCTCTCCAGGATCGGCGAGGCTCTTCCTCATTTGCTGGCCCTTTGCTTCTGGCGACGCTTGCAATTGCCCGCGAGTTTGATATTACATAAGCAGTGTGTCTGAAGGTGCCGCGCCTCCGCGGATGGACACTTGTGCGTAACTAGGGTGTTCCTTTCCTCGCGGCACGACCTGTCAGTTACATTTTCCTTCTTTTATCACGGGTGCCGGGCCGGTTCGTCCTTTCACGTATGCACACACTTGTGCGTAACTAATTTGGTAGCCTATTTAGTACCACGTACGCGGATTGAAATTTACAGGGTCTCCGAGAGTCGCGGGCGTCGCACGCTCCGGGCGTCTCAATAACACAAAGTGCCCTGGCAGTCGTAAATGTGTCCGCGAGTTTGCCGGGGAGGGCCGAGTGGGATGTAGCCGGTCGCATAACTGGCGTCAATATCCGCCGCGCAGCGTGAAGAGGCTATCGAGTACTTGGAGTGGAGCTGGTGAACCTTTTGTTGGAGCCGGGCGGTCGCAAACAAGGGACTCCTTTAGAAAACGAGTTATGCTGCGGGTGGGTGCGCTGGCGTCGTCCCGAACGCGGAGGGCCTGGCCTCGCTGGGGTTAACGGGACGCGGGCGGCTGGTCGCGTTGTAGGGCGGCGCGCCTTCCCTCCCAATTGTGACCAATATTTTATTTATTTTTTTATTTTATTATTATTTTCTCGAGGACGTACCGTTACAGTACAAACACATAAGTACGTCATTTGTGTGAATGTGGATCCCTTCAATTGTGGCTACAAAAACAACATTTGTAATATGGTAAATTGACAACCGTCACCGTACATGAGCTGTGGCACAGTGGCAAGATGCCTGCTTTGAGCTCAGAGGCTGCAGGTTCGATCCTCTTGAGCGCCGTGCGGTTTTCATTACAGTGCACATGCTTGCTTAGTACCTAAAGTAGAATAATCCAACGGAAAAGGGGTTCACGAGGGGGGCCGCACATTGCCGATTGCGGAAGAGGAGGTCGCGGGTTGAATCCCCCCCTTTTGGGGAGATTTTAGGAGCGTCAATGAAACTTAACGTAATAAATTATTACGCACTACGACTTTCCCCGGAGAGTCCGTAACATATGATTTAAAACTTATAGCCGTTACGGCCTGTCCACCGAAACTTCCGAAGATGGTCCCCCCGGGGAGTCGTCGCGCTCGAATCTTCCGAAAAGAAAACAAGGCCCCATCGGGGGGTTTTGCAAAAGGTTGGGTTTTTATTGCAAAATTCAGCAAACGCCCCCCAGGGCATCCCCTGGGACCCCCCAAAGCAGAGACGGGGGGGCTAGGCGGAGGCCCCGAGCACGGGCACCTCGAACCCGATTCCGCGTTGGGTCTAAAGGCCAGGCCCACCAGGCAGAAGGCAACGCTGTTTTTATTCTATATGAAGTAAAAAGCTTTAAACATATTTTCGCATGATAAAAATGTGCTCCAATCATTCACAAGATACGAACCGTCGCTTCTGTATACCGGAACCACTGTACCCTTGGCAACAATTTTGCTTTTTTTTTCAAATTACAACTGTATGTTGGAAATTATTACGAACTTTTTCCCGGACACCAAACTTAACGCCCACATGATTCAAACCAACATGAATACAAAGCAAAATTTTTTCTTTTTGTAGTATCTACGAAAATTGACATATAAAAAAATGACAATTTTGAAAGCATTGAACGTGCTTCGTAACCCACGCAAAATGTACCTTGTATGTTGGCGACTGCGGGATGCATCCAGGGGAACGACCCAATTGATATCGATTTTCCCCCGGCCGATGATCGGTTCGACGCCGCGTCGAAGGGGGGTGGGTGTTTCACGTCGAAACGTCGGCACTTGCCCTCGACGCGGCGTCACCCGGACAGCCCAGATTATGTACCAATTGTTACATTGATTTCCCGGGCGTGTATGATGCGCTGGGGATTAGACTCCGGATATTTCATCAATATCTCCGCATTTTGGTAAACCTTTTTATATTTTTACTAAAATAATTCATCAAAAACTATTATAATAACTGAATGTAAATAAATGTATTGAGGAAATATTGATAATAAACTTTAATGCTATGCTGTTTTTAAAACTACTGCTATTCCAAACCTGGTGGTTATAATTTTTTCAGTCAAAGAGTCTACTATTTTTAAAAGTTTCATATTGTGGGGTTTTCCATTTAATTTATCATTTTAAATAGCCGGGGGAAATAAATTAATAAAAGACTTAGTCTTTCCCCTTAAAAGAAAGATATTAAAAAAAGGGATTTTTACCCCTAACCAACTCATTACCCGAAATATGTATAGACACTACCTAAAGTAACATTATTTTTATAATCTGAGTAATTTCACATCATCAGTTTACAATAAAAACATTCAGAGATAATTAACTTTAAAAATTTTTTCAATTCACTAACAATGGGTTTTGACGGA
The DNA here is from genome assembly GCA_964035755.1 of Teleogryllus oceanicus. NCBI lineage: Eukaryota > Metazoa > Arthropoda > Insecta > Orthoptera > Gryllidae > Teleogryllus > Teleogryllus oceanicus. Next base: position 1,044,444 of record CAXIVR010000012.1, read on the forward strand.
CCGTCATCACGGGCATAAACAGATGTATAAGTCATCTAATTCTGTTACATTTATATTTCACGTCATCCTTCGAATTCACACACGCTGCGGGGAAAAATTTGTATGAAAATCATTAGAGAAATATGTACAGTTCACGAATCGGTAAGAGCAAGATAACTTCCGCAAAATGGAAGGTGCGTCTGTGTTATTGCTCTGGAAGCAATCAATAGTTATTCGGAAAAGATGAGAGCGTCTGATATGCCATTACACGTGAACACAAATAGCCTCTTAAATTAAAGATAGACGAGACACCTCATCACAGTTTCGAGGATAGCGCGCGATTTGCGAAATATAATAATCGCGAGGGTCTCACAGACATCATCGTACAATGTGTCATCGTGCACATCGTACATCAAGGCATATCGAAGGAAAGGAAAACACGACGTGGAGACGAAAATTTCCATCCGCGTCTGTAGCGTAGTGGTAAAGTGGTTGCCTGGGACGCAGAAGCTACCGGGTTCGTATCTTGTGAATGATTGAGAGCCGCATTTTTATCATGCGAACATATGCTTAACTGCTTGTTGACTTCATATAGAATAATTACTAGCGTTGCCTTCGTGCCCTGGTGGCGCATGGCTAGCATTGAGACCTAACAAAGCGGAGGAATCGGTTCGAGGCTAGCCCGTGCTCCGGGACTCCGCCTAGCCCGCCCCCGTCTGCTCTGCTTTGGGAGGTCCCAGTGTGATGCCATGCGCGGGAGATTTTGCTGAATTATGCAATAAACCAGCAACACCTTTTGCAAAACGCCCTCGATGGGGCCTCATGTATTTGCTTTTCGAAGAAGATTCAGACGCGCGACGACTCCGGCGGAGACCATCTTCGAAGATTTGTGGACAGGCACGTAACGAAACTATAAGTTTTAAATACTTATATGTTACGAGACTCATCCGGGAACGTCGTAGTGAAACTTGTAATAATTTATTACGTTAAGTTTCATTACGACGCTCCTCCGAAAATCTCCCGAAGAGGGCGGGATTCGAACCCGCGACCTCCTCTTCCGCAATCGGCAATGCATGCACGGCCCCATCGTGACACGCGCCGTTTCGTCGTTGGATTATTCTACTTTAGGTACTAAGCAAGCATGTGCACTGTGTATAAAACCGCACGGCGCTCAAGAGGATCGAACCTGCAGCCTCTGAGCTCAAAGCACGCATCTTGCCACTGTGCCACAGCTCATGTACGGTGACGCGTTATCAATTTACCATATTACGAATGGTGTTGTTTGTAGGCACCCTTGAAACACTTAAAGAAAATCACATATCCCTGCCAATGAAGAATTTTCTGACAGAATAGCCAGCTTTTGAAATTATCATTTCAATCAACACTGCTTTATTTTGATCTACTCGCACAGATGAGAGTCATCAAGAACGATACTTCCGAGTTTATCGTCAAGTCCCAAATCCTCCACATCCCAAGTTTTCGTCAGATATAAACAAAGTTTTCATCTTTTAACGAATAATTACTTGGTGAACAATTATACAAAATGCGAATTGTCATTATCAACAAGGAGGAGAGTGAACTTAAAGAGTGTAATAAATAGAATTATAAAAGTTTTTTACATACCACATTTATTTAAGATTGTTAAATTGACATATATGGTAATATTTAAGTTGTCATATTAATATTTCCTCACTGTGCAGTGATATCAATATTGACGCAAATGCTTACGCTTTATTTAATTGTATAATTATCCATTAGATTTAAAAATATGCAGTTCTTCATTAATAAGAATACCATCATTTATGTAAGACTCTTGTTATAACAGGAATTTTACTGTAGACTGATTTTCTCTTATACCGATTCTAACTCGGAATGCCCTAGTTCGGAACCCGACGTGGCGGATTTTCTACACTATCTTGTCAGCTAGGTCGAATTACGTCTCTGTCCAGAGGAGAATTCTAGCGCCCGGCAGCTCTGATGTTTACCGTGGTTTGTCGGCTCAAAACCAGGCGAATGCCAAACAGGTACCCTAACAAACGGGCTACGGACCACGCGCCATCTCTCGTACCTCTTCCTTGTCCTATCCTCACTTCTTACACACACACACACAAACACACACACACACACACGCACACACACACACACACAAACTAACACTACGACACACACCGAGGGACCCGTCGAGGAACCCGTAGAGCTTGTCCTAGTTGGAGCGGTGCTTCGCAGGTAGAGATAACTGGTTGAGGAAACCCCACTTTCCGACGGTAGATCGGCCTAGAGATCTCGCAATAGAGCGGGGAAACCACCGTCACCTTCCAAGCAAAACATTCACTACACTAAGGACCCCAGAAGTTGAGGAGACCGGAATCACTAACAATCCATGCTCAATCAGTCTTCTTTGTGCCTATCAATAATCTAAATACCTCCCAAATCCTATAAGATATAGCTCTTAGTACAAACACATAAGGTAAAGGTCATTTTGTGAATGTGGATCCCTTTTCAATGTGGCTACAAAAACAACTTTTTGTAATATGGTAAATTGACAACCCGTCACCGTACATGAGCTGTGGTACAGTGGCAAGAGTTCGCTTTGAGCTCAGAGGCTGCAGGTTCGATCCTCTGATGCCGTGCGGTTTTATACACAGTGCACATGCTGTTAGTACCCAGCAGAATAATCCAACGGCTAAACAGCGCGTGTCACGATGGGGCCGCATGCATTGCCGATTGCGGAAGAGGAGGTCGCGGTCTGAATCCTCGTTCCTCTTCGGTAGATTGAGGATATCGTAACAACTTAACGTAACAAAATTATTACAAGTTTCACGATTGATGTTCCTGGATGAGTCTCGTAACATATAAGTATTTAAAACTATAGTTTCGTTACGTGCCTGTCCACCGGAAATCTCCGAAGATGGTCTCTCCGCCGGGAGTCGTCGCGCGTCTGAATCTTCTTCGAAAAAGCAATACATGAGGCCCCATCGGGGGCGTTTTGCAAAAGGTGCTGCTGGCTTTGTCACCAGCAAAACCGCCCGCGCAGCTGGCATCACACTAATCTCAAAGCAGAGCAGACGTAAGTGGCCAGGTGGAGGTCCTGGAGCACGGGCTAGCCTCGAACCCGATTCTCCGCTTTGTTAGTCTCAATGCGCCATGCGCCACCAGGGCACGAAGGCAACGCTAGTAATTATTCTATATGAAGTCAACAAGCAGTTAAGCACATGTCTGCATGATAAAATGCTGCTCTCAATCATTCACAAGATACGAACCCGTCAGCTTCTGTGGATACCAGGCAACCACTGTACCACTGTGCAACAATGTTCGCTGTTATTTTGTGTGTCAACATTACGAACTGTATGTTGCGAATATTATATTACGAACTATTTCGCGACACCTTAAACTTAACGACCACATGATTCAAACCAACAGGCTGAATACAAAGCAGAATCTTTCTCTTGTATCGCATTCACGAAATATTGACATATGAAAATGACAACATTAGAAAGCATTCGAACGTGCTTCGTAACCCACTGCAAAATGTACCTTTGTATGTTGGTACAGACCGCAGGCATGCATCCCAGAGAATCCATAAATCTTTTAATTCGATATCGTAGGCTCGCGGCCAGAGTCATGATCTGGTTAACAGACGCCGCGTCGAAGGCTGGGGTGCTGATGTTTCTACGTCGAAACGTCGGCACTTCAACGTCGACGCGGCGTCACCTGACAGCCCAGATTATGTACCTTAATTGTTACATTGATTTCGACGTGTATGATGCGCTGAGATTATGAGACTCGCGATATTTCATCAATATTCTGCATTTTGGTAAACCTTTCATATTCTTTTTACCTTGAAGTATAATTCATCAAACACTATTATGCAATACACTGAATGTAAATAAATGCATATGAGTGAACATTACGGTCAAACTTTAATGCTACTGCTTTAATACTACCGTTATTCCAAACCCGTAGTGGTTACTAATTTTTCTAGTCAAATGAGTCTACTATATTTTTAAAGGTTCTCATATTGTGGGGATTTTCCATTTAATGTCATCATTTTAAATACGCCGGGCGAAGGCGAAATTCAATAAAAGATCTTAGTCTTTCCCATTAAAAGAAAGATATTAAGTAAGAGGCATTTTGACTTCTGAATCAACTCACACGCGGCATAGATATGATAGACACTCACCTAAAGTAACTATTATTTTTATAACGGTACTTACCATCAGTTACTACAATAAAATACATTCACGAGATAATTCAACTTCTAGAAATTCTTCCTCAATTTCACTAACAATGGATTTGACGGACTGTCATCACGGGCATAAACAGATATGTTTATCTAATTCTCGTTACATTTATATTTCACGTCATCCCCTGGAATTCACGCTGCAGGAAAATTTGTATGAAAAATCATTAGATAATATGTACAGTCTACGAACTGTATATAAGATAATCTTCCGCAAAATGGAAGGTGCGTCTGTGTTATTGCTCTGGAAGCACCACAGTTATTCGAAAAGATGAGAGCGTCTGATATGCTGCATTACACGAAACACAAATAGCCTCTTAAATTAAAGATAGATGACACCCCATCACAGTTCTTCTGAGGATAATATACGATTTGCGAAAGATAATAAATCGCGAGGTCCGCATAGATCATCGTACAATGTGTCATCAAAGTACATCGTACATCAAGGCATATCAAAGGAAGTGTTACGACGTGAGACGAAAATTTCCATCCGCGTCTGTAGCGTAGCAGAAGTGTTGTCAGACGCGGCAGTCACTGGTTCATCTGTATTGACTGAGGTTTCGCACTTTACTGCGAACATATGCTTAACTGCTTGTTGACTTCATATAGAATAATTACTAGCGTTGCCTTCAGTCTGGTATGCATGGCTAGCATTGAGACCCCACAAACTCGTTCGAGGTTACCTGTGCTCCGGGACCTCCGCCTAGCCCGCCCCCGTCTGCTCTGGCATGGGAGGTCCCAGTGATGCCATGCAGATTTGCTGAATTTTTGCAATAAAACCAGCACTTGCAAAAACGCTCTACGGGCCTCATGCATTGCCGAAGAAGATTCAGACGCGACGACTCCCGGCGGAGGAGAGCCCATCTTCGGAAGATTTCGGACAGGCAACGTAACAACCATGTTAAATACTTATATGTTACGAGACTCATCCGAACGTCGTAGTGAAAACTTGTAATAATTCTATTATACGTTAAGTTTCCCACACGACGCCTTCCGAAAATCTCCTGAGGCGGGATTCGAACCCGCGACCTCCTCTTCCGCACCTAGGGCGGCAATGCATGCACGGTTCCATCGTGAGACACGCTGTCGTCGTTGATTATTCTACCAGGCACATACAATGCACTGTATAAAACTGCACGGCGCTCAAGAGACCAGAACCCGCCAGCCTTTGAGCTCAGCACGCATCGCCACTGCGCCAGCCTGCGGCGCAGATGCTATCAATCATTCACACATAATTGCGCGTTTGTAGGCACCCTCTTGAAACATCAAAGAAATCACACATCTCGCCAATGGAAGAATTCGGACAGAATATCCAGTTTTGAAATTTTCATTTAACCAATGATCGCTTTACTTGACTACTTCTCGTACAGATGAGAGGAGTCAATAAGAACGATACTTCTGAGTTTATCGTCAAGTCCTAAATCCTCCACATCCTAAGTTTTCGCCAGATAGCAAACGTTTTCATCTTTAACGAATAATTACTTCAGAACAACACAAATGCTGAATTATTGTCGATCACTATGATAGAGATGAATCCAAAGAGGTAAAGTCTAAATGAGGTAATTTGAAACCTGAAAGTATCTAGTCAGACTTAAAGTCATTTTAAAGCATTAATACTTTTAATGAGTACCAAACAATTAACTCTTAATTTAAAGAAGAATAAATGGTTATTAAAAGATACATACCACATTTATTTAAGATTGTTAAATTGATATTATATATAATATTTAAGTTGTCATATTAATATTTCTCAAATTGCAGTATATCAATATTGACGCAATGCTTACGCTTTATTTAATTGTATAATTATCCATTAGATTTAAAAATATGCAGTTCTTCATTAATAAGAATACCACTACGGCGTAAGACTCGTTATAACAGGAATTTTACTGTAGACTGATTTTTCTTTATACCGATCTTCTAACCATGATGCCCTAAGTTCGAACCCGACGGTGGCGTGGGATTTCTACACTATCTGTCAGCCAGGTCGAATTACGTCTCTGTCCAGAGGAGAATTCTAGCGCCCTGCAAATGATGCGTTTACCGTGGTTTGTCGGCTCAAAACCAGGCGAATGCCAACAGGTACCCTAATAAACGGGCCACGGACCGCGCGTGCATCTCTCGTCCCTCTTCCTTGTCCTATCCTCACTTCTTACACACACACAACACACACACACACACACACACACACACACACACACTAACACTACGACACACACGAGGACCCGTCAGGAACCGTAGAGCTTGTCCTAGTTGGAGCAGGTGCTTCGCAGGTAGGAGATAACTGGTTGAGGAAAACCCCACTTTCCGACGGTAGATCGGCCTAGAGATCTCGCAATAGAGCGGGGGAAAACCACCGTCACCTTCCAAGCAAAACATTCACTACACTAAGGACCCCAGAAGTTGAGGAGACCGGAATCACTAACAATCCATGCTCAATCAGTCTTCTTTGTGCCTATCAATAATCTAAATACCTCCCAAATCCTATAAGATATAGCTCTTAGTACAAACACATAAGGTACGGTCATTTGTGTGAATGTGTGGATCCCTTCAATTGTGGCTACAAAAAAACAACATTTGTAATATGGTAAATTGACAACCGTCACCGTACGCATGGCTGGCACAGTGGCAAGATGCCTGCTTTGAGCTCAGAGGCTGCAGGTTCGATCCTCTTGAGCGCCGTGCGGTTTTTATACACAGTGCACATGCTTGCTTAGTACCTAAAGTAGAATAATCCAACGGCCAAACAGCGCGTGTCACGATGGGGCCGTGCATGCATTGCCGATTGCGGAAGAGGAGGTCGCGGGTTCGAATCCCGCCCTCTTCGGGAGATTTTCGGAGGAGCGTCGTAATGAAACTTAACGTAATAAATTATTACAAGTTTCACTACGACGTTCCCGGATGAGTCTCGTAACATATAAGTATTTAAAACTTATAGTTTCGTTACGTGCCTGTCCACCGGAAATCTTCCGAAGATGGTCTCCTCCGCCGGGAGTCGTCGCGCGTCTGAATCTTCTTCGAAAAGCAAATACAGAGGCCCCATCGGGGCGTTTTGCAAAAAGTGTTGCTGGTTTTTATTGCAAATTCAGCAAATCGCCCGCGCATGGCATCACACTGGGACCTCCCAAAGCAGAGCAGACGGGGGCGGGCTAGGCGGAGGTCCCGGAGCACGGGCTAGCCTCGAACCCGATTCCTCCGCTTTGTTAGGTCTCAATGCTAGCCATGCGCCACCAGGGCACGAAGGCAACGCTAGTAATTATTCTATATGAAGTCAACAAGCAGTTAAGCATATGTTCGCATGATAAAATGCTGCTCTCAATCATTCAAGATACAGACCCGTCAGCTTCTGTATACCAGGCAACCACTGTACCACTGTGCAACAATGTTCGCTGTTATTTTGTGTGTCAACATTACGAACTGTATGTTGCGAATATTATATTACGAACTATTTCGCGACACCTTAAACTTAACGACCACATGATTCAAACCAACAGGCTGAATACAAAGCAGAATTTTTCTCTTGTACGTATCTACGAAATATTGACATATGAAAAATGACAATATTAGAAAGCATTCGAACGTGCTTCGTAACCACTGCAAAATGTACCTTGTATGTTGGTACAGACTGCGGTATGCATCCTAGGAGAACTATGTACCTTAATTGATATCGTAGGCTTCCGCGGCCAGAGTCATGATCTGGGCTGTCCGGGTGACGCCGCGTCGAAGGCTGGGGTGCCGATGTTTCTACGTCGAAACGTCGGCACTTCAGCCGTCGACGCGGCGTCACCCGGACAGCCCAGATTATGTACCTTAATTGTTACATTGATTTCCTCGGACGTGTATGATGCGCTGGAGATTGCGAGACTCCGCGATATTTCATCAATATCTCCTGCATTTTGGTAAACCTTTCATATTCTTTACCTTGAAGTATAATTCATCAAACACTATTATGCAATACACTGAATGTAAATAAATGTATATGAGTGGAAATATTGATAATAAACTTTAATGCTACTGCTGCTTTAATACTACTGCTATTCCAAACCTGTAGTGGTTACTAATTTTTTCAGTCAAATGAGTCTACTATATTTTTAAAGGCCAGTTCTCATATTGTGGGGATTTTCCATTTAATGTCATCATTTTAAATACGCCGGGCGAAGTAAATTCAATAAAAGACTTAGTCTTTCCCATTAAAAGAAAGATATTACAAGAGTGCATTTTGACTCTCTAACCAACTCATTACCCAAGTACAGATATGTATAGACACTACCTAAAGTAACTATTATTTTTTATAATCTGAGTAATTTCACTATCATCAGTTACTACAATAAAATACATTCACGAGATAATTCAACTTCTAGAAATTCTTCTCAATTTCACTAACAATGGATTTTGACGGACCGTCATCACAGGCATAAACAGATGTATAAGTCATCTAATTCTGTTACATTTATATTTCAGTCCTCCTTCGAATTGACACGGCTGCGGGAAAATTTGTATGAAAATCATTAGAGAAATATGTACAGTTCACGAATCGGTAAGAGCAAGATAACTTCCGCAAAATGGAAGGTGCGTCTGTGTTATTGTCTGGAAGCAATCAATAGTTATTCGGAAAAGATGAGAGCGTCTGATATGCCATTACACGTGAACACAAATAGCCTCTTAAATTAAAGATAGACGAGACACCTCATCACAGTTTCGAGGATAGCGCGCGATTTGCGAAATATAATAATCGCGAGGGTCTCACAGACATCATCGTACAATGTGTCATCGTGCACATCGTACATCAAGGCATATCGAAGGAAAGGAAAACACGACGTGGAGACGAAAATTTCCATCCGCGTCTGTAGCGTAGTGTGTAAAGTGGTTGCCTGGGACGCAGAAGCTACCGGGTTCGTATCTTGTGCATGATTGAGAGCCGCATTTTTATCATGTGAACATATGCTTAACTGCTTGTTGACTTCATATAGAATAATTACTAGCGTTGCCTTCGTGCCCTGGTGGCGCATGGCTAGCATTGAGACCTAACAAAGCGGAGGAATCGGGTTCGAGGCTAGCCCGTGCTCCGGGACCTCCGCCTAGCCCGCCCCCGTCTGCTCTGCTTTGGGAGGTCCCAGTGTGATGCCATGCGCGGGCGATTTGCTGAATTTTGCAATAAAACCAGCAACACTTTTGCAAAACGCCCCCGATGGGGCCTCATGTATTTGCTTTTCGAAGAAGATTCAGACGCGCGACGACTCCCGGCGGAGGAGACCATCTTCGGAAGATTTCCGGTGGACAGGCACGTAACGAAACTATAAGTTTAAAGCTTATATGTTACGAGACTCATCCGGGAACGTCGTAGTGAAACTTGTAATAATTTATTACGTTAAGTTTCATTACGACGCTCCTCCGAAAATCTCCCGAAGAGGGCGGGATTCGAACCCGCGACCTCCTCTTCCGCAATCGGCAATGCATGCACGGCCCCATCGTGACACGCGCTGTTTGGCCGTTGGATTATTCTACTTTAGGTACTAAGCAAGCATGTGCACTGTGTATAAAAACCGCACGGCGCTCAAGAGGATCGAACCTGCAGCCTCTGAGCTCAAAGCAGGCATCTTGCCACTGTGCCACAGCTCATGTACGGTGACGCGTTATCAATTTACCATATTACGAATGGTGTTGTTTGTAGGCACCCTTGAAACACTTAAAGAAAATCACATATCCCTGCCAATGAAGAATTTTCTGACAGAATAGCCAGCTTTTGAAATTATCATTTCAATCAACACTCGCTTTTATTTTTGATCTACTTCTCGCACAGATGAGAGTCATCAAGAACGATACTTCCGAGTTTATCGTCAAGTCCCAAATCCTCCACATCCCAAGTTTTTCGTCAGATATAAACAAAGTTTTCATCTTTTAACGAATAATTACTTGGTGAACAATTATACAAAATGCGAATTGTCATTATCAACAAGGAGGAGAGTGAACTTAAAGAGTGTAAAGCTCAAATGAAAATTAAAACCTTAAAAGTTATCTTTGGTCAGACTTAAAAGTCACATTTCTGTGCTAATAATACTTTTGAAATAGTACCAACAATTAACTCTTAATTTAAACAGTTAATAATAGTTAATATTAAAAGATACATACCACATTTATTTAAGATTGTTAAATTGACATTATGGTAATATTTAAGTTGTCATATTAATATTTCCTCACTGTGCAGTGATATCAATATTGATGCAAATGCTTACGCTTTATTTAATTGTATAATTATCCATTAGATTTAAAAATATGCAGTTCTTCATTAATAAGAATACCATCATTTATGTAAGACTCTTGTTATAACAGGAATTTTACTGTAGACTGATTTTCTCTTTATACCGATCTCTCTAACCGGAATGCCCCAAGTTCGGAACCCGACGGTGGCGGGATTTTCTAACTATCTTGTCAGCTAGGTCGAATTACGTCTCTGTCCAGAGGAGAATTCTAGCGCCCGGCAGCTCTGATGTTTACCGTGGTTTGTCGGCTCAAAACCAGGCGAATGCCAAACAGGTACCTAACAAACGGGCTACGGACACGCGCCATCTCTCGTACCTCTTCCTTGTCCTATCCTCACTCTTACACACACACACACACACACACACACGCACACACACACACACACACACAAACTAACACTACGACACACACCGAGGGACCCGTCGAGGAACCCGTAGAGCTTGTCCTAGTTGGAGCGGTGCTTCGCAGGTAGGAGATAACTGGTTGAGGAAAACCCCACTTTCCGACGGTAGATCGGCCTAGAGATCTCGCAATAGAGCGGGGGAAAACCACCGTCACCTTCCAAGCAAAACATTCACTACACTAAGGACCCCAGAAGTTGAGGAGACCGGAATCACTAACAATCCATGCTCAATCAGTCTTCTTTGTGCCTATCAATAATCTAAATACCTCCCAAATCCTATAAGATATAGCTCTTAGTACAAACACATAAGGTACGGTCATTTGTGTGAATGTGTGGATCCCTTCAATTGTGGCTACAAAAAAACAACATTTGTAATATGGTAAATTGATAACCCGTCACCGTACATGAGCTGTGGCACAGTGGCAAGATGCGTGCTTTGAGCTCAGAGGCTGCAGGTTCGATCCTCTTGAGCGCCGTGCGGTTTTTATACACAGTGCACATGCTTGCTTAGTACCTAAAGTAGAATAATCCAACGGCCAAACAGCGCGTGTCACGATGGGGCCGTGCATGCATTGCCGATTGCGGAAGAGGAGGTCGCGGGTTCGAATCCCGCCCTCTTCGGGAGATTTTCGGAGGAGCGTCGTAATGAAACTTAACGTAATAAATTATTACAAGTTTCACTACGACGTTCCCGGATGAGTCTCGTAACATATAAGTATTTAAAACTTATAGTTTCGTTACGTGCCTGTCCACCGGAAATCTTCCGAAGATGGTCTCCTCCGCCGGGAGTCGTCGCGCGTCTGAATCTTCTTCGAAAAGCAAATACATGAGGCCCCATCGGGGGGCGTTTTGCAAAAGTGTTGCTGGTTTTTATTGCAAAATTCAGCAAATCGCCCGCGCATGGCATCACACTGGGACCTCCCAAAGCAGAGCAGACGGGGCGGGCTAGGCGGAGGTCCCGGAGCACGGGCTAGCCTCGAACCCGATTCCTCCGCTTTGTTAGGTCTCAATGCTAGCCATGCGCCACCAGGGCACGAAGGCAACGCTAGTAATTATTCTATATGAAGTCAACAAGCAGTTAAGCATATGTTCGCATGATAAAAATGCTGCTCTCAATCATTCACAAGATACGAACCCGTCAGCTTCTGTATACCAGGCAACCACTGTACCACTGTGCAACAATGTTCGCTGTTATTTTGTGTGTCAACATTACGAACTGTATGTTGCGAATATTATATTACGAACTATTTCGCGACACCTTAAACTTAACGACCACATGATTCAAACCAACAGGCTGAATACAAAGCAGAATTTTTCTCTTGTACGTATCTACGAAATATTGACATATGAAAAATGACAATATTAGAAATATCGTATGTTTTAATAATTTATTAACGCTTAGCTTCAATATTTACAAATAAAAGTATCCAAAGTTTTTTTATGACAATCATTTATTCAGTAATTTCACAACAAAATTACTGAATAAATGATTGTCATAAAAAACTTTGGATACTTTTATTTGTAAACATATTTTGACAATCCAGAAGAAATATTGATTTACTTAGCTTTAATATGTTTTGGTATATATTATTACACTTTGGTTGTTATCGGTGGTAGTAAATTGAACTGTTCACTATATTTATATTGCCATTGGAACTACAATTATTTCAGTACGGTTCATAAGTTAAGTTCTCTGTCTTTTTTGTTTAAAAATCTTTGGTATTGTTGTTACCCAATGTCTATACAGGCATGAACGATCATCGGAGTCACTCTGATATTTTGGTGTCTGAGCTGAAATGTCTCCAAAAGTGTCACTACATCACCTTGTGGAGTGATTAAACGGCAGCTTGTATTGGCATTCACATTTCTCTGAACATTTACATTCTAAGGATTTTTGTTGAGAAAGAATTTAAGCTTTCTACTTAACTAAATTTTTGCTTTAAATGAAAAGTAGTGGACCCGGTTTTGTTATCACTTGCTATTATTAACCCGGTTCTCGTAGTCCACTATAATAGATAGATTCAGTAATAAATTCATGTCCAGATCTGACTATAAAACATTTCAAATACTTTTTCCGAATCATATTTAACTCTATTTTCGCAATGAATATTGATTACATGGCTGCAGATTTTGTGCACTTTCTTCATTTCACCGGTCTTGAAGAAAAAAAGTAACCAACGACATGAAAAAATATATTTGGGGTTTTAGATTTTCCACATAGTGCATATCTAGTACTTGCTTGAAGTAACTTTCCTACTTTTCTTCCTTTGGTGCGATATAATCGCGAGATTTCGACTTGTTTATGTATACAAGTGTTTTCGTTTTGAAAGAAATTTGGACTTTCTACTCAACCAAAGTTCGTGACTTTATCTTTAAAAGAAAGGTAGTGGATTAGTTGGGATATCGTTATCAGTTAATAATAATTAACTGATTTTGTAGTATAAATACTACATTTTAATAATGTGAAATTTTAATTGAATAAAAGCCTACCTGCCATCTTTTGTTCATGCCATAATTTGTTAGCTTTGTTGTGAGAGTTGCAATCAGTTTATTGAAAACATTCGATATTGCGTTGTTTGGATCAAAGAAGAGGGTATGTGTGTGAGGTTATAGTTAGTGAAGGGATGGTAGCGAGATTAGTTCGAAGACAATGATTTTAAATACCATGGTAAACGTATGTAAACGGCAAGCGTCTCGCAAGAAACATTTGTCCCTTCACAAAAACATTTCAGAGCTTATAATTATTTGAGATTCTTTACATTTCTAAATTAAAGTGGCTTGCAGAATTTCCTGAAATAGTCCACTAAGACATACGTGTCCCGATCTTGGTCAATACAACATTTAAATTTCATTTTCAAAAACATGTTGAAAATGTGTTTTCAAAACCATATTGAAAAACATGTTGAAACTCATTGAAAATGTGCACACAATTCATTTTTCCCCATAGCACGTCATACGCTGTTTTAACTGCTTTTTTGACGTAAAATAAATAAATAAAAATGTTTATTCTATTGTTTAAAAACTTGAAAACTTCCTTCATTTTATTATTCTTAGAGAATAAGTACTGGACGACATGAACGAATCTTTCGGAGAGGTTTTCATTTTACATATTATGCGTATGTTATACTTTCTTGTTGTAACTTTTCTGCATTTCTTTTTTTTTTGCAATGTAATTGCAACAATTAAGGTAGTATGACATTTAAATTTAACTTAGTTCATGTACTTAGTCTCAACCGCTCGCACAGTGCCGGGAGCAACTGATCTTGTCTTCGACGAACAAAAATGAGGTACGCCGTGCTCTAAAGCTTCTTCAGCTTTAAACACTTCAGCTCTCCCATAAAAAAATAAATATTTTTCAATTTTAATGTTATTTTTTTAAGGTTACGAATTTTGCAAACAGAAATAGTTGTTCAGTAACTATTTCTGTTTGCAAAATTCGTAACCTTAAAAATTCCACAGACACCCCGGCACTCCAAATAAAACTATACTCATAAAGCAGTCAGTCTTTAAATATAACATTTTCCACATCTATTGTGAAACATGATTTTTAATTCATGTTTTCGCTCAAAGTAAAAATATGCTTATTTCATTTCCTAAAAAGTTTTTTGGCTTGGTGTCACCAGACTTCCTAATTATTAAAGTGTCTATTTATTATTTTATAATTGTTTTTATGTTATTATAATTAAATTATACTGAAGTGATATAATCAAGTTTACTGTGAATTATACGAGATCGGTACGTAGTACATTCTTGCTATGCAGTTCATCATGATTATTGTTTGAGAGACACACAGAAAATTTGACGCTAGGAAATATTGTTTTTATTAGAAAATAAATTGTGAATTGGTGCATTGGATAGCCAAATATCGATAAGAGTTGGCATTGATTTAGTATTTCTTACCTTCTTTGTTAAAATATGTTTGTTACGCATATTCGTGTGCAAGATAATTTAATGTTCTGTAAAGCTGATCTTTTCTGTCACGTGTATGAAATTGGACTGCATTTTCTGCGCTTCAGATTGTTTTCCTCTTCATACAGGATGGTAAGACACGTTTGATTTTCCTCACTGGTCCAGGAAATTTGCTAAATTTGAGTAGTATGAGACTAATCTATAAGGAAGACATTAATCAAATCGTGTTAAGGCAGATCAGTGTTTCTAAACTTAACCTTCCCTCAAATTGTTTTGTACCTTGAGAATAGTAGTACACTCATAAATTAAAAGTACTCATTGCTTATATTAAACGTATTGTATTGAATTAAAGTGGTAGTGTTAATGACACTTCATAGAAAATTAATTTCGGTTTACTTCAGTAATTGTATTATTGTAATGGTACAGTATCCTTTATTTTCAACGACAATAAAATGAACGTTTTCAATTTGAAAAAAATTCTCTCTTCCCTCTGGATCGTTTAGCTCAGTCACCCATTGTACTAAGCCTTATTTACTCAATCTCAAGCTGAATTGTGGATGGGCATGTGCAGACCTGGCGGGGTTTAATAGACATAGTTTACTTAATGAGCATTTACGTTACTTTGTAATCAAACATTAAATGCATTCTTACAGGTTAGGTGCTAACTAATACACTTGGGATCTGCACTGATTTCTTAATTTTTCCTCTTTTTAAGACCCGTATAATTATTGCCTGTTTTATCACTGTTTATCATATTTCAATTCCCAGTATTTTATTGTTTTGAATTAGTTTTCTATTCGCTGCAAACGTCGAATTTCATTTACATCAACATTCAGATCCCTTTTATAATGAAGATGGTTAAAATTGTAATACACATAAT
Organism: Teleogryllus oceanicus; assembly: GCA_964035755.1. NCBI lineage: Eukaryota > Metazoa > Arthropoda > Insecta > Orthoptera > Gryllidae > Teleogryllus > Teleogryllus oceanicus. The sequence continues at coordinate 1,060,116 of CAXIVR010000012.1, forward strand.
TCATGTTTGATTGCTCTGAATCGTAGTTGATTTTGCAGTGATTGAACAGTACAATATTTTTGTTGTCTTTTGAGAGAAATGGGACATTTGTTATTTTGAAACATGTATCATATGAGTAGTCATTAATTTTGACGATGACTACTAAAAAAGAATAAGCAGACTGAAACATTTTCTAGTAGTAAGTACGAGCACTAGGAAATCGGATAAGGAAAGTAAGGAAATCAGGAATAAAGTGAATGAGGAGTGAAGCCACACGGCGGAACTGTGGGGTCGTTGAAGAAAATAAAGAAACAGCCCGGCACTCCAATAGAGAACATTTATTAATGAATACCAGAGACTAGTTTGTACACATGTAGCTATACACAATAGATGATAAAAACAAGTCGCATCGCAGGTCGCCCAGGCCGCGCCGCGCCGCGCCACGCCGCGCCACGCCACCTACAATCGCCTGGCCTACGCCAGCACCCGCCCCGCCCGCGGGCGCCCGGCAGCCGTGCGCCCCGCCCCACCCCCCCCGCAATCGCCCAGCACACGACGCCCCCCCTCGTCGCCCTCAAAGCACTGACATGCAGTGCCAAACCACATCGGAAACGTCATGAATTGATATGTCACGTGATTCTGAAGACCTTACTTGGGGTTTTCTAACCTGGCCGATGACACTTCATCAGCTGTTACCGTGTCATCCAATCAAGAGCTGAAACGCCATCTTGATGACGTCGCTGGGGTGACGTTTATGCTCCCGATTGGACGAAACCGTCAGCCAAGTGTAGGAGAGCGCGGTGGCAACGGTGGTGGCGTGTCGGATACCTACTGAAGCGCGTGTGTGTGTGTGTTCGCAGCTCTAACGAGCTGCGACAGGGTCACTTGCTGTCACATTATGATTAGAGATCGTGTCCGGTACGTGGTTATAAGGATTTTTGCTTCTCAAATTGAAATGCATTACGTCATACATTACACGATAATATTGGTAGCAATTTGACCTAATGTTCATTTCGACTCGAATGATAGCGATATTCTATTTGAACTGACACTTTCGTGTTCGGAATAATAACTATTGATTATACTCTAAACGCGCAATTTTTTAACTTTAAATTGTTGACCAATTTAGTCCTTCACAGATGAAATCTTAGAAAGGTTCGGCGTGCCATGAATATGTCTTACGTTTGAACTCAGAAATTAGAAATGTGCAGATCTGAAGTCTTAGAATTTCGATTAACAAGAAGATATTAATTACTTTTTTTCAAGAAATATCTTCACCTTGACATCCTATAGAAACTGACCGAGATATTTGACCCATCATTACAAACATTAAGGTAATTGAAAAAAAAAAACGTTCACGTGATTCCTTTATTTGCTTCTCGGTCAAATTTGTTCTTCGTATTTGAGTGAAACCTCTGAAATTTTTTCCTTTGTGGTCACTGAATATGCAGCGGTTTTCACAGAGCTACGTTTGAAGGTTATCAGGCCTTTGGGGCCGTTGGAACCGTTGCGCCAAATCAGGCCGTGTAGATTATTGACTACGACCGTTGGGACCGTTGTGTTCACGTGGGCCGTTGGAACCATGAAGTCAGTTGGACCCTTTGGATCAATTTCTCCCGTTGGAACCGTTGGATCCATTGGAATAATAAATTTTGTGTTTTGTCCAATCGGGACCTTAGACGTCACTAAAGTGACGTCATAATGGTGGCGTTCAGCCTTTCGATTGGATGACATCGGAGCAGCTGATTTACTTCAAACGCAGCTCTGTGAAAACCGCAGTGTAAGTTACTCGAACTGACTGTGTATCAGCAAATCTTCGCCAGCAGCTCCCCGGCCAGTGCCCTTACCCCCTCCCTGCGGCCGGGACGGCAGGCAGGTGTGCTTTGTGGGCGGTCGCCACCCCACCCCCCCGCCACCGCCACCGCCAGTGGCGCTGTCCTGTTGCGCATTCCGCGGTGCCCGGAATAGGCCTTCTATTATTTACATAAATGCCAAGTCGCCGACACGCGTGGTGACATTAGGCCTCGCCGAGGGCGGGCCGCTGTGGGCGACCCCCCGAAATAACCGACGGATCCTGTGTGGAGGAGCGAGGCGGGTCGGCGAACCCCCCACCACCTCCGCTGTCACCTTCTCTTCGCGTCGCACTTCGGTCCGAAAAGCGCGCATAGCAAAAGCTTCATAAAACTAACACGTGCTACCAAATATAGCCAAGCTTTTGGAGTAGACGAGTGAGGTATTAAATGGTTCTCGAGATGGAGCTGTTCAATATAAGCGATAGAGTTGTGTGATTATTAACTACATCGTTTGATGTTATTGGAATACTGGTATCAAGACGAGGAATGATGAAAAGAAACGTCACCGTTGACAATGAAACTACTTAAGAAGGTATTTTTCAAACATGGATGAAATCTGCTGTACGTACATTTTGTGGTAAAGACTACACTACTGCTACTAGTGACATTCGATTCATTCACATTGAAAACTAAAAGTTAAACCTAATTATAAATCTTGGGAAAGTTAGTGTATATTTATTTCGCATTGCTGAATTTTTATTTGTGTACTCCACACACTTTTTTTTGTTTTTTATGGTGGTCACGGAAAATATGCTACGCGCGCTTTTGAAATCTTGAGGACCCACTGTGCAGCGTAGTACACACTAGAAAACGCCTCACAGACGTCTCGATAATTTCTTGGGAAACAACTGGAAATTAACTGATTGTCGCAGGAAAAGTCAAAGCTTCTGTACAACGAACTAACAAAACACATCCTATTTATACTGTAAGTCGCTTCCCTTATTGGCGTCAAACATACACGAGACGCGAGGCTGCTATGAGAGAAATGTCATTTATAAGATACCCTTTTGTTTTGAGAATTCTGTCAAATCCTAGTCAAGAACTCTCATAACAAGCTCTGAGCTCTCATTACAATCTATGAATATCGATGGTCTAGCCTTAAAATGGTTTGCGACGAAAATGTTCACAAACGTACATTACACTCAAGGTACAGGTGCGTTTAAACGAGACCACTCGTTTAGCGGCGTGTCCTTGTTTAGCTGTCGCGTTCGTGGAGCACTACAGGCGGCGTGAGCAGCGCGCGTGCGTGGCGGGGCGGGGCGTGGCGGGGCAGGGCGTGGCGGGGCGAGCGGGGCGGGGTCGCGAGCGGCGCGGGCGGCGCAGGCAAGTGCGGGGGTTAGTGCCGTGGGGTGCAGAGGGAGTGCGGGTGCCTGTGCAAAGGTCGCCGCCTCACAGCGAAGGCGTCCGCGTGGCCAAGCGGGGACCGCCGGGGGCCTTGGGGCCGTTGGCCGTTGGGCCAAGGCCTTGGGTCCACGCCTTGGGCCCGCCCGTTGGAACCGTTGGAACCATGAAGTCCATTGGGACCGTTGGGGCCCCCGGCGGTTCGCAGCGTCTCCGGTCGGCCACGCGCGCGGCGCAGGACTTTATTCAATGTTAGTGTTGCGCAGGGCGGTCGGCATCCGCGTTGCCAGCTGCATCCCACAAAGCGCCATCATCAATCATAAATCAACATCCACTTTTCGCATTAGTACAGCAATCACTGCCTTCTATATTGTACCAAGAATTAATCCAAGACCGTCAATCTCTGTCGAACGTCGACATATCATCACTATCAACAGTATTTCGTCTTGATACATTCATACATGAATACTCTGACTAGTGGAATCAGTGACTTGAACGATACGTCGTTGGTTATTTATCATATAACACGTCATATCGTCGTTTAGTTTCTGTGGTGAAGTTGACACAAAGCGGGATGCCGACTGCCCGAAGGACAAAACTTTAAGCTAAAAATTCAAAAAATACTCTTACATCAGCTACATTCAAATCAACATAACTCAATATATCCCCCTTCTTTTCTCCTGAAAAGACATTGTGAAGAATTCCATACAAACAAGTACTTGGATTACAATAATATACTCACTGTACAGGAATACGCACGGCGAGGAGTGCTATCGTGTTCTCAACACTAACATATGACTAAAGCTTTACAAACGTCCCTGAAAAAATTGTTAAGGTTAACAACGATGAAAGATAAAGATGAATAGTTTCTTAGAAAGCTATTCACGGGTAGACCTTTGATATTTAGGTTGTCGTAAATTCACCATACGACACTTTCCCAAATATATGTAAATGAAACCATTAATCTTATAGAAATTTATCATATTTTTGGTTTTGCCTCTGCCACTTTTCTAATCAATTATTAAAATACCAACATTTGCGTTGTCCTTCTTGAAAAGTTTCTCTCTTTTATGCTTATATAGTATATCAACATATCATCAAGTTAAACATCATCTGGTCATCATCATTCCATCTTTTTTTTCAAACATTCATCACTTGGCTCGCCCGGGCTGTGTGAGTGCCGCGCGGCGTTGCCAGCTGACTGAGTTGGCAACGCCGCGCTCACGCTGCCGTCGTCCGCATGCGACGCGAACGCGAGGGGGAGGGGGAGGGGGAGAGGTTTTCAGGTCCTCAGAAATCACAGAGGACGCAGTAGGATATTTACGATGGCGGAAGAGAATGGATATGCAATCATTTGTTTAAATAATATAGGAAATACATTTCAGATAAAACAATCTGATGTGGGAAATAAAACGTAATTTCTCATAGATGCCTACTTGTGACTGCTGTGACGAGGAGGTTGTTGAGTGAGGAAAGGGATTGGTGGGACAGTAGTTGTTGAGTGAGGAAAGGGTGTGGTGGGACAGTAGTTGCCACGCCCACAAAAATCACAGAGGGGCGTGTTTAGATGATCAGTGCAGTTGGGTGGAGCTCCTCAAGGCTGTACGGAAGGGACGGCGTGCGTGGTCGCGCACGCTGGCGGGCGGGCGGGCGAGCGAGCGAGCGGTCGAGCGGTTGCGGCAAGCGGGCGGTTAGGTGGGTGGGTGGGCGATCGAGGGCGGGCAGACGACGGGCGCGTGGGCGTTCACATGCACACCAAGTAGAGCGAGCGCGCGCGCCTCGGGTCAGCCTCCTCCTCCTCCTCATCCTCCTCCTCCTCGTCGTCGTCATCATCAACATCATCCTCGCCGCCCCCGCCGTCGCCGCTGCCGCTGTTGCTGCTCGAGTTGCTGCTGCTGTTGCTGTGCGGCGCGGGCCCAGCCGCAGATACTGGTACTGATTCTGGTGGTGGTGATGGTGGTGGTTGGGGTGGTGGTGGTGGTGGTGGAGCAGTTGCACGCGACTGCGGGCGCGACTGCGGCGCTGCGCGCGGCGGGACGCGGCGGCTGCGGCGGCGGCAGCGGCGCCGCGCGGCGGCGGCGTGCGCGTCACTCCTGGGCGCTGAGCTCGCCGTTGGTCAGAGGCACCACCAGGGGCGCTGGGGAGCCGGCGCCGTCCGCGCCGCCGCTCTGCTCCTGCCACAACACACAGCAAGACGCACGTCAGTTGACTGTACCAATTGGAAGAAGAAATAAAGAAGTCATCTTCTTATAAGAACGTCAATAACATCCAATCAAAATTCCCACAATTCATGTACCAATTGGACTCGTGTATAGAGGGATTACTATAGGAAGTGGCCACTTTGAAGGCTCCTGCTTGGCTTTGATAACCGTTGCTGGAAAAATAGTCAACTCCCGAACTCGTATATAGTGAACCCGCGGTTATAGCGAACTCGTATATAGTAAACCCTCGTTATACGACATCGGATATAATGAAGTCGGATATAGCGAAACCTCGGTTATAGTGAACTCGGATATAGTGAACCCCGGTATAGTGAACTCGGATATAGTGAACCCTCGGATATAATGAACTTGTCACAGGCACCGTTTTCATTTACATTACAAAAAATCATAAGAAGATTTTGTTATAGTGAACCTCAATCTCGGCTAAAGTGGACGTGGGAAATAATTCCTGAAAATTAATTGAATCTCGTATGTTATTAGGCGATTGAAAGGGCCTTCGGAGAGTGGGATGGTGTTCCAACAGTGCAAGGGGCATTGAACGGCCCAATATCATCGTCTTGTATGATGTTCATTTGTTTTTCGACCTGCCAAAGTGGTCCCTTCTTAGAGTCTCTCCTCTATACCTTGGTTTCACAGACAAACTTTTGTATAAAATCAAAACTTTTGTATAAATGTTATAAATCATTCAAAAGTTGAATTAATAATTCTCATATATCATTACAGTGACGTGGGACAATAAGACGAAGGCAAGATGACAGAAAGGAGAATGCGTGAGTGGGGCAATGCGAAGGTGAGCGGTGGGGCAAGAAGTGGAGAAGGATGGGGACGAAATGATCAATGATACACATGTATCAGTAGTTTAGACGGTATTGGAAATTGTAGAGAACAAATTTAGAGGTTCAATGAAATTGTTCGAGATACATAATGATGATTGATTGATAGTGATTCCGGACGCATCGACTACTATGGTCATTAGTCCTGTATGTGTAGTGCGTGCTTTAGCTCGGAGGTGGCGTGGTCTTCCCCGCTATATAACGAGATCCGGCGCCGGCCTACCGTCGGCTAGGGGTTTTCCATAACCAGGAATCTTCCACCAGCAAGGCACCGCCCCAACCAAGACAAGCTGTAGGCTCCCGACCGGTCTTCCGGCATGTGTGGTAGTGTAGTGCACGTTAATGTAGGCGTGTGTATAAGGGGTGAGTATAGGACAAGGAAGAGGAAGGAAAGATCGCGCGCGGTCCGTGGCCCGTTTGTTAGGGTGCTACTTCGGCATTCGCCTGGTGTTGAACGGAGAAACCACGGAAATCTACCGACCAGAGCAGCCGGCCGCTAGAAATCTTCTCCAGACAGCGACTGAATTCCAACTAGCTAACTCGTGTCGAGAAACCTGCCACAGTCGAGACTCGAACCTAGTGCCTCCCGGTCAGAGGGACTGCAGTTGATGCATGCAGGACATCAGTTGATGCCCTGAGCCATCTCTCATGATTGCATAATGTTCATAAGGAGTGTTTTACGCGCGGCTTCAATTAAGGAGACTGTACACCTGACGTTTATTGACAGGTAGAATCATGTTACACTTTCAGGTAAATCAATATGTGCGTTCAGAAATATGACAAATGAAGATAATGTTTCTACTTCCGCAACAAGGCAGAGCAACTTCCACAACTGGAGCTCACTTTTCATAGAAGATTAATAGTACGCTGAGCGCTGATGGGTATTCTTCTTTTTTGCACATTATCTGACTGTCGTATCTGCCTCTTGACAATAAAAAATAAATTCCGGCTTACGAAAGAACTCAAGAAAAAGAGGACAATTTAAAAAGTTGCTTGTAAACATTACCATCAAAACTAGTACATGTTTCCACCTCTATGAGAAAGGTGAGTGTGTTTGATTGAGTGGGATGTATTAGAAAGAAAAGGAAAACGAAAGATAATGTGCTGTACATTACGTACTGTTCAAAATATATTGTCATGGTGGCTTCAGATTAAACGTAGAAAAATATCGCAACAAAATTAAATATTAAATACAGAATTGTATATAATTTGATATTGAAGAAAGTTCAATATTTGAAGGAAATACCAATTACCACAAAAAACTACTTGCTGAATGAGTCTAATGGACAAAGTCTCATTATACTTATACTCTCTCAATTAACTCATTCCTGATTCTTAAAAGATGTGGTGGTTCATTTAGAATGTTAAAAACCATTCTCAATATTACCATTCAGCTTGCAAACCACAAAGTTACAGAACGTCACACATATGGCTTATATTAATTTTTCGCAAAACGAATTGTGATAAATGAAACAAAATGCTCGAGGCATGATTGAAAAGAGATGTTACATTAAACGATTTTTCAGATATTACCTACCAATCGTGTTTGCGGCATGATCAACCGTGCGAATGTGATGAGTGGATAATGAGCAATGGGTAATGAGCCCTAAGTGATTACGGAGAAATCGTGAGCATGAAGCAAACTGTTTAAAAACTGTGGAAGTTAAATATGGTATGTGCTAAAAGACGATTTATAGGAGTACATTACTCATATATACTCACATACATTATTATAAACTTTCTTCCGAAAAGTTCCATAAACATAATCTAATCGTAAAAAAAGAAAATTGTTTGCTTCCTCGCAAATTATGATATAATTTTATTTTAAAGAATTTAACTAATTCAAACACAGACATAAGCGCGAAATATGCAAATGTATTTTCCTTAAAACAAACAGAAATTTTAATTTTAGATTGGTTTGATACGACTTCTAATTAAAAGTGTTTTTCGTTACATAAATTCTCACGAACGCTTTCCCGTTCATGTAAAAATTAATTAACGTTTGACACAATCATGTGGCCGCGCCGTCTGCATTTGAAGTTGTGAATTAACTCGTGCGAAATGTTTTCCTCTCGATATCGCTCACGATCGGGATTAAATTCGCCCGACAAAGTGACTGAACTTGTAAACTGATTAAATTGATGACATTTCATTGATTAATCACGTCGAGAAATCATATTTCGAGATGGCTGAAAGCATTACGTCCAAACCGATAAACTGATTTTTATTGCGTTTCATGTTATGGCGTAGTAATCTCTACGAAAACATTTTTTCATGCCCAGTCCCGCATCATTCACGGAGGTTTATACAGCGCAAAATATATGAGGAACCCTGTTTGCATGGTGGGTTACTAGGGATGAGTTAATAGATATAATAAAGATTCACTAGCTAGGAAAGTAAAAATTCGCAAAAGCCTAAAATATCCACTTGTTCCATTAGTTATTTCTTCCAAGCGTTTATTTTATTTTTTAATTTTATTTTTACATTTGTTGCGTAAAAACACGACGCAACGCGTCTCATAACCCCTTCTTGGGTGTTGAGCGCTACTGCAGTAATCCTCCGTTACTGTAGATATTTATATATTTCTGTCCGTCACGTCTCTGTCGTCAAGAGGACCGCCAGGTAGCATCTCCGCATACGCGCCTCCCACGTCACTACCCAGCGGCCAGAATTGGGAAGCAATAAAGATAGAGGTAGGGTTTAGGACACTTCACAGAGGTGAGCAGCCAAACTCGTTTTTCTTGGAACAAATTTCACATGAGATTCGCCAGGAATCGAACCCGGATCTCCTTGGTGAAAGGCGAGCGACTTCGCTGTGCGCCACGAGATGAGCGTTTATCTCTAGACCTTCAGCGCGGGAGCGCATAACCGCTACTTAGCTTGATGATAGGGGACGGTTTTTCGCAGAGCAACGCGTGATGTGCATCGTTTGCTGTACATTGTTAGAGATGCAGATATAAATACATTGTTACTACATATTAAGCCATGCTTATCAACAATGTGTTCATCTATAGTAGAATTTTGTTTCGGTATAGCTGCACACTTTGTAGATACGTTCTGCTCGCATCATTATGTGGATTCTCGAAACCTTTATTATTTTCAGAAAAGCTTCAAGAATCGTAAAATTCATTACTTAAATATTATAATTAGACAAAATCAAGTTATGTGTGAATTTTTGGATAAAACGTCTACCTCTATATATTCTTTCAAATGACGTGCAGTTTCAGAGCCAGATCCTTCTCGTTTCGATTTTTCAAGCTGAATAAAATGTTTTGGATTATATATCAAAACGATTTCCAATTAATCGATTACGCATTCGAAAGTAAAGGCTGATTCATTATCTAATGATGTGTAAAAGCAGATTTAACATATTTCTTAATTTTATTAAGACAGAGAATGACAAACAGAGCTTCTTCCGAGGCATGTTATTCCACAGCCGCAGTCATTCCGCGTGAAAAGACTAGATAAACTGTGTATCTCGCAATCATATTTATCAAAAGCCAATGAGTTAAATACGCACACGTTTCCGTAATTTAGAAGTGTGATGGGGGTGATGAATAGGGTCGTCCTGGTGGTGGCAGTCGCGGTGGCGTGGTGGTAGTGGTGGTGGTGGTGGTGGTGGTGGTGGTGGCGGCAGCGGCGGCGTCGGCGGTGGTAGAGACGGGACAGAGGTGCTGGTGGTATCGGTCGGGTGGAGTCGGGTGCGGTAGCGGGAGGCGGCGGGCTGAGCGCCCACGTAATGCTCCAGGACGTGCGTTACGGCGGCGCCGCCGTTAGCGCGGGCAGCGCTGAGGCTCTAACGGCGCGCTGATGACGCCCACGTAATTTAAGGCGCCGTAAAGGGCCGCGCCGGGTTACGAGCGGCCGCCGCATCGCCTGCCTTCGGCCCCCTCGCCTCGCCTCGCCGCGGACCGCGCATCAGCCTGCCCCTGCCCCGCCCCCCAGCAGCGCCACCCTACCCCGATCCACCTCGCCCCGCTACGCCACGCACCGTCCACCACGCCCGCCCCGGCTCTACCCACCGCCCTGACCCATCCACCGCCCGCCCTCCACCACCCGTCACTGCAGCGCCTCAGACCGGGAGGTCCTGGTTCGAGGCCGACGGTGGCAGGTTGCGACACTAGCTTTTCACAGGTCGAATTCAAACGCTGTCTGAAGGAGAATTCTAGCGGCGCGCTCTGATCGGTAGTTTTATCGTGGTTTCTCAATCAGCACCAGGCGAATGCCGGAGCAGTACCTCCAAACGGGCCACGGACCGCGCGATCTGTCCTTCCTCTTCCTTCTCCTATCCTCTCCCTTACACACACACACACACACACACACACACACACACACTTACATCATGCACTACACTACAACATATTCCGGAAGACCGGTCGAGGCTTAGTGCTTGTCCCGGCTGGGTGGTGCCCCGATGGTGGAGAGTCCTGGTTAAGGAAAAACTCACTAGCCGACGGTAGGGCGGCGCCGGATTTGCCATCCGGCGGGGAAGATCACAGCCATCTGCCGCGAAAAACATGCACTACACTAACGGGAATAATGACCAAAGTAGTTGACGGTGGCCGTGATCGGTGACGATAGGCACCGAAACACGAAAAATCAATCAATCGTAGCGTCCCGCTTTGTTCGCCCCGTCCCCCCATTTCCCTCCCTCACCCCATCTCGTGAGTCGGGAGGGTACGTGATTGAAGGCGCCACTTGGCTTCGCGTCCTGTGTACGACAACGCTTTCTAGAATATAAGGTAACATCTGGCTATATAATTTGGAATGTTCTTTTGAGATTCGCAATTTTATGGTACAAATTCCGAAATATTTATATCGAAAGAATTATTTGAACTTTGTCCTAGTGATATTGATTACTTCATTTGTTGATTCCATCGAGTTTCATCTCAGAGGAAATTATTTTTTAGTTTTTAAATGAGGCTCCTCAGTGTGCCTGTTGATACAAAAGATTCTACCTTGAAACATGCCCGACGCTGGTGCAATTTGTAACAAGCTCCACTTGTAACGACATTTTGAAACAGAATTATTACTGATAAATGTGATTTTGGCACCAGGAAATGATTACACTTGAAACCTAATGACCCCTACGTAATTTAAATCCCTCTCCTTACAAAAGTATGTAGTGCTAGCTAAGTTAATTGGGGTTCGAAGTTCATAATTTATTCTGCAATCAATTATTCTATCTGCCATCCACACGGAGCGGCGAGAAATCAAAATCTTTTTAAAATGCTGGATTGCACGTAACGAACAATGATAATCAGCTTTCTTTCAACTTAACAAATTAGAATTTATTATAATATGAACTTTGATTCTGTTGCAAATTAAAAATTATTACATTGATAATCAAAAATGAATTGACCAGTTTTATGACAAGTTTTCTCTATATTACAATAGTTATAAAACTTTGTTATTCATTCGAGGGTCTTCGCGCGCTCTTCACTTCTTCGTTCGATGGCGCCCCCTATAATCTTCTCCATCGACGCAGCACAATGTTTACTTCTGGATAAAGTCCTCGCCTAATGTTCCTGTAATGATCTAGTTCCAAATTTTCCCTGCAATACTATTATAATCCGTGACTTCCCTCACTAACGTCTCGGGTAGGCGTCTAAACACGTATTTACTTCCTACAAGAACGCTTTATCGAAGAAAGAATAAGAAACGATAAAATTTTATACAACTGAAGTGTCAATTACAGTCTTTCCTCGACCTGGTAAAATATATCAGGAGCCGATCCGCTCATCACCGCGTTGCTCGAGCGAATGAATGTTCTTCTAAAAACTCGGAAGCATCCGAATTTTATATTTTTTCTTTTGTCTCTCAAAACAATGCTTATTCCGCCTCTGCTCTGTCATTTCAACCTAACGAAAATTATTCTTAACGGCGGTTTATTTGTCACATAGCGACCCTCTCGCGATCTATTGACATCCCTATATTCTATGTCATATAAAATGACATTTCCATAATAAAAAATGGTTCGTCATTTCGGTATATCACAACCTCCTCTATGTGCTTTATGGGTGTGCTCTGAAAGCGGATTCGGTTATTATTGTAATCCGTGCAAGCACATGCGCTATCCACTTTCTCATAAAGTTGGCCTTTGTCGAGAGCTTGTTGTAACGACGCTTTTTGGGAGTTCAAAGTTAGTTTAGAAACTATGCCACGAAACACAATGCCAATCATTTACAATAGAACAAATAGAGAAGTTATCTTGTGAATATCACTCATTCGTTTATTTTTTTAACTAAACATATATCTGTGTCATTCATTTACTGAATCATATCTAGGCATAACCAAGTTTTTACTTAAATGAAAACTAATTTTTTCTTTCATACTCTTGGATTATTTCCTATTAGTTTTGCATACTTTTTATGCATTTCTCATACATATTTTGAAGCAGAAAAATACCTAAGCCTTTCTTCCTAATCATGTTCTGATTAATTTGTCCGGAAAAGCAATAAACACTGCAAACACCACAAAATGTAAGGGTGTGTTACAAGTAATATGCAGTCAAGTGGTGCTACAATAGCACATACTCTTAACTTTATTTGTAACTTTTGCAGTTTTTAAAATTCAGAGCCAACGAGAACGACAGCTGCGGCATTTTCTTCGATGTACTCTATACGAAAAAATTAAAGAAAATTGTTCGAACCGTTTTTAAGAAAATAATTATATAAATTTTGCCTATATTTCTCGCAAAGTTCATCAAACAATTACTCATGTTTTAAACAAAATTGAACCTGATCTCATTTAAAGGGGTATTTAATGAACAGAATTTATAAAGAGAGTTTCTCTATCTTGAATATTGTGGTTAAAGAAAGAGGCCAACAAAATTTGAACTTTTGCAGTTTTCAAAAATTCAGAGACATCAACAAAAATGAGACTAGACATTTCTTTGACTCTCTTAGCAGTATCCGAGGAAAAAATAATTAATAAATTAGAAGCCTTTCTTTGAAAATGATAAGATTTCATGTAAAGTACTCCCCAAATCAAAATATCAGTTTCAATCTTGCAGGACTTTGAGGTCGGTCATATCAATTTTAAAAATTTCAATATCAATTTTGAACCACAGACGGATGGACAGACAGGTTTTGCGGTCAACCAATTCTTGGGGTATCAAGAGCCCACAAAACGTGGGTTCTCAATGTGTTAGAAAAGGTAATATACAACATATATGAACACGATTTATCCATTTTTCGATATAAGGGACGCACAGCAGTACTGTTCGGTCAAAAATTCACCATTTTGTCTCAGAATTACAATATTTTGTCTATACTAAGTAAGTTATGTGCGAAGAAGAAAAAACTAATCGCGTTTCTGTGCGATCTCCTTTGCAATGATAAACCCACTGAAACATTGCAGAATGTTATGTCAATTGAAATGAAATTCGGCACTACATTAACGGGACTAATGACCAAAGCAGTTGACGCGCCCGGAAACACGAAAAAAATCGATCAATCAATAAGAGGAAGAAACGTTCCTACTATTTTTTCAGTGTTCCTGGTTTAATTTCATTTTATACTCCATCATACCGTATCAATTGCCCCCCGCGCCGACTGCCTTGTCAGCAATAAAGTGAGCAAATTTCCCCCCAATTGCGAGCTGCGCGGCGTGTTGGGACCCTGTGTCCCCGTATATCAACAAGCGCAATGTAATGAGCGCAGTAATTCAATGGAGAAAAGGGCTGCTCCCGGCGGATGCCTACGCGCCCACCATCAAACGCAGGAGGAAGAATATTCGGACGCGCCACGCGCAAGTGGTCGGGCGCCGAGGACGTGGACGCCAACGAGGACGGCGGGGAGGACGTCGGATGGGGACGAGGACAGGACTGAGGACGCGAGGCTGAGGAAAACTGTAAAAGCACGTTTTTGGCGGTGGCTTGGTTCGTTGGTGATTCCGGGCGCGTCAACAGCTTAGGTCATTAGTACCGTAAGTGTATTGCATGTTTGTTCTTGGGAGATGGCGATGATCATCCCCCGCTGGATGGTGAGATCCGACGCCGTCCTACCGGGGTTACTCCCTAACCAGGACTCTCTCACCAGCGGGGCACCGCCCCAGCCGCGACAAGCTGTAAGCTCCCGACCGGGCTCCCGGAATAGTACATGTTAGTGTACGTGTGTGTGCGTGTAAGGGGAGAGGAAGGACAGATCGCGCGTGGTCCGTGGCCCGTTTGGTAGGGCACTGCTCCGGCATTCGTCTGGTGTTGATCGGAGAAATCACGGAAAACTTCCGATCAGAGCAGCCGGCCACTAGAATTCTCCTCCAGACAGCGACTCAATTTGACCTAGCTGGAAAGCTAGTGTCGAAAATCCTGCCGCCGTGGGGACTGGGAACCTAGGACCTCCCGGTCAGAGGCACTGCAGTGGCATCAGTTGATGCACTGAGCCACCGCTCCCGGTGCGTAGAGGCGGGAATGGGCCAGTAACAGAGGTAAGGTAAGACCGCAGGCTTGGGCCGAGGTGGGCAGTGGAGAAGGCGTGGGCCGAGGCGAGCAGCTGGACGGCGGTAGGGCAGGAGACGAGGGTCGACGCGGGGCAGTTGGGACGGGTGAAATCGCGGGGGCGCGGCGTGCCTCCGCTGATGGCTCGCTGCAGGAATGCAGGCCATCGCCTCCGCTGGCGAGCGCATGCTTCCCCGGAGCGCTCAACGGAAGAGCAACGCAAGAGGACGGGGCGAAGGCACGGGCGAGGGCGGGGCGGGGTCGTGGGCGCGGGTGAGGGCGAGGGCGCGAGCGTTTTTGAGTGCGGGTTAGACTGCGGGCTTGAGTGTAGGTTTGAGTGAGGGTTTGAGTGTAGGTTTGAGTGCGGGTTTGAGTATAGGTTTGAGAACGGTTTGGAGTGCTTGGGTGGTTGAGTGGGTTTGAGGTTGAGTGAGGTTTGAGTGGTTTGAGTGCTGGTTTGAGTGCGGTTTGAGTGCGTTTGAGTTGAGTGAGGGTTTGGAGTGAGGGTTGAGTGAGGTTTGAGGTTAGAGTGCAGGTTTGAGTGCCGGTTGGAGTGCGGTTTGGTGCCGGTTGGAGTGCCGATTCCAGCGCGAGCTGCGCGCGCGAGGGGCGCTACTCACGATGTGCAGCGCGTGCATGATGCGGCCTTGCCGCCTGTGCGGGGGGGGGGGGCTGCCGCCGTTGGCTGTGGCGTGGCCGTGGGCGTGGCCGCCCTCGGCGTCCAGCCCGTTTCCGGCGGCCGCCGCCGCCACCGCGTCCTCCTTGAGGGCCGGGCCGGCGGGGCTGCCGCTGGCGCCCGAGGCCGGGGACGCCGGGAGCAGCCCGTCCATGCACACGGCCATGGCGCCGCCCTCGGACCCGTCGCCGTCCTCGTCGGCGTCGTCCTCGTCGTCCAGGGTTGGGGACACGCCGCCGCACTTCTTGCCGTCCTGCGTGGGACACACCTTCGTCAAGCGACATGCAAAGGAGCTTAATCTCCACGAACCAAAAAGTGCATTATTTTCTAAAATATACTTTCTCTTATGTAGGATTATTAATTAATTAAGTATTAGTATTCTTAATTGTTCGAAATCTTTAACACTTTTACCAGTTGAATCGGCAAAATATTTGCATGAAAATTCGTAAATTCAAAACTTCCAAGAATGTATTTGAATACAAGAAATGAATAATAAATAACGATGCACAAATATTTTATTAAAAGGAAATAAAAATGAGTAAATGATAGTAAATATATTAGTTTTCACTTTAATAATGAAAATATTTCTATAAAATTAATAAATTATTTGTGTGTTTGAAATATTTTTTTGCAGTCGTGCATGGAAAGTGGGAGCTAGTGAACCGATGACCTTTCCCAAGAAATAGTGATCACACATTTACAATTTTTACTAATTAAAAAAATAAATAGATCTTTCGCTAACGTTATAAAAAGTATACATTAGCATAAAAATCACTTTCTAATTGAGCATATACACAAAAATGTTTATGAGAAAACAAAGACGGCTGTACACTTGCAACACTTTCTATTATAGGGAAATCGTGGTTGAGGCACTGTTGGAAGTCATTGATCTATAAGGTCCAGTATAGTATACTATGTTGACGAAGATGACCTCTTTTATTTCTTCCCAGAAGCGTTAATAGTTAATACATTTCATTTAAGTTAGTAGCATGTCTGTTACTTGATTCCCCTCGGATGCAAAGCTTTCCATCAAAGAACACAATATTAAATTGCGTACATCATAAGTAACGTCATCACTTCATGCAACATTTCAATAGAAAACAAGTTCGATGGTGACGATGGAGGTGGTGGAGGTGGTGGCGATGGCGGCGGTGGCAGTGGCGGTAATGGCGGTGCTGCCGGCGACGGTGGCGGTGGTGGCAGTGGCGATGGCGGCGGTGGTGGCAGTGACGATGGCGGCGGTGGGGGCGGTGGCGATGGCGGCGGTGGGGCGGTGGCGGTGGTGGATGGGGGCGGCGGCGGTGGCGGTGGGGGGCGGCGATGGCGTTGGCGACGGCGGTGGTGGTGGCGGTGGGGCTGGCTGGCGGCGTGGCGGCGGTGGCGGCGGCGGGGCGGCGGTGGCGGCGGTGGCGGCGTGGGGGCGGTGGCGGCGGTGGCGGCGGTGGCGGCGGTGGCGGCGTGGCGGCGGTGGCGGCGGTGGCGGTGGCGGCGGTGGCGGCGGTGGCTGCGGCGGCGCGGGCGGCGGCGAGGGGGGCGGCGGCGAGGGGGGCGGGTGTCTGACAGCCCCAGGCGGGCGCAGGGCGGCGCGCGCCGCTCAGCCGGCACAGAACAAACAGCGCCCGCGCCCAGTGAAGGAAGGGCCCTCGGCCGAACAGCGGTCGCAGTGCCACCACAAATTGCGAGAGGAATTCAGTCCCACGCGGAGACATTTGAAGAACGTTTCCGTTTAATGTGGAAGAAATACGGGGATATTAGGATTATTTAAGAAATGATTATCATGCGAAGGTTGTCTTCAGAATTACCGATATTTGAAACTACCAGCAACGTCTCATTTACTATTAAAGGTTCTTTTATATTACAACGTAATGTAATGATTTCTTGTCCAAGAGCAGAAATAAACGCATATTTCCCCACATTTGGTAATAATGAAACGTATATTTATATTTATTATTTCAAAATGAATGTTGGTGACTTAATTAGCTTCCACAATAAAATATCTAAAGGAAGTTAAAACAATTAATTGTTTTTTACTTCTTATGGCGTTTGTTAGCCGTAACTTGGTGTTAATATCTATGCAGATCTAGGGCGATAGTTGTTATTTATGCACTAAGGGTGTGATGTGAGTTCTAACTATCCATCGGCGAGAAATCGCTGGGGGCCCTTCAGCCCAAGGGGGGTTTGTCACTCGATGTCATTAGAACCACTTAAAACCTACGGTAGCTTCTTTTTATTTTTTTTTACCTAATTTTAGTGATTCTGATTTACTTGTGTACTATTTAACTAGATTTTAAATTGACATGGTTTGTCTTTTCATTCTATACATCCTTTTCGTAATTTTGCCCCGTAACGGAACATATAGCGTTATTCAACTGTTTTCATATTTCCCTCGGTCCTCTCGATCCAGATAAGTTATGCAGCGTAAATCGATCTCCTTATTAAAGGCAATAACAAGCTATAAAGTCTCAAATGAAAATAAAAATATTGAAAATAATTATTGAAAAACTTTGTGTGTAAAGTGGTCGAATAAGAGGTCTATGTAATATCTTTCATCAAATCGCATGTGTTGTATTAAAAGTATTTTTTTCTAAAACGTTTTGATTCAATGTTTACCAATAAATATATTTTAATAACATTCAAATTCCCCTAACGGATTTATTTGGAAATAAATACATAATGACAGCTTAATGGAGGTCATAGAATGACTATTCTAATAGTGTACTAGATTACTAATGGGCAATGAAACGTCCCTAAGTGCGGTAGGGAGACAGCGGTAATGGCACGAGACAAAGCATTGGATTGTACGAACTCTGATGGCCATTGCGGGCAAGAGCACTAGTAATGAGTTATCAGCGGAGGACGGGGTGTTTGGGAGGAGAAGCTGTTACAACTTGTAGGTGGGTACAGTTGGAATCAATAAAGGAGGATTCGCTTGTGCTGACGGCGACGATAGCATGTGTACTAGATTTAATATGGCAAAGATTCGAGGTCGTAGGAGCAAACTGCAACATATCAACGGTGACGAAAGCGTGTGTACTAGATTTAATATGGCAAAGATTCGAGGTCGTAGGAGCAAACTGCAACATATCAGGCTCAGATAATATTTTTAAGATAGTTTAAACAGTTGAACCTCATAACAAATAAGATTGCTAGATTATTTTGACAAATGAGAATGTAAAATGGCCTGATTTAAACGTGCGAATTAAATAGCTGTACGTAAATATGATTATTGAAATAATAATGGCTAAGTGCCTCAGGCGTAACTGATGTCACTGCAGAGCCTGGAAATGCTGGAGGATTGATGCATTTTACGCCACAGTCAAAGTAAAACATCAATTCATCACCGAATTCATAACAAATAAGACTGCCTGATTATTTTGACTAGTTACAAAGAGAATAGATAAAAGGTTGTTTACAATGCGTGTATTAAAGTAGCTGTACGTACATATGAATTATTTGAAATAAAAACCGGCTGAAGTGGCTCAGGGCGTTAACTGATGTCACTGCAGAGCCTGGAAATGCTGGAGAGATTGATGCATTTAACGTCACAATCACAAGAAGAAAACATCAATTCGTCATGCGAAATTCGAACTTACAACCTTCCATTACGCTCTCTGCGTTTGTTGCCACCAGCCGTGCTTTAAAAACGTCAACAATAAAACTTCGCCTCCGAGTCGACGGCGCTGGCGGTAGCGGTTACCAATTCCGAACCTATGCCTTTTTATTTCCTTCGCGTACTGGTTTCGCAGTGGCGGCCAATCTGCGATTGATTGATTGATTTTTTTCGTGTTTCCGGGCGCTTCAACTACTTTGATCATTAGTCCCGTAAGTGTAGTTCATGTTTTTCTCGGAGATGGGGTGATCTTTCCCTGCTGGATGGCGAGATCGGCGCCGACCTACCGTCGGCTAGGGGGTTTCCTCCTAAACAGGATTCTCCCACCAGTGGGGTTCCGCCCCACCGGGACAAGCTCTAAGCTCCGACAGATCTCCCGGAATATGTGGTAGTGTAGTGTATATTAATGAAGTGTGTGTGTAGGAGAGGATAGGACAAGGAAAAGGAAGGACAGATTGCGCGCGGTCCATGGCGCGTTGTAGATGGTGTGATCGGTGGCATCAGTTCAATGTAACCACGAAAACTACCGATCAGAGCAGCCGACCGCAAGAATTCTTCTCCAGACAGCGGCTGAATTCGACCCAGTTGAAAAGCAAGTGTCGAGAATCCTGCCGCCGGCAGGGCTCGAACCTAGGACCTCCCGGTCGGAGGCGCTGCAGTGGCATCAGTTCAATGTGCGAACAGTGGGGGCATGAACAGTACGGCACCGGAAACGCGCGAGACGCTGATTGTTTCAGAAACAACAAACGCCGCGATCCGCTGCCTGGTGCGCCGCCTTGCCCCTTCTCGCCGCTTCCGCCATGACAGAGCGCAGAGCCTTCTAGCGGCGGGTCGCGAAAGCTAAGGGCGCTCGCGGGCAGCTCGTTGGCCCTTGTGTGTTTTTTCGGCGGGAGATGGAGGGTCTGTCTCGATTCTAGCGACTCTCACGTTGGGACGAGTTCGTTTTCACTGACGCGTTTTCGCGTTCGTAAATTAAGTACTGCAGATGCGTTTTGCATCTAATAATATTCGTATGTGTCTGACAGTTCTTTGGAATAAGAAAAGTTACTGTTTGATTTAAATTCTATGCTATTTTTTATTCAAATGAAACTATTACAAGAAAATTGTTCACGCATTTGCATAATATAAAAGATGAAAAGTAACTACAATAAAAGGGGTAAAATGTTGAGAAAAAATGAGAAACATTATGTAAATTTAAAAAAGGTTAGTAATTCTAAAGGTTCACTATAATACATAATTTTATCAGAAATATGTAACGCTTCAGATACGTTGTTTAGTAATAAAAAACGAGGGCGTTTTTATTACTTTTAAAACGTTTAATATTAAGCAATTTATCAATCCGTTTTGAAAATATTCTTCGTGACCACACGTGCAATTTTATCGTAAAAGACTTACTTTCATCAACAGCTTGACAGTAGGAAATAGGTTTCTTTGTAATGCACTACAAGTGTATTTTTAATCACATTGACTGACCACACGCACAAATATATAATTCAAATCGGCTAATTCACAAAAGATTTGCACAAATACTCTATCACCCTACCTCCAGAAGAAAAGGGACCATTCCTTTCCGTTTAGTGGGACGTTCTTCAAGGCCAAACGACCCGATAACGACGCCATTTTGGAGGATCTCTCACCTTTGCTCCAGGGAGCAGTACTTTAGGCCGCGGGTCGCCCGGCCCGACCCGCTTCGTCCTCTCTCGGAAGACTTGTTGCTCTCGCGAGTTCCACGTGCGTCGAGTGGTGATTCCGAGGGGGCGCGAGCGTCTCTGCGAGTTCAAACGCAATCTGGGATGCTTTTTAGCGCCCCATTCAATTCCATAACGGCGACGGCGTCGCAGTATTTACTGGGGGAACTCGCGAAATCCGCGCGAGACGAGAAAAACCTCTGGCAGAGTCCTCATCGTCCGACTCCACACCACGCCCCTTCGTAGAGTGCGAGGCGAAAGCAGCTGAGGAGATGAGAGAGGCCAGGGGAGGAGAGGAGAGGAGAGGAGCAGTTGGAGAGAGGCACGAAATGAGAGCGGCCGAGAAACAGAATTCCTCCCTTTGAATACTTGATGTGCGTTTTTGTGCAACGCGTGATTGCGAGGAGAGTTCGTGTCACTTCTTGCTCGCTTCCTACCGACCCTCTTTCATGTCTGAATTAAGAAACACGCGTTGGTGGAGAAATAAGACACATCATTAAGAGTCGAATGCGTTTATCAAATAAACGAATGTGAGTAATCTCTTGATTAATATAATGTTGAATGTACCGTAATGGAATAATGTTATGCATTGAAAAAAAAAAGAAGACTAACATTGAGCAATTCATCGTATGGGCAAAACTACTCTCAGCTGGCTGAGCGTGCAGCTGACTGAGAGTTCAGAAACAAAACGTTCTTTCTTAATTACAAGTGTATCACTTAATGAATTGCTTGAAAGCTAACAGAGCACACACTATAAACGGTGGAAATTATGATTTTTCACTTCGTGAAATTTTTCAAAATTATGGATACCAGTTAATTGAATGATACACTGAATGAATTAATATAAATGTAATGACAACTACCAGGGAAAATAAAGAGATAGTTATATAAATAATGAGAGTTATAAATGCATTTAATTGAAATTTATAAATTTCGTAGTAGATGCAGAAAATACAGGTAAATTTGGTTTTTTATTTAATAGGTAATAATTACAGCCAAATTAGAAAACTTGATGCAATGTGGCTAGGCCGAAGGCCTTAAGCCATTACAATACCTACATTCTACCGCGTTCTAATCTTTCGCCTTCTGGTATTCACCCCAGGTATTCATCGCTTCTCGGCCTTTTGGCTAAGATCAAAGTGTAGGTAAATTTGTTGCAATATACATGAAAATTGTAGCTTATCCAAGAGAGGTAACATTGTTAACCTGTCCTCCTTGCTTGTTTTCTTTTCTGGAAACCCATGCACTTTAAGGTACTGGAAACGTGCTCGACTGTTAAAGACATATTCAAACACAGTCAAGGAGTTGATGAGGATGAAGAAAAATGAGGGATAACAGGAGTCTGGAGCAGAATCCAACCAATACTAAGAGGGAATTCGCATTTGTGTACAGGTTTTGCTATAAAAGAACATGTACGTAATGAACACAAGAATTAGGAAGTGAGCGAGTAAAAGAACTCAACAAGACATACGCCTCATCTGAAGAGGGATGTGAAAATTCCGAATACAGTATTTTACGGTTATCAGGAACTCTCAAAAACATATAGCCTAATATATCAAATAGAGTGTGCCATGGAATAGCGAGAGAGATGAACTACATGGTATGATGATAAGAGCAAAATATGCATATGAAAGTGAAAAATAGAGTTGTTATTAGTGATGACTTTGGATAGGTGATCCCAAGTAAGAGTATCCACAACGCGATCAGAAGCGGACGGGTGAGAGATACAAGTAGGATTATGATCTTCGCTTTCGACACACCAAGCGAGACGAAATCGACAAATGTGGCGGAGTCGGGGAGTTACGAGAGATAGATCTAGGGCGGTGACCAAAGGTGATGAAAGCGGAGTCTGATTGATTGATTGATTTGCAATTTATTGAGAACAGAAGCGGAGTCATATTGATTGATTGGAGGCGCAGACAGATTGTCAGATTGATTGATTGGCAATTCCGAGCGCAAAAGGACATTGATCCCGTAAATGTATTCCGGTTTTCCCCCTCGGGAGGTGGCGGTGATCTTTCCCTGCCGGATGGTAAGATACAGCGCCGAACTTCCCGACTGCTAACGCGGGTTACCCCAATCAGGTATCTCCCACTAGCAAGCCACCGCTCCAGCCGGGACAAGCTCTAAGTCCCCGACCGGTTTCCCGGCATGTGTGCTAGTGTAGTACATGTTAGTGTGTGTGTGTGTGTGTATGTGTGTAAGGGGAGAGGATAGGACAAGGAAGAGGAAGGACAGATCGCGCGCGGTCCGTGGCCCTTTGGTAGGGTACTGCTCCGGCATTCGCCTGTTGATCGGAGAAACCACGGAAACTACCGATCAGAGCAGCCGGACGCTAGAATTCTCCTCCAGACAGCGACTGAATTCGACTTAGCTGACAAGATAGTGTCGGAAATCTTGCCCTTGTCGGGATTCGAACCCAAAGACCTTCCGATCAGAGGCATCCACCTTTGCCGGTTCGGAGATTGAGACGGGAGTGGGGCGGGGCGTTAGCGGGGACGGTGACGGGTCGGGGGCGTGGCGGGGGACGAGCCAACACGGGCGACGCCAACGCGCAGAGCCGTCTGAAACCCCGTGCCCCGCCCCGTGCCCCGCCCCGTGCCCCGCCCCGTGCCCGCACCGTCCCGCTTGGCCTGCAGCTCCTCTCCTCTCCTAGTTCTCTCGCGGCGTAGACTCCATTTTGGCAGCGGAAATATTTATGCGCCCTCGCCCGGCTCGCAAAACGTTTCATTTAAAAGCGCGCAAAAAGCCGGCGCCATATAAAAAAGGACGGGTGGCGGGCGGGCGGGGGGGGGTGGCGAGCAGGCGCGGGCGCGGGACCGTAAGACGAACGCGCGGCCGCGACGGCGGCGCGCGCGGCGGCGTGTGCGAGAAACACGCGGAAACAAATGCGTGCAGATATTGTGCCCTCGGGAGCCGTTTGTCCCGGTTAGACCCCCGTGCCCCGCCCCTCCCCGCCGCCACCGCCGCCTCCACCGGCCTAGCTCGGGCGCCCTGCCGCCAACGCGTACAAATGACCCCGCCGCCCTCGATACTCGCGCCGATTCAGTCGGAAAATATGACGGATGCGGTGCCTTGGGCCGGCGGCGGGGGGGGGTGTCTGCTACACGTGAGGCGGCTGGGGGGGGGGGGAATGCCAGGCCACTGCAGGGAGCCTGCAGAGGAACCTTGTTCTACACCTGAAATTGTCTTCAGAGTGGTTGATTGATTAATTTTTTTCGTGTGTTTCCGGGCTCGTCAACTGCTTTGGTCATTAGTCCCGTTAGTGAAGTGCATGTTTTTTTTCGAGAGATGGCACTGATCTTCTCCTGCTGTATGGCGATATCCGGCACCGACCTACCGTCGGCTAGTGGGGTTTCCCCCTAACCAGGACTCTCCCACCAGCGGGGCACCGCCCCAGCCGGGACAAGCTCTAAGCTCCCGACCGGTCTCCCGGAATATGTGGTAGTATAATGCATGTTAGTGTAAGTGTGTGTAAGGGGAGAGGATAGGACAAGGAAGATGAAGGAAAGATCGCGCGCGGTCCGTGTCCCGTTTGGATCCTGCCGCCGTCAGGACTCGAAGAGAAACGACGGAAAACTACCGATCAGAGCAGCCGGCCGCTAAAATCCTCCTCCAGACAGCGACTGAATTCGACCTAGCTGAAAGGCTGGTGTCGAAAATCCTGCCGCCGTCAGGACTCGAACCTACGACCTCCCGGTCGTAGGTTCAGACA
Source organism: Teleogryllus oceanicus (assembly GCA_964035755.1). Lineage (NCBI taxonomy): Eukaryota > Metazoa > Arthropoda > Insecta > Orthoptera > Gryllidae > Teleogryllus > Teleogryllus oceanicus. Next base: position 1,084,473 of record CAXIVR010000012.1, read on the forward strand.
TAGTGGTTTGTTTTTTAAATTAATTTACTTAAGATCTTTTTTAACTGTTTGATGATATAGTGATTTCTAACGTTGGGTTACATGTAAGGGCACCAAGAACTCACAAAAACATCCATGCCCGGGGTGGGATTCGAAACCGCTACTCTTCGAATGGAGGTTGGCCGTTCAGCCTAGTGACCTCAGCTATCCACAGGGGATCAATCATAGTTTTTTGATTTATTAAGGTCAATTTTTAACTACAATGTCATAAAACGACCAATGTAAGTAAAATTGGAGTTAACGGTAACGGTATACGGACACAAACATCCATGCCTCGGACAGGATTCGAATCTGCGACCCTTCTGACATCAGACAAGTCAGGTTCTTCAGCTTTACCGACCACGGAATCAGTTCGTTTTTCGTTTTCTGATAAAATATTTTATTTCGTTTTATGCAGGCTTTTTGCGTTTTTATAGTTAGACAATGCGAGTGAAAGCATGAATTGGTTCGATTAGAGAAATATGCTTGTCAGAAGATTTCACGATTCACGATAAATCTATAACTTACAGAGCTTTGTATTATTTGCAAAAAATATATTAACAAAATCATACCAATTTACTCCGTTACTTGGCATAGCTTTATAAGAGTTGATTTCTTTTCAAAATAAGTAATGTTCTATAACTCTTAGATCGTAAGATAAGAAGTTTCACTTCTAGTAATGATAACTTTAACGCGGTGAATGAAATTATTATTAACCTACATCAATAGAGGAATATCATTTGTATCTTCTACAGTGCAATTTGACATTTCAATCTGCTGAACTGTGTTTGAAATGAAAATAATTTCTATCAAATAAGGAAAATTAATTAGAAAACATAGAAAGGGAAATAATTACAAATTGATATATATTAATATGACACAAATATTAATGTTTGCGCTGTAACAGTCCACTGCCAGTAGTCTTTATGTGCTGCTGAGTCGCAGATTGATTTCCTATTTTAAAAATCAATCAGGATTGTACATTAGCGAAAGTTGTAGTTCGAATCATGTACTAAAGTTTTTAGTTTTCTTCATAATATTCAATAAGAATTGACCCATATTTCGTCCGAATTTATTTTAGAAATAACGTAACTCGATGGAATACTCGTTAGTTGAATATACCTCTACAAGTCTTTCAGCACACTTCTCGTTTTCACTGAAGTATTTTCGTTTTCTGAAATTTGAGTTCTCTGTTTCACAGAGTCTTTTCAATAGATATATCCTATTTAGGCTAATGTAGTTTCATTACATTGATGAATATGAATGACTAGTCAATGAGGAGTTGGAAGACATTTGCCTCTGCATACTATGCATTTTCACTTCGAAATAGGAGATAAACAAATAAATTGTCCATAGTTGGGAGTTACATTAGAAAGAATTACTTCATACAGAACTTAGTTTGATAAACCACATCTTTATTGTGGAACTAGCCCTCAGATTTTAAATATTCCAAACATTTTGGAATATCTCAACTCAAAGGTAAAGAATACTATAGACAAATTATTCTAAACATGTTAAAAACGACCAAAAACTGGAAGAAAATTACATTTCTTCTCCCATTGAAGTAGATTTTATTCCACACAATAACATAATATAAGAGAAATGAACAATAATGTAGGTTTTAGAAGTACATTTGTATTCAGAAATGAAAATCAAAATCAGAAATAAAATAGTTGCATAAGCTTTAGTATTTAAAAATATGTATTTGCCCGTTTCGTATAACTAATGCAAAATCTATTTGTCATGTGTATAATAATGCAACATAATGACACAATTTCTTTATGAACAAATTTGAACTTTTTGATTGATTCGTTTTTAAACTACTATCAAAATATTTTCAAAAATGTCATCTTGGATATTCGAGGTAACTAATCCATACGAGAATGAACTTCTTCATTCCAATGAATTTCGTTCCATTGAGGCGATACTGCGAGTTGGTGACATTAAACTGGTATAACATTAAAGAAAATGAATCAGATATGAAGTTAACACCGCAAAATGTATGAGAAATGGCAAAAATGATAACTAGGTTCAAAATCTAATAGTTATCATTAGTAATAGAAACGTATTCTAAAATGAAACTGGATATACGGAGTGTTCATATTCGAGTATGAAGTAAACAGTATTACAATACGAACGAGAGTCTTAAACTTCATTATATCATTGTTTCACGACGCATAATATAAACATTCCAACATTTTCTCACGATTACGTGAAGAGTAACGTAACGTCGTTTGAATGTTGTTCATGCTTGTTTAATCATCATCAAATGCAAGGAATGGACTTGTTCAGTCAGTTCCGGCTCCTAAAAACTGCTCACTCACATCTTCTCAATGCTCTTCCCACATTTCTTCTTCCTTTTGGTATGTACTTTAGTTCAAGGCAACCTTGACTATTCTTTCTTCGAGCATTCTTAATACATTATTTTTCCATTTTCTCTGTATTCTTTGATAATATCATCCACACTTAACATTTTTAGATTGTTTCTAATTTCTTCACTTTTCCTGTGATCAAGAAGTGTATAGACTGCTATGTTTCGAAGAAACTTCATTTCTACTGATTACAATTTTCTAATTTGATCTTTAATTAAAGTCCAACACTCACTTTCGTATAACAGCATGGGTAGGGCCATTGTTTTACAGTTTCAATATAGTTTCTTTTCTAACTTTATTTTTAAAGTTCGAGCTATTGTGCCACATAAGTATACAAATATGTTTAATTTTACTTGTAAATCATTATTTTATAATATGATATTTTATAGCCAAGGTAATTAAATGCATTTACCAGTTCTATTATAGTTTTTCCAAGGGCTGTTTTGCTCATATTGGATCACTACCCCTAAACGCCATGATTTTAGTTTTGTCTGTTGATACAGTCATGTTATATTGTTTAGCTATATAATATAATTTATATTTTGCTTTTTGAATACTGTCTTCTGTGAGCCTATAATGACTTGATCATATGCAAACAATATTGTGGTAATATTTCCATTATTTAATATAAATTGCCTGTTTAAAATTTTTAGCCAATCATTTATGGCTTTGTCAATATATATATATATATATATATATATATATATATAAATATATATATATATGTTAAATAAAATAGGTGACAAGGGCACCTTGTCTTACACTTGATTAATGATTGCAGCATGTTTTCCATTTTTGTTGCCCTTATTTTTATATTTTCTCTGTATAGGCTCTGTTAGATGTTTGGTACTCGTTTATTTTAATGTTTTCCATAGTAGTATGCGCCCTTTCCATAGTAGTATGCTTGTTTAATGATAACAATAATTCGCATTTCCATGTTTCTAGGAAGCACATCGCGCGCAAGCTTTACTGTCAAGATGGAATAAGTCACGAATTTTAGCGTCTTTCTTAGTCCTGCCACAAGATGTCACATGATCGTGACCGTATCAAGCAGTGCTGTAGATCAAACGACCCTAGCGGCAAGAACGAGAAAGACGCAAGACGCTCGTGCCTTATTCCCTCTTGAAGATAATGTCTTCAGATTATTATTGTAATTATTATTTAACTGCCACCGGGTCATACCCAATTGCAGTTCATATAAATGTATGTATGTATTAGATGTTTTGGTACTCGTTCATTTTAATGTTTTCCCTAGTAGTGCCCTTTCCATAATAGTATGCTTGTTTATGGTAACAAGAATGCGCATTTCCGTGTTTCTAGGAAGCACATCGCGCGCAAGCTTTACGCATCGCCTCTTTATCTCGGGCGGCGAGTTTGCGGGAGAGCGCCGAAGGAGGCGATGGCAAAACCTCCGACCCCACAACGCGACCCCATCGCTTGGGCTTTGCCTTGCTTTGCTCATACTTGTTTTTTTTAACGTGGCATCTGCGGGTACTATCTTCAAGATGGGATAAGGCACGACTTTTTGCGTCTTTCTTAGTCCTGTCACAAGATGTCGCATGATCGTGACCGTGTCAAGCAGTGCTGCAGATCAAACGACCCTAGCGGCAGGAACGAGAAAGATGCAAGACGTTCGTGCCTTATTCTATCTTGAAGATAATGAGAATATTTTATTATTTATTTAATAGGTAATTATTACAGACAAATGAAAAACTTGATGCAATATGGCTAGGCCGAAGGCCTTAAAGCCATTACAATACCTACATTCTACCGCGTTCTAACCTTTCGAATTCTGGTATTCACCCCAAATGGTCTCTCCTTCACATCAAAGCTGCGGAAAGAGACCATAAGGTACGGTTGAAGATAATGTCTTCAGATACCACGTTAAAAAACAAGTATAGCCACATTTCGCCCCTCATCTTCCAGGTAGCAGACTCGAGATGGGGCAGGGACCCGCTCACTGCACCCTCAGCTTTTACATCACGCATTTCACCCTCTCCCTGCATCTCTTGGGCTGAAGTAGTTCAGAGCATCAACCAATGTCACTGCAGACGTCATCAACCGATGATCTGCTCGGGAGGTACTAGGGAGTGTAACACTCCCCACGGTGTCAAGATGTTCGACACCATTGTCCCATTTATATACAGTCAGTCCCCGAGGTCAGGCGGAGGAATGAAAGTGGGCACACTGTGCCGGAGCAGTACCCTAACAAACGGGCCACGGACCGCGCACGATCTTTCCTTCCTCTTCCTTGTTCTATCCTCACCCCCACACACACTTACACTAACATGCACTACACTACCACACATTCCGGGAGACCGGTCGGGAGCTTAGAGCTTGTCCCGACTGGGGCGGTGCCCCGCTGGTGGGTGAGTCCTGTTTAGGGGGAAACCCCACTAGCCGACGGTAGGTCGGTGCCGGATCTCGCCATCCAGCGGGGGACAATGACCGCCATCTCCCGAGAAAAAAAACACATGGACTACACTAACGGGACTAATGACCAAAGCAGTTGACGCGCCCGGAAACACGAAAAAATCAATCAATCAATCAATCAAAACTCTACAGCGCGACACCTCGCTCCGCCTCGGTTGGCATCGGCTTTTCCTCCCTGTACGCTACTCGCATTCCTGCCACTGCAACCCGACATGCCGGGTTTCCTTCCAACACCTCTCCACCCACCATTTATTATCGTCTCTCCCTCTCTCGCACACTTCTTTTCTTTTTTCTCCGCTTCGTCTCGCTTCACCTCTTTTCTCTCTGCATCTTTCCGCATCAGCACGGCTCACCGGCTACTGCTTTGGCTCATTCCACCAAGCCCTCACATTTCACCGTGTCTCCACCCATCCCTTTTCAACCACTATTTTCATCGCGCCCTCCACCCCCTTCCCCTTCTTCCCTCTACAACACCTCTACCGACCAACCCGACTTCGCCAACTCTCGTTCCGCCCCGCCTCGGTTCTTTCCCCCCCTTTATTTCCTTCCCTCCCCTCCCACACGATTCTCCCCCACCCCCAACCTCGCGAGCGCCTCGTCTTTTCCGCCGTGTGCCTCCGCCACCGCCAGCGATTTTTGTTGGCGAGCTCATCTTGCTCCGATTAAACTTGGCGATGTTTCTTAACTTTCCAAAGCGAACCGTCAAATTTAAAGTTGCGTAAAACAGTTCAAGAAGATACAACGCTAAAGTTGAAGCGCACCTGAATTCACGTTTCACTTGTTCTTCTCGCGAATTCTGCCGCGGTCACGCCCAAGTCCCCCGACCGGAAGAACATTCTGGGCGGTGTTTACTGAAAAGCGCTCAGCCGGCGAGCAGCCTGCAAATTGAATTTTCCCCAAAATAAATCATATTTACTTTTCGAAATTATTGTTCGCCGGGAGTTTGTTTCTATTGGTTGGTTTTCTCTCGGAGATAAAGGAAATATTGGGAAATGTGTTTGCTTTAACCAGGTTACAAGGAGAGGGACATAAATTTGCGTAATGACAGAAGCAATTACCCAGAACTGTGTCGAGATTGACATTTCAAGAGAAGAACATGCTTCCAATCTCACGGAAAGTGGAAGATATGGAATTGGAAATGTTTCCAACAGTAAATGTTTATATTAAAGAATGAACTTGTACAGGGGATGAATTATTTTACTAGTTACAAGTAAGTATTCTTATTCTTGTGACGTATTTTTTAAGGAATGTTGATGTCTCAGAGGAAGAAAAAATTATGGCTGTGGAGGACAATTATCGAGTGAATTATGACAACTTATATGATTTCATAGAATTTGTATGGTACGTCTTCAGTTTCTGCGTCATAGTCACGAGGTAAACATGGCGAGGCGAAGACGAGTTTTATTTTTGAATATAAAAAGACGTTTTATGAAATGAAAATCAAATGAAGTAAACGAATCTACTAAAACAATAAAGCTTTAATTGATATTGGTTGGATCTATATTCACCTTAATGATAATATCTGCGTTCTTTCTAATGACTTTTTCTTGGAATTGTTAAAACTGAAATATTTAATGTGTTAATAATATTAATTTAATGTGAGATGTTTAATTTCGCACAATGAGATACATTATTTATAGGATAGTACGCCTTTTATGAACCGGTTCAATTGATAGATTTTATGCATTCAAGATTTGTAGCATGTTTCAGATAAATGTCACAGAAAATGTTGGGCAAGAAAAGGGAAACGAAAAGAAAATTTATTCAAATTAAAGAATATGAGAAATAATATTTTCCTACAAGCTCTCGAATCTTCTAAGAGATACCGGTAATTTTCTTTCAATTACAACAAACTTCATGTCTATTGATGTGACACAAGATATGTTAAAGGTATCTTGGGTTGAGAAGAATAAAAAAATGCTCTTTAAATATATTTTATTTCTGTTCAAACAAGCTTATACAACGCGCAATACGCAGTGTTATAAAAAATGAGACAAAACTAACGACGTCACGAATGTTATGAAAGGACATTACTTGGTGTGATACATTATCCTCATCAAATTGATTTCTTCCGCAATAGACCGCAGTATTTATAACATATTGTAAAAAAAAAGAATGAATGAATGCATTTTCTCTGGGCCGCTTCGCCTAAGCCACACAGGAACATTCGTCTCCAGGACCTTCGCCTTGAAGCTTCTGCGCGATCGCCTGCCTCACTTCGCCCCGCCCCCACGGCTGCCCGGCACCCGTCTCCCCGCCCCCTCCACGCCCGCCCCTCCCCTGGACCCACCCCGCCCCAGCACCCGCCCCGCGCCCACCTCGACCCCGTGCTAACCCCGTCTACGAGCTTGCACCACCCCCGCGCCCGCCCCGCCTCCGCGCCCGCCCACACCCCCGCCCCGCCCCCGCCCCGTCCCCGCGCCCGCCCCGCCCCCGCTCCCGTCCCGCACCCACCCCGACCGCAACCCTGCCCCGCGCCGCCCTGCCCCGCGCCCGCCCCGCCCCGCGCCCGCCCGCCCCGCGCCCGCCCGCCCCGCCTCGACCCCGTGCTAACCTCGCCCACGCGCTTGCACCGCCCCAGTGTCTTCCCCGCGCCCGTTTCACTCTGCGCCCTCCACACCCCCGCGCCCGCCCCTTGCCCTCCTCTCCCTGGCTCTTGCCCCGCCCCTCCCCGCCCGATCTCATCTCACCCCCGCCCCCACGCCCATCCCTGCGCTCGCCCGCACCCGTTCCACCCTGCGCCCCCACACCCCGCGCCCGCCCCTTGCCCTCCTCTCCTGGCTCTCGCCCGCCCATCCCGCCCAATCTCATCTCACCCCGCCCATCCCTGCGCTCGCCCCGCACTCGTGCTCGTTTGCCCTTCCCCGCCCGCGCCATACCTCTCCGCCTGCCCCCGCGCCTCCGCCCCGCCCCTCCGACACCAGCCCGCTACGCTCCTCCGCTTTCTGCTACTTCTTTCTGCACTTCGCGTTTGCTCTTGGCACCGCCCTCCACCTTTTCATCGGAGTTGCCACCGGCAGCACTGCTTCTGTTTCCGCCCTCCCTCATCCCCGTCTCTGTGGACTGTAACTTAACGTACTATTGCCTCACAGCCTGTATATCGATTTGATATTTATATTTACTTTCACAGCACTGATTTTCATTCCCATTCAGTCTGTCTCTTGCGTCCCATTTCTATGGTTTGTGATTGTACCAACCACCATCAACGTTTGTATCATCTCCTATGCCAACTACTTCTAACTTCCTTCCACTGCAGCGCCTTTGACCGAGAGATCCTAGGTTCGAGTCCTGATGGCGGCAGGATTTTCGACACTAGTTTTTCAGCTACGTCGAATTAAGTCGCTGTCTGGAGGAGAATTCTAGCGGTCGGCTGCTCTGATCGGTACTTTTCCGTGGTTTCTCCGAACAACACCAGGCGAATGCCGGAGCAGTACCCTAACAAACGGGCAACGGACCGCGCACGATCTTTCCTTCCTCTTCCTTGTCCTATCCTCACCCCTTACACACATTTACACTAACATGCACTACACTACCACATATTCCGGGAGACCGGTCGGGAGCTTAGAGCTTGTCCCGGCTGGGGCGGTGCCCTGTTGGTGGGATAGTCCTGGTTAGGGGGAAACGCCGCTAGCCGATTGTAAGTCTTGCCATCCAATGGGGGAAGATCACCGCCATCTCCGGAGAAAAAAATCATGCCCTACACTAACGGGACTAATGACCAAAGCAGTTGACGTCCCCGGAAACACGAGAAAATCAATCAATCAATCTAACTTCCAAATTTTCCCGTCACTCTGTCGGTATGATTTGCATCTACCACAACCGACATTGTGTATACTTGATTTACCTCAAGTACTAGAAAATACGCTTTCGTCACGGTTCTTCCATCCCTTCTCATCCATCGACATCTTTCGCTTTTACTTCCCACCTGACAACCGCTGCCTTTGCCCCATTCGTGGTCACCGCAACAACCGCCCACCCTGCCACCGCCCGGCCGCTGGCGTGCCGGGGCTCCATCGCCTGCGGCTCCGATCCCCTCGGGGGGCGGGGTCCCCGGGGGCGGCGGTTAAGGCGCCGGCTCCCTGCCGGCCGTGCGTCTTCATTCGCGGGCGGGGGTTGGCACGCCGCCCCACGTGACTCGCAGCAGATATTTCACACAACAACCCCCCTCCCGCTCCGCCGCTTTCCGTCGACCTACAATGCACTCCCCCCTTCCGCCAGGACCCACAATTCCTTTTCTCTTTCCTCTCTTTCTTTCATTCTCGAAATTAGCGAGGCCTCGCCGGGGCGCGTTCGTCTCCGCCACGCGCCGCCACGCGCCGCCACCGTCGCCACCCTGGGGACGCATAAGAAGCTCCCCTCGCTGTGGCGACTAATTATTATTAATAATTCAATTTCTGTTAGCGAAGGCTGCGTTGTGACGTCACGAGCACCGAGAGATGCCGCCCCAACAAACACGTCTGCGCGGGCTCTCCGCGGAATGAAAATTTCGTTTGGAAGCGCTTCTGGGAAGACGAGGTAAGTTATGTTTTGCCTGCCGTTCCAGAATTTGAGGTGTAGCCTTTGTGAAATGGAGGAAGTGAACAAGGGCAGGTGAAGGGGAAGTGGGAACGAAAGGAAGAGAGTAGAAAATAAAGCTAATTTGAAATCAGAGAAGAAAATGAAATGAAAAGTTTACGACGAGTGTGTGTATATGTGTGAAATATTACATATATATAATTAACTATTAATAGACAGAACTAGTTATGTATTTGTAATGTAATTTAATATTAATTCCCGTGGTACCGGAACGTCATTCCGTCGTGTTCCGGCAGAAATCAAGCCATATATATATATATATATATATATATATATATATATATATATATAACGAGAGAGAGAGAGAGAGAGAGAGAGAGAGAGAGAGAGAGAGAGAGAGAGAGCAGAGGGAGAGTGTTTCAGTGATATGAAGCAGGCACAATTCAGTCCACTTACAATAGTATGTTGTAACGACACACACACATTGATAGTCTATAAGAATGATAATGACAACCGATAATGGCTATCTTACATGGATTTGGCATACGTTTATTACACTTAGACTCTTCTCCTGCTTTATTGGATAAAGGGAAAAATTAAAAAAATTCCAATACTTGTATTTTATTTGTTGAAATCATCTTTTTGGTAAATTAATATTGTCACTAAAGAAGCAGTAATTTCTTTGGACTGAAATGAACTTATGTATCGGAACAGCACATGCAATGGACATTTCTAATATTCACTGGAAATATCGAATTAAATGTATGATAGCATTATAATCTAGTACAATACCGAATTGGTATCAGAATAAAGGACATTTTTTCACTTCTTATTTATCAGAAAATAGTATACTTTAAACTTTGAAGTTGCGGAAGAGTTAAAGGTTTTTTCCTATATGCTACTGGAGATTCAGTTCTTAAAGCTAGGTAAACAAACAAAGGAGTTTTAGAGTTTTTATACATAAAAAACAGAATTATGGAAACTTGGGTGCGGGAAATGAAAAACAAATATTGGTTTTGTGACAACGATAAGCATGGATTTATCGGATTATCCGCTTCTAATACTTCAATGTGAATCAATGCTTTGTACTCCTCGAAATATACTTTGATGTTTATGAGCTTATCTATTATTATATACACAAAATATTTTAATATCTTTTTGTTTTGGAGAAATGTGGTGAAACTGTACAAGTAATTTTTCAAGGATAAATAATAAATAAACATGCGACGTAACAAATTTTGCTCACGTAGCGGGTAGATGCTCCGTATTTTCATTCTTGGAATAGAAACACAAATATATATATTTTACATATAGTTACTTGTTTATTCAGCACTCTTGACGTATTTCTCGTAGTCGGAAAGAGGAGTTCATTAATTACTTGCAGCAAAATGAACAGTAGTACTATCTTTTGTTTTATTGTGAAGCTAGGTTAGGGAACGGTAATCCTCGAACTTCAACATTTTAAAAAGGTCATTTTAATATTTCATTAGATAGATCGACTGGCAGAATATGTAAATTTTCGCCAAAATACAGAAAACGCATTCAACAGTCTACGTGCCCAATATGCATGTTAAATAGATATCGCATGTAAATGACTCAACCGCATTTATTTGTAAATTGTATTTACATTTCATAAAAAGGAAATTAATTTTCATTTGATACATTACAAAAGCAGATCCCATCAAAACCCTTTTTTACATTCACACACACAGACACACACTAAACACCGCAAATAAAGAAATTTAATTTTTATCAGAATTTTGGCAGCCGCACTGACTGGCAATCACGCTCCGGGGAATGGTTCGTCTCCTGTTCTCGCATACGCGATTTCAACGATTAAGGTTCCCCCAAACCAACGCGGAAGATTCGCAGCCTACGCGGATAGACCGCCGCGGAAGTTTCGCGTCACATGTTGCCTTATAAGCACGTTTAAACCTGCGCGGCAGGCGAACGTCGCGACAACGGATTGGCACCGTTCAATCGGCGGCGAAATTTGTAACGCAGTCAGGCGCGTTTTTTCCGCTGCAGCTCGAGTTTCGTGGAAGTCCGCCTGTGTTCGGGAGTCTTCACTCCCCTCTGGGTCGAGCGACCTTGCCAACCGTCACCAAACGCTGATTCATAATTGACGCTCCTGTGTGAACGTTCCCGCGACTTCCGTGGCCGCGTCTGGCTCGGAACTTTCCGCGCCGCACCCGCTGCGGATCTACCGTGCCGTTCTGTGGGAGCCTTTCTACCGGTGGCAGCCGGGGCGGAGGAGAAGGCGAATAGGAAGGAAACAGAGACAAGGGACGAGAAGGAAGAGGGGGAGGGGAGGGCGGAGCGCACGAGACACACGCATCAGGGTCGTAACGAGCTGGCCAGATAAAGTTGGCGGGCCGCCGCCGCGGCGGGGCCCAGCGGCGCCTCATTTAAATAAGGCAATCTGAGGCCGCAAGTCGCGTCGCCGGGCGCTCGCGCTGCCCGCCCCCGCGCGGCTCGCAAACGGCGGCGACGGAGGCGGCGGGGGCGGACGCGGCGGCGAAAGCAACGGGGTAAAGACGGCCGTCGCGGATCGGAGCTCATCACTTGGGGGCGGATTTTTATGTAATTACTAGGGAACGGAATTTATAGTAATAAAAAGGCAAAATAAGTACATACGTAAGTGTTTATATTTTCCAATATATGTAACCGGGAGCGGTAAGCTCAGTGCATCAACTGATGTCACTGCAGCGCCTCCTTACCGGGAGGTTTTAGGTTCGAGTCCCGGCTGGGGCGGTGCCCCACTGGTGGGAGAGTCCTGGTTAGGGGGAAACCCCACTAGCCGACCGTAGGTCTGCGCCGGATCTCGCCATCCAGCGGGGAAAGATCACCGCCATCTCCCGAGAAAACAACATGCACTACACTAACGGGAACAATGACCATCGCAGTTGACGCGCCCAGAAACAAGAAAAAATCAATTAATCAATCCAATATATGTAAGAATAAATATAAAATATGTAAAATAAAAATTAATTATACTATTTAAAATTGGTATACACAAGCATTATCCGAGTAAATTACGTCATCGATCAGATTTTAACATGGTTTCGTAGCGGCTAAAAGATAGTTCTACCTCTACAGACCCAATTGTACAGTTGTCACCATAAAGAGTGTTATTCTAAAAATAAAGAACGTTTGTCGTACATGATAACGAGTAGCCGGTGCCCAAGTGAATGGTAATGCCGTGTAGCCAGTAAGGAATTGCAGAGGGGGAGGAAGGTTAAAGGACCCCCCCCCACCGAAATCCGATATCGCGATATGACAATGACCTCTCAAAAAATATTTGTTAGTGTTCGACCGAGTGACGGACTGACTCTGAAACATGTCGTGGTTGAAATTACTTCTGTCCACAAACACCCCCTGATTCTTGATTCCAAGAAGCAGGGAGGAGGGGAGGGTAAGTTTGAGAATTTACGGCGAAGGTCCTCAGATCATTGAAGCGCAGTGGCATTACATTGCTTTTTAAGAAAGATGATTCTAGTAACATATATTGCAAGCACATCTGAAATGTTCCGTTTCAAAAGTTTAAATTATTAAAATGTAACGAAATATTAAAAATTGTAGTTTTAGTAAATTGTGAAAATATGTAATACCAAAATATGTAAAATAAAAATGGTTTCAATTAATTGAAAATGTGTGTGTGCTGATATCTGATAATGAAGCAGGTCTCAGCAAAAGACGTTTTCCCGATTGAATTAAAGGCGAAGATTGTCTCACCAAGATTAAGATGATGGACTTTTAATAATAAAAAAAAGATTGTACGTTATAATGGTAAACAAATGAAAGGAAAACGAACAAAGCTGAAATTCTCAAGGATATGTCATTAATATCTCAGTAATTCTAATTTTGAAAGAGCAGCAATATTAAAACATTAAATTGCTCAGAACCAATAAATTAAATACGGATAATGCGAAGCATCCGACGAACACTGAAGGGAGTGTTTGTATTTTTACGTTCCTGCCAATGGGTAGCTTCGTTTCATCCAATTACACCCTAACCTACCATACTCTCCCTCGCAACAGAAGCCTAATTTTGTGCAGACAACTGCAGCAATCATGGGCTGAAAAGTTTACGAACTAACAGGTGCAGTCATTAACAGCCCTCATCTCATAAAATCTAAGCAACGGCGGTGTACAGTGCCAAGATAAATGAAGCATCCATTCATTCGTTTGCCGTTGCTTAAAGACCACTAGCCTCTCCTGCCCGGCGATGGGCGAATAAACAACGCCGTATTGCTTGCTTCTCGCGGAGCGTGCTTCCCTACTTGTTAAACACGGGGGGGGGGCGCTGGTGGTGGTAGCGGCTTCGGCATCAACGGCACGGGACGGCGGGGTAGAGGCGGGGTGCCCCAGGGACCTCCGCGCGGTGATGGCCGCTGTAATAGCTTCTCGGGAATGGAAAAACCCCTGCCCGGCCCCTGCCGCACCCCGTCCGCCCCCGCCCCGCCCCCTCCATTTGCCCCTCCCCGCACGACGACGCCGGCGACGAGAGGGAGATGATGGCAACGATAGAAGAAGAACAGAAGTCACGGAGCTTATTTCAGACGAAGTAATTAGCGGTTATTAGCGGCTCCTTCGTGCCGTGATTTCATTAGCGGAGCACTGGCGGTGGAGGCGGCGGCGGCGGTGGAGGCTTTCCGACTTCCCCCGCGTGCGTCCCCCCCGCCCCGCTCCGCCCTGTCCTTCCGTTCCCCGTCCGCATTTTAATTGTGATCGCCCGCTGTCTATCCGCGAGGCGAGGGGAAAGGCGGTGCGGCGGTGCGCGGCGGTCGAGGGCGAAGGGGTGTGGCGTGGAGGGAAGTAATTGTGTTTCCGAGAAGCCGCCCCCGGACACGCCCTGCGGCCGCGCCCCGCCCCCGCCCCCGCTCCGCCCACGCCCCCTCACCGCCCGCGCCAGTCAGGCGATCCGCCGGCATCCGCAGTAGAGCGTCCAGCACGCGTTGCGCCACTCGCCGCGCTGTTGCAGCCTGATTCCTTGATAGGGCCTTCACTCGCTGCTCTGTTGCAGCCTGATTCCTTGATAGGGCCTTCACTCGCTGCTCTGTTGCAGCCTGATTCCTTGATAGGGCCTTCACTCGCTGCTCTGTTGCAGCCTGATTCCTTGATAGGGCCTGCACTCGCTGCTCTGTTGCAGCTAGATTCCTTGATAGGGCCTTCACTCGCTGTTCTGTTGCAGCCTGATTCCTTGATAGGGCCTTCACTCGCTGTTTCATTCGCGAGGGGAGGCGCAAAAATGACTCCAAGCCAAGATAAACGACTGCACAGCTGGCGTATGCATTCGGCATTGCTTTATCCATTGGCTCTGACACATTTTAAGCTCCATCTTTTATCGAACCAGTTATTACTCAGTTAACGGTATCTCAATTTATCATTGAAGGTAAAATTCCTTTCAAGATTTAAACTTTCAGCTTTGCCTCCAATTGATGGCAGGACGCAGCGCAGCACTCCACAGAGCGAAGATTGGACAACTTTTTACTTGTAATTTAGCGAACCATATAACACAGTTATAAAGTACTAGCAAAATACCTAGCGTTGCCCGGGTTTTCTTCATATTCAATCTTTGCGAATGAGACAAAAGATCAATTTTATTTAAACCATGGTGTGTAATATTATTTTTAACGTAAATGGTTCAAATTTCAATAAAATACCCAATTTTTTTATTTTATTTTGCAACACATTGCTATCAGATGAAATAGTTCTAATCTTATGCACCGCTAATGATCTCTAGAGAATAAATTAGGTACCAGTTTTGCTGCAGCACTACTGGGCCCTGACGGAATATATCAGGAACCACGTGCTCTAAGTGAGAGGCAAAATGTAGTCGCGGTGCATCTACAAACATATTACTTAAAATATTTATTTTTCGCATTTGGGTTGTGTTAGTCTTTACCAAACTTTTCAGACACTTCGACAATCCTGAAGAAGAGTCTGTAAAAGTTTCATATCTATTCATACGCTACATTTTGTGGTACACGGTTACACATCGTTGAATTCACTTTTAGTATAGATTCTAATGTACATTTCAATAATTGATATATTCTGCTCTGTAAAATCTGAATGAAATCTACGATCTACGAGTTGCGTCCCAATAAAGGAGAGATGTTTATTGTAAAGTTTCCAAGTTAACTAATTTAAGCTAACTAACAAGTTTCCTAATTAACAGATTATGAATACTAAATGGAAGCCTTCCATTGGAAGGTGTATATAATTTTGGTGTACAGCATGAAGTTTAAGGTTGGAAATTTTAAGAAAACAAAGAATGCAATCTGAGGCAACATTTCTTCAAACGAATCGTTACAAAAATATGTCAAACTTTAAGTGTACTGTAACTTACATTAACAGATATAACAACTTAACGACAAACATTCATGTTATCTATCCTTCATGGATGGAGAGACGGTAGGCAACTTTCTAACATAAGCAGCAGTATATTGATATAGTTTTATATTCAGAGCCAAGTATGGATGGAACCAATGGTGAAACATTTGTCATTTAATTGATTACAACAATGGTTGCAATCGTTGGCGTAATAAGGATCGTTCTATGACGGTCTGTCGGTTTACTGTCCAGCCGACGTATGGTTTTCGCAATAATAGTTTTTCGGATATGCTGAACCGAAAATGTATATTAATTTATTGATTAATAGTAATTAATAACGTATTAAATTGAGATATTCAATGATTTTCGTTTTTAGAGTCAATTAGGAAAACCTTTTATTTGTGAATATGTATCAGCTGAATTTGGGGTGTGGAGACCAAAGACCCATAAGCGTCTCCCTGGGGTGAGTCACAATGTTGAACCATACTTTTAATTTAAAGATTTCGATGGAACAAGGGAAAAGTTCCGTTAATTATTCTTTAATGTGTGTGTAAGCATAGAAGTGAAAAAGTGGAAATCAAACTGAGTGAAACAGAATTTAAAATCAAGTGTCCTTTTTTAAGCTATAAATATAACCGTGGACAGTGACCTTTGCCGTACAGGTAGAATCAGTTTTTTGTTTATTTAAATTGTTCGGCCCTAACACCTTACATGTGCGTGTTGAAGCAAAATGACAAGAAAATAACATTTGACATATTTTAAAAGCAGGTCCTGCTTATGCCTTTAGAGATATAGTTAACATATTTGCATCTATTTAGTGTTAGTTGAGGGAGAGAAAGTGTGGGGTTTAGGAAATGATTCCCGTTAAGTTACTGTTTCGCTCGGGGATTGCTTTTCAATGCAAGGATTTACGGATATCATCCCTAAATGTTTGCAGACATGGTTGACAATTAGCGAAAAATCATGGAAGAACGATACATTGAGGAGTTGTAGGGAAGAGTCCATTGTTTGGATTCTTTTTTTACTTAATTAAGGTAGCTTCTCAACTACTAAGGTCATACAACGACCACTGTTACGTATCATTGATTTTGGAGTAACTACTATGGTAGCAGAATTCGCATACGGACACACACACAAACATCCATATCCCAATGCCAAATATCTTTCCACAATGCTAGAAACGAATCGATCAAGTTTCAGTACGTTGAATTTTGATTGGTTCAGACGAAACTTACGTTCCAGCTTACGTTCGTCATTATGAATGCTTGTTTTTACGTGTAAATCTTACCGCTGCTAAATTGACAGCATTACGTTACGATTAAGTTTGCATTGTGAATGAGGCCTAACACAAAAACCCGATCGAAGCCGTGGATTTTTAAGGGCGAAAAAATCCTTCGCACGCCTTCCTTCGGAGGGGACGTAAAGCTGGCTGTCCCACGTTAGTACATTTACTGCATATAAAAGATCCTCAGGCCTAAATGAAGCCTCTGAGCTAAATTCAAACTGCCTGTTTCGTCGCCCAAGTATTACCTTCTTTCTCCCCTAGTAGGTGAATGGAGCGTAACGAAATTTGCGTGGTCAGACGGAAGAGCAGGCCTCATGGCCTGAGTGTCGCCACGTAAAATAAGTCATTCATTCATTCATTTCATTCCTTCATGCATGCATGCATGCATTCATTCATTAATTTCATTCCTTCATCATTCATTCCTTCATTCCTTCATTCATTCATATCATTCATTCATGCATTCATGCATTCATTCATGCATTCATTCAAGCATTCATTCATGCATTCATTCATTCATTCTTTCATTCCTTCATTCATTCATTCATCATTCATTCATCCATCATTCATTCATCCATCATTCATTCATTCATTCATTCGTTCATTCATTCATAGCACAAGGGGAGTAAGTGGGTGACTCACCTCCTTGTCGCCGGGCGAGGCGAGGAGCTCGGGCGAGAGGCGCTGGGCGGCGCCGTCGGCCTTGGCGTGGGCGCGGGGCACGCCCAGCTCGTAGATGTTCATCATGTGCGCCGCCTGCACGTGCACCATGAGGTCCCAGGCGCTGCAGAAGCTGTCCTTGCACAGCACGCACAGCAGCAGCGCGGCCGACGGCAGGTCCTCGCCGCCGCCGCCGGGCTCTGCAGCACGCACGCAAACCACAAAAATTAAAATAAATAATATATACTTTATCACCATATCTAGAATGAATTACACAAGATATCAGCTACCACCATGGAATTTATAAAACAGACATGATCAAAATTAAAACATCGTCTCCTCTGTCCCCTATATCTAGGAGCCAAAAATAAACAACAACAAACAACGTTTAAATGAATCAAATTACGCATTAATGATAATTAAACGAAGGTGACATTAAAAAAAACTATTTTTGAGTAGGTTTTGTTTCAGTAAGAAGAAATAAAAGAGGTCATCTTCGTCAACATATTATGATATGTTGACGAAGATGACCTCTTTTATTTCTTCTTATAAGAACGTCAACAACATCCAATCAGAATTCCCACAATTTGTTTCAGTATCATTAATCCCTTACTTATAGCCCTTAGTTTAGATTTTGTTTTTTGCTCCCCTGTAAAATTAAGTTTTTTTGACTTATCAGCTTATTCACCTGGGTCAAAGATATTATTTCAGAAGTACACATATCTTTTGCGGCTCTCATACGCAACCAATCTTTATAAATAATGTCTCTAAACAAAGAGAAATTCACGGAGCCGTCACGAATTGCACTTCGACTTTAAAACTAGGAAGGATTTTTTGAGAAAACGTATCTAATATCCATGTCAAATGCAACCCGCAACACTCGGGCACATTCTTAAATCTATGTAGTTAAATAACTCCTAAATGACGCATTTTAGGGCCATAAAACGTGGAATATGGAAGCCAAAGACCTCAAATAAATGTTCTGCATGCCGTAATCTATTGGACCGGTAGCGGTAGCTCAGTGCATGAACTGATGTCACTGCAGCGCCACGAGGAGATTCGAGTCCTGACGGCGGCAGGATTTTCGACACTAGCTTTTCAGCTAGGTCGAATTCAGTCGCTGTCTGGAGGAGAATTCTAGCGGCCGGCTGCTCTGATCGGTATTTTCCGTGGTTTCTCCGATTAACACCAGGCGAATGCCGGAGCAGTACCCTACCAAACGGGCCGCGCGCGATCTGTCCTTCCTCTTCCTTGTCCTATCCTCTCCTCTTTCACACACACTTACACTAACATGCACCACACTATCACATATTCCGGAAGACCGGTCGGGAGTTTAGAGCTTGTCCCGGCTGGGGCGGTGCCCCGCTGGTGGGAGAGTCTTGATTAGGGGCAAACCCCACTAGCCGACGGTAGGTCGGTGCCGGATCTCGCCATCCAGCGGGGGAAGATCACTGCCATCTCCCGAGAAAAACATGCACTATACTAAAGGTACTAATGACCGAAGCAGTTGACGCGCCCGGAAACACGAAAAAATCAATCAATCAATTAACCTTAATCTATTGGATAAGATATTCTTGGACTATTACATTTTGCTGCTCCGGCGCTTCTCGATACGACCGCATTCAGAGAAGTGCAGAAGCAGCAGCTGTATGTGAAACTTAACTAATCACTTGGTATTCTAGGTGATTAAATTGCACGTGTCTACCTCTGAGCTCGCAAATAAGGTCAAAAAAATATTTCAAAGAGTACGGTGGTGCTTGCCTGATCCTGCGTTTTAGCATGGACAATTTTTCGTTTCTTTCTCGCGTGTAAAAACCTTTTGTAATATTTTTGTAATTATCAAGGGAAACGAAAGACTAACTGTCAAAAAAGATTATATAATTACTTCAAATGATGGTTTTAAGGAAGTGTTGGGAATTGTTTCAAGAACTTGTCTATAATACTGAATAAACCTGTATTCAAAATTTGTTTCAAACATCAATTTGATTTTTCTTTATTTTAATTTTAAATTCTACTAATACAATGGAAGATTTTAAACAAATAAATACGTTTCATTAACAACTTCCCCTTTTAAAATGGAAAAGGAAAGATAATGAACAGAGTGGAATTTAACATGCGAGAGATCTTGCACGGAAGGGCATGCCGATCTTAATTAATTAAATAATCGCCCCCCAAACCATCAATGTTTTCAAACAAAATAAAAACAAAAAAATAATCAGAACACTTATCTAGTTTTATTATCTGATTGGATAATTCAAAAAGTACAGACTTAATTTACCTGTGCAACATATATTTTAATTATTTTTCACCCCTTTTTCAAATGGAGAATGTTCAACTTACAGGTATCTCAAAATTATTACAATACAAGTTTTCATTATGATGGAACTTTTTTTTACTCAGATTAACCACGTATTAACCACGTAAAAAGCCTCCAACACAAATCATTATTTGTATTCTGTATGTAAGTAAAAGTATATGTAAATACGATTCATGCACATCAAGTACGCAAGCCAAGGACGTTAAAGACATAAGATATAGTATATTATACAACTAATTCACAATGTTAAGCTTTATTGCATGAGTAGAAACGCGTTTTGAAAAGAAGCGACATTAGGAACGAGTTTTTAAATTAGTACGAATTCAAAAAAGTAACATTATAAACTAGTTACATATGGTGGTTTTTAACATAACAAAATTATATAATGATATGAAAATCAACTTTATTTTCAGGAAACAACGTTATTATAACATCACTAGTACGTCTGTGACATCTGTGCAAACAATTGGCGGTGGGTTGTTCTGTTTGCCTTTCCACGATTCTCTCGCTGCGATTGGCTGAATGTGATAACGCAATTATTCGTGACACAAACAGAAAATACGTCACAATCTGTGCCGTAAGATGCCATTTTATGAACAATTTACTGTATCGAAAAAGGCGTTTTATAATGCTAAAATACAAAAAAGTTATTTACATACACTAAAGTATAAATGTTAACATGGGCCATATTATAAAAAGAAATAAAGAACCTTGGAAGTAAATAATCAATATTTAATGAAAATAGTAATGGTTTCTTCATTTGCCTTTCTGATAATTGTTAAATTTTCTATTTAAATGCCTTTACAACGTAAAGTGGGATTAATTAAGATATATTTGCAAAATAAGAGGTTTGGACACTAACTAAATTTTGCATTTGAAAACCACAGAACTCTTGAGATCTGCAATAACAAAAGGTTGATTCTGACAAATCTTTGACTTGATTCAATTATATTTTATTGCGAATTGCCTTTTTTTGGTATTTATTTAGATAATTAATGAATGAGCATACCATATTTATAACCAAAACAAAACAACAAAGTAATTACAACTGAATTGATTTATTAATATAACATTTAATTTATGTGCAAATGTATGGTAATAATGCCATTCAAGGGACAAGAATAATGTTAAAATCTATTAATTTAAATGCATGCATTCTGAAAATTATATGTATTAAATTACTAGTACAAAATTAAAAGTTATTTCAAACCAGATACAACGTTCAAAACTAAATAAATCAAATAAAACTAAACACAATATTTAATGTTCAACAAAAATCGATTCCATTAAAAATAAAAGGTTGAGTTGTAATATTCTTTCCTGTAAATTAAACTTGGAAATTCAACTAAAATATACAATGTACACTTATATTTTGAAAATTTATTTCTAACATTACATTTCCTTTTAAATTGAAAATTAAGAGCGAGTTTAACTAGTAGGTTAAGCTAAATCTAAAATTGGAAATATTTATCATATAATTTGACTCGTTAAACCAACTATGGTCACGCCGTGAAGGTCACCCTTCCTGAAGGCGATAGTTGCAAGGGATACTAAAATAAAATATTGCCCTTTGAATTTCGAATTACTGTCAGAACATTGATATATAATAGTATCCCTTTGAACACAAAATTTGCGTAATTTTTGAACATTTAAAAGGTGCATTATATCGTTCAGCACATTCAGATAAATATGTTAAAAATTTAAAGACCACATTTTGAGAAAATCTTTTTTTTTCATTATTTTTAAGTCGCATAATCTTGGCTTTCAAGTTGCTATTACTTTATGAAAAAGTACGCAAAAATTATTTTTAAAAATTGCAGAAGTCATTATTTGAAGATATAATTTTGAAGAACTCATTCAATTTAAAAGAAAATATCACTGTCTTCAGTATTGTAGTTGAATGAAGACAAAAAAAATCCACCTCTCAAAATTCAGGGAATTTACGAATATTGGACCTACACCGTTTCTTAGAAGAATTTGTTCCATTTGAGACAAACATTTAAAGAAAGAATTCGCAAAATGTTGAGACTTTATGTAATGCAGGAAATTAAATATTTGCTTCAAACTCAACAACATCAGTCAGATTCGGGAATTCCATTCAATTGGGAATCTATTTTGATAAAAATCTTTTCTATAGTTTAACCGCTAGTGCTGCTAGCCTCCGCTTTCACAGACAGGACGGATGGGTGATTGACAGACAGATAGAGAAGCGTTTTGATATAATCCAATTTTTCGGTTTCATGAACCAACAAAATGTGGATTGTTGCTACACAATATGTTAAGAGGAAATAATTTACTGCATATACGAACAAGAATTATCCACTTATTTGGTGTGAGAGACTTTGAAAACGAATTTACAATGTTTATAATTTTGTGGGATATCTTGTGCAAACTTAGTACTTTGATGTTTGCATATATGTGCATTTGTATTCGAATATAATGAACAGTAACAAAAATTCCGTAAAATGGTTTAATAAAACCCTATTGAAATGCTGATTCCAAAAAACAAAAGTTACGAATATTTTCCCCAAGCAAGACTCGATCGCATACTTATCATTTACGAACGGGGTGTTACACTTCTATTGAAAGAAAACTTGACGTGGGACATCAAGGATGTAAGAAACGTATGCTAGTTGTGAGTGTGTGAAAACAGTTACGAACATTTTCCCCAAGCAAGACTCGATCGCATACCCATCTTTGGGGCGTTACACTTTAATTGAAAGAAAACCGGACGTGGGACATCACGGATGTAAGAAACGTCCGCTAGTTGCGAGACAGGGTTGCCATCATTAGCCAGCATTTCGGTTTCTAAGGAGAGATGACTGAATGGGCTGGTAAGGGGCCGTAGGGAGGGGCGAGTGCCGTGACCGGATTATCTGCGAGGCCGCCCGGGGCCACTTTGAGCCGCCAGCGCCGCCGCCGCCGCCGCCGCCCGCCTCAAGACGCCCCCGCGCCGCCCGATTAGCATGAGAATGAGGGCGCGCGGCGAGGCGAGGCGTCTATCTGCGCGCGAACGGCAGGGCGAAGCTCGCGGAGGAGAAGACAGGTAAAGTGGGCGTGGTCGACGATGAGAGAGAAGCGGTTTCGAGGGAACGGAAAGGTCATATGACTAGCGCGGTTGGGCAGCAGATAGGAGGCGGGGGTGGATGAAGTTAGGCATTCGCCATATCAAGATTCGAGAGAACTACCTATCAGATTGATTAGTGATTTTAAAAGCGACAACTGCAAGTAACCGTAAGTGTAGTGCATTTTCCCCCTCGGGAGGGACCATGATCTTTCCCGCGGGGTGTAGGTAATAAAAAGTGTTGAGGTGCGGAGGGGAGTGTGGGCGGAAAATCGCGTGGAGTGGACGGAGGCAACAGGAGACGGAACATTCTAGGAACTGTGTGTAAGGACGCAGATAAAAACGGAGATACCGTTAAGGGACGGTAGTGTCATAGACTAAAGAGGTATAGACGGCTCACTGAGGGCACTGGAGAGGATACCCAGAAATGGTGTCCCATTCAGAGATGGCGCCACCGTGGAATTTTTAGTTCCGCAGAAAGTGGTGTCGAAGTAGAGTGCGCATCGGTTGCCCATTAGCTTCCACTACCTTCCACTACCGATTTCACCCCTCCAGTACTCTGTGCGGCATTTTCAAATTATTGAAACTGTTACTGCCGCAAGATATTTCTATGACATATAAATCTTTACTGTATGGTACTGTCAAAGGCGTTTACAAGAACTCCGGCGAGGGGGAAGGCAGATTCGCCAAGGATGAAGGATGATGGAAATTGCTTAGAGAAGTGGAGAAAGACAGAGTAGCTGTGGTTGGCTAGAGCATTCAGCTGGCTGAGGAGCATGAAAGGGAAATGTGGAGATGAAGGTAAATGTTAAGAGGAATTGCCTACCGGGGGCAAGTATGCATCAAAAGATGCTGGGGTACAGGAAAATGAGCAAATTTCAAGTGGGAGAATGCTTCTGAAAGAAAGTATAGAGATATTTCTAAAAGAAATTTCGTAGACTGTTGAATAAGGTGGTGGTGATCAAAATGGTGGGGATGCTGGTTCAAAATGGTGGGGTACACGAAGAGACGACGACTCATACAGCAGCAAATACACCGGTAAGAGCAACACGGAAAAGCCAAAACGTACGGAGACGGTTGTCGCGGTGGAATTCCAGTGACTTCAACGCCGAGGAGATAGCTACAACAATCGACGGTCGGCTTTTGGCGGCTGGCGGTTGAGACAGAGAATCCGCAGGCGGTGGCTTGCTCGCGTCGACGGCGGCATGAACCGGGAAGCGGCAGTTGTACGTTGCGTGCACGTCGTCGACGGCGCCGCGGTGGCAACGGCAGCGAGGTCGTCGGAGAGCGGGGGCGGGGGCGGGAGCGAGAGAACCGCCGGCAGCCAGCGACCGCCGCCACGCGGACGAGGACGTAGGCCGCCTACTCAATGCGCTCATTGTGGCCATTCACTCGGTAATACAGGAAGACGGCTGCCGCCGCCGTCGCCGCCGCCGTCGCCGCCGCCGTCGCCGCCGCCGCCGGCGGCGCGGTCGCCGCTGCCACCCCACCGCGATAGCGCATTGTGGTCGCCACAAAGCGCTCCAGCGGCTAGGGTTGGCGGGGCTGCCTGCGAGGCGACCCCGATTGCGGGGGCGGGTTGGAGCGGGGATGAGAGGGGGCGGGGGAAGGAGACGAATGGAGTATGGGAGGAGGGAGAAGGCCGGGGAGAGGGCAGGGTACAGATAGAGCGGTCTAACAGGAAGGTGTTCCGAGAAGGACGAGCCGGTGTAGCAGTCGCGAGTAGACGGTAGGTGGTGTGGTTTGGTTTGGTTTGTTTTTTTCGTGTTTCCGGGCGCGTCTTTGGTCGTTAGTCCCGTTAGTGTAGTGCAGGATTTTTTCTCGGGAGATGGCGGTGGTTTTCCCCCGCTGGATGGCGAATTCCGGCGCCCACCTACCGTCGGCTAGTGGGGTTTCCCCCTAACCAGGACTCTCCCACCAGCGGGGCACCACCCCAGCTGGGCCAAGCTCTAAGTTCTCGACCGGTCTCCCGAAATATGTGGTAGTGTAATGCAGGTTAGTATAAGTGTGTGTGTAAGGGGAGAGGATAGGACAAGGAAGAGGAAGGACAGATCGCGCGCGGTCCGTGGCCCGTTTGGTAGGGTACTGCTCCGGCATTCGGCTGGTGTTGATCGGAGAAACCACGCAAAACTACCGATCAGAGCAGCCGGCCGCTTGAATTCCCCTCCAGGCAGCGACTGAATTCGACCTAGCTGAATAGCTAGTGTCGAAAATTGGGACTCTAACCTAGGACCTCCCGGTTAGAGGCGCTACAGTGACATCAGTTCATGCAGTGAGCCACCGCTCCCGTGGTGGTGCGATCAGAAACCGAGAGGCGGAGGTCCTTTACAGAGGGAGAGATTTAAAGCAAACTAGAATGTTTACGCGTTCTTCGTAAACGGCAAAAAAGTACAAAATGGAGGGGGAAATCCATATAGCCTGTCTTAAATATCTTGCCACGGGAAGGTTGGAGATTAAAAGCGCGCTATAATCCGGTAGTTTGGTAACAAAAGGGCATATATTTGTGCGAATGATTAGAGGGAGAACCTTGCAGGATTTCGCATCGAATGCTTCCTTATCCTGACTTCGAGTTAAATGATTTCCTTGACAACTTGAAGTACGTCAATTGGGTCATCCAAAATTCATGATATTCAGAGACTGTGGCATCTCCTAGCGGGGTTTTGCCTACATTTAAATATGTAGAAGAGTTTCCAATTATTTAAATATTCATTCGGTTCTGGGAAGAAAAATTGCAAATGACAAAGTTTGGAGGTATGCTCCCTGCGAGAGTAAGACATGAATAATATACATATTTATCTATTCATTGAAAATTATAAGTGATATCTGTACTATTTTCCTGTCTAAAACGTTCGTGTTATTTTCGGAATTTTTGAGTCATAATATTTTAATTTGTACAAGAAAATTAATAATGATTATGGTTAATAAAGGTAAATAATAATAATTTCAATGACATGTTCGATCATACAACTTGATTTTTGCATCCAACTTTTATTTATTTTACCTACTTCTAATTCACGTTTTTGGAGTTTTGAGTTTGCACTGATCCACCGTAATTGATACGTCCAAGGAACATTTTTCTCCACATGCCCATCTGTCTTTCCCTACATCAGAATAACTTCATTACAAATTAATTTTCATTCACCACAGGGGAATACATATCAATTCCATTAACTTTGTTGAATTCTAAAGGAAGATGGTCCATAAGCGGCTGGGCGACCTGCTGCATGCACGCGAAATGTGGGTCAGCAGTATACAGGTTAGTTCGCAATCACTAGCGATACTGCAAGCAGTCGACCCACTGGATGCGACGAGGCCAGAGGGGTGTCGGCTGCGGAAACACGAGGGCGGAGGCACGGCCGGGGCCGGCAGCGGCGGGGTCGGGGTGAGAGCGGGGCGGGGGCGGGGAGGGGCGGAGGTGGCGGCCGGTCTGACCTCTATGCTGCGCGCGCGGGTTCGCTTATCGGTGCTCAACGTTAACCAACCCCCGCCCCGCCCCGCCGCCCCGCCCCGCTTCGCCCCGCCACGACACGCCAAGCCCCCCAACCTCGCCAAGCTCCGCCAAGCCACACCTTCTCCGCCCGCTCCGTCCCGCTCCGCTTCGACCCGCCCCGCCCCTCCCCGTTCGCCCCTCTCCGCTCTGCCTCTCTCCGCTCTGCCCCGCTCCGCCTCACCCCGCCCCTTCCTGCTCCCCACGCCCTCGCTGCTGCCGCCGCCGTCATCTCCCCGTTATCTACGGGGCGGCGCCGCGGCTATTGATCTTTTCCCGTAACGGCCTTTAACACGCCGTTCCACGCGCCACGGAATGCACTTTATCGAGGCGTGCATGAAAGGTTGCACCGGCGAATTTACAGCGGCCGCCGCGACGGCGTGGGCGGGAGGATTACATTGTGGCCAACAGCGAACGCCTTTCTTAGGCGAAAAGGTCAAGTGAAGGGCTTTTCTGAAAGCGTTGTAATAGGTTTCCGATAATACTAGTCATTTACTGCTCTGAGTATATGAATTGTGACGGGGTTACAAGCACGGCTGTTTTCATGAGATGACATCAGTGTTGGTTTTAATGTATTATAGTCGTATATAATCCTTTTTAAATTTCCTAGTTAAATATTAGATAAACCTCCGTGAAACTATTCATGTGGTGTTAATATAATTGGAAGATTTAGAGAAGTAACAAGATAATCCACCCATTATACGTAAATGTTAATTTATCGATTTTGGGGAAAGTTTTGTTTAGATTTTTACTGTAGTATGTCTTGTTCATATTTGTAAAAGATTTGGACAATAACAAGATGAGAAAGACATCGGCCCAAAATTGAAATATTAATATTTACGAATCGGAGGCGGCCTGCTGAGGCGGGGGGCTCTATCTTCTTACTGTCTCAAGCTCTTCAATTACTTTTTTAAAAGCATTCAATAATAAAGCTTAAGGGGCAGAATATTCCAATACCGTTTGAGGCTTAAGAGAAATCATGTTTTACTTATTCGTTATATCAAGAGAAATAAATAGTATTACTAGATACTTGAATGTCTAGGAGAGGCCATGTCCAAGAGACAGTAATAACTATATAACCTAGGTCGCAGCGTCTCCCGAACCATTAAGTATTGATTGATTTGGGCTGCGAAAATATACACTTTAAAATAATATTAGTGTTAGTTAACTGGCGAAAGCTGCAAAAACAATCGAAACGATTGAAGGCGTTGTCATTGCCAACAATACTATTTATTTCAATAAGAGCAGCTTTCGATGGCTTAGCCATCATCAGTTTTCTCATACAAGAAAAATTTAAAATTAGAATTAACAGAGTTACATGATTTAAAAACATCTTAAGAAACGAAAGGTGATTTTTTTTTAAATTATGTAACTCTGTTAATTCTAATTTTATATTTGTCTTGTATCAGAAAACTGATGATGATGGCTAAGCCATCGAAAGCTGCTCTTATTAAAATAAATAGTATTGTTGACAATGATAACGCCTTCAATCATTTCAATTATGTAAATGTCAACTACAAGTCACCACTAAGCCAATATGCAAAAACAATACTCACTAGTTTTGACGCCGTTCAGTGTGTGGCACTTGCAAGTGAATCGCAGTTTGCAGTAGGTCTTCTTGTGGTCAAGCAGCTCTTGTAGCTCTGTGAACATCTCGCGGCAGTTGCCGCAGATCAGGATATCTGGGTTGCCTGCAACAAAAGAAGCTCTCCTTAGACACCGATGACGGTTTTTCAGTATGATTTACTTCACATGTGAAGTAAAGAACAAATTTTAAATATAAGGGTTATTAGTATACATTAAATCTCTATTACCGGTAGCGATAGCTCAGTGCATCAACTGATGTCACTGCAGCGCCTCTGACCGGGAGGTCCTAGGTTCGAATCCTGACGGCGACAGGATTTTCGACACTAGCTTTTCAGCTAGGTCGAATTCAGTCGCTGTCTGGAGGAGAATTCTAGCCGCCGGCTGCCCTGATCGGTAGTTTTCTGAAGTTTCTCCGATCAACACCAGGCGAATGCCGGAGCAGTACCCTAACAAACGGGCCACGGACCGCGCGCGATCTGTCCTTCCTCTTCCTTGTCCTATCCTCTCCTCTTACACACACTTACACTAACATGCACCACACTACCACATATCCCGGGAGACCGGTCGGGAGCTTAGAGCTTGTCCCGGCTGGGGCGGTGCCCCGCTGGTGGGAGAGTCCTGGTTAAGGGAAAACCCCACTAGCCGACGGTACGTCGGTGCCGGATATCGCCATCCAGCGGGGGAAGATCACCGCCTTCTCCCTAGAAAAAAACATGCACTACACTAACAGGACTAACGGCCGAAGCAGTTGACGCGCCCGGAAACACGAAAAACTCAATCAATCAATCAAAACAAAAAGTGGTAATTTGCCATTCTCTAAGATGGTTTCTCCTTGTCTGGGACAAATTCCGTTGCAACATGGTGCAAGAATTGCTGAACTCCTTAAAGTGTATATTTATTTTTAAAAGTATATATCCATAAATAGGAGTTAAACAACTAGATTAGCCGACCTGGATGACCGAGGTGGCTAAGAGCGAGTACCGACTCAGCGCTTCTGTCCGAAGGGTCGCGCGTTCGAGTCCCGCCTTGGGCATGGTTGTTTGTCCCTTGTCTTTGTATGTATGTGTTGTCGCGGAGGGTCTCGCGTTCTGCTGACCCCAGATCAAAGGAGCCCGCAAATGTGTTGGTGTCCAGTGTATGGTCGAATATGCGTCCCATCGGGACGTAAAGGGTAACCGGCTGTAGGCTGGTTAAAAGCCCTAGAAAGAAGAAGACAACTAGATTAAATGAACGTCTGACAAGCTTAGGAAATACATTAGAGCGGGCTTTCTCTTGGATCTGAGGTTCATTTGTTGCTCTCTTTCTACGTCGAAACTTTCTAAATCTCAAATGCAAATTGTAATTTTAGTGTTTTGACAGACAACACATTAGCAATACGCACATAACGGTGGCCACATGCACACACATATGTACACCTATTGCATCCATTCTCTCGTGTCCTCCATTCAGTGATTTATATTGTGAACACACGAAAAGTTTGCTCACCGCGTTATTTCCAAAGTTGTCATATAATGGGTTGCGGACTAATATACAATGTGATTACGTCTAATATTGATAATGCAGCAGAACACTAATGCATCTAACTACCGCATCGTAATTCGAAACTGGGAAACGAAACCGCTTTCACGAAGTAGCAAGAGAAGTATCGAGGGCATCGACTTGCCCCACTGTCCGCTCGCAGGTCGCTTTGATCTGTAGGCAATAAGCGCAATTGCGGTGCGGGGGTCTGGGAGGGAGGGGCAGCAGTTACAGCGGTGGGCTGGCGAGGCTTGGGGGGCGGGGAAGGGCGGAGTAGAGAAGGCCCGGGGTAGAAGTGCTTGGCGGGGTGAGGCGGGGAGAGTCCAGTCGGGGCGGAGCAGGTCGAGGCGGGGAAGGATGGGGCGAAGCCCGAGTGGGGCGGTCCGGGGCGGGAAGGGGTGAGACTGGGCGGGGTAGGTTGGGACTGTGGCGTGGGCAAGGCGAGTGGGGTGGGCGCGGTGGGAATGACGAGCGGGGTGGGCGGGTGGGCGTGATGGGCGGGGTGGGCGGGGTGGGCGGGTGGGCGGATGGGCGGGATGGGCGGGGTGGGCGGGTGGGCGGGGTGGGCGGGGTGGGCGGGTGGGTGGGGTGGGCGGGGTAGGCGGGTGGGCGGGGTGGCGGGGTCGGGCGGGGGCGTGTTCTGGCGGAGGGCGGGTTCGGGCGAGGAGGGCGGGTTCGGGCGGGGGGGCGGTTTCGGGCGGGGGGGCGTGTTCGGGCGGGGGCGTGTTCGGGCGGGGGCGTCGGGGCAATGGGGGGGCGGAAAAAAAAAAAACCGGGCTGATTACTCCGGGCGCCCGGAGTTCGTGGCGACAGCTGCGCGAGCATCGATTTTAACGGCGACCGCAAACAAAATATTGGCGCCGACGGCCAGCGCCGGCACGCGCGCCCACTCTGGGCGACGAGCGACGCGGCCGCTGCGGAGGCAGGCGGGGGGAAGGGAGGAGGGCGGACAACAGCAGAGATGGACGAAGGAAGAGGGAAAAGGCGTGAAGTACAAGAGCAAGGAAAAAGTAGAGGACGGGGAAGAGGTTGACGGAAAAAAAGGAGGAGATAGACTACGAGTAGTAGATGGACGAGGAGGATGTTAGTGATAAGGAGAAGAAAAGAAGGAGAGGGTGGAAGAAGGAGGAAAAGGGGAAGGGGACGAGGAGCAGGTTGTCAATAAGGAGAAGAAAGAGGAGAAGAAGGCGTGCAGTATACTGACAAGGAAGAGGTGGAGAGGACAGCAATAACAAAAAAGAAAAAGAGAAGGAAAAGAGAGGGGGGGGAAAAACGAGGAAAGAAAAGAAAGAAGTAGAAGAAGAATAAAGTGAATCAAGAGGAGAACAAAAAGTTAAAGGAGGAGGAGAACGAAAGTTAAAAGAGAAGGAGAACAAAAAGGTAAAGGAGGAGGAGAACAAAATGTTAAAGGAGGAGGAGAACAAAATGTTAAAGAGGATGAGAACAAAAAGTTAAAGGAGGAGGAAAACAAAAAGTCAAAGGAGGAGGAGAACGAAAAGTAGACGAACAAGGAGTTGAAGCAGGAGAATGTCGAGGACGAGTTGATTCGACAAAGGAGAAAAACGAGAACGATGGATGGAAGGAGGAAGAGAGTGAAAAGGGCTAGAAGGAGGTGAAGGCGTGCTCGGCAAAGGTGGTTAATGTTCGTGGTTATAGGCATAGAGAAAATACAGTCTTTCCTCCACGTTATGGGTCTCTAGCAATGAGAAGACCCCTGTACCAGCATAGGAAGAAATGGGTCCCATCATGGACGAGAGAAATCACTTCGAGAGAATGTGCAAAATCGAGAATCTCTGAGAAAGTCCTGCGTGCAGCACTTGAGAAAAAATATATTTCTTTGATATTGCACATCTGTAGAGAAATTGTAATATTCTCTTTTGAATAGATTGCATTTTTAATGCTTCATAAATCTAGTGCATCACACTCATATCTGTATCGTTTGTTTCGTGCTGTTTCTAGCAGTCACCAAACTGACTATCAATCAAAGTAATATCAAACATCAAGATATTTTATCTACTATAAAAACAAACATGTCCCCCCTCAATTTTATATTATCAAACTCAATATATTTACCATTATATTTCTAATGAAGTTTTGTAATGAACCTCTCAGAGCTGAATATGAAATAAAAACAAATCAAAATAAGAAAGGTATTGTGAATGTTTTAATTTTTCCGATATTCTCCTCGTTATAATTTTTTATTTTAAAACCACATGCAGACATCCAGTCAATCGAATCTTTTGAGATTTCAACATATTTAATACATACAATTTATTTTTCTTTTAATTTTCCTAATCTCGCTTTATCTGCTCCAAATCCACCCTGCAGAACAAATTGAAAGAGACGCTTCGAGGATATCTAGGAGGTTCCGGTCTAAGCGTTCCAGAAAATTTAAGCACTCGCTCTCTCCGGATTCCCAGGGACGCAAACGCGGTCCCGACGGATGGCATTCGCAGGCTCAGTGGGGGTGGGGGCGGGGGTGGGGGGGGCGGTTGGCTCTCAATATCACCCGCGTGCGGGCGTCGGGAGGCGAATAAATTGCGGCCGATTTCTCGGAACGAGGGGCGACGGAGGCGGGGCAAACCTGGGCTGAAAGACGATTCCAGCTGCACCAAAGACAAAAAAAAAAAGCTTTATTCAAATGGAACGTTTCAGAAATTTTGTGCAACCTACGTTATTTTTGACGATTCAATTTCGTCTGCCATTCCCATGTGCAGAAGTTAAATCCTGAAAGTGTTCAATGCTGAGACGTTCAGTTTCTTTTTAAACGTATGGATGAATGTAATATTCCATTGAATGAATGTATCATATATTTTTTTGTTTTGATGATGAATAAAAATAAATTTTCTATTTTTCCAATGAAGTACGAAAATGTAAACGTTCACAATAAAAAAAATCATGTAACCATTACACATTTACATACTTAACATTCACACATATTATAGAAAAATGTGGTCTGAAATTTCGAGTGACACTTCTTTTACAACGATAAATGTATTCACAATAAAATGTTTAATGTAAATGGCTCATTAGAGGTTAGTACCTAAAATATCAATTATGTAATTTTCAAGAAAAAAAAATCGTATCTATACTAAGTTAATTACTTGAACTCTAACTGCTGTAGTTTTAAGTTACACACACTTTAAGAACATTCTGATTTTTCTGAATAATATAAACACAAGAGTTCAGATTATTACAAAACATTAATTAACAGGGGATATTGTAGACAATGCCCTTCCGGAAGCTCTCTGGTCACCGTTCTCATTTTCCAAGACGCGGTCATGGGTTTGATTCACGGTCGGGACAGATTAAAGTGCGCGCTTTCTTTGCAATGCCCAGTATCTGTTGCTGTGTGACGACGAGAAAGCTCCCTTCTCAAGTTGAGAAGACCAGAAAAGGGCGTAGGGATGTCTATGTGCTAACCACACGTACCCCTTAACCCATTGCCGCAAGACCGGGACGCCGCTGGTAAACCTAGGCCCATTCAGAGGCTGTTGTGCCAGTACAGAAAGACTAACTGTACTAACTGTAATAATAATGAGACTACACATTATTTCTGTCTTAACTTATATTCTATTCTCGTGTGTAAGAACTCTCATCAAGGCTGCTGTGCCAGTACATAGAAAACTGTACGAATAATAATAGACTACACATATTTCTATCTTACTTACATTTTATTCTCGTGGTATAACAACCCCAACACATTATTTCTATCTCAACTTATATTCTAGGGACGGAACAATAACATTTTCATCTTCACTTACATTTTATTCTCGTGGTATAACAACCCCAACACATTATTTCTATCTCAACTTATATTCTAGTGATGTAACAGCTCCGTCAGAGGCTGTTGTGCCAGTACAGATAGACAAACTGTACAGAACAATAATGAGACTACACATTATTTCTACTTTATGTTATATTCTCGAGGTGTAACTGTAACGTCGTAGACTCTCTCATCTCTTTGTGAGAGACGGTTCCGCCTGACGACCATGACAACGCATTGCCATGGTGCGTATGAAAACATGAAAGTTGTTATGAGATTCATCATCTGTTTTCCGCAAACGACACGCGGATGATATACGCTCTGTTCATACTAATATGTGCTTATTATTAAGCTGCTGCTATTATTATTATTATTATTGTTATTATTATTATTATTATTATTATTATTATTATTATTTTTTTTTCTCGGGGGTTTCTCACCCGGGGTTCATGGTTTGAGGGGCCTCTAGGCATACCACATTCCTAGCTTTGCATATTGAGGACTGTGCGAACAATCCGGCAGGTTTCAAGAATGACTGACTTTTGAGTTTTTGGGATAATTTTATGAGGATGAAGACCTATTTTTTCTAAATTTATTATTATTATTAATATTATTATTATTAAGCTTATTATTAGTTAAGCTATCCGTGTATATTATGTACAAAATAAATGTACACGTTTGAGAATCCTGTCGTCTTACTCATCACGACGCTACAAACTGAAGTAATTTCGGCCGGTTGGAATCGCGACTTGGCCCAGTGCGTGGCGGCAGAAGGGACGCTGGAGGGGGGGCGGCAGGTGGCGCCAACGGCCTTCCACTGCCTGCGACGACGACGACGGGCCCGCAGTCCTCGGGTAGTTTATTGATTTCATCTCCGTGGCGGTAGCCGGCGGCGGCCCAGGTAGGATCAGGAGCGCCGGATGCCGAGGCGGCGGCGGCGGCGACGGCGGCGGCAAAGGAGGATGGACGAGATGGCAGCCGAGCGACAAGGTCGGCCAGAGGCCGGGTTGACAGAGAGACTCCGGCCGCGGCAGTGGACGATATCCCGCCAAGGGAATGATCCTGACATACGGTGTTGAGGCTGGAGGGGATTGGGAGAATGTGGAACAGAAGACGCTGGGGACAACTAGAATGGCAACCACAACGAAGATGATATTTAGATGAATTCAGAAGGTCTCCGGAGAATGTTGTCTTGCTCACGACAAAAGTCTAATAGAACAGGTGATAATGTAATTCAAGAAAATGCAAGGGCCAAATCACGTAACACGACATAGAATTGACAAATGGGAAACAAGCTGTAAAGAATTAAGTGAACCTACTGTGACATACCGATATGTCACATGAAAATAAACTAACATTTATTTGTAGACTATATGGCGGAACATGCATTACGAAATATCACGAGAGCTAGAGCTTAGCAACGACCGTGAATAAACAATGTAGTTTTTGTTTTTGTAAATGCATTAAGAGATGGCTTGATGCCGAAAGTAGAAAATTTGGGATTGGGCGAAGAAGTTTAGACGATCGAAAGGTCAGCTACACCAAAATATAACGAACGTATGGATTGGCTGGGTGAGAGAAGGACGGTCAAATGTTATGAAAAAAAGGAAGGTAGTTTAATACGAAGTCTTCGAGGGGTGAATCATGCAGGAAGATTTCATTCTGACCGGCATCGCGCTTCTGAACTGATCGTAGGTTCGTGAGAGGGAACGAGTATAATCTAGATAGTCAGAATTGGGTTATCAGTGAAATTTTAAGGAAGTGAATGATATTGCAGATATTTTCATGTGGAAGTAATATTAATGTATAAATTGGAACTTTGTCGGGAGTGGTAATCGAGTTCGGGACTATGTCATAGGACGTAATCGGGACTGATAATTTTGATAGTTTGAGACCAGCTTGGATAGGGGCAGAAGAGGATTTCTTGGAACTTTGGACTACGGCAAGCTCGCAAGATATTTCGACTGAGAAGTCTACGAGGGACATCAACGAAGAATAGATAAGTTAACCGCGGTATAAAATTGTAAATTCAAAGATATCTTGATCAAAGGCCTAACATCAAATCATTTTATTAAACCCACTAAATTGTTTGCTAAAAAAGGTAAAAATAAACTTTGTTAAATTTTGTTCTTTAGAAAAGAAAGTGATCTTTCATTTAGTCAATCCAAACAGAAAGGAACTATGAATATAATCATTATATTTCAGATTCCCAGCTGCGCTGTATAGTCGGCGGATCCTATAATCCATTATAAAGGTAATAAGGATTATAATATATCGTGACCCATTGACCCAGCAAGCCGGACGCTAAGATCTTTGGCGGATATTAATGTAGAGAAAATTTTGTATATCTCACTACGCTTTCAACACTTTGGAATGTTTGCATGCATGACGGCCGTATTTGGAATCTGGATCTCTTTTGGAGAGAAAGAAAGGGAATTGAATGTTAGATTTTCTTACCATTCAACACAGACATACTGCGTTGAGGCTGGAGGGGATTAAGGAGGATGTGGAACAGAAGAAATTGGGAACAACTAGAATGGCAATCACAACGGAGATGATATTTAGAGGAATTTAGACGGACTCCAAAAGGTTGTTGTCTTGCTCATGACAAAAGCTTAATAGAAGAGGGGATAATCTAATTCCAGAAAATGCAAGAGCTAAATCTCATAACACAAGATAGAAGTGACAAAGGTAAACATGCTGTACAGAATTATGTGAATCTACGCTTTCAACACTTTGGAATGTTTGCATGCATGACGGACATATTTGAAATCTGGATCTCTTTTGGAGAGAAAGAAAGGGAATCGATTGGTAGATTGTTTCTTACCACTGAGTGAAAAGAAAGGTGTGGCGATTAAAAATGAGAAGAGATACGGGTCTTTACGAGTACTTCTTTTGGCAAGGCGAGTGCAATCGTTCCACATTTATGAATTAGCGAGGTCGCATCCTTATATGGGGTTTTGATTGCACCGTACTGAAAAAAGCCTATGTCGAAATAGAGTCTGGTAAATGTTCCATTAAATTATGTGTGATAGTTACATTTAATAACGAATTTTGGTTGCGCCGGTTTATTTTTATTATTACCAGGTGGAACCATTTTTCACAGTGTAAGAGAATGTATGCTCTACGTTGGTTCTATGTGGATATTCTCAGAAATCAGAGAAAGAGCAAAAAAATTACCGCGCAGTTTAATTCCTGGAAAAGAGTTGTACGAAAAATGTTGTCAACAACTTCTATAATGATATGTAATTAAGCGTAAATAAATGTTATACAATACATTCAATTTCTATTTACTTTCATAAATATCAGAAAAACCTGTTTCCCTTGACACGTTTGAAACAAACATCTTCTTCTAATACATTATACCTTAATACTGCTCGTTTGTAGGCAGGCTGTGCTTACATGATACCAGAGGTATTAAGGCAAAAACAATGACTACAATTCATTAAGCAAAAGCAGAACAATACCGAGCTAAAGCAATATTTCTTCTCTTTCTGCCTCCTTCTAATCATCTTCTTCTTCTCAGCCTTCTTCAAAGTCTTTTCATTCTTCCCTTCTATTTTTACATCTATTATCTTCATCTTATCCCTATTCTTATTCATATTCTCGCCTTTCATTTGTTCTTTCTGCTGGGTATGGCAGTTAATATTAATGATCTGACAGTTGGAGAGAAAACTGCATAAACATCAACCGGGTTGAGTAACAAAGCAATGGACAGACTGATTTCCGATGATCAGTTAAAGGTATTCATCATCATCATCATCAATAATAATAATAATAATAATAATAATAATAATAATAATAATTTTTTGACACTAGCTTTTCAGCTAGGTCGAATTCAGTTGCTGTCTGAGAATTCTAGCGGTCGGCTGCTCTGATCGGTAGTTTTCCGTGGTTTCTCCGATCAACACCAGGCGAATGCCGGAGCAGTACTCTACCAAACGGGCCACGAACCGCGCGCGATATGTCCTTCCTCTTCCTTGTCCTATCCTCTTCCCTTACACGCACACACTTACACTAACATGCACTACACTACCACATATTCCGGGAGACCGGTCGGGAGCTTAGGGCTTGTCCCGGCTGGGGCGGTGCCCGGCTGGTGGGAGAGTCCTGGTTAGGGGGAAACCCCAC
Organism: Teleogryllus oceanicus; assembly: GCA_964035755.1. Lineage (NCBI taxonomy): Eukaryota > Metazoa > Arthropoda > Insecta > Orthoptera > Gryllidae > Teleogryllus > Teleogryllus oceanicus. The sequence goes on from CAXIVR010000012.1 coordinate 1,121,958, forward strand.
TAGCCGACGGTAGGTGGGCGCCGGAATTCGCCATCCAGCGGGGGATGGTCATTGCCACCTCCCGAGGAGAAAGCAAGCACTACACTAACGGGACTAATGACCATAGCAGTTGACGCACCCGGAAACACGAAACAAATCAACAACAACAACAACAACAACAATAATAATAATAATAATAATAATAATAATAATAATAATAATAATATAAGGAACGCCGTCTCTGCATTTTTGCCAAACGATCTTCATTCCCTCGTCGTCTTTTGTTCCGTGCGAGTTTCGCTCGCCCAGTGTGCGTCGCCGGGCAGAGACGCGACTACGGAGCCCCGCACTAGGCGGCGTGGCTCTCCTCGGCTTGTGCCAGGGGATGGTCTGCGGGCCGACTTTACCTTTTGTTTACCTGCGGCGCGACGCCGCGCTGTGAGGTTTCGCCTCCTGCCCGTGCAGCGGCTTTCCTGCGCCCCGCCCGACACGGGAGACGGCCGTGAATGGCCGCCGAGGCTTTGGGGAATGTCGCGGGCGGAGACTTACTCCCGGGGCGGGCGCAGGCGGATTACGTGCCGGCGAAGACGGCGGCTGTGAGGCGTTGCTCACCCGCCGTTGGGCTCACGGTGGTGCCAACGAGCGCCGTCAGAATGCGCAGTCGTCACTCGCCTGCTTTGGGTTTGCCGTGACCATTCTTGCAAGTAGATTAATTGGTGGATTTTTAATCATTTTAATATGTTTACGTCAAGTTGATTTGAAATCTTTATTTGCTTATTCATCTGTTGTTCATTTTGTAACGGTATTAAGTGGTTTAATAACTTTAAATTCTTGGGTTTTTTGTGGTTGTTTTTTAATCGCCCTATCACTTGAAGAACCCTTGTACACTTTGCATTGATTGATAGTGATTCTGGGCGTGTCAACTGGTAAGGTCATAAGTCCAATAAGTGTAGTGTATGTTTTTCATTGGGAGGTGGCTGTGATTTTCCTCATATGGATGGCGAGATCCAGCGCCGACCTTCCGTCGACTAGCGGGGTTTTCCCTAACCAGGTGTCTCCCAGCAGCGGGGCTCCACCGCAGCCAGTACAAGCTCTGAGCTCCAGACCGGTCTCCCGGAATCTGTGGTAGTGTAGTGCATGTTAGTGTAAATGTGTGTGTAAGAGGAGAGGATAGGACAAGGAAGAGGAAGGAAAGATCGCGCGCGGTCCGTGGCCCGTTTGATAGGGTACTGCTCCGGCATTCGCCTGGTGTTGATCGGAGAAACAACGGAAAACTACCGATCAGAGCAGCCGGCCGCTAGAATTCTCCTTCAGACAGCGACTGAATGCGACCTAGCTGAAAAGTGTCGAAAATCCTGCTGCCGTCAGGACTCAAATGTAGGACCTCCCCGTCAGAGGCACTGCAGTGACATCAGTTGTACTCTTTAAAAATGCACAACTTGTATTTATCGTTTTACTCGTCCGGATAAACTTTATTATTGATTATTTTGGATATCAACTACTCTTAGTCATTAGACTCGTGAGTTTAGTGCATGTGGTAGATGAGAGGACACAGTTCCTCCACTGCTATAATTGACTGCTATAATTGCTATGAATTGCAACGCCAACCTATCTATCAGATTGTAGAGGTCTACCCTCACCAGGTATCTCCACCAACGAGGCACAGCTCAGACTGGAAATGCTCGGGTCTTCCGACATGGGTGGTATTGTGTTGCTTACAAGCAGGGCCGATCCAGCCGGTCGTTTTGGACAAGGTCATCACAGATTTTTGTTTAGTAATAAAAAATGTGATACTATATTCAATATTATTTTGTAGTGTATATATCATACTATACACTATTATTGATTTTAAATAGTTACACACTTCTAACATAAAGAAATACTTAAATCAATTTTGCCGAATAAAAGAAGGTAACTCTAGGCTTGGGGGGGGGGGGCGCAAGGCTACCTGGATCCGCCACTGCTTGTAAGTGTGTGTTATAGGGGCAGAGGGAACACGGATGAGGAAGGAAATATCTTGAGCGGTCAATTTTTCAGAGTACTGCTTCGACATTCGCATAGGGTTGATCGGAGAAACCACGAAAAACAACTGATGAGAGAAGCCGGCCGCAAGGATTATGCATACACCACTTGAATTCGTCTTCACGAACTACCTGGCGTAGAAAAAGCGCCGACGCGACTAAAACCCGGTCTGAAACGCTTCTGTGGCAACAGTTATTGCCGTGAACTAAATCAGATGAGGCGAACTCGACTGTATTATACAGGTTGTCCCACCAACTACGGGCCACCCCCATAACGTCTAAACAGTTCATGATATCAAAATGCAGTTTTAGCTCAACAACGCAGAATCATGTGGCAAGTAATAGGCGTATTGTTCGCAATATTTTTAGTTTTTGAGATATTTAATCATCTATGTTTTTTTAATACAACCGTATATTTTTCTCACCAGCAATGGATATATAATAAAAATAGGACTGCAGTGATGTTTTATATGTTAGTATTTTGATCGAAATTTGAGTATAAATATAGAGCTTTTGACATGTGATTTTAATTTAAACCAATAATATTTCTTGCAGCAGCAGTTACAACTGTCGCCTTTGGCAAAGATAGCTTTCGCGGCGCTGAAGCTAATAAGACGGTGGCATCTCGAATCGAAGGCCCCATTCCCCAAAGGTGACAGTTGCAAGAGGTACTAAAGAAAGCTTAGTCGGTTTAATTTAAAATCACATGTCGGAAAGTATAATTTTATAGTCAAACTATTGCCAAAACAATAAATGATACATCATTGTATTCTTCATTTTATGACCTACCCATTGCTGATGAGAAAAACATACAGTTTCATTTAAAAAATCAAAGATAATTAAGTTTCTCGAAAACTAAAAATATTTTGAATAATGTACATACAACCTATTACTTGCCCTATGATGCGGCGTTGTTGAGCGAAAACTGCATTTTGATATTGTGAACCGTGTAGGAGATATGAGGGTGGCCCACAGTTGGTGGGACACCCGGTATTGCCAAGCTCGCGTCAGAAACCATTCCCTCCTGTTTTACTTTGGAAATAGCGTTTCGTGGTTGGCTATCCCGAAAGTCCGAGCGCGTAAACCTGAACAAACCGCAGGTTTAGGAGAAAGTTGTGCCGTTTAGCACGGGATGAGGTGAAACCGGATGAATAGAAGAGGCTCTCTTGAGGAGCCTGAAGGGTACATTAAACATGAAACGCGCAAACCCGCGAAAGTAAAGTTAGCATACAGTTCTAACGTGAATGGAGCCTTGTACACGTTGCTCCTATTTTAGTACGTACGTACCTACATACACAGTGAAACACTTTCGTCATTTGATGGTGATATTATAATGATTATATAGAGAGGGAAGTGAGGAAAATGCCTTTTTTAAAGAGGTTTAAATTGTGTTAACTTTTGGCTCTTGATTTCGTATATCAGTAATAATTACATAACAAACTAACTAACATTTTATTACAATGCAAGGTGATGCAAATGTTTTGTCGAAAAAATTTCTTCGTGAGCCAGATACATTGTTATTTCTAAAGAGGTGTGGTGTGGGTTCGTCATTTCTCTTTAAGGTGCATTTCTTTTAAGGATCATTTCTCTTGAAGGTTCTTTTAAAAGTATCTGACGTACGGGTAGTTTAGTATTTGTGGAACAGTTAAAGAATAGAATAATAATTCAAAAAATTATCGTTCTTTCCAAAATGAAAAGTCAGTTTACCTATGATAGGAACTCATTTTATTTGTCGACGTTAACCATGTAATTTTTGCAAGAGAATAATCATGATCTTCTGTAACAGCTTTACACAGTGAGAAATACATGCTTCTTAAAAGTTTACGATGTCACTGTTTTCTGCTAAGATAGCTTACTGATTAGGAGGGGAAAGGAAAGAAAATAAATTTTTTATTTGACAATGATATAAACTTGAACTTTTTATTATAAAAATTTAACCTTTTTGAGTTAATTATTTGCATGTACATTTTTCTTATTTGTTGAAACCATAAATATTTGAAGACGAAAAAAAATCCTGATTTCCAACAGACTTGTTCTTTACAGAGAATGTTACTATTTATTTACTTTACACATAACAAAAATGGATATTGACATTTAAAGAAGAAGCAATAGAACTAGTTACCATATAAGGAGAAATATCATTGAACACGTTTCATCGGTAATAAATAACTAAAGCAATAAATAGGTAGAAATAGACACCATTGACCTAGAAGCTTCAGGCAGTATTATAGCTTAGAGCATTTTAGGACCCTTCTGCACAACAGGGTTATGTTAATGAAATAACTAGTTGCTAGTAACTCCAGAGTAATGTCAAGGGAAGAACAAGACCTTGAGTGAGAACAGAACATGAGAGACACGCTCGGCCAACGCCGAAGAACTATATGCAATGTAATGCCGATTTTATAGCCACTCTCGAAACACCGTGCTGCCTTCAATGTGGTGAGCGCAGACCATCACCATGATGGGACGCGGTCTCCATTAGTCGTTTCGTGGTGACGCCAACTTTGGAACATTCTGTAGCCCCCCCCCCCATTCGCATGGCACTCGTTTCATGCTCACTACCGTGCCTATGTCTCCTTCGCCCCTCTGCTTTGCGCTGAACTCCGCCCTCCCATCCCCCGCCCAAAATGATTGAAATTCCGACTGCCTTCCGTTCCCTCCGCTTATTCCCATACCGCTCGTTCTCCCACCCTCTCACCACTCGCCCTCTCGCCACTCGCCCTCTCGCCACTCGCCCCCTCACCCTGACACTGTTCGCTCTACCAAGCTCGCACTGTCCATGTTTCTGCTGCAACTGGCACCATTCGTTCAACGTCCCCAATTCCTATGCTCTAAATGCCCTTTTCCCAACCCCTTTTCCTTTTTTTCCCCCCACCCATTGCCACTGAGAAGTCCTCACTGTCTCCGTGTCCCACTGATTGTCCGTTCTCTCACATTCCCACACCACGCTCACTCCGCAACGTACTTCTCCACCTCCCCACCAGCCCCCTCGCCGTCATTCGCCCTGCACACCCACTTCCACCTCTGTGTGTCCACTTCCACAACCGCTCTACTGCTCTCGTCGCTGCGTCGGCCCCTTAACGCGCGTCCGGTCGGCTTTACGAGCCGGGCGGGGCGGGGAGGGGCGAGGCAGGACAGGGCGAGGCTGGGGGGGGAGGGCGGGGCGGTGTTGGGAGGGGATGGGCGGGACGGCGCGGGTCGTGGCGGGGCGGTGCGGGCCGGATAGGCCGGTGCGGGCCGGAGCGGGGCGGGGCGAGGCGAGGCGGGGCGAGGCGGGGCGAGGCGAAGCGAGGCGTGGATGGCGGGGCGGGGCTGAGCGGGGCGATGAGGGCAAAGAGGGCGAGCCGGGCGCGCCCGGTCGCCCTTCATTAGGCAAATTCCGGACAAACGACTCTCCGCTCGCCCGCGCCCCGCCCCCTGCCGCGCCGCGTTCGCCGCCCGCGCCGTGATTCACCGGAGCGCTGCCTTCAATACTGGCGCAACGGCTCTGTGCGCTTCGGGCCCCAGCTCACCCAGGCTTTATGCACGTCTGAACTCCACCGAGCGCGACCACGATGATGATGATGATGATGATGGTAGTAATGATGAGTGGCTATTTCTCAATACGTTTTTCATAACAGAAAATAAATGCAGCTCTAACAACCTGGAAAGCTACGGAGTACTCGTAAATTGGATTTTCAAATACACGGTCATATTCAAAACAAACAAAAAATGATTTAAAAAAATGCATATTTGTGTTCTGCAAAACCAGTGCGAGCAATATAATAAATGTAATAGACGTTCTGAGCAAAATCTTCGTGTTAGTGTCGGTGAACTTTTTCCGTGTATTTTCCGGAATATGGCACCGATTGGACGGTTGATTTAACAAACTACAGAAGAGTTGACGTTATGTGTCATGACTAGGGGGCGGATTTTGATGAACTAAAACATCGCCAAAAATAATCAATAAAATGTTCTTTAAATGTTTTTAAAATGCTTTAAAAATACCATAAAACCAAAGAAAAATGACGTAAAATATCTTATTAAAACCAGTTCGGATGAACAACTCAAGCTGTTGGATACGTTACTGATGTAATCGAGGTTTCTTCCATTCGTTCGAGTGAACTCAGCATGCAAACGTTTGGTTTGTACTGTTCTTTACCAGGAATCTAGTAATTAAATATCTATGAAATTGAACATAAAAAAATTTAAAAAAAAATTAATAACATCACGTAAATATTATTTGAAGCAAGTACCATTAAAAATAACATTCAAGTCGATGAAATCAGCAAAAAAATGCATTAAAAAGTACAAAAAAAGGTTAAAAAATGACTTATTAGTCGTAATAGACAAGAATGCAACATAAATACCTATAAAAGTGGGTCATTTCTTTTCGTCATAACATAAAATGAATATCTAAACTAAACGGCATTATTCTAAAGTCAAAAGAAAAAATGACATTTCATTAAAATCCGACCCCTAGTCATGACACTCGTGCGAGAGAAGTAGGGCCAGTATATTCTTTACCGAACGTATGTAAACGAGCGAAATATGTGCACAAAGCAAATGTTTGTTATTACATTATCAAATGTGGGAAATAACTATAACATATGATCTCGAAGGAAAGAGTATATTGTTTACTCTACAACAATTACATAAAAGGGAAGTGTTTACTTTACTAAGAGTTTTTTATAATTCTATGGTAAGAAAATTGACATATATTTTAAAACGGAATATAACAATACGAATAATATAAACTCAACCTTTTTAAATTCAACAATTTTGCGTACCTTACGGCATGCAATTACCAGGGAATATTGTGCTTGCATCGTGGATGATCCGTATTTTATTCGCCAAAATAAACGTAACAATATCAGTGCAGTTTAAAGTAGTCTATTTATCTTCATTAGAAACTTTACATTTTCATAAAAGAAGGACATTTATTCCATATCCATACAGTAAAACTGTTTATTAACAGATATTGGAATATTATTGTGATAACAGAAACCCCTCAACATGATTTTTCTTTACGGAGAATAATTTTCAATGAACCGAAAAGTCAAGCTTCTCTCTTCACTCCTAGTCAACCAAATCCGATTTCTTAAAATAAAACATCAGTATCATTTCCCTAGATCTAACAAGTTTGACCTGAATATCGGTGACCTGCATTTGACACAAACTATTTTCTCTAACAAATAAATATTATTTATAATTTTCTTTCTAATACGCACATACACTGCCACTGGCCAGAAAAAGGTTCAAACATTTCACGTTTGCGCGCCTTGTATTTATCCATTTCCCGAAAGCGTCCACACACGCAAGCTTTTGTTCGACTTGTTTCATCGTGGCTTCTCTTCTCAGCCGTCTGTGTGGTTCCCAGTTTCCTGACCCTTTCAACCCTCGCCATTGTTTGAGCGTTGTTCGCTTTGTCTAGGCGAGAGCGCGTCGCTGCTTGCCTTGTATACTGTGCATGGCTGGAACCATGATGAAACAAGGTTACATGGGCAAGCCAGATTACGACCAATCACACGTACGGAAGAAAATCAAGAGCCAGCGACTGCGTTCACGCCATTATGGCTTGCTGAGAAGACGCTGTTGTTGCTTGGATTGATAAATGAGGACAGTAAAACTAACAGATAAAACACTTTCTCGGAAAATCACCAATAAAACAGCACCAATAATAAACTTCCACTACTTGAGCATGTGTGGGACCCTCAAAATTTCACGTCTCTCGTATATCCGTTTTGATCCTAGTCAGAAGTATAAACTATTGTTTGCTCACGTGAACTGTAAGTAGGTCTAGCCACAAACCCTCAATTTTCTACAGACACAATGGTGAATGTTGACGAAATCTGATACCCGATGCCGAAGCTCCCAACATCTATATCACGACATGATATTTTTTCTACAAATATTGGCGAGAGATTCGATATTATATTTACTCGTAATTACCCGTAACACGAGATGTGTTCATGTTGATGCAAGCCGCGTTCCAGATATTGAGCACGCCGGCAGTATGGGAGCACTCGTTTCCCATATTCCACGTGTATTTTATTCTCCCCTTTGGTAATACAAGAAAAACATAATGTTTGTTAAAAAGATCAGGGAGAATATTCTCAACTTAAAAAAAGGGACAATATTAACAATATTTTTATTTCTTCTGTACTTAACTGTTATGGTAATATGTTGGAACTGTGAAAAAAAAAAACTTTTTAAACACACAAAACGGCGCTATGTACTCTCTCACACACACAGAACGCGTTTCGTCTTTCTCGTAGGAAACATTCCAAAGCCCATGCCAACAGAACCAATAACATTTTCTCGGAAAATCACCAATAATAAACTTCCACAACTCGTAGCGTTGCCCGCCGTTACAATTTCCGCCGGCCTCCGCCAACGATTCAATACTGCCCGGTCGAACCGTCGCGTCGGCGAGCAAGGCGCCTCGGTTGCGCGTATCCTCGCGACACCCCGCTGGCCTGGCGATGGGGGCGCCAGCGGCGGCACGGAAAGAGTTCTTAGAATTCCAAGAACGCTACAGAATTCCTACGTTCTCCGCCTCTCGCTCTGGTAGTTTCATTGTGGGAAGCGGCGCGGCGTCGGCACGTCTCGCGTCGAGCAACCCAGTTTCCTCCTCTCGCCCGGACGCCGCGTCGCCCCCAACACGCCAACTTTTTAAGTTTGTTTATATTCTCCATCTTCATTACATTAATTGATATCTTAATCAAAATCAAATTAATGCTCTCGCAATATCCGAGACGAACGGTGTCGTCTTTTAAGGAAAATACTTTTAAATATTCATAAAATTAATTGCAGCCTTCACGGAGAAATTGCTTGGCTCATTATGAAACTACTTCATCAAGTCACTTTATGTTTTATTTATGGCTGTAATGAACTTAATTACAGTGTTAATAAAGTTTCAAAATTCAATAAATTGCCACTGCGCGGCGCCACCGTCGGAGTTTTAGGCTCGAGAAGCGGTGGACAGAGGCGTGACTTCGGAACGGACGCCTGCAGTGAGTTTAGCTTGCGTCTTGTAATTCGGAGATGCCTTCGGGGAGGAAAATGGCAGTCGTTGATTCTGGGAACATGATTGATTGATGTTACGGGCATGACTGATTGATGTTATGGGTATGGGATTGATGTTATGTATTAGTTCTGTTAGAATGTTTAATCCCGGGAGATGGTGGTGATTCCTTCCCCACTACATGGCGAGATGCGATGTCGACCGAAACGTTGGCTACCAAGGGATTTCCCCAACCAGTTATCTCCCCAACCAGGCACCACCCCTAGTCGGGACAATCTCTAAGCTCCTTACTGGTTTCCTGGCATGTGCGGTATTATACTGCGTGTAAATGAAAGAAAGGAAAGATCGCGCGCAGTCTGTGGCCCGTTTGTTAGGTTACTGCTCTGGCATTCCCCTGGTATTATTTGGAGAAACAACAAAAAAACACCAATTAGAGCTGTCACTTCTAGAATTCTTCTCCTGACCCCGGCTGATCTCGACCTAGCTATCTATTCTGTGTTAAAAATTCCGGCACTGTCGAGAATCGAACCCTAGGATATCCCTGTCAGAGCCAATAGCGTCAACTCTGGTCCAAAGATTAACTCAGTCGGTGATGCTGAGGACAAAATACGAATATGAAACACCAATATACAACATTTTAAAAATAAATATGCAAAATAAAAACATGAAATCTGTCCATTGGTATTCGAGCATGTATAGTCTTATATATTCATAGAGAAGAAGCATTGAAGAGAGTTGATAGAAGCAATAGAGACAGATATTTATTCGCAACACCTAAGGCGTTTGTGTTCACGTTACACCGATTTTTATTTCTACAACTATTATTTCAAAGAAAGTGTTAATTCGAAGAAAGCATTTAAAGAGAAAACGAAAGTGCTTGGGTGTTACAGGATTCGTGATTACATGAACTACAGGAGTTGACAGGTGTTGTCTGGTCGTCAGCATAATTCCCTTTTATAATTCTATCTTCCCAAGCACGTCTTGAAGTTCTCGCATTTCTCCCAAAGATATTAAAACGGCTTCAATTCATTCTCATTGTTATTGCCAAGTTATTTCAAAGACGCCAAACTGAAAATATGCGGAGATAAGACAAAAGATAGCACAAGCCACACTCTTCGTGAACAAGTGAAACTTGATGTATAGGAAATGGGACGAGGATTTGATCTTATATACACCCGCGCGGATATTTGCACATACCACGATCATCATTTTTAATTAAAACTATTACATATTAAGTTTACAGAAACAGGGCACATTGCTTTATAAGAGCCAAATTTGATTGTCCAGTGACGTGAAGAGCATTTGCAATGATTGTAACACAGCATTAAATATGTGATCTAACCGATGTAAAGAATATAAGTCGTAAAAAATATACTCGTATCTGGTGTTATTTTCCTAGGTTGAAATACAAGAATATTCCTACCAAAAAGGAAATGTTTAGCAGAAAAAGGATTAATAGTTGACACTAAAAGCTTCCAAAAAATTAATTATTAAAAAAATAAATAATATAAGTATATCATTTATTTAGTTTTCCACCGTTCCCTGTTAGATTACCATGAAAACAATGTATTTGGTTATGCAATTTATAATACCGGTTCCATATTTATATATTTTATATCTACATATATAAATATCGTTCTAAAGGGTTTCCAAGGGACAGAATTCAATAAGAAAAAAAGAATCTAAACCAATTTTATGTTCTCCCGATGTACATAGTACTTTGTTTGAATGCTCATCTTTTATCACAAAACACCGAAGACCGTTGTATTTGCAAACGGTTCGTGGCATCGCCGGTTTCGCACCTCGCATCTGTGGCGTTCGTCCATTTGCCGGAACCGCATTTCCGGGCGTTTCGCACGGTTGGAGGGGCGGAGGCCCGCCGATCGCGTCCAGAGGGCGGGCGCCGGGATTTCGGCGTCGCTTATTCATGGGGCGTGGACGTGCGCGCGTGCTTCTGCCGGGCGCCGCCAACCCACCGCCCCCACCGCCCCCGCCGCCGGCTTCCGCCTTAAAGGCGACCTGCGCGCGCTGCCCGTGAGTTGATGGTTATGGCTATTCTATTTATGTATCTGATTTGTTATTTATGTATGTATTAGTGAGTAGTAATCTTTATATAGTGTTTTAATATAGTTATACTTTTTTTTAATGTATTTTTTTTTTTTAATATTTTTTTTTTTTTAAATAATCAAATATTTACAGGTGGTTAGGGTTAGATCTTTTTATGTACATTTTATTCATATTCACACATGTATTTAGGGATCGGTGGGGGGAAATTAAAATATTATAGTTACTAGAATAGAATAAGATAGAATGGTGACGGGTAGGTTAAGCTAGGTTAAGAAACACTGTAAATATGTCTAAAACAAATAAATAAATAAAAGAGACCGGGGAGCGTGTGACGACGGGAGGAGATTTGATGAAACTATATCACTTCTTTTTGGGAGCAACAAAAATCAAAAAACAAGTTTAAAAAATAAAAAAAATAAAAATAAAAATGAAGCCACTTAGCAAGACAACGCGCGCCGCCCACATATGAGACAATCATAGGGCGGCCGCAAAAACTAGTTAAAAAATAAAAACAAACGAACACCACTGGCGGAAGAGCTCCCCACCAGGAGCAGGCCGCCACCTTTCAACAGGAAGACGACGACGGTGCCCGTGAGTCACGCCCACGCCACGGAATATATGGAGTCTACACAACTGAACCCAACGCCTAGTTAGAAACGACAGATTTATGTTTTGTTTTGTTACTTTTCTGCTACTGCGTACAGAGCCACTTTACACAACTCATTAGATAGTATTCGGTACAGATGTACATAATAATACAAATAATAATAATAATAATAATAATAATAATAATAATCGAAATTGATATTAGGAAAAGGCGAATGAAATTCTTCGGTCACAACAGACTAACGGAAAACCGACTGACGAAAAGGATACCAAATTATATAACGTCACTTAAAAATTCCACACCTTGGCTAGATGAAATTCGAAAGGACCTCAAAAACGCAAATATAAGACCAGCAGACATTTTAGAAAGAGACACATTCAGACACAAAGTAGACAAATGAGAAGTTATGTCAGAGCAACCTAAACAAATTGAAATGATTGAAGGCGTTGTCATTGTCAACAATACTATTTATTGTTGTCATTGTTAACAATAGTATTGTTGAGAATGACCACGCCTTCAATCATTTCAATTATGTAAATGTCAACTACAACTCACCACTGAATCAATAACCTACACAAAAACAGTACAGACCAAAATGGTCAGAAGAACGAAAACGAGCCTTCTCGGAAAGAATGAAAGCCTATTGGATCAACAAGAAGAACTCAAAGAAAAATTGATCGAGTTACTTGCTTTAATAATAATAATAATAATAATAATAATAATAATAATAAAAACAAGTATAATAATGTATTTGGCGTTTTGGGTGGGTAGTCCGACTTCGGCGGCCAGCAACCGGTGTCCCCCATGCCTGGGACTAGTTACATTCCCATGCTTGTAATAATAATAATAATAATAATAATAATAATAATAATAATAATAATAATAATAACAACAACAACAATAATAATAATAATAATAATAATAATAATAATAATAATCCTCAATGGGAAGTAAGGTGGAAAGCATAGGAGTTTTAGCTCATGATTTGTGAAATCTGAGGTATTACAGAGGCTTACGATGTGGAGACAGAATAGAAGTTAGGAAATTTATCTTTGGGGAAACTGGTCGCGATGCGGTTTTTAGTGCCTGGGCAAACGCGCGCTTGGGAACTCGAGATCTGCGGAGATAGAAGAATTAAATATCCCCAGCCGCAACGCCAGACGGGATATTCAACGTTGGCGATTAGGTAAACGTTTTCTGTATTTGTATTTGGCCTTTATATGTCCCGTAAAAGGCAATTGATTCATTGATTGATTGATATTTTCGTGTTTCCGGGCGCGTCAACTGCTTTGGTCATTAGTCCCGTTAGTACAGTGCTTGGTTTTTCTCGGTAGATGGTGGTGGCGCTGGATTGCGAGATCCGGCGCCGACCTACCGTCGGCTAGTGGGGTTTCCCCCTAACCAGGACTCTCCCACCACCGGGGCACCGCCCCAGCCGGGACAAGCTCTAAGCTCCCGACCGGTCTCCCGGAATATGTGGTAGTGTAGTGCATGTTAGTGTAAGTGTTTTCTAGTCTCCCTCCGTTTCACAAATTCAGTCGCATTCGGGCAGTCAACCTCTGAATCACCACTCGTACACACGACGCTGTCCGCTTTCTTCCCAACCAGGTCGAAACACGCGTCACCTAGTAGCCTCCACCTCTGCAGCCCCTGCGCCGACCTCCAGACCGCGCGCGCCGCCGAGGCGAGGACGACGCGACGGTGGCGCCGCGGTGCCCGACGTGTGCGACGTCTCAACTAATGTGACCGCCATGAAACTTTAAGCAGCTACTTCTTATTCGCAAGTGCGCGGTGGTGGTGGTGTGGCGGTGGCGGGGGCGTTTGCGGTGACGGTGGCGGTGGTGAAGGCGGAGGCGGAGGCGGTGGTGGTGGCGGTGGCGGGGCGGGGGCATGGCGGGGAGCGGGGGCGAGGGCGGGGGCGGGGGCGGTGGTGGTGGCGGGGGCGGTGGTGGTGGCGGTTACGGTGGCGGGGGCGGGGGCGGTGGTGGTGGCAGGGGCGGAAGTGGCAGCAGCGACGCTGCTAGCGACACGACGAAGAAAACGCTGACTTATTTATGGGTCACGCCGGAATCGCTTAGGCGGACGCGAAAGAAAACTCGAGCACCTGTCAGGAGAGCGTGGGGCTTCTGCTGACTGGGGGCGAACGCGAAGGGCAAGGCTGAAGAAAGAAGAGAAGGAACATGTGGAGACTGGAACAGGTGCGAGAGGTGGGACGATGGAAATGGACTCGGGCGGAGGAAGTCAACAAAGGAGATGAAAGAGAACGAGAGTGCGGTCGGGAAGAAGAGAAGAACCAATTGAAGGAAAGGGATGAAGAAAAATATGTTGGAGAGCGGAGTCATTGGGGAGTGGGGTCGGTGGGGAGTGGGGTCGGTGGGGAGTGGGGTCGGTGGGGAGTGGGGTCGGTGGGGGGGGGGTCGGGGAGAGAAGGGTCGGCGAAGGAGAAGGGTCGGTGGAGAGAAGGGTCGGCGAAGAGAAGGGTCGGCGGAGAGAAGGGTCGGCGGGGAGAAGGGTCGGCGGGGAGAAGGGTCGGCGGAGGGGAGAAGGGTCAGTGGGGAGAAGGGTCGCTATAGAGCGAGATCGAAGTAGAGCATGGACGGTGAGGTCTGTAAAGAGCGGTATCACTGAGGATTTGGATCAGTGAGAAACTGGGTCAGTGGAATTGAGGTCTATAGAGAGTGATGCCAATGGAAAGCAAGGACTATCGAGAGTGAAGATTCTGAAGAGTGATGTCAATGAAAAGCGAGTTTTGAGGCGTATGTAGTGGGCGGATTGGTAGAGTTCGAGTTTAATTCACCTTTTATCTTATTTGTTACGAGAGGATAGAGGATCAAAGTTAATTGGTAAGTAAAAGGCGCGTATTTGTTAAGAGACTTGCAAAACATTGCATAGAAACCTAAACTAGTATTTTTGGACCAAATGTTCTGTTTCACTTATAACGTCAGTGTCTGGTCTATGACCTAAAGAGTCAATTCTCACAAAAGTACTGGGTACTATTGCCGTTTCCAGAATAACTGACAATCACTGAAAATTTTATAACTATGTTCTGTGAAGAAATTATATTCTACCATTCACTTTGACGTCTCTCATTTCCAATTTCTTATCCTTAGATCCCTTTTGTCTCCGTATCCTTTCCTCTCTCATCCTGAGAGAAACTTCGGTAATAATGCGATGCAGTGACGCTAGTTGTCTTCCGAGTCGTAAAGCAAGTAACGGATATGCGATCCGTCTTAAAATAGTTCGCAGTAATGTTTCTACAGCTCAGCCATCGGTTGCAATCCTCCGGTCTGCTTCCGGCTACTCTGTTTCTGTGTCTCACTCCTCGCTATATGACATATGTAGCAGAGAGGACCAAGAGGGACATTTCTAGTTCAAAGATGGAAACAAAAGTGTGCGCGCTACTGATTTGTATACTCCTTTACGTTTTATAGCTCTTACAACATATTGTACAATTTATTGTCTTCTGGTTTGATTTTAGATTCGTTGCTATATGGAGTTAGTACTATTTTTCTGGCTGGCTGGTTGGTTGGTTGGTTGGTTAGTGACTCCGGGCGCGTTTAGCTTTCCGGGCGCGTTAAGCTAAGGCCATTAGTCCCGTTAGTATAATGCATGTTTTTCTCGGGAGATGGCGGTGATTTCCCCTCGCTGGATGGCGAGATCCGGCGCCGACCTACCGTCGGCTAGTGGGGTTTCCCTCTAACCAGGACTCTCCCACGAGCGAGGCACCGCCCCAGCCGGGACAAGCTCTACGCTTCCGCCCGCTATAGAAGTACAGCGTCCAGATGCTATAGAACGTACAGCAAACACTTATTATCACCTAGAGCTAGTGGACCGGTCACTGGTTCTAGTTTCAGCTTTCTGTTATCCATTCTACGGTCAAGGTCTTACCTAACGTTCGTCTTTTGTTTCTAAATTAGTTTGCTGCATTCCCCAGCCTAAGAAGATGTTGACATCATCTTTCCTCTCAGTGCGAATGATCGAGATTTTCGTGAAACGTCCTGTAGAATCTGAGCACAATATGTGTAGCATAGACATCCAATGCATCTTTAGTTGTTGCATTAAACCATCAAAATCATTTCTTCGTTTTGAATATTTGTTTAATCGATATGACTAATCAACTCTTCACCTTCGAAAATGTATCAAATTTTTATAAAATATTTGATGAAGAAATTCGTCTTTTAAAAAACTGCTTAAGGCATTGTAAATTTGAAACAAGATTAAGCAAAGAGCGAGTCTCCTATTAGAAGAAAATTAAAAAAGGAACACATTAAAACCAAAAATACAACAAAGTCCATAATAAAATTAGAAAAATCAAAAGAGGGTAGGAACACAATGTACAAAATAAAGAAAAATATATTGGATGAAACTATAAAGAAAAAGAGAAATCGAAGAGGAAAATATTGAGCAAAGCTGTTCAATTCTTTGGCTCTGTAACCTACCAAGCTGCCCTTCACTCTCTGACGACACTTTCTGTACGTCGTGATAGCAATAGTACAAATTTAAACAATCAAAATTTACATAGTCAAAATAATATCGAATTATGAAGAAGAATGTCTTCAAAGAACACCTAAAATATGGCGTTTCCATCGTAAGGCATTTTGTTATTCTACAATTACGATAGAATAAAGAAAGGAAAACACGACAAAAACAAAGGAAAGAAAATAGAAAATAAAAAAGAAAAAGAATCGTCCTTTATCAGATTCTAAACCCGTCATCTTCTCTGCTATGGTAGACCGTCTCCCCCACCCATATCATTTCCACCTTCACAACGATGAAGAACCTTCCTCTAAGAATTTCACCATAATAATTCTTTGCTGTACGATTTCACTGCCGCTTCCTCTGCTTGCGCCTCCAGCCCAGCGCCTTTGCTCTTCCTTCCGCCTCGCCCCCTGATGGTAATAACGGCCTGATCCGTGGCGCGGGTGGCGCGGCTAATGCGCCCAAAGCCCCGAGGGGGGGAAGGGGGCGGCGCGCGGCGTCGGTTTACGCGCGCGGCTTATCCGCGCCACTCTTGCTCCGCGCGCGGCGGCGACGGCGGGGAAGGCGGTGGCACTGGCGGTGGTGGTGGTGGTGGTGGTGGGCGGTGGCGAGGGGTGGTGGTGGCGGCGGTGGCGGTGGGGGCGGTGGCGAGGCAGGGGTGGTGGCGGTGGCGGTGGCGGTGGCGGTGGCGGTGGCGGTGGCGGTGGCGGTGGCGGTGGCGGTGGCGGTGGCGGTGGCGGTGGCGGTGGCGATGGCGGTGGCGGCGGCGGTGGCGATGGTGGTGGTGGTGGCGTGGCGGTGGCTGTGGCGGCGGCGGTGGTGGTCTTGGCGGAGGCGGTGGCAGAGGTGGCGGTGGTGCTGGCGATGGCGGTTGGCGGTGGTTGCGGTGGTGGCGATGTCAGAGGCGACGGTAGTGACACCGGTGGCGGCGGCAGCGGCGGAGGCGGACACGGCAGAGGCGGACGTGGCTGTAGATGGGGCAGCGGGGGGGGGGAGAGACAGGATCTGTCGGCAATAGAGGCGCCCGCCGCCAACTCCAAACACAGATGTTTGCCTTCTGACGGCGCGGCGTACGCTGCCGCTGCTGGTTACAGTGGTGGTTGGCGACACTGCTCTTCCAGCCACAGGCGGCTATGTTGTTTTTCGCGTGTTTGAGTTGATACGAGGGCTTATGAACTCTCCTTATTTGGACCAACGAATACGTTCATACATTCATACGCAACTCTCGCCCTAAAACTGGGAAGCAAGTATGAAGTCGTTATGAATAAGAAGTATCTAAACAGCTCTCAGCTGTACTAGAAATTTTCTGCACAAATAAATGTTATTTAATACGTAATAAATGACTTGTGTTTAATATTCTTTTCAAACCCATTCGATTTTACGAACTGATACATAGCAAAAGTTAATGCCCACCAAGAAAAGTTCTGAACAATACAACTTAGTTAACTTAACTAACGGAGTATTAAATAAATAACGGAACTCTTTTTGACAACAAAATACCTCTAATACGATTACTATCGCAAAATGGTTGATAGGCCATTCGGTTGATAGGCCTAGATCTAGCGGGGGAAGATCACTGCCATCTCCCGAGAAAAAAATGCACTACACTAACAGGACGAATGACCGAAGCAGTTGACGCGCACAGAAACACGAAAAAATCAATCAATCTAGTTTTTAATTCAAATATACGTTCTTATAAGAAATATCTTCTTATAAGAACGTCAACAACACCATATCAGAATTCCCACAATAAGTTACGTGTGTTTGTTATTTGTCTGGGGAAACTAATCAGATCAAGAAAGGTACGAAACTACACAGTAGCAATCTGGCTGATTGGGACTTCTGTATAAATTTTGCGGTGATGCTCATTTGCGGGTCTTCGAAAGAGATGCAGGCCTCATTACAGGTCCACAATTACATTTGCAGTACTAACAACTTCGAATTCTATGTGGCTCTAATCTATAAAGCGTTCACCGTTGATGTTATTCTCAATGTATATTCGTTTCATTCCAAATAGATTTTTTAAAAACTGTATCCAGTACTATTTTTTCATTATTAAGTGTTGTTAAAGACAATATCATAACAGATTAAAGAATTGCGTCGACATTACATGAAAATACACATTTTTCAATTTCTTTAATTTCACTTCAGTAAAATTTCTATCATTAGGTGTAGTAAAAATTTATTGTAAGACATGAAATCGACAAGCATAACGAAGCTTTGCAAGAGATCATACTCACTTCCCAATCCCAGAGTCCTTATTCTTATGTTTTTCTTGGTTAAAACAAATGGGTTCACATCTAACATTTGCAATTTAGCATTTCCATTATAAAATACTATTCCTTGTTTTACATACACTCCTGACCAAAAAGGCAGAAGATGCACTAAGGCTCAGTATGGCTTAGATATTGTCAGTTATTATACTATTTTGTTTTTGAGTGATTTCAAACTTTACATATTACTTCTTATAGCAACAGTTGTCAACAACTATTATCATTGTGAGTTTTCACAACCTATTGAACTTTGCTCTAGATTGATGTAATTAAATTTAGGACTACACTTGCCAAAACAATAGAGGAATATAGTGGTGTAAGTCAATTTCAAGTTTACTTCATTTCCAGTGGGAGAAATATACTATTTACTTTATGACAGTGAGAGTATTCGTAACTCCTTCCTCTGCCACCAAAGTTCGAGTTATGGCCAACCTCACTACAAGACAAGGTAAATACTACAATTCTCACTCGGAAAACGAAGTTATATCGATATTGACTTACGTTCCTCAGCACCCCAAAAAATGATGGAGCCCTCTTATGCTTTCGAAATTGCATCGATACTAGCACGGCCTCATTATGAACTGGTTGGACAACGAACGCAGAAATCCACGACTTGAACACTTTAGAGCGTTTGCTGTAACAGCTGATATGCAAATAGTCGGGAGCTTAATGATGCAACGAAGGTAGATATTAGAGAAACTTGCGTGAAGCACCACATCATGTTATATGAATCCATTTTTGAGCATCTGCGCACACGCAAACTTTACGTTAGGGTTTAAGCGCCAACGTTACTTTACCATAATTAGCAAATGTAATCACGTGACTTGTACGGTGCAGAATAATAGAATGATTAGTGATTCCGGGCGAGGCAACTGCTTTCGTCATTAATGCTGTAAGTGAAGTGCATGTTTTATCACAGGAGGTAGCAGTTATATTCTCCTGCTGGATGGTGAGATCCGGTGCAAACCTAGCCGTCAGATTGCGAGGTATTCCTCAACTAGGTATCATCAGCGGGGCAACGCCTCATAGGTCAGTCAAATTATTAAACAATTCGAGTGAAAAGAAAACCCCTGTTTTGAAACTTGGCATGATTGTTTGTTGGTACTTTCCGCTTTTATACTGAAAAACCTGAGGTATGGGGGGCGTGAGCTGGAGATGGCGGAGGGGGGCATTTCAAGGTGTTCTTTATACGTTTTCTGCGGGACTTTCCGCATCACACCCGCTGCGGTTCTACCGCGCCGCACCCGCTGCGGATCTACCGCGCCACCCCCGCTGCGGATCTACCTTGCCGCACCCGCTGCGGATCTACCGCGCCGCACCCGCTGCGGATCTACCGCGCCGCACCCGTTGCGGATCTCCGCGCCGCACCCGCTGTGAATCTACCGCTCCGCACCCCCTGCTGATCTACCGCTCCGCACCCGCTGCGGATCTTCCGACCGCACCCGCTGCGGATCTTCCGCGGCGCACCCGCTGCGGATCTTACGCGCCGCACCCGCTGTGAATCTACCGCTCCGCACCCCCTGCTGATCTACCGCTCCGTACCCGCTGCGGATCTTACGCGCCGCACCCGCTGGGAATCTACCGCTCCGCACCCCCGGCTGATCTACCGCTCCGCACCCGCTGCGGATCTACCACGCCGCATCCGCTGCGGATCTTCCGCGCCGCACCCGCTGTGGATCTACCGCGCCGCACCCGCTGCGGATCTTCCGCGCCGCACCAGCTGCGGATCTTCCGCGCCGCACCCGCTGTGGATCTACCGCGCCGCACCCGCTGCGGATCTTCCGCGCCGCACCCGCTGCGGATCTAGCGCGTCGGTTTGAGGGGGTACTCACTGTACGTCTTGATGGCGGCGGGCTGCGCGGGCTTCTGCGGGGGCGCGGCCGCCTTGAGCACGGGCCGCGCGGGCGGCGCCATGAGGCGCGGCCGCTTGAGCGGCGGCACCAGGCGCGGCGGCCCCGGCGGGAACGACGCGCTCGCGTAGTAGCTGCAACACACACGCGCGCCCACGTCACATACACAATACAGCAATAGAAGGACACAAAGAGGAGAAGCAAGTCACTCCAGGGTCAAGGTCTATAAAGAGTGGACAACGTGCAGATCAATAAGGATCATTAATGCATGTGGCTTAAAAGGAGAAGAAAGACGCCAGAATTGGAAGTAGTAGCTAACCAAGATCAGGCGTTGAGAATACATTAAGATAAAGCGTTTCTCAAATATTTCCAACAATAATAATAATAGTAATAATAATAATTGTAATAGATATGCACAAACATGTTAAAGAAATCGTGGAGAGACAAACCACTCCAGGGTCAATGTCTATAAAGATTGGACAAGGTGCAGATCAATAAAGATCATTAATGTACGTGGCTTAAAAGAAGAAGGAAGAAGCCAGAATCGGAAGCAGTTTTAATAGCTACCCAAGATCAGACGTTGAGAGTACATTATGATAAAGCGTTTCTCAAAAATCCCCAACAACAACAATATCAATAATAATAATAGTAATAATAATAATAATAATAATAATAATAATAATAATAATAATAGAAATGCACAAAAATGTTAAAGAAATCGTGGAGAGACAAACCACTCCAGGGTCAATGTCTATAAAGATTGGACAAGGTGCAGATCAATAAAGATCATTAAGGTATGTGGCTTAAAAGAAGAAAGGAAGAAGCAAGAATCGGAAGCAGTTTTAATAGCTACCAAGATCAGGCGTTGAGAGTACATTATGATAAAGCGTTTCTCAAAAATCCCCAACAACAACAACATCAATAATAATAATAGTAATAGTAATAATAATAATAATAATAATAATAGAAATGCACAAAAATGTTAAAGAAATCGTGGAGAGACAAACCACTCCAGGGTCAATGTCTATAAAGATTGGACAAGGTGCAGATCAATAAAGATCATTAAGGTATGTGGCTTAAAAGAAGAAAGGAAGAAGCAAGAATCGGAAGCAGTTTTAATAGCTACCCAAGATCAGGCGTTGAGAGTACATTATGATAAAGCGTTTCTAAAAAATCCCCAACAACAACAACATCAATAATAATAGTAATAATAATAATAATAATAATAATAATAATAATAATAATAATAACCATTCTATAAGTACACCACTCCTCCACCATTCTATAAGTACACCCCTCCTCCAGTGCTGGAAACAAGTTCCACCCTTTTGTACTGGGACAGACCAGTTTTAACTGATCGTACTGTCGATTACAATAGGCCAGATATTCTCCTTATAGATAAAAAGAAGAAAGAAGGAGTAATAATAGACATCGCAGTACCACTATCCCACAATATCAAGCAGAAAGAAATAGAAAAAATTTCGAAATATGAAAACTTATCTTATGAACTAAAACATATTTGGAAATTAAATTCTACCAAAACATACCCACTCGTGATATCGGCGGAAGGCCTGGTCAGTAAAAACTTCCTTAAAAACTTAACAGAACTTAAACTACCTAAAAACGTTCTGAACATGGGACAGCGCGCAGTTTTGTTGCAAACTGCCCATATCGTAAGAAAATTTTTATCTTAGGTCCAGATATAAGATGAAGTTCTTCTTCTGTGACCGAACCTGTCCCCAAAACAACTCCGGGGAAGGTGAGCATTTCAACCAGCAAAAATAGCTGAGAAAACATAGGATGATGATGATAATACTAATAATAATAATAGAAATGCACAAAAATGTTAAAGAAATCGTGGAGAGACAAACCACTCCAGGGACAATGTCTATTAAGATTGGACAAGGTGCAGATCAATAAAGATCATTAAGGTATGTGGCTTAAAAGAAGAAAGGAAGAAGCCAGAATCGGAAGCAGTTTTAATAGTTACCCAAGATCAGGCGTTGAGAATACATTATGATAAAGCGTTTCTCAAAAATCCCCCAAAACAACAACATCAATAATAATAATAATAATAATAATAATAATTAAATAATAAAAAAATTAGAAAATTTAAATTAGATAATCCCAAGCTTTTTGGGAAAAAAAGAAAAACAAAATTTTATTAAATAAAAGTATATTTAACATCACATAATTGTAAATTCTGTGACATCTGGATAGAAGAGAAACTACTAAATTAAATAACTTGTAAAATAAATAACGAAGGTTTATTGTAAGCACATTTGTATGTACCAAGAACTAAACTGTGTTATATCAGACCCTGATTTACTGTAAACACAGAAGAAAGTTGAATTAAAGAATTAACTTGTTTCTTTTATTTATTTATTTATTTATTTATTTATTTATTTTACGTCAAAAAAACAGTTTAAACTTCGTATGACGTGCTATGGGGAAAAGTGAATTGTGTGCACATTTTCAAAATTCTGTGATCCCTACACTAAGTCATATACTACTTAAATTTTGAAAAAGAAAGCTTCCACGTAATAAAATCTATTTTCAAGGATAAAAGGCAATAAATTTTGGCTCTTATCCATATTGTCCATCGGAATAATACTTCCTACCGCGACAAAATGGAAACGATAATTTGAATAATTGTATTTCCCACTGAATTCTAGAAGACGTGCACAGAAAATTAAGTTATGTGTATGTCCAGAAGAAAAATGGCAAGTTACGTCTATTTCCCCAAATTTGGCGTTAATCAATGTGTCTTTAAAAATCGATGTGTTTTCCCCAAATCAGATTCAAATAGTAGGGGTTCTCCGGTGTTTTGTCTTTTCCCCAACGTTCACCTATGTAGTGTAGTGTACCTTAGGTACCACCGTCAGCCTCAGACTCAGCAGAAGATTATGATATTCCAATTTTAATAAAATTACATTTTTAATTAATTTTTCTAAGAGTTTAAACCTGTATGACATTTTTTCTTTCAGCCCTAAGTACAAATACTCATACAGTTTAAGTCAAGAAACACTTTTTCCTCGTATACCGCTTCCCCTAAAAGAACAGACTTAAAGATAATTGAAAATTGGAATACCCCCTCCCCCTTCTCGAAAGGTTCCACGATGGTAAACCTTAGAAACTCTCATTTCTTACTACTTTGTTCACGTTGTATTGGCTTTCTTGGAACGATTTTCAATAACGCATTAATTTCAAAAATATTATTAAATAATTTGTAAAGAATTGAATCTCTTATTTCGTCTGAGGTATTTCGTGTTCTTGACGTTTTGTTGTGGTAATCATAATTGTCTCTACAATATTAATAATAAAGAATAAAAAGGTCGAAAAATTAAGACTGACAAGTTAACATCATTCATTAGTAATCATTAAATAAAACCCAATAAAAACTAAGCTTGATATCAAAGGTCTGAATGTAACGAAACTTCATCTCTAATTATTCAACCTCTCCGTTTTCCCGACATCCCTTTTTTACGACGTTTCAGCGCAGTCACTAAAGAACATAAATAATGTTACCCGACTTTTCGTAACAACTCCAGGAATAACATTGTACGTCTAATGGGAAGTTTTAATGGTCTCGGAGCAAATAAAGGACGTTGTCATAAAAGAAGAAGCGCCGAGAACAACTGCGAGGGTCGTAGGCAGCACGAACTAGCACACTTTTTCCACTCGGCTTACAAAGACGCCCAGCGATTCGAATACACTCTCTACTCAGACACTTCTTTGGTTCCAGTGATTTCTGGTTAGGTCGAAATACTTCAAGCTATTCAGTCGGTGTTTATATTGGTAGCAGTTGTTACGTTCAAACCCGTAGCTGCTTATACAACGGCCTTCGACTTTTGAAAATAACCGTTGTTTCCACATTGTAAATAACCCTCGAAGTAATCTGTTCGTATCTGAAACCGAGAGAAGAAGCTTGAAAGGTACCGGTCAGATGTTACAGCATACGGGAGTAGTTCACGCCTAAAAAATAATAAAGAAACTTAAAAGTATGTAATAATCTATGTTGTCATTAAAAATTGATATTCAGGAACGTCTTTATGCAACAGAGGGAACAACACTTTTAGATTTTTCATACATTTTATTGTTCTCTATAAATCTTTCTTTTTCCAAATATTTTATATAAGACATAGCCATAACTGAAATGTCTCTCTCGTTCTGTGTCGTAACTCCCAAGCGAAGAGTTACTATGCACATTAGTCTCAAGTAAACGCCTAACACTGTAAAAGGTGGAAGGTTATAGTCCTCATTCACAAATAAATTATTAGTAAATTATATCCAGTGATAATTAATAGATGAATGACTAAAAGATTAAGGTTATATACTGTTTGAATATATTTTGAAACTGACGGTGTTTGATACTTCGCCGTCGTGTGTCCCAAAGGGAAATAAATATATTGACATATGGAGTACGTATCAAATAACTACCTGCTCGACGTTCATAACAATAAATAAAAGACTGGAGGAGCAAAGGTGCCTTTAAAGCTCAAAACATCGATTTTCTGTCACTGCTCCTTTGTCGGTTTTTGCGATGAAGTGAATCAATTCAAAGAGATGCTCACTAGGCGGCTACCGTTTGCGCAAGCTCCGTGTCGCTTTGCAGCTTTGCTGCAGACGGATCTGTTAGAGTTGATTATTCTGTTTGGCCGAAAATTATTCACCCCGAATTTATTTTGCAACAAAGCGTAAGAGCACAGTAGCATTTCCAAAGATACATTAGAAGTCAGATTTTTAGGTTCGAAAACTGAAAACTTTAATTAAAATGCTACGAGAAAGAGAGACAGAGAAGAGAGGACAAAAAAAGAGGAGAGAGAGGGGAGAGAGAGAGGAGGGGGGAGAGAGAGGAGAGAGAGAGAGAGAGAGAGAGAGAGAGAGAGAGAGAGAGAGAGAGAGAGAGAGAGAGAGAGAGAACGTTTAAAAACTTTTACACTTTTACAGGAAAAGCGACAGGACTCAGAAACCGAGAGGACTCAGAAAGGCAAAAATAGTCTTGCTTATTTAATGACAGTGACACGGGGCGAAATCACGTGTGCTAATTTCGTCCGGTTCCAATGTTGTTGCTTAAGATGCGTTCATTGCCAAACATTTATTACACGACATTATGTTTGGAAGAAAGGTTTTGAAGTCAAACTGAAGTCAAACAAATAAAACTCAGAGCGCGAGTGGGTTTTTTAGTAGAGTGGAAAACCTCGTGCAGATGTACAAAACTTACACCCAGGGTATGCGTTGACGAACAATGCTTGTAGGTCAACCCGAATGTCGGAAAGCTGAAGTGGAAAATCAATTCCACTTGAGACAGTAGTCACGTGGTGGTAGGTTGAGTGCGTAGGACTTTGATTAGTTGTGAAGGCCACGAGTCAAGCAATTAATTGCAGGGAGTTAGGGATCGCTAGTACAATTTGGGGTGAGTCTACCAAAGCTGACTGGGGGTGGTGTCTCAGTACATCAACTGATGTCACTGCAGCGCAGCGCCTCTGAACGGGAGGTCCTAGATTCGAGGTCCCGATGGTGGCAGGATTTTCGACACTAGCTTTTCAGCTAGGAGGAATTCAGTCGCCGTCTGGAGGAGAATTCTAGCGCCCGGCTGCGCTGGTCGGTAGTTTTCCGTGATTTCTCCGATCAACACCAGGCGAATGCCGGAGCAATACCCTAACAAACGGGCCACGAACCGCGGGCGACCTTTCCGTCCTCTTCCTTGTCCTATCCTTACCCCTTACACACACACACACACTTACCCGAACTTGCACCACATTACCGCATACGCCGGGAGACAGGTCGGGGACTTAGCACTTGTCCCGGCTGGGGCGGTGCCAGGCTGGTAGGAGATACTTGGTTCAGGAAAAACAGTGTTAGCCGACGGTAGGTCGGCGCAGTATCTGACCACCCAGCGGGGGGAAACTATCGCCACCTCCCGAGCAAGAACTCGCACTACAATTACGGGACTAATAACCACAGTAGTTGACGCGCCCGGAATAACTAATAATCACAAAGCTGCATAGAGACACATTAATTTATTATTTCTTGTAAAGAATTTTGTGAATAAAACACTGTAAATAGTTGAGCTCTTGTCTGTGATTTGTAGTGAGATTCCCAGAACGTCACTGTACACGCCCTTGCGTTCCGTGGTGTTCGAAGTGTCGCCACCTCCCGAGCAAGAACACGCACTACACTTATGGGACTAATGACCACAGTAGTTGACGCGCCCGGAATCACTAATAAACACAAAGATGCATAAAAAAAACATTAATTTATTATTGCTTGTAAAGAATATTGCAAATAAAACACTGGAAATAGTTGAGCTCTTGTTTGCGATTTGTAGTGAGATTGCCAGAACGTCACTGTACACGCCCTTGCGTTCCGTGGTGTGCGAAGTGTCGCCACCTCCCGAACAAGAGCACGCACTACGCTTACGGGAATAATGACCATAGTAGTTAACGCGCCCGGAATCACTAATAATCACAAAGCTGCATAGAGATACATTAATTTATTATTGCTAGTAAAGAATATTGTAAATAAAACACTGTAAATAGTATGTGATTTGTAGTGAGATTGCCAGAACGTCACTGTACACGTTCCGTGGTGGGCGAAGTGTCGCCACCTCCCGAGCAAAAACACGCACTACACTTACGGGAATAATGACCATATTAGTTGACGCGCCCGGAATCACTAATAAACACAAAGCTGCATAGAGATACATTAATTTATTATTGCTAGTAAAGAATATTGTAAATAAAACACTGTAGAAAGTTGAGCTCTTGTTTGTGATTTGTAGTGAGATTGCCAAAACGTCACTGTACACGCCCTTGCGTTCCGTGGTGTGCGAAGTGTCGCCCCCTCCCGAACACGAACACGCACTACACTTAGGGGAATAATGACCATTGTAGTTGACGCGCCCGGAATCACTAATAAACAAAAAGATGCATAGAGATACATTAATTTATTATTGCTTGTAAAGAATATTGTAAATAAAACGCTGTAAATAGTCTGTGATTTGTAGTGAGATTGCCAGAACGTCACAGTACACGTTCCGTGGTGTGCGAAGTGTCGCGAGCCGCTTTCCCGCTTGCGGTTGCGCGCGCCGAGCGCGGCTTTCGTCGTTTGTTTGGCGCGTCCGCCCCCTGCGTTCTCATTAAACGCGCGGCCGAGAACCCGCGCGATATTTCATCCACTTTGGTGCCCGCCGCTCTCCGGCAGCGAGCCCGCTCGCCGTCTCGCAGACGCTCGGATCCGCTGTAATCTCCAGAGACACGAGTCGCGGCAAAGGGCGAGAAGTTGAAGAAACTCTCTTGATCCTCCGCGATTCGGAAAGGAGCGCTGGAATTGGACCGTTTGCTTGCTGCCAGGCGCTGATGTTGCGTGCAGGAATTTCAAATGATGCTGACAGGTGTAATCTCTAGAAGCCGTAATGTCATTCCCAGCGTTAAATTAGACTGAAAATACTAACTGTTGAGAACAGAAATATTTCTGAAGGATAATCGAATTACATTCTTACTTATTAATTAGACTGTTGGTGATGTAGATACCTTATTAATTCAAAGTAAATAAACAGAGGTTGTCTGGTATCAAATCTATATATAATCTTCCGCCCAGCAGCTACAAGGTACGACCGATCCAGTTTGCTTACGCATCTGCACACTTCTTTTATATATTAATTTGTAGACAATTTGGTTTAATGTATAATTATATCTATTAATGTATTTCCAGCTCTGACGATGATCGCTACGCGATCGAAAAGATCTTAAGAAGAAAATATAGATTTGATACCAGACAACCTCTGTTTATTTACTTTCTATTTACTTTACATTCTTACATAAATATGTTTATATTGCCTATGTGATCTCATAAATAATAAGGCAAATAGCGGGGAATTTTGTTTCAAGGTAGTTCATTAATATATTAGAATGTGGTATTCCGCCGAAAAATTGATACATTTAAAAAAGAACGTTTGTAAACGTAAGATAGAATAATCACACCAAAAACATTCTTAAAATTTATTGAATAAATATTTACGTGCAAGATGACACAGCTTCCATGTCTTTTTTTTATTACGTCTCCAGGTTTTATATTGGTAATATGAAACCCTTCTGTTGAGATGAGTGGACCACAATGCATTGGTATGCGTGGAAAACTATGAAAGCTGGCTTGTTACAACGTCTCAGGTATTGCTTGGGAGCTGCAACAAAGCATCCCGACATGAAATGCTCTGTAGCCTCTCTGTGTACACAGCAGTTAATTATTATTATTATTATTATTATTATTATTATTATTATTATTATTATTATTATTATTATTATTATTATTATTATTATTATTATTGCAATGACTTGCCACTCTAACTAAGTAAGCAACGTCGTTTTGAAATCGCTCCGCATCAGCTGCCAATTGTCTTTCATTTAATTTCCCGCCGGCAAAAAGTGACCAGCATTACGCGCCTATCCACCTTTCTGCCGCGCGTTTCACGCGTCCGTCCGCCGGGCGGGCGCGCGTTGCCAGAGGGCACGGGGGGCAGGCGCGCGCCAGGCGGGTTTAATATCCGCTTATTTTTGTCCGGCGCGCGCAAGGGGCTCCTGCGCGAATCCGCGTCTTTCGCGTGAGCGAGCGGTTGGCGAGGCGGGCGGGCGAGCGGAGCGGGGACGGGGGACGGGGGACAGGGGACGGGGACGGGGACGGGGACGGGGACGGGACGGGCGGAAGGGGGGGGAGAGGAGGGGATGTAAACAGGTGGGTTTGTGGGTAGACAGGTCTGGTCGGGAAGGATCGAGAGAGGTGTGTTTGTGCGCAGACAGATCGAGGCGGGAAGGATCTAGACTGGTGCGTTTGCGAGAAGGCAGACAGATAGGATCGGGAATAATGTAGGCAGATAGGTTTGGGGACAGACAGAGAGATCGGGTCTGGAAGGGTCGAGACAGGTGTGCTTGTGCGTAGGCAGACAGATCGTGGCGGGGTGGGGCATTGCAGTACGTAGTACGGCGTGGCGGGGCGGGGATTGGCGTGGCGGGGCGTGGCGGGGTGTGGCGGGGAGTGGCGGGGCGTGGCGGGGCGTGGCGTGGCGTAGCGTGGCGTGGCGGGGCGAGGCGGGGCGTGGCATGGCGGGACGTGGCGGGGCGGGGCGTGGCGGTGCGTGGCGGGGTGTGGCGTGGTGGTCATGACGGGCAGCGACGCCATCGCGATGCCCTGCTGGCTGTAATTACGCCGACGCCACGTCGGTGAGTGGTGGGGGGGGGAGGGCGGGGGCGTCGCGCTGTGTAAGCCCTGTGCACCTGCTGGCCGGCGGGAGAGGATTTGACGGGCGGGAGCCCCGCTGAGTCGGGGCTGTTTTGAAAAAGCTCGGATGAATGGACTTGCCCGAACGGGACTCATTCGTCCACGTTCCTCATGAAGTCGCGATATGACGTTATTTATCATTTGTTGTAGAAGTAACAGATATATTATTGTTGCTTAATAGACTGATATGGAGATTTATTCTCTGTTACCTAAACAGTTTATAAATATTTGATAAATATTTTAATATAACAAATGTGGTAAAATAAAAATGTAAAAGCTTAGGTGTATGTTAACATTTTATTTCCTTATTTTCACATTTTTGTTAATAAATAATGTAAATCAATTGTTATGCATGAATATGTATAATATATCAAATAAGGAATGAAATAAAGGAAAGAATAAAGAATCAAATACAAATATAGAGATATTCGTAACATCATCACGTTATCTGATAATATGTTAAACTCAATAGTGAAATATATATTCGAACATCATCACGTTATCTGATAATATGTTAAACTCAGTAGTGAAATATTGAATAAATGATATTTGCTAATACGACTGATATTTACGTTTTAATAAATCATTATGAAATGGAAAAGATTTTGTACGTAGACATATTATCGAAATATTTGACATTTTTGTGTTAATTATTACGACTACCAATGACCTAAAAATTAGTAGTAATACAAGCAATAAAAGCTATCGTTAAATCTTTTGGTGGGATTCAAATTTATAAATGATCATTTCAGAAAATATAATTGGAGCAGTAAAGTTAAAATACTGAATGGATATATTAGAACCACCTATCTCGCCAAACTTAACCACAAGCGTCAAAACAATCCATGCATTCTGACATTAAATTCACGCAAGAAATATTACTGAAACAGTCCGATTCGACATCTTTCAGGGCATATTACGCTCCCATTTTAACTTCCTCCCAGCGTTCATTCTCACTTTATTGAGGACACACTGTACGACGGCCAGAAAATCGTGCAATTTTAATTGTTTTTTTCAGCGCACTGGCGCGGTCTCAAATTTCCGCGTTCCTCCGACGCGGCGTGCGCGAGGCCGTGCCGAGGGCGAGGGCGATAGAGAGGGCGAGAGACAGTGCGAACGCGGCGAAGTCGAGGGGGTGACGATGGCGGGGCAAGGGGGGGGGGAGGGCGATGGTGAGGGCGACGGAACGGACGCGAGCGAAGTCCATATTGATGGCGTTGGCAAGGGCGTTGGCGAGGGGGTTGGCGAGGGGAGGGAAGGGCGAGAGCGGGGTCGAGGAGAGGGCGATGGCGAGGCCGAGAGCGAGGACGATTGCATGGCCATGGCGGGGACAAGGGCGGGTGGAGGCGAGGACGAGGGCGAAGACGAGGGTGAGAGCGAGATCAGGGGCGATGGTGAGGGCGGGATCGGGGTCGGGAAGGGCGAGGGCAAGGGTGAAGGTGGGGGCAAGAGTGAAGGCGAGTGCGAGTGCGAGGGCGAGAGAGAGGGTGAGTACGGGACAAGAGCGAGGGCGAGGGCGAGGGCGAGGGGGGGCGAGGGCGAGGGCGAGTGCGGCGAGGGCGAGGGCGAGGGCGAGGGCGAGGGCGAGGGCGAGGGCGAGGGGGCGAGGGCGAGGGCGACGGCGAGGGCGAGGGCGAGGGCGAGGGCGAGGGCGAGGGCGAGGACGAGGGCGAGGGCGAGGGCGAGGGCGAGGACGAGGGCGAGGGCGAGGGCGAGGACGAGGGCGAGGGTGAGGTGAGGGCGAGGGCGAGGGCGAGGGCGAGGGCAAAGGCGAGGGCGAGGGCGAGGGCGAGGGCGAGGGAAAGGGCAAGTGCGAGGGCGAGCGCCAGGGCGGAGCCGATGGTGACAAGTGGGCGGGGCTCTGTGGACCGCCGGCTGGCTTTAATTACGTCGCCGGCGTCGCGACGCGTCGCGGGCCGCCCGCACCTGGCACTCGTCGCACGCTGCCACCGGCGGCGACGCGAGAAAACAACTGCACGCGCGCCTCCCGCGCGACGCCAGAGACAAAGCGATCAGCTCCCTACGAAAATTAAAGGAAGGCCACACGGACCTAAACTTACCGGCCTCATTCATCGTGATACATTTCCTGACTAAGCTCGTATACGCAGATACACTGTAGCTGTGGAAGTGAATAATGGGGATAGTGGCATGGGATACGTCATATGCAGTTGGAACCGTGTTTGAGGGAGATGAAATAGCATCTATGCGGGAACCCACATATTCAAATGTAAAAAGCTGAAAATATAGAAAACGACTTTTAAATTTAAATTTCTATGTGGCTACAAAAATTGGGACTACAGGATTCTATTCCAACATTGAGATAAATTTTGTTTTCTCCGCATGTAATTAATATAAATATATCTTCATTTGCAAGATGAGAGCAAAAATAATTACTCAATAAGCGGGAATAATTGGGGAAGATTCTATGGACTAGAAGTTTCAAAATGCAGAAATATTGGTCACAAGTGTGATTACAAATTGAGACCACTACTATTACATTTATGCTCATTATGGAACAGCGCTGCCAAATCGATTATCAACACTCTTCGAGTAATCCAAAACCAGCCCCTGCTCATTATCACAAGAGCTCTATGGCTTATCTCAAATGGGCAACTTCATAAAGATTTTCAGTTACAACCTTTAACCAATCACATTATTTTTATCCACCTACTTCTCATAAAACATCCCAATTGTAACCAATTTAATACCCGTAAGACTTGGCAAAACCCAATTCTCATAACCCGCATTTAGAAAATAATTCGGTACCACACTTTCCTGAAAAACCTTAGATCTCGACCGAAAACAGTTATCTATTTGAAGATGCCTCTATCACCCTAGTAGTAAGGTTATTGTAAGTTTTAAGTAGATTTAAGCAATTATCCATTGTGTAGGGATATTACGCAAGAACATTTGTATTGTACAAGCTAGAAATAAATAAATAAATAAAAATATTAATGATCTCATTTGAAACGGTTGCATTAACCATCTTTTGCAATTTTTTCTCGAAACATCCGGAACCCAAATTTGCAAATATTGCGTAGTGGCCTCATTGTTATATTGTTTTAAAATAATCAAACAAGGTGTATGAAATATAATTAGTGTACGTTTAATCATTTTCTACACCATTAATGAATATACAATCTTACGATTTCGAATGAAAATAAACAGAAAATCTGCCTAACAAGAGGAAAGGTTGACATCTAAATATTTTCTTCGACAGCATTACAACGGTTAGGTGTGAAAATCAACCGTAGCTATTTTCATACATCAATATGATGCAGAAGTAATTCTAAGGGGTATAAGAACGGCCAGAAATTTCTACCTTTCTAAATAGGTTTTTGGGGCAACGGCTGATAGGAAATATCGATATAACAAGGTTAGGAATACGAACTGTAACTCCGCGCACACTGGTCTATTTGGACTGTTCGATAAAATGTAAAAGACACATGATCAAAATTTTTTATCATTTGAGCAAAGTTGATCTAATTGCTACGCTCGAAACCAATTTAATAGCTTCGATCACCAAATTTATGTGACAGAACTGAAAATTAAAATATTCTACTTAAAAAAAGAAAGTAAGTTTTTATTTTGAGTTTGTAAAAGTATTGTGATAGTTCTAAATAAAGTTTGCGATAGCAAAAAAAAAACACAACTTAAAATTTTAATAATAATAATAATAATAATAATAAATAAAAATAATAAATTAATAATAATAATAATAATAAAAACAACTAGAAAAAATGAAAAATGTGAAGATCGACGGTGTAGTAGAGAAATTCCAGGAATCGACAATTGCAAAAGAAAATGCATCGAAATTGTCTAGAAATTAACCTTTTAAAATAAACCTATAAATGTTCCCACATTGACAATTTATTTAGGATATTTTAGTAAATATTTACTAGACTATAAAAACCCATCAACTCTATATTCTGAATATAGTGGCAAAGGTATCCTTTCAAAGTGTTTCTATTATTTTACGAGAACCATAACATCGAATATATAAAAAGCAGTTCTTTCTGCTCGTCACCATTTCGAATAAAAACGCTCGCTCTACGTACGCGAATTTTGTTTTTCTGTTTACGAGAGCTGTGCAGCTGCAGACGCAAAGTCGACGCATTTCGTGGAACAGACTGGGAGCGAAATGTTAATTCATAGTGCAGTTCGCACGTGTGGAACTGACATAAAGTGGTTGCAAAATGGGATTCCCCAATGAGATGGATTTCATCAGCTGGGCAGATAATCTGGAGCTGATGGCAAATTATTCTGCCTAAAACCAAATTTTCAAAGATATTGGCTTTTATTTATATGGATTTTATGACATGGTACGTGTCAAACAATAGGGAAAGAAAATAGGTTTTTAAAATAAAGGAATATTGCCAGCTTTTATGACTTTATTAACATCCGAGTGCGTTTTGCTTTCTACCATGTGTCTTTTGAAGTTAAAGGCCCGTGTTTATTTTATGTTTTTTAAATATACCAAAAACATATTTGAAAAAGCATTTATTCTCTGGAAGAAAAAAGGCATTTTCTACTCCATTTCATGGAAAACATTCTTTTATATAAAGTTTCTCTGCCCGAACGTACAACGTGTAAATATTTATCTTATCTTTGAAAGTTAACATTTTAATATTTATGAAATTGAAGTATCACATTTCAAGCGAGAAACTTTAATAAATTTTCAAAGCAAATTTAATAATTATTTAACGTCAAAAATTTATTAAAGCTAATACCGTCTTCGGATTTCTTTGTATTTCTCAAAAGATACTTATATACTTCTCTTTATAGAATAATTATTCAGTTTTAATTACATCATATTGAGAAGCAAATATCGTTGAAATTACAACAAAATAAAGTGCAGTTACATCCTAGTTTCACTTGGACGCACGCGTTACAAAATATGTCATTCATGCGAAATAAGACGCAGAGCGGATGACTAGTGAACACATGTGACATCCAAATCGTGGCAAGTTCGCACGCAGAAGTATTAGAGGCAGTTACTTCTGAATGGAAAACAACTCTCACGTTCTGACACGGGATATATTCCGTTCCCGCGGGTATTTTGGAAAGGACCAGCCGGCTTCCTGAGTTTCTCGGGATCGAGCACTGCGTAAGTTGTTGCAGTGGAGAGCCCTCCCGGATTCGATCGTAAGTGCCTCCGGTTGGGTTCCAGTTTACGAAACATTCGACTCACATCGTTTTGACAAGAGATTTGACCAGAGTCTGGTTTGTAAAGTACGTTAATCTCCAGACCAACCTTAAATCTGGAACTCTCTATCTGGGGGAAGGGGTACAGCCTGTTAAGGTTCTGAAATCCTTCGCGTTGAGGAGGCTAAAACGGCCACATTTTGGTATAAATCCGGATTCCAGCCTTGAGCGTTCATGCTCGCTTGTGAAATTGAGAGTGTACTTATACTGGCATATTCAAAACTTCAGCATGGAAGCCGCAACCACAGTAGTATTTGTTCGAAATACTTAGCCAAAAGTCGACTTCAAAAAGTTACGAACCCTGAAAAACTACTATTGGTCTTGACAAATGAATTCTGGAGAGACATGAAGTGACTTATTTGTTTTTGTGGTAAAGAAAGGAACTGATATGAGTTTTGAGGAGAGCTCTATAGAACAATATAATACGTTTCTTTTGAGAAAATTCTTCACCAATATATTTTATACATCGTACTGATACAAATATTTTAGGCATAATATATGCTCTAGTAATGAACAACAGTTTTTAATTTCTCGTACAAGTATATATATATATATATATATATATATATATATATATATATATATATATATATATATATATTGTAACGGGTGCCGGCGGCGGCGTGTCCGTACACCGGCCTAACCCGAGCCCACCGTCGTGCGGCCACTTGTAATACTTTCCACAAGCCCGGCACGTTAAACTGCTACTTGTAATAGATTGCCCTGCTCTAGCCCTTCTTATAAACAAACAAACAAACAACACTAGCCTCGCGTTGGGTTGCCACATATAATAATCTTCCCGTTCTCCTACTCACAATTGCCCGTCTGCTAGCTTACCTGGCCTTTGACTCACCTGGGCGTGGTCTGCGGTGCGTCTGTACAGACGCGAGCAAGGTACTGCGCTCACGTGCGTGGATCAGTTCTAGTGCTACGTGAATGACTACGAACACATATCGATTTTACAAATCATGACCCCAAAGGTGGCCATGAAATTTATTCAAATTCCCTCTTTTCTCGTATTTTCCTTCAATTCACAATATCTAGTGCTGTAATAGCACTGGTGCCTCTGACGGCACACATCGACATAACCCAGCAACAAAAGAAACAACAACAAATAGATAATTCTCTTCCACAATACACGAACATGGACATATACTTTCTCATTCACACAGATTATTTACAACAAACAAAAAACAAATGCCATTCACACATATGATTAAAACCCCAGAATGCATTCTGTCGAAATTTACGTATTAAAAATCTATTAATCACATAACTTGATCTTCGACAGAGCGTTCTTCACTTCGTAAAAAAAAAAACAAATGTCAAAATACTTGCTCACGTATGATGCTGCTTCCGCGAAGAATCCGGGTGTTTTGTGCGATTATCCACGCACAACCGCGCCTCCCGTTGTCGCCACCAGTTCCGGAACACACTCGCGTACGCATCACTGTTCACGTAACATGTCGGAATTCACGCTGTCACCTTTTTTCATAAATATTCCAAGTTATTTGAAAATCTCTGAGTCCCGAATTGAATTCCGCGCCGCTAATCGTAAATGCAACGTCGCGCTCCCCACCGTTGCAAAATTTCTCATACGGCCACGCTCATTATCGTTTGCTCTCGCGAGTCCAACGGGCGTTGCCGAATTTCTGTAATTCGAAAACCCCTTTTTATGAAATTCCTTTTCACGAAATATTAAATAATTTACACGAAGTATTCTCAGTTACTATTGCAAATTCTGTCCATTACTTCCGCACTTTAAAAAAAATTTCCAAACATCGCCTACGCGAATACACGTCTTGCCTTCACCAACTCTAGGCACGTTCTCCCAATTTTTTTTTCCAACTTAGCATTGTTATTTTTGCTTCAACACTTTTCCCGAGTTTTCCTCTGTTTTCCTTTGGTCAAATTCCTTTTATTTTTTTTTTCCCAAACCCTATTTTCCGTTTTTGGAGGTGAAACGGAACGCACTGCAATTGTTCGCTAATCGCTTCTTCTTGCTAAACTTTTGCTTGAATTAATTTATTTGTTTTATTAAAATTGTGATACTTCCCGTCAAGATATTTAAATGGGATAAATTTTGCATGATGCCGCTAATTTTCTTCTTTCCCCCCCGAAAGTCTGAATTTGATATCTTATCGCGTTCTCTTGCATTATTCGAAAAACCCTCTTCTTTATAAGCGTTTCATCGCTCCAACAATGGACTCCATTAATATTCTCCTTAACACAAATATACGAAATACGAAATTTTCAATCACTTCTTATTGCCTGACGCGATTTTACTGGGATAACTTTTAAAATGTTCCTAAATTAAAGCCGGATCTAATGTCTATGGTCAAAACTTGCACAAGTATCGGTTTCACTTTATTTTCTTCCCCAATCGTTTTTTTTTTATTATGGCGCCTTTGCTGTAAATGTTTTCAAATTGTTTATTATACAAACGCATACTATCGGGGATTGTGTAAATCATTACAATATATATATATATATATATATATATATATATATATATATATATACACACACACACTCACATATGGATTAATTATATACAATGTAGAGAAGATTATACAATGCTGCGGCTAAACAGCAGCAATTTTTCGACACAAAATCTCATATTCTGGGGTCCTGGCAACGAAATGTGAATAAATATTGTTCCAATTAAAGTAAATTACGTCCTCCTACACGTGTAGTGAGAATTCATGATTTTTAAGTACTTGATTCAGAGAAGTTGATATTTGGCAAAACGTTCGTCCGTCCGTCCGTCCATCGTGTGTGAACAACACTATCATCTAAACTATTCTTTGGAATGTTTCGGAAATGAATATTCTCCCATATCCTCTGACTTCCTTAAAGCCGAATGAATTTCAAACGAATTCTTTGAATTTTAAAGTACTTGAAATGAAGACCGTGGGGTATTTCTAAGCTTTTATTGAAAATGGCTCTAATTTTCCTTTAAATTTATAGCAGGAATAAAGTGAAACACATAAAGATGGCATACGATTGATTTTCACTCTTAACTTTGAAAGTTGCGCCGTCCTTCGTCGGTGCTGCCCCTGTTTATGGCACACAGCGGTGCTCAGTGGGAAAGTTCACCCTATGCTGATTGTGAACTACAAAATGTTACCGCAATTATAAATTAATTAACTCTTATCTGTCTAAATTATTTTGTAAAATAATTTCATTACACCATTTTATAATTTAAAGGATTATTGTATTAAATTAAATTATTTTCATTGAATTATTAATTTTTTTTCCTCAGAATTCTGAAATGCACATGGTGACACCATTTAGGATGAGAAGGAAAACAACATGAAGTTATAATTGCTGTTACGGAGTTTTTAAGGTGAAAGTTTGAACTATCTACAGCATTTTACAGCGTACCCTCACGGGCACGCTAGGCTCATAAGAGTCAAAAAGATATTAGAAATAAGCGTGAAATTACGAAAAAATATCAAATGGTCAATCTAGTTATGAGGTCACTTATTAACAGCTTATGTGGGAAAACTAATCACAATTGGTGATTGTAAAATTCTTTTCAATGCCGTCTTAGGGATAGATCTTGAACAAATGGAATTTGGCGAATCTAACTGCTAGATCGTAAGAGAATAGCAGTGACAAAGGAACCTTGATTTATAGAACAATTTCTTCAATCTAGAAATTCATTTCAGCGGGAACTAGTGGTGCTTCGTCTAAGAGAAATTTTCAAAACAGCTGAGAGAGGCCTCCGGCCACCAAACTGTACATTAGAACCGTTGTCACAACACTGTGACACGAACAATGATAGATGTTACAAAGTCAAATAAAACACTACCTACACAAAGTTCTTACATATCGCAGTAAATGACAAATACGAGACGAAGCTTTCAAGGTAAATATTCATATATTTGAAAATATACTAAACATATTTAAAATCATAGATCACTTTTAAAATGTTAAACCGAATTATAAGAAATGTGAAAATTTGATATAAGACACAAATATAATTCTTTTGTCATTACCTTGTATCTGTTTACGAGTAACTTTCCTAAATAACTTTTAATATAAAGTTGTGAAGTATTAAAACACACAAAATGTATAAAAATGTTAAAAATAGCCTACATTTTATAACAATTTAGGTTATTCTTCTCCAACAAAAAACGTTAATGACAAACGTACAGCTTGAGAAAAATCGTTCGATTGTTTCCCTCTCTGTGTTGTAACATAAAAGAGGTGGTCGCGAGAGCAGCGCAAAAATAACTCTAATTTTCGTGTGGTTTATTTTCGCTGTGAGAGACAGGTTCATGTTGTAATTTTACATGTACAAATAAAAAGGTAAACGAAGTTCATTTTCTGTTTCCCCGTTTTAAATTATAATGCGAGCCGCATAAAATAGGGCTGGTCTGTATGTTATACAAACTCATTTAAATCGGTTGTGTAAATATTAAAAATTAAAACTGCGTCATTCTGGTCTGAGTGATGTATCTTTCATAAAGCATCAAGCCAAAATGGCTTTGCGCGTAACATCGGAGTATTGGCCCTACATCGCAGGTGCATAGAAAATAAGTTAGTTGCCGCTAATTAGAATTGAAAATTGGTACAGTATTTTATAATGCAGATTGGGTATACCCCAAGGAACTGATTATTAGCGGAAAAACTGTGACTCCGTTCATTTGCTGTACTACGCGAACGCAACATTTAATCAAGAGAGTAAATTTCATTTTATAATCGCCAACTGTGCGGTAGCGAGCGCGGTAATATTGGCAATGGTGGAGGTGAAAGTGGTGCCGGGTGTCAGTAGCGGTGTAGGATGTCAGTTGTGATGTCGGCTGACGGTAGTGGTGTCGGTGTCGGTAAAGGTGTCGGGTGTCGGTAGTGATGCCGGGTGTCTAGTGATGTCAGTGTCGGTAGTGGTGTCGGGTGTCGATAGTGGTGCCGGGTGTCGGTGGTGGTGCCAGGTGTCGTTACTGCTGTCGGGTGTCGGTAGTGGTGCCGGGTGTCGGTAGTGGTGCCAGGTGTCGGTAGCGGTGCTGTGTGTCGATAGCGGTGCCGGATGTCGGTAGTGGTGCCAAGTATCAGTAATGGTGTCGGATACCGGTAGTGGTGCCAATGTTTCAGGGGTTACAGAGTTGTTAGTGCCGTGAGTGTTGGTGTGAGTGACGGTGACGCCGGCAGCGCCGCAGCAGCCTCGTCTCGCAGGCTGCGAGGCCACCTGTTGCGAGCGCCTCCGCCGAGCGCAATTTCCAGGGCTGCGCGCCTCGCGGATAATCTTTCGCGCGCAGCGTGTTGCGGCACGCCACACCGCCGCAGCCGCGTTTCCGAGTGGCCGGTGCAGCCAGACGCCGCCGCGACGGCGGAGACGCGGACGAAGGAGGTGGTTGCAGGGAGATTGGTTTGGTTTGGTTTTTTCGTGTTTCCGGGCGCGTCAACTGCTTTGGTCATTAGTCCCGTTAGTGTAGTGCATGTTTGTTTCTTGGGAGATGGCGGTGATCTTCCCCCGCCGGATGGCGAGATCCGGCGCCGACCTACCGTCGGCTAGTGGGGTTTCCCCCTAACCAGGACTCTCCCACCAGCGGGGCACCGCCCCAGCCGGGACAAGCTCTAAGCTCCCGACCGGTCTCCGGGAATATGTGCTAGTGTAGTGCATGTTAGTGTAAGTCTGTGTGTGTAAGGGGGAGAGGATAGGACAAGGAAGAGGAAGGACAGATCGCGCGCGGTCCGTGGCTCGTTTGTTAGGGTACTGCTCCGGCATTCGCCTGGTGTTGATCGGAGAAACCACGGAAAACGGCCGATCAGAGCAGCCACCCGCTAGAATTCTCCTCCACGCAGCGACTGAATTCGACCTAGTTTGAAAAGCTAGTGTCGAAAATCCTGCCGCCGTCAGGACTCGAACCTAGGACCTCCCGGTCAGAGGTGTTGCAGTGACATCAGTTGATGCACTGAGCCACCGCTCCCGGTTTGCAGGGAGAAGGCAGATTGGAACAGGATGAACGAGTTTGATCATGAAGCAATCATAGCTGTAACTGCAACTGTTTCTATACCATTAGAGACTATACCGATCGTCTAAAAGAAAAATAATGTTTACTTAAAACAATGATATAGTATAATGAATTAATTTACATTTGTATTGTATAATTTTTAGGAAAGGCTTAATATCCCTGTAAAAAGTAATGTATTTAAGCTTCCGGGTCAATGACCCTTGTCTCGATCGGGTTTTTGTCCAGTTACCCTGATCCATTGACCAAATGCTGAGATTTGCTTCTGGACGTAAATGTAGCTTCACTCCGCGCACGTTTTGTTGAGCTTTCCTTTTGCTTGTAGTGGTAGTGGAGCTTAAGGTGAGTTTTTATTTAGTGAGCAATACAGAAAAATCAAATCTGCTGTTCGTTTACAGTTGCAAATAAGTTTTCTATAACTCGGAAACGAAAATATCTAGTTTTTGAAATATTAATCTTTCGCTTTTTTAATTTTTATTATTATTATTATTATTATTATTATTATTATTATTATTATTTTATTATTTTATTATTATTATTATTATTATTATTATTATTATTATATCCTTCAACTATTAATAGTTACTTTATTGGGAAGGGATTCTGCTACTCAAGAAAGCGTGCGCATATGATTTTCTCCCCCATACGTCACAGTTTTTTTATTGTTTCTGACTAAATTTTCAGATGAGGTACAGTTACTCTGATGTACTTCTAGAAAACAAACTGTGTGATTTATTGATTGTTAAATTAATTCAGACTTATTTACGATATCGAGAACTTTTCATCGTTCGGCTGATGCCAGGTCCTATCGGAAGTATTCTGATTAAAAGTTGCTGGAATGAATTGAAGGTATACAAACAGATACATTTTTTAGAGAAAAGCAGCAGCTCTTTACAAAATGTTACGATCTAAAATAAAAAAGGACTTGCGTGGACCCCATTGGCGGTCAGAATGTGTTTAGTGATCAGGAAAAAATGTCATTCATTACCTATCTTGCATCACTTGGTAAGTTCTGATTTCTCGTTGGAAAGAGAGATGGTTGATCCCGGGTTTAGGGTGGCACGGTTCCTTTGGTTCCTTTTATGATTCATTATTTCTCGCGATTTCTATGTTTATAGTTGCGCGGTTCACTATAACAACTGAATTATTTATGTTCAATGTTAAATGAGAAGTCATCTGATAATTTGTTGGCGTGGAATTGTGTGTATTTTCGCATTTCAAGTCTTCTTCAAATAGGTTTGTGTGTCTACTCAGATGGAAGGTATGCATTTTCTTAAAAGTGAGTGTTCCCTTTAAATTAAATTCTCTTAAAAGTGAGGGAGGTATATAAGACAACAAAAGCGCCGGAGCGACAGCGGAGGCGCGAACCAGGTCTCGAGAGCGAGGGCCGGAAGGCCCTCGCGAACGTAGCATGTTGGATCCGTCGGGTAGCGACGTGCGGTAGCACGTCGCGGACCACTTGGTGAAAAAAATGCGTTGGTTAAAGAATTGTGTAGGTTATAAAATTAAATTTGTAGCGTGAAAAATACGAATAATCAGTTCACTTAATGAGAGTACGTTGCTACGGAGATTTATACGTACAGAGGGTTTTGGAGCAGGGGGGTAGCTATTCTCCCAATCTACCTTCATTTTAAATAATTATATTTATTGCTGTAACATCATGAACTTAACTACATGCGACTACTACGTATAAACAAGGATTCAGTTCATGGAGTCGATTCTCTTCTAATGAACCGAATCAGTGAATCAAAGGAACCGTGCCACCCAAAACTCGGGATTTACCAGAGAGATTTACGTTTTATTGTTAAAAACTGTATACAGATCGTACGTAAGAGAAAGCTTTCTTAATAATACAAGTATAAATCTCCCCTGAGTAGATAATAAATGGTATTGAGTGTTAATGTTTACGTTATTTAGTTCTAGGAACGAACAATTAATATTTGTTTGAATACTCGTACAATGGAGGTGGACATTGTACCATAAAAACTTCCTCTCCTAATCAAATAAACATCTGTTAAATAAATGGCTTGTATGTGAAAACATACCACTGCAGTTACCTAACATTAGTAAATGAATATAAAATTCGTAAAAAAATATTTTGGTTTCAGAAATACAAAAATTTTGTTTCCTGGTACAAAGTCATCCCAAAAGATGGAAGAGAATATAATGTTCTGATGTAGTTATCATTAGAGTTGTAGAAATATTATCATCGCAGTAAAAAGTCATAGTAGCAGTAAATATCCTTTTTTTGAATTTTTTGTCCAAAAACATCTGACGTAGTTAAGATTATAATTTAAAAACTCTATACAATTTATTCAGAATCAGTATATTCTTTTGAAATTAAATATTTTAATAATGGCAATTTATAGTTTCTGCTCTCTTTGAACTTTTCAAGTGGAAATACCTAGGCGATTCAATTAGAATAATTTTGATGTTCATTAGTGTACACAAATGAAGGAAAGTACAAATTACTGCAATAATTTGCGCACCGATATTCCTTCTTCTGATTACATCTGCACGACATAAAATGAAAAATATGTTCATGTGTGAAAATATTATTCTTATATTTCTTATTAAAGTTCACATTCATTTCAAATTCTGATAAAATAAATTAAGCAATATAAATAACTAACGGTTGTTCAAGCGAATGAGTTTGAAATCAACAATTCAATAATTTTCTAAATGAAATGTGTTCTGGCTTGGAAACTGTAATTACAGTGTGTGAAACGGAATTAATCTAATTCGTGAGACAAGTTAAGAATATAAAAATTACCTCGGTATTTTTTGAATAGGCGCATTTCATGGAAGAACTGCCTGATTTCGAAAGATCATATTTATAAAATGGAGAATAAATACATACGGCTTCATGCAAGGGAAACTTTCTGCCTTAAAAACTGATAACGCGAGAATTTGTTTTTGCAGGTAATGTAAAAACTCTTATCGCATTGATTTTTCAAACTGTACTTGTAAAAAAGAATATTTTTGCCGGCCCGGTGGCCGAGATCGCTAAGGCAGTAGTGTCGTAGTGATCTCAGACCGAAGGGTCGCGGGTTCGAGTCCCGCCTCGGGCATGGCTGTATTGTGTTCGTCCTTTCACCCCTTATCATCAATCACCATATCGTTCATCCACATAGTTACCATACCGTTAACAGCAATAGTGGTCGCTAATGACCTTAGCTGTTAAAGCGACCTTAAATAAACCAATTAAAAAAAAAAAAAGAATATTTTTGTGGTTCACTGGCGTCACTGGTACGAAATTCTCTTTCTAGAACATATTTATAGCTCTTTTTTAGAACATGTTTATAGTTTATGTTCTGAAGCTGCCAGACTATCTTCCGCTACCTAGTTATGTTGCAAGTTACAGATTAAGCAGGAAGATAATAAAGTTGATATCTACTATATTAAACGCACAATTGCGATCATGAAATTTTGCTTGGAAGAATAAAAATTTCTTGTTGAGTACTAGGTCATTTTTGAAACATGAAAAGTTATTGAAATGGGTTGCTTTGTAAAGTAAATTAGTGATATCAATTTCCTGAAATATACATCTTTAATTAAACTCTTTTTGCAAATATTAAACTCTTTTTGCATTTCAATACATATAAACAAGTGATATAATGATTTGAGTTCGGCTTCTAACGACTCAATGATTTGAACATCTAATTATTGTTCTCTATCAAC
The DNA here is from genome assembly GCA_964035755.1 of Teleogryllus oceanicus. Taxonomy (NCBI): domain Eukaryota; kingdom Metazoa; phylum Arthropoda; class Insecta; order Orthoptera; family Gryllidae; genus Teleogryllus; species Teleogryllus oceanicus. The sequence continues at coordinate 1,166,380 of CAXIVR010000012.1, forward strand.
TTTTATGAATGAATCAAGTGTTGCATGAATCAAATTTAAATTACCTTTTTTAGTAACAAGAATTAAATAGTAAAAATAGCAATATTGTCTGAATATTACAAGAATACCAGATCACTTGCAAGTATTTATTTTTATCTTCAGTTCAACCACTTCTTGAATTATACCGATGATATATCTAGATGGCAAAAAAATTGTAGAATTAGTTCTGGAAACTGATCTTCATATTTAAAATATTTTCTTATTATATTTATAGGCAAATCTGTTTATTCTTGTCACGGTTTAACTTCGTGAATTTCTGTTTCACATTAAGCTTTTATATCGTTGATTACTATGTTGTGCGTAAAAGACACAACGAAAAATCAGACGAAGAGAACAAATGGAAGAGAGAAATGAAGTGAACAGAAGTATAACGTGAAACACAACACAAATTTAATGTCTGATCTAGCGTCCAAACGATACGACCACACATATTGCGTTTCAAATGAACAGGAAATGGCCATCTAGGAATTCTATCAAAAGACAATGAAGCAGCTTAACAATGCAATACACAGAGCTACTCAGCACGCACCATCCGCATCGCCGTCACCAGCTCCCGTCATCACCATCCCCGGTGATCCGGACCAACGGCTCATCCCAATTTAGCGCCCTGATAAATTATTTCGTTTCATAATGGCATGCATACTTCATTACTCCATTTCAGCCGACAGCAGCTCGTGGCGGCAAGGATGTCGCCGACAAGGGCAACTGCGCACAGTGGGCCAGAAAGAGGAAACGTTCGCAAAAAGTATTTTAAAAGTATTTTTCGAAACTTTTCGGACTAAAAACGCAGTTTATAAATTAAATAATGTCGTATTGAAGTGTTTAACCTTCAAAAATTTATATACATAACTTCAAATTCAGAACTTTCATCATGTGACTACCGGTAGCGGTAGCTCAGTGCATCAACTGATGTCACTGCAGCGCCTCTGACCGCCTCTGACCACTGCAGCGCCTCTAGATTCCAGTCCTGACGGCGGCAGGATTTTCGACACTAGCTTTTCAGCTAGGTCGAATTCAGTCGCTGTCTGGAGGAAAATTCTAGCGGCCGACTGCTCTAATCAGTAGTTTTCCGTGGTTTCTCCGATCAACACCAGGCGAATGCTGAAGCAGTACCCTACCAAACGGGCCACACTTTTCGCGCGATGTGTCGTTCCCCTTACTTGTCCTATCCTCTCATCTTACACACACACAAACTTACACTAACATGCACTACACTACCATATATTACGGGAGACCGGTTGGGAGCTTAGAGCTTGTCCCGACTAGGGCGGTGCCCCGCTGGTGGGAGAGTCCTGGTTAGGGAAAAACTCACTAGCCGACGGTAGGTCGGCGCCGGATATCACCATCCAGCGGGGGAAGATCACCGCCATCTCCCACAAAAAACATGCACTACAGTAACGGGACTAATGACCGAAGCAGTTGACGCGCCGGAAACACGAAAAAATCTATCAATCAATCATGTGACTCTTCTTCAGGAAGTGAGTTTGTACTTGAAGCCATTAACGTTGGTGAAACTTCCAGCTCTAATGCCTCTGTGATCATTTTTTTCTATTCCATTTGTGAAGTCAGTGGGTTATACGAAGCAATTAACAGCATGCAAAGCACTCCCTTTTTTTCTGCCATGTTGCACTTTTTCTTCCGTTTTTTTTCTTTTCAGTGTGTTTAATAACACCTCACAGATCTATCCTTGTTGAAAAAGAGCTATCAGTACTAGATTATGAACGAAATAAAAAATGAATATTGTAGGTAAAAAGGCTAACAAAACTAGATGTGTATCATCATAAACAATGTAACTTAACGAAAAATGGGGCAAATAGGGCAAACTTTAATTAATGTTTTGAAAACTATATGATTTCTAGAATGAGATTCAATTAATAGTATAGTCCAAAAACGCCCGGAAGGGAAATAAAAGACAATATAAAAAATCGAATTTAAAAATTTCATTCTATTGTAACACGTCATGTTTCTACTTGGAATAACTAAATTATTATTCAAGAAATATGTTTTTTAGAAATACAGATTTAAAGTACATATTTCTCAGGTATTGTATCCATAGCACGTACGACTCTGCTAGTCGAGAGAGGAAAAATATTTGCATCGAAAAACACACCTCTCTTTTTCAGAGAAGAATTGCGCCATGTATTACTTGCATAAGTTCAAACTTTCACTGAAAGGAGTGGCGTGATTCTCCCTTCCTTTCCACCGGTAGCGGTAGCTCAGTGCATCAATTGATGTCACTGCAGCGCCTCTGACCAGGAGGTCCTAGGTTCCCACTCCCCACGGCGGCAGGATTTTCAACACTAGCTATTCAGCAAGGTCGAATTCTGTCGCCGTCTGGAGGAGAATTCTAGCGGCCGGTTGCTCTGTTCGGTAGTTTTTCGTGGTTTCTCCGATCTACACCAGGCGAATGCCGGAGCAGTACCCTAACAAACGAGCCACGGACCTCGCGCGATCAGTCCTTCCTCTTCCTTGTCCTATCCTCTCCCCGTACACACACTTACACTAGCTGAAAAGCTAGTGTCGAAAATCCTGCCACCGTCGGGACTCGAAGCTAGGACCACTCGGTCAGAGCCACTGCAGTGACATCAGTTGAATAAATGCCTTATTTAAAGTGGGGAGACTCAGGCTATGAGGTCTGGTCTTCCGTCTGACAACGCAAATTTCGTTACGCTCCTTTCACCTACTAGGAAAGAAAGAAGGTATTACTTAGGCGATGAAACAGGCAATTTGAATTTAGTTCAGAGGTTTCATTTACGCTTGAGAATCTTTTACATACAGTAAATCTACTAACATGGGACAGCCGTCTTTACTTCCCCTCCGAAGGAAGGCGTACGAAGGATTTTTTCGACCTGAAAAATCCTCGGCTTCAATCGTTTGAACCAGCAAACTTGGGTATAACAGCCCGATACACTAACCGTTATACCATCACGGCCGCTTGATGCACTGAGCCACCGCTCCCGGATTGATTTAGGACGTTTTGCCCACTTTCCCCTCGTGTGGCCCCACTGTGCGGCGCGGAGAGAGCGCGGCGCGCAAAGGCGGGAACGCGGAGCACGCGTCGCGGGAGCAGGCGCGTGGGAGAGCGGGAGCCGACTGGGGCGCTGGGCGGTCCATTCGTTTCCACAGCGTCTGCACTCGCCCGCATTTTGTATTCCATTAAAAAATTTAAATACCTTGTAAAGTGGGGTTCCTTTTTTACCCGCGGCGCGCGAAAAAGGGAAGGGAAAAAAATTCGCGGGATAAAGGCGGGAGCGTTGGAGAGACAGGGAGAGAGAGAGAGAGAGAGAGAGAGAGAGAGAGAGAGAGGCAGAGAAAGAGGCAGAGAAAGACACAGAGAGACAACGAGAGACAGAGAGAGCCACTGACAGAGAGAATGGAGACAAAGAGACAGAGAGACAGATAGAGAGACAGAGAGAGACAGAGAGACAGAGAGAGACAGAAAGAGAGGGACAGATAGAGACACAGAAAGACACAGACAGAGCGGACAGAGACAGAGAGACAGATAGAGAGACAGAGACAGAAAGACAGAGACAGAAAGACAGAGAGACAGAGAGACAGAGACAGAGAGACAGAGACAGAGAGACAGAGACAGAGAGACAGAAAGACAGAGAGACAGAGAAACAGAGAGAGAGGGAGAGAGAGTCAGAGAGAGAGACATAGACAGAGAGAGAAAGAGACGCAGAGAGAGGGAGAGAGAAAGTCGGCCGCCCCCGCGCGTGCCACCCCCGCCCCCGCATCCATAAATCATGAACGCGGCGCTAGCGGCGGTGCGCCCCGCCCCGCCCCGCCCCCGCCGCCGTATGTCGGCGCACGGGGCGCGTCGCGCTCCTTAATAACTTGGGTCAACACGTGGTGATGCGCTCGCGGAGCCCGCGGTCACGCACGGCCACCCCTTGGCGCCCCCGCCGCTGACCGGACGGGCCGCCGACCGAAAGCGAGTGGGGAGGGGGGCGTGGCCATTGAATATTGATGCGGCGCCCGACGGTGCTAATCTGTGCGGCCGCGGCGACGGCCGGCGGCGACGGCGGGCGGGGGCGGGGGAGGCGGAACGGGGGATGAACGGTCTGGGAACGGGTGGAGAGTGTGTGATATGTGGACGCGACACTGGGCGGAAGGTCTGGGCGGGGTACGAGACAGAGTTTGGCATGATCTGCGCGGGATTGATGACATGGAGAGAACTTTGAATTTGGGTTGAGAGGATCCGGGTTGGTGCAAGATGTGAATGAGCAGGGAATAATGCAGTTTGGAAGGTGACTGAACGGGCACACGTGAACGCGGTGAAGTGTGGTGGGAGCGGACGATGCCGAGTGGTCCTGTATGGCGGTGCAGTCTGGGTGGCTGTGAAGAGATTTGTACCAGCAGTAGGCTTATGTAACACAAATGGATTGAAGAGAAGTCTCGATACTCTAAATTAACGGACAAAGAAATTAAGTTCTATCGAAGGCGTGTTAAAATGTGATTATTTCATTTTCAGAAAATCTGTAGTACTAAAAGGTCAGATCGTTTTCTCTACTCGTCGCAAAACTACTTTTTATTAATTGATGAAAAAGGAAAAAATATTCTTTAATGGATATTGAGAACCACTTACTTTCTTCTGTAAACCTACTTTTAAGGGGAACTGCAGTTTATTGAACCTGGAATTTCTTAAATAAATACAACTTTTTTACTCATTGTTTAATCAGTTATTGGCTATTATCAACCATTTACTTAATTTATAATAAGTAAATAAATATAATAAATAAGTAAAATAGTATAAATGCCACAGCGTTAACTGTGCTACAAACACCATCTAATTTCTCACCAACTCCCCAACTAAATAATCTGGAAGGATGCCTCAGTGAATCAAAATCTTGGATTAAAACATACAGAATGAATACGAAATTCGCTACTAAATGAATTTGAAATATTTAACTCAGAGAAGATCATGCTCGACGGTACTGTCGAAATGGTCTTATTGGAAATCTGTAGCCCTTTCGTTTGATTTCCTCGAAATCTAAAACTGTTTTTTTATCCCTTAAAAAACAATGTACAATTACGCGAATCTATCTATGAATGCGTAATTTAAACCAACTGTTTGCCAATCACTATAGATCCCTACAAAGTTGTTTAATCACTCAGAGAAGCAGCGTACCACCCACGTCGCAACAATTCTAAAAGTTTCGAAATACAAGTGCAAAATACTGGGTAAAACGTCCAAAATAGAAGGCCATTGTCAGCACGTGCGGAGCTGATACTGAAAAGAGGCAGGTTTTTGTCCCGTTGAAATGAAGCACAGAGGTGGATCCGTGAATACGTTGCCCATTGTCCGCGTGCTAATTGGCACAGTGGTGTACTTGTTGGTCCGCGAGGCCGGCCCGCCCCACACGTCCCGCCCCGCACCACCACGCCCCGCTCCGCACCGCCCCGCTCCGCCCCGCTTCGCCCAGCCTCGCCCCGCCCCGCTCCGCCCCGCTCCGCCCGCCCCGCCCCGCGCTCCGCCTGCCCCGCCCCGCTCAGCCCGCCCCGCCCCGTTCAGCCCGCCCGCCCGCTCGCCCGTCCGGCCTCGCACCGCCCGCCTCGCACCGCCCCCCGGCCCCCCTCCCCCCCGCCCCACCCCTCGCCCGCCTCCCCCCGCCCGCCTCTCCCCGCCACCCTCCGCTCCCCGGCTCGCTTCCCGACCCACGCCTGCTCGGTGCCCGCCCGGCCGCCCGCCCGCTCGCCAGCCCGTCCGCCCTCGCACCCGCCCGTCCGCCCACCCACCCGCCCGTCCGCCCCCCCACCCGCCCGTCCGCCCCCCCACCCGCCCGTCCGACCACCCACCCGTCCGCCCCCCCACCCACCCGCCCGTCCGACCACCCACGCCCACCGGCTCGCCCGCTCGCCCGCACGCTCGCCCACCCACCCGCCCGCCCGCCAACGTCGGCCGCCTCCGGCGGTAAAGGCTCTTCCACACACACACACACGAGCGTGCGAGCGTGCTAGCGGGCGGGGGCGCGCGCGTCGTTATTTTCCTTGGCCGCCGCGCGTGAGGAGCGTGGCGCGTCGACGTGTCTGAGCCGCCTTGATATTGTTTACTCGTGACCTAATCACGCTCTAATCACCCGCCGACAAGCGCCGCAATCCGGTTGCCACAATGCGCGCGCGCCGGCAGAGGACACAAATCCTGTGGTAGGCTTAGGGCGGCCGCCGCCGCCGCCACGCGGGGCGCGGGGGCGGGGCGCAATAGCGAAGGCACGATGGAACGCCCGTCATGGCAAAGGGCTGACGGATACCCTGCCCAGTGCTTAGGATGACATGCACCAGCAGTGGAGAGTTACAGAGTAGAAAAAGCGGTAGGCATGTAAAGCATAAGAGAGTTTCAACGGTAACGTGAAATTTGGATACCATTGATTGATTGATTGATTGATTGATTTTTTCGTGTTTACGGCACGTCAACTGTTTTGGTCATTAGCCCCGTTAGTGTAGTACATGTTTTTTTGGGAAATGGCAGTTATTTTCTCCCGCTAGATGGCGCGATCCGGCGCCGATCTACCGTCGGCTAGCGGGATTTCCCCCTAGCCAGGACTCTCCCACCAGCGGAGCACCGCCCCAGCCGAGACACGCTCTATGCTCCCGACCGGTCTCCCGGAATATGTGGTAGTGTAGGGCATGTTAGTGTGAGTGTGTGCGTAAGGGGAGACGATAGGACAAGGAAGAGGAAGGACAGATCGCGCGCAGTCTGTGGCGCGTGTGTTACGGTACTGATCCGGTATTCGCCTGGTGTTGATCGGAGAAACCACAGAAAACTACCGATCAGAGCAGCTGGCCGCTAGAAATCTCCTCCACACAGCGACTGAATTCAACCTAGCTGAAAAGCTAGTGTTGAAAATCCTGCCGCCGTCAGAACTCGAACCTAGGACCTCCCGGTTAGAGGTGCTGCAGTGACATCAGTTGATGAACTGAGCTACCGCTACCGGTTTGGATACGAACTAAAGATGAAAGTCAAAATACTTTATTATTGCCGTAGAAAAATGTGACTATATAAATGAGATAGAAAGCAACGGCAGATGACAAGGTGCATTTGAAGACAAACAGTATGTTTTGGTGAATGTCTCTGTGAGTAGACAAAATACGACAAAAATGATCAGAGGAAGTGAAAAACGGCACGAGATGGACATAAAGAACAGACGTAACAAGTAATACGAGTAGCAAGCCACAGAATGACGGGGAATTGAGTTGACACAGCGTCGGAAGCAGAGGCACGGCACGGCGTGTTGTTTACGAGAGTTGCAGTAAAATGGGAGGGCGACGGATCCCGTGGTAAGTTGTTGAAGAGCAGGAAACGGGAGCGGGGATGGCTGGGACGGATAGAGGAGAGGCGGGCAGAGGGCGGCGGCGGGGGGCGGGGAAGGGTGTATGGAGAGAAGGGGGGGGAAAGCGGAGGCGGAGGGGCGTTTATCTGCGGCGGTGGCGCTATCTGCGCTGTAAACTCTGTGCCTCCCACCGCTTGCGTCAGCGCCAGCATCCACAGACACTACCACATTCTATCCCCCCCTCACTTCCGGCAAACGCGCCAGCCACCTCTCGCCTCGACAGACCCTCGCTCTACCGACATGTCGGTGAGAGCATTCCTCATCGACGAGGGTGAAGATGACTCTGCCACTGCGTAGAAACACGTAATTTATTGAATATTTTCCCAGTTAAATAAATACTAATTTTTGCCTGAAACAATTGTGTACATAAAGAAATATTATGAAAGTTATATTAAAATATTATATTATAAAACAATAAAATAAAAATAAATAATAAAATGATAAAAGTTATATTAAAAATATTATATTATAAAATTAAATTGAAACGTTGAATCTTCATAATCATTTAATATTACAAAATTAATAAATTTGCACTGAGATTAACGCATTAGTTGTTGAAAGGAGGTCGTAGAAAAATAAAATGTAAAAAGGAATTTACTGTTTCTTTTCCGAATAAAAACTGGAAAATATTTTAAGTATTGAAAAAGTATTGAATTATCAGGTTAGCTTTTAAACTCGCAGTCATGGTATCATAATAGACATAACTGCTATACGTAAGGAATTGTTAAATAAATATTTTCTATTAGAAAAAATTATAAAAAAATAGGTATTTCGTTTTTGCATGTTGAAATAAAAATAATTGATGACCAAATAATCTAACTAGAAGAATGAAAACTTGAATAATTTGAAACAGAGAGTTCATTGTAACAAAGGTAAGTACAATCCTCTGCATTAGAACGCGAATTTCAATTTAACTTCTCCTCCTACCTCTTTCTTTTGAGAGATCTCATCGGACCAAAGCTAGCTGTCAAGTTGATATAAATTTTGTATTATGCATTCAAAATTGACGCCATTAAGCTTTCACTTGCTAATGGAAGGGAGTTCTCTGCTAGTATGCTCGGTGCTCGACGAGCAGCAGATAAAAACGTAATGTAATGAAAGTGACCCTTACGTTGAAAAGCGAACGAACAGTTTTCCCTGATAGCGATTAGGTATTTAAACCAAATTATTAAATTCCACCTGTAATTTTGTATAATTCGTTCGTGTGTTCGTAGTTCTGACTGCGTTTTGTATAATTCGTTCGTGCGTTCGTAGTTCTGAGCAACTATTAAGTATTAAAGTTCTGAATTTGCAATTTCGGAAACACGGAAACACACGCCGGCGCGACGCGGCTAGAAAGAATTCAAGGCAGTCTGAGAAAGTGTACTGTACGTGTACGGAGTACTTGTCGCAGTACGTGACTGTCGATTGTTGGGGTTAGCATGGGAGGCGAATGAGAAAAGAAGATCAGGGATTTTACGGAGAATCTGAAAGGTAAAAGTAAATATTTTTAAGAAGCTCCGAAAACATAATAGAAATGCATGAAGTGTGAAAAAGCAGTTGTAAGCAATGAAAAGTTGTTATAGAAATTACGAAGAAGCGACTGTCCTACCTAGGAAATGACAATAACTTTTGAAAACCACATCCTCTTAACGTTACAGGATGAAATGAGCGAAAGCATCCGGTGAGTTCGAAAGAACAAACAGGAGCCGTCGAGCCAACAAAGACTGGAGGGTGGGTAGGGATTGACGGATGTGAGAGGGAATGGCGAGCAAAGGCAAACGAACGGGTTGGAGGACAGGTGGGCTGGCAATCGCGTTAATGGTCGAGCGAGGGGTCGTTAAAGTGGACGCAAGGACCAGGGGGCGAGAAAACGAACAAGCAAACGAGGACGTTCGGATGGTCAGAGGTGAGAGGTTGGGAAACTGAAAGGAGACAGAAGGACAAACTGGAGGGTGAGCAAGGGAGACGAAATGCGAAACGAGAGCAGGTAGACGAATGTGGAAGGACGGAGACGGAGGAGGAAGCGTGACGAAGGAATGGTGGATGATGATGATGATGATGATGATGGTGGATGGTGGATGATGCGAACGGGCCCGGGTAGTCTGGTGGGCGCATGGTTGGGTGGTTGGGCATTTAGACGGTTGGGCGCTCGAGCGCTCGGTATCTCGGGTGGTCGGTGCAGGGGGGGACGGGTGAGTGGGGGGCGGCGGCGCCGGCGCGGGGGCGCAGCGAGTGGGAGGGCGGACGGACGGGCAGGCGAGCAGGCCGACCGGTGTGTGGACGTGCGGTCCGGTCTGGTCCGGCCTGGTCCGGTCTGGTCCGGTCTGGTCCGGTCTGGTCCGGTCTGGTCCGGTCGGTCCGGCGGGCGGCGGTCGGTCGGGGCGGGGGGTCGGTCTGGCCGGTCCGGTCGGGTCTGATCTGGTCTGGTCTGGTCTGGTCTGGTCTGGTCCGGTCCGGTCCGGTCCCGTCCGGTCTGGTCTGGACAGGCCTGAACAAGTCTGGTCGGGTCTGGTGGGGGAGGGCGTGTGGGAGGGAGCGGGGCGGGGACGAGGGCCGCCGAGCAGAGCCGAGCGGTCGCGTGGGCGGCGAGCAGCGTCTCTGGCGTCGGCGGCGAAGAAGGCGAGCGAGCGAGCGAGCGAGCTAGTGGGCGAGCGCCAGTGGCTGGCTTATCTGCAGCCGCCGAACGCGCAGATTACATTGGCCCGCGTGAATTATTCGGCAGCGCCGGAATCAGGCGCCCGGGCGGCCGCCCGCACAGAGCGAGAGCGCAAAGGCAGTTCGCTCGCGCGCAGCCAGCCCCGTCGCGCTGCCCAATTATTCAACGCCTCCTTTTGCTCTCAAGGGCGCGCTGCGATTGCAGGCGGCGCGACAAAGTCGCTGAAGAAATGAATACTACTTGCTCACAAAACAATAATCAGACCACTACTGCTTTATGCATGCCCCATATGGACAAACGCAGCTCCCACAAATGTCAATAAAATTCAAGTAATGCAAAATAAATTTTTAAGATTAATCACAAATGCCCCCTGGTTCGTAAGTAATAAATAACTTCATTCAGAATTAAACATCAATACAATAATGAACCAAATAGCACAAATATCACACAACTTCTACCAAAACCTGACAGACATACCAGCAGCTTCCCGTTACAAAGTACCGAAAAATCCAACGCACACTCGAATAAAAAATAGATTTCCTTTTGAAGCATTCCTCAAAATTTTAGCCAACCGCGATTCCCTAGAATATCCTCTCCAATGTATAGATTAAGTTAGCTTAAATATTTTAACTAGAATAAGTCTGAAAATACATCTGTGAAGTAATTATACTGAACGATGTAAATCTTTCAAAATTAATAAATGTTTATATAAAAAAAAACTTCTTGCTCGGTTCATTGATTTTTTGCGTACGTAGAAGAATAGTTTTAAAACTTTTTCTGTGGAATGGAATGAATTTGAAAAGAAAGACAAAAAAATAATATTCTTATTTTAGAACGGCACTGCATAACGGTCGAATCGTTTTACCGTGTATACTTAGCAAATGAATACTTCCCCTACAGACTAGGGTTTCCGCAGCTATCACTTTCTCAAAAAATAATACTGAAACTGAATACCGAAACAAGGACTTCACACAGTCACAGTAGTTGAAATGCGTGGGTGAATTGACGTCTATTTAATATCATTTCATGGAATGTGTTCACAAATTCATGAGATTTGTATAAAGATGTCTTGAATGATTTCTTCGGATGTACCAAGTTTAACAACTATTTTATCTCGCATTTCTACTGACTTAAAACAGTATTGTCCCTTTTGTATGCGCTATGGCCTCCAAGCAAGGGCTGCAGACGGGTGGGCAGTGGCGGAACATGCAAGAGCTATTCCTCAGACGCATTGGGTGGCAATAGGCGCCCCCGTACGCTCACACTGGGTGGACATATGGAAGAATCTGCCCAAGAATGAGACAAAATGACAGTTCGCTAAACAAGTGAACATCACGTGTAAATCAGAAAAGTATCCTTTCCCCGCAACAGCTGTTCAGCCACGCTTCTTCGTAAAGTGTTTGGTTATGGCTCCCGTGAAGACATCCCTTTGCAGAAGTCTAAGACTTTCGCTGATGTATATGCTCGTACGAGCTAGTCTGAGAAATATTTGAAATTAATGTTTATGTGGGAAAATCTCTCAACACCCTCTCATACTCAGTAAAAGAAAACTGCCACTAATGTAAATACAGCTCCCTACCTTACAGCACAATATCCAGAAACACGTGCACTAGTACGCATCTCACATTCAAGACTCGGTTTTAAAATAAACATAATACTTATAACACAAAAAGTAAATTCAACATAATGTTTATAAAAAAGTATCTTTACAGAAAAGCGCATAGCACTGCCCTTCATAATTTTCATTATTTCTCGTAGCGCACTATATTTTCGTCAGCCGAGGGCATCACAAAAGGAAGCGTCGATGCCATTTACTTGTTAGCGAACTGCAAACGAACGAATAAAGGAAGGAGAGTCTAATGGGCTCAAAGGCACAACGACCATAGAAGCTTCTGTTATGTTGGCAGCACTAGCTGTCAAAACGATTCTTTCTCATAAAAATCGCTCTATAGCAGTTGGCGCTTTCAACTACAAAAAGCCTGCCTTTCGGCCTGCAAGTTTCCACCAAACTTCTAACCGCCATTCAAAAGTTCGCTCAGCCTATCACTCGGTGGTCGGTCTGCCGGTCCGTCTGTCCGTCTGTCCGTCTGTCCGACCGTCCGTCCGACTGTCTGTCCGACTGTACATCCAACCGTCCGTCAGTCCGTCCGTCCGTCCGTCCGTCCGTCCGTCCGTCCGTCCGTCCGTCCGTCCGTCCGTCCGTCCGTCGTCCGTCCGTCCGTCCGTCCGTCGTCCGTCCGTCCGTCCGTCCGTCCGTCCGTGAATCCGTCAGTGCATCTATCCAATCAGCCTCTCAATCCGTCAAGTCCAGTCAGTCCCTCAATCCGTCGGTCCGACCATTCCCACGACCGCCCGACCTGCCCGATACGACCAACAGAACTCGATCGTTACCGTTTGCGAATCCGGCACCTCTCGCTCGCCCGCCCCTGTTCGTCCATTGTTTCTCGTTCGTGTGATATGATGTTCATGCAGACGCGTATGCTGCTGCTACTGAACTTAGGGTGGAAGCCAGTAAATAGCACATGTTTCAACTGGTTTTGTATTACGTACTATACACATGCGAATGTTTCTCGAAGTTTTGGGTAATTCATCAACAATTGAACTTTGCTCACTTCTCCTTGAAGCCGCTCAGTCTACAAATACGTATGTCCAAACAGTTCAAATTGGTATTTTCGCGAACTGCTAGCTGCATGGAAACTGCTCACGCAAAGACTGTATTTGCCACATTGAATTATGAGCACCCTTCTCTTCCTGAAATGCGGAATACCCGAGATACTCAAGAATCTTTCATCGGTGTCTTGTCAAGTTAGGAGGTAGAACTTGATGTTTTAATTTCGTCGAACAACTCAAAAGTTTTTGCAACGTGTACAGAACTTTACGAACGATTATATAAACCTTTTTGGTGGTATCTGAGAAATACTGCTAGTAATTCTCTATCCTATGAAAATATACACTGAAGATTATTTTTCTTTATTTACCTAATTTGGCTTCAGATTTATTCAATGCGTAGAGAGATTTGCTAAAAAATAAAATATGCTATAATATTCTAGGAAAGAAAATCGAAGCTTTTTCAGAAATAACAGCAGTTGCCTACAGAAAAACGAAAACATTTAGATGCCCCGGCTCCTCGAAGTGAATTCACCGAAACGTTTTTCAGTACCAGAGATCATTGGACATGTTTCTCCGTTTACTCACTGCATTAGTAAGAATTATTTCCTTTTCTGGCATAGTCGCATCACAGACAACAATCAATATCTACTATCACAAAACTGCATACTCCCCCCTATTCTGAAGAATGGCCTAAGTTCACGATCCACTTGATTAAACCAATAGATTGTTCTGATATTTTGGAATGAGAAAACACATTACAGAATCGTATAATTTTAATCGTTTTTTGTTAACGGTTTGTGCATTTTAAAACTGTAAGGAAAATATATAAGTTTCAGACGAGTATGTTTTAAAATTACCATTTAAAAATTACTCCATACAATTACAAACGATGACAGAATATTGGAATATTACAATATCTTAATAAGTTACAGTAATTTTCAGTCCTTTTTCTCCTTCATCGTCTTTCCCTCTGTGCCTTTCAGTGTTGGGATAACTATTTGACATATTTCTCTTTATTTTCTGCATTGCGTTTTTTCACTTGCTGTTATTCAATTCCTATGACAGATTTGTTGAATAGTCTTCCCAGGTTCCCCTGTATCTACCAGGAAATATTTTCCTCTTTGGTCTCACCTCACAAATTTTCAGCACCTGTTATTAAATCGAATCATTTCTTATGATTCTTTGAATGGACAAAGATTTGTTCGAAATAACACAAGCGTACTTCTATTCTATTCTTAAATGTCTTGTATTCGATATTTTAAATACAAATTTACATATGAGAGTACCAAATTAATTTTTCGATTTTACAATAGCAACCATGATCTGATGCTGCTGCTCCTGAATTAAGTAATGAAATTAAGTAATGAAATTTAGTAATCACTTGTTTTTAAGTAGACCCCATCAGCTGTCCAACTGTGTATCAATGTCAGATCGTAGTTCAAGACGGCAAAAGATACTGCTGTATCAGAAGGATCACAGGATAATTTTAATTATGCATCATTAACATATTAATTCATTGTACAAGTTCTATTAAGCTTTGGTAAGTCAGATGTATAAATATTAAAGAATGTTAATTCAATAATATAGCCCCGTGCAACACCTAATGAAGTTTTCTGGGGAGTCGATCATCAGCTTAAATCATTAGTAGCATAGTAAACTATTTGACAACAACGATTACACGAAAATTATAACAAAGCATAACGCCGCGACCGAGAATGATGTGACAAGTACCTTAAGTACTAAACTACAGCGCCTCTGACCGGGAGGTCCTGGGTTCGAGTCCTGACGGCGGCGGGATTTTCGACACTAGCTTTTCAGCTAGGTCGAATTCAGTCGCTGTCTGGAGGAGAATTCTAGCGGCCGGCTGCTCTGATCGTTAGTTTTCCGTGGTTTCCCCGAACAACACCAGGTGAATGCCGGAGCTGTACCCTACCAAACGGGCCACGAACCGCGCGCCATCTGTCCTTCCTCTTCTCTGTCCGATCCTCTCCCCTTATACACACACTTACACTAACATGCACTACACTACCATGTATTCCGGAAGACCGGTCGGGAACTTAGAGCTTGTCCCGACTGGGGCGGTGCCCCGCTGGTGGGAGAGTCCTGGTTAGGGGGAAACCCCACTAGCCGACGGTAGGTCGGCGCCGGATCTCGCCATCCAGTGAGGGAAGATCGCCACCATCTCCGGAGAAAAATCATGCATTACACGAACGGGACTAATGTCCAAAGCATTTGACGCGCCCGGAAACACGAAAGAACCAAACCAAACCAAACTTAAGTACTAAAAAGTACATTATTAAAGAAAATTTAATATAGCGTATTATAAGATTTATAACAGCCCGTGGGACTGCGATTGTAAGATTGCCTTTGTCATAATTTGACATTACAATATCGTTCACCAATGTTGATGCTGAGAAGGCACTATGTTCGGAACTATATCCAGATTACATAGGAAGAATAGCTCTAATTCACTTAAAATTATCAACAGATTGGCTATTACATACCTCATCCAAAAGTCAATAACATTTTGCAATAACTTTCTGATTGATAAATTAAAAGTGTTGTATTAGTGAACTGTGGTTAAAGTGATATCTTAGACCTTTTCCATTCTTAAAATATTAATATTTGGAATATTAATAGTACCTTATTGCTATTACTTCATATTGTCATCCCCTTCGATTTCCATCATCAAAATTATTACACCAATTTATGAAATTAAAGTATGAAAAATAACAGTAAGTAATAATCTCTATCTATAAATAAAAGGGAATATGCGAATGATTGTCGGTCATAGACAAAACGTTTCGACTGATTTCACTGAAAGTTTCACCCTGTGTTCTTATTAGCATCGAGAGTGTTTCAAGAGTGGTTTTAATTAAATTGAATATGTGGGGACGTTTTTGATGACCTATGCATTTATGATTATTTGCGCCCCTGAAAAACCCTAGGCAACTCGCCGAACCGTCAAGTATTTGGCGCGTCTGTAGCAAGGTAATCTGCTCCTACGATTGTGAAATATCGGTCAGAATTATTATTTAACCGTTACCTCGGATAAGTAAATCAAATTTCTTCGACATATTGTCATAGCGAACACATCTCTGAAATTGAGGGAGAACGTTTTAACAATAGGATACTTGACAAACATGTGCAAAACCGGAATGTAGAACAAACTTATATTCGCGAGAAAATCTTTCATCTATTCGAATTTTCGCAGAGACTGGCGTAAAACGTAATTAACAATCACGTGAATAGTTGCGTGTGAAGTGGAATTCAATGCAATAGTTAAGCATTGCCGGTTCCACTACTGTATTATAATAGAGGATTCTGAAATTCAAGAAAACGTGCGCAGATGGTTTTCTCCCCCATACGTCACATACAGTTTTTGACTGTTTTTGACTAAATAAATAAACATGACTTTTCGAAATATAAATATTTTTGAACATTAAGAAATTTGTCTTAAAAAAGATAAATATATTTTTTTTCAATTTTCTTCGCGCATTATTAGGTGAAAGACACTGACATGTTTCAATATTCGGTATACACAAGCCCATTACTTCCAAAGAGAGTTTTAGGTAGAAAGCTGAAAGGCAGACAATCGTAAATTTTCACGGCCGCGAAGCTCCAAAATCCCTTCCTCCACCAGTGTCCGTACCTCCCGCCAACCTGACGTAGCGGATCATAGCAAATGAGAATTCAATCTCCTCCTTTCCACCGCTACTTTTTGTATCTAAGTCGCGTCAGACTCACGAAATATGTTGGTACATTTCGACACGAAAAGGAGAGGCTGGAGGAAAATCCAAATTTGTGGTCCTGTTCTGCCGGACGGCGTCGCAACACTGTAGGAACACGACGTGTCTTGCCTTCACCGCTACTTGTAGCCATCTGTCCTCCGCCTGCGGTCTCCACCACCGCCCCCATTTCGCCTTGTCTCCACCCACCGTCGCCCGTTTCGTTCTTCCTGCCCTGTTGTGTAGATGTCCTTACCCCGTTGACAACGCACTAGAAACATCTTTTCCCCACCCATCCGCAACCTCTGCACCTATGTCATCTGTCGAACAGCCACACCCCTTTTCTCCTCATTTTCACCCTCCGTTGGTCGTAGCAGTTCTCGCTGGCCCGCCGCTAGCTTTCTCAGCCACCGTCGCCACCGCCCCCCCCCACCCACGCCTGACAATGCGCCGGCGGGCCATTCATCAGAGAAGCACCCGGCACTCCCCGCCCCCGCCCCCGCCACCCCCCGTTGATTCATGGCGCGCGTGTCCGTCTGGAGGCCGCGTCGTATCGTCGCAACCGCCGCCGCCGTCGCCGCCGCGGGGCCCTTTCAGGCCCAGAGTCATATTTTCACGGCTTTCCGCTTGTCGCGCGGGCGTCGGCCGCGCCGTGTCCTGCCGCCGCCTGCTCCTCCGCCCCTAAGCCCCGAGACACTCCGCGCGCCGCCGGGACAGCGCGTTGCGGCTTTGGGGGCGGGGCAGACAGGAGGCGTGGGCGCCGCACGCTGCTACGGGGAAGACCCACGCGAAAGACCCGAGGGTAGCGAAAAAAGAGGAAATTTTTATTCCATATAAATATTTTTCTCACGGTACATTAAAACAGCGCAGTCAAAAAACGAATTATTAAACGATGTATTGTATTTTGTAGAGTAGAAACAGGCGCAAGTAAAGAATATGGAGCCAAAAAGAAGAAAATGAAAATAAGCTTTATATCTAATTTATTGTTTAAAATCGCGTGGAAGAATCACTTTGGCCATAACCTATTAAACCTACATATTTTCGATTAGCTACAAATGAGTAATGAATAAATATAAAAAGGAAATAGATCGGCGCGTGCCGAGGGGTGGGCCAGTGAGAGGGAGCGGGCGGCGCACGTTGCTGCGGGGACGACCCAAGGTCAAAACCCGAGGGTAGCGAAAAAATGTATATTTTTATGCCATGTAAATAATATTCTCACGGTACATTAAAACAGCACAGTAAAAAAACTATAAAAAGATTATTGAATTTGTAGAATAGGACAGGCGCAAGTAAGAATAGGAGCAAAGAAGAAAGGTATATTTTTATTCCATACACATATTATTCTCATTGCACATTAAAAACAGCGCAGTCAAAAAACTAATAAAAAGATTATTGAATTTTGTAGAATAGGTACAGGCGCAAGTCAAGAATACGGAGCAAAGAAGAAGAAGAAAGTGAAAAGAAGTTTTATATTTAATTTATTGTTTAAAATCGCGTGGAAAAATCACTTAGGCCATAACCCATTCAATTAATTGGTAGTGATTCCTTGCGCGTCAAATACAATGGTCACTAGTCCCGTACGTGTAGTCGTGCTTTTGCTCCGAAGGTGGCGGTGGTCTTCCCCCACTGGATAGCAAGATCCGTCTCCGACCCACCGTCGACTAGCGGGGTTTTCCCTAACCAGGTATCTCCCACCAGCGGGACTTCGCCACAGCCGGACCAAGTTGTAAGTTCCTGACCGGTCTCCCGGCATGTGTGGTAGGCTAGTTCATGCTAGTGTGTGTGTGTGTGTAAGGGGGTGAGAGTAGGACAAGGAGGAGAGAGGAAAGATTGTGCACGATCTTTGACCCATTTTGTTAGGGTTCTGCTCCGGCATTCGCCTGGTGTTGATAGGAGAAACCACGGAAAACTACCGATCAGAGCAGCCGGCCGCAATAATTCTCCTCCAGACAGCGACGAAATTCGACCTAGCTTAAAAGCTAGTGTTGAAAATCCTTCCGCCGTGGGGTGTGGGAACCTAGGACCTCCCGGTCAGAGGCGCTGCAATAACATCACTTGATGCACTGACCTACCGCTGCCGGTTCATCTATCTCAGCCTGCTCGAACTGATTAGAAGCGTAAATGGAGGAAGACGAGAGGGTCCTCTTGGCAGGTCAAATTAAGAGCGAGTGACGCGCACAGCGTTTCCTGGCGGTTGCGCCACGCCCACTCCACCCCTTGGACCCAGTCTCACCCCCGCACGGCGCAACACGGGGCTGGGAACCAGGCGAACCGCATTTGAGTGGCCCTTAAATTAACGGCTTCATGATGCACTAAAGCACGGCCGGCGAAAGCTTTGGAACCGGCAGAAGGGCGCTTAATGAAGGGCGCAGGGCGGGCGTGACGCTGCCTCATGAATGTCAAATGTATTCTGATTCTAGGTTGGTAGCCCTGCCCCGCACTCGTAGAAGATGCGCTGTAGTTTTTGTCGATTATTTGATCAAAGATTGAGTTAAAAATGAATTCAATGTTCTACATGCCAATTAGACAACTTAAGAAAGATGTTCCTCCTCTAAAGTCAAGTGCTACTCAGTGAACAATTGTAGGGTTTAATAAGCAGTAAAATGCCTACCTGGATGGCCGAGGAAATTAAGAACCTGTGATGTCTCAGGATCACGGTTCAAATTCCGTCTTAGGGACGTTTCTCCCTCTTTCGCCTCTGACTGTGTCTCCTGTCCGTCTCTGTCTCCCTCTCTCCTCTCCAACTCTGTCAGTCGCTCTCTCCTCTCCGTATCTCTCTCTTCTCTCTCTCTCTCTCTCTCTCTTTTCCTTCTCTGCTGATCGCAGTTTCGAAAAGTGTAGAGAATGATTGGCTTCAGCTGAACAGTACCATTAAAGAAATGTTTTATGAGGAACGTCGGTGCTTCATATGTTACCACAAACCTATTTGATTGAATAAAACACTTCTTAACAAATTAGGGGGTTTAATTTCTAAATGAGCAGTATTAAGAAGGTAATGCTGAATAATGTTCTAACAAATCGCGATATTTTGAAAAATATAAAACATTTGTTTCGCTTCTTTAAGGTTCTTGGAAAAAATTTAAAATATTTTTTATTGAGATACTAATGTAAATGTGTAATTCTAAAGTACAATAAGCATAATTAGCAGAAACTAAATAAGCATATAACAAATATTATGCTTCAGCTTCTGAGTCAATGACTTATGTGACCAAATTTGTTAATTTCTCCTTAAATGGGGTTAAGGAATTTTTATTTCAAAAAAAACTTTCTTTCCTTTTTTAAAATTAGTTGTTTCACGGGAGCACAATATGGAAAAGAACAGAATTTTTAGTTCATTTGTAGATAAATTCTGTTAACCGAACATTTGGAAGCAAATTTTTCCACAATGCTCATTTCTATCTGTACATATAATTAACCTTTATTTAAGAGGGATGGAAGGGATAATTCACTTCATTAAACTGAATTAACTTCTCCATGTACGTCACATATCATTGTTAGCAGTTTCCGGTAACTATTTTTCTACTCTTCTAAAGATAAATAAAAATTTAAATCTCTTTTTTTGTTTTATTGAAAACATATTAAAGATGGAACATTAACGGAACAAAACTAAACGCAATTTGTTTTACACCAAATAAAATACCTAAGGTTCATTAACCTCTACAGTGATGCTTATATCATCATCTAAAAACTCCCGTCGTTCTTTCAAAGATTATGAATATGCAACCACTCGGAATGCCTGCTATATGCAACCACTCGGAATGGAACTTGAATGAATGGAATGAATATTTATCAATTTGAAACGTCCAATATTCGTCATTCAACTTCAAAATTCGTAAATATTCTAACAAAAGAACTGGAAAAAACTCCTTATGATTTGAAAAACAATTGGTTTATAATTTTCGCACACTCTGAATATAATTCTTTCACTTTTCGATTTTTGTACTATTTCGGAAACATACACACAAGAAACCAATGCTAGAGAGTTGATCCACAATTTCTTCAAAAAGAAGTCTACTTAATATGACACGTTCTCTCAGTTTCCTTTTCAAGACATGTCTAATTTATGCAAATTGGTAATGAAATGTTAACAAACATATACTTCATAAGGCCGTTAATCGAAATGATCTTCAGCCTGATCGAACTGGCGACAGACTGTATCCGACGGTTTCATATTGTTAGTCGCAGGCGCTGAATGGCCATCCCGAGGCACGGGCCTCTGAATGCCCTGCCCGCCTGCCCGCGCGATGGGACATTCAAAGGCGGAGCGTGGAGCTCCGCACGACAGATTGACCTCGCAAGCGACTGCGCCCGCGGCGACGGCGGCACCGGGTGACAAGGACAGACACTGCCCGCCGACAGATGCGCATGAAGCTTCCCGGAAACCGCAAATGCTGGCGGGCAAAGACAGAGAGAAAGCGATATCGAGGGGACATGTGCGGAAGAGGATGAAGGGGACAACTCGCAGGCGTCAAATAGCAATTTCACACACACACACACACACACACACACAGCCCGCTCTCTGCCTGACGTTGCGGCAAACTTTGCCAGGGCAAACTGTAAGTACAATATATGTGCGTGTGTTTGTCAGGAATTAGGAAGCATCGCCATGGTACCCTGACGTTGAAGTCCTACTGCACAAAGAGGGTTTTCCGACAAGAAGGAAGACCGCAACCAATGACAGGTGAAACGTCTAACCTGATTCTGTTCTTGCCGTATTGACTTATTGTTGGCTTCTAACTGCAATAACCACAAACACTCTACGACAAACAGGATGCATGTCACGTGAGATAAAATAATGAACGAAAATAGTTCCGCGGAAGAAGTAAAAGTGGTGACAAGGCTTTCAACAGCCAAAATAATCACATCAGGCAAAGCCCTTTTTGTCCTCAATTTCGTTTTTGCCTGACCTTTATTACCAACAGTTTTCAAAGAATCTACGAAATGAATTAGTGCCAGAGATTCACTAGAATATCATCTCAATGTCGAATGAACAGATTGTGAATAGTTAAGTTATTTAGTGTCTTCAGCATCTATCAGCCTTGTAATGGCGCTGATATAAAAAGTCGAGATATACAAAAACATATGGTCGAGATAAAACCAGATCATGTTCCTTCGTTCAATTTTTCAGTTACTAAACTTCTGTATTAATGAAACCTTTTAATAGATACAATAACCCTGGTCTAAAGCAGCTTCTTGTTTTTCACACAATTAACATATCATCTCTGTGAGAATTTCTCTTAAAAATCGGATTTAAATTTGATTTAAAACTTTCACATATTTTCTGTTTCTATATGATCTACATGAAGGAAGAATTGTGTGTAATATTTAAAATGTTTGTGGTAACGGTAAGAATGTAATTCTCATGAATTATTTAGATAGCTTAAGAACAATCCAAAATGTGGGTCTTGTGATAAAAGTTTATAATCTTACAAATTAATACAGCAGATTCAATAATAAAGTATATACTGCATTCAAGAAACCAACATTTGAATATAGCAAAATTCTGATGATTTTTATTTGTGCATTATACTTTGGTGCTCAGATCAACCTCTAACCCAACTCAGACGATTTTGTATGACAGATTCAGAACTTGAGGTCTTTTCTGAACATGAGTTTACAATATTACTGGAATATTGCCTTTGTTTTACATGCTTCAATTACGAGATAAGAACTACGATAAATCGAAGTCTCAAACTAAACCCTGAAATCCGTTTACTGTGATAACTGTCGCAGCACCTGGGACAGCTCAACACAACAACACTATTACGACGATTTTAAATCTGAGGTGTTCAGTCATAAATGCATCTCCTGGGGAAAATGAAGGAGATACGATGAGTGGTCAATACTCTACGTGCAAAGTGAACGGAAAGATAGAGGCCGATTAGCGTGCTGAACGCTACGTTGGCCAATCTTCACCTCGCATTCATCCCAGCTGCCCCCACCTTGTTGGTCAAGCCGCCTCCGCTTTCAAACTCTCCCACCTCGTCCCGCCCTCCCCTCCATCCCTCCCCCCTTCCCAATCTCCCCCCCCCTCTCAGCGCCCTCGCCACAGCTCCAGTCAATGCCCTCAACCTCCCCACCTCCTCATCCCTGGTCTCAACCTCGAGTCTAGGCTCTCCGCCTCGTTCTTCCCCGCCCGCCCCAATCACGTCCCTCTCTCTCTCTCTCTCTCTCTCTCTCTCTCTCTCTCTTTCTCTCGACCTCACGCTCTGCCCGCTCTCCGCCTCGCCCTCACTACGTCCTCTCAACGCCCTCGCATACGCTTTCCACTTGCCCCTCAACTTCGCCAATGCCTTTCGTTTGCCGGCTGCTCTAATCGGAAGTTTTCCGTGATTTCTCCGATCTACAACAAGCGCATACCGGAGCAGTACTCTAGCAAACAAGCCACGGACGGCGCGCCTCTTACTTGTCCTATCTCCCCTTACGCACACTTACACTAACATGCACTACTCTACCCTGCCGGGAGACCGGTCGGGTGCCCCGCTGGTGGGAGCGTCCTGGTTAGCGGGAAACCCCTGTAGCGGACGGTAGATCGGCGCCGGATCACGCCATCCAGCGGGGGAAGATAACCATCATCGCCCAATGAAAAAAAGTGCACTCCACTTACGGAACTAACGTCCTCAGTAGTTGACGTGCCCGGAATAACTAACAAGCAAGCAACCAACCTTCTCAGCCTGTTCCTCGTCCTCGCCTTCACCATCGCCCTCACCTCTGCCTCCGCCTTCGCTCTCGCGCTCATCCTTGCTCCCACCCTCGTGCTCACCTCCGCCTGCACGCTCATCCTTGCTGCCGCCCTCGCCCTCGCCCTCGCCCTCGCCCTCGCCTCCGCTTCCGCACTCGCGCGCATCTTTGCTCCCGCTCTCGCCCTCGCCTCCGCCTTCGCGCTTATCTTCGCTGCCGCCCTCGCCCTCGCCTCCTCCACCGCTCTCACGCTCATCCTTGCCCCCGCCCTCGCGCCCACCTCCGCCCAGCCACCCCCACGTCGCCGCCGCCACCGCCCCACCCGGCGCGCGCTCGAGGGCGTCGCTTTGAACCCGGCGCACGCGGGCGCGCGCTCATCAATTAATAACTGCACTTGCAGCACGGTTAAGTAAACAGCCGGTTTACTATGTATGTCCCGTTTACGGGCGCATCAGCTGCGACTACGGGCAATTTAGCACCTCGGCGCGGATGGCGGCATAATTACGCGCGGGCCGCGCGCCGCCGCCCGCCCCGGCCGCCAGGCTGCGCACGCTGCGCCCGCGCGTGCACGCGTGCGAGCGTGCGCGTGCGTGTGTGGGAGTGGAGGGGGAACCGCCGGGCGCAGATGCGCGGACGCCGCCTACCGTCGCGTAAGTGATCGCCGGCTAATTTGAAGGCGCAATCCGTGGGATTAGCCGCGGGGGACCGGAGGCGTTGAGGGACTGATGGAGGGGGGAGGGGGAGGGGAAAGCCAGTGGATGTCGCCGGGGGAGGGGGAAGGGCAGCTACTCGCCTCTCCGGCGGTGGTAGCTGCGCAGCGGCCTCGGCCTCTGCGAGGATTGGCACTGGATTGCGGAGGATCTGATTCTCTCGGTCGACGAATCCGTCCAACTCGATTTGTGCAGTGCTGATTCGAAAGACGATCAATGTTTGTTGGCTAAGAATCGTCGTGAACTACTAATTCTATTGAGTTCTCTAACATTAAAGAACGCTCATTGCAAAGGTCTGATTGAAAATTTTGAAACTGTCTGAATGTCTGGTGTGTGTGTGTTTATATATATATATATATATATATATATATATATATATATATAATATTTTCAGTATCATATATCAAACGGTATATATTGGACAAAATTTACACATGTATTTTCACATGTACGAGTATTCACCACACCTCCATTACAACATTAATATTAATATTTTCATATACACATTTTGTTTTCACTCATTATTAAACATTAATGCAAATTACTCCAGACAATATTTAGACCACAGATACAGAGATGATTTTTCTGATGGGAATTTCTTATTAATTTAATTAAAACGTTATATTTTTTTCTATTTTCAGTAGAAGAAGCAGATAAACATAATTTCCTCCATGATCATCAATGTTTCAGAAAACAACTATGAATATGGCAACATGTATTTCAGTTACTAGAAAAATCTCGGCAGGAATATTTACATATGGGGAAACTTAGTCTAAGTCTTTTTAAATCAATATTTCTTCTTGATTGTCAAAATATGTTTACAAATAAAAGTATCCAAAGTTTTTTATGACAATCATTTATTCAGTAATTTCACAACGTTTCGTAACTCGTTTTGTTACATCTTCAGGTGCTAAACTAATGGGACACAGAAACTGTTATTGTACATATTAATTAGTGTAATTCCTAGAATAGTTCACAAACACTACAATTGTATCAAAAGTATAAGTCTATTGAGTAAAATTATCACAAAGTCAAACGTATCTACTACAAAAGAGATCCTTTTAAACTTATAATATTTATACAAAACAACGAAAGAACAAAACAACAAAACAAGTTTGTTAGTCTAAGTCTTTTATTAATTGAGAGATATTTACGGTTGTCACTAGCTAGTAACCGCTTCATATAAAAAAATGGTTTTCAGAAACAGATGAGATTGCAGATTTGCCTGCGCTCCCTACAAGTATATTTGGTTAACCCTTCACAATGCTTTCATAAATGTAGATAAAAACAAATCACTAACTGCAGTTTTGCTTCGGAAGCCAATACAGACGAAGCTGTCTATTACCCAAATGCAAATACGAATACATATTTTATTTCCATAATTTACTTACTGCTCGTAGATATTTAATCCTATACTATGAGTAAAATTAGAATGTGATTGGCAGTTCGTCGCCCCGTTGTAACAGCAGTGTATTTCCCATGAACAGCGAATCAGATGCTCCAACCCTTGCTCAATGTTGTCGCCTTAAATTATAAAACAGAGTAATCGCATGTTTGAAAGTCGCGGTTAATCAGTTGACCATCGTTACAAGGGTCGAGAACGAGGATAATTGTGATAAAACGTGTTGCATGAGCCAGAATGGTTTTTAAATTATGTTGCTAGTTTGGTTGTTAATGTTATCCTCGTATCGTGTAGTGGTAGCTACATCGCTACCCGAGAGAGCGTGTAGTACCGAAAACGCCACTCTTCACAACCGTCAATCATGTTCGTATTTTATTCAGATCTTAACAGAATTCACAAGAAAAGAAAAGAAAAGAAAACTAGTGCTGCTACACAATGGCACAAACGTTCTCGTATTAGTTTTCTATTCTTCTGTGTTTGGGCTAACTTTTCAAGTTTTGACCCTGTCTCATCCCAAAAGCCAAAAGACATTTTTTTAAATATATTTTTTTAAATTTTTCAGTTCCTTACGTAGAATTGATATATTACTTTAGGAATATTACAAGAAGAGTAAAACCTGATCTTAAATTCACATTTTTATTTAAATATTTTTGGCTATTTGTGACAAAATGTCATTTACGTGATTCTCAAAATGCCCAATTTTGAGTTCATTTTTGCAGGTTTTGCGTTATTTTGAGCTCATTTTCACATTTTTCGAGGAACGGGTCGAGATTAGGTCTAGACAATGTAAATTTTGAGTGAAGTCGGTGACAATGGGGAACCTTGTGGAACTCCAGCGGAGATTCTGTATTTGTTTGAAATGGTTTCGTGTATTTTCATATTTAATGACCTATTTAGCAAGAAACTTTCAATTATATGTTGAAGATACTTGGAAATGCTTAGATGTCGGATTTTGTATTCCAGTCCTGTATTCCAGACACGGTCGAACGTTTTAGCAACATACTTGGAAAAAGCGGCGCCATTGGTAAATCGGGCGCGACCGGATCCCACTGCGAGGGCCGGACGTCCTATGTCATCGCCGGCCATCGAGCCGCCGCCGGGCGCCGATCACCTCTTCTTGCGCCACAAAGCGCTCCGGATGCGCATGCCACGCCCCCTCACCCCCCTCCCCGCACTACCCGCGTTGCACACAGCGCTGGCGCGCGCCCGTCGGCCAAAGACACAGCTAATTACTCGCTTGTCGGACGCAGCTGCTCATGGAAATTTGAAGAAACCCCGCGAGGAGGATCTCTAGAAACTTTCCGTTCCTGAAGCCACACCCCCTGCCCCCCCCCCGTGACGCCCTCGAGCCTTAATAAAGCCGCCTTGCCGTCGCCAGCGAGCGAGCGAGCGGGTGAGTGAGTGAGTGAGCGAGCGAGCGAGCGGGCTCCCCTGTGTTTGCCGGCGACGAGAGGATGCCGATAATCTTTCAAAGCTTCCATGTTAATTACGCCACCAGGCGCCACTCGGAGACTGGCGTCCCGCCGGTGGTGTAGTGGCCCACCGACGGCGACGGTGGTGGCGGTGGTGTAAGTGGAGGTGGTGTTGGCGGCGGTGATGAAGAGGGTGGTGATGGATGTTGTGACAATGGTGTTGGTGGTGGTGGTGGTGGCGGCGATGACGGCCTCTGTTAGTGGTGCTGGCGGCGGTGGAAGGTGGTGTTGGGGCGGGGGGTGGGGGGAAGGGGGGGGGGGGGGACTGTGGTGGTGGTAGTGTGATGCCGGTGGTGGAGGTGGTGGTGGTGGTGATGGTGAAAATGGTGGCGGTGGCAGCGACTGGTGGTGGAGGTGGTGTTGGAGGCACTGGTGGTGATGATGGTGGCGGTGGTGGAGGCTGTTAGTGGCGATGGTTGTGTCGGTGGTGAAGATGATGGCGGTCGCTGTTAATGGAGGAGGTGGTGTTGGCGGCGATGGTGAAGATGGTGGCATAGGTGGTTGGTAGGAGATGAGCTGTGGCGGTGGTGTTGGTGGTGGTAGAGGGAACGGATCTGGGACAGGAGCGAGCGCAAGGGTCAGCGGCGGTGGTGGCATTGAGTTCGCGATCACCTTCGACCGCCTTCACCAACACAATCACCTTTTGCTCCTACCACCTTTTCAACACTACATCTCCTTGACTATGTCAGTGAAACTGAGCAAGCCTTTTCAGAAAAGCTATCAAATAAAAACTGAGAAATAAATGTCTAGCCACACGCAAATTAGACTGAGAACATCAAAACGTTTCAAACACAATTCAAATATTCACAATAACTTGCTCTTATCGAAGTTTCCGTACTGTAAATATATTATTAAATATAAAGTCTATAAAGACAGTGGTTGATTTATACAACAATTAACTCCTATTCTCGAATATCGGCTCATATTCTTTTACTGTATAGATTGGTATTAGCCTCTTCGGAATTAAATTTCATTTTGTAGTTAAGCGACTCTCAGATAATATAAGGTACACATCTCCATTTGTTGCTAGATATTTTATATCAGCCATTAATTCCACATAAATATACTATAAAAGGATATCTTCAATTGGCAGACATTTTTGTTTCTCGTATTTTGAATTTAAATATTATAGACTGCATTGTAAATACTGCTGATTTTAAGCATGTGGAAAAATCTAAACAGTTATAAATGCTGTAAATGTTTGAAAGAAAAGTATAATAGTAAACATGTCTCTATTCTAACTACCAAAGAACTTTTTTTAGTATGTATGATGCTTCTCCATATTTGATTTACACGCATATTTTCCCAGTATGTTGGTTAGCATCCTGTCTTACAAAAATAGAGCTTATTAATTTTGTCCCAGAATGATTGTTACTTACAGAAACACAACTATTTTTGACAAATCAGTACTTTTTATAAAATATATGTCCCTCATAAGTTATTTCCTTTCCTTTCCTGGGGTTAAATATGAAATCGTGTTTCCAAAAAATTTTTGTGGCAATTATTTTAAACAATGTTAACGCAAATTTAGTTAAATATTTTAATAATGAATACATTTAGACAGAAAAATCAAAATACAGTCACTATGTCATTATTTTATATTCTTCTTTTCTTTCTCCTCCTTCTTTTTCTTTTGTTTCATCTATTTTTTATTATAATTTTGAGTGTTTGTAAATTCATAATGCATGGATTTATCAATCTCCATTCATTTGATTTTTTTCAGTCACAACTGGTCGTCATTTACTTCAAACAAAATTGCTGTTACACTTCAATTTTTAGTGACAAGTTTACATTAGTATACCCAGTTCTTTGTCAATGAGAAAAGCTTGTAATACCCAAATTACTCGATAGCCAACGGAAATTGCCGCCGAAGTGTTATTGTTGCTAGAACCACGCCCTTTTTCACATGTTCCTTTTCTCAGCATTGTCAGTAATGGTCTCAACTCACTTCCTCCCCCCTCCCCTCCCCTTCACACCAGAACTCTCCCTCTCCCTCTCTCTCTCTCTCTCTCTCTCTCTCTCTCTCTCTCTCTCTCCCGTTCCGGGGAGACGCGACCGAGTGGCTCTTCATTTCCCCGCCGACACCGCTCCCTGACCCACTAATGCGGCGGGGCGGGGCGGGGCGGGCGGGGCGGGGCGGGGCGGGGCAGGGCGGGGCAGGGCGGGGCGGGGCGCGGCGGGGCGGGGCGCACTGGGGCGGGAAGTAGCCAAGTCAAGGGGAAGGCCTGACAAGGAACCTTCCGAAACTCGTAATAGAGTTGCCTCCCAAACCAAACCCTCTTGATAGAGGACCCGGAGAAGGGCGCAAAAACAAATTTCTATTAACACGAAGCGACGGAGACCGCAGCCGCATCGGTGCTTGGTGGCGAAGGAAGAGAGAGAGGGAGGGAGGTTAGGGAAAGAGAGCAAAGTTGGCAAGAAACAGATGGCGAAGCAAAACCGCTGACACAAAGGAAGCATGGAAAGAAAGAACAAGCCGCTGCACTAAATTCTGCAGCCAAGAATGAGAGGGGAAAAAAACAAGATTATTAGTACGAAAGCTTGCGTTTATTGCAATCGGTCAAAAAAGCAACCAAATATTTAATTAAAGTTATCTTAGAATCAATGAAATCCTCTGTAAAACGTATGAAAATATTTGAATACTATAACCATTGTTTCGTCAATGTGTGGATATAACCAAAATGTTTCCTTTTAGACCATGATAGAGAAGAAGCCTATGCTTGCATCGACTTTTTTTATAAAAGCATATTGGTCTCTTTCAACTCATACTGTGTTGCTATTCACTTAAAATGCATGAGTAATATTTTACATCTGTAGGGATTCAAGCAACGGGCCCGAAACAGAAACAATTACAAATGGTCACGGAAATAATCGTTGACGATTAAAAAGAAATATGTATGAACGCCTGGCACTCAATAAATTTGAAAATGAAATTTTAATATTAACTCCTCTGTCCAATAATATTTAATGAGGTTTTATAAAGAATTCTACGCAAAAGCTTATGACCAGCGATTGGCGTTTTTTAGAGCGCTCTAGAAGAATAGTCATTGAAATTATTCATATCCAGCGCAAAATGTATTGAGAACTGTAAAACATATTATACATATTTACAGCCAATAAAATATGTTAATTGAAACATCTTTATATATTAAAAAATATTGAAATTTAAAATTTCATTTTCTATACTTTCGAATAGATTTTATCTTCAAAGACACCTTATGTATAAAAACATTACCAACATAACAACAATTTCTTCCTGTAAAACCGTGAATGGCTGCTAAGTGCCTGTGGTTAAGACGAGGGCAGAGGCATGCGTGAAGCAAACCGTCGCTGGTTCACACCCAAGTTGACGGGTCATACGCAGCTAAGGTGAAAAGGCGTTGCCACTTCTGAAAAAAGTTTTCATATAAGCAGCAGTTGGCGCTTTGTAGTGCTCTGGTAGTAGAATTTAGCGACATACTCGTAGCAACAACTTGGAGATATACGTTGCAAACAAATGCTATCATATAGCTCAAAAAATGTCCTTGCACACATGTCCGCGAAGACAATGGGCGAGCGCTATGCTCATTATATTAATTTGGGCGTTTGGGCTGCATTAATACTCCAAACTACGAGAGGCTATTTGTATTCCTGTCTTTGTAACTTTATAATTCAAAATATACATAAGTAAAGTATAGTATACATAATAGTAAGGTCTAATATCTTTTAAGATAAAATCCATTCGAAAGTGTAGAAAATGAAATTTTAAATATCAGTATTTTGTATATAAAGGTATTTCAATTAACATATTATTTTGGCTGGTAAATATTTATAATATGTTTTACTGTTCTCAAAACATTTTGCGCTGGACATGATTAATTTCATTGACTTTTCTTACTCATTATATTAGGCTTTTATTATATTTTTAAAAATAACATTTAGTTGTACAGCCATACTATCTGTTTTCTTATTTTTATATTATAACTAATTTAATAACGAAAATGAATTTGCTCTCTTTTGCGATGTTTTCCTTATTTCTAAGATTTTCGCATATTAAAAGTAAATATTAATATTTAGTAGATCTTGTAGCAGCAAAACTGCGGCTGAACAATCTCCACTAAATGATTCTTCAAAAAGTATTACGTCCACCGTTTAATAACAATAAATAAAATACTTTCGCATAACCAGAAATTTTTAAATAATAACCGTAACTGTCCACACGAATACTGGGATAAAATAGTGTAGTATTATGTAGATACAAATTACAATATTACGAATACAAATATAAAAAAACGTTGCTCTTTCACACCGCAAGACGTAAATAGTAAATGTTTAATGGCAACTGACCTGTTCTTTGGAGCCATGCTGTCACATGACGTCAGCTGTATCGTTAACAGTGACGTGCTGTGTGTGAGAATTAAATCGGTTCGCGCAGGCAGAGAGTATGAGGTATAACACAATAAACTATTTGCATTTTTCAGTCAAAAGAAAAACTCTCTTATTGTCATTGTATTTTTTGCCGAGTTCCTGGATATCTAACAAATTCTCTGACACCTCTCACACGGCCAAAAGTGCATAGTTTTCTTTCAATTTTAGCGCGCATTGTAAAATAGTGATAGAGATTCAGAAATATTTTAATGTACTTAAAATAATACAAACAATCTTAATTAGAATAACATAACAATAAGACGCAACATATTTTGTTGCCAAAAGTTATTTTGAACTTAATCACATATGATAAACCGTTAATCAATTGTTAAATAAAAATCTATTTTAATTTTTTTTAATGTTTAGCAACATATACATTACAGATAACAATAGCTTATGTCATGTTAATCTATAAATAATAACCCCTGTAGAAGCAAAAAAAAAACAATTTCGGCGAGGCTATAAATGAACGCCAACATTGAAAGACTGTCCCTCCAGCCCGCGGCGCATATAAAGCGTCCGACGAAGGCGGCGGCCTCGTCTCCGGGGAGGAATATTTTTGAATTCGTCGCCGACAATTTCTTAGCGTGACGGACACTCAGGAAATTGCTTGTCGAGGGCCTTCACAGACGCCAGGCGATATACGCATTCGGTCGCAAGTCCGCTTAAAGACGGCGGCACACAGTGCACTGAATCCAATCGAAAGGGACACGTTAAACAGAAAACAGTCTAAGTATAAATTCTGTTACTTCGCATTGGGTTATTCTGAAGAGATAAAAATGTGAGATAATGCATTCTTTGTGAGATTAATGTATTAATTATCGGTGTTTAAATATCAGAATGGTCTAAAGTAGTAATTTTGAGCTCTTGGAAAATATATAAAATTAACAGTAAAATTAATTTTATTGAAAAACACAAAGAAAGAGATACTTTGGAAAAGAATTTTGTGTATGCAGTACTGCTTTATAATGCAGTATTTTATCCCGAGTAAAAATGGGTATCATTGATTCTTTTTAAAAGCAAGTGTTGTTTGAAAATGAATAGAATATTTTTAAATTTAGAAAATACTAGAAATATTAATTGAGCACTTTACACTATTCATTGATGCAGTGATTAAAGAGTAGAATGGCACACTACAGAAAATTTCAGAACTTGGAAGTTATATAAAATTGATAGTAAAAATGGATATCAATAACAGAAAAACACAACGAAAGAGACACTTTGAAATGGCATATTTTGTATGTCTAGAAATGATTCTTCACCATGAACGTACAAAGAATAATTGTACATAATTTTATTTTGACTGCATGTCATGTCTGAACCTGAAAACCATTAATTCTTTCTTTCTTTCTGTATATCTTTCTTCTTCGTTTCTTTCTTGTTTCTTTCTATGTTTGTTCCTTTGTTTGTTTCTTTTTTTGTTTGTTTCTTTTTTGTTTGTTTGTTTCTTTGTTTGTTTCTTTCTTTTCTTTTCTTTCTTTTCTTTTCGTTCTTTTCTTTTCTTTCTTTTCTTTCTTTTCTTTCTTTTCTTTCTTTTCTTTCTTTTCTTTTTTTCTTTTCTTTCTTTCTTTCTTTTCTCTCCTTTCTTTCGTTTTTATTACAAATTTAGTATTAATTGACTGCTTGAAACGAGACCTTTTCCTTAGGCGCAAAGTGCACTAGCCCATCGCAGAATATTTTCTACTTGTACACTGTAGGTGTGGGTTTGGCCCACCGTGCGGGCGCGATGAGGCGGGCGGGCGAGTGGGCGGCTGTCGTCGCCTTTCAGCGCGGGACAGCGCTGTCGCCGGACGATGAGCACCGCCGGCCGCGGCGAGACGAGACGAGACGAGACGAGGCGGGAGGCGGACGGAAAAGGAGCAGGTTACGATCGATTGTTATCACTAGAGAACGGATTTCCATGTAATTACATGTATTCACAGGAACTAGATACCTGCATTCAATAATATTTTTTAGAGTTTAGAAGACATCCTGAATGGATTGGAACTATTTTTATTTTACATATTTTCGTATAATTACATATTTTTACTTATTTTGGTATAATTAATATTTTTTACATATTTTACCCACTACTACATATTTCGTTATATTTTAATATATTTATATGTCAAAACGGAACATTTCAGATGCGCGTTTGCATTATATGTTACGGAATCATCTTTATTAAAAATCAAATGTAATACTCCTGGGCTAATATTACCACCATATCTGCGCCATAATTGTCACCCCCCCCACATACACACTCACTTACTGCGTACTCGCAGTCAAGAATGAGCGGATTTCTGTGAACAAAAGTAATTTCAACCTCATGTTTGCTCATGTTTCAAACAACACATGCGTTACTCGATCAAAAATTAACAAATAGATTTTTACAGAAAATTGTCTTACGCGTTGTTCGATTCGAGGTGGGAGTAACCCCCTTTCTCGCCGTCTATCACTGGTTACACGTACTATTCATTGGAACACTGGCTTTCCCTAAATATTGTACTATATACTATAAACGTATTTTATATTTCGAATAAAAGTCTTGTGTGTGAAATCCAATGTAGAATCACTTCTGTAGAGGTAGAACCTACTTTCAGAAACTCCAAATCCTTGTTATGAACTGATCGGCAGCGTTTTGTGCTCCGAAAATGCTTGTAGATAACAATTTTAAACACTTTAATTGGTTAATTTTTATTTTACATATTTTCTATTATTTCTTACATGAATTGGAAAAGAATAATCACATATATATTCACACATTTTGCATTTTTTATTACAATAAATTCCGTTCCCTAGTTATCCCACTGGGTAATTTTCTTGTTTAATGGATCGCGACGGTTAGAAAACACTCTTGATAACCTTAAGAATCCTGATTCAAACTCCTGTTTAGAAGGGAAATTTTAAGCAGTCATGTCCTATTCTGAGCGATCCTGAGGTTTACTCAAACTTTTTTCAAATGATTATCAATCAATTTACTGACTTAATAAACAGCCAACTCACTGTTACATATTTATATTAGGTAAACACAGGTGTCTCAGAGCAAATATTACTAATGTATTATTATAGTAACATTTTCTAATATTACTAATAGTACTAACAGACATCTCGAAGGTGATCTACTTTTTGTCAGCAAACATGTAGAAGGAAATTTTATTTAACGAAGTTAAACATGCCATATTTGCCTATAATTGCAATACAACTTCTCAAACACTGATATCATGTAAGCACGTCCCATTCTGACGCAGTCAAAGAGAAATCACGTACATGCTGTGAAATTTGCCTTTACGTATTCAGGGCACAAAGAGACCATCTTCAACTCTTTTACATCCCCTAGAAGTTTATACCATTTATTTTGAGACACATTATTGTCTGTACGATCTTGCCACGCTATTTCCTTACCAACTTCGTAACAGTATGATCTATGACCCATTAAAGCCCATGCACGTTTTTCTGAGAACACTTATCTATATGTTTTCTGATTTGAAAACGGGCATGCTTGGGACATAAAATTCGATTTCCGAGACCAGTGGCCACCTTCTATTACATACGTTCTCAATCCCCTTCCTTCAAGGCTTTCATCCGAAATCTTGATCATAACTTTCAACAGGTGAGTCACGAGCGTAATATACTCGGCGCCTACTCCCTTTCTTTCAGAGTCTTTCCTCGCCATATATTTTAAATTATAATATTTGAAACATTCAGAAAATTGTTATTTTCGTCACTGTTTTACTACTGGGGAATCTATCTGTCTGTGCTACAATTGTTTGAAATATTTTAAAATATTTTTCAATAAGTTTTTATTAAACAGATGATAGAAAGAAGGAAAATCAATGCATGGCAAACAAACATATATCTGTGATTGAGACAAAACATACAATGAGGTAAGAAAATATGAATCGATGAAGTGATAAATAGTGGACAAAACAATAGCTCGTTACATTCTTAACAAAGAATGATTTCGAAGAATTAATTCATAAAAAAACTCTTTGCTCCTCTTTTATAATTTCAAACATCGTAAAATGGTTTCAATTTTAGGAAAAGAAAACCAAAATTAGTGGAAAATTGGAAACTAAGGAAAAATAATATGTATGCGGAAAACAAATATCGATACAATGATTTGAAACAAGGGCATTTAAAAACAGTAAATAATCTTACGCACATATGTACTAAGAGAAACAAACAAATGCACTGATTAAATTATTTTTAATAATAAAATTTCGTTCTAACTCTCTATAAATAATTCAATCATTGTACTCACAATATAGAAGTACATACTTCGTTCGTGATGCATAGTGAAACTCACCTGAAACATAAAAAAATAATGTTAATAAAATTTCTTACATGCTAAATATTTAATATTGTTAAACATATTTATTATCAAATTTTAAAAAAATATTACACTTATAGGTAAAAAAGAAACCCTATTTATGGACCCTATAAAACCATTCAAAAATCATACTTTAATATTAGCGTCCTATTTTAACTACTCATATCTTATTTGGTGTTAGGGAACTCTCAACCATTTTATATGGGGGTAGCCTTCATCACTTATGACATTTATTATTTGCTGTATAATGAAGAAAATAAGCATCAATCATAATATCAATGCATTTGAATATAGATTTCTCATTCGAAAATAGATTCTCGATAACCACTATAAGAGTAAAAAATATATTCGCTTTGCAAAAATAAGGAGAGAGAAAATGTTATCTCTCAACTCCACGCTAAAAAATAATACCAAATGACTCACGTGGAATCAATTTTTGTTGTTCTAAAAAAATGTTCAAATATTTAACGAGGAAAAAATAATGTCGGAAGAGATTTGGCGCATGTATTCAGCAAACGCATGATGCAATTTTATTACAAATTACCTGATATGCCACAGCAAAAGCAATGAGCGAAAGGCATGTTTATGATATGTTGGTTACAATAAATATTATATTATGCCGTATGGAAAATTATGGGTCCAAATTAAAATAATTTATTGTGGAAGAGTTAATAAAGTTCGTTCTCAGATCACTATGCACGAAAACGTTGATGTCAAAAACGACATAACCTGTATGTAACCAATAGTTAATTATTATAGCTTTAAAATCTACGAAAGTTTTAATCATGAAATTGTGACCTGGAAGACACTTCAAATCACCTCTTACTAAATTTTAATACGTAATATATCCATTGACATTTAACAGATATAGACAAAGACCAGAACCAGTGTTATGGTTGCCTGTTAATTATTTTAAGTAAAAAAAAAAGTTAAAACTACGTATGACGTGCTATGGGGAAAAGTGAGATGCCTGAAATACGGCACTACCTAGAAACATGATCATGGAAATTCTACGAGACCTTCGGATTCATTCGAAAAAAAAAAAAAAAAAATCTCTACAAGCCTTTTCAACACAAAGATCTACCAGTTAATTATTATAGCATTAAAATATATATACGAAAATTTTAATCATGAAATTATGCCCTGAAAGACCATTCAAATCACCACTTATTACATTTTACCCCGAAAAATATCCATTGGCTTGTAATAGATATAGGCAAAGATCAAAACGAGATCTCTGATAGCCTGAGATACGGCACTACCTAGAAACATGATCATGGAAATTCTACGAGACCATCGCACTCATTC
Source organism: Teleogryllus oceanicus (assembly GCA_964035755.1). Taxonomy (NCBI): domain Eukaryota; kingdom Metazoa; phylum Arthropoda; class Insecta; order Orthoptera; family Gryllidae; genus Teleogryllus; species Teleogryllus oceanicus. The sequence continues at coordinate 1,203,018 of CAXIVR010000012.1, forward strand.
GGAAAAAACTCCTCTCTGCAATCCTTTTCAACACCGAGAGCTATCACGAGAGGGCATCGTCCACTGCCATCGCGGCACGCGCCACTGACACAGCGCTGGGCGGGGCGTGGCGGAGCGGCCGGCGGCGGGGCGGGGCGCGGGCTGCCGACTCTCGGTCAACCGACGGGGCGAGCGTGAAATTTAACGCCGCGGAACGCCACCATTCTTTTTTTTTTTTTTTTGGCCTGTTTCGTTTGGAGTCGCGCTCTTTTTTGACGCCCGCCGGCTCTCTCGCCGCGTCGCGTCGCGCCGCCCGCCGACCGCGCTCGAACCCGCAAATTTGAATAGCGCGTGGCGTGTGGCGTCATGTCCGCCCCCGCATGGTGGCGGCGGTGGCGACGGGGGCGGGGGCGGGGCGGAGAGAGCGGCATGCTGGGAGTGGAGGCGGTGGGCCGGACGGCCGCGCGCCCGCGCGCTGTTCACAAAACAGCGCTCTGTTCTAGTTATAGTCTTCCCCCGCCGCCCCGCGCCTGTCGGGGGCTGCATCATTTATGTAATGTCTCGTATTACTGGTGTTAAAACGGGCGCCGGCGCGCGCTTTTCCACCATCAGAGTGCGCTGTAGCTGTTGTTTTCGACCCCTCGCCCCGACCGCGGGGCGGGTGGATGGGTGGGCGGGGCTTTCGCCCGCGGGGCGCAGCCCGGCTGCAGCGAGGGCGGGGAAGGGGGCGGCGGCCGCTACACGCCCTCTCGCCCGCGGGCGAATCACGTGTTTGCTAATTCTATAACCAGACGCCTAATTAGAGGTCAATCCATAATTGATGTTTTTGTGCCCGTCCGCTTCCGATCGTGGTGCGGCGCTATCGAGCCTCCCCCTTACCCCTGCTGTCGCCGGTTGGCTCGTCGGGGCCTCTACACGGCCTGCGAGCCGGCACCGGAGCCGCCGCTGGCTGCTTGTTTCCAGTCCTGCGACCGATCGCAAAGTGTTGCACCGCCCCTTTTTATTTTGCAACCCCTCCCCCTGCTTCACTTTCACTCTCGCGATCGCCCTTCACTCGTAGCTTCAATCAGTGGCGCACTACACGTGTGTCAACCCTTTGTGGCAACTGAGGTTGGGAATGAGTTACGAGGCAACCTGTGGCTCAACCGAACTTTCTCTTCGCTGACCTGGATTCGAATCCCCGCAAAGTCATGCGGAATTTGTAAAATTGTTAATGTCAGTTCATAACGGGTGTTCTCACAATTCTTCCACTTTCCATGTCAGTTCCCCAATACTGCAAATATGATTCAACATATCATAATACAGTTACTCATGAATTTTAAATCATTGCGTAGTCAAGAACGAAGTACTATGTCTAACTAATTGGAGCTACTCGCTATTTAACAGCGCAATACTCTTTAAATTAGTATTTCAATAAACATTTAGGACTAAAAAAATGTGAAAATTAAGGTTTGACGTTATTTCCTTCCATTTTCGGATATTAATCTCAAAAATATTTTTCTTTCACTTCCCCATCTTAGTCATTGTACTCTAATTATTTTTCATACGATCCTTTACTAAAAAGAACTATATTCTTCAAAAGGGAATACTCCTTTTTCAGGGAATGAGAATCTTGCGAAAGTTAGCAAGCTAGCCTGTAGACTCTGCAATGTTCGGTTTGGTTTGTTTTTTCCGTGTTTCCGGGCGCGTCAACTGCTTTGGTCATTAGTTAGAGTAGTGCATGTCTCTTCTCGGGAGATGGCGGTGATTTTCCCGCGCTGGATGGCGAGATCCGGCGCCGACGTACCGTCGGCTAGAGGGGTTTCCCCGTAACCAGGACTCTCCCACCAGCGGGGCACCGCCCCAGCCGGGACAAGCTCTAAGCTTCCGACCGATCTCCTGGAATATGTGATAGTATGGTGCATGTTAGTGTAAGTGTGTGTGTGTAAGGGGAGAGGATAGGACAAGGATCAGGAAGGACAGATCGCGCGCAGTCCGTGGCCCGTTTCGTATGGTACTGCTCCGGCATTCGCCTGGTGTTGATCGGAGAAACCCCGGAAAACTACCTATCAGAGCAGCCGGCCGCTAGAATTCTCCTCCAGACAGCGACTGAATTCGACCTAGCTGAAAAGCTAGTGTCGCAAATCCTGCCGCCGTCAGGACTCGAACCTAGGACCGTAATGTTCGAAAACTGCCATCATCTCTCTCACTCACTCTCTCTCTCTCTCTCTCTCTCTCTCTCTCCCTCTCTTTTTTCTTGTACTCTTCAATTCAACTGTGGAAAGATAGTGCTGCATGCATCGTGCAAATACGACCTTCGTATTAAGATTTGTATTCAGACTAATGTCGGGGAAGATATTAGAATACTCCGAATGAGAGCTAACTGGGTTATCCACTTAGAGGATTTCCAATACGGTTCAATGGAAAACACATAGATATTTATGGTCATGGAAAATCGACATTTATGGTAGTGTGCTGAGTAAATAATTTTTAACTACTCTTTCATGAGAGCTTTTACGGACACACATAGGAACGGGTGTCTATTACTGTATCGAGGCGCGGTCGTAACTAGTAATATTCGCTTTATTTATGAATACGCACGAGTGAATAATTAGAAAACCATTACATTAATTTTATTCTCTATTTGATACATAGTAAATGGAGAACGTACACTTCTGGTCAAAAACCCATGAAAATTTTTCTCTCAAATAACATTTCGCTTCGTGACTACACTCTGTGTGACAAAAAGAAACGTATGCATAACCATGGGAGAGTCTTTTTTAAAGTTTTTTTTTCAGCGCGTTATTCAGAAATTGCCAGAATAAAATTCGTAGACGCTGTCAAAAAATTTTACTGCTCGCGTAAAGAGGTATCATAAAAAGTTTCTGGCAGGGCAGTCCGCCAAGTGGTAAATGAAGAAACGCAACGCAGAAGACGGCTTGAGCTAGTGCATCGAAGACAAGTCGGGAAAGAAAACGTAGGCAACAATATAGAGAGGACAACCTGGTGTGTAGAGAAGAGAATTTTTGAGAGCTGAATAGAAACTAAAATGAAAATTAAAATGGAAAGAGAAATGAAAATAAATAATTAAAAAAATATCTAAAATGAGAAAAAAATGTGGGTATGAGGGTTTTAAAAAAAAATTTGTGCATGTATATTTTTAAACAAATATTTAAAAGGTAAAAATGAGATTCATTGAATACAATGACTCATTCGTAAAAACAAAATAGGGAACTCGAGACATAAAACATATAGCTGGAGAAAACTGAACATTTGATAATTATGAATAATGAAATAACTCATTTATTCGTTTCTAGGTAACTCCACGCACGATGTGCTGAACAAGCGCAGTGACGTAATTCGGGGAGATGAACAACAGGAAAAGCCTAACAACTCGTGATAAAGCTCTGAATGGTTCAGAGGAGAAGCACGAGTAAGGAATTAATGGAATACAAATGGAAGAACAGCGGGAAGCGCAAGAAGTAACACCACTTGGCAACAAATTAAAACTGTCACACAAAAAAGAAACGAAGAATAAGATGTAATGTACCCATATGTATATATTTGGAATTTTCGTGCTGGATTATTCCGCTTTTTATCAGCTAGCAGTGTCCCAGGCGTGGTACCTGTATGAATTTGATTGATTGATTGATAAGTATTCCGGACGCGTCAACTACTGAGGTCATTAGTCCCGTAAATGCAGTGCATGTTTTTCATCGAGAGGTGGCGGTGATCTTCCTTCACTGGATGGCGAGATCCGGTGTCGACCCACCGTCGCCTAGCGGGTTTTTCCCCAACCAAGTATATCCCACCAGCGGGGCACCGCGCCAATCGGGACCAGTTCTAAGCCCCCAACGGTCTCCCGGCACGTGCGGCAGTGTAGTGCATGTTAGTGTAAGTGTGTGTGTAAGGGGTGTGGATAGGACGAGAAGAGTAAGGACAGATCCGTGGCCCATTTGGTAGGGTACTGCTCCGGCATTCGCCTGGTGTTGATCGGAGACATTCTGGAAATCTTCCGATCAAAGCAGCCGGCCGCTAGAATTCTCATCTCGACAGTGACTGAATTCCCAGCTGAAAACACTGTTTGTATTCATTATCTACGCTTGGGAATAAGGGAAACACGTGGAGAACATGGCTAGCTTATTTGGACTACCAGAGCTTCCTTTCATTACAACTATAGAAACTGGGTCGATCTGTATTTGAAAGCTACATTTTTATTTTTACCATCGCCAGGAATCGAAACCGAGACTACCTCCCAGAAAGCTAGGAAAAAACAAAGTTCATCAAAAGGAACTGAAAGAACGCGACACCGAAAAAAAAATTATGAGACAAAATCCCGCGATACGAAAACAAAGCTCGAAAGGGATGAGAGAAAGAAACGATTTGAACCTGATAGAACGGAAATCAATAACAAGAGAGCGAGGCGAAATCACGAACAGAGCAAAAAACGCCGCGTGAGTCGGCCATCATGCAAACGCGGCGCCGGGCGGAGAGCGTCGACACGTGCGGGCGTAAAAACGCGGCCGCCGCCCCCGCCCTGCACGCGTGCCCATTTGACAGGTCCGTCGCCGCCGCGCCGCGCATAATAAAGGAGTCGCCGATAACCGCATTGGCTGGACGTGCCTGGCAGCGCGATGACACCAGGTGACACCCTCATCCACCTTTCTCGCCCGGCCTCGCCCTTCGCCGCTCCGCCCTTGCCCCGCCCCCGCCCGTCCTCAACGCCCGTCCTCATCGCCCGTCCTCATCGCCCGTCCTCATCGCCCGTCCTCATCGCCCGTCCTCCTCGCCTGTCCTCCTCGCCCGTCCTCGTCGCCCGTCCTCGTCGCCCGTCCTCGTCGCCCGTCCTCGTCGCCCGTCCTCGTCGCCCGTCCTCGCCGCCCGTCCTCGTCGCCCGTCCTCTCCCGTCCTCCTCCCGTCCTCCTCGCCCGTCCTCCTCCTCCGTCCTCCTCCCCGTCCTCCTCGCCCGTCCTCTCCCGTCCTCCTCCCCGTCCTCCTCCCCCCGCCCTCGCCCGCCAGCCCTCGCCCACCCTCCTCGAACGCCCTCTCTCGCACCCGCTCCTCTCCACTCAATGAAAGAATCACAGTGAGCTGCCAGCGCCCGTTTGATTTCATCGAGCGCTAAACATTTTATTTCCGCGACTACTGGACTAACGCAAGTGCTCGCTTGCGCTGAAGCACAGAGCACCGCAACCTTAGATTGCTGTAAGGGCAACGATGTATTGTAAAGGGCGTTTGCGTGGTGTTCCTGATTTCTGCATGCGATGCAAATGGCACACACGGTTTCGAACGACCTAATGCGGTTAATATATTGAATCACACAATTAACTCATGTAAAGCGACATACTATTGATGAACGATTGCAACGTATTCACTATTGCAAGTATATGATTAGTTCTACTTAATTTTTTTTGCTGCGAAAGTCCCAAGTCCCGTAATGACATAAAATATTATACTCCAATGTCTCAATGCAAAAGGAAAAAGAACCATAATGACACGATTACTATTTATCAGATCATACAGTATTAACACTAAGCAATATATATATATATATATATATATATATATATATATATATATATATATATATATATATATAACTTGCTTAGAGAGATCATAAGGCATAGAGAGATTCATCTCCAGACTAAGTTTCAGATGTTCTATGCAAGAACGATCGGTTTCTATGAAGGGTAAAGAACTGCATTTTGTTGGTGCAATATATCTAAAACGAGGATGACAATTATCTGATAGAAAATGGCGTATGGATAGTTTAAAAAAATATTTTAAGTTAATACAATGCCACTAAAATGGTTTGTTACATAATTATTTAAGATCAGTATGTGACGTAATCTTATTGTGGGAGTTAGTAGTTGATTCATCAGGTATTTTAATTCTATAATCATATTCAATAATTATTCTGATTCATTATTATAACCATACAATTTATACCTTCCTAAATTGTTTTTTTACTGGAAAATAAAAATTGTAGATTATTGAGAAGAAACATCTTGAAAAAAAGAAAAACTTATTTGATTCCTCTTACTTAGAAGATAATACTCATTTTATTTCTTCACGCAGCATATAGCGAATGGCACTTACGAGCTATGCAATATTTTACACCGATTCTCCATCTCTAACGATATCCTGACATCAATACAAATTAGTACACATTCACAAGAGGATGAAAATCACGACAGCCAACGAAGAATAACCATGGAAATAACGCAAAGTCGTAGTGTATTTTTCGAATAATCTTATTTTTGTGCTGATTGTTATTTTCATTGTTGCAAATTTCTGAAGATTATGAATTATTAAATAATATTCTAAAATATGCGGTCACATGTTATTCCACAGCAATGCTTTTGCAAGCGGTATGGTATATAATGAAAGCAATTTTTACACGCTTTACATTGTTAGATAAAAGTGTGCTTTCGTGTAAGCCATAAGTACCTGAGAATTTTCTTTTTGGCCTTGTAATACAGTCGGTTTTTAAATTAAGGATGCTTAATGTTTGCAGCGTTGCTGAATGCATCAGAGTGACGTTAGTTGCAGGTCACACGAGTAGTGATGTGGTTTAATTACACATAAAAGATATTTCATGAATGTTAAAACCTGAGAACTTTATTACAATAAAAATATTTTTTCTGTTGTCTTATGAGTAGTACTTTTCTTATTATATCAAACTACAAGCATTGTTCAAAATTACAAGATGAATAATATTAATGGTGTGAAAATATAGCAGCCAAGTGTTGAGAAGATAATAACCTCATACATTTTGGAACTGTATTTGTAAAATATATACTAGGCTACAACATGCATGGCGTGGGCGTGGGGGTGGGGTGGGCGTGGTGTGGGTGTGGTTGTGGGCGTGGTTGTGGGCGTGGTTGTGGGCGTGGTTGTGGGCGTGGGTGGGGGGTTGTGGGCGTGTGTGGGCGTGGTTGTGGGCGTGGTTGTGGGCGTGGTTGTGGGCGTGGTTGTGGGCGTGGTTGTGGGCGGGTGTGGGTGTGGTTGTGGGCGTGGTTGTGGGCGTGGTTGTGGGCGTGTTTGTGGGCGTGGTTGTGGGCGTGGTTGTGGGCGTGTTTGTGGGCGTGTTTGTGGGCGTGGTTGTGGGCGTGGTTGTCGGCGTGGTTGTGGGTGTGGTTGTGGGCGTGGTTGTGTGCGTGGGTGTGAGCGTGGTGTGGGCGTGGGTGTGGTCGTTGTTGTGTGCGTGGGTATGTGCGTGGGTGTGTGCGTGAGTGTGTGCGTGGGTGTGAACGTCGGGGTGGATGTGATCGTGTATGAGGGTCGGCATGGGTGTGGTCGGTTGTGGTTGTGGGCGTGGGGGTGGGCGTGGGGGTGGGCGTGGGTGTGCGTGGGGGTGCGTGGGGGTGCGTGGGGGTGGTGGGGGTGTGCGTGGGTGTGCGTGGGGCGTGCGGGGGTGGGCGTGAGGGTGGGTGGTGGGCGTGTGCGGGGTGGGCGTGTGCGGGGTGGGCGTGGGCGAGGTGGGCGTGCGAGCGGGAATTAAGAGCGGAGGCGCTCGCTCGCCCCTGCCGCATTAAAGCGCAGCGCGTGCCCTGCGCCACTGAGCGGAAACACGCAGTGGGCGCAAATGACACTTAAAATGTGCTTACGCGTCGCATATTTTATGTTGTTTCGAAGCAAGAATGTTAAATAATTTTTAAAAAATTACACAGAAAAAGGTTGAAAAAATACGAAACAAAAATGTTATAACTAACATAGGTAGTACAAAATAACATAAACATAATACGTTCCGTCTTAGGTTAACGTCTGATATCTCGTTTAATTGTAATTGTATTCTGAACTTTTTATGAAAGCAGGCACTGCAATATAATTATTTCTAATACATAAACAAAAATTAAAACATATTATTATTATTATTATTAATAATAATTATAAAAAAATAATAATAATAATAAAGTGGTGTCTGTATTAATAAATGTAACACTATTACAATAATACATTTTTATTGACATTTATCTTGAGCAATTGTTATAAAATCTACTTCCTCACGCTTCCGATTATATTGATTCTGTGATATCACTCCTAGTCTTATTCACTGAAACAATATTTCCTGTTCAGAGCAAACAAAACTATAAAATACAGATTTTTCGTTTGATTGTTTTTTTCCCGCCAGAAATCCAGTTTTGTCTTTCACAGCTAAATCATTCCAAGTCTAGCAAATTATCACTGTAATTTCCAGTTACATGTAAACATTTATTATTTTATTGTTACCCCAAATATGTTACAGATTTCGAGCAAAATGCGTTTGCGCGCCTTTTCGCCCATTTCGAACCAAAGTGCAGTGCGCATGCGCACGGCGCAGCTTGCCATTCGCCGGGCCACGCCCCCGCCCGCGCCAACAGCACCTCAAGCTCTGGAATCCACGAATAAATACGGGTATTATTGTTACAAATTGGTTGCATTAGCAGAGCTGTTCAGGCCGGTGCGGTCAGTATGAAAGGTCAGAACACGCTCCAATTACCATGCTAGATGTGCTGACTGATGCCTGCCGTCTCAGCTACCGTTTGTTGTCATCATTTATTTAGTAATTTCGAGTTTAGAAAAAAATTGTGATGGCTTATATTTTCAAAGATTATGAAGAGAAGAATATTGTCTGTTTTGCGATGTTACTGTTTTGTATGATATTTTGATGGATTTTTCCAAAAAATAATTTTCCCCCTCTTTTGAGAAATAAATTTCAAACATATATATTGTAGAAGGTGTCCTACTTTAATATCTGTAAAATTTTTATCTTATACTCGTATAACTACATCAAACAACTCAATATTTGAATGTATTGAGTTGAACTCTCTGTAAGAAGTTTGTAGGTAATCTAATTTCTTAATAGAATCTTAAATAATATATATAAACACTCACATACGTGTGTGTGTATGTGGGTGTAAAAGATTTGACATGGTATTTTTTCGAAAGATGAAACCTTCGGCTGATCGCTGCCACTGTCTGCTGGCTGACTGCTAACCCCTCAGCCAACATATCTCGCTAATTGCTGACATATCACTGGTCGTTAATACCGCAAGATTATTCCACAAATGTTTAGCGTCACTATTCAGTGTGAAAGTTTTAGAACTTGCGTTGAAGCGTGGGCAGCAGTACAAGGTAAACATGGCGATTTTTATAACCGTAACAAGAGAGACAACTACTGTAATTTCAGCACGCGTGTCGAATGCAGGAATGCTGAATGAAATCAGCTGAAATCCATTTGACGGAGAAGGCGAATACTATGCAGTGCCTATCAGATCCGTAGTGACCAGTTCAGCAAAGCTCACTGCGGTAGGCCGCCAACGAATCAGTTTGGCGGTAGGGCGGTGATGGGAAAATGAGAAGATTAATGCCGTGATCGAATGACTGGCTGTGGTGGCATAACAACAGTGAAATAGTTTCCCGGAAAATTAAATTTGCAGTTCAATTTAAAGCACACATGCGGAATTCCGTTTGGCTAGCAAGACGATAGCGGATTCAGGAACAAGAGCCTGCACTCTATATAATATATTAATACAATCGAATAAGGTGACTCGCACAGAATCTCAAGGGAAAGCAACGGCTGGTATTCTCCGACAACTTACCCAGGAATAGTGAACGGCAAATGCGAGGGAATTAAACTGATTTTGTTTGTGGCTTCTCTTTCAATGGAAGAAAATATTCGATGATCATCACCGAAAATTAATACTGTACGAATAAAAGAGCAGCCATTAAACCAAATTACGGAATTCCCAGAATTTTATGTTAAAAACAGAAATATTTGCCTTTGAATATAACAATTCGTGGTATTCAAATTTTAGCCGACGATGAGACTTTAATTGTACGGCGCCTGTTTTGTCATCTTACCCCCAGCCCCTTACAAATTCTACTCCACTGGCAACGAGATCCTTCGAGAGTGTGCACACATGAGCGAGGACGCATAAGCGTGTTAAAGGAGATATCAGGGTAATTCCAGAGAAAAACATTAACCTATTTACAATGTCCGTCGAGAAATTCTCGGTAGTCACAATACATTTAATGGAAATATTAAAGTAGTACACCACAGATCGATGAAAATACGAGTGCACGTAGAGTGAACGATAGAGACCGAAAAATTGAAGTGGATAGATAATACCAATTTATTGTAATTAAAAAAGCAAAATACGTACATATATGTATTACTTTTTTCCAAAATGTGTAAGAAAACGTTCAAAATATATAAAATAAAAATTGTGTGTTTCTGGGAGCGTCAACTGCTAAGATATTTAGTCCCATAAGTGTACTGTGTGTTTCATCGCAGGAGATGGTGGTGATCTTCCCTTGCTGGATGGCGAGATCCGGCGCCGACCTATACGTCGAATTGCGAGGGTTTCCCCAACTAGCTATCTCCCACCAGCGGGGCACCGCTCCAGCCGGGACAAGCTCTAAGCTCCCGACCGGTCTCCCGGAATATGTGCTAGTGTAGTGCATGTTGGTATACGTGTGTGAGTAAGGGGGAGGAGAGGACAAGGAAGTGACAGGATAGATCACGCGCGGTCCGTGACGCGTTCATTAGTACTGGTATTCGCCTCCAATTGATCGGAGAAACAAGGGAAAACCACCAATCAGAGCAGCCGGTTGCTAGTGTTCTCCTCCAGCCAGCGGCTGAACTCGACCTAGCTATATGGCTAGTGTCGAAAATCCTGCCACCATTACGACTCGAAACCTAGCACTTCCCGGTCAGAGGCACTGCACTGACATCAATTGAAGCCCTGAGCGATCTACGCCGGTACCGCTACACACAAGCTAACATCCAAGACAACAATCAATCAAGCTAACATCCATTCCCGAGGCAGCATTTTGTCGCCGCTCGGCCATTAGGACTGTTTTAACGCCCTTGGTGTGTGTAAGGAGGAGAGGTTCACTCTACGTGCACTCGTATTTTCATCGATATGTGGTCTACTACCTTAATATTTCCATTAAATGTTTGTGTTCCATTTAAAAATTATCAAATCCATCGCGAATACACCCTTCCTTCCTTAATTTTATTCAAGCTAGCCTATCACTTGTACGATATTCGGATTGACTCGCGAATTCATTGCGGACAAAACATGGATAGTTGAGAGCAAATCTGATACAGATTGATTGATTGATTTTTTTGTGTTTCCGGGCGCGTCAACTGCTTCGGTCATTAGTCACGTTAGTGTTGTGCATGTTTTTTTACCGGGAGACGGCGGTTATCTTCCCCCACTGGATGGCGAGATCCGGCGCCGACTTACCGTCGGCTAGTGGCGTTTTCCCCTAACCAGGACTCTCCCACCAGCGGGGCACCGCCCCAGCCGGGACAAGCTCAATGCTCCTGACCGGTCTCCCGGAATATGTGACACTGTGGAGCATGGTAGTGTAAGTGTGTGTGTAAGAGGAGAGGATAGAATAAGGAAGAAGAAGGACAGATCGCGCGCGGTACGTGGCCCGTTTGGTAGGGTACTGCTCCGGCATTCGCCTGGTGTTGATCGGAGAAACCACGGAAAGCTACCGATCAGAGCAGCCGATCACTAGAATTCTCCTCCAGACAGCGGCTGAATTCGATCTAGCTGAAAAGCTAGTGTCGAAAATCCTGCCGCCGTCAGGGCTGATACATTTCTAGTGCTTGGCGGAGGGAACGGCGCCAGTGGCGATCGAAAGGCGCCGCTACAAGAGGTGCAGAATGGGGACTGTGGAGCCTGGCGTTTGCCTCGTTTTATGTCGCGCCGCGCCCTGTCATAAAGCGAGCAATTATTCCCCGTCCGAAGAAGTTGATGGCCCAGCCGCGACCCATCGAACATCGAACTCCACTTGCAGTTGTTTACTGCGGAGCCGTGCCAAGCAGACGCACAGTCGACAACTTTCGCGTCGTTCTGGAAAGTTTCAGAAGGTACAATGTGAGACACTTGAATTATATCCTGTGTAGGATCTGGGGAAACAAATCTCTCTCTCTTTAATTATCTATTTTCTAATGAAAATAAATTAACATATGTTTCCATTTTACTTGAATGCATATCAAAACGTAACTGTAATGCTAAAAAATAATTGAGCCAAATGAGTAAAACCATATAACTGGACCAAATACGAAATACTAATTCAGATTTTTTCTTCCAGAATTTTCTATTTAATTCTCGTAATATAAAAATTCGTATTGCTTGATTATGAAACATCTCTGTACAAACATCACATCACGGGAACTGGTATTTAAAACTTTAAGCTTCTAAACTATTACTTTCTAAGAATATGTTTTAATGCTGAGAATTTGCATTTTGCTTATGCAGAGTTTTAACATAAACTCTTGCAGGGGTCGAAGTAGAGTTCTATTTTTACAGCTGACTGTTCTGGAGTATTTGACGTCACAGACATTGCAACGTCGCGGACGACATTTCACAGAAACAAGCGAGGTACTACATTCGGCGAGGTTCTTGCCGGTGTTTGTTTGTGCATACTGAGTTCGCAACTCCTGAGTTCATGAACAGTGTTTCTTCTTACACATAACCTGCTAAAACATTCCACTGAGATGACATGCAGCGAGGCGCAGGCCAGCTTCCCAAACAGGGTTTTGCAGGGTTTTCAATTCCAGCAGATTCGTACGGGATTTTGTGGTGAACAAAGTAGGTTTCTGGCATGCTTTTTTTCCGTTGTATTTCCGATTCTTTTCGTCTCTACCCTGTCATATTCATTGCACACCGTATTGTTGCTACATTCGTACACTTATTTCATCATTCTCATTGCTAAAAAGCAAAATATATAAAAATATGTCACACGTAAATAAGTGCTTAAAGCTTCCTACTTTGAAAACACGTATTTCAAGAGCACTTTTCGTAAAGCAACATATAAACACTAGAAGTCTGTTGGCGATTCTTACAGAGTAATAGTTATTTATTCCCTTTATTCTCATATAAATTAATTTTTGAACTACTTCAAATAGTGTTGCTAAGATAGCACGAACTCGCCCAAATTCTCATGCAACGTTACGTGAGAAGTATTCAAATTTTCGAAAAATTGTATCTGATCTTCTTTGAAAATTTATTATTGAGGAACAGATTCCAATAAGTGAAAACATATCTATTTTTAATATTTTATTTGTAGAAAATTTTGAACTTTTGCATTTTTCTTAGAATTAGGTTTATCTATGAACATGAAACCTACACCATTGCCTTAAACGTCTTTTACACGACACAATAACAATATTAAATTAAAAACGATGGAGTCATTTTTTTTTTAAATTTGGAAAGCGTCCCAGCGGCTTCATGTAATGTACCCCGAAAATTACAATATCGGTTTCAAATTCACGGGGCCGCGGCATCAGCCGAATCAATTGAGGAATATCATTTTTGAAGAAAATCGACTGAATGGTTTACCAGTTGGCACTGTTCAGATAGTCGGACATACGTTTTGCTGTCATTCACTTTTTCGATGCCAAGTACCCACAAAACATGGCTTCTGATTACACCGCGTTTTAGAAGATTTTTGTGTGTAAATTTAGTAACTGGATTTTTCCACTTTTTCGTTACAAGGGCGCTGTAATAAGAGTTTTTCTACCAAAAATTCACCGTTTTTTGGTGCAGCATTACATAACTTTCTCTCTAACTCGTAGCCAGAAAGTAAAAATTATCACAAGTAAAAAGCTTCCTACTTTGAAAAACACATTTTCAAGAAAATGTATCTTAATGCAAAATACAAATACTAGAAGTCCGTTGGTGATTCTTACAGAGTATTCATTTATTCTTATGTAAATTAATCTTTCAGTACTTAAAAAATAATGCTCGCCTCATATTTCAGTTAGTTTACTCAATTTCTTTGGTTATGATTAATCTGTTATTAAATTATGATCGTTTCTCGTATATTAATAATAGTAAAGAAATTTTAAAAAACATCAGTAATCAAAGCGTGTTAGCTTCCATGTAGTGAACTTTTGCACATACTTAAAAGTCGGTCGGTGAATTTTCAAATACTTCGCGCTTTCCCATTGGATGTTTTAAATATTTATGACCCTACGTTTTTAAAGAGACTTACTATTTTTAATAAACAATTACGTACAAAGCTATTTATTTGAAATATATTAGAGCTTAAATAAATATTAATAAACATATGAATAATGAAAACAGCCTGGATAAATCCAATGTATTTCTTGAACTTTTGCAAACTCAATTCAACATAGTTTCAGTTTCAGTTTCAAAATAACTTTTTATAAATAAAATCTCAAACTAAAAATAGAATGTTGTCAAAGATTGTGTTGAGGATCAGGCCATTCATCTTCCTCATTTATTTCGTTTGAGACTATAATTCCCTTTACGATGGTAGTCGGCTTTTCATCTCATTTGATCGCGACCTTTCTAAGCTTTCGGTGGAACATCCGAAAGACAGCTCGTCAAACAATTTCACTTCCCCTGTGCCCATCCCACGCGCTGTGCTGGAATCCGGGGCGGCTGTGCGCGCGGGAGCCGGCACCGACCAACTGATTGAATGATTGAAACAGCGGCGGCGTGAAATCGGGATCAATGGGGGGCACGCACTGCTGTTTACCGCGCTGGCTTATCCATTAGCGAGTCGCGCGCCGCGAAAAGCGAGCGGTGGCGGCAGCGACGGCACGTGGCATTGGAACTCGAGATTGTGTTTATGTGTATGTGTATATGTATGTGAATGTGTATGTGTACGTGTCTTGTATGTGTATGTGTACGTGTCTTGTATGTGAATGTGTACGTGTCTTGTATGTGAATGTGTAGTGTCTTGTATGTGTATGTGTATGTGTACGTGTCTTGTATGTGTATTGACGCGTATGTGATGTGTATTCATTTTGTAAATATGAATGGGTGTATATGCGTATGTGAATGTGTAACTATCAGAATATGAACAAAAGTATGTGTATTGGGCGGGGCACTGCAGATTGTGTTTATGTGTATGCCTATATGTATGTGAAGTGTGAAAGAGGAAAAAAGATGGTAGGAGTAAAAAGCATGGGTGCAGACATGTTCTAAGAGGGTAAAAGCAGCATGTGAGAGCTTGTAGCTAAATAATACCAGTGAATTGGAAGAGATAAGGGTATCAAAAGATGGAGATTCAGTGTTCCAAAAAGCTGTGTCTGTTGTCAGCACGCGAAAATTTACAAATGCATGAAGTGAGTTGCGATGGTTTGATTGGGGGAAAGTTTGCAAAGGGAGGAGATAATATAAAGGAGCAATGTAATAATTCGGACTGAAAATTATACAAACAAGGAAGTTATTTTGGATGAAAGAAACGTAATGATGGATACAAGAAGAGAGCTCGAAGTTACTCTTTCATTGTGGGAGTAAGAAATAGCAAAGTTATACGTGAAGTGGGCGAGAGAATTCGATGGCTCAAGTATTATAAGGAAGAAAGTTCAATATGAATTATTATAGTAGTTAGACAGCAACCTCTAATGTGAGAATGAACTAAAAGAAAAAAATTGTGGCTGGAGTGAGGAAAGGAGAATAACGATATAACAGGTGTTCCGAAAGTTACCAAATAGTGAAGGGCAAGACCTGTCAAGGTCGATAAACAGTATTTACAGGTATGAGTGTGCTATGATCGACATTAGATACAGCAGTTATTTGTTAACATAATGCACAACAAGGGCAATTGTTGAATTATGAAATCATTTTAAATATTCAGAATTTCTCTTTCTATGCTTTGTACAATATTATAGTGAAAAATATGTGTACTGTAGAGTGATGTAGGGAACGGTGTAAGAACGGCATCGCGTTAAAAACATGACGTGTGAAAAAATGCTCCTAGAATAATGCTTTCTTAGAACAAACTCTCGGGCGTCCCTTATATTATTCGTTTGTTTGATGGAAATAAAAACGAATTCAGACGTCAAAAATATAACTCGTTTTGAACATTTGCAATCAAATTAAGGGCGAGCTAAGTCATGTAATCAATCACAACTGCAAAGAAGAGTTCTAAAGAAACGTGACTTTGTGCAACGAGGGGTAGGCAAGTCAGGAAAAAAAATTGAAAGTCGGCGCAAAGTAAGAGAACAAAGTTGCGTGACAAAGCATAAAAGGTTCAGAAGAGATGCAAAAGCACAATCCACGAAATTGAATTAAAGAGAAGGAAAGTGGGTTAAAGTGTTCATACGCAAGTGATGGGATAAAGTAAAGCCAACTGCGTGGGATTAAAGAAATTCAAATTAAAGACGACTGTAAACTTCCTTTCTGCAAGACGGTTTAGATCGAAAGTGAAGAGGGGCTGTAATTAACGGCAGAGGTTGTATTCCAACGTTGACTATGGAGTGTAGTGAGAACCAAGTGTCCAGGAGTTAAAGCATGACAAAAGCGAACAGATTGGCCAGAGAGGATATGTTGGTTGGTTCATTGTTAGTGATTCCGGGCGCGTCAGCTACTGGGGTCATTAGCCTGTACGTGTGGTGCATGTTTTTTCATCGGGAGGTGGCGGTGATCTTCCTCCACTGAAAGGCGAGATCCGTCGCCAAACTACCGTCAACGAGAGCGGTTTCCATAACCAGGTATCTCCCACCAGCGTGGAACCAATTCAGTCGGGAAAAGATCCCGACCGGTCTCCCGGATTGTGTGATACTGTTGTGCATGTTAGTGTAAGAGTGTGTGTAAGGGGAGAGGAGAGGACAAGGAAGAGGAAGGAAAGATCGCGCGCGGAGCATGGCCCGTTTGTTGGGGTACTGCTCCGGCATTCGCCTGGTGTTGATCGGAGAAACCACGGAAAACTACCGATCAGAGCAGCCGGCCTCTAGAATTCTCCTCCAGACAGCGACTGAATTCGACCAAGCTGAAAAGCTAGTTCCGGAAATCCTTCCGCCGTCGGGATAAGGACCTCCCGGTCAGAGGCACTGCAGTGACATCAGCAGATGCACTGAGCCCCTTCCCGGGGGGGGTGGCCTGCGCGCGCAAACACTGGGCGAACGCACAATCAGCGGCATTAGCCGTGCCGCGTTGCGGTGGCGGCGGGTGGCGGGCGCGGGCGCGGGCGCGGGCGGTGGCCGGCAAAGCCCGCAGCATAATGATGCGCCGTTGCACCTGCCCGTCAACCGCCCGCCCACCCGTTGGTTCGTCTACGCCCGTCCGTCCGCCAGCCACCCCGTGGACCGCCCGCCTGCCGGTCAGCCCGCTCGCCCGGTCGGTTATTCGTCCGCCGACCAATCGACCCACCCGTCCGCCCAGTCACCCTCCTCCGTCGACCGCACGCCCACCCTCCGGTCCGACCTCACACCCGGCTGTGCGCCCAACTGCCCGTCTGCCCACACGCGCACACATTAACTCCCAACCCTTCGCCCACTGCTCCTACACCGCCGTGTCTTTCGCACAGTTCGATCGCGCGGGCGCTCACTGCTGCAGCTCGTTTGCTGGGCCCCCTCCAGCCCCGCGCTCCCTTCTGCACCGACGTTGTGAGGGCCGCACGCTCGGGCGAACGGGCTTGTGTTGGGGCGGGCGTGTGTGCGTCGCGTAGGCGCGAGTGTGCGTGCGTAAATGTGTTTCTGTAGTGTCTTTGTGCGCGACGCAATTGGCGTTTAGATTTGATGCAACCGTTTCCTGCAAACAGCGGCTGAGCGGTTTGCATTGATGCGACAATTTGCATTTTC
Source organism: Teleogryllus oceanicus (assembly GCA_964035755.1). Taxonomy (NCBI): domain Eukaryota; kingdom Metazoa; phylum Arthropoda; class Insecta; order Orthoptera; family Gryllidae; genus Teleogryllus; species Teleogryllus oceanicus. The sequence continues at coordinate 1,220,539 of CAXIVR010000012.1, forward strand.
AACACTATTTCGTTTCATCGTCAAAGACTAAATAGCTTACGACATGATTATAAAGTACCTACGCCTGTTAACGTACCGGATGTACTTTATGGTTAATGAGCAATTTGTGTATTTCTCTTGTGTCTATTAATTAGTGGGTATTTAGAGTATACATTTTTAATCGTGGAATTTGTGGATTTTTTGGTTTCTTTATGTGGTTAAACATTGCATTCTCTCTTCACATTTTCAAATTGTGGGTATATGACAGGCCTGGTATCTTGACACGTATTATAAAAAAATCAAAATATTAAAATAAAAAAATATATTTTGCTGATGTCAAGAAAATGTTTAAAAAATTTTAATTAAAATTTACCTCATCATTATATTATACTTTTTTTTAAAAACATTAAACGTTTAAGTGTCACAAACCATATTTCTAGCCTCAAAGTTAATGTGAACATTATCGACAAGTGAACATAAATCCTTGAAACCTGCATATAAAGAAGAAGAAGCAGATACATGCAGAAGAAACCGTCAATACGGCTATACACGTGACAAATGAAGCACGTAACGACGATGAGTAAAGGGCCATCCGTAAATTACGTGAGTTGATTTTGGCGATTTTTCGACCCTACCCCCGACCCCTCTTGCTGTGATGTCGTGAGATTTGGCTCGACCCCCTCTCCCTTTTCTAATCTCACGTGAGATTTTTCAAAATGCGCATTTTAATGTAAATACTTTAATTTGTGATTGATTGCATTTAGATTTATATTAAAATATTTTTTAATACTAGATATGACTAGTATTTAGAAAATAGGTTGACTGAATTAGAACGAATATTACTGAATTTATAAAAACGGTAATTTTTATTTAAATTTCTAATTTTGGTAATTTTTGTTAGATTCTTATTCTCAGAATACTATGATTGTTATTGTAGTATTGACAAAACCGCGATAAAATGTGTGCAAGATTATATATTACATAGATTATATCTTATATTTTAGTATAGAAACGTGTTTTACTTAAATTGTCTTTTTTTCTCGCAATTTCGCACTGTTTTTAGCGAAAAACAATACGTGATATTTTCTGAGAGCCCCTCCCCCCACAGAAGTTTAGATGACATTCGCTTGACCATCTCCCCCCCTAAAGACCTCACGTAATGTATGGACGGCCACTAAGAGAAAGCCATACGAAAGAGACAGTGGCCGTGGGATACACGCGACGAAAACAGCTGACGCACAGAGGAGGCAGAGGGAGGCCGGAGGTGGTAAGCCACGAGCGGGATGCAGCGGATCGAGGGCGTTTGCGGAGACCATGAAATCGCGCTTGAGTGACCGACGGACCCTGGTGGCTGCCCGCTCGCCCGCACCCATCCCCCATCCGCCATTTCCTCCCCTCCCACACCCCATCATGCACACCTGCTGCACACCGATTCCACTTTAACCCCCTGCGTATCCTGATCAACCATCCCCCTCCCCCGCCTCTATTCTCCCGCCCAGCACCTCCTCGTCCTCCACCTGGAGCGGTGGTTCAGTGCCGATAGTGGCAGGAATGTGGACACTAGCTTGTCAGGTAGGTAGCATTGGCTTGTCTGGAGGAGAATTCTAGATACCGGCTGCACTGATCGGTAGTTTTCCGTTGTTTCTCCGATCAACACCAAGTGAATGCCGGAGCAGTAACCTAACAAACGGGCCATGACCACGCGCGATCTTTCCTTTCTCTTCCCCGCCCTATCGTCTTCCCTCACTAACGCACACTTACACTAACATGCACTACTCAAACACATATTCCGGGAGACCGGTCGGGAGCTTAGAGCTTTTCGCGACTGGGGTCGTGCCGACCGTAGGTCGGCTCCAGATCTCGCTATCCAGCGAGGAGAGATCACCGCCACCTCCCGATGAAAAAATGCACTACACTTACGAGACTAAAAACCTCAGTATTTGATGTGCCCGGAATCACTAACAACCAACAAACTCACCAACCAATTGTCCTCGAGTTGCCCCATCACCAACCAGGTTTTTCACTGCCTATAGCCCTGCCCCGCCCCAATCCCGCCCCGCCCCTTCCCCGCCCGCCCCTTCCGCCCTCCCCCCCCGCCCCTCCCCCCGCCCCCCCTCCTCCCCCCCCCCCCCCCCCCCCCCCTTTTCCCTCCCCACCCCTCCCAGCCTTTCCCCGCCTCCGTCTCGCCGGGGTCCTGCTCCAACCCATCTCCACACCCATATCCGCACCCCCTTGTCCCCGTCGTGTGTCCGCCCCGTCCCACTAACGCTTTCTCCCGCGCGTTGACCCAGGGGATTATCTGCGGCTCGGCGCAGCGGCGGCGGTGGGCGCGGGGGCGGGGGCGGGGGGGGGTCGGCGGCGCGTGGCGAGAGGATCGGCAGGGATGAGGTGACAACACAGATGACAGCGCGCGGCCGGCAAAGAGCCCGGCCAGCTGATGCGCTACGCGGGCGGGGGCGGGGGCGGGGGCGGGCGGGGATATGACGCTGCGCGCGCCCCCCGCCGATCTGCGGAACGCTAACTGGGTCGGTGCCGCCGGCCCCCCGGGGGGGGGGCGGGCCCCGTGGGAAATACTAGCGTTGGCCGTGGGCGAACGTCATAGTTGCGTACATCTAACACGAGGCGGAGGGAACACGAAGCCTCGAGATGAAACCTCATCGGCCGTGTTTTATGCTGCGTTGTGTTGCGTGTACTAACGAGATGCGTAACTCTGTCAATGCGAGGGGCTTTGAGACGTTATTTCATCTTGAGGACGCATATTTATGTACGTTTAGTATACATACCCATATCAGTTATGTATTTCTATCGAAATTGAAACTGTTCAAATATTATTTTTTTGAAAATAGAAGATGTATTGATATAAAACATTCCCCTACTAAATAAATGTTTAATAAAATATTCCAGAATTAATTAGATATGTGAACGTTAAAGTAAAGAATTTTACAATCAAATATACAGGTAATACATGCGGTACGTTCAATATCACAAAATCTATGACGAATAAGATATGAGAATATACATTGTGTAATTAATATAATAAATATTATGTATGTACTTAAGAGATACTGTCTCTTAGAGCTTCTCTTATAGTAATTTTGATGGTTTTTTCTGAAATGTCGATCTTGGTGACGTATAGGCTTAAATCGCACGGCCATCGCGTAAGTACGCAGAATCGAATTCTGCGAGTTCCATTTTGAAAGTCATGAACGTTCAGTGGTGGTTAGCTCTCACTTGCAATATTATATCCCAAGCGAACATCCTACTAAAAAAAAATTAAGTGCAGAATACTAACATTTATTATACATGTGAACGTTGATACGAATATAATTGCATTTGTATTTGTCAAACACACTCATTCATCTATCTTCAGTATATATCCCTTGTCATTCATCATTCCCCCATCTTTACAAAAGCCTATCGCCCTAGTGATAATCAGAGCGGATGAAGCAGGAAAGGGGCATAACGCAGTAAGCATCCTCCCTTGCTTACAACCAAATATGTGTAATCCAATCATCTTTAATCCGACAGCACACGCCTCCCTTTATGTAACGTCAGTGCACGCACCTGGTCTCACAGCCCCTTCTGCTTGCATTCCCCTTAATTCAATTTCCCCTTATAATTACAAAAAGGAGTAAACTAAAAAAAAGTGGATATTATTTTCAATAATAAGATATATTTTTAAATAATTAATTACTGTACTTAGTGATTTGTATGGAAATTAACAAAACTGAAAAATGAAATAGGCTGAAATATTATTTTCATTGTATTTGATACATTTTACATATTTTACAACTTTTATTCGTTGCATGATTTACAAAGTGTTGGTGAATGCTTCAAAAAAATAAACTTTTTGCATATTTGGAACTAATCTTTTGTCAAGCGTTAAAGTGCTGAACAAAAACCGCGATAACTGTGATTCTTCGTGATATTTCCAGCGCGCTTTGTACTTAACTATCTTGCAACTGCTAGCGCATGTACTACATCCCTTTCTACATTCAGAGGGGGAATGAGAGCGGAGTCATGGGAAGTTGCCTGTTCTCACAGGAGCGCCTAGCTTGCCAAGCAGGCAAGTAGCTCGTGCGGGCGCATTTTCGCGCGTCTGGTGTACGAGGACGGCGGCGAGGGCGAAGATCAGAACCAGCAAAGGCAAACGGGGGAAAAAGAATATGAAAGAACGGCAAATCGGGAGCAGTGATGAGAGAGCTCGTGGACGAGGCGAGAACAAGTGCAAGGGAAATCGGGTGAAGGGACCATGTGAGAAAGCTCTTGGGAGAGGCGAGAGTGAAGACCAGAACAAGTGGAAGAGCAAATCGGGAGCAGTGTCCATGTGAGAGAGCTTTTGGTCGAGGCGAGGGCGAAGATCAACAAGGCAAGGGAAAGCGGAGAAGTGACCATATGAGAGAGCTCTTGGGAGCGAGAGCAATGACCATATGAGAGATCTGTTGAGCAAGGCGAGGGCGAAGATGAGAACAAGTACAGGAGCAAGGCCAAAGCGAGAGCAGTGACTGTTTGAGCGAGCTCTAGGACGAGGCGAGGGCAACGATGAGAACAAGTGCAATGGCAAATCGGGAGCACCACCTGTGTGAGATCGCTCTTGAGCGAATCGGAGCCCGGCAGAGACCTGTTGCGAGGCTTGGCGGAGCGAGACGAGTCGAGGCGAGGCCAGGCGAGGCCAGGCGAGGCCAGGCGAGGCCAGGCGAGGCGAGCTAGCGTTGGCGGCCGGCACCGCGGGCGGGCCGCCTGCTATCGACACGCGTCCACCGCTAATTGGCCGCGCGGCGGTGGAGCTGCGGGCGGTGGAGGGGCGGCGGCCTAGAGAAGAGAAATGAAACGAAAATAAAACGCGCCCACTCGCCCCTCGCCGATGGAAGGGGCGGGGCTCGCCTCGTGCGGCGGACGGCCAGAATGGACCCGGCCGCTCGATTGGCCTCGTGGAGATGATGAAGCGGCCGGCCAAGGTTGCTGTTTTCTCCGTGGTGTTGGGTGAGTTCTCAAAGACCACGACAGAAGTTCTTAAGAAGACGTTTGTGTTTTTAGTTTTTTAAAGAAACGTTCTCACTCAGCGACTCTGACCGGAAGGTTCTTGGTACGATTCCCGATGGTGGCACGATTTGCGACACTAGCTTTTCAGCTAGGTCGAATTCAGTCGCTGTCTGGAGGAGAATTCTAGCGACCGGCTGCTCTGATCGGGAGTTGGTGGATGCCGGTGCGGTACCCTAACAAACGGGCCACGGATCGCGCACGATTCCTCTTCCTTGTCCTATTCTCACTCCATATCCCCCACACACGCACACATACTAAAATGCACTACACCACCACATAGGCCGGGAAATCGGTCGGGAGCTTAGAGCTTGTCTCGGCTGGGGTGGTGCCTCGCTGGTGGGAGACACCTGGTTGCGGAAACCCCGTTCGTAGACGGTAGGTCGGTGCTGGATCTGGAACACCCACTACACTTACGGGACTAATAACTACATTAGTTGACGCGCCCAGAATTATTAACAATCAATCAAAGAAATATTCTGGCTGCAATTGATCTGCAGCTACACCATTAACTCTGTAGCATCGTAAATCAGCCTGTTCTGAAGTTCGAGTTCTGATCGTGGTGGGTTCTCGACATTAGTTTTATACTGGATTGAATCCAACCACTTCCTGGAAAATCCTAAATAACGACCACGAACTACATCTAATCTTTCCTTTCCCATAATTGTCCTCTCCAACCCCCTACGTCCGCATGCACACATACACACACGCATACACACCTATTCCCGACTGTACGTTGTAATTGGATCTCACTTTCCAACGGGAAAGGAATACTCCTCTCCCGGGATATAGTATTAATTACACTTACGGGGCTAATGAATTAAATAGCCAACACACTGGAATCAATGAAACTCATTTACTCACAGCCTGAGATTGTAGTTTTATGCATGGAGTTCTATGCGAGTAAATTTCTCTAGAACCCAATTAGTAAATTTCTTTACAAGACGTTATGACTCCACGAGTTGGTATTTAGCGTTTTCCCTGAAATGTAATTAAAATAATTTTCAAATAAATTTAGTTTCCAATGTACTTTATTTAAATTAGAAAATCTATTTATGGAAGGATTATGATTAAGAATGGTTTGTTCAAGCAAATAAAAATATACTATTATCCAACTTTTCGTTAGGAAATTATTTGCTTCTGATGAATAAGTAGTTTGTTAATTTGTAAAAATCAGATTGTAACATACAAAAGTAAGAGCATTAACGAAAAAATATAACATTCAAGATTCTTAGTAATTTATTTTACTTCGTAAACGGGATTTCTCAACTCCCTCCAAGTAATGAATATCATATGTTATAGTGAAAAGTGTTGACATCACTACCACTAATTATTTTATTTATTTAGCTAAAACTATGTGTGTATTTTTTGAGTGAGCCACTTCTGAAAGTAATAACTCTTTGTGACTGCAAAAAATAATACGGACTTTCTGAGTTAAAATAATGAATACAATAGGCTATTAAATTATCCGGGGGAAATATTTTTCGTTTCATAAACACGTTTATTTTTCCTTCTGATTGTATTTAAACTCTTCAAGCCCGTTCGGAAATTATATATCGCATGTAAAGAGTAATAATTGAATCCCAAAAATATTTTCAAGAGCGCAGCATTTTAATGAAAATTAGTATCGAAATTTCATTTCAAAACAATAGAATTTTTTTATAATCATTACATTATACGAAGAGTATTTTGTGGTGTGAATTAGTTTAACGTTGTATAATTTCAAATAAAAAATTTAACTTTTAATTAATATTCTTTATCGTTCAATAAATTCTCTTTACAGATGAAAATTACACGTTGTAACAATGACTAAACATTTACAATCATTTTATTTTTTTTTTATTTTGATGTATAATTGAGTGTCACTCATGATTGCCTACTTGTGTTCGTTCACACAAATCCAAATAACTACGAGGGTACAAGGGTACATACTGCTGTTTTTGCAAAATTGAAACAAGTGGCACTCCCTAATTGAAGCGATTGCACGGCAGTCACGCAGAACAACGATTTTCACTGCGATGTATCGAAAAATGCGTAGTTTAGCGAAAGCTTGTTGAATGTACCGTATGAAGCGGATGACATACAGAATAAAAAAAATAAGTGAAGTCAATGAAAGTAAACGAGGAATATAATTAGGAGCAAAATAAGATAGTACTAGCGTTCCCGTGCGAGAAATCTTGCATTATAAACCCCACCCTTATCTTCCCTATTTTTTCATTTCCATATTGAGCCTGTAATATATCTTTTTAAGACCCTCTTCTCCTCCGTCCCTTGTTCCACATATATTACTTGTGATTGATAACAATACTTACTCTATTACCAATAACTATCCTTATTTACCTTTATTAACGAACAGAGAGGTACACCTGTGCAATTTAATCGCCTATAATATCAAGTAATTAGTTTAATTTCACATACAGTTGCAGATTTTGCTGGCTCTGAACAGGTGGGGTAGAATCGAGAAGCGCGAAGCACCAAAAATGTAATAGAATGTTCAAGAAGATGTCGTTCAGTAGATTACTGTGCGGAACGATTCTTTAAAACTTTTTGCCTCAAAGTTTTTAAGGTTTTAACGCTTCGTTTACGGGTTATTTAACTACATAGGTTTTGACAGTGCTGTCGTGTGTTGCGGGTTGCATTTTATATGGATATTTAGCTGCATTTTTTAAACAAATCCTTTATAGTTTTAAAGTCAAAGTGCGATTCGTCATGTCTCCGTGAAATTAGCTTTCTTTAGACACCTCATTTATAGAGACTGGTTGCTTGTGAGAGCCGCAAAAACTACTGAGTTATGTAAAGTACTGAAATAATAAAGGAAATGATTGTGTGAGTGGTGCGCTTACTCATTTCTCGATATCATTTCTACGTTTAGGAGCGAAAGCTTTTTGTTCTTCCACTTCCTGGTCAGGTCAGCGCAGTTTAGGTCTGTTATTGCCTTCCAATTCATGAAGGATTGTGAATTGATTATAAATGGAGAATAATGACGTATGAATGTGTATATCGTGGATGTTGGTGCAGATAGTGTAGACAGATAGAACGAGAAACTAATATCACCACAATCACACGGGGAAAGCACTGTGACATAACCAAGTTAGCAAATTAGAGTGAGGTAAGAAAGTTACGAAAATTAAAGGAACGGAAACTTTTGTGAAATGTAACAATGATCTGTAAAATAAAGGATTTTGATGAAGTGTTTGTGAGTATTTGTTCGATCTGTAAACACACTGCCTTCTGGTCTACGGATATGAGTGATACATGCAGAAGAAAACGACTCATTGTAGAACATACAATTAGAGCATACGAGAGAATATTATCGTACATTGTATTATGATAAGTACTCAAATAAATGTCCTTGTTATATCGATTAACGAGTGATAAATATTTCTGTAGTTCAGGTATGGTTTATACGTATGCTCGAAGCACATGAGAAGTTTGCGATAATATTAAATGTATCTATAATTTTTCTGTAAGAAAATAAAATTAACGTTTTCAAACCTAACTGAATCTTTTATTATTGCAATGATTAAAATATATTTTTCACTTACATTAAGTTTAATTTTCATTCTTCTTAAAATTTAAATATTACCTTAAATTAAATTACATATAACTATCTGAATTACATGGTATTTGCCATAACTAATCGATTATATCAAAACATGAAATGATTACTTTTCGAATTCAATTATTTGACAAATGTAGGTAGGTGTATTCGCGGGAACTTGCGTATAAATAATCACATAGTGACGGCGCATAGTAAGGTAAGATTTGCGCTCAAATAAATCGTTTGCGAAGTGCGCAGGGTTCCGGAATTGCCTTTAAAGCTGTGCGAAACAATGTTTAAATCGCTCAGCTATGAATTATGGGACAGAAATCTGGGGAGCGGATAGGATAGATCGACTAGAAAGTGTCAAAACAGATTATTTCAAATAAATTCTCGAAGTCTCTAAATTCGCAGCAAAAAAAAAAATAATAATAAAAACTACCAAACTCCGTTATGCTCCGGCACTCGGCATGCCTGAGATTTTCTTCGTCACTAAGCTAAAAAAATTGAAACAATTTTTAAAGGATAGATACAACTCTATTCTTGCCTAGACCGGGAATCGAACCCGGAATTATTTGACATATATGATTTTAAATTAGTGCATTAACGTCAAAGCAATTCATGAGTAGTATGTAATAATACGACTAATTTTCTCACGTCTTTCGTGTGACGCAACCGGCTGAAAGGGGGCAGGAGTGGGTGATCGGAGCAGTGCCGGGGCTGGAGCATTCTTGTCGCCGGGTCGTGGGGTGTGGCTGGTAGGGAGCGCCAGGCCGCTTGGGCGTCCGTACGAGCGAACAACGCGCGGCTAATGAGAGAGAGCGGCCGCGCGGGGCGTGGAGGGCCCGGGCGGGCGAAAGTGCGAACGCGCGGCCGATCACGTGCTCAATCGGGCTGCGCAGCAGCCGGGCAGACGAGCGGGCGCGAGGGGTTGGAGGGGCGGGACAGGGCAGGCGAGCGGGGTGGGGTGGGAGCGGGCAGGGCGGGATGACGGGGGGGGGAGCGGGCGAGGGGCGGGCGGGCGGGGGGGGGGGGGGGGGGGGGTGAGGCGGGCGGCGAGTGCAGACGGGTGCGGCGTTGGCACACGGTCGGCTGGCGCGCGGAAGATCGAGCGCGTTGGCGAATCGACGCGCGGAGGTGCGAGGGACGGGTGGTTGGGTGGCATGAACAGACGGAAAGGCTGGAGAGAAACCCAGGATGAATATACGGATGTGGAAAACAGGGTACCAGTTTTGCCAGACGCTCCTGGATCCTGGCATTTTTACCAAGATTTTAAAGAAGATACCATGTTCCAGAGATGAAGACATCCTGGTACGTATAAATTACAGGATTTTAAGTCTAGTAATTGATGACGTACAATTTAATATTAGTTTAATATTTTCTTACTCAATAGTTAGTAATATTACAAATAACTATGATATTGGTGAAATCACTGCCGTAAAAACATTAGGGTGATATAGAACGGTCTTTTTCAGCACATACTATGGTAGAAAATGATTGAACACATTCCATTTATTCCATTAATAAAATAAATCGATATAAAATGAATAGATATCGAGTTCGGTTAAACATACTTCGAAAGCGCGTTAAAAGCCAGGTTTAGAACAAGTTAAGAACAATTTCAGAATTTAAATCAATTGACAACGGTACCACAAATTTTAGTGAAAGTACCATGATTTTTGAAAATAGATACCGGGATATACGTTTAATCATCTGCCAACGCTGAGGTACGTATAAACTAGCAAGTGAATGGCGGGAAAATGGCGTACAAAAAATAACTGAAATAAACGAAGTGGAATATAATCGTGAGAGGAAGTGAGGTACATGGTTTTTAGAACAGAAGTAAATGCGAAAAAACTGGTTCAAGATACATGTGAGTGTTTATGGCTTAAGATAATGTTTATTTATTGGGGTTTAGACCCTCTTCAACATTTTTACTAACATAAATGATATTATAATGACAGATGACGATAAGATGGTAGATAGAATGAGAGGCAAAGAAAACTGAAGAACATTGCGAAAACGTACCGAGAACTCATTTGGTTCAGAGCAAATTATATATGGATTGACGGAGCAAGATACCCTTGATCCAGGAAGACAACGAGGGTCAGGTTGCGAAGAGGGGGAAACAGGGGCACTGGCTCGAGGAAACAAATGACTGTGAATCACAAAGTGATCGTGATTGTGAGTGGGCAACTGGGCAGGAACACAGACGGTAGGTTTTCACGCGAGTCTCAAGGAGGACTCGGTACGGGTAGGGAGTCGGAACGAATTCGGGGTGGGAAAGGGTGGATAGTTCGGATAGGTAAAGTAAGTAGGGCGATTTGAAGGTTAGAATTGGGGGGGATGTCAGGTCCTGTGTTTAGAATGGGTAAGATGGTTAAACTGAGTACGATAGTTAGGATGGATATAAAGTTTCGGATGAATATGGTAGCTATGTTGGGTAGTGTGGTTAGAATGGGCAAGGTGTTTAGGAAGATAAGGGGATAGAATGGGTAGGATGGTTAGGATGGGATGGATGGATAGAACGATTCAGACAGCAAGGGTGATTGGGAAGTGTTTACGATGAGAAAGGTGGTTAGAATGGGTAAGGCGGTTAGGAAGAAAGGGGTTAGAATGGGTAGGATAGTTGGATGGGATGGATGGATAGAAAGGATCAGACAGCAAGGGTGATTAGAATGGGAAGATGTTTACGACGAGAAAGGTGATTATAATGAGTAAGACCGTTAGAAAGAGAAGGGGTTAGAATGGGTAGGATATTAAAAGGTTCAGACAGCAAGAGTGATTAGAATGGGAAGATGTTTAGGATGAGAATGGTGGTTAGAATGGGTAAGGCGGTTAGGATTGGTGGGGAAAGAATGCCGAATACGGAGGGCCCGCTGGGAAAAGGGCGGGCGGGCAACACCGTCAGCATCCGCGGGAGCTGATGGGCGTTCGATACGCGAGCGGTCGCCCGCATACGGACACTGTCTACACATCGATGGCGGCGTGCCCGCTTTCTGCGCCACTGACGGCCACTCGCCGCTGCCCGCGCGATGGCCATCCAATCGTGGCCGCCGTCGCGTTAAAATTGGTTCGCGTGGCTTTTGAAAATGCAAGTGACCTCAGGTGAATTGGCGTTGTATTGGCGTTGTATTCGCGAGTTTGTTCCGAAATGCTGCTACGCGTAAATGTTACATGGAGCGTATGAAATTGACAAAACGTTATCTCACGCGTTTGAGTGGGTATTTCAAATGGTGATTACTCTCATAAGGCCTCTGTAAAGATCAAAGGAAGGGTAAAATACACGTCAGTGGCTTTAATGATAAAACATGTTTTTGAAAACTTGCATCTTATAATTTTTTAACACTATAATTTAAAAGTTATCACGTAGTTTTTTTAATAGCTCTTGAATATTTCCATTAATGCAAAGAAGATGTTTTAAATTAAAAAATACTCTGTAGATGTTCGACATAATATACACACAATTCCATATATAATATGTTTCTCATATTCATTTCAAAATATCACTCTTTGCTTTTACGTCTCTTATGTAGTTATAAAATTACACAGCAGATCCAAGATTTCTCATTTAATGAATGAACAGGACAATGGATGAAGTTGCGAAGAGTTAGAAAGATATTCAAATCTAGAAGAATGTTGCAACACGAAACATGCTAAGAATGAATGGGATGAGGAACAGGGATTCCCTTTGACAACCTTAAGTCAGACTGCTTCTCAGTGGATTGTACGAGTAGTTGCACTAACAAAACCTGTGAGGTTCGATAAAACAGGAATGAGTTTTAAGATGCAGGAGGTGATGTCAAAAAAAGCGAAGAATACTGAAGTAAATGGAAAAGTCGGAGAGAGAAGAATACTGAAGTAAATGGAATAATGGAAGAGATAAGAATATTGAAGTAAATGGAATAATGGGAAAGCGAAGAATATTGAAGTAAATGGAATAATGGGAGAGCGAAGAATATTGAAGTAAATGGAATAATGGGAGAGTGAAGAATATTAAAGTACATAGAATAATGGGAGAACGAAGAATGTTGAAGTAAATGGAGCAACGGAACCAACTAACCGTAGTGGCAAGAACAACGTTAGACAAGAGAGTAACGGCACCGCCAGGGTAGATAGCGAGAACGGGCCTGGCAAGGGCGCGAGCTCGCGTCGACAGCAGCAGCGCCAGTAACGGCGCGGGGGCCACAGGCGGCAGCGATAGTGCGGACGCGGCGGAGCGCCTGTGATTGCATCAATATGGCGGCGCGGCCCCGGGGTAATGAAATGACGGCGGGCGCTGCCCCGTACCGCCCGCGCGCAACTTCATTTGCGGCTGATCACGGCGCCGCCCCCCCCCCCGCCCCCCTCCCCGACACGCACTTCCCCGCCCTCCTCTTCCCGCTCGACTCGCCCGTTCTTCCTTCCGCCATTGATCGCCATTTCTCTCTCTCCCCGAATATTACCAACCCAGATTTTCCCTTCTTACCGCGGCTTGGACTTTGTAAAGTGTCTCGCGTCGGACTCGCGCCGGTTCTTCCTTCCGCCATTGATCGCCATTTCTCTCTCCCCGAATATTACCAACCCAGATTTTCCCTTCTTACCGCGGCTTGGACTTTGTAAAGTGTCTCGCGTCGGACTCGCGCCGATTCTTCCTTCCGCCATTGATCGCCATTTCTCTCTCTCCCCGAATATTACCAACCCAGATTTTCCCTTCTTACCGCGGCTTGGACTTTGTAAAGTGTCTCGCGTCGGACTCGCGCCGGTTCTTCCTTCCGCCATTGATCGCCATTTCTCTCTCTCCCCGAATATTACCAACCCAGATTTTCCCTTCTTACCGCGGCTTGGACTTTGTAAAGTGTCTCGCGTCGGACTCGCGCCGGTTCTTCCTTCCGCCATTGATCGCCATTTCTCTCTCTCCCCGAATATTACCAACCCAGATTTTCCCTTCTTACCGCGGTTTGGACTTTGTAAAGTGTCTCGCGTTGGACTCGCGCCGGTTCTTCCTTCCGCCATTGATCGCCATTTCTCTCTCTCCCCGAATATTACCAACCCAGATTTTCCCTTCTTACCGCGGTTTGGACTTTGTAAAGTGTCTCGCGTCGCATTCGGACTTCCAGTCCGTCTCGATTATCTTCCCGGCTCAAACAGCCGTTTCTTCCAGCCCTACATCTCCTAGAAACGCTCCTCCTCGCACTTATCGTTCCCACCCATCATCATTATCTGTCTCCCTTCTTGTCACCATTCCTGTTCTTCCCTTCTCATCCCGGTTCGGACATCGTGTCTCGCTTCGCACTCGGACCTCCAGCAAATCTCGATTCTCTTCACCGGGAGCGGTAGCTCAGTGCATCAATTGATGTCACTGCAGCGCCTCTGACCGGGAGGTCCTAGGTTACACTCCCCACGGCGGCAGGATTTTCGACACTAGCTTTTCAGCTAGGCCGAATTCAGTCGCTGTCTGGACGAGAATTCTAGCGGCCGGCTGCTCTGATCGGTAGTTTTCCGTCGTTTCTCCGATCAACACCAGGCGAATGCCGGAGCAATACCCTAACAAACGTGCCACGGACCGCGCGCGATCTTTCCTTCCTCTTCCTTTTCCTATCCTTTCCCCTTACACACACACACATACACTAAGATGCACAACACTACCACATATTCCGGGAGATCAGTTGGAGGCTTAGAGCTTGTCCCGGATGGGGCGGTGCCCCGCTGGTGGGAGAGTCCTGGTTAGGGGGAACCCCGCTAGCCGACGGTAGGTCGGCGCCGGATCTCGCCATCCAGCGGGAGATCACCGCCAACTCCCGCGAAAAAAACATGCACTACACTAACGGGACTAGTGACCAAAGCAGTTGACGCGCCCGGAAACACGAAAAAATCAATCAATCAATCAATTACGGATGGCGCAATTAGTCTTCTTTCCCTTTCGCTCGTAAAATAAATGAAGACCAAGGCAAGTAAAGAGCATGCCTAATTAAAATATAACTGAGGAGACTACTGCCATTTATATCGTGTCAAAAATATCGAAACGTAAAGAAAATAAACTTACAGCAATGAAAATGGACTATTGGTGAAGATGTTGTGGATTGACATAGTTGGATAAAGTAAGAAACGAAGAAATAAGAAGAAAAGTGGGTTCCAACTTTATCGATACCATTCAAATTAAATGGCTGAAATAGCGTATTCACTTAAACACAATAGGTGAAGAACGATGGCCTCTAAAGCTCTGAAATTGTAAACCAACGTCACACAGAAGACGAGGAAGACCCTGAAGTGTACGGAAAAAAGAAGGAGTAATGGCGATGGGTACAGAGGATTACTGTGAGAAGACTGCAGGGAGACTTAAATGGAAACTGGAATACGAGAAACACCTAATGGTGTAAAATATTCGCAGAACTAACTACTATATCTGAATTATTATGCAAGGTTGTTGCGTAAGTACTAAACGAAGACGATATTTTATTGAAAGGCTAGTTTTATCGTTTCAACGGAAATGCTATGCAGAAACGATGTTGAAAAATTCGAGTCGCACTTTATGTAATGTAAACATTGTTGGTCGATTCATTCAGTTGTCGTGAAAAATATAAAACGGCCAATAAACACTTCTGAAAGTATAATTTAATAGACCATTTGAAATTCAAACACTTTCTGCTCCCTGCAGTTGAAATCCACTACAGAAGCTTCTGTTCCAAGCAAGATTTCTCGCTATCCGTGCAATAGAATGATCTCGAGAACGCTCTATGAAGACACTAAAATATCACACTTTTTGTAAAACCATATATCAGATACTATATCCGGATTCAAATAGTGTTATGAAAAGTGTTTCTCTTTCACTATCCACAAAAGAGATTAGAATGCTATATAAAAGGTAAGTTGTATTATATTCACATACTTATGTAATACGCAAAGAAGAATATATTCACTGTGAGAATGAGAGTTTTACGTGAATTTTGAAGTACTCAAAGATAATAAAAAATATTACTCTATTTCTTTGTTTCCAGTAAGACAAATACTTATGAGTTATGATAATAACATAATGATTTTGGAATCGATTCCGTGTGGGAGACGCGTACATAAATCATCATTCCCTCAGACGTAAAAGCCAATATTTAGGTGACCATGTGAACCTCCGTGGACTGAGAAATGACATCGTTCCGTGCTAGTGCACCATCTAAAACATTCCCTGATTCACCGAAACAATCTGCAAACACGAAGACGTAGAAACTGATTATTCATAATTTGGGGGCCCCTGAGGTAATTAGGAATTTATTTCAAAACTCATCACTGAAATAATTATACGTAATTAAATCATTGAAAAATTATTAGGGGAACAATTGTGAGAAACCAACGTGTGATTTAGTATTTCATATTTAAATTTGATGAGACGTATGGATCTGCAGAACATTCAATATAAAAATTAATAAATTTGTCGAAAGATGATATCTGTCAAGCTTTAACTTATAACAACGAATGATCTAGGAAGGCAAATAATTTTACAACCGCAACAAATTACAGTGAATTGGGGTAATTGGGTACGATTTTCAGCAAATTTGAAATTGCTCGGTTTATAGTAAATCAACATTAGCTAATAACTAAATTTAAAAAATGTATCATGTAGAACTGTTATTCTAAATTTAAAATCACCCTCTGAACCTTTGAAAATTTATTTGTTTGCGCTTTTAACAAAGATTTTTAAAACCATCTCTCAAGTACCCATATGCCCCAAACTATGGCGCAAATGTTACTGTGCTTCGGATTCCTTTCAGATCAAGTTGTTTCACTGCTGGGGAAAATGTATAGATAGAAATTTATTCTACAATTGAGCAGATGATGCCCGGTGAAAGAATGCAAAATTACAATTACAGTATTATACACAATTACAATTACAGTAGTATACAAAAGAGAAGTTCAAAACGAACAAAAGCGTATAGGATTTTTTCTGATTGTTTTTGTGTGTGTGGGGGGGGCGACAATCAAGACTTTTGTTTTTACTTTCCATGCTCCTTATTCACGTCGGTGCTATTTACAATCACTAGGTTTGGTTTGGTTTGTTTTTTTCGTGTTTCCGGGCGCATCAACTGCTTTGGTCATTTGTCCCGTTAGTGTAGTGCATGTTTTTCCTCGGAAGATGGCTGTGATCTTCCCCCGCTGGATGGCGAGATCCGACGCCGACCTACCGTCGGCTAGTGGGGTTTCCCCCTAACTAGGACTCTCCCACCAGCGGGGCACCGCCTCAGCCTGGACAAGTTCCCGATCGGTCTCCCGAAATATGTGGTAGTGTAGTGCATGTTAGTGTAAGTGTGTTTAAGGGGGAAGAGGAAGGACAGATCGCGCGCGGTCCGTGGCCCGTTTGGTAGGGTACTGCTCCGGCATTCGCCTGGTGTTGATCGGAGAAACCACGGCAAACTACCGATGAGAGCAGCCGGCCGCTAGAATTCTCCTCCAGGCAGCGACTGAACTCGACCTAGCTGAAAAGCCAGTGTCGAAAATCCTGCCGCCGCTAGGGCCCAACCCAAGCGCGGACGAGACTCCAAATTGTCGCCAGCTGGCGCCACTCCGCTCTAGCGACGCCATCTGGCGTTCCCCAAGGCGCTCGCACCGGGCATCCACCCGCCCACCCGCGTGCCTGAGGGGGGGGGCACACCTGGTCGCTTGGCGGCGAGGCGGGCGGCGAGGCGGGCGGCGAGGCGGGCGGCGAGGCGGGCGGCGTCTCCGTCGTGTCAACAGAGGAGCGGCCGCGAATCCAGGTCGAATAATTACAGGCGCCGGCACCGCCTTTGACGGCCGCTGTTTACTCGAGAGGTGTCGGTAATTGCTGTCCCCAGGCGACGGCGCCCCGCCCCGCCCTACCGCCCCCGGAGGGAGGATGGGGTGGGGTGGGGACGGCTGAAGGGGGGCGGGCGAGACGGCCACCTCGGGGCCACAAACGGCCCTGGCCGAGGCGGTTGTCTTAATGCGATTCACAGCGCTTTGGGCTTGGGCCGGGGGAGGGGAAGCCGGTGACGGGCTGCCTCCGGGGGACAAAACGGCTCGGGGCAGTTTCACTTTCTCCACACCTTGAGAACGCCTAATTGTGGATTTTGATTTCAACCTCCCTAAATATTAAACTAATATGAATTTATCTTTGAACAAGATGAACTGAAGAAATATTAACATTCCTTTTGAACAATTCATTTATAGTATACTTGAGTTTAAACGGATTAGAGAAGTAACATTTTTTCGGAAATGGGCAAATTTACGAGTAACATAATTTTTCTACAAACATATCTCAATACTTTGATCAACATTCTTTCTACTATACTTGTTTTTTTCTAACGAGGCACCTGAGGGTAGTATCTCCAAGATGGAGAATGGCACGACTTTTGCATCTTTCTCGGTCCTGCCGTAATCGCATGATCGCGATTGTATCCAGCAGTGCTGCAAATTAAGCGAATCTAGCGGCACAAACGAGAAACAAACGAAAAGCCGTGCCGTATTCCATCTTGGAGATACTACCCTCAGATGCCTCGTTAGTAAAAAAAACAAGTATAGTAGAAAGTATGTTGATCAAAGTATTGAGATATGTTTGTAGAAAAATTACGTTACTCGTAAATTTGCCCATTTCAGAAAAATTGTTACGTCTCTTATCCGTTTCCCTTCCCTTCCTATTTAATCTTATTAATGCTGGCGCATATTCTCCAATGTTTTATTCTAGGTGTAAAATCAGAATTTTAGAAATAATACATTAAAAAGAAAAAACATTGAAGGAAAGATGTTAAAATAAAATTTCAAATGGAAACTTTTTATAAAGAAATAACAACAAAAGTTCTAGCATCAAACACGATCTTTAATTTCAATTATAAATAAAAGAAAAAATAATTTAACCTAATTATTGTTGCCAGTGAAAGTTAAGAAGTGTATGGATTAAATATATTTATTTATATAATTATAACATAATATCATTTCATTTTAGAGAGAAAAGACTATCTTAAAACTGACTCGAAAATGGAGATATCAGCGGGCGTTATAAAAATTTAAGTTTGCCCCCGTTTGGAACGCGGCCAGATGGAAGAGTCAAGCGCGAAACCTCATGTGTGTCACCCTGCGGAGCGGGTCAGAGCGAGAAAGTCTGCACGGCCGCCAGCAACCTCTGCGGTCCCCGCCCCCTCGTCCGCTTCTCAATTTCCCGCTCTGCCGCAGGGGAGCGCGGGCCTCGTTTTCGCGGGCGATGGGGCCTCCCCCCCTCCCCTGCCCCCCTCGCCCTACACCCTACGCCCCGCAGCTTATGGATCGCATCCGTCAGCCGCACGCTGGAGTATCACGGTGGAGGCGAAGGTCGAGACAGCGGCGGCGGCGGAGGCGAGGGCGGTTCTGATGGCTGGTGGCCACGGCAGAAGCTGCCTGGAGAAGTGGCGGCGATGGTTGATTGATTGATTGATTTTTTCGTGTTTCCGGGCGCGTCAACTGCTTTGGTCATTAGTCCCGTTAGTGTAATGCATGATTTTTTTTCGAGAGATGGCGGTGATCTTCTCCCGCCGGATGGCGAGATCCGGCGCCGACCTACCGTCGGCTAGTGGGGTTTCCCCCTAACCAGGACTCTCCCACCAGCGGGGCACCGCCCCAGCCGGGACAAGCTTTAAGCTCGCGACCGGTCTCCCGGAATATGTGGTAGTGTAGTGCATGTTAGTGTAAGTGTTTGTGTAAGGGGAGAGGAGAGGACAAAGAAGAGGAAGGAAAGATCGTGCGTGGTCCGCGGTTCATTTGTTAGGGTACTGCTCCGGCATTCGCCTGGTGTTGATCGGAGAAACCACAGAAAACTACCAATCAGAGCAGCCGGCCGCTAGACTTCTCTTCCAGGCAGCGACTGAATTCGACCTAGCTGAAAAGCTAGTGTCGAAAATCCTGGACTCGAACCTAAGACCTCCCGGTCAGAGGCGCTGCAGCGACATCAGTTGATGCACTGAGCTACCGCTTCCGGTGCGCCGATGGTGGTGGCCAGCGTTGTTTGAGGTGGAAACGGTGGAACGACCGACACGCGTTTTCTAACAGGATAACTGGGTGAAGCTGCGCTGACTGAATGGAGGGTGCTGCAGCCAATTCGAACCAAGAAGCAGAACCATCCGAAATATCTAATAATACTAATGAGTTGAGTGAATCTCATTTTTCACTGTTTCTTTACGAGTACTGGGTCACTATGATTAATTATATTCATAAGAAATGTTGTTAAAAATGACCCTAAATAATAACGTCGAATAAATATGTACTAACAAAAATTTGACATCTTTTTTATCTATACATTACTAAAGCCTTTTTACTTGATTTTTAAAATTATTGTTTTTGATTTTGATATATATGTATTTTTGGAAACCTACTAGGCAATCCAGGATTTGGCCCAGAGAAAAAAGATTGCCTGTTGTTCAAGTGACACTTAACTCACAGTTAATCTCTTCTTAGGGAACTTGTGAGATAACAATGAATTCGTGAGATGCACATCCAAGGTTTCAATGTTGTCCAGTATCCATCCATCACCCCTTCCATATTATCGTATTATTAAACACTTTATGAACTAACAATGTTGAAAGCCAGTCTCCAGTCGCGTGTTTTATTTAGCACATTTTTCCTTTAGTAATTTGTAAAATGTTTGTAAGAGAAGAAAAAATTGTAATGCCAATAGCGAAAATGCATGTACGGACAGAGGTAGAAGAGTTTGTAATAACTAGGGAAAGACGCTGAAGATGTTTGTGCCATGTCTGAGGCTATTTATGCAAAGAGGGCAATCTTGCAGGCACGACATGTGATACAAAGATAGACTGGCGCTGCCGAAGATATTTTTTTGTCGGTGGCGAGAAATTCGTCATTCTATTTTATTCCGAAGTGTATCGGCTCAATCCTTCGTTTTCCTTTAACGGTGTCTACACACGAGGCAAGGAGATGTGTCGCGATCTCTGCTGTTGTTTCTCGTCTCCTGTTTCTTCCACTGGTCGCAAAGGACAGGTCAGATTTCTGACTTCCAATAAGAATGTAATAGATGCTAGCGATCCTTCCCAGAAGCAAGCGAGATATGCGTTCGATAGTTCTGAAGAGCGCAAATGCAGAGTGATTAGCAATGAAGTGGAATGACGTTCAGGATAAGAAGAGGCCATTAAAGGTTCGGGAGAAGTGTGATGCATATACTTTCCTTTAATATTTAAATATCTTGTAACAGAAAATGCAGTGAAGTGAAGAGAAGGGAAGCAAAGTTCAGAGACAGAACGGAGTAGACATAGCACTTTTAATCTACTTTGTATCTATTTTTTGTATATGTCCATGTTTTTATTTTATTTTTATTTGTATAATTTATCTCTTTTAATATTTTTATATATTGAATTTTTTTCTCTTTATTTTTATTTTATTGTTGTTTGTATATTTTTATAGCTTCTTTTTTTAATAACTTTATGTATTCTTTCTTTTAATTTTTACAGAGTGTACGCTCATTTACAGTCATAAAATTATTATTGTAATAAGAAATTTAACACAAATTAGTTACGATATAAATCACTGCACTAATCCCTTCCCTGTCCTGCCTCCCTCTTCCAGGTTAGTCTGATTCCTTTAGACGCATATTGTAAAATGTTTATTATCGGAATGAATTCACAATTTAAGATATATTGTATCAAAAAGGAACATAACGAATCGAAGTAAGCATAATATTAATTTTTTGAAGAATGATGTCACATAAGAATCACAGAAAGTTTCTAATAAACTACGTATTCATTAATTTTCATTAAAAATGAAGGAAATGATCAATTATACCTAATTATTGTTGCAACAAGACGTTAAGACCTGTGTGTATTAAATACACTATTTGACATAATTGTAATATTATTTATTCTAATAGAGACGTTTAATAGAGAAGTTAATTTCGGATTATATAAAAATGGAAATATCAGTGAGCGTTATAAAAATTATATTTTTCCTTGAATTGGAACGTTGCCAGATGGACAAGTCTGGCGCAAAACCTCATGTGCGTCACACTGCGGGCATTTTAACAATTTCCGAATGAACATGTTTGAACGGATGTATGTATTTGATGCACATGAGCTCTGTCCGACAGTCAGTTAAGATCCTTGAGATCTTGAATTTTCATTATATTGATATAAAATTAGTCTCGACTCAAAACGTCAATGTTAATAATACAAAATTAATAACAAAGGTATATACGTATGATACAAACAGTAAATATATCTGAAGTTTCATTAAGAAATTGAACTATTTAGTGAGAAATATAAAACACATTTATAAAAATACCTATTTCTAAATATTCATTCCACTGAAATAAAATAAAATATATAAATGATTGCTCACTGAACTGTGTTCTTATCGTATACATCACCCCCATATAAGCAAAATAAAATTCAGATTAAATAAAGTATTGTATTTCTTATTTATTCAAACAATGAAAACAGGAATAAACAGAAACAATAAAAACAGAAAACGTATTTATTCAAACAACGGCAGTCATTCTTTGGATTTTAGTTTTTTAACGAAAAAAAGTACTATCGATATGAGGTGTTAATTCAAACATCGTCAAAGCAATGCGCCAGTTACTACCTAGAAGCAATACACAAATTAATGTGACTTCTGTTCGTTTTCCACGAAGATTAACTTGATTTACCCACGTAATTTGTTATTTTCTATGAATAGTAATCACACAAATAACTCGCAGCACTAATATATGGATGTTTTTTTTTTTTCAGAATGAGGAGGGCAGGACGTTCTGAGTGCCCTAAACCCGTCACAGAGACCCTAAAGCGCGCGTATGTCAACAGGGAATTAGCTACTTCACCGTCGGGTATTTAGATCACGGCCTACGCAGATTGCTTTCCCCCTCCGGCTGCCCCGCGCCACCCCCCTTGCCCCGGCTGTTCCCGCACCCCGCCGTCAGCCGGCGCACCCCCCCCCGTTGCCACCCCCTGGGCCCCCGTTTCGCTGGCACCGCCCACACCATCGCCCTCCACGTCACCATTGCCATTGCCCTGCACCCCACGTGCACCCCCCCATTAGCCGGCCACCCAGCTGGCACCTCTCCGCCGCACCGCCTCGCCGCCGCCACCTCCACCGCTGGTATCCCTCTGCCGACCTCCTACCTCTAGCACCACCCATATAATCACCGTTTCCATCACCACCGCCTTTGCCGCGGATAACGCCGCCCTCCGCCGTCACCCGGCCGCTCAGCTGGCGCCCCTCCACACACGCCGCCACTCGCCCATCACCGCCACCTCACGCTGTGTCCCTCTCGACCCCTACCTTGGCACCACCCCACCATCCCTTCCTAACCCCGCCCCGGCTGCCCCACCCCCGCGCAGCCGGCCCCCCCGCCCCTCCTTTGGCCCTCCCCTCACCATCTCCCTTCCCGTCACTACGCCTTTCCCCCGGCTGCCCCGCACCACGCCGTCAGCCGGCCGCTACATCTGGCACCACCCACATCATGCCATTCCCCACCCCGCCTTTCCCGGCCCCCCCCCCAGCTGGCGCCCCTTCACAGCACAGACTCGCCATCTCCGCAGCACTCACCACCACCTCCACCTCGTATCCCTCTGCCGACTCCGCTCGGCTGGCCCCGGCGACGCCCCCATTTCGGCAGCCGCCACCTTCCCTCTCTCCTCCTGCACGCCCTGCAATCTCCCTTCGCGCCTGCCCCTGCGGCGGCCCTAAGGGCGACCCGGACGCCGTGCGGCACCCCAGTCGCCCTCTGCGGCGGCGGCGGTGCCGTGTCGGCCCGCTCATTAACATGTATCAGGGCGGCGGCGGGTGCCGGTGGGGTGGGGTGGGGTGGCGGGTGCCGCCCTTCCGACAGGGGCCCGTATCATCCCGGGCATCCATCACCGCGTGGCCGGCCTCGGCCGCGGGCCGCCCGCCGCCGCAGGCCCCCCGCCGCGCGCCCGGACCCGTAAAAATACGTCCGCTGAATATTCATCACCGGCGCTATGGACTTCATCAACATCATCTTCGCCGCTCGCGCCCCCCTGCAATGCCGCTTCTGTCGGACGCTTGCCTACGAGGCTGATGGGTGCGGGACGATAGGTGCGGATTTTCCGTGCTCCTTGGTTCGTCACAAACTCACGGCTCCACAAAGAATGAGAAGAAATAAAAGAGGTCATCTTCGTCAACATATTATATGTTGTCAACATATAATATAATATTTGACATAAAAGAGGTTATCTTTGTCAACATATTATATGTTGTCAACATATTATATAATGTCTTGACGAAGATGACCTCTTTTATTTCTTCTCATAAGAACGTCAAAAACACCACTTCAGAATTCTCACAATCCAATAAGAATTCCAAATTGACTCTACACAACACCATACACTCTCGCAAACCAGTTCTATCACTCCATTCCTCAAATTCCACACCTAGACAACTTCAGACTCCGTGAAACTCCTCATAGAACCAAAATAAAAAATAGATATCCATACCAGGCATTCCTAGTCAAATTTTCCAAAATAGATTGTTCTTAGAGGTGTTTGGAGAAGATTTCCTCACCCAAATTAGTTTGTAGTTGAATTTTAGGTAAATTAGAATGTAATCCATTCAATACATATGTAAAGTGTATTATGTACTGAACTATGTATACTCTGTAAAAAAAACATTTAATAAAAAAGTGTGGCTTTTCCAATAGGCAAATAAAAGATGAGAGAGTTATATAGTTGGGACGTTTCATAGCTAAGTAGCCAATGCAGACGGTGGGAGCGTTCCCCTTCTTTTCAGAATCAGTATTTATTCACTCTAATTGGATAAAATAGGGTGTATTTGAAAACGTTTCGAAAAGGGAAAACGGAGTGTGTAAAAACTGATTTAAAATAATTTTAGTAAAAGATAAATGGTTATAATTTTTAGAGAGAAATATGGGTACTCTTTTGACAGAAAAGCACAATGAAAGTAGAATAAATTAATGTAATGATATAATCTACAGTTTTGAGTATCTAATGGTGCACCGGACTACATTTCACTTTATTGTTTATTAAGAACAGAATACCTAGTGCACACTAATTTTGAAGGCAATGACATTTTTGGTTTTCACTCAATTTTTTTCGTTTATTACTCCGCCTTATGTATTTGTAGCATTATTATTATTATTATTATTATTATTATTATTATTATTATTATTACGTTTCCATCAACTCATCAAAAATTTATTTACCATTCATTTATATACCTTTCAATTTTCTGAAAATTTGTAGCAGAAAGGTCATTTACTTTAAACTTACAGTGTGCTTGTACTAAATACGTAATTTGTAAAAATCGTTCTAAAAGATATTCATGAAAACAGAATAAATGTTATGAACTGGATGAAAGACTTGTAGTAGATGTTTTAACCATCATCTACTCAACGTATACATACAATGCAAGCTGAGTAGGAAGTTCTCCACAGCGACCCTCGTTGGCAAACAACAACAAATTATTTACGCACTCGTCTCACAATACAAGGAAGGGAATCCACCTGCTGGCATCCTCAGGGCAATTCTGCAAATAAAATATGGTTCACGTTTGTGGCTCCCGCAGGCAGCATTGCAATTTTTGTTGGCTGCCTCTCCTCAAACTCTTTCGAGTTGGCCTATTGCCAACTACGCAATCTTCATTTCTTCAGAGTATTTCGGAGGCTTCATTCTAGCTTGAGATCAAAGATATACGGAGAATAACTTCCTTGACCGCTTATAGGATTTTTTTCTGCAGAGTAAACATCCTCTTCTCTCTGTTAATGTAAATGTGCGGATGTTAATGTCTCTGCTTCAATAGAATGGCTTTGGCGCGAATATCTTTAAATATGATTCTACGCATGCCAGAATATTATTTGGTCATTTGTCTTACGTTTGCACCACACATGTTATGTCAACGTCTGATCAAGTACGAATCTACTACGTCAACCTAGCAAACCACTTCCACCGATAAATCCGATTCACAGTTATTCAATTTTTCCTAACATGCTGAAACTCTTTTCAAAATATATGAGTATAACGATTTATTTTTAGATCCTGTGTGTGTGTATGGAGAGAGAGAGAGAGAGAGAGAGAGAGAGAGATAGAAAGAGAGGGAGAGAAGGAGAGAGAAAGAGAAAGAGAGAGAGAGAGAAAGAGATACAGAGATGGAAAGAGAATATGTAATTTACATATTTCATTTCGAAATTCTTTGGATGACAAGTGCTTTGTAATATAAAATCACATCTATTCTCTTTACGATTTCTCTATAATTCTTTTTCTTTTGGAAATGTTGTTACAGGTTATTGCACGTTTTATTCAAATTTATTGAAGCATTTTTTTAACAATTTATAAAATTCTAAATAATCTACGATACACCTTCTATTAAATGTTTTTCATGGATGTATTTTATTAAAAGATACACTGTAAAAACCTTGCTGAAATAACCCTCCCAGCAGCTTGATAGCATCTCTTCAACCTCCAGCAAAGTTCCACCATGCACCATTACCTTAAACATTTAATCGCGCGTCTCTCCACGGACAGAGGAGTATTATTCTTCATGTTCTACCACTGTTTTTGCGCTCTCCTCATCTTTCGGTTCTTTCTGCTTCCTCCTCCATGCGGGCAGGCGGCTGTTCGTTACGCAATTAATATCCAGACCGCTATCTGCGAGCTTATTACACAACACGGTAGCGGCGGGGCGGGGCGGGCGGGGCGGGGCGGAAGGGACGGGCACGGCGTTTTTGTGCCGCCGCGTTAATCACGACCTCAACGGCGGCGGCGGCTCTGCCTCCGCGCCCCGCGACCTCTGCGCCGTATCTCGCCTTATCTGGCCCCCCATTCTTATGGAAGCTCCGCCGCCCCCGTCCGCCGTACGGGTGGCGTGCGGCCTGCAATTAGCGCCGCCCGTATTCACGAGTATGATAAATGGCCGTCTCGCCCCGCGCCGCCCCGCGTCGCCCCGCGTCGCCCCGCGCCACCCAGCACCGCTCCGCGCCGCTCCGCCCCGCCCCGCCCCGCCCCGCACCGCCCCGCCCCACCCCGCTCCGCTCCGCTCTGCACAGTCCCGCCTCGCCCCACCCCAAGCCGCCCACCACGCCCCGCCACGCTCCGCCCCACCCCGCCCCGCACTCCACCGTGCCTCCCCGCGCTGCCCCGCCCCCCGCCTGGCCCCGCCGCCCCCCCGGGGGTCCCCGCAGTCAGCCTTGGATCGCCCGTCGGACCGTGACCTCGCCCCCTCCCAGGGGCGGGGAGACACTCGGCGAAGGACGCTGTCGCACGCACCCTGAGCGATCGCAGCCCCCGGTGCCGTGGAGGAGCAGTGAGACTTTCTGATCACGACCTCTCACCGTTAGAGTACTCTCGTACCTTCATTTTATAAAACACATTTTTTTCTTTAACTATAAAACAGAAACAAACAAGCGTAGTATGTTTTCAAATAATTCGTTTTATAAAAGATGTAAATCTCCCCTTGTCCTTATTGATTTTTTGGATAGTATAAATGGAGGAAAAGACATAATCTAATAGTCTTCCAAAAACAATATTTATTAACCAAACAATCAAATTACAGCAGACATGTTTCGAAGTTGTAACCCTCATCTTCATCGCACCCAAGTAACATATGCATTAACCTCCTATGTAACCTCGAAACATCCCTGCCGTAATTTAAGTGTTTTTTGTTTGTTTTATCTAGGGCTTTTATCCAGCCAACAGCCGGTTACCCTTTACGTCCCGATGGGACGTATATTCGACCATACACTAGACCAACACACTTGCGGGCTCCTCTGATCTGAGGTCAGCAGAACGCGAGGCCCTCCGCGACAACACATACAAAGTCAAGGGACAAACAACCATGCCCAAGGCGGGACTCCAACCCGCGACCCTTCGGACCGAAGCGCTGAGTCGGTACTCGCTCCTAATCACCTCGGCCATCCAGGTCAGCATAAAACACAATCAGAATGTAAATATTGTGTCTTCTATAAGGAATTGCTTTTCTATCACGGTTTGGTATACACTTTCCGCACGAATGAGTATATCAATTTATTTGTATTTTAATATTAATGTTATGAAACTCGGACCAGATTGTTCATATATTTATTGTACCTATTGTGTCATACCTCTATAAATATTGCAACATGACCTCACGTTAACATATATTAAGATTTATTTGTGTATAAATGTGACTAAATTTAACTATATGTGTATGTGCATGACATAGCTATATATATATATATTGTATATTATATTATATATATATATATATATATATATATATATATATATGTGTGTGTGTGTGTGTGTGTGTGTGTGTGTGTGTATTTAACTATGACAAGTCATTTCTGCAAAAGCAATATACCGTATTCCCAACATTTTATTTATTTTCCGGTTTGAAAATCTGTTTATTCTAATGCATATATATATATATATATATATATATATATATATATATATATATATATATATATATATATAAAAAGAGAGAGAGAGAGAGAGAGAGAGAGAGAGAGAGAGAGAGAGAGAGAGAGAGAGAGAGAGAGAGAGAGAGAGAGAATAATTAAATAAATGAATGAATGAATCACTTTCATCTTATTAATGATTCTTTGACATATGATTAAATAATGATTTTATCGCATAAATTGTGGTTTATCCGCGCCGTACACTTAAAATGGTTGCCTTTCAGAATCCTTCCACACGTTTTCGTACGTCTGACTCACAATGTTTCCAACTGTGAGTAAATTTCCCCTCCCCTTCACTAGTCTGTAGGGTGCCGTCATAACCATTCCGAATTCTGCCCCCAAAGGGCGAAACCCTACCCTAGCTGACCTTTGTTCCGGTCGAATCGTTTCTTCCTAGGGTTGAAAGTGAGTCTGGTCGTAGAAGGGGAACATTTAATCAGTTTAGTTATCTCCTCTCACCCTTTGCACACAAACTTTTGCTCGTTACTCCTGGGATTCTGGGATTTCACTCATTATCCTCACTTCAGTTTTAACCCCATTCCCGAGGTGATTGACAGACGGTTGTGGAGACTTTCTCTTCGCTCAGTAATCTATTTTACTACATTTCTTTTTTATGTTACGATGAAATTGCTCCACTCAGGCTCCTCAACGCCGGGCAATTTGATTTCAATATTACTCTTTAACGCTAGGGGTGAAACACTTCATTTCCGCACGCAAAATGAAACTATTTCTCCTTCAAATGAGATATTATTCCTAATATTTTCTGGACAGAATCTAGAAAAAAACATTGATTGTGTAATTTACAGAATTTACAACTATTTTTTGTCTCTTTAGCGTAAAAAATGTTATATATGTAAAGAATCTTAGCACGCACTTGATCAAATTCATTTCCAAACTCTCCTTCATAACGCATAAACAAGCAAGTAGAAAAAACCTGGTACTGAGCAATTATAAATTACTAAATGATGGAGTATAAAATAATGGTCATTTGCATAAGACTGAAATTCCTCACTTCTCTATCGCACGATGAAACTACTATTCCACGAAATTCCAAACTATGAATGCATTTACAGGTACATTATACAGATACATTATACATTATACAGGTACATATACAGGTACATTATTTTACAACACTTTGCCAGATGACATTAAACGATTAAATTCAATAGAAAAATTTAAATCCAAAGTGAAATAGTTTCTGCTGCATAACTGTTTCCATATAATTAGAGACTGTACTGAGCATCACAAGAAAAGTAACATTAATTTTAACAATGATACATAAAGCTTATTTACCATTTGTACTGTATAAATGTGTATAAACAACCTGTAACAACTATTGTACTGCAGCCTCCGAGTCAATGACCCCCACCTCGATCAGGTTTTTCGTCCAGTTTCTCTGATCCATTGAGCAAATGCTGAGAGGGCCCCTTGTTTTGCTTCTGGACATTATTGTAACTTCATTTTCTGTGCACGTCTTCTAGAATTCAGTGTGAAATACAATTATTCAAATTATCGTTTCCATGTTGTCGCGGTAGGAAGTATTATTCCTTGACGAAGGACATCATGGACAAGAGCCCAAAATGTATTGCTTATTTATCCTTGAAAATAGATTTTATCACATGAGATCTTTTTTTTTAATTTAAATTTCAAACTTCATGTAGTATATGACTTAGTGTAGGGATCACAGAGTTTTGAAAATGTGCACAGAATTCACTTCTCCCTACAGCACGTCATACGCAGTTTCAACTGTTTTTGGCGTAAAAGAAATAAATAAATAATTAAATACATTTCCCGGATCAGCACTCAGCAATAGCCGCAACGCCCACAAGCTCAACCTGGACCGGCACTGAAGACTTCTTCCACTCATAATTCGTTGAAGATGTCATTTTAAAAATTAGTTTCATTTTCGTATACAACGAGATAAAGCTATAGAGGAGTAATCAGAAAATTTGTAATCTAGCAAAGTAAGCACGGGCATTTTGTAATAGTGATGAGAACACTGCCATTGAAGTCCTGAAATTGAAAGCAACCCGATAGTTATACACGTGCCTCACATCTGAATAACTTGTCGCTACTCTGCTCTCCGATTGATTGATTGATTGATTTAGTGATTCCTATCGCGTCAACTACTATGGTCATTAGTCCCATAAGTGTAGTGAGTGCTGATGCTCGGGTGGTGGTGGTGGTCTTCCCCCGCTGGATGGCCACATCCGGCGCCGAACTACCCTATCGGCTAACGGGGTTTTCCCCAAGTAGGTATCTCGTATCAGCTGTGCACCGTCCCAGCCGGGACAAGCTCTAAGCTTCCGACCGGTGTCCCGGAATATGTGGTAGTGTAATGCATGTTAGTGTGAGTGTGTAAGGGGGAGTGGATAGGACAAAGAATGGGAAGGGAAGATCGCGCGCGGTCGGTGGCCCGTTTGGTAGGGTACTGCTCCGGCATTCGCCGGGTGTTGATCGGAGAAACCACGGAAGACTACCGATCAGATCAGCCGGCCGACAGAATTCTCCTCCAGACAGCGACTGAATTCGACCTAGCAGAAAAGCTAGTGTAGAAAATCCTACCGCCGTCAGGACTCGAACCCAGGACCTCCCGATCAGAAGCATTATAGTTACATCAGTTGATGCACTGAGCCACCGCTGCCGGTCTGCTCTCCGAGTTACCTTGGAAAGCGACATCGCGGGCGGGCGGATCGCATCTGTGTCTCGCCAGCCGTCTCCCAGGGGTAGTGCTGGTGGGGGAAGGGAGGGGAGGGGAGGGGAGGAGGATCCGTCACGGAAGCGAATCGGAGGCGATTAGGGGGGGGTTAAGCCGCGGCGGAGGTGGCGCCGGTAGCGACGGCAGCAGTGGCAGACGAGCAAACGGAGCGGCGGCGGCGGCGACGGCAATAGCCGAGGTGATGATGGTGGTGGCGACGATGGTGGTGGTGACGATGGAAGGCGACGATGGTGGTGGCGACGATGGTGGTGGCGACGATGGTGGGGGGGGGGGGGGGGGGGGGGGGCTGGCGGTAGACGATGGCGGTGGCACGGTGTTGTCGGCGGGGGCGGTGGAAGTGTCGGTAGCGGTGGCGGCGGCGGGAAGTTGTCGGCGGGGGCGGTGGAGGGCCGGGGCGGCAGGGGGGGGGGGTTGGCGGGGGGGGGGGGCGGCGAAGGGGTTCAGGTGACGGTGGCGGCGGGGGGGTGGAGGTGCCAGCTGTGACAGTGGAGGAGGCGGCGAGAGCAAAGGTACAGGTTGCGGCCGCCCTGGAGAAAGGTGAAGGCCGTGGAGCGCCCTCAGCGAAGCGACGCACTGCCTGGCGCACAGTGGCTCAAGGCGAAATTCCACGAGAAAGAGAAAGCAGGGGTTGTTCCAGTTTCGTTTGGTTTGCATGAATCGTTTACTCATTATTACCTAATCAAGTAAAAAAACCTAATGATAATTATGCTAGAAAAAAAATCAATATAAAAATGTACATTATGATTATATACATAATCATAATTAAAAATGATAAATAGAAAAACATTTAACATTGCCAGGTTTTAGCTCACCTGGCAAGTTCTTTTATGTGCTACCCTACCTGAGAGTGGTCGACTTTAGCCCTGGATAGGTATGTTACAGCTTTAATAATAATAATAATAATAATAATAATAATAATAATAATAATAATTGCATTTGTCCAATCAAACCTTCAGATATTTCATATCATTCTATCTATATGTAAAATTTACAGATATAAAACCGCAAGGCGCCAGTCATTGGTGCTATCATTTCAAATCAAATACTTTCCCATCATATCAAATACTTTCATTTTAACCTACTTGCACTTTCACATTAAAGCCTACGAACGATCTGATATTTGGAGAGGAGAGTACTAACAAATGAGGTTTCACATTGGGTTTTATGCCGATTTTCAGATCATATTCAGTGTAGTAAAACAGCGCTGTTTAGAAACACATATTTTACATCGAAATGTTGCGTGGTAATTGTGGGCATCGTTGACTGAGATAAATGAACAGGTGTAATTTGACCACATTTATATTTATTAGACCGCAGTCCGACCGCAAAAGCCCTCTTCCCATAAATATAAATTTCGGTCAAACTACACCATCTCTTTATCGTGCAACATTTATCAGCAAACATAACGCAAAAGAAGGAATGTCCTAACAAGTAAGAAACGTCTCTATTAGCTTCATAACTGACGGGGAACACTTTTTTTTATTTTCCAATTGACTTTCTCTCAGTTTTCTCCGTGTGTTTGTTATTGTGAGTGTGTATTTATGAGCGTATTTATGTTTTTTGGGCTCTCTATTAAACCGATAATAGTAGTATGGGTACGATTAAGCAGAGTGTAATTTTTTCATAATAATAATTAAAAATATATGCTTATGTTAATTTAAATGGTTTCTCAATTATATCTCTTGTTGTAAAAGAACTGAAATATAAATAATGTTCAATAATGGTTAGATATGTATGTAAACTATCATCTTCTTGACAAAATTGCATACAAAATTTTAGGAAAACATTATCCTTACGTTTTAAAGAAATCAAAGCAAAATGTCAAACATTTATAAGTTTGTGGCTGTCCATGTGGAAGTTTCTTAAGACTGGACTGATTAGTAGTTAAAGCTCTTCATGTGTGTCTAAGAAGTCTTCTACATGATTGC
Source organism: Teleogryllus oceanicus (assembly GCA_964035755.1). Taxonomy (NCBI): domain Eukaryota; kingdom Metazoa; phylum Arthropoda; class Insecta; order Orthoptera; family Gryllidae; genus Teleogryllus; species Teleogryllus oceanicus. The sequence goes on from CAXIVR010000012.1 coordinate 1,253,121, forward strand.
CTCTATTAGTCTACCAAATTAATAAACCTTCTGCACTGTTAGCTTTCTGTACAGTTTTTCTTAGTATCATATGTTTAACAAACGTGTTTACTAAAGGAGCGCTCAGCAACCGTTTCTTGACCTTGATATGGAAGTAGTGAATAGGGTTTTCATATCAGCGAATTATTTCCTTGGATATAAACATTTACCAAATAGTGACTGAGAGAAACGAAAGGGAAAGTCACAATTATATAACTCACAAACCCAACTATAAAATAAATAATTAACCGTTTACGAGAATATTTAGTGTTGTTAGAATGATTATATAAAATTTCAAATAAAGGATCAGAGGGAAAAGAAGAAATGAAACAATTGACATCTTTCAGATGCTTATGTAACTTCAAGGAGTATTTGATATTCCTTCTTGCAACAAAACATGGTCAGTAAAACTATTATGATCAGAATATACTTATGTAAAGAGATTTAATGCAAATGTTAGGCAGTTGACAAAACAGAAAGAATAAAAGAAGAGAGGTAGTTTACAAAGCTATATACCGTCTGTTATAGAAAAAATGTCTGTTGTTATACAGTCTGTAATGTCAGACGTTTATCTTCAATATTTAGAATACATGAGTGGCTCAAAAATATAATAATTTTAATGAACAATCGTACATAAAGAATAAATGATCCTAAATGTCTAGCCGGGCCGACTAGCTATACATTATTAATATTGAAAGTCTTGTAAAGAGCTAATCAGATGTGTAAGAATATTGTTTTGTCGGCGCAATGGCCGAGATCGCTAAAGCAGTAGTGCCGTAGTGATCTCAGACCGATGGGTCGCGGGTTCGAGTGCCGCCTCGGGCATGGTTGTATTTGTGTTCGTCGTTTCACCCCGTATCATCACCATTTCGTTTCATCTTCATAGTTACCATAACGTTAACACCAATAGTGATCGCTAATGACCTAAGATGTTGATGCGACCTTAAATAACCAAAAAAATTGTTTAATAAAACAAATATATAAGTTCGTGCAAGGGTGTACAAATACACCCCCGTTGGGCAACAAAGCTAAACCTCGTAGTTCCATCAGCCCCAGCATTATAACCATCGCGCTCTCTTTGTCGGCCTCTCCCGCTCCGTGCACCCTTCGGGACGGCCGCGCCACGCCTCCAGAAGGGACCCGGAGCCGAAACAAGATACTTCCGCATAATGGAAGACGGGGTATCGAATTTAACGCTTCACTAATTACGAACTTCATTAGTTTATCGCGGATAGTTTATACGGGAAATTAATTATCCACCAACCCTGCCGCCTCCGCTCCACTACTTACTTACGATTCCAATTAATCCGTGCTGCAGTCGCAACCTTCGGCGGCGCTTCCTTCATTAGAGGGACCCCGGTCGCCCGTCCCCCCTCCGGGTGTGGGGGGAGGGGCAAGGGGATGGCGGGCCTGCGAGCACTGCGCCTCCGTGGCTTTGCTTAGGCAGCTCGTTCACTCGCTCGTCGATTCGTTCGTTCAGTATGTAAACAATACACTCGCTGCTCAACCCACTTGCTCGCTGACTCACTCGCTTGCTAAATTACTTGCTCGTCAAATTCCTCGCTCACCAACCAACGTTTGCCAACCCACCAACTTTGTAACCGGACGTCCCTCGGACTCGATGACGTATTAAGTCGACGACTCACTAAGCCGAAGATCCACTAACTCGACGACCCATTAACTCAACGACCCATTAACTCGACCCACTAACTCGTCGACCCACTAACTCGACGATCCATTAACACGACGATTCATTAACTCCCCCACTAACTCGCCGAGCGACTAACTCGCAAGCGCACTAACTCGCCAATCCACTAACTCACCAACTCACTCACCCGCCGACCCTCTAACTCGCTACCCACCAACCGCTAGTTAACTTTTCCACGTGGCTCACAGGCCAAGCGACCACCAGCCGACCAGTACATTCGTTCTGTTTTCCACCTGCTTCCCTCCTGGATCACTTCCTCTCATTCTTGCTCGTTGACTTGCCTGCACACTGCCTCGCTCTCTTGTCCTCTAGCCCATTGGTCACCTTTCCTTCACAACTCTAACCAGCGTAATCACGCATTCCTGATTTCATACCTACAAATCAACTCGTTAACTTCATGCCCCGCTCGCTTGCTTTACTTCTGTTCATTCATCCACTCATTTACCATCTCACGCGTCAGTTTCAGAGTTCATCCCACCTTTTCGCTTTTTAAACACCCTTATTTTCGCCCGTTTACTCGTCTCATGATCCGGGAGACCGGTCGGGAGTTTAGAGCTTGTCTCGGCTGGGGCGGTGCCCTGCTGGTGGGAGAGTCCTGGTTACGGAGGAAACCCCACTAGCCGACGGTAGGTCGGTGGCGGATCTCGCCATCCAGCGAGAGGAAAATTACCGCCATCTCCGGAGAAAAACCTGCACTACACTAACGGGATTAATGACCGAAGCAGTTGACGCGCCCGGAAACACGAAAAAATCAATCAATCGTCTGATGATCGATTTTATGACTCATTCTAGATCACAAGCTGGCTTGTCAACCTATTTGTCTTCCTACTGGATTTTCTCCACTCGTCCACCTACCTGCGCACCCTCCATTCACCCGGGACGACTCACGCACACCTGCGATTTGACCAGCCTCCCCGACGAGTAACGACACCGCGCTCATTAAACTGATTCACAAGCGCGTGTCAGACCGTTAATGATAGGAACGAACTACTGCGAGATTTCCGACGCAAAGCAACTAAAAATATCAGAACAATTTTTATGGATGTTCCGAATCGTGGGGAGCACAATTTAAAACACTAAATCATTTTAGTTTGTAAAACTTTGCAATATTTTTAATTTGTTGTTTGACCAAACCCTGTGATTAGGAATATCCATAATTTACTTATATAATCGTGAATCTACAATGATTTAGTTCGATTCTTTGCAGATATTTTTTCTCTGAGGCAGACCCTAAGACCAGTCAGTAGTTTTATAGACCTCACAGGCGTATGAAATTAAACAAGAGCAGTCTGGCACATATGGGCAATGTTTCCTGACAATTTTAATAATTTTGCTAATAAAAACACTTGAAATAAACTACTTTTTAAATATTTTTATTCATAAATATTTTTAAAGTCGGTCAAAAAAGACGTACCAACATTCTTTATATTTTGAAATGAAATACTTTTTTGGATTTATGTTCTAATAATGAAAAGAAGAAAACCTTTGAAAAACGAATGAGTTCAATCAATAACGGATAAATGAAGGTTACAGTATGAACAGACCCGTGATAATTTAAAACGTTATATAAACATCTGTAATATTACACCCTATCAATCCAGTTGTGTAAATATTCAGTAGATGTTATACGCAAAATATTTTTCACGTGTTTAAAAAGATACTTGAAAAGAAACTTGTAATTCATGGATATATTTAGTAGGTTGACTATTATCTTTGAGGATAAGATAATTTGTTCCAAAATCAAATACATTTGCAGAGAGAGATTTCAAGATGATTTTTTATAAAAAGTGTTCAATGTTTTTCAAAGAATTACTGTACTGCTTCAACTTGCAGTTCGGATATTCCTGGTGTAGTGACTCTTGCTCACAGAGCATCTTCAGTAACTTCCAAGGCCTCCTCCCCACTTCTAAAAATCTTCCACCGGCAACCCTTCCTTTTAAAGATGGTGGCGGCGCGGCATGCAAAAGGGTTGGGGGGGAGGCGAAATGTTGGTAACGGGCGGGAGTGAGGGTTAGGGCGAGGGCCAAAAATGGAGGCAGCGGCCGCCGGTTTCATTTCCGATGCCTCGGAGTCTTCTCCATTCTCAGCGATCGGGAGAGGTGGCTCAGGGCATCAACTGATGTCACTGTAGTGCCTCGTGACTGGGAGGTCCTAGGTTCGAGTCGGTCAGGATTGTCGACACTAGCTTTTCAGTTAGGTCGAATATTGTCGCTGTTTGGAGGAGAATTCTAGCGGATGGCTGCTCTGATCGGTAGTTTTACGTGTTTTCTCCTATCAACACTAGACGAATGCCGGAATGCAGTACCCTAACAAACGGACCACGGACCTCGCACGATATTTCCTTTTCTTTCTTGTCCTATTCTCACTCTTACACACATTTACACCAACACGTACTACACTAGCACACTACCGGAAGACGGGAGCATAGAGCTTGTCACGGCCGGGGTGGTGCCTCGCTGGGAGGAAAATACCTAGTTGAGGGAAAAATAACTTTTAATGTGTATTTCTCTTACACAAGCAATTATTTATTTTAGGTAAAGCTGATGAACATGGTTCGTTATATAAGGCTATTCTAAGGAACACTTACGCCATGGCGAGATAAAACCAGTTCGAACGGCAAACCTCCCTGGTAGATAAACAGAACACGAAGTAAACGTGCGTAATATAATGGGTGATGATCCGCATCTTTTGCTTTGTTTTGTAAACACAGACGGTGTCAATAAACCGACGATGTCAGTTTCTCAGTGTCGCCATCCGTCACCCTTCCAGATCCAGATAAACAGAGACTACAATAACCTTTTCTTAACAATAATGACTATATTGAGTATCAGATAATAATAATAATAATAATAATAATAATAATAATAATAATAAGAAGAAGAAGAAGAAGAAGAAGAAGAAGAAGAAGAAGAAGAAATAAAATACTAAATATTCATTATTCTAATGGTAGACAGTCATCCTCGATTAATTTGCTTTATGGGGAGGGCCGTGGTTGTGCAAAAAGATGGGCGGTTGTGGCTTTGAGGGAGAGAGCATTTGAGTGAGCGGATGTTCGAGGGGCCGGCGTGTGGGCGTTTAGGCAGGCAGGCGTTCAGGCAGGTGGGCTTTCGAGCGGGCAGCTGGGCTTTCGGCCAGGCGGGCTGTCAGGCGGGCGGGCGGTTGTGCGATTGGGGCGGGCGGGTGGGCGAGCGGGTTTTGGGGCGGGGGGGGGGGGTTGGGGGGGGCGGGCGTGTGGGTGGTTGAAGGGCGAGCGACTCCCAGGAGCGCGGTCACGCGGAAGATCCCCGCCGGCCGCCCCACCTTTCCGCGCGCGGCCGCCCTCCGCCCGTCAGGGGCAGCCGGCCGCCGGCCGGGGCGAAACACAGCTGCGTGCGACGGGTTGCTTCACCGGCTTACGTCACGGCGCACGCGGCTCCGGCCACGCACGACTTGCTCCGGCGAAGGCCACTCGCCCGCCCAAACGAATTAGCGAGGGCGCACTCCACCAGCTCGCGCCCGCTTCTCTCGTTCGGAGTTCTCGTCGAGAAGGGAAGTTGATGTTTTTATGCTTACAAAGCATCGAGGGCCGTCGTATTTATAACACTGTTCATAAAATTCTTCTTCTTCTTCTTCTTCTTCTTCTTCTTCTTCTTTTCTTCTTCAAGCATTAGAACTTTTGTTCCGTTGCGTCTTATTATTGGTCCATCCATCTTCTCTTCGGTCTTCCTACGCTCCTTTTTCCTTTTGGCTTGTATTTCAGAATCTGTTTTGGTATTCGCGTGTTTTCCATTGTGTCTATGTGGTCTCTCCATGCTTTCCTATATTAGTCAATTTTTTTCATTTAGATTATAAATTCCTAGTTAGTTGCGTATCCTGTTCATAAAATTAAAGAAAGAAAATAATACTATGAATTATTGATCTTCTTGGTAACAATTTTATGTCGATGTAACAAAAAAATTAGCAATTTTGGATAAGTTGCATTTTCAAATGACAATCTAAATATGTCCAAAACATATCATATCTATACATATCATATTAATTTTACTAAATAAATTTAAAATATTAAGGTGTTTACAGTGGACCGATCGATGTAGGGATATTAGAAGCATATCTTCTGAAAGGAGTGTAAATGAAAAGAAGAAAAATATATTTTCAAAGAAAATTCGACCTCCTCAAGAACAGTTATCAAAAGATATCCCTGGCTTTCAAACTCGTAAGTACGCCGCAAGGGATCTCACTAAACAAAAAGGAAAAACCTCACACGAGTGGTAATGATTCTCACAGGCAGCCACGTGTCTCCACCAATGAACCAGCACTTCCTCGTCCAGCTGCCCCTCCACCCTCAGCGCAGCTTTCACAGTCCCACATTCATTATGCAAATTACTTGTTAGGATAATTACACCGGGCCAGATCTGCGGTCCGAAGCGGGCGAAATCTTAACTTCGTTTAAGTTTAACAAGAAAAGTTGAGGGGCAGGGAGGGCCGGAGGGGGGGCAGTAAAACAACGTCCAGCGCACGCCCTGGGAGCGCGTCCTTGAGCTGCTCCTCCGGGCCACGCCCTCGCGTATTAGGGCCGTTTCGAGGCCTCTCGTAATGAATGTGTAATGGGAATTAGCGAGTGATCTGGATGAAGAGCCACGAGCCCTTAAGAAGGTAATGAGCGAATAAGAGAGAGTGGCCGTACCACTGCCCACGCTTCACGGTCTGCCTTAACGGTGAAGAGTGTTTTAAAATCTTTCCGTAATTTACTAATTGGTGTATTACGGTAGATACTCACTATTGCACTTTCGTTTAATGAGTTTTTAATTTGTTTAGTTTGAGTATTATTGATTTCAGTGTTTTATGTTCATGTGTCATTTTCGTAATTCAAATTTTTATATGTTTGAGTATTATTGATTTGAGTGTTTTTATGTTCATGTGTCATCATTTGATGCTGATAATTCATTTTACACATTTTTCTGTACTAGATAGAGGATGATTAAATCTTAATTATAAAAACAGAGCATTGAACAGTTAATACCAGTAATACTCAATAATATTTTATTTCCTTGCAATGAATTCAAATGCTCCATAAGATTCAACAAACAATGGAATTTGGATACAATTTATTAACATACAGTAAAAATTATTAGAAGAAAAACTTGCCTTAAATGAAGAGTTGTCCTAACGCAAGTACGTATATTTCTTGCATGTTAAGTGACTCATAATCTTTCAATAATTACACAAATGATATATTTTATGCCACAAAACTTCCACGATATTCGCCCTAATTATTGTAATATCGCAAAAACTCTTAGACTACTACTTTTATATTTACCACTTAACCAATTTCCGAAACATTGTACATTACCTTATTTCAACATTTATCATTGAGGAGCAGATTTCATTAAGGTAAAAATCTCTATCCTCATAAATATAGCTGTAGGAAGACACCGAAAAATGTTTGAATTTTTGCAATTTTCCAAAAAATCAGTTTTCAACAAAAAGTTGACCTTCACCATTAAACTCCAACCAACTTTTAAACGTCGTTTTTTGTCTACCAACAAAATTTAATCCAAAACGATGGAGCCATTTCTTTTGAAAATTTGGAAAATATCCCACGAGCTTCATGTAAAGTACCCTACCCTGAAAAAATATTGGTTTTTAATTCAAGGGACCACAACATCGGCCAGATCGATTGGAAAATATCAATTTTAGAGAAAATCGGCCAAAGAGTTTAGCCGCTGGCGTTGTTCACAGACATTTGACGTCATTCGATTATTCCGAGTCAAGGACTCACAAAATATGAATTCTGGCTTCATGTGTTAGAGGATTGTCTCCTAAATTTTGCAACTGTATTTATCAACTTTTCCTTTGCCAGGGCTCTGTAAAATGAGTTGTCTACCGCAAACTCTCCGTTTTTTACATAACGCGCTGCATTACATAACTTTCTCTCCAATCCGTAGCGAGAAAGTAATAATAGTTGCGATGACTATGGCCCAACCCTTGTATTTATGTTAGTCACAGATTTGCATGTAACCATGAGAGCCGTTTCTGTTGCAGTCACCCTCCGCCAGTGGCGAATCCTGAACATTATTTTAAATATACCGCATTTTATGGAAGCTACCTCTACCGTCGTCTTTTATTTTGAGTTTTTCTGAAATTTCAGTACTATGAAATTCCGTCCTCAATAAATTTTCTATAAGATAGTTACACACACCACTAACATCTGAATTATTAACACAATCCATTTTCACCTAAACATGACAGAAATGTAACTTACAAACAAAGAGAAGGACTGTTTACCGCAATATTTTGCGGTGCCTACGGACCATCCAGACGCGCATCCTCCCCTCTTCCCGCCCTTGACACAAGAGGAGCCCCAGGTTATCGTGGCTGGCATGTGGTGTCTTCTGTGCTAGCGAATTATCTGGATAGCATTAAGAATTGCTTGAAACTTCTCGTCTAACTCACGTTTTAGCGCTTACGGACAGACTGGTTCTGGGAAGCAAAACAGAGAGATTTTGGAGAATTATCAAACTTATGATTTGGTTTGTTTTTTTCGTGTTTCCGCGCGCGGTAACCGCTTTGGTAATTAGTCCCGTTAGTGTAGTGAATGTTTTTTTCTTAGGAGAAGGAGGTGGTTTTCCCCCGCTGGATGGTGAGATCCGGCGCCGACCTACCGTCGGCTAGAGGGGTTTCCCCCTAACCAGGACTCTCCCACCAGCGGGGCACCGCCCCAGCCGGGACAAGCTCTAAGCTCCCGACAAGTCTCCCGGAATATGTGGTAGTGTAGTGCATGTTAGAGTAAGTAAGTTTGTATAAGAGGAGAGGATAGGACAAGGAAGAGGAAGGATAAATCGCGCGCGGTCCGTGGCCCGTTTGGTAGGGTACTGCTCCGGCATTCGCCTGATGTTGATCGGAGAAACCACGGAAAACTACCGATCAGAGCAGCCGGTCGCTAGAATTCTCCTCCAGACAGCGATTGAAATCGACCTAGCTGAAAAGCTAGTGTCGAAAATCCTGCCGTCATCAGAACTCGAACCTAGGACCTCCCGGACAGAAGTGCTGCAGTGACATCAGTTGATGCATTGAGCTACCGCTACCGGTCTAATTTATTTTATTTTATATTATATTTTTTAGATGATTACCAAACGTATGAAATATTTCTTGTATACTTCGTATTACTATGTATACCGGCGGTATACGCGGTGTATCAGAGAATTCGCCGCCGCCCTCCGCCCTTTCTCCTTCCACCGGAAGCGCCTCTCCCCCCCTCCCCGAGCGCCAGTCCGCGTCGGCGCGCGAGGGGCGTCGCGCCCGATTTGCTGGATGGCGGCGACTGCGCCCCGCCCCCGCCCTCGCCTGCACCGCTCGCGAATAGCGTACGCGAATTTCGAGTCCAGCAAATTTCATACTTCGACCTGGATTTGAATCGTGGACCCTTCGGTGGAAACCTCGCAGTCTCACCTCTTCACCACAAATCGTTCCGTGATTAACTACTACTTGGGAGTAAGTACTAGTAGTAAGTACTACTACTAGGGAGTAAGTACTAAGTACTAGTAGTAAGTACTACTACTACTAGGGAGTAAGTACTAAGTACTAGTAGTAAATACTACTACTAGGGAGTAAGTACTCATATTTCACATGCGTTCTATATTTACCTACAAAACATAAAATAATTGATCGATTTGATAAAATTGATAATGTATGTATTTGGCGTTATTGGGTCGGTAGTCCGACTTCGTAAGCTAGCTATCGGTGTCCCCCTTGCCAGGGCCTACTGAAATTCCCACGCTTGGGGGTGAGAGTGACATGAAGCGAACATGACATATTCTCGTCACCGTAACTAGCAAGATCCGCCTGCTTGAGCCTTCCTTCGTAACACAGCTGTAGCAACAGGGACGATTTTAAAGGAAAGCTACAACTCTATATTTACCTCTACCGGCAATCGAACCCGGAACCACCGCACGGGAAGCTAGTACACTGCCCATGATTGATCTCAGAGACTATGAAATTGAAAATAAAACTTAAAAATTTCGACACTCTGCTACTGCACATTAAGTACTACAATCCAGCACATTGAAACATGCAAAATAATACAGTTAGCAAAAAATATTGCGAGAGAAAAGAAACATCCACTGCATTATATATCGCATAAAGACATTCCATTAATTTGCTGTGAAATGCATGAAAGTGGACTGTCATTATTTTTGCATTGACTCTTCATATGGTAAGTGTCTGTATGTAAGAGGAGAGGGTAGGACAAGGAAGAGGAAGGATAAATCGTGCGCGGTCCGTGGCCCGTTTGGTAGGGTACTGCTCCGGCATTCGCCTGGCGTTGAACGGAGAAACCACGAAAAACTACCGATCAGAGCAGCCGGCCGCTAGAATTCTCCTCCAGACAGCGACTGAATTCGACCTAGCTGCAAAGCTAGTGTCGAAAATCCTGTCGCCGTCAGGACTCGAACCTAGGACCTCCCTGTCAGAGGCGCTGCAGTGACATCAGTTGATGATCAAACTTATGAAATATTTCTTGTATACTTGCATTGCTTGTTGCATTGCAACTCTTCATACGGTTCGTGTGTTTGCCATGGAAACACACTGCGCCCGCGCGGGGTCGAGGAACGGAGGAGCCCACGCTGGCGCGCCGGCCGCCCGGGCGCGGGACCCTGGCCGAGCATGGCCGGGCGCCGACGGCCGGCCGCGCCACGCCACGCCGCGCCGCCTCCGTGATGGACGGCGCGGGCGGGGTTCGGTTCCGGGCCGGGCCCCGCCCTGAATTACGTCGCCGTCCATCAAGCCGTCGCCCCGCCCCCTCGCCTGCCCCGCTTCCCCGCTCCTGGTCGGCGCCTGTCGCCGCGTCCGGCGGCCGGCTCAGCGAGGCGGTGGCGGAGACGGTGACGGCGGCGGCGGCGGCGGCGACAGCAGAGGCGGCGGTGGCGGCGGCGACGGTGGTGGCGCGGAGGCGGCGTGGTGGGGCGGATGCGGCGGTGGTCGCGGCGGAGGCGGCAGAGGTGGCGGCGGAGGTGATGGCGGCGGAGGTGATGGCGGCGGAGGCGGCGTTGGTGACGGCGGAGGCCGCAACGGCGGCGGTGACGGCGGTGGCGGCGGCGGCGATGGCGGCGGTGGCGGCGGTGGCGGCGGTTACGGCGGCGGTGGCGGCGGTTATGGCGGCGGTGGTGGCGGTGGCGGTGGCGGTGGCGGCGGTTATGGCGGCGGTGGTGGCGGTGGCGGTGGCGGTGGCGATGGCGGTGGCGGCGGCTATGGCGGCGGTGGTGGCGGTGGCGGTGGCGGTGGCGGTGGCGGCGGTTGTCGTGCGGCGGTGGTGGCGGTGGCGGTGGCGGTGGCGGTGGCGGCGGTTATGGCGGCGGTGGTGGCGGTGGCGGTGGCGGTGGCGGTGGCGGCGGTTATGGCGGCGGTGGTGGCGGTGGCGGTGGCGGTGGCGGTGGCGGCGGTTATGGCGGCGGTGGTGGCGGTGGCGGTGGGGCGGGGGCGGCGGTGGGGCGGTGGTGGCGGTGGTGGCGGTGGTGGCGGCGGCGGCGTCGACTGCTGCGTCCGCGGCGGATCCGCTCTTGGGCGCACTCCCGCTGCTGCTCCGACCGCCCTCGCTAGGGAGGCAAAAGGAAGCCACCACTCAGATTTAGCATCGAGTAACAATAAACGATGTATGGAAGGTGGACAGAACGAAGTGGCTCAGGACTTGGTGCTCTGACTTCACTTTCGGGAGGCCTGGGTTCCGTCCTTTGATTTTTCTTTCGTTTTAAATTATGACAGCTGGGAAACAAATATTGTAACAATTATTAGTCTGTTGGTCCATCTCTCAATAATTGGGTTCATATCCAATATTGCTCCATCGTTATTCATACCATTGCAACATAATCATCAACCAATTAAATCACGGACTCATTCCTATATGACCACAAGGCATAGATACGTAATAAGGAGTTCGTAACAGCTGACATGCAGGTGCGGAATAACGAATAACGTGTGAGGGCAAACCAACATGCTAGTTTTACATATCTGTTTAGAGAGTTTCAAATCGCAACACATTGTCGGCGCAGAGACAAGCAACATCACCTCAGATTCTCTCAACGTTCTCTGGATTTCTGTCTCTCACTTCATAATTCTTGTTAATAATCAACATATACCACACAACAGCATTTAAAATTGTGAAATTCGAAAGAACGATCGTTCTCCAAAAAATAATTATCCAAAATTTATGAAAATTTATTTTTCTTGGGTTACATTCGGAAAATTTCACGCCCATATATCAAAGATTTCAAATATTACTACACAGCTAAAATTTCACTTATCAAGTAGTAAATCCAAACGATTTCAAAGTAACGGATATATCGGTTTCCAGTCCTCCAAATTTGTAATGAAAACTTTTATTGGAGTAGCAAATTTTGTTTATTTTTTAATAAAATTTGTTATTCAATATTAACCCGTTTTTGCCCGAGTTTTTTATTTTGAATATTTTGACCAAATATATGTTTTAAAATGTTGATGTAGCTTCAGTAATGATGGAAAAAAATATATTGTTCGAATACCTCACACCATTTCGGTAAAATGCCTTGTTCCCAAATGGGAACACCAGGAGCGAATGGGGTCGTATACAATTTTCTCGTTTGTGTTCACCAGGACACTAAAGATTTTCGAAATTGCCGCAAATGTCATTTGTTTTAGGTAAATGTTTCAGGAATATTTAAGTTTTTTCACAATTATTCGAAATATTTTATTTATAACATATAATATCAGAAACAAAAAAATAAAATCAAACCTGAAATACATTTTTTTTTAGAAATAATTACACAATGAAGAACACAAGTGAAGCAAATGTTTTTGATGTGAAATGTTTTATTTGGTATGATATTCTTTGAAACAATGCCCATGTAAGTTTACTTTGCATTTTTCGCACGATTTTCTGGAATTTTTTTTGCAAATGGCACATCTGTTTTGTTTTGCTGCATCCACCAACCAGTGATCCTTCAAGTCAAATCTCACTGTTGATATGGTTCTTTTTAGTAGAGGTTTTGAAGTTTTAGGCCGACCGCCCGATGACGGAGGTACAGCATATTTCTGCAAGTAAGTTTGAGTTATGTGTCTTCTAAACGCCAAGCTGTCCAAAACTGGATTGTTTTTTCCTTTTCTGTAAAGTTGCAAGCATTCTGCACAGACGTATCTATACAGAATACAAATATTGGCCACCACCATTTTTTGATCGAATGGATACTCTGTAATTAGAAATATTCTCGTCCATTCGATCGACTCGCCCATATATTTGTTATAGCAAGAAATTACATGAGGCTGAGGTACAATAATTTTTTTCTTTTCCTTTTGAGACCACCTACGTGCTTCAGTAATCGGAAATATAGTGTCACAGTTGCTTACCACATGGACTGGACGATTGTCATTCCACACTACTACAGCACATCCTGAATTTATTTCTGAACTGTAGTCAATTGCACCCGTTTTTTTTTCTCAATACTTTTGTTTTGTGCCAAGGGCATTTTCCTATTCTGTTAGACATTATTGTACCAGTATAACCAATGCCCATTTCTTTCAGTTTGGCAGCCAGCGGAAGAGACGAAAAAAATCTGTCTGCGTATATTTTGTATGGAGCTTTTGGTAGCTTGTCAATCAATTTGAGGACGACATGCTCACCCAAACTGACGTTCCGCGGCCTGTCCTTGTCTTTTCCTCCGTATGGGTAGAATTGCAGCAGATAACCTAAGGGCTCACAGATGCACCACATCTTGTAGCCAAACCTTATTGGCTTTCCTTCAAGAACTGCTTTGCTCCATGCTTGCCATAGTACGGAACCATACTTTCATCAATTGATAATGTTTCTATCAAGTGCGCGTGGTTCAGAAACCTTTCATTCAAAAAAGTAATCAGAGGTGTTAATTTAGAGAATTTATCTCCTTTATCAAGATTAGAATTATCAGCGCAATGAGAATACTTTTTTAGAATTTCAAATCTATTTCTCCTCATAGCGTTACTAACATAGGTATTGTACGTCTCACTGTCTGTCTCCCATAACATTCTCCATCTTGGAACAGTCAAATAACCCGAAAGAATCAGAATTCCAATATAACATTTGAGCTCCTCACAACTGGTTTCAAAGAGTGGTCACCTTTCTGTGATGCATAAAGGAAAACATGTCACAAAGAAATTTCATAACAGTGTCATCAAAAAATAATTCAAAACATTGCACTGGATCTGACGGTATATCATTGAACTGTAATTCTGGAAAGGGTTCAAAAGTAGGATTTATATCTTCCTTCTTCCACTTTTGATTCATAATTTTCTTAGATTCTGCATTTCTATTGTCTGAATTTGAGGAAAACACTGTCTGCAATCGGTATTTCAATATCATTATCTTCTAGATCATCACTTCCAATGTACCTTGTACCACTCATTGTCTGGATTCGCGCTTCTGCATTAGCTTGCAACTGTCTACCTGAAAGATTATTAGCAGTTGTACCTTCTTCATCACCACTGTCCCCTTCAGTATCTGCTCCGTCATCTGGTGGAAATAAATACACATCTGCCTCTGAAAACTCTTCTTCGTCCAGTAAAGAAAGGACTTCTTCCGCCGTTAGCCTCCTATAAAAATTCGAATATTGTACCATAGTAAAAATTCTCGCAGTACGGGACGGTACTACACAAAGAGCTCTATGATCCTGGTGTTCCCAAAAGGGAACAACGAAAATAAAATGCTAATAACTTTGTAATAAAACGTAAATAATTTTTCATACTTCTCAAATAGTATTATTCATATTTACCAAACATATTAAAAACATTATTGTTAAAATATAAAGTTATGCAAATCTTTTATACTTACGATCTCGAAATCATGTGTGCAGAAAAAAATACTGCGAACTATATGCACCAATACTTCTCGCTCAAATGAACATTCAGTTGCAACTAACAATCCAACGGATACCGATAAGTTTCAGCTACTGTTAGATAAAGGTCAGATAGGCCAACAATCACCCGGAAGCAAAATATTATAGAGAAAGCATTCGATTACAGTCTGTTCCCATTTGGGAACACCGGGAAAAAAAGGCTCGACCGAAAATCACTAAACGGATTAACAGAGTATTTCTTTCCTAGTTTCTCACCCGAATCGTTCATCCAGATTCAAATTCAAACAATACAGCTTTCCCATCGCAGTTCGTGTTCACAATATCCACGCCGAAAAAGTTAATGTCACTGCAGTGTCTCTGACCGGGAGGTCCTCGGTTCGAGTCCTGAAAGTGCCAAGATTTTTGAGACGAAAGTCAGCAAGGTCGAATTCGGTTGCTGACTGGAGGAGAATTCTAGCGGCCGGTTGCTCTGATCGGTAGTTATCTGTGGTTTCTCCGATCAACACCACGCGAATGCCGGACCCTAACAAACGGGCCATGGACCACGCGCGATCTTTTCTTCCTCGTCCTCGACCTATCCTCACCCCTTACACACACCTAAACGTATATGCACTACACTACCACACATGCCGGGAAACTGGTTGGGAGCTTAGAACTTCTGTCATTTCGTGCCCTGGTTTTCAGCTTTTCTCACTTTCATCACCGATACACGACCCGTCCCCCCGCGACCCGTTATTCGGTCTTTTTCACCTCCGCCTCCCCCGCTCCTACCATCTCTTCACTACCCGACCGGGAGCGGTAGCTAGCCAACTGATGTCACTGCAGCGCCTCTGACCGAGAGGTCCTAGGTTCCCACTCCCCACGGCGGCAGGATTTTCGAAACTAGCTTTTCAGCTAGGTCGAATTCAGTGCCTCTAACCGGGAGGTCCTGAGTTCGAGTTCCAAAAGTGCCAAGATTTTCGACAGGAAAGACAGCTAGGTCGAATTCGCTTGCTGTCTGGAGGAGAATTCTAGCGGCCGGCTGCTTTGATCGGTAGATTTCCGTGGTTTCTCCGATCAACACCAGGCGAATGCCGGAGCAATACCCTACCAAACGGGCCACAGACCGCGCGCGATCTTTCGTTCCTCTTCCTTGACCTATCCTCTCCCCTTTACACACACACTTACACTAACATGCACTACACTACCACATATTCCGGGGAACCGGTCGGAAGCTTAGAGCTTTTCCCGACTGGGGCGGTGCCCCACTGGCGAGAGAGTCCTGGTTAGGGGGAAACCCCAGTAGCCGATGGTAGGTCGGCGCCGTATCTCACCATCCAGCGGGGGAAGATCACCGCCATCTCCCGCAAAAAACATGTACTACACGAACGGGACTAATGACCAGAGCAGTTGTCGCGCCCGAAAACACGAAAAAATCAATCAATCAATCCGCCGAAATTGGCGATTGGACGCGCAGAAGGACCATCAGTCATCTGCAGGGAGCGCGTTGTAGTGCGGCAGCGGAGAGTCCGATGCCCTCCCTCTTGGCGAGTGGGGCAGCGAAGAAGGCGGCGATGGGCCCGGGCGACCCGTCTCGCCATGCGATCCACCCCTCTTACCCTACTCATTGGCGGTCGGTGACAATCCGAACGGCCATCTCAATAATGCAGGCGGCACGGGAAGGGGGAGCGGTTGGAAAGCGGTTTGCGAGAACATGGGAGCTAGCAGGACCACGGGGATGAGTAACGGTATTTGGGAGCGGCCTGATTCATTTTTCGGTGAAGGGGAGAGGAATGTCTTCTTGGAAAAAGGAATCCTCGTTTTCGAATGCAAAACACTATCCTTTTCGAAGAGAGTGTGGAATTATGAAATTGATTGACGTTATTATTTTGAGCACAAAGAAACTGCAACAATATGCAATCATTCCTGATTTCTCCAAACTTGCTCATGGAGTATTGTAAAAAAATTCGGAACTCCTCTCAGTCATTGTTATTGAAAAAGTTATACAGTATTTGGAGAAGAGAAATACTCAAGCAGAGTATGCGAATACAAGCAATATGTAGAAGAAAGTAAAAGAATCACAAATGTTGATTGAACAGTTCATTATTGAAATATACTTACACCTAAGCAGCGATGTTTTTCCCAAAAAAACGCATTTCTGAAATGTTAATAAAAACAAAATCAATGAATATTGACAATGCAAACTTTATAAATGAGCACGTTATCTCTAATAAAAGAATAAGAGTAAAATTGATTATAAAATATAAGAAAATAAAAATATGAACAACTAAAACAAATCATACAAACGTACACGAAGTGCAGAATAAAGAATGCAATATAAGAGAATGGAAAGAACATGATAGGCAGGTATCTCGTCGATCAGTAGAAAATGGGAAAAAAACTTATAAAATAACTTCTCTCTCCAATTTATTTAATAAAAGCTACTTCATATTTTCATTTCGCATTCTTTGAAATTTGTACCTGACAAATTATATTTATTTATTTAGCTATTAGTAAGAGAGACGTTTTTGAAGCATCACCAATAACTCTTTTACGAACTCATTAATTAATAGGGAAATAAGATGTAGAAGTGCATCAAGTGTAATGAAGATGTAAATCGCCTGAAAAGCAAATATTAATGATGTGAGAGATTAATAAAAAATGTATTTGGTAATTTTTGAAGGAAAAAAAGAATATATTAAAATGGCCCAACCCGTATAGAATATTTAAAGAAAGAAATGAAAACTTTGTGACAAACTTTTTGTGTTTCATATTTGTTTAAAAATATTTCTCCAACTTCACTAAAAAAAACCCGCAAACCTACTAATATTTTCAAAACAATGAACACGATTTTGAAATAAAAAATTATATTTCACACTAGCAGAGCTTCCAGCTAGTTAAAATTGTCCGAGGAATATTAATTTTTGCTCCATTCCTGCAAGTTGTTTAGGCGCAAATGTTGTTAGCAGACGGACAGGGAGAAGAACGGATGGAAGCTTTGAGAAAAAAAACAAAACTTTTTGGTATCAGGGGCACCAAAATGTATTTTCGTTGAAATCGTGAAATCGATTTTCCATAGCACCAATATATATATATATATATATATATATATATATTGGTCTCTCATCCCTACCCTCCCCCACCACAGGCATGCAGGTGACGCGGCTGGCTGAGAGCGGGCGACGGGAACGAGCGGCTCGACGACGCATTGTGCCTGCATTAGTAAACGCCGCGACTGCCGCAGCAGCAGCCTGTCCCTCCACCGGCGCCCCCTCCCCCCCCTCGCCCCGCCTCGCCCCACAAGCCCCGATTCTCCCCACCACACCCTTCCCCGCCCCTCCCGACCCCCTCCTCTCCCCGAACTCCAAGCCTCTCACCACCACTCCACTCCCCGCCAATCCACTCCCGCCATCACCCATTCCCCGCCACGCCGTTTCCCGACACGCTGTTCCCCGACAAGCTGTTCCCCGACAAGCCGTTCCCTGACAAGCCGTTCCCCGTCGCACCATTCCCACAATGCCACTCCCCGCGATACCATAACCCGCCACGCCATTCTCCGCCACACCAAGCCTCGCCAAGACACGCAGTGCCCCCCCCCCCGAACCCCGCCCGCCATGCCCCCCCACACCGCGCCTCGCCAGGCACTCACTACTCTAGCCCCCGCCCCCCCCCTCGCCACATCCCGCCCCGCCACACCCCGCCACGCCCCCCACCCCCCCTACGCTGCGGTCACCGCCGACGGCTTTCCCGCGCATACGGATTCCCGCACACAAACACGCGCCGCTCGCGGGCCGACCTCAATGAAATCGCGTGCGAAGGACGCCAGCGAATATTTCATGCGCGGCCCGGTCCCCGAAAAATTTACGCGCGCCGCGCCACGCCGCTCCGCTCCGCTCACCGCCACGCAGAGATGTGTTTTCAACTGCGGTTGCGCCGAATTCATCTTTCAGGTGATGCGAGCGGAGCGCGTTTCGCGCTTGTTTTGTGTTGGGATACTCTATCACTGGGATGGAGGTTTTCTTTGTTTTTTACAAATGAACACAGGAATATATCCAAATGGTTTACCACACTTCTTCTATTTCCTTTTAATAAATGAACTGCTTACGTAACCTTTCCTTGTCACTCAACACTTTCATTAACACTTTTTATTAAAATATGCGAATTTCCAGTACGAAGGTGAAATGTTTTCAACAAGATTTACAATGCAAAAATTAATGTCATTAATTTAGGTAACGGTTGTTTACATTTTTTCATAAAAAATTAAACACTTTTGCAAAGAACAAACGAAGTTTTTAGGGGATCAACGTGATTCAAAAAGGGTATTATTTTATAAAAAGCTATACTGGCTCTGAGAAACTACTTTATGTTTTTGCCAATTTGATGATCAGAAATTGAATATTTAAATGATTTAAATTTTAATAAGATTTTTACGGAATCTGAATTTAAACCACTCTGTCCAAAATTTAAAAAAATGATACTTCCTGATTTGGATTTAAAGAAAAGGTTAAGTATACGTTTGAAAAATTAAATGCGCAGTATGTTTTATATTTGTAAACTAAAAAGGGGTAAAAATAAGACATTTTTTATAAACTCCATAACATTTTGGGGAAACTAATCAAGAATTAACTCAAGCAAAGTTGAGATGATTGATTTTGAAAATTCTTTAAAATTAATTTTTTAAACCTCCTATCAAATATAATTAGGCATGTATTTATAAGAGTGGTTTTATAGACATGTTGACAAAATTTAAAAAAAAAATCCAAACAAATCTTTGTGCGTTTTTCTGTAAGAACACTCAATGGGAAATCAGCAATCAGCGAGGGCGGTCAGCCGTGTTCGGGCGTTTGATTGATTGATTGTTAGTGATTCCGGGCGCGTCAACTACCGAGCATATTAGTCTCGTAAGTGTAGTGCATGCTTTTTATCGAGTGGTGGCGGTGATCTACCCTCACTGGATGGCGAGAGATCTGGCGCTGACCCACCGTCGACTAGCGGGGTTTTCCCAACGAGGTATCTCACGCTAGTTGTAAATTCTAAAGTTCACTGAGTTCTAAATTCCGGACCGGTCTCCCGGAATGTGTGGTAATGTAGTGCAAGTTTGTGTAAGTGTATGTGTAAGGATGTGGATAGAACAAAAAAGAAGACGGAAAGATTGCGCGCGGTCTGTGACCCGTTTGTTAGGGTATTGCTCCGGCATTCGCCTGGTGTTGATCGGAAAAATCTCGGAAAACTACCGATCAGAGAAGCCGGCAGCTGGAATTCTCCTCCAGAAGCGACTGAATTCGACCTAGCTGACAAGCTAGCGTCCAAAATCCCGCCGCCGTCGGGACTCAAACCCAGGACCTCCCGGTCAGAGGCACAGCAGCAACCTCACTTGATGCACTGAGCCACCGCTCCCGGTCGGTCGTTTGGTGTCCATCGCCCCCAACCGCCCCTCTCCACCCTTCTTTGTCAACCTCCATCGTCCGCAACTGCCCATCGCCTAGGGCTGCCGTCTGCAATAACCGCGCTTCATATCCGCCCACGCCAACCGGACCGCCCACACCGCCCGCGCCACTCTCGCCGCTCGTGTCGCCCGGACCGGCCCCGCCCATCCGGTCCGCCCATGCTGACCACCCCTACACCTATCTCCCAACCCGGAGAGGGCGGGGTAGTGTGCCAGGTGCCGTCGCCGCCGGCGAAAAAGAGATGAGATCGTGGCGCTTCACGAGATGAAACTGCCAAGGAAGTGCTACGCCTGGAAAGCGCAGCAATTGTCTCATATCGTAGTATGTTGTATGACATGCAATACTTTCAGTATATATTAGATAAAAATACACAGCGCCTTTGACCGGGAGTTCCTAGGTTCCAGTCCTGATGGCGGAAGAATTTTCGACACTAACTTTTCAGCTAGGTCGAATTCAGTCGCTGTCTGGAGGAGGATTCTAGCGGCCGGCTGCTCTGATCGGTAGTTTTCCGTGGTTTCTCCGATCAACACCAGGCGAATGCCGGAGCAGTACCCTACCAAACGAGACACGGACCTCGCGCGATCTGTCCTTCCTCTTCCTTGTCCTACCCTCTCCCCATACACATACACATACACACACACACACACACACACACTACCACACATTCCGGGAGACCGGTCGGGAGCTTAGAGCTTTTCCGGACTGGGGAGGGGGGTGCCCCGCTGGTGGGAGAGTTCTGGTTAGGGGGGAACCCCACTAGCCGATGGTAGGTCGGTGCCGGATCTCGCCATCCAGTGGGAGAGGATCACCGTCACCTCCCGAGAAAAAAGAACAGGCACTACACTAACGGGACTAATGAGCGAAGCTGTTGACGCGCTAGGAAACACGAAAAAATCAATCAATCAATTTACATTATAAATTAAACTATTTCCCTACTACCGTTTACTTTCATTATCCCATGAAAAGTAAGTTCCGTCCTAGAGAACTTTGCCGAGAGGTACTGAAGATTGCAGTATTTTGAAAGGAGAATGATGCTTAGGCTAGAATGGATCAGTTTCTATCGTGAAAATAATATGATATCGAACACCACACATTTTCTGTAAGGGACACGTGTTGTTTCCACAATTTCTACAGGCACCTCAATGACGGTCGATTCGCAATTTTGATCGGGGAAATTCCTGGTATTTTGTACGTAGGCAACGTAGTGATATTAAGAAATCAACGATTGTTTGTAGCTCAGCCAAAATGGTTTGATTGACGGCAATCGAAACAAAATATGCTTTAATAGTGGAAATTCACAAAAGTTGCTTTTTATGTACAAAAAATATTGAAAATATATTTAACGTTCTACCTGACGTAATGTGTTTAATACTGTCACAGCTTACATAATAATCTGCTATTGTCAACGGAAAAGTTTGGATGTGTTATAGAAAACTTTCGTTAGCAGAATAAGAAACAATTCGATGATCTAACGTGATGCCAGCTGCAACTTTTCCGCATCAGCAGTCAAACCAGGGGACAAAGCTTCCGAGGGCTCTGCATAGAGCGGGCCCTCAGGTGCCTTCCGCTCTTCCCCCACCCCTCACTGCTATAGAGGGGAAGCAAGGGCACTAAGCCTGACACCACCCGGCAGGCCTACCTCCTGTTGCGCAGTGGGCTGCGTTCTTACTTTTATAGGTCACTTTACTATATATATATATATATATATATATATATATATATATATATATATTACTTTGTAAAGTGGCCGATACCACTACGAACTACCTGTACGCGCGGATTGCGTCATCTGCCGGCGCCACCACGAGCTGCCTGTGAGTGCGGATTGCGTCATCTGCCAGCGGATTATTCCAGAACATTCGAAGGGTCCGGAGAGTTCTCGATTGTCTCGCCGAGTATAAATACGCGGCGGCCGGCGACCGCGAGACAGTCTTAAGTCCGCAGTGGAAGCTGAACTGTTAAGTGTGTGCATCGTGGTGAATAGCAGTGCAGTGATTGTGTTCAGTGACGTGAACCGTGGTCAGTGCATCGTACTGTGGTCAGTGACGTGAACTGTGACCAGTGCCTCGAACTGTGATCCGTGCAGTTAACTGTGGCCAGTGTTTAGGACTGTACGAGTGTGTAAGAGAAGAGTAGTGTAAATAAATAATCAATAGAAGTGTAATGTAAATAAATAATCAAGAGAAGGTAGTGTAAATAAATAAAGAGAAGTGTAGTGTAAACAAATAATCAAGTGTCTTCAGTGACTGTGTTAAGAAACAAAATAAACGTTTTTGTTAAAATAATACGAGACTTTTAATTCACCACCTAGAAACGTAACAATATATTATTTTCTATATTACTTAAAAATAAAAGCAAATTAATCTATTCCATACAGAAAGCTCTCCCTCAGCAGCCCCTGGGTCTGCTCCTGAGTTAACTCTTTCCTACGCTACGTTAAGCTTTCCAGTACTACGTAGTTCAAATATTATATCATGGAAAGAAAAAGGAAAACTGACACCATTGTTGAGTCTTTACAAGTCGTATATATTTATCTACAAATTTTCTGTGTATACAGATACTTGCAGGATAGAACGTTCGGTTCCTGGCGAGTTTGCGACTCACTGTACTGCCCTTAAGTCTCCAAGCGCAGCCCTGCAGTCCCAACAGGGCACGGCCCAGAAGGCCTAGGCAGCCGGGGCTTACCAATTTGCGCGACTTCAGAACCACAAGAATCTTCCAAGGGCCACTGTTATGTGCGCACAGCCTCGATTGCAGCTTCCGGGAGAGAAGGTACTGGCACTGCAGCTTTTTACTTATCAACCGCCACTTTACAAATATACAGCCGGCAAAATTACAATAATAATAATAATAATAATAATAATAATAATAATAATAATAATTTAGTATTGAGTTAGCTGCACTTCGAAAGGTCGTGAAACCTATTTGAGTTGACCACTTGATAAGTACCTTAAAATTTGTCCTTTGGTTACGTGGTTATTTTAAAGGAAACAACGTAAACCATGTGGTCCTGAGTTTGTTACGATATATGGTGTAACACTATTCTGGTTTCAAATGAAATCTATTGTGTAATGTTGAATTAAATCTCTTTGATTGACTCTCTTATGATTTAATTAGAGTGTGTACATAAAACGACAGAATTCACATTCTTAAAGAACGGCTCGTTCTTCGGGTTATATGTTTTTGACATTTGAACTATTAGAATTACTGTAAATACTCTCGTACGTTTAAGTTCATAAACAAATGACTGGTATCTTGCAATAATCCCCATTGCCTCAGGAAAACAAATCAATAAACATTATTGTTTTATAATCCAAGCGAATTGTTTTGCTTCTGCGAAATGGTCTTTTAAATGTTTGAAACGAATGTTTTTAAATTTTTCCAGGAAATCATTCCCGAAATGACAATTGGATCGCCAAAGGGGATGGGGTTTCTTAAAGAGATGGTATTTCCGACAAATTTCACGGTATACTGTGAGAGTAATTTTCAGTGAAATAGTTGTGGCGTGGGCGTGGACGCGAGTTCATGCGCACGCGCGTGCGTGAGTGTGTGTGCGTGCGTGCGTGTGTGAGAGAAAGACAAACATAGAGGAATAGCGAGATGAAGGTGATTTCTTGCAATGGCCTTTTCAAATAAAATTTTTCCCTAATTTTGGAAGAACACATTAGTCATCTCCTTTACTGAAACAAAAATAATAAGGGATGAACTCCGTAAAAGTTAGTTAACTACTTCATGATATAATGTTTTTGAGGATTGTTATCACGTAACTGGTAAAGTCCTCTGTGCAAAAAATATAACAGCTAACAAAATATTTTCTATTAAATAAACGTACATTTTGTTGCAAAGTGATAACTATATAGCTTTATTAGAATATGCTATTATGCTCATAACTATGTAGTGTAACTATATATTATCAGCAATTTTATATTATTGTTCGTTATATCTTATGAGTTATCAGCGGCAATATGTTACATCGTAACTAAGCTACAGATTTGAAGCACTAAGTGAGTAAAACCAGGCAGAAAAATAAGCTCTCAAAATTCTACTATAAACGTTTAATTAGGGATATTCGATTCTAATGTAGGTATATAAATAGGCACAGACAATTTATTATCCTCAACTAAAAATACAAGAGAAGGATTGCACAACAGGAATGCCGTCAATCAAAATAACGTTATTACTTGTATGATTAAGATAACGAATGAACTGAATATTGTTCCAAATTCTCCAAAGTAAAGCGGCTGATGTATTCTGTCTGATATCTAAAAGAATGTTCTTCAAGTGGTTAAAACTTCTTCATTCTTACAAAAGCGGAATTAGATATACTTACGTTCACACAAAATTTTCAGAAATCTCAACTCGCTAAACAACTGAAACTTCTGAACGCGCCGAACAAAAGCAAGTAACACTACTACCTCTCATGGATTTTCTACAAGTTGATAAATACTTATCCTTTAGTAGTAAAACGTACACATAAGATTGTGCAGGGATTGTATACGCAAATGAAATTTCCTTCATCATATTTACACAGATATATCAATATTTGTTCAACTTGGCTACAAAGAACCGGATGGATTTTGAAACAATTTGGGCTTTATTAACGATTATTTTTCGTAAATGAAGACTAACGTCTTATGACATTGTTAGAAGAGTTTTATATTTTAATACCGACAAAAAAGAGACATTTACGAGTATAGTATGTAGACGTTTATTAGTCAAAGAGATGTTTATAGGCTCTATAAACTTCGCATATATTAAAAGCACTAAATTTCGGAATGTTAAAATTTTTTTGAAGCTTTTGCCTTCCTTTGTTACACAGGAAATTACATTAAATTTAAGTACGATTGAATTTTACTAATTAAATGCTTAAATTAAAATCAATGTAGATTAATTTAATGTACACGTACATTAAATGCAATGCACATGTACATTAAAGGTACTGTACGTGTACATTAAATTTACTTTACGTTCGTGTAAATTACTTTCATGTACTTTACATTGAAAGTAACGCAGAAATTTCTGAGCGTGTAAAGAAAGTAAGGCCTCGTCCGGCTTTCGATTTCGTAAGTCCTCTCTTACTTAGCGCGGCGCTATGCTCGCAGGAGCCGTGGCCGCTCTTGGAGCTGCAGTTGCACGCACGTCGAAGCCCTGCCACGCCCTCTGGAAGCCCTGCGCGTCCCTTTCAGATTACGAAGCCACAGAGTCGGGATTCGAACACGCCACCTCCCAACGAGCAGGAGCATCAGCGTTTCGCACGTCCTCCTTTCCAGTATTCGGAGAGAGGACAAACCGAAATCAATAAATATAAACTAGTATATTTTCCTTCTAATACAATACTAAATGTTTAAAGAATTAACAAACACAAACTTTTCCTGTTTTATTTCAGAAAAAAATGAAAACAGCATTCGATAGCTATCTTTTCACCTAGATATCTAGAAGCGCCAGTAGGTCCTTCAAATTCTAAGAGAACTAAGTTCATTATTGTTACTGCATGAACTATTTTGTGTAAAACACACACACTTGGAGCTGCACTAATGTTACTTGGACGCGTATTTGATTTGAAACGTGTTTATAATTTATATTTTTATATTGATATATGTCAAAATTATTGATATATTGGAATTAAACATTACACATTCGAGAATTAATGCGAAAAGAGTAGTATATTAGGTGTTCGTCACATCGCAAGGTATTGCTAGTATAAACATTTGTGAAAAAATTAGATCAAAATTAATTGTACCTCATAGAGCGTTCAATATATAGTCACGTAAAATACAGTCAACTTTAGAACAAAATTCAGTTTTCCGGAATAGTTTTTAAGAAGTGACAAAATGCAAACAGAAAATGGAAAACGCAGAGAAATTTCCAAAAGATGAAGCAATAAAGAGTTCGGTCACAAAAATGCAGTCTGATTTAACACACACCTCATTCAACACAACAATTTTTCAGGTATGTCCATTAATGGGTTAACTACAACATAAATATTCAAAGAATATTAAATCGTCAACATTACAGCCTGTCATGGATAAGATTGATTTGTATTTTGAAACAATTATTTTAAGTATTTTCGAAATAATATGAGTAAATATTTTACTATAATAAACTTACTGGCAGCAGTTTCTTTAATATACTACGTACATTCCCCGCACTCTCTTTAAAATTATTATTTTCTTAGAAAAAACATTAGGTATATTTTTGTCTGAAAAATAATCAAAACTATAACAAAACATGGCATTTAGGAATTCAGAAAATTTCTCTAAAAACGGCAGACGCTTGAACATCACTCTAAACAGCTCTCCGGTATTTTGTCTTATGACAATCCTTCTCCTCTTTTTTATGTCTGGGACTGTGCACCTTGGGGGGTTGGGCAGCGGCAGCGAGCAATCTGCGCCGGACCGTGCCTGCCGGAAACAATGAGGCCGGCCGGCAGCGGCTGAGGCGCGGGCGATCGGGTCGTTGTTGACCCATCGCGGACGCGCCGACCCGTCCCGTCCCACCCCTCCCCGTCCCTCCCCGCCCCTCTCCGTCCCGCCCCGCCCCGCCCTGCCCCGCCCCAACCCACACCGCACCGCACCGTACCGCCCCGCCCCGCCCCGCCCCGTCCAGCCACGCCCCGCCCCGCCACGCCTCCCCCCCGCCCCATCCCTCCCCCCGCCCCGCCCGCCCGGCCCGCCCGCCCCGCCCGCCCCGCCCGCTCGGCCCCGTCCGCCCGCCCGGCCCGCCTCGCCCCGCCCGCTCGGCCCGTCCCGCCCGTCCCGCCCGCCCCGCCCCGCCCTGCCCCGTCCGCCCGGCCCCGCCCGACCCCACCCGCCCGGCCCGCCCCGCTCGGCCCCGCCCGCCCCGCCCGGCCCCGCCTCGCCCCGCCCTGCCCCCCCGCGCCCCCTTGCCGCGCCCCGCCGCCGCCTTCGTCGTAATCAACTTACGGCGCGGCACGACGTGGCACGGCGTGGGGCGAATTCTCCGAACCCCCCGCCGACGCAGCGCCCGGCGTTTCTCTCTGCCCCTGTCGACCGGCTGTCCCCACCCCGTCGCTCCGCCCCGCTGGACATCTGCCCAGCCGCTGTCCTGCGGTCCTCTCTTGCCCGTCCCTGACGTTCGCATCCTGTCCGCAAACCTCTGCGATCCTTGTCTCCCAGAACGCTCCTCTACCTCCTCTTCTTCGCTCTTCTGATTGATTGATGTTTTCGTGTTTCTGGACGCGTCAACTGCGTTGGTCTTTAGTCCCGTTAGTGTAGTGCATGTTTTTTTCTCGGGAGATGGCGGTGATCCGGCGCCGACCTACCGACGGCTAGCGAGGTTTCCCCCAACCAGGAGTCTCCCACCAGCGGGGCACCACCCCAGCCGAGACAAGCTCAAAGCTCCTGACCGGTCTTCTGGCATATGTGGTAGTGTAGTACATATTAGTGTAAGTGTGTGTGTAAGGGGAGAAGATAGAACAAGGAGATCGCGCACAATCCGAGAGCCGTTTGTTAGGGTACTGCTTCGGCATTCCCGTAGTGTTGATAGGAGAAACCACGGAAAACTAACGATCAGAGCAGCCGGCCGCTAGAATTCTCCTCTAGACAGTGACTGAATTCGACCTAGCAGAAGAGGTAGTGTCGAAAATCCTGCCGCCGTCAGAACTCGAACCTAGAACCTCCCGGTCAGAGGCGCTGTAGTGGCATCAGTTGATGCACTGAGCTACCGCTCCCGGTTTCACTCTTCTGCCGCCCCTGACCCCAACACCGCCCCCTTCAACATGTGCCGTGTAATTCTCACGCCGCTGCAACCACCCCTATCGCATCCTCGGCCTCCTTTTAAGGTTCCCACAGACCGACGCGGAAGATCCGCAGCGTACGCGGATTGGCCGCAGCGGAAGTTTCGCGTCACGTGTTACCTTATGAGCACGTTGAGACCTGCGCGGCAGGCGAGCGTCGCGGCAACGGATTGGCAGCATTTAATCGGCGGCGAAATTTATAACGCAGTCAGACGCGTTTCTTCCGCTGCAGGTCGAGTTTCGTGGAAGTCCGCCCGTGTTCGGGAGTCTTCGCTCCCCTGTGGGTCGAGCGACCTTGCCAACTGTCACCAAACGCTGATCATAATTGACGCTCCGGTGTGAACGGTCCCGCGAATTCCGCGGCCGCGTCTAACGCGAAACTTTCCGCGCCGCTCCCGCTGCGGATCTACCGCGCCGGTAAGTGGGAGCCTTTACTCCTATTTCATCCCCTCACCTTGTCACCGACAGTCCCTCGCTTCCTTTACCACACCGTACTATATTTTCGTCCATTTCTCTCTTCCTCTCTCTCCGCCTTCCTTGTCTTTTACACACTTCTCCATCGCCCAGAGGACTTCGCTATACTGCCAATCTCTGCCGTCCAGATTGTCTACACTCTTTCGAGAACTCCACCATCAGCTGTTTCTGTTTTTGCCATTCCCACCGTTTCTGGTGATCAAGTTTTGCTCCACACTCCCTGCGACCTACAGCCCACCTCATATCCGCCATCCTTTAGCATTAAAAAATGCCTAATACATCCGCGAACCCCTCTCATAACGGCTTTGTCACGGCTGCCATTCGAGTAATCAATTACGACATAACCTTGCTAACCTTGGTTCTCACCAGCGTTCTAGTATAATCAATTTCCATATAATTATGCTTTGCATCAAAACATAATTAATTGTGTAATGGAAATCATCGTTGTTTGAATAACAATTAAAAACATTTGTATACATTTCAATGCTAATAAAATAGTTTATTTTCATTTATTTTCTTTAATTTTTTGTGATCATTAATTAATTAGACTCTGATAAAATATTTTAATATATTCAAATCATTGTTTTGTCATTAATAATCATCTTTTAATGAATAAATGATCATTATTTATATCCTATCCATAGTGACGTGACACGAAAAAACGTGACAAAACGGACTGATTATCCAATACTCATTACATTCACACATAAGCGTTTTGCGTTTTGCCACAAGTACAAACATATCAGGCTCGAAAGTAAACACCTTGAAATTGGAACGGTTCTTCATTCATATAATTGAATATTAATGAAAATATTTATTACAATTCATACTTTTTAACGCAGCATAAAAAAATACTGAACGAACCATTCCATCTTTGGTATGTATAATTAATGTAATTATATAATATAATAGAAATAAATATCTCGATATTTTTTAAAGAAATTATACAGAACATTCTAAATGACTTCTGTTTTTGCACACTCGAATTTGTTTCATTTTTTTTCACATTCGAATTTTCGCACATTCGTAGAAGTGTCATCTCCAATTCTTTTTTAACAACTCTATTCTTCTACTTTCTTCTTTACTACATTGACTTTGCCAAACAGATTAATCGAGAATTAGATTCCCAGTTTTATATTTATGTTTGCACAAAACATTAGATAAACTTTAATTCAAATCCTAAATAACCTAAAAGTCTATACCAAACAGTCTATGTAACTTCATTATCTGTGCACGTCTTCTAGAATTCATTGGGAAATGTAGTTATTCAAATTATTGTTTCCATGTTGTTGCGTGAGGAAGTATTAGTCCTTGATGAAGAACATCATGGATAAGAGCCCAAAATTTATAGCTTATTTATCCTTGAAAATAGATTTTATTACATGAGAGCTTTTTTTTCAAAATTCATGTAGTATATGACTTAGTATAGGGATCACAGAATTTTGAAATTGTGCACAGAATTCACTTCTCCACATAGCACGTCATATGCAGTTTCAACTGTTTTTTGCCGTAAAATAAATGAAAATGTTTAAATATATTGTCAAATGTTTACTGAGTTTTACTGCAATGGAACATCTCTACAGAGTTATAAAACTGTCAATTATTAAATGAAAATTTAACGGAATACAGGAATCTGTGAGGAGCAGGCGAATTCTAAAGCATTTGGACATTCAGCAAGGAATGGTTTAGAAGCGGTGGATTGTTAGCATAACATATTTGTTTGTCGCCCGTCTGCCAGTAGATAGTTCGGTGTAAAAATAAAAAAAATAAAACAAAAAATAAACAAGTGTCGTCGTAATAAACGAATACGTTCAAAATAAGAAAATAACAAATAAATAATACTACAAAATACCAATAAATAAAAATGATTTAAAGAATTAATAAACATGAATGGAAAACTAATAAAAATAAGTTTATAAATACAATATCTCCCATACATTCCGCACGGATTCCTTTCTGGCCTCCAAAGTGTTCTTGTCCCATCCGCGCCATTGGCCGGCACAGCCGCTTGAACCACCGTGGCTCCGCTGCGCCTCTGGAGGCGGCGGCGTCCATTCGCGGAACGAAAGGGCTCTCGGGCGCCCACGGCTCTTCCTCCGCCCCTCCCCTCCCATCCCCTCTTCCCCCACCCCACCCCACACCACCTCACGCCTGCCTCCGGCCGGGCACGGCGGTGCAAACTCATTTACTCGGCCGGAGCCGGCTTTGTTCTCGCCCGGGCCCATCGCCGCCTTCTTCGCTGCCCCACTCGCCAAGAGGGAGGGCATCGGACTCTCCGCTGCCGCACTACAACGCGCTCCCTGCAGATGACTGATGGCCCTTCTGCGCGTCCAATCGTCAATTTCGGCGAACTGATTGACTGATTGATTGATTGATTTTTTCGTGTTTCCGGGCGCGTCAACTGCTCTGGTCATTATTCCCGTTAGTGTAGTGTGTTTTTTTCTCGGGAGATGGCGGTGATCTTCCCCCACTGGATGGCGAGATCCGGCGCCGACCTACCGTCGACTAATGGGGTTTCCCCCTAACCACCACTCTCCCACCAGAGGGGCACCGCACCAGCCAGGACAAGCTCTAAGCTCCCGACCGGTCTCCCGAAATGTGGTAGTGTAGTGCATGTTAGTGTAAGTGTATTTGTAAGGGGAGAGGATAGAACAAGGGATAGGAAGGATAGATCGCGCGCGGTCCGTGTCCCGTTTGGTAGGGTACTGATCCGGCATTCCCCTGGTGTTGATCGGAGAAAACCACGGAAAACTACCGATCAGACCAACCGGCCACTAGAATTCTCCTCCAGACAGCGACTCAATTCGACCTAGCTGAAAAGCTAGTGTCGAAATTCCTGCCGACGTGGGGAGTGGGAACCTAGGACCTCCCGGTCAGAGGCGCTGCAGTGACATCAGTTGATGCACTGAGCTACCGATACCGGTCCAATTTCGACGGAGAACGACCGCCGGACAGCAGTTTAAAATGCACTGTAGTGTACTGCGTTTTTTTTCACAGTTGAACTTGACGTTTCGTCAGCTGTTCGGCCAGCTTTGACAGTGCTCCAATTGGGAGCTTACACGTTACTACATACAGTGACGTGTAAGCTCCTGATTGGAGAACTGTCACAGCTGGCCGAACAGCTGACGAAACGTCAAATTCAACTGTGAAAAAACGGCAGTATATGCTATTTAGAGGTATTTAATAAAGTCATTGCCATTGATTTCCATGCCCCTGGTTTCTTCTTCTTCTTCTTCTTCTTCTTCTTCTTCTTCTTCTGCTTCTGCTTCTTCTTCCCCTGATGCCTCTCAGCATCCGGTTAGCCATTCGACACACTCCTTTTTGTCTTGTGCCCTGCGCTTCCCCTCTCCTAGCGTAGCCCCGCTCCTTTGGCATACATCCTGTATATAGGCGTCCCATGATCCTCTTGGCCTTCCAGGTGGTCTCTTTCCCTCTGGGCTGGCTTCGATAATTTGTTTCGGCTTTCTATTCTCTGCCATTCTAGCAACATGTCCGTACCACTTCAGAGCCTTATTTTCCATTTCTTTGAGTACTAGTTTCATGAGTAAAAAATGTTGGGTCTCAAATTCTTCAAGTTATTGATTGTTACGTCCCTTTTCTTAATATATTTTAAAGGAAATAGCTTTTGTTTGGATGTTCATTCGTCAACTACGAGCTCTAGTGAAACAAAGAATTCAAAATGGCACGAAACTAAACTATTCGGGCATAACGTTGCTTGTTAATTCCTCTTTCCGCCTTCATTTGACAGTTAAAAAAGCGAGTATTAATTTAGTTACTGGCAAGAAAATTGTTTCAAATAGCACAATTTGTTCTTTAAATTATTTAAAATATTCCTTCCTTTCCAAACATTTCAATACTTTCTTTTATTTTGAGCACAAAATACTCCTAGTTTAAAAAAAATTCAATCTACATGCAAAAAAGAACTTCATTACTTATGATCTACAAATACGAGAGAGCTCGTTCTTTTCAATATGGTAACACAATTAAATATGATCAACTGAAAAAGAGATACAACAAACATTGTAACTGATAGTACTCGCTATTTTAAGTAACAAACGTCTACATAATAGCTAAATGAGCTCACAGAATACATTATATTTACTTACTCAACAGGCATGGATATGTGTCATCGTTCCCAGTTGTCTTACCTGAAAGAGAACAAAAAGATTAATATTGGACACTAAAACAGGTTCTGAAAGTTCTGTATACAAATTACCATACGTTTGAAACCCCTATGATATGAAACATAGCTACTACAGGTTAAATATAAAAATAAAGAACCACAACCCGTTCATTAAATTAAATTCGTAGAACTGAAACACAATTATTGAATTTCAAGTATTTTATGGTGTTTATTTAGCCGAGCATATTAAATGCTTTATAATAACTAATTGTGAACACATGTTACAAAAACTCGAATAGTTATGCACAATGCGTAATTTACAAAATACAATCACACATGCATAAGGTCGGTACATCACACACTTACAATGGTCGAATACGTTTAATGCATTGAAAATGAATTCTCCGTGTAAATTAACTTAATTACATTTTTAGAAATATACGCTTTTTCATTCTCTCTAATGATTCTATTATTTATAACACGGGTACCTCAATGGCTCTTTAACCATAGTTCTTCGGCTGCTGCAGCGGCTTTCAGCAGATCCTCAAACAAGTGAAATTCCTAAACCAACAGTATTCTTTACCCTCATATTTTACTGTTGATATTCCATCGCTGTTCATTAAGATACGCATAAGAATTTACATTTTATTTACAGTTTCAAAAATTATTATTTCCATCTTGACTACTTTCTCCCAAGTTGATGATAAAAATATAATCATAATCATAATAATAATAATAATGATAATAATAATGATAATAATAATATTAATAATAATAGCAACAATACTCATACCAATTAATAATTGTTAGTTTATTCTCAGTTTACTTTTTATATTAATTCAGAATTAAAACAACGTAAAATACCTCAGTCCTAGAATTAGCAATGATTCCCAACAAGATGAGGAGAAAATCGTTTCTAAGCAACTTGTCAGTAGAACCACAAATTGTTGGCATTTCATCAATTTTCTGCTTTTAACTTTCACTTCAATGTCCATGCTGGGAGCCTGTTGTTATATTCATAAAATAAAAACTACGCTGTTTAACGTGAATGAACTCCGAAAGATAATCCATTTAATTGTGAAAAACACACATTCACGTTATTTATTTACAGCAAATTTTTATACGTTTAAATCAATCACATCACGAATAGAATGTGTTTTATAATCGCATTTCTTTGCGTATTTTAGAGGCGAGTGGAACTGACGCTGCTTTACAAATATTTCCAAAACAACGGAAATGTTTTCAAACGCCACCACTTTACGGGAAATATGTTAACGTTTCAAAAAATTCGAGTCGTGTGTGGAGCTCCATTCCACCTGCAGAAGGACTCCCCCTTTTGCTGTCTCCCTTCACAGTAGCTCGTCGTCGGCTCACTATACGGTGACGGCGGCGGCGGTGGCGGTGGCGGTGGCGGTGGCGGTGGCGGTGGCGGTGGCGGTGGCGGTGGCGGTGGCGGTGGCGGTGGCGGTGGCGGTGGCGGTGGCGGTGGCGGTGGCAGTGACGGCGGCTGTGGCGGTGGCGGTGGCGGTGGTGGTGGCGGCGGTTGCGGCGGTTGCGGCGGAGGCGGCGGAGGCGGCGGAGGCGGCGGAGGCGGCGGCGGAGGCGGCGGCGGAGGCGGCGGCGGCGGCGGAGGCGGCGGCGGCGGAGGCGGCGGCGGCGGAGGCGGCGGAGGCGGCGGAGGCGGCGGAGGCGACGACGGCGGCGGCGGCGGCGCGGCGGCGGAGGCGGCGGAGGCGGCGGAGGCGGCGGTAGCGGCAGGGGTTTCTTTGATGCGGGCTGCGGGTCCTCGCGGTTGATTTGAGAAAACCGCCTGCTCCCCTCCCCTCCAACGAAGCTGGGGGCCCTAATTCGAGATTAATCCGTGCAGATGAAAGGCGCTAGGATTCCCGCACTGCCGGATGCGATTTCCAGAACGACGCCGTCTCGTACAGTGAGCCGAAATCAAAGCAAAAGTGCGAAGAGCTAGTTGACCAAAATTAAAAAAAAAAACGGTTCGGTTTGGTTGGTTTGTTAGTGATTCCGGGTGTGTCAACAGCTTTGGTCATTAGTACCGTAAGTGTAGTGCATGCTTATTTCTAGAGAGATAGCAGTGATTTTGTCCCGCTGGATGCGAGATCCGGTGCCGACCTACCGTCGGTTAATGGGGTTTCCCCCTAACCAGGACACTCCCACCAGCGGAACACCGCCTCAGCCAGGACAAGCTCTAAGCTCCCGACCGGTCTCCCGGAATATATGGTACTGTAGCGCATGGTAGTGTAAATGTGTGTGTAAGGGGAGAGGAGAGGTTAGGACAAGGAAGAGGAAGGAAAGATCGCGTGCGCTTCGTGGGCCGTTTGTTATGGTACTGCTCCGGCATTCACCTGGGGTTGATCGGAGAAACCACGGAAAACTACCAATCAGAGCAGCCGACCGCTATAATTCTCCTCCAGACAGCGACTGAATTCGACCTAGCTGGAAAGCTAGTGTCGAAAATCTTGCCGCCGTCAGGACTGGAACCTAGGACCTCTCGACCAGAGGCGCTGCAGTAACATCTGTTGATGCACTGAGCTACCACTCCCGATTTAGAGAAATGTATTCGGTATTTTGGGTCAGTAGTCCGACTTCACCGGACAGCTACCGGTGTCACCCATGACTGGGCTAAGTTAAATTCCCATACTTGGGGGTATGAGCGACATGAAATTTAAATATAAATATTTTATTACGATGATGAATGGACGATGATTTGGATGATGATGGGTGCCATCTATAAGCTGGGGAACGTATGCAGGAAGATGAGCTATCGCGTTTACGTCTTATCCTTTTGTGCACAGGTGATCGTACCGTTGGTTTGGAATTCTTTTTTCACTGTACTGATGACAAGAGTATAATGAAGGGGTGAATAAAATTGATATGAATGATTATGGATGAAGTGATGTTCATACTACAAGTACATGATGAATGTACCCAATGTTTTTTGATCTCCTACCCGGAAACTTCAATTCTGCGAACTTTAAAGTCATGCTTCACGGAAATATAATGCCCAGATATATAACACAAAGAATCCTTAACTGTAATATTTTTAATAAAAAAAAAAATTTAAAAAAAAAAAATTTATTTCTGAAATGTTTGCAATGATAATGTTTATTGTTGTGACATAGATATCTGGATGTTTTGAGTTGAAATATTCACTCTGCACAAACAATAAAAATACAAGTTTGACAAGTGTCATGCTTGTGATATTTCTTTTAACAATGTTTTTCTGGTTGATTGCTGCATTATTATAGTCGTTTCATGTCCTTTAAGAAACTACACATAAATATTTTGCTGATGTCTTACAATAATTAACATATAAAACTGGTGATGTATTAATAATCACACTTAACTATAAAACAGAAACAAACAAGCGTAGTATTTTTTCAAATAATTCGTTTTATAAAAGATGTAAATCTTCCCTTGCCTTATTTATTTTTTGGATAGTATAAATGGAGGAAAAGACATAATCTAATAGTCTTCCAAAAACAATATTTATTAACCAAACAATCAAATTACAGCAGACATGTTTCGAAGTTTTAACCCTCATCTTCAGAGCACCCAAGTAACATATGCGTTCACCTCCTATGTAACCTCGAAACATCTCTGCCGTAATTTAAGTGTTTTTTGTTTGTTTTTTCTAGGGCTTTTATCCAGCCAACAGCCGGTTACCCTTCACGTCCCGATGGGATGCATATTCGACCATACACTAGACACCAACATACTTGCGGGCTCCTCTAATCTGGGGTCAGCAGACCGCGAGGCCCTCCGCGACAACACATACAAAGTCAAATGACGACCAACCATGCCCAAGGCGGGACTCGAACCCACGCCCTTTCGGACCGAAGCGCCGAGTCGGTACTCGCTCTTATCCACCTTGGCCATCCAGGTCGGCATTTAAGTGTTTGATAAATAAATATTGTTGTGGAAAATTATTCCTTTTTCTCCCATTATACTTTACGATAATGGAGTTCCACAATATTTCTCCGGCAAGCATCGAGTTTATTTGTTTTCGTTGTTTTCATTTTTTCTCCCGCATGTGGACCATTGTGCGCCGTTTTCGCGATTTGGGCTTTTGTGGAGGGGATGCTGCAGCAGGATGGGGCACCGCGCAGGCAGTTTCGTTTTGCAACTGAGCAGAAGGAAAGAGATGCTGATCAAATAAGAAAAAGGGGATTCTTCCCTTTCAAGTGTAGTTTATTTCCTACCAAGCCATATCTGCAATCACAGTTTCAAAGACAGAAATCAGTAATCACATTCCATTTTACGCAATGCGACGTTTCTATTCTTTTGTTGAGCTATCTCCATTTCTGTTGTGCTTTTATTTTGTTTCTGTTTAATTCATTCGCAATACGTCTGTAAATATACCAAATACAAATTAAATAAAAAAAACGTTTGTTTTTCAAAAATAGTTTTGTTCTCCTCTATTTCTATTTTAGCATAAAAGAATTTGTTTTGCACGAATGCCACATATAAAAAATATATTTAAATGGCTTCTTCACTCTCATTTCCCACTAAAAGCATTCGTATTTTCCTTCTTTCCTTGAGCTTGTTTGACATGCAATAAAGAAGAGATTTTCAGGTTTGATAATTAGGCACAAGATACAGATACATACAATATTTATGGTTCATTTAAAATATACCCCACATAACATGTGATGACGCACATGCTTTTAAAGAAAAGCTGAAAAAAAAAAATTCAGCTCAGTACTTTATAACAGCACTTCTGAAGGGGACGCTACGTATTTCACGCCGCAAACAGCAAACCAATAAATTGATAAGCCCCGGGCGAGGATGTTTTTCTTAAAAACCCGTATATTTTGGAAATATGACAGCGCGGGCGCGCCTGGCAGCCACTGGCACGCGTTCAAGGCGCGAGTGAAAGTGGACGCGGCGCGCCAAGGCCTCCTGGAGCGATTGCTTTATGATGCGAGACAGGTGGACGCGCGGGGACCGCGCATATTCGGTGGTATAACGGTCAGCGTACCGGACTGTGGTACCCGAGTTTGCGTGTTCAAACCCGGTCGAAGCCGTGGATTTTTAAGGGCGAAAAAATCCCTCGTACGTCTTCCTTCGGAGGGAAGTAAAGCCGGCTGTCCCATGTAGTAGATTTAACGGTCAGTGTACCGGACTGTAGTACCCGAGTTTGAGGGTTCAAACCCGGTCGAAGCCGTGGATTTTTAAGGGCGAAAAAATCCCTCGTACGTCTTCCTTCGGAGGGGAAGTAAAGCCGGCTGTCCCATGTAGTAGATTTAACGGTCAGCGTACCGGACTGTGGTACCCGAGTTTGCGGGTTCAAACCGGTCGAAACCGTGGAGTTTTAAGGGCGAAAAAATCCCTCGTACGTCTTCCTTTGGAGGGGAAGTAAAGCCGGCTGTCCCATGTAGTAGATTTAACGGTCAGCGTACCGGACTGTGGTACCCGAGTTTGAGTGTTCAAAAACCGATCGAAACCGTGGAGTTTTAAGGGCGAAAAAAATCCCTCGTACGCCTTCCTTCGGAGGGAAGTAAAGCCGGCTGTCCCATGTAGTAGATTTACTGCATGTGAAATCTCCTCAAGCCTAAAAGAAGCCTCTGAGCGAAATTGATAATACCTCCTTTCTCCGCTAGGTGGTGAAAGGAACGTATCGAAATTTGCGTGGTTAGACGGAAGAGCGGGCCTGATGGCCCGAGTCTCGCCACATAAAATAAGGCATTAAATAACTGAACATATTGCAGTCCGGCGAGGCAGAAGGGGGGTGTGGCTTTAAAGTGCACCCAATCCCACAGATTAATCCCCGGGCGGATGCGCCGGCTACCGCCCCGAAGACGCTGGGCGTCGCGACGTTGGTGGCGCGACGCCGCAATATCGCAAATCACGTGGTCTGGGAAGGATTATTCCATTCACTCGTTGAACGGGGCTTGTAGGTCGGTAAATAAGAAGTGTGCAGTCGGGTGTTCGCAATTTCGTTTTAGAAATATTTAAAGACACTCATATTTAAAAATGTGCAAAATAAATCAATATTATAAAATATTCAAAGCAATTCAAAAACATTAACTTATTTCCACAAGCAATTCATTTTTATAATGAACTTTTTTCTTCGTTGGAGTAAATGTTAGAGAGGTAATCGAGCATACTCGAATGTGTGTTACAAGGGGTTTTTATATATTTCAACAATTTTCAGTCTATAACTTAACATTTTCAGGAATTTTGTTACATGTTGCAATCATCTCTACTCCCTACTTCCACCCTTCTATTTTCTATAAACAATTAAACGAACTAATTATTATTTTTTATAAGTTTTACTTACTACTTTAAGCGCCATTATTTGCGGCTGATAAATTATACAAAGGAAAATTTCTGTTTTAAACTCTCTTACTGAAATGAAAAACATTCAAATTTTCAAAAGCGGTACTATAAGAAAAAATACAATACACGTATAATATAACGATTGCACAAACTTTAATTACAAATAAAACACACACTAATTAAGAGTACAATCAATTTCATTCATTCCTCATAGACAC
Source organism: Teleogryllus oceanicus (assembly GCA_964035755.1). Taxonomy (NCBI): domain Eukaryota; kingdom Metazoa; phylum Arthropoda; class Insecta; order Orthoptera; family Gryllidae; genus Teleogryllus; species Teleogryllus oceanicus. The sequence continues at coordinate 1,291,974 of CAXIVR010000012.1, forward strand.
GAATCTGTGCATTTATTAACTGACTGGAATGTAAAGAACATTACTGGTAGTAGTACTTTCGGTACTAACCAAATATCAAGCAAATCGTGTACGTTGAGCATTTATATGCAGTCTTTTTGAAATAATTACTTCACTTTCGTTACTTTTGCTGCCCACCTTAACGACGAATGGTCACGTGGTCTAATACTACCAATTCTTCACGAGCTCCTTCCATCGTCCAGCTGTGCATAGATCCCCACACTCGAAAACAGGGATGTAATTTCTAATTTTAAATTTTGTACTGAAATTTCAAAATGGCTATACTTTATCGAAAACGGCTATCATTATGGTGCTAACTTTCCGTGTTTTAACGTTAAAATCTCATTACTAAAATAGATTCAGCAGTCCAATGTTTATCTCGACATGTCTTCATTGCTTCGCTCTCTCGCCTCTTAGATAAAGAAAAGATAAATTTATTTAAATAGCGGTTGGGTTTAACCCGGTGGTAGTTAAATAACGTAAAAGTCTTCTCCCCCGTTGTAACAGTATCAATGTCTCTCTTGAGTGTCGACTGTTTTTCTACCTCAGCGAAGATAAGCGCAGATCACGTCACACAGTTTTTAACTATTTTGACGTAAAATAAATAAATAAATAGATAAATAAATAGATAAATAAGTAAGTAAATAAATAAATAAAAAGTAAAAAAACGTTAAATACGTTTCTTGTTGCTTAGTTTCACGCCTCTTTCGATTTGTTGTACATACAATCCCTGCGCCATCATCTGCTGAGTCCTCTGGACAATATTTTCTTAGATTGTTCTTATTAAAACTATTAAATTAATGTTTTTAATTATAATTATGTTTTCATATTTCATAGTATACATTTAAGTTTCTTATTTATTTAAAAATTTCAAGATCTTCCGAATATGGGTTTGAATTTAATTTTCATTTTAATTTTCGTGGTAACTTTCATGGTTTGCAGAAATAAAAGAGATCATCTCCGTTAATTTAGTACTATACTAAGTTGACAGAGATGACCTCGTTATTTCTTTATATAATAACGTCAAGAGCAACACACTGCAATTCCCACTTATGTGATTCTCTTGTTTTGTCTTTTTGTATTAATATTTTCTCAAATTCATAAAGAGATGAATACGAATCAATGCCATGTGTATTGTAGCGTCGTGTCGCTAAAACAGCGTGGGCACGTGGCGCGGTGTGCACCGTATGCGTAGACAAAGGCAGAAGCTATGACGCACGGGGTTTATCGCTAGGGGAATGGGGCGGCGGGCAGCGTCGCGAGGGCTATTTAAGGCCGTGAGAACAATAGCTTTCCTTCTTTGGATCCTGGCAGCGGCAGCGGCAGCGTAGGTCGTCCGTGAGAGGTGCGAGCGTGCACGCGGCGAAGAAGCCGGCAGTTATTGTCGTGACTAGTGAGACATGTAGTCGGTCTCAGGGCAGGCGGTACTACGCACGGCGAAACATTAGGAAGTATGTTGCGGTGTGGTAGCCGTTGTAAATATCTCTCCTAGCAGTGGGGTCTATTTAGTTAGTTAATTGTATACAGTGCATTGGTTATTTGTGACTACGGTCTAAATTGTGAACAAACCTGCTGTTATTACAACCCACTCTCGTCTGTGTACTGATTACACCCGTATGACGCCACAGTATCATTTTTTTTACTTTTCGGCATACTACTTACGTGATATATACGTATTACTATTACGTGATGTTACGTATGCATTTTGAAGCTGCAAGAAAAATAGCGATTTATCGACAGAATCCCTGATATTGGAATTTTGTGAATCCCTGATATCGAAAAAATAGATCATTCTTGTTCCTATAAGTAGGAAACTACTGTTGAAACTAATATATATATATATATATATATATATATATATATATATATATATATATATAATTTAATAATTATGTATTTGGAAGTTTCAAAAGTATTCACAAAGAAATAAAACATTACCTACTAATTTTAATCATGACATCACGTTCATACGTACCCCAAATATCGCGCCAATTGTCACATTGCCGTGAAAAATACCAGAAAGCAATTCCACTCGTAAAGCCGCACTAACTCGACCTGCGATTGAAATACGAGTCGCGCCGTCTTCCAGAGAGCAAAGCCCACATCGTCTGGGGCGCACGTAAGTTATGTGACGCGCGAAGCATCGAGTGCGTCAAGAGAAAACAAGCCCGGGTAATTTTTAGCCGTCTCGTCGGCGGCGAAATATTTCCCGCTAATTTGCCGGCTCGCAGGAACACGTCGCAAAGGGCGCTGCGCCCACTCGCGGTATTTATACACCTGGAAGCGACAGCCGGCGCTAGCAGGGCGGAGACGCTGCCTGCACCTGCGGATGCAGCCAGACCTGACTCATCTGTATTGTAGGCCTTAGGTGAAACGATAATGTTGTGGAGAAAATAAGGAAATTATTTTTTTCTTTTCGTTTCGTAGTATAATAGTATATAAGTTATGACAGAGTGTAGTTATATAATTATTATAGTTTTGTCGTATGTCTGTATCTATAAGGATAGGGAAGAGAAAAAGAAGCCGGGGTAATTTTTAATAATAAAATGTAAATAAAATAATAATTAAAAGTTCAAGGATGAAACGAAATACAGCTGTACAAAAAAAGTTTAAAGTGCTATGTTGATCATCAGTAAATTCTTGGAATATTTGATTTAAGATGTTATTGCTTAGTGATTTGTAATATATTGGCATATTTCATATACATTGGCATATTTCATATGTAATATATTTCATAAATGAACCTTTACTGCTATTTGTAAATTATATAATTAAACTTTTTAACAATTATAATGTGACGTCTAAAAACATTAAAAAATTAAAATGCGAAAAATGCATCTAAATAACACGAGTATGAAAATGTTATGGCCTCCTGTACAGTACCCTCGAAAATCAAAATTTCTGTTTTTTTTTACGCAGTGCTTTAGTTAGGTCGGAATGGTTGGAGAAGGTCAAGTTTGGAGAAAATCGTCTGAATTGTTTACGTATTGGTGTTGAGCACCATCGGACCATCGAATAAACAGAAATTCATTTTGTCGTCAACAAATTTTACGGTATCGAGGACCCACAAAACTTGGAATCTGAGTACGCCATGTAATAGAGTAGCAGTAATTTACTACATATAGGAACAAAAATGATCACTTTTTCGGATATTCGGAATACACAAAGGGAGTTTCTATGTCAAAAAATCGCCGTTTTTTGCCGCAGCTTTATAATATTTCCTATATATGTCGTAAATCCTGTATCTACATATATACTTATTTTCAATTTTTTTTTTGCAATGTGAAAATATAATGACAAAGATGCAATGAAAATTGATTATGAAACGTTTTTACAAAATAAAATACAGGCCACGAATAATTGATCGTCAATTAATGAAATCGTTTACTTAATTTATTGGTGTGCAGTATTTTACAGCGAATTGGTGGAAGAAAAAAACATTTAGAATAAACACTGTTGCCCGGTAACGTTTTTGGACTTTTTGGTGTTTTTAAAACAATAATTGATTATCTGAAGGGTTTCATTTAACTAGGCCCATTTATTAACAGTTATTCTTTGCAGTTTCAAACCGTGTATGCATATACTGTAAAAACATGCAGAATTTCAGAGGGAGCTGACATGGATGAAAACTTTCGTTTGCACCAGAAGCAAGGCATCAGTTCATTAGAAAAGAATGCAATAACAAAACAGTTAACTTCTAAAAAATAATATTCGAGATTAATATTTGCAAAACATTTGATATGAACATTATATTTTTACAAGTTCAAAGACAAAATTAATGATGTAAAAATTCTGGAATTCTCCTCTTTGAGCCTTTGTATTATTATTCTTTAATACTCGAGTATTGTCCTATGAACTCTGACATTTAAGTTCTAAAAGATAAAAAACCAATCGCGATGTCATTTCTATTTCCATTAAACAGAAATTCAAAGCGCTGAAGCTCGGCACTGGCTCCAAAAAAGCTACAACAATCGAGCAGGGCAAAGCAGATGAAACGCAAGTCACTCTCAGTGTCTCATTGATTGTACCCGCATCAACTATTTGTTATCCGTATGAGCTCTACGCTTACGTACATTTATTATAATTAGCATATTATAATAAGCATTACCTTCATGATAAGACAAAAATTCATTTACATGTATTAATATATGGTTGTTTATCTAACATCATAAAAAATCAGTTCAACGTGAAATTTGCTGAGATACTATCTCCTACATCCCCTACAACGCTGTTACATTATTTTTTACGTATCAGACCAACCCACTTTCTTGCTGTTTATCAATTTTTTTTAGTTTATTTGGTTCTTATTTCCCTCATTTTGATACGTTGTTATTTGGTGATTTTATTAATTGACCAATACGTTGAAATGTGTGGGAGTGTCATTCAATCACTTTTGCCAAAAGAATTAAAATGAAATTAACAGTACACAAAAAGTAATAAAAACGAAATATTTATTAGTGGTAACCATTAAGTATAATGATGATGATGAATTCAACAAACAAAAAGGAATTAATGTAATTGTGGTTAAATTTTTAATTTATCTGTGTATATAAAACATTTCAAAAGCATCTAAGATTAATTAATTATTTAATTAATTATTATTCATTATAATTAATTAATTATTCATTGACAATAAATATTTATTTTAAATACTCATATCATTTATTTTTGTGGACCCCAGTAAAGGTATATAACTTCAAACATTTTTATTTTCCTGTAATATTGAAAATATTCTTAGAAACACCGCAAAATATAGTTTTACCAGTAATTCCTAAATTACGAGAGCAAAATACGTCGAAATGAGCTCTGTTCACTGATTAAAAAAAGTCAACTGCTAGTAATGGGAATGTTAATGCATACTTCTGCATTTTGAAAGTATAGGCTAATGGAGACTAATACAGGTTTAGTGACGCAGATATCACCATCACTTGGAAAGAGTAACTTCATAAGAAACGTACCATAACAAATTTGAATTTATGATATATCTAGGATTGTATTTGATTGGCACAGAACTGCAAACAGAAGAGGTAAATTAAGAAATCGAAGAACGTTTTACATACAATTGGTAATACGTACGGACAACATACTGGTAATTCGCAAACTTCGATGACGGTTGATCGACGCTAAAACTGGGAGGGTGCGTTTCAGGTGAATGTCGCGAAGAGAGAAGAGGTTGGCAAGATGCAGAAAGAAAAGAAGAGGTAATATAAAGAAGATGAGAGAAAGATCAACGAATGTGAAGGGGGTGGGAAAGTACAAGTGAAGTGCAAAGAGGAAGGGAAAGTAGAAGAGGAGAAAATAATAGGAAATCAGAAAAGACAAAAATAAACAGGCTAGAGAAATGAAGAAAAACATAACGAGAAATTGAAATAAGTAACTCAAAGAAGTAATGAAGCTGAGGAGAGGAAGATAAATAAAGAGAGAGAATAAAACGGGTGTATGAACTGTTTGAGGTGAATGACGCGAAGAGAGAACAGGTTGACTAGATACAGAAACAAAAGAAGAGGAATATAAAGAAGAAGATGAGAGAATGATAAACGAATGTGAAGGGAGGAAATGTATAAGTGAAATTCAAAGAGGAAGGGAAACTAAAAGAGAAGAAACATAATAGGAAACCAGAAAACACAAAAAAACAGGCGAGAGAAAAGAAAAAAAACACTTAACGATAAATTGAAAAAAAGAACAGAACTCAAAGAAGAACTGAGGAGAGGAAGACAAATTAAGAAAGAATAAAACGGAAAGACAAGATGCAATAATAAGCCCAGAAAAAACGAATAAGAAAGAATAAGGCACAGAACGAAACAAGGAAAGAACGAATAGCACACCCAACCGAAGGACACGTGACAAAGCAAGAGCCGCCCGAAAGAGGAGCATTTGCAGGCGGCAGCGGCGGCGGCGGCGGCGGCGGCGCCCTTTGACAGCAACCGCCACTCCCCACTCGAGCGCGACTTTCGCCGCCAACGCCCCCGCCCTCCAGCATCCCTCCGCGCTACTCCTCGCGCGCTCTGTTTAGGCGTCGCAGGCGGGCGGGGACTCCGAACAAAGTCATTAGCGATGACAAATTTGAACTTTCGACTCGGCTGGGCACTTTCAATATTAAGCCAATTATGCCCCCACGCGCGGCGCGGCGCGGCTTCGCGTCACCTGCCCGCCCGCCCGCCCGCCCGCCGCGCCGCCCGCCCGCCCGCCCGCCCGCGCGCCGTGTTAATTAACGCGCGCCGCCGAGGGGAAGTGCCAGAAAAGGCGCGTGTGCGGTTGAAGAAGGCGGCACACGTCTCCGCCGCGCGCGGGGGCGGCCTTATTGCGTTAGCTGCGAGTAATGACCCCGGCGGGGGCGGGGCTCGGGTGACGATGGCGATACGCCGGAGGGCCAACAGGAGGAGTTGCGTAGTTTTTTAATTGCGTTTATTAGGGAGATTTTTAGGGTATTATGATTCGATTTTAGTTTTAGTATTTAAATATAAGTTTTTTTTTTATTCTTCTTTTATTATTATTATTATTATTATTATTATTATTATTATTATTATTATATTATTAATTGTATTGAAATTTAAAGTAACGAATTATTGACTATTGTCACGATTATGTTTTATCTGCTTTAGATAATAAAGTTCCAAAACCTGAAAAGGGAAACGTAAACTCTTGATTAAACTCCAAAAATATATAAAGTATTAATAGTTAATTAATGGATCGCGGAGAAAGATGCAGCTAAACGAAATAACCGATGTGACGATTAAAAGTTATCTTTGCTAGCATTACAATTTTGAGAAAAAATGTCGAATAATTCGCGAAAATGTCTGTAATTAATATTAACGAGCTGTTTCAAATATATTTATCAATTACAGAAAGGTGCAACAGGTAAATAAGAGTCAGAGAGCAGTTATCACCATATCTCTCAATGTTAGTAAAATAATCTTATGTATGGTTTAGGCACTAGTGGTGTTCATAGGCGGACGGAAAGTCGCATTGATTTTAAACAAATCGGTATCAGGGGACCCCAAAACGTGTATTTGCGTTGAAATCTCGAAATATATATTCCGCACCGTTACATAACTTTATCCGTATTACTCCGTATACACGTACGTATATGAGAAAGTAAAAAAGAGTCACTTCGTAGTGCAACGTTTGCGGAAGAAAGGGAAACTGTCGTGGGGCAGGAGCGGCGCCGAGGTGGGCGTGGGCTGCGCAAGGAGTGTCGGCCGAACCGCGAGCTCCCTGGGCAACTGCCTGCCGCACGCGCGCCTTTGTAGCCTCTGCCGCCACCGCATCTTCTGGCGCCGCCTACGCTCCCGCCACGGCCACAGCTAGGCCCCCGTACCCAGCCAACCCGCTACCGCCGCGGTCCCCGCTACCGCCGCCACCCACTACCGCCACCGCCCCCGCTCTCCTCATCCCGCCTCCCCCCGCCGCGCCTCCGCCGCCACCACCAGTCTCCGCCGCCTCCACCGCTTTTTACCTCCCTCCACGGCTTTCCTCTGGCACCGCGTTGCGTCGCGCCGTTCCGACACGCGGAGCGCTCCTTTCTTTCAGCCTGGCCCCGCCCCCACCCCGCCGCCCCCGCTCTCGACGGCGGCGACGGCGCGGGTTCTCCGCATCACGATGCAAACGAAATTAACTTAACCTGCTTTAACACAATCTCGCTACACTGCGCTGGACAAAAGGCCCACGCCCCCGCCCCGCCCCGCCCCGCCCTGTCACGCCCCGACCCCGCCGCGCGCGCGCTTTCGAAACAATCGAGTCCGGAAGCGGCCGCCGCGCCGCGGGACCGGCGAACGCCGGCGGGTGGCGACGCGTGCACGGGATGTGGCAGGGAATGAGGGAGAGGAGGGGAGATGGAGGCGAGTCTTTCGAGACGAAGTGGGGAATGGCAAGTGGTCAGATGGTGGAGGGAGGACGGTGGAAAGGATGCTATGGGAAGATGCAGATGGTTTGGGGAAGAAAAAGATGGTTTGGGAAGAAGGAGATGGTTTGGGGAAGATTGAGGTGGTTTGGGTTGGGAAGAAGGATGGGGAAGAGTGTTGGGAAGAGGAGATGGTTTGGGAAGGAGATGGTTTGGGAAGAAGGAGATGGTTTGGGAAGAAGGAGGTGTGGGAAGAAGGAGATGGTTTGGGAAGAAGATAGCTTGAGAAGGAGATAGTTGGGAAGATGGAGATGGTTTGTGAAGACGGAGATGATTTGGGAAGAAGGAGAGTTGAAGTTGGGAAGGAGATGGTTGGGAGGAGATGGAGTGAGGGCGAGGTGGGGCGGAAGAGTTTAGGGTGAGGAGACGGCAGCAAAGGCATTGAGAGCAGAGAAAGGAATTTCGACTGCCTCTCGTTCTACTATCAAGTCCTCTTCACCGTCACACGCAGTACTTTTATTTTTCTCTTGCTCTTTCCGTCGTTCTTCTTGGTGCTTCCTCAAAAGCAGTCGATTCACTTTCGTTCCCTTTCTAGTCCTTTTCTGTGATTTAATACCTCTCTTCACAACCATATTCGTTCTCGTAATCTATTCCATTCTCGTAATCTTCCCTAATGTCCCCCCAAATTTCTTTGGAACCAATCTTTCCTTTCAATGCCAAACTTATCAACATTACCTGTTATTATCTACGGGATAACATTTTCTTACCCATTGGACACTCAGTTTATTTTGATCTTCTTCCACACGTTCTTACGCAGCATTGCCCTTTCCATTTCTTTTTTCTCGTGCGTGCGTTTGTCGTGGAGAGCTAGCTGCCTCCGGGCGCGCTCTCTCCTCGGGTATTTTTACTGCTGCGTGGGGGTATTTCTGGCGGAGCGCGTGGCAAAACTGTCTCAAGGTTGACGCGCCGCGGGCCGTTTGGGCTCCGTCCGCGTTCCTGGCGCCCGACGCTCCTCTGTTCCGCGCCTCCGCCCCCGGCCCTCCTCCTCCCCCCCCCCTTCAACTCCCCCCCCCCTTTTTCCCCCCCCCCCCCATCCTCCTTTCTCCCTTCCCATCCTCCTCTTCCTCCGCCTCCGAAATTCCACTCTATCGCTTCCACTGCTACTCTTTCAAACCCTTCCTTCCCTTTCTCCACGTTCCCCTTCCTCCACATCCGCCCCTTCCTGTCTCCCTTCTCCTCCCTTCGAATGCCTCCGTTTTGCACCCTCCCTCCTCCTCCTCCATCACAGTCTCCTCTTCCGCATTTCCCTCGCCATCCTCCTCTTTCTTCCCTTCATCAATATTCCTTCCTCTTAAAAGATACATTATCTAAGGAAAGATCCTTTAATACTAATTTTAATTGATAAGTAAAATTATGCAATATATTTAACAATACTTATCTTAAAAATTCATAGAACTATTCCTTGTAATTTTAACAGAACCACTGATGAGAAACAAATTCAATCTCTCAAAATATACCGTAACATTAATTCAACTATACTAACGAATCAACAGACGAAAAATATTTTTAGTGTATGTTACGTTTTTCTACAATTTTGTTTTTCAAACAATAATTATCATACTGTATTTCGGTGGAGATGTAAATTTTTTAAAGTGTTAAGTGCGACTCGTGTTTACGGTCTAGTATTAGAGGACTATGCGTATTTCATCCGTCTCATTTCAAGGCACAATTTTCTTTGTTCCAGCACCTGCTGTGTGAAATGGACGAGCTTTGTCTTACTTTTCTGACTAGGAGTGGTGCTATTTGGAGTATGCGTGACTAAGAATTTGTAGGGCATTTTAATTAGGCAATTTACATAATTCCTGACAGTGGGATTGTAAGCCACCAAAGAGGTGAGTCACTTGTGAATCCGCAGATCATTTTTACGGCTTGGATGAAAAGCATCCACTCGTTAAAGCAGACATCGTTTAGTAGAAAAGGCATTTCAAGTTTGCTCGCTTAGAAACTTTAATATGAAAGCGATATATGATTATAGTGCAGCTACGTATTTGGCTTTCAGGGTTAAGTATTTGGAGAAATGCAAAGGTTGGAATTTCACTAAATTTACAGTTCTGATATTTGATAAAGAACTTAAAGAACATTTTTATTTACAGCTAAGTAAATAAGATATCGCTTATGAGTTTTGACGTGCAAATAAGTTTTAGTTAACACGAAGTAAGATTACAAAACGTAGAGATTTTTTTCCGTTCTGAAACCACACTTATAATTAAAAACCTAACTCATCCAATGTATTAAATTCAAAGTAACGCGTTTAATGAAACTGTATTTTGTGAATTTAGCATGGAAACGCATATACTACCGACATAAGTTGATGTTATAAGGTTATATATTTAGTCCAATCTGTCATCTGAACATTATTAGCTACAGTCATGATAAGAATATGAATAGTATAACGTTTTACTTATCTAAGTACTAATCAACAAGAAAATGAATTTGGAAAAAAGATACTTAACAACATTCAATTTCATATACCTTAGTTGTTTTAAATAAGAATCTCCTTCTCAGATATGACACATTGCACGTATACATTTGTTCACAAATACACAACCACATGAATTATTTGTATACAATTTATCTCGGCATCATTAATTATTGTTCAAATACAGTTAAAGACGTTGGGCTGACAGTGTTTATTTGAAAAGGTTGTTCATGCAATTCTTGCGGATTTAATTGTGCATAAAAACAACAACAACAAACCTCAAGGCGAAGACGGGAGTTTTGCTATTTTAATGAGGTTTTCCGATTACCCACAAAGATAAGCAAAGAAAGATGGTGTAGCTACCATGCATCTCACAGAAATAACGCGCTTGGATGCCAAGCAGCTCCCACTTTGGACTCGGGTCAAGCGCGCGTAGATAATGTCAGACAGCTATGTGAAACATTCAATGGCGGCCTGTTTTTGCTTAAAGGTCTTTTTTCTTCTGCAATCTGTTTCGATATCCCTGCTGTCAGCAAACTGCCATAAAATACATATTTCCCAAGTTTTATGGAACACGACTCTTTTGTACGTTTTGTAGTGTAACGTTTTGAAAAGTAAACACGAATAAAATAAAGAGTTTAACAAATGAGTGAATGGAAATAATACACGATAAACACTGCTTTCCTTCTCAATATTAAATGAAAAATTGACTAATTTGGAACCATTTTGAAAAAAATATTTACGTTTGTAGCAAAATGCACATTCAAAATCAAACTACATTCAAAGCAAAAATACCTGTGGAAAGAAAATTGTACATATAAACACGGTTTGAGACGTACGAATTGCATTGGTGTATTTTAGCTCGTTTTGAGTCATGCTCCTCAAGGCTAAATATAAACCACAATAAGGAAAAACTCAAATTAGAGCAACCTTAACTTTCGTATTCAAGAAATAGTTCCATAGTTATTTCACCATTTCGAAACAAGCCATTCTTTACTAAGAGTAAAGTTTCGCAAGTAATGTTTTTAACTGCGACCGATGACAATCATTTATGCAACTAGAACAAACACACACCCATATTTCTATGAAAAACTCCACACACAACTATGAACAAACCCACCACACACAACTCACATCAAAAACTACGACTCCTATGTTTCCTAAATCTAAATTCAGCACGAGTAGTAAATAGCAAAGGTAGGAAGTAAATTTACTCGAAACCGTGAATAGAGCGGATAATATCTTTAGAAAGCGGCCATAAGAGAACGTCAAGTGGGTAAAAATAAATGGAGGGGCGGCGCATCGTTGCATTCGGAATGAAAGCAGCCATAAAGAGCAGAGGAATCTGCTTGCCGTTCACCATCCACGCTCCACGTTCCACAGCTCCGCAGCCCGCAAGCCGTCGCTCATTTGTCGACCGCCACCCGTCACCCATCGCCTACCGCCCATTCACCTGCATCCGGTCTCCTCCAGCCTACCTCGCAAATTCGGTGATATAATGGTTAGCGTACCGGACTGTTGTATCCAAGTTTGCGGGTTCAAACCCAATCCAAAACCTGGATATTTAAGGGCGTAGGCCTTCCTTTGCATGGGGAAGTAAAGCTGGCTGTCCAATGTAGTAGATTTACTGCAAAAAATATCCTCGATAAAAGAAGCCTTTGAGATAAATTCAAATCGCCTGTTTCGTCGCCTAAGATAATACCTCCTTTCTTCGCTAGACGGTGAAAGGAGTGTAGCGAAATTTGCGTGGTCAGACGGAAGAGCGGGCCTAAGTCTCGCCACGTAAAATGAGGCATTATGTGACTTAACTACCTGGCTACTCGACGATTGATTGATTTATTGATTTTTTCGTGTTTCCGGACGCGTCAACTGCTTTGGTCATTAGTCCCGTTAGTGTAGTGCATGTTTTTTTCTCGGGAGATGGCGGTGATTTTCCCCTCGCTGGATGGCGAGATCCGGCACTGACCTACCGTCGGCAAGTGAGGTTCCCCCAAACCAGTATTCTCCCACCAGCGGGGCACCACTCCAGCCGGGACAAGCTGTAAACTCCCGACCGGTGTTCCGGAATACGTGATCGTGTGGTGCATGTTAGTGTGTGTGTGTGTGTGTGTGTGTAAGGGGAGAGGATAGGACAAGGAAGAAGAAGGAAAGATCGCGCGCGGTCCGTGGCCCGTTTGGCAGGGTACTGCATTTGCCTGGTGTTGATCGGAGAACGGAAAACTACCGATCAGAGCAGCCGACCACTAGAATTCTCCTCCAGACAGCAACTGAATTCGACATAGCTGAAAAGCTAGTGTCGAAAACCGTGGGGAGTGGGAACCTAGGACCTCCCGGTCAGAGGCGCTGCAGTGACATCAGTTCATGCACTGCCCTACGGCCACCGGTAAAGCGTGAGGTGTAAACCTGACGTGATGTCATCGGCCACGTTACGAAACCCCAAGTATAGCAGGCAAGCGGTTCGCGGAGGGCGTGAGGGGGGCGTGTCTCGCGAGTGCGGATGCAACGGCCGCGGGGCGGCAGACGTCGCCCGCCATCTCGTGTAAATTTAGGAGTCGTTAATTCCAAATGTTCTATGCATGAACTCAGTTCACGCTAAATAAAATCCGCAATTAGTCACCCGTGCGACAAGACGCGACTGCCGCTCGGCGGACGAAGCTCTTACTGCCGCCGCCGCCGCCGTCTCCGCTGCTGCTGCCGCTGGCGAGATGTCATCCGAACCGCTGCCGCCGGCGTAACCGCCTGCACGGTGCCGCAGTCACACTGCGTTTGTGTGCGTTGTGTTTGTCGTATCTGTCGCGGGATTTTGCTTCAATCGTGTGCTTGCGAAAGCGCTCGCTGATTCAATTCTCTCTTCGTTTGCATTTCTGCAGAGGTACTCTGTAACTGCTTGGGAAACCTCATTATGATTCGTAGCGGACTTTTCCGTCAATCTCTATCTAGCTCCGACATCTTTTTGATGCTTAGAGTTGAAAATACTGTTTGTGTCTGGGTTTCTTGCTGACTTACTGTAAGAAGAAAGAAGACCGTACCCCAAAGTGATCAAGACAGATTTAGAATATAGCTTACCGAATTTATATTAAACATCCTCCGTGTAAAAATAGAACAAGAGAGAAGAATTTGCTATCAAGTATTCTGACGGGTTGGTGTAGGAGGCGAAAATTAGGAAATCGGCCGATCTAATTTCGGCTCGCACTTCCGGCAGCGGCTTTGATCATTAGTTCCGTAAGTGTTGTTCATGTTTTATTACGGGATGTGGCAGTGTTCTTACCTCGGGATGGCGTGATCTGGCTCCTACCTACACGTCGATTTGTGTTATAAAATGAATATTTTTAATTCATTCGCCAACGTCTTCCTCAACGGGGTTCATGGTATCAGACATGAGCTTATGACTGTTATAAAGATTCATTTTATAAGGCAGGAGGTGTAAAAATGGCCTAATGTCATCAGCGACGTTACAAAAACCTCAGCGCTTGTCTGCTATGCTTAGATTTTCGTAACGTGGCCGATGACATTACGTCATTTGTACACCTCCCGCTTTATAAAATGAATATTTTTAATTCATTCGCGAACGTCTTCCTCAACGGGGCTCATGGCCTCAGACATGAGTTTATCATTGTTATAAAGATTCATTTTATAAGGCAGGAGGTGTAAAAATGGCCTAATGTCATCAGCGACGTTACAAAAACCGAAGCGCTTGCCTGCTATACTTAGCTTTTCGTAGCGTGGCCGATGATATTACGTCATTTTTACACATCACATCTTATAAAAGGAATATTTTTAATTCATTTGCGAACATCTTCCTCAACGCAGCAGATGGCCTCAGACATGAGCTTATCACTGCTATAAAGATTCATACGGATGGCAAAAAAAATCGATGTTTTTAAAACATTTTCCAACAGAAACATGGATGTTAACATCGATATTTTACTTTCGATGTTTTCTTCACATCGATATTTTGTTGCAAAAACATCGACTTTCTTAATTTTTAATATTTTTTTTTAAATAAAATAGTTTAAGCACGTTGTAGAGAGCAGCACTCTACTGCAATATCTTTGTTTTGCGTCATCCTCTTTATCATTCTGCACACTTCGCCTGTGCAATCTAAGGAAGTTTGGGAGCTGCTCCTGTTATGAATATATGTTATTGCCAGGCATGTCATGGCCTGAATCGATAATGGAACACGAAATCGATAGCAAAACACAATTTTATTTTATTTTATTGCTAATTTTATTCTTTGCATTCGATAATAATTTTTATATACTACTAACATGCTAGTAACCAATCAATAAAGTATATCACTTTTACACGGCTAGTAGTTTACGCATGAGGATGTGACGACGGATGAGATATCGTCTGTGATATTTTCTTTCGTAAATAATGAGGTAACGGTGTTGATATTAGCTCCAAAAGGGAAAAAGGAAAGTATTGCAAATATTGAATTTCCCCCCCTCAGATAGGAATTAATACTTCATATAATGAATTCGCTAGTTGGCAATGACTTCGAAAATATACAGTGGGATATCAAGAAACTGAAATCTGCACAAGTTACAATAAAATATGATTTCCTGTAAGAAATGTATTATTATTGTAAAGACGACAGACAGACAGTTTTACATTGCAAAAACAGTTTGAAAATTAGAAACCAGCACATTATCGTATTAACGTTTACTCATGGTTAAAAAATTTCTATCATATACATATACGAGCTGCTTCCTTTCGTTTTAGATAACGAAAAATCTTGGAGTAAATGACTTGAAATCTCGACCTCCTATCCTCAGTTTCAGACCACACAACATCTCCCATCAGGCCCAACCCGAAACGAAGAAGCCACCAAAAAAAAAAAAAAAAAAAGGAACGCATCAGCGAGCGAAACCGAGCGCGGGCTGCTTCCATCTTTCCCACTCTGTACGTCCGCGATGCTCCAGGGAAGCGAACCCTCCAGCCTCGAAATGTGCCCCGCCCACCTCCGCCTCTTGCGAGACTCCTGCGAGGCGCTGCGGAAGGGGTTGAACGGAGGTTTGGAGAAATGAGGCGGGTGGGGCGGCGACGGAAGGCCACAGGCGGAAGTGACGGGGCGGGGCGGGGCAAGATGCAGACGGAGCTAAGATGGGGAGAGATGGGTGGGATCTGTGGCGGGGAGTTTGGAGGTCGGGGAGAGGTGTAGGAGGCCTGGCAGGAGGCGGGTGAGGGTTGGGAAAGGGGGCGGGGCCGGGAGAGTGCTCCGCGGCTCGAGCTAATCCCGCGCGGGTCGTTGCCGGTCGCTCGTTTATTTCGTTTAGTGCGGCGAATGAGATCGCGCCGCCGCCGCCGCCGCCGCCGCCGCCGCCGCCGCCGCTTGCGATGCGCGGCGCTGTGCAGGGCGGCGGGCAAGGCGGGAGAGGCGTAGGGGCGGGTGGAGCCGGGCGGGTGGGTGAAGCCGGGCGGGTGGGTGGGCGCCGGGCGGGTGGGTGGGTGAAGCCGGGCGGGTGGATGGGTGAAGCCGGCCGGGCGGGTGATGCCGGACGGGCGGGTGAAGCCGGACGGGCGGGCGAAGCCGGACGGGCGGGCTGAAGCCGGACGGGCGGGCGAAGCCGGCCGGGCGGGGGAAGCCGGACGGGCGGGTGAAGTCGGACGGGTGGGCGATGCCGGACGGGTGATGCCGGACGGGCGGGCGAAGCCGGACGGGCGGGTGAAGTCGGACGGACGAGACGGGGCGGGGCGGTACGGGAGGGCGGGTGAGGCGACACGAGACGAGGGTGTTGGGTGGGAGGACAAGGTGGGGCGGGCGGAAGGGCAGTCGTGGCGTGGCGGGAGGGCGGGGAGGTTTCAGCGGAGGCGGACGGCCCACTCGCTCGTTCCCTTCTTCCGCAAGGGCGAGGAAGCTGTGGCCACACTCCGTAGCCGCGAAATTTCTGGGAAGAAGAACATTAGAAAGCGGCCTATTGTTAGAGTGGGCTCTTATTTTCGCCGCTGATCTCCACAATTTTGTAGTTACAGCATGGGAAAGGAAAATTTTGAAGCGTTCAAGGCAACCATTATAAGCGAGAATGCGTACATGAATACAGCAGTCATTAGTAAGCTCGTAGAAGGAAAAACGAATTGACTTAAGAAGTCAATAGGTCTGATTTTAAATAATACAATATGCATAAGAGACGTTATTAAACACGTAAATGTTAACAAATTGACATTTTAAGAGAAAATACAGTGTGAAGTGGAAAAGGTGGAATTGGGATAGTATTTTTTGTACAATTGAATTCTATTCGTGTAGTAAATTTCTTTGGAAGCCTCCTCTATAATATTACTGGTGGACCCGGCAATGCTTCGCCATTGTAATGTATTACACTTCACATCTTCACTTCACTTTCACACCCACTTCACACCACTACTGGTCACGTGATTGTTATTCAAAATGTTGATAAATGAGACTTCATCGCCAGTATCGGTTAGTTATATGTCCTTGTTTGGACATGCTTGTGAAGTATTGTGTTGTTAAAACGTTCTCCCTCAAATTTTGGCGTAAATTCGCAATGGTACTGTCTTGGAGAAATTTTATTCACTTGTCCGTGGTAACGTTCAAGTAACAATTCAGGCCGATATATCACAATCCCGAAGTCAGAATATGCAGCGAAGATACTTGAGAGTGCGGCGGGTTGCGAACGGCTTCTGTTCAAAGGCGCTTTAATCAGCATAAACGTCTACGTGCAATAGACACCCTCACATTCCCATTATATTATGCCGATATCATTTGCGTAAGTGTAAACAAAAAGTTGACAAAGTTTTATCTTAATCGGATGAGCGGTACGGCAGCGCATAAAATACGAACAAACACTGATTTCTTTATATATTAGAATGTTTGGTTAATTACATCCTCTGCACGTCAAATGATATCCCTTTCTGTGACGTATGCAATTCCCGTGTTTCGATTTCGCAACCCCTGATATATAAGGGTACAGCCTTTCCTCTCCTGGGGATTTCTACTGGCCCGCCATGCGCATTTCGTCCATCGTAGAAAGAGCAAAGTGCTTTCTTTGATCGTGGGCAAATTCAAAATGCGAGGAGCGACGAGCACAGCATCGCAGGAAAGTCTTGTTGAGCGACTCTGACGTGAGCCTCGCGGTGCGGTTTCAACTCGGCCTTGCAACAAAGCTTGCGCGAAACGAGAGAGAAATGGGCTTGCTGTTTAGCAAACGGAGCAAGAAAGGCTTGCAGTTAAAGTGGTTAGTCAAATTATATTTTTAGAATCGTGTTTCTTTATGATCGTGATTGTTCTAGATTCGCGAGTTTCATAGATGTACAGATAATTCACAACTAGTGAGAACCCGTCAAAATTTGATGGTGAGATCTGAGATAAATGTAAAATATTGTACCCAGACTAATGTTCACAATATATTGCATTGTTTGGATCTTGAGGGTATAATGAAGATATTCTGTGATGAGGAGTTCCCAAAATTTTGAACACGTATGGCCCATGACCAGGTGGCTATGCAATATCGGCCCAAAGGTATAGCACTATTATACTGAAGGATATTATTTCTTAAGTTTTCTTATATGTCATCATCTCCTGTAAATAACTGTTTGATTTCGTCTGGCATATTGCTCGAAGGTATACTTATTTTCCAATTTAAGCAACACAGAGTAAATCGTTTGCAGAATTTCTCTCACATGGAAAGTACAAAGCAGAACAAAACTGACATTTCATAGACAATGACCCAATAGAAAACGAAATGACTTCACTATCACGACACCTACGCTGACTTTCTCTTTCCCTGCGTCCAGTTAATGTACGTTTGCGTCTTTTGGGGCGCGTGGACAACGATTCGGAATTCGACATAACCTGTAAACAACTTCACTACTTCAGTACAACCAAGCAAAACCCACTGTGCGAATGCTCTCTACAAAATACACCACAGAAGCAAATACATCAAACTGTCAACACCAAAATTGTAAACAAATCTCAACATTCAAAACAAAACATCAAGCAGCATGGAATCTATGGACATGAATCTATACACGAATATATCGATTTTGAAACTGCCTTCCTTTGAAAGAAAACAATTGACTATTGATAAGCGTACTATTAAAGAATGATTTAATTAATTAATTTACACCGTAAATGTTGATGAATCAACACAAAAAATATCTGATGACACATCTAGGGATCATATTCTTTCATTTAAAAGAAAAAATACAACAATCGGTTCAGTAGAAGCTCTAAACGAAACCATGGCAGAATACCTTATTTTTTTTTATATGTAGATAATAACATGATGTATCGAAAAGAGTGCTTAGCAAAAATGAAAAAAAAACACACCTCAAAACTATGATTAAATATACAGAATCATTGAATTTTAAATCCGAAGGCTGAGTTTTACTACCACTATATCTACATTTTCAAAACAGTTACGTATTTGCGGTGGTTTTCCAGTAAGGGGTTGTGATATAAAATTTCCTACCCTTAATTGATCATCTCACTATATTGTTTCCAACTTAACACTAATAGGAAATTTGCTGGCGTTCAGAAACAAACACAGAGAATATACGTGGTAGGTTCCATAACTTTCTGATTTCACTAATTTTTATTTTTTAAGCAAAGAAAAAAAATACATAATTTATCAACGTAATCATTCTTTACTCCAACCCACTTTCCATATCTATATATTAAAACTTCTACGTTTTAAAAGAATACTCAGAGTTTTTGTTCGCAAAGTGGTCAAAACTGCTTCTTTTATCTCAGTCTGAAACTCTTCATCCTAGAAGGTTTTCTGCAGTTTTGAAAAGTGCTAGACGTCGTAATGTGTTCTATTTGGACTGAAGTGTGAATGGTCCAACTCTTTAAAGCCAGAGTCCTTCAGAACATTCTTTGCAATTTGAGGAGTAAGAACCGGCTCGTTGTTGCAAAGAAGCTAAATAATACTCTTAATTTCAAATGCGTCGTCTGTTAATTCATGCAACTTGTGCCGAAAGCTTCTCCCACTCCCTTCCCCTCAATCCCCGTTTCTCAAACTCCATGTGCCTTCATTGTGTGACTAGCCAGTGAAATATACGTAACCTTGTGGGGGTGTCTATTTTCGGCCTACGCCATTTTAATACGCATCGTCCACTAAACTACGCCTTTGCAGTTACGTCAGTGATACTTTTGGCGCTATATTGGCTAATATTTTAAATAATACATTCGAAGTCCTTGTCTTGTAGCATTTAAGTTTTGTTCTGAACATTTAGCAACCATAATGGGACGACGGCGATCAAACCAAAGATCGCATCACCAGGTACACTCTGCGACCTCTTTTCAAAAGCCCTGTGTAGGCGGTACGAAGAAGTGTCTGCTTTGAGTGTCCAATTATTTAGGTGTATCGATAAAAAACCTATAAAATGGATTTGCAACTCCATATCATACATGTTCAATCCATTAAATATAGTGTTTCATTGTAAAAATGAGTTTTGTGAGAATTCTGATTTGGGGTTGCTGACGTTCTCATGAGAAGAAATAAAAGAGGTCATCTTCGTCAACATATTATTTTTATTAAAATAGCCGGCTTTCGACGACTTTGCCGTCATCATCAGTCTTGCTGATTTCGGTAAAAGTCTACCGACTTTCACCGAAAGCAGCAAGACTGATGATGTGAGATTGATGATGAGACTGATGAAATAATATGTTGACGAAGATGACCTCTTTTATTTCTTCTCAAAAATGAGTTTTCTTTACTTTTGCCCAATTTAGTCTGTCAGACGAAGCCTTTGTACTTATGTACGGTACAGGTCGCCTTTGTAATCTAGGATTAAAAATAAGACTATATATAGGTCAGTAGGTGTTCCCATAGATGAGCGTTATCTTGGTCAGGCCGGAAACGTATGGAACCACTTAGTGCCTGCCAGGACTCGAACATTTTGTTGGTAAGAAAAACTTCGCAGAAACGTAGATATAGAATAGTTTTTGGTCATCCATAGGTTTTCCCATAGATGATCGTTATTTTGGTCAAACCAGAAACTTATGGTAGCACCTAGTACCTGCCAAAACTCCGACATTTATGGTTTGGTATAGCAAATATACTTCGCAGGAACGAAGACAGAAAGGTTTTAGGTCATCCATAGGTTTTCCCATAGATGAGCGTTATCTTGATCAGACTCGAAACTTATTGAACCACCTAGTACCTGCCAGGACTCGGGACATTTATAGTCTGGTATAGAAAATCTACTTTGCAGGAAAGGAGATATAAACCTATAGATGAGGTTTGTTAGTATTTTCCCACAGATTTTTCCTATAGGTAGGTTTTTATATATACATGAGATTTATTTATAGGTTTTTCCCATATCTTGATCAGACCAGAAACTTATGAAAGCACCTAGTACCTGCCAGGACTCGGACATTTATAATCTGGTATAGAAAATCTACTTTGCAGGAAAGGAGATATAAACCTGTAGATGAGGTTTGTTAGTATTTTCCCACAGATTTTTCCTATAGGTAGGTTTTTATATATACATGAGATTTATTTATAGATTTTTCCCATACCTTGATCAGACCAGAAACTTATGAAACCACCTAGTACCTGCCAGGACTCGGACATTTATAGTCTGGTATAGAAAATCTACTACGCAGGAACGTTTTCGGAGGCAGCCTTCGAAGCAACAAAGCATCTTATTCCGCTTCATCGGCGAGGAAAGCGGGGGCGTCGCAGAAGCCACAAATCTTCATTTGGGCTAACGCGGAAAAATGCGCTCCCAGGGAGGCACTCCACGGGACTCACTGCGAGGCCTCGATTCCAAAAACACACCGCGCGCCGGAAATGTAAAAAAATCAGCGTCGGTTAAACGGGACACCGCGCCGGGCCGCGGCGCGACTCAAATTATTTCTGACAAATCGCCGCATTAATCCACGGAATAAACTTCTCGGGATGAGCGTCCGTGGGTCCGCCCGCAAGCCAGTCAGACCTCACGCACAGCCGCCTACCCGTTCGGTTGCTGACTCACCTATACCCGCGTGTTCCGTACGCCGTAAGTTGCCGGCTAGCCGCCCATTTCGTCGTTGGGCCACTCCCTACTTTCAGTTGCCTACTTACTCATTCGCGGGACTATACTGTCGCTCGGTCGAAATACGACAGTTTCCATGTCCTTACAGCGTCACGTTTTTCCACACGCCTGTCCTCTTGGTCGGTCATCCTGACTCTCTGTTGGAATCCCGCTCACTTGTGTTTCCCAATCGTCTTCAATTTTTGCTAGTTTTTTGCTTGCCCCCCCCCAATTTTCACTCGCTTTCTCCTTCCTTATTTTGTCTTGTTTTTCCGCATCGTCTCGTTCGTTAAATATCTTGCTAGCTCTCTTTCTCTGTCGCTCTGAACTCTTCGAGCTCGCCCTCTGTCTCTCTCTCTCTTTCCATCAATTCCTCGCCCGTCTTCCCTTTTTCCCTCTCGGTCATTCTAACACATACGGTCCCCCCCGCTTACTCGTCACCTCGTCGTCGCCCATCTCGCCCGTCCTCCCGATCGCTCGCTGTCCTCCCCGCTGGCTGTCCTCCCCGCTTGCTCTCCTCCCCATCCTCTACTTCCCGCTCGCTCTCCTCCCCGTTTGCTCTCCTCCTCGCTCGCTCTCCTCCCCACACGCTCTCTTCCGTGCTCGTTCTCCTCCCCGCTCGCTCTCCTCCCCGCTTGCTCTCTTCCCACTCGTTCTCCTCCCACACGCTCTCTTTCCTGCTCGTTCTCCTCCCCGCTTTCCCTCCCTCGTTCTCCTCCCCACACGTCCTCTTCCCTGCTCGTTCTCCTCCCCGCTCGCTCTCCTCTCCACTCGCTTTTCTCCCCGCTCGCTCGTTCCCCCGTTTGCTCGTTCTCCCGTTCACTGCTTTCATAGCGCTCGTTCGTTCTCTCGCTCGCTCGTTCCCTCACTGCGAGGGCCGCGAGAGAGCCCGAGCAGCCGGATAGAAGAGTGGGGGTGGGGGGCGGCAGCTCCGGAGGCGCCATTGTGGGCGAGATGCGCGAAAAAATCGCTTTAATTTGCAGGCGACCCCTGAAAAGAGACGCGGCGCCCGCTCCGCCAGCCATCTGGCCACTCGCTTAAGAGACATGGCCACGGATGCTCCGCGTGACGGCAGTGCTTTTTTTTCTAGTCTGTTTAGTCTAAGAAACTGTTTAGAAAATTACTACACTTCCCGGCTGAATCTCACTTCAAGAGATGACGAATGTTCGAAGTGCGTAATGAAGATGTTAATTATTGATACTGTTGAAGAAATAGTTATGAACCAGAGGTAGAAAAACAGAACAGGAAAGTAAGTATGCCTCCCGCAAATATGCTCGGTCCATCGAAAGAACACCTTATTTTCGGAAGTTCAATCATTATACAAAAGCAAAAGAGATGCGCCCTGTATTAAGCTGACGAATGCGAAGAGTGCAAATGAATGTTTGAAAATTATGATTTTAATGGCATTTAAAAATATCGAAATAATGCCTACTGTAATGGAGCTTCTCCATTTCTTTTTTTTATTCGTTATAAAAATAACAACACTCCTTTGGATGTTTTTTCAGACCCACATTTATTTTCTCGATGGGTGGCAGTTTTTAATTACACCGCTATACAAATGTTTATTGTCACTATTAATACGACATTTTGGCCTATAGTTATCTTTCGTAAACTACACGCATGCGTTTCTCTCCTATGGATTGCAGTTTAAATTTCTTCATCATATAAAGAAATATTTAAATTAATCTAGGAACTTTTTTACAACAAGAACTATATCATAATGAGAAGTTTCTGTGAATTCAAAAAAGTCTTACGAGCTATTACAACACTGAAGAACTTCAGGCTGGAGTAACATTGTTCATAAATAATCGTATTTTCATCAAAATTTAAATTAAATATTTTATTGATAAAATAGAAAAGTAATTTAATTTGTGAATTTCTTAAGAATGGTATTCATATGAATATATACCTCTATTACAATTGTATTTTATAAATAAATTTATTAAATTCATTAGTTATGTCCAACGCCATCTTTCTGAAATGTCAGAAACTATTAATAAAAAAATAATTGAACTCCTTTCCGGGTTGTACATTAAACCATTCATTTTGAATAACACCGCTACACAAATGTTTAATGTCAATATTAAACTGACATTTTGCATTTACTTCTCATTCATAAACTCTACGAATTGGTTTCTATCTCGTGGATTACAAACGGCAATAAATTCGACATGAGCTTTAAAATGCTTGCATGCAAAAACTCACGACCCTTCCATATTACAAAATTTTCTCCCTGAGAGTTGCAAAAAAGATTGGCCGGTCCGGTGGGATTCGCATTGAAGCCGAAAGGTATTTTTTCGGTCAGATGGCACGTGGATGCTCCTGGATCGCACTGCCTACATTTCTTCCCTCTCCATTACCCTGCCTTACCCCTACCTCCGCTCCTCCCCCCCCCCCGCAGCTGCAAGAACTGTCCAACCCGGGACAGCGCACAGTGATGTCAAAGGAGAACAGTTTGACTGAGTCCCACGTAGAGGTAAGCTCCTTTAACATTCATTTCCTGTTGAAAATACGTAAACAATTCCATTTACCATTTTGTAGAACGCTCTAAAGGTAATTTACCACGACTGGTTTTTAAACATTTCACACGTAAGTGTGTTGTATATTGTTTTTCTTAAACGAATGGGACTTGAGGCTTTCTTTGAGTGGAAAGAACTAAAATTAAATCGGTACAAAATTGTTTTATTGTTTGTTGTCGTGATTGCTGAAATGAAAATAGACTCACTAGTTTCTTACAGTCTAAGCATTTTGACCACCAAGTGACTATCAGCAAGCAGACATTTTAGCGCAAGTATATCTGCTAAATTCTTACATGAAAGGTGACCTTATGTTGAGTGAAATGATTATGTTGTGTTGTTATAAATCACTTATAATTTTGTTTTTTATTATAATCAATACTTCAATGGGAGACAATTTTAACTGTTACTAAGAATAAAATGTACTTGTCTACAGAACCTACGTTACTATTAATTTCCTCCCTCTTTCTTTAGAACTATAGTTTTACAAAACACAATTATACTTATAATTGTCATTATATAATCTTTTCGTATACGTACTATAAATCACTGCAGTTGAAAATGTCATCTATTAATCATTTTTTTCACCTCCAAACTTTAATTATCTCTCTAACAATTTCTGAAAAGTACCGCATTTTGAAATATCACATTTTCTGCGTGCCATTTTGTTCGCTCCGGGCAGCGTTTGAAGCCTCTTTTTCCCGCTCACCGGACAGCTGTGGTGGCGACGGTAGTGACGGCGAGGGAGCATCGTTGGAAAGAGGGCGAAGATGAGATCGACGGTGGTCGCTTATTGACTGAAACCGCAAACGATGCAAGCACTGCACAGACAGACTCAGTAGTGAGGTTTCTGCAGATAGATGTTAGCAGCAGTTAGATATTTAGATAATAAGGAAGTGGAAGATAAACGCAGAAGGAATTGGCAGAAAGAAAAGAATTGATGACGGAGACATCTGGGAACAAGACTGATGTAACTGGAAGCAACAAAAAAAATAATGTGAACATCTGGGTAAGAGTGATTATAAGCCAACTAATTATGAAATGAAGAAAACATGGTATGACAATTGCGGCGGCAGAGTAAGTAGTAATGATGGTGATCATGATGTCGTGAATGCGGGAAAAATGTTGATGAGGCATTTAATATAGCAGTAGCATGCTGATGATGAAAATTGTTTCAGCAAAATTTGTCGATTTCAAAAGAGAGCAAAGGAATGAATAGAGAAGAGATGCAAAAATATACTTTAGGGAAAACAGAGGAAGAAAAATTGGGAGGAAGGGAAGAAGAGAGGAAGGGACGAGGAAGACAATAAACAGGAAACCATGCGGAAGGAAAGGGAAAACAAAATGGCAGACGAGAGAAAGAGAGTAAATGAGAAGAGTAAGAAGAGAAATGGTGCAATGAGTTCGAGGAAAAGAGAAGATAAAAGGAAAACGAAAGATTGCAAAAGAAATAATAAGAAGGAGGAAATGGCGTCTTCATTTTGAGGTAGGAATGCACGATTAGTTCGAAGAAAAGAGAAGATTAAAGGAAAACGGAAGATTGAAAAAGAAATAACGAGAAGGAGGAAATGGTGACTTCATTCTGAGGTAGGAGTACACGCCTTCTGCCGCGTAGAAGAGGTGGCAACTCGCCTCGCCGGTTTGTTTGCCTCCAAACGAGAGAAAATTGCGGGGAACCGTGCAAAAAATTAGTAGCATTAGCGCCAGATAATCTAGTATAATTCCGCACGTTTCGTTGCGGTCTCTCCGGTTGGGATTACGAGTTTAAAGTTTCCGTAGATTACGCACCGTAACGTCTTCCAAGAAGGAAAGGCAACAGCGTTCTGCTTTTAAACCAGATAAAAAAATTGGACCTGTTTATATCTATTCATCTCGCTGTTTTAAGAAGACAGCAAACAAGCAGTAATTCTAAATTTAAAAAGATAAGCAAGTTGAACAATTAACGCAAAAATGTTAGACAATTTCATCACTCACCAACTGATTCATTCTGAAGTATTAATAAAGTATTACCGGTGTATAACTGTTAACAGTTAACAACTTTAAAAAAGAAATAATCAGCTTCACAAATATATCTGTAGAAATATTGTTTCTGATGTAATTAATAAAAGGATAGCATACTAATTCTAGCCACACACACATACTGATATTTTTCTAATAAACTAAAAAAATAATTATGAATTCTGAATTTATTTATAATGATTAATAGGTTATTAGAAATTAATAGTGAATTATTAAGTACTAATACTAACTAAAATTCAAACTAAATGCTACTATTCTGAATAACACAAATGAAATGCCGTTTACTCGACTCGACATAAAGGTTAATTAGGTATCAAAATGTCCTCGACGTTAAGCATGCGCGTCTTCAAGAGATTTACTTGTTCAGGTAAACGTTAGCGGAATTATCATTATGTAAATACTCAATTTGTAATAAAAATATTTCTATTCTTGTAGCCATAATATTAACAATATTTTCGTTGTTAATTTCTTACAAGCGAAAGGTGTATTTTTAATGAAAATAAAATAAATATCACGACTCAAACACAAACACCACGAATTGACTCTCAAGTAAAACCATTAAAAACAAAAATTAGAAAAAAGAAAAATTCCTCTTTATTTATCTGACAAGTATTAATGAATATCAAATGCTCTAATTAACTATAGCCTCTAAGAAGGTTCATGGGCAACGTACTACCTTCCCGTGCTGTGGTCCCCGGGTCGATTCCCGGTCGAGGCAAAAATAGAGTTGTAGCTTTCCTCTAAAATCTTCCCAGTTTCTGTTGCTGTGTGACAAAGAAAAGCTCAAGCAGGCAGATCTTGCTAGTTACGATGAAGAGAATACGTCATGTTCGCCTCATGAGGCTCTTACCCCCATGCATGGGAATTTAACTAGTCCCAGGCATGGGGGACGCTGGTAGCTAGCCGACGAAGTCGACTGCCGACCCAAAACGTCAAATAAATACAAAACAAATACTATTACATAAGGTTTTTAAAACGTTTATTGATGTAGCGACATTTAGGATTTGAATTCGCACCATCTGTTGAAGTAATATTGGATATTTGATGAAAATAACCATTAATAGGCGCCTCTTACATTTAGAAGACTATATGACACAAGGCAGTGAGTGGTTAAGGCACCAAAGGATTGATTGATTCATTTTTTCGTGTTTCCGAGCGCGTCAACTGCTTCGGTCATTAGTCCCGTTAGTGTAGTGCATGTTTTTTTCTCGGGAGATGGCGGTGATCTTCCCCCACTGGATGGCAAGATCCGGCACCGACCTGCTGTCGGCTAGTGGGGTTTCCCCCTAACCAGGACAGGAATATGTGGTATTGTGGTGCATGTTAGTGTAAGTGTGTGTGTAATAGGAGAGGATAGCAAGGAAGAGGAAGGACAGGAATATGTGGATGCGGGAAATCTGTTAACCAGACAGCGACTGAATTCGACCTGCTGAAAAGCTAGTGTCGAAAATCCTGCCGCCATCAGGACTCGAACCTAGGATCTCCCGGACAGAAGCGCTGCTGTGACATCAGTTGATGCCCTGAGCTACCGCTACCGGCGCACCAAAAGAATTGCCTTAGGCGGTGAGTACCGATCCTAAACCGCCAAATACATAATTAACTATAAAGAATGGACTGGACAACTCTTAAATTACATTGAATTCCACGTGCTTTGCCCATGTTTTGTGTACCTCCCAGCCCACCCTAGCGAGGTATTCAAGCACTTCCTTCATCCTCTCGAGGGGCCCGTCGCATCGGCGCACGACTTATCGACCGCCTGCGGAGCGTCCCGATCCTCGACGCGAGGAAATCCTAGCCGGTGGGCGGCGTAGGCGGCCGCAAGCCCCCTCCCCCTCCCCCCACACGCAGCACCCTCGGCGTGGCCGCGGCCGTAATGACGCGCTGTAAAACATAATGAAGATTAAGCTCCGGCGGACGCCTAACAAAGAGCAGCGGGCGCCGGGCTACTGCCGCCGCGCTCTGCGCCAACGCCTCTTCCTCTTCACGATGGACTCGCACTGGCTCTCTCTTCTCTCCTCTTCACTTCCCTCCTCTCTCTTTCTCTCTCTCTCTCTCTGCCTCATATCTCTCTCTTTCCTATCAATATCTCTCTTTCCTATCAATCTCTCTCTTTCCTATCAACCTCTCTCTTTCCTTCAATCTCTCTCTTTCCTATAATTTCTCTTTCAATCTCTCTTTTATCTCTCTCTTTTATGTCCTCTCTCCTTCATTCTCTCTCCTTCATTCCTCTCTCCTTCATTCTCTCTCCTTCATTTCCTCTTTCTCCTTGCCGCCTCGTTCGCTTCTTGACAGTTTCACATTCGTTCCCTCTTCTTTTCTCTCTCTCTCTCTCTCTCTCTCTCTCACACACACACACACACTTTTTGGCTCTTTTTAGCGTCCATTTCTCTACTCTTGCTTTATAATTCTCTACCATGCTCGCTCTACTTGCTTCCCAATTTGGCGATCTATATGTTAAGCGGTCCTTCTCTTCCCCTCCACCACTGTACAATTATCTCTTTCTACAATTTTCGTACTTCTCTTTCACATATTTTACCTTGTTTCTTCCTCTCTTTTTCGCCGTCCTTTCTTTGTTTAACCTTTGCATTTGTTTACTTTATTCCTTTACATCACTAACGTTTCTGGCGTACATGTTCTGTTCTTTACAGCCGAAGTTTTCTTCTTTTGTTCCTAGTTATTCAGTCGTCCTGAACCAGCCAATCAACATCGAAACTAACCTGTTCGGTCCAAAATAACACGAGTATTTCTGGTACATATCGCAAATTTTCTATTACCTCAACAAATGCTTTTGTTTCTCGTCTTTCGTAACTAGCTGGCAAAACCGCCTCTGATATCCGTCGCCGCGACGCACACTTTATCCTCGCACCTCTAGCTCCACCAGAATTTCGTGCTGCTGCCGCCGCCGACCTCTCGTGCGCGCCCCATTCCTTTCTTCCTCGCCTCTCCCGCCGCCGCCGCCGCCGCCGCCGCCGCCGCCGCCGCCGCCGCCGCCGCCGCCGCCGCCGCCGCCGCCGCCGCCGCCGCCGGCACAACCGCCACCGCCACCGCCAGCGCGCCGGAACGGGGCGGGGGGGGGGGGCGAAAGGCTGCAGGCGACAGGAGGCAGGGGGATTCAGAAAGGGCACGCGCCAAGGCCGAGGGAGGGGTTCGAGATGAAGTCACGTGGGCGGGAATCAAGAAGGGAAAAATGTCGTGGAGATGACCAAAAGCACAAGTGGGGCAGGAAAGTTAGGAACCTTTTACCATTATAAATAATAATAATAATAATAATAATAATAATAATAAGGCAGAAAAACAAAAAATTACCAAATATACCCACTTTGTCGTAGAATGCAGAGAAATATGTCGCTTTAAATCTGTTAAAGTTATATCATATGTTATCACAGCAACCGGTCTGATCAATTAAACTTGAAGTATACACAATAATTACAGTTAAATCCGACTACAATAATTCTTAAAATTCAAAACTGTGTCATCTTAGAAACATGTCAAATAGTTCGCAATTTATGATGAGATCTAATCAAGTACGTGGTCAAGTATGTCTGCCAATGTTGGCACCACACACCTAAGAAAACCGGATGTTGAAATACGAAACTCAAGCCAATAATAATAATAATAATAATAACAATAATAATAGTAATAAACTTAAGCCAATAATAAATGGGAAAGCTCATG
The DNA here is from genome assembly GCA_964035755.1 of Teleogryllus oceanicus. Lineage (NCBI taxonomy): Eukaryota > Metazoa > Arthropoda > Insecta > Orthoptera > Gryllidae > Teleogryllus > Teleogryllus oceanicus. The sequence continues at coordinate 1,321,504 of CAXIVR010000012.1, forward strand.
CAGTTGAACTTTCATCATCTCATCACCACGTGATTAAAATATTTGAAAGTTTCTTTAAGACAGCCTCAGTTAAATACCCAAACAAACATTAAAGAATTAAATATATAATTTACGGAATGATTTAGGGCATGTTGGTGGTAGAATCATTGCAAAATATTTGCTAAAGTGAGATGCAAAAGTGTGCTCTCTGGCGAGTCTCGATGTGCCGAGTAATTAATTTTTTCTTTACTTTACTTTTGCTACTATTTTATATTTTCTAACGGACTGCAAAAAGATGTGCCCATACACTATATATATATATATATATATATATATATATATATATATATATATATATATTGTATGTGCACGCAAGATAATGAAAATGTCAAAAAATCTCATATTCGTTTTATCAAACGAAATATCTACGTATCCGAAGATGAAAATGAGTAATTAAAATACATGCCATACCCATATTTGCACTAGGAATCTGAACCACCCTGCTGAAACGGATCCTGCAGCTCCCCTGCAATGCACTGAATGTGAAGAGCAGCGGGCGCGCGCTCCTACGGCGCCTGGTGGGATGGTGCGCGGCGCACGCTAACGGGCGAGAAGGAGGCGTGGCGGGCGAGTCGAGGGTGCGAGGGCATCGCGGTGCCTCTTAATAAAGAGGCATTAGAGGCAGGTAGCCTGCAGCGCACCGCGCCCGGCCGGACGCCGCGCCGGCACCGTTCCCAAGCGCCCAACCCCCCGCCTGGCCCGCGCGTCTCGTTGGGTTGCCCCGCCCCGCCCCCCGCTCTCCACTTGCTGCCCGCTACGGCCAGCCCTGCCGTCACCGGCCTTGCTCTGCTCCATTGCGGGCCGCTCACCCCACCGCGGGCCTACCTCGTGGTGAAAGAGCGCACCGACTCGCTTCTTTTTGAAAGCCATCGCATTCCTGTAACGACACTAAGCCCACCTCATCTGCCACACCTAGTCTCCCCGTCTCACCCAGCGCACCTCGCTCAACCATGCTCTCCCCCCCCCCCCCCCCTTGGCCCCCCACTTGCCCCTTACGGCCAGTCCTGCCTTCCCTTTTTCTCATCCTGCCACGCCCCTACCTGGCCGCGATCCACCGCACGATCCCGCTTTTCCTTAGGCCATCGCATCCCTCTACAGCCCACCTCCCTTCCCAGGCCGTTCCTAAGCGTCAAGTCCCCTTGCCTGGATCACCGCAACTCCCTATATTCCATCCCACCCCGCCCACTACCCTCCACCTGCTGCCCGCTGTGGCCAGCCTTGTTCTGCCTTTCTGCCTCGTTCCGCTCAGTACCCGCTACGCCCACACCTGGCCGCGACCCACCGCACCTCCCAGCTCCTTCCATAGGCCATCACACCCCCTTACGGCCATCCTCCCCTTGGAGGCCGTTCCGACCCGCCCCTCACACCCGCAACGCCACCCCACATTCCTGCACCACTACTCTCTGCGTCTGCCCGCTCCATATGAGCCCTCTCCGCAAAGTCAAGCACTGCTATCACCCGCATTACACTGCTTCCTTGCCTTGCTACGGGCCGTTCAGTATCACTTTCTGTAGACCATCGCATCCTTCTACGGTCCGCCTTCCCTCCGCGTCCGTTCCGAAGTGCCAAGTCTCCGTGTGTGTCCCTCTCTTTCTCTGTCTGTCTCTCTATCTCTCTCTGTCTCTCTTTCTCTCTCTCTCTCTCACACACACACACACCTAGTGTTACCCTCCGCGAGGGCATTATTGCCTCCTTGGTGGGAATCAAATGCTTCGTTTACCCGGTATTTGTCTTCCAGAGTTGGAATTAGCCAACGCTGAGCTGCGCTATGGAGATATATGAGACGCTGCGTGCAGGGAATGCTTATGATATTACTTAGTCCCATACGATGGTCAGAAGGAACAAAGGAGAATGGACTTAGCAATGGTAGTTTCTACTCTTAAGTAAAAATAATAGGTTGAATCTTTGACATTTGGTATATACTTCTCTTTTCTAAATGTATTAGTAATAAGCAATAAATTCAACATGAAATGTTCTTTTTTCACTCATTTCCTACTTAATTTTGCAGATACGTAAACTATCACAAATTCTTGAGTATATCGCATTTGGTAGCATTTTTCTCTAACCTAGAACGAGAAGCTGGGCGAGATTTACGTTCAGAATGACTTCGAGCCACACATCAATACTTCAGAGTTAATCAAAGTCTACTCTCTAAAATTCTTCAATACCGGGTAGAACGTACCCTTTTTTTAGATGTTCATTCTCGAGAATTACACATTTATATTTCTGTTATCTACTCAAAAGTAAGGTGCCAAATTCAAAAACGCATTTTCGCTTTGCGCTTCATTATTTATATTAATGGTTTACTTTTCCAGTTTTCAGTTTCAAAATACGTCCACAAAACAAATCAGTCATATGGACGGAATGGATATTACTCCCGTATTAGCTTTTACGAAAAAAATAATTTTATGAAACACTCTATATCTTTTGATATATTACGCGCTGAAAAACGCAATATACAGTGTAAATATTAATTATGTTCCAAAAGTGCCTCATTACCAAATACGTGACTAACGTAGTTAAATCAGGAGTAAAGAGTATAATGAATATCTTCTTCAATTAGTTCCATTCTTTTCAAAAGAATAATGCCACTCCTTCGCTAACTCACAACAGTTTGCCTTTTTAAAACAGGCTATCCTTACTTCAAAGGTTAAACGCATAACCAATTTGTACTTCGATCCCCGTTTCTCGAGCGTATGCTTGCATTCATTCGATTACTGCCTGCACAATGAGCGTGACACCGCAATTCCGCTTCGCTTGTCTGCAGTTCCGCGTGAATGCCAACGACGACGGACGCAGGCGCGTCGCCGAAGCGTATTAAGGCACGTGGGACGCGGATACAGGACACGCGTGCATCGCACGAGCGACACGCAGTCACTCGGGATGAGTAAGCAAGGGGATGAACAAATGGACGGACAGCAGGTTCACGCACTTCCCGACTGTCAGGGGCGCTAGTGAGCTGATGGAAGTGTTTGAAGGGATTTGGTTCGGGGACGGGTGGGAAAAAACGTCCCCTCGTGGATATTCGCATGTGAGAAGGTAAACGGTAAATTGTGAGGAAAAACTGTTTGAAATTTACCCAGGGAGAAGCTGAGATACTGAAAAAAAAATAGGAATTCGGAAGTGAGTTCGAAGAGATAACAAACTAGTGTACAAGAATGACAAACCGCAATTGAATGGAAGGTGTTTAAAGACGAATATTGAAACTAGTCCGCATCGTGAGTTGATAGATATTATATTGACAGTAAAGTAATCGAAATAAAGAGGGAAAAATGTGTGTAACAAAAATTATTTGAATTTTTTTTCAAATTTCATGAGCTCATAAAATGATGTGATCTGGAATAAAAATGATTTAGGCCTAAAGCCTTAACGCTTCGAAAATAAATATTTATTTCAGTATTATTTGTTCTGATTACAAGCCATTTTCACAATAGATTTGCTCCTAAAAAAACAACTTGTAGAATAATACTGACCATGATTTTGCTTTATTGATGTTTCAGAAGTAATTGTTGAAAAATCTGTTCTCGAGATTAATATTTTAAATGCAGAAAAATACGTATGTTTTGATAATTCTCGCCCGATTCTGCAGTTTATTAATCATTCTCATGTACCTAGAGAAAAATTATACAGGACAGCTACTTTAAATGTTCGATTCTGGACACGAAACTTTCGTTGGTTACGTTTCTTTAATACATTTTTTCCTCTTAATTTTTTCCTTATATCATGGACATACGATGACTTCCGATACCAATTTTCTCGCGATTCGATTCTGGTGTTGATACTCTTGATGGATGTCTGCTTTCATGAAATTATATCTGATATCATGAAAGCAGGACCGTGTAAAAGAGAAGACAGTCATTTGAATGCGATTCCTGTGTATCGATTCTATTTTTGCGACCCGTTTGCATTATCGATCCCGAGCTTTGGACTCCAGAATCAATTATTTTTTAAGAAATGGAATATCCTTAACGGTGGGATTACGGGCGGGGCGAAGGGCAGGACGAAGGGCGGGATGAAGGGAGGCATGAAGGGAGGCATGAAGGGCGGAGCGAATGGCGGGACGACGGGTGGGATGAAGGGATGGACGAAGGGTGGGAGGAAGGGCGGGACGAAGGGCGGGAGGAAGGGCGGGACGAAGGGTGGGACAAAGGGCGGGACGAAGGGGGGACGAAGGGGAGAAGGGCGGGACGAAGGGGGCGAAGGGCGGAAGGCGGGACAAGGGCGGGGAAGGGTGCAAAGGGGGGAGGAGGAATGGCGGAACGAAGGGTAGGGCGAAGGACGTAGTAAAGGACGGGACTAAGGGCGGGGAAGGCGTGGCAGAAGGCGAGAGAACTGCGAAGCGCTTGGCGTGCTGGCTGGTGAGCGGGCGGGCGTGTGCGCGGCTGAGGATCGCTACTCGTTGTCGCTGCCGCCGCCCCCAGCGTCATTTGCGCGCGTGTGCCCAGAGCGCGCCGCCGCCGAGCGCGACAGGCGACGCGGCAACGCTCAGGAGGCGCCGGCGGCGCGCGGCGGCAGCCTCTATTTGCCGTTCTCTTCCTGGAACCGGCTGCCGCTCTTGTCGAATTCCACGTGCGGATTCCTCGTACCTTGATAGGGTGTTTAACGACGAAACATAGTGACAAATGTCGAGGTGATAAATCGTTCTCCAATTGAGCGGAATAAAATTTGCTCTCATTGAAAGTATTCAATTTACATTTAACTGCAGCAGAGGCACATATCGTGAATAACTATGAAGTCAAATAACTTCATCTCGTACAATAGTATTAGCTGAAAATAAAATTGTAACAGTCTTTTTCTTAATTTTACAAATGCCGTGCTCAAGGTAATCAGTATTTAAGCTAAATATTTTAAAACTTTATGATCATTGAGTGTTTCTTGAATTATATACAATCCATGTCAATTTGTATCGAGTTCACTTTCATATAGTTCGGCTCAGGCCTCAACTTCAGCCACTCGGAATCCACGTACAATCATCAAGCGCACAATGCAATTGGCGTGTAGCGTTTGTTCCGAAAACTCCAGAGTTGCGCTCACTCGCTCCACAGCGTTGGGCGGCCGCTCGCTTCGAGTGGCTGCTCGAGTGCCTCTTCGAGTGCGAGGCATGTGCGAACCGGAAGTTCCTGTACCGGCGCGCGCCTTCGATCAGGCCCGCTCCCCCGCCTGCTCTTCCGCCCCGCTCTGCTCCGCTCCGCCCCGCTCTGCTCTGCTCCGCCCCGCTCTGCTCTGCTCCGCCCCGCTCTGCTCTGCTCCGCCCCGCTCTGCTCTGCTCCGCTCCGCCGCTCTGCTCCGCTCCGTCCCGCTCTGCTCCGCTCCGCCCCGCTCTGCTCTGCTCCGCCCGCTCTGCTCCGCTCCGCCCCGCTCTGCTCTGCTCTGCTCCGCCCCGCTCTGCTCTGCTCTGCTCTGCTCCGCTCCGCTCTGCTCTACTCTGCTCCGCCCCGCTCTGCTCTACTCTGCTCCGCCCGCTCTGCTCTACTCTGCTCCGCCCCGCTCTTCTTCACTCTGCTCCGCGCCGCTCTGCTCTACTCTGTTCCGCGCCGCTCTGCTCTACTCTGCTCCGCGCCGCTCTGCTTTACTCTGCTCCGCCCCGCTCTGCTCTACTCTGCTCCGCCCCGCTCTGCTATACTCTGCTCCGCGCCGCTCTGCTCTTCTGTGTTCCGCGCCGCTCCGCTCTACTCTGCTCCGCGCCGCTATGCTCTACTCTGCTCCGCCCCGCTCTGCTCCCCGCTCTGCTCCACGCTCTGCTCTGCTCATCTCTGCTCCGCGCCGCTCTGCTCTACTCTGCTCCGCCCCGCTCTACTCTGCTCTGCTCCGCGCCGCTCTGCTCTACTCTGCTCCACGCCGCTCTGCTCTACTCTGCTCTGCTCGGCTCCGCCCCGATCTGCTCCGCCCCGCTCTGCCGCCCCGCTCTGCTCCCTCCGCTCTGCTCCGCCCGCTCTGCTCCGCCCCGCCCCGCCCCCCCCGCCCTGCTCCGCCCGCCCCGCCCCGCCCCCGCCCCGCCCCGCCCCGCCCCGCCCGCTCCACCATCTCGTGCCACCCCGCGCCTCGCCCTATCCATACCGAAAGTCAATTTGAGGTTAAGGGGCTTGAGAATGCGAGCGAAATTCAATTAGCCTTAATGGCGGGATCAGCCGCAGACGGCAGCGCTGTCTGGTGGCGCTTCCGCGCGGTGGCGCTCCCCTCCCCCCTCCCCTCCCCCCTCCATCGCGGGGGCGGTGGCGTCGTTTTATTGTCTGAATAATGGAGTGCTCGCAACTCTTAAGGAGGGAAATGAATTTATATGTGCTTCAGTGCCGGCGCCCTCTGCCATTCGCCCAACTCTGTCCCGAGTTTTAGCCCACGCAGCCTCCTCCTGAAGGGCTGAGGCGAATGGGGGGGGGGTGAGGGCTTCCGTTTTACGTCGCTCGGCGCTCGATGGCGCCCCGTCAGGTGCTCGGAGGATCGAAGTTAGCAGATGAAGTTAACGCCGTGAAATGATGGACAAATTCATAGCAAATCAAACGGAAAAGAAACAAATATTCGAAGATATGTTGCGAATGATGAAGTTACCTGAGAGGTTGAAGATGATATTTTATTAGTGTTCTTTTGTTAGATGAGTTCTAAGTGTTCTTTCGTAAGAAATACGTCACTGCATTTTTAGTTTCAATTTTATTACATTTGTATACTATTACATTTGTACATACTATTACTATTACATTTCCATTTTATTACATTTGTACTTGTTGTCTTTCTAAAGTAATTACACTCATATAAAAGCCTTTAATCTTGATAGGTAACAGTCAAAATTATCACATTTAAGTGATGTTGAATTATTGGAAAATATCTGTACTAAACCTTTAGTATTTCAAGAATTTAATGTCATTATACGTCAACTAAGACGATTATAATCTGTACACTTCAACTAGCTCATTTTAAACACCGTACGTAAAACGCTCAAAACGTAAAATTGCATATTTGATACATCACGCACGAATTCAAACAGAAAATAAATCCGCAAACATTGGGAATAATTTAAAACGAATTATGAACTACTGAAATAACTCTCGAAAACACTGACGAATCACCGATAATTTTAAACCCGTACGTTGGCAAAAATAAAAATATGAGAAATTGTGTTTGAAATGCACACGTGAGGTCCGACATTAATACAGGAGGTGCCATAAATCCACGACGCAACCCGAAGTCTTTACAACACTTTGCCAGATGACATGAAACGATTAAATTCAATAGAAAAGTTTAAATTCCAAGTGAAATCGTTTCTGCTGCATAACTGTTTCTATACAATTAGAGACTATACTGAGCATCACAAGAAAAGTAACATCAATTTTAACAATGATACATAATGCATTATTTACCATTTGGACTTTATAAATGAGTATAAACAACCTGTAACAAGTACTGTACCGCAGCTTCTGGGCCAATGACCCCCATCTCGATCAGGTTTTTCGTCCAGTTTCCCTGATCCGTTGAGCAAATGCTGAGATGGCCCCTTGTTTTGCTTCTGGACATAAATGTAACTTCATTTTCTGTGCACGTCTTCTAGAATTCATTCAAATTATCGTTTCCTTGTTGTCGCGCCAGGAAGCATTATTCTGAAGGACAACATGGATAAGAGCCAAAATTTGTTGCTTTTGTATCCTTGAAAATAGATTTTATTACATGGGAGCTTTTTTTCCAAAATTTAAGTAGTATATGACTTGGTGTAGGGATCACAGAATTTTGAAAATGTGCTCACAATTCACTTTTCCCCATAGCACGTCATACGCAGTTTTAACTGTTTTTTGACGTAAAATAAAATAATAAATAAATAAATAAATAAAAGTCTACGTTGTCGTGATTGTTTCGGAGGGCGCGAGCGCCGCCGGGGAGACAGCGTGCAGTGGACGAGGTCGCTGAAGAGAGACGCGCCGCTCATTCACGCGTTCTGCGTCTCGCCTTCGCGCGCCGGGGTATATGTCGCCTCCATTTCTCGACGCCGCGCCGGGTCGCGTCGCGTCGCGCGCCGGTTAAAAATAATTTCCGCGCGCGCCGAAGACGCACAGCGACCGGGAACATCTGCGGGGACGCGTCGCCGATGACGGATGGTGCGAGGGAAGGGGGAGAGAGCAGGTGGAGGGGAGATGGAAGAAGGAGGGGGTTTGTGAAGGAGGAGACATGGGAAGAGAGGAGATTGAGGAAGGAGAAGAGATTGGGGGACGAAGGAGAGAAGAGGGGGGGGAGGAAGGGAGATTGGAGGAGAAGAAGAGGTTGCGGGGGAGAGGAGATTGGAGGAGGAGAAGAGATTGGGGAAGGAGAGAGGATTGACGAAGGAGGGGAGATTGGGAAAGGAGAGGATATTGGGGAAACATGGAGGAGGGGGATTGGAGAAGGAGGGGGAGGAAGAAAGGGGGAGAGGGAAGAGAGGAGATGGGAGGAAGAGTGACAAGAAGAGGAGAGGCGGCAGGGGAGGCGAGGTCTGCATTTTTCATCCTTTTCGCGAACTGATAGCCAGCCACCGCGACTTTAGGACACGTCCAGGGAAACGCTTCGCGATTTCTCGCTGGACCGCGAGCAACAGGCGCTCAAAGGGGAGAATGTTATGGTTGTAGAGGCAGTGAAGTTGGCAATTGCGAAAACTATTTCTTTAAATTATTCTGTAAGGGGAATATTGATGTAGGTTAATCACAAACATATTGTAGTTTCCTGTAATTGTTGCTACATAAAATGATTTTTGGTAGATGTCACATTTAACGTTTAGGAATTTATAGAATTTTGAAGTAAACAATTTATTGCGGGTTCTTAGATCTTAAACCAGCTTTAACATACAGAAAGTGCACAATTTATTCATTTATATAATTTTTCATGTTTTTCTCGATATAAATGATGTTATTGGAATTGTTGCAAATTGGCAAAATAGCAACAAAACAGTAGCAATGTTACAGCAAAGTAATCTTATGGATAGAGTTAATATATTGAGTTAAATATTAAATGCAACATAAATTATTTTTGTTATTATTATCATCATTATCATTATTATGGCACTTTATAAATGAATTTAAAATGTACCTATAAACTGAAAATTGAAAATGTAAATTGTACTATTTGCTAAATATTAAGACCAGTATCAATAAGTATGCATTTGACTTCATCCAAAGGCAAGTACTATTAAGGGCGTGCGGGAAATGAGAGAATAAGTGACCAGAGTGAACAAGAAGCACAAAGAAAATGAGAGAAATAACAAAATTGAAACGAGAGCTTTATGAGAAAACTGACTGTTTTATATTGAACAATTGGGGTCATTTGAATAAAATTTTCTCCATATTCCATACGTAGCTGATGAATAATGCATTGGATTTCAGTGATATACGTCAGAGACCAGAATATACACGGTAGACTTGGTTTATTGGATCTTTGGTTTCATTGTTTCCTTTATTCCGCTAATGTCGTGTTTAGCTGCAGGCACTGCAAACAGATCAACATGCCTATCTTTCTGGTTCCATCCTCATTTGAAATTTAAATTAGCATAAAACATTAAAAACAACCTCTTCCAAAATACTGACTGATACAACATGAACATGACAGTTTTACAATGAATAATAATAATAATAATAATAATAATAATAATAATAATAATAATAATAATAATAATAATAATAATAATAATAATAATAATAATAATAAATTATTTCCTGCCCGGTCAATTTACAACACATGCACAAGCACATCCAAAACTAATAAAACTATTATTTCTTTTCAGAAATATTGGCTTCGTCAAATACTATGAAATATTTTATAAAGACTTACCAAAATATATCTTCAAACATGCAAGCAATCACCAAAAATGTCCCTAACGTCAGTTATCTCAGACGAATCTCCAAGAAGGAACTGTAGATCTTACCTGTCATAGTAGTAGTCCCTGAAACAGAAAAGAGTTGGCTGTTAAAACAAAATTCGACACACATAAAAACATAATTAACATTATCACATTACTAATCAACAACCGGGATTATTCCTCTCACATCCAAAAATAAACCCTCATATTTTCACAATATTGCAAACGTAACGAAGGCAGTTGAGAATAATGTCGATCAATGAAGTTGATATATGCGCTCGAAAACCTTGACCATATTTCTTGAATAACGTGTGTTTTCTTTCTGTGGATGAGTGAATAAAATGAGTTTCTTTTCGGCATCCAAAACGATAGTTCTCGCAACAGGGGTGAGATTTTCAATAAGACTGATTCGCAGAGAGATCCTCTTATAACCTGGCCCTTCGCAAGTTGAGCTGAGAATGTACGTGTTGTAAACATTACAATCAAGCGTTCAGGCAGCGAATTAACGCAACGACAATAAGCGGGTAAGAGACAAATATGTTAATGGAAACAGGAGTTAATTGTGAAGTCTCTAGTATGTAGAACCATTGAAGACAGCTGAAACCAGCATTTAAATATTTTGATGTGCAGTTGACGCCGGTTATAGTGAACTTCCGGGGACTAACATGTTTGGTTCACTATATCAGAGGTTCAATGATATCAAAATTAAATAGAATATCTCCAAAATTATTGATTTTATTAACTAAGAGATACACCTAAATTCATTAACAATACGAACTGAAAATCCAATATCTTTATTTGTACTTTAAAAAATAAATAATTTTCAATTGAGTGCTTCGTACATTTTTCATTATTAATTTCTCAAGATCCTTCTCCAGAGATTCGTGTTCTCATCATACTCGATTCTGCATTTTTCTCTTTCTCTCGGTATCGTAATTCCGAGTTCACTATTTTAACCAAGGCCCAACATCTGTGATCCTTTTACTCGCCTAATAACATAAGAGATCCAATTATTTTCCAGAACTTACTTCCTACGTTCACTATACCGAGGTTCAGTTTCAGTGTAAACGAGTCTTCTTATGCTTATTTAAAAAAGGGATCCGAGTTCACTATATCCGAGTTCACTATAACCAGAGTCGACTGTATTTTCTGGAGATGTGAATTGGAATGAAAAGTGCCCGTACGAACTGATGTCCGAGAACAAAACGAAGCGAGATTGGATGACGAGTCACGCTGCGTTGGCTGGCTGGCGTTAGGAAAGGAAACATATGCAAGGGCGGGGAGGAAGCCAAGAGAGCCGACAAGAACAGAGCGAATCGCAGGGCGGTACACAGTACCTAGGAAGAGAACAAGCGGGCTCGGCGGAGCGGGGCAGGGCGGGGATGGGCGGGGCGGGGCGGGGCGGGGCGGGGCGGGGCGGGGCGGCGAGGCAAGCCCGACCGCCAGTATTAATATTCAGCAGGTGAGAGCGCGTCGCCAGAATTAACCCGTGCTCGGGCCGTGCCGTTGGCTCGCGTTTGTCAACCGGAATTACCAGATCAAAGGGATTATCATATTTATATTGTCGCGGGGCAAACGAGCGACGTCGCAGGGGCGACGGGACGATGGCGCCGCCTGCCCCACTTTCCGCGGGCGCCGCTCCGCTGAGCCGGCGCGGATTACGGGTGTCAGCGCGGCGCCCGCAGCAACGACGCCCGGCGTCTGCGGCTGGCGCGGTGGCGGTGGCGGCGATGACGGGGGGGGGGGCGGGGAGGGGCCAGAAGTGGCGGCGAGGGGGGGGGGGGGGGGCGGTGGTGGGGCTGGGGTGACGGCGATGGCGGTGAAACGGCGATGGCGGAGGTGGGGTTGGCAACGGTGGCGGCGGTGACGGCGGTGGCGGCGGTGGCGGCGGTGGCGGCGGTGGCGGCGGTGGCGGCGGTGGTGGCGGTGGTGGCGGTGGCGGCGGTGACGGCGATGGCGGCGGTGGCGGCGATGGCGGCGGTGGAGACGGCGGCGGGGAAGGCCAAGGCGGAAGGGGGGAGGAGGGGCGGTGACGATGACAGCGATGGAGTGATTGGGATGGTGGCGGGAGCGGGGGCGGGGAAACCGATAAATGCTATGGAGCTGGCGGTGGGAAGCGGCCGATAAGGATGTGGTGGTAATGGTAGTGGAAAAGGTGACATCGCAACTGTAGTGGTGAATAAAGAATACTACGCCGGTACATAATGGGAGGAATTGCGACAGTAAGCTTCTAAACAGCAAATAAGAGGGTGTGGGGTGCTGATGTGAAGAGGTGTTGAACAGATTAGAACAGAAGTGAAGAAGGAAAAGTAATGGGAATAATGGGGTGGAAAAATACAGCGTTGGGGTGATGGGAAATCGTTGATTGGTGAAGCGTCTAGGTGGGGGGGGGGAGGGCAACATGTACAGGTAAAAGGCCGGAGAAGAAGAGTGTGTGAGGGGCGGGAAGGGGAGAGTAAGGGACGTGAAGTAGAGAGTATGAAGGGGAGGAGGGAGGGGAGGGGTGGGGGTGTGAGGCGAGAAGGAGGTGTGAGGGCGAGGGGGAGGAGGGGAAAAGGAAGAGTGTGAGGGAGAGAGGGGAAAGTATGAGGCGAGGAGGGAAGAGGTGGGGGAGAAGGGGAAAGTATGAAGGGCGAAGAGGGGAGAGTGTGAAGGGACGTCATGACTAATATTTCAAGATGACACGATGGCGTGAGTAAAATGGTGACGGTGGTATTCCATAAGGCACGGACGTAGCAGGCAGACAAAATTTCCGGGAGAGCGACTTACTGCCAGAAGCTACGTGGGAGTCGAAGAATGTGGGAGAGGAAACGTACGGTAATGCCCACGGACGAAATGACGTGCAGAATTTCGTATCTGTTTCACGCGACACGAAATTTTTGAATGAAAATGCCATGTGTATGCGTTTGGTTGGTGAATGGCACGATTTGGTTTGTGGCCAAACTTTCGACGGAAAGCATCTTCAAACGATCCGCGAAAAAAACATGATTGCAGTAGCAGCAAAACTTCATCTGCAAAAATGTGTTTTCGTGAAAACAGCGTGCAAGAAAAAAAAGAACGAGAATACATTTGGTCAAAATCTAATAAAATATGGTAATATTCAAACACTTCTTTCTAAAAACACTGTTTAACCTTCCAGATATTTGACGTACTCTAATCGCCTTGGGGAATATTTGGGTACGCCTTTGTTTAACATGTGTTTACACGTTGCCGCGATCGGAAAATGCATATTCGTTATTGGGTCTGAAATAAGTGTGGAAGGCTAGTTCCACATGTGTGCTCTAAGAGGATTTCATTCCTTCACTTGTTTTTTTCTTCTGAGGAGCGCTTTGGGGTGAGGCATTCCTTCGTTCCTCCCCTGCACAACTGGGTCACCAGGACACCCTCTCCCTCCACATCCCCGTCGTAAGAGCCCCCTCCCTTTTCCCCAGCCTTGGACGAGTCCCTGCAAAGCCTGCGAGTGGGCGACTTGGCGCAGTATATCTTCACGTCCAGCTCTCAGACTTCTTATTTCTCTTCTTGATTATGCTATCCTGAAGATTGGTTTAAGTCCACTCTCATCTCTGCTCCAGGTGTTTATCATCACTTTCAACTTAGTCATTCTGGAAGTTCTCATAAATTAGCTGTTCCACCTGGTTTGTGAGGCTACTTCCAATGAGCCGGGGAGTTTTTCTTTCTGCGCAGACGTTCAATGGTATTAATCTCTCTGCTGCAACACAGCCGAGACAGGCCCATTCGTTCACGTCCGCGTGTAGAACTGACTGAAATTGCCCGTTAATTAAATTTGTAGCTACTCAGTTGACAGTTAATGATGAAAAATTAACCCAAAATATATGAGGCATCTTAAGTACAATTTTTAACTCTCTTCGAACATTTTCGAAAAGACACAGTCAATCGTAAAACAAAGTAAATACACATTGATGATCTGTTGTTTACAGAAGAATGATAAATCTCTTAATTTGCAAAGTATGATTATTTTAGAGTTGTTTTTCAAAGTTGATAGGTCAAATATAAGTCGAAATAAACAATCATGAACTTTTTCTTGAAATTTTATAATAATACATAGATGAACAATTAATTGACAAAATTAGTTCTATAGAAGACTTTTTGTTTTAAAATTACTGCTTTGTTTGGAAGTCAGAAACTGTTACAAGCTTTTTAAAACATATATTTTTAATCAATTTATGCTATTTCATTTTTTGCTATAACATATCACACTTTTACTTGCAAAAGTATGGCTTTCAGTTATTTATGAACCTGAAAAGGGATTCATATTAACATTATGTGAATCCTGGTTGTTCAATATATTTATCTCAGTATTTCAGCATATTGGAAAACATTATCCGGGTATGAGGTGTTGTGTTATTTAGATCTGTGTAGGTTAGCAAACTGTAGAAAAGTTCTTTTCATAAGAGTTCTCGGGGTCAAATATAAGCTGGACGAATGATAACAAAAGAAAATGTTTTTTTATTTACTTTGATATTCTGCACGAATTAACAAAATATGCATTAATACATTTTGAGGATTGTATTTCATGACGAGATTTTTAAAAGCAGTTGGATTCAAAACATGGTAAATAACGTCATTCATTTTCAGCGGGAATGAATATTATTTTAGTAAAGAGAATTATAACCAGAAAAGAATCGAATGTTACAGAATTGATATTGAAACTGTCATATAATCTCAAATTTTTGGATCTCGATTGTAAAGATCATTGGGTTTCTTAGTAAACGTTAACGTTTTTGAGCTGAATTGATAATTTAGGACTGCGTAGCCTTGCAGAGGGTAGAGTGTGTTTTCCTCCAAGTTAATGACATGAAATATTGGTCGGTAGAATCAGAATCAAAAGAAAGTATTATATTTTGCATTGATATTTTACATGAATTAACAAAATAACCAGAGACCGATTCGTTATTTATCTTGAACTTCTGAAACGAAGTTATTCATTGCTAATCTGAAAAGCTTGGGTTCCTTGAAACTCACGTGTAGTTTGCAAAGGAATATAGTATGTGTTTGATTATAAATATCAAAGACCGATGTATGTTTAGTAGAATTTATGCATCACAGAAAGCGGCATTGGCTGGAAGCGATTATAGCCAATATCGAAGTTGAAAATGATTCCCTTCTAAAGAAACAGTGAATAATATCGATATCCTCCAAACTCTGATTCTCAAAAGCACCCTCTCTACGCCTTCCTCGCATACTGCGTATTTACGAAAAATGATTCATAAATATTAAATTGATTTGCTGGTGCTCGATTGAGTTTACTTCACTTACATCCAGTTCCTTTAAACTGATCCATGAATATCGATTTTGGAGAAAATAATCTAAACGGTTAGTCGCTAGCATCAATTATAGACGAACAGACAGACAGACGCACAGACACTCGTTAGGCGTCAATCATTTTTAGATATCAAAGGCCAACAAAATCACTTGTGCTATTGTCTACATCTAAGATTACTTTGTGTATTTCAAACAAACACCTACATGCGACGAAGGCTGAACTATGTGAAATCATCCACTCACAGAAGGTGTGTACAAGGTGAAAATACATGGGTGGGTTCCTCCGGTGCACCGATTTCAGCTGGTTCAGCGCATCACCATTTTGCGTCACGAACCACGTGACCCCAGCACGGGCACTTCGTTTCAAGAGCCAGCCCAGAAGCTGGCCACCATGGAGAGCGAGAAGTGTTGAGAAACATTTTGAAAGTGGTAGAAAGTGACAATTTTGAACGGTAACCATAAAAAATAACACGATGAAGGTGTACAAGATACAATATTTTTCAAAAATTCTTCAAAAATCTGTTTTAATGTCGTGTAATTTTGGCGTCCGGCTGCATTTAAACTTTCCGCTAACATTGTGACAAAAAATCGTGTCAGCAGCTCATTGGTGGAGATCGGTATGATGCGTAAGAGCGCCCCCTCCTCCGGTTGTGTGCATACAAAAAACAAATAAAAAAATAAAAATAAAAAATAACAACTCCTAACAAAATGGTATAATGCCGCCGCGTAACAAAGCGGACACGACACCGATACTCCTCCAAACGGAACTTTCCGGACAGCAGACAACTATCGAGAGCAACTCCGAAAAGCGCGAGGGGCGGCGGTCCGGCCGGCCTCGCAGGCGCGCTCTGGACAGCGTCAGACCGAGCGGCACTGCGGCTCGTCAGCCTCCCCCCCCCAGGCCAGCCGCTCGCCCGTCAGCGCGTTGCTAACGACCTCTCGCGGCCGGCGGGACGGCGCGCGCCGCCCCACCCCCTGACCCGAATTCCTCGAGCGAGAAGTATTTTTATCCTCTCTGGAAGAGGCTCCGCTCGCTACCGCACTGCCGGAAGCGAGGACCGCCGCCGCTGCCGCCGCCGCCGCCGCCGCTGCCGCCGCTCGTCGGTATTTTGAAAACATTGCGTGTTGAAACGAGATGTTTCGCGGGCGGGCGGGCGGGCCGGTGGGCCGGTGAGCCGGTAGGCGGGCAGGCGGGTGGGTGGGTCGGTGGGCGGGCCGGCGGCAGGGCGGGCGGCCGGGCGGGCGGGCCGGTGGGTGGGCGGGCCGGTGGGTGTGGGCGGGCCGGTGGGTGGGCGGGCGGGCGGCCCGTGGGTGGGTGGGCGGGCGGTCGGGCGGGCGGTCGGGAGGGTGGGCGGGCGGGCGGGATGGCGCGAGGACGAAAAGTTCGTGTGACAAGCGTCGAGGGCGGAGGAGGGCGGAGAGCGCAGGCAGAAGCCGCGGAATTTCGCTTGAACCGCTCGATGCACCTGCAGCGGAAGTTGCCGGCTCTCACGAAGGTCGTGACGAGACCGACATTTCTACAGATTTTTTGGTGTGTGTGTGTGTCTGTGTGTGTTGTGTGTGTGTGTGTGTGTGTGTGGAGAGAGAGAGGGAGAGAGAGAGAGAGAGAGAGAGAGAGAGAGAGAGAGAGAGAGAGAGAGAGAGAGAGAGAGAAATTAAAATATATCAGGCGTTTCATAGCATAAAAGTTGATACATGTTCAACAGAACAGCCGTTTCTTAAAACTGCACATCTTCGTCTATTTTCGCTAGGGTTATAAGTATTATCTTCGGAATTTGAGAATAATAGTGTCGGGCGAAATTTGATAATTGGATTTTTTAATCCATTGCATATCTTTATTTTCTCAATACTGCATTAACTTCAAAAATATTAGGTGATATTTCTCTTTACAGTCCGGGAGGCAGCAACATAATTTGAAGCAATCTACGGACAACTCATTTTTTAATTGCTTTTAAAGGCAATTAAGGCCAAAGCGAGAGTCAGACGCCATATCGTTGAGTCAGCACTTGCCAAATTTTGATAAGGGTTATCCCTGGGGTTAGGCCAGTTGACTGAGTGAATTATGATTAATTGTAAAACAATAAATTAGTCGTTTTGTATATCACTGCAAATTGTGTATCGCTGCCTCTCGTTCTATTATTCAAGTGTTAATCACAGGTAAACAGCATTGAATTTTCTCAAAACCAAATTCGAATATAATTTTATTTTCAGTTTCATTTAATCTCACATTCTTCATTCCTCCGTGGGTTAGTGGTACTTAAGTTCCATTCCAGAAGCTGCTCTTCTTGCACTATGAATCAGTTACTAGCATTTACAAATGTCTATTTCTTTTGTAATATATTGAAGTAAGACTTTCAAAAAGTAAGACTTTTCTGAAACGTGTTTTGTGCTGATGGCAATCTAGACAGAGATTAGAGTCCAAATACTATGTTTGTATTATAAAGGGAAACATTTGTATAAATAAAATTGTCTACATAATTTCTATTTTGAGACTAAACCATCACATAAAATTAAATATACGTCACTCCCATCATTTTTGACCTCCAATTTTCCATTATTTTTCCTTTTGAATATAATTCTAGGGGTGGAATCACCGTTTTCATTTCCTCATCGATAGTGCGACCTTCGTCTAAAAAAATACACCGAACAAGGAAAAAAAGTTTACTTCCCAAGCCACTCCTATTGATTAGAGAGCAAACCTAACATTATGAATCAGGGTGTTTACGAGAGCAACAGTGATGTTTTGCTCCAGATAGATGGCTGACCTCGATGCCTAATGGCTTGAACCAATCGATGTCGGAGGCGTCGGCGGATTCATAAATCTCCTCCAGCAGAGTCCGTCCGCCGTCAACAGGTCGGCTGCGGGCCCGCCCCGCCCACCCCGCCCACCCCGCCCGCCGCGGAAGCCACTTCTTCCTAGGGGCGTGGGGACACAATGTGGCGTCCGCTTTCGCCCAACACTTTGCCATGATTTCTCTCTCTCTCTCTCTCTCTCTCTCTTTCTGTGTCTCTCTCTTCCTCTTTCTCTCTCTCTTTCTCTGTCTCTGTGTCTTCTCTTCTCTTTCTGTCTCTCTGTCTCTGCGTCTCTATGTTCTGTCTCTATGTGTATCTGTCTCTATGTGTATCCGTCTCTATGTGTATCCGCCTCTATGTGTATCCGTCTCTATGTGTATCCGTCTCTATGTGTATCCGTCTCTATGTGTATCTGTCTCTATTTGTATCTGTCTCTATGTGTATCTGTCTGTCTCTATTTTCTTTGTCTGTTGTCTCTATGCTGTCTTGTCTTTTCTCTATTCTTCTGTCTCTGTCTGTCTGTCTCTATGTCTCTCTTCTTCTCTATTCTCCTCTGTGTCTCTTGCTGTCTCTAGGTCTGTCTCTTTGTCTGCTCCGTCTCACTCTCAATCTCTCCCCGTCGCTCTCCCTGTTTCTCTCTCTATTTCTTTCGCTCTCTCCCTTTCTCTTACTTTGTCTCTCTCGCTCTCTCAACCCCTCTCTCTCATTCCCAAATCCCTACCATCAATTACCATTCGCTGGTATTACATCACCGCCGAGGAAATGAAAAATAAGAGGCTTGCCACAGAGAGCTTAGATATTATGCCCAATCGACTTAATATGTTGTCAGAAATCTTTATTTGCCGCAAGTCTGAATTGTCACTTGCAATCTTTTTTTTATCTCAAACATCCCACACTTCGGATCTCAGCACATTCAATACTGCCTGAACCTACTTTGCGGTTCATTTGAGAACTAGTGAAAACGTAATTTCATACTTAATCACGTGACCATTTCTTCATTAATTAATCTGTACATCAGTGCAGTAATATACATGTTTTTCTTTGTAGATCGCAGCCAATTGATCGTTTACGAAAATGCGGATGTACAAAATACAACCACTGAAAGTCCAGGCAACTCATGGTATACCATTATTAACGCATATTCGTAGTTCTGCCAGCTGCAACACTACAGTAGCAGCACAATAGCATTAGCATCAACAAAGAAGTACTATATTCCTCTTATTCAACTTTTCGCGCCGCCGACAATACTATAAGCCCTCAAATCTCATTCATTCTATATGCATTCCATGAAGAGAGTTAGCTTACAACGGCACACTTGTTTCCAACACCAACCTTAACATTCCGTCACTCGCGCGGCCATTCGTAACACCAGTACTCGCGCGTTGGACTCCGTCCAACACAACTATTAAGGAGTTTATTTTTCTCATTAACACCATTTATACATTTTTCTTATATATCTGTGCTTATATTATAATTTAATATACCATGGAAAGATACGTATATAATTAGTTGCAAACCATTTTGATGATTTTATTATATTTCCGTCACTCGCGCGGCCATTCTTAGCACGAGCACTCGCGCATTGGACTATATCCAACGCCCGCATTATTTAGTTATAAAATTTCGGTTTTTGCACACTAACGAAGAAAAAGGCATAAACACAACATTTAAAATATTAAACATTCTCATATTACAGAAAAATATCATTTTTATCAATTATACAAAAACACCGTTCTATAAACCAGGACCCACATGTTGGATTCTATCAAACAGGCACCAAGATTTTACTTCAGGGTATGGCGACACTACGCATAATAGAGATAAGAAGTTTATCGGCATCCTTCCCAGATACCATTCGTGGAATAGAAGCATTGTTTTTGTACGTGGAAGGCTTAACATTCCTTTCTTAACAAGAAAAGAAACTTCTGTTTGACTCTATCCAACAGCGCGAGTGACGGAGTGTTAATATATTTTCAATACGGTATATTCCCCAGGCCTTCTCCACTGACGGTGAGGAGTGACGTTGCAGAGGTGTCGGTGTCGGCGCTGCCGCCTCTGTTGCCGCCGCCACCGCTGCACCGCCTCCATCGCCACCGCCGCCGGGCGCTACCGCTCAAGCCTCCGACTTAACGGCATTGTAAATCAAGCGTGGCTCTAGTGGATTCAAAGGAAGCCATAAATTGTCATTCCGCGGTTGGGCCGGGCCGAGCTGCAGCCTCGGGCCGCTACACCGCCCCGCCCCCCTGCCTCACCCCGCGCCCGCTCTCGCCTTCGCACCCTCGTCCCCGCCTCTAACTCGTCCACCCCCTCCCGTCCCCGCTGTCGCACGCAGCTCCCCCGCCACACACATCCCCGTTCCAGCGCTGATCTCTCTCCCGCCACAGCGGTCTCCTCCCCGCCCCCGTCACGTCACGCCGCTCCACACCCCCTCCCCACCACGTCCCTGGCTTTTCGACGCCGTCACTCACGGCTCTCCTGCGAGCTCGTCACTCACCGCCTAAGGCTATTCTTTTGGTGCCTTAACCCGACACTGTCTTGTGTCGTACAGTCTTCTACATGTAAGGGGCATTAATGGTTATTTTCATCACATATTCAATGTTACTTTAACGGACGGTGCGAATTCAAACCCTAAATGTCCCTAAATAAATGAACGTTTCGGAAACCATACGTAATAATATAAAATATTTCAAGGGTTTTTCTCTAGCCCACAGTCGGTCACGATGAATCGCATGTTCGACCGTACACTAGAAACACACACACACACATACACACACACACACACACACACACACACACACTTGCGGGCTTCTCTGATCGCGAGTCAGCGGAACCCGAGGCCCTCCGCGACAACACACACATGAGAGACAACCAAGGGAGCCCAAGACGAGACTCGAACCCGTGACCCTTCGGACCGAAGCACTAACTCAGTACACGCTCTTAGCCACCTCGGCCATCTAGGTCAGCTAATAATATTAATGATTAGTCAAAATGATTTAATCTATATATGTACAACAACACACGTTAACAAAAAAAAACTTATAAAATCCCAGTTATCGTGCAGTGAAACAAAAAAGTGAAGGTCATTTTGAAAAATACGTTTTATAAATGAGATTGGAAAATTTTACAGAATTTCAGTGATGTTCGAATGATTAGAACTATAAATTTCATAACAATAATAGAAAATGTTCGATGCTACTATTGCAATAAGCAGGAAATGATGTATGGCGTAGGTAGTCAAGGCCATGATATATTACTAGAAGAAAGAAATAGGCTGCTCAGCCTGTTTTCGATCTTATACTAGAACCACTCACTATAACTACCGTAATCTGTTTCCAATATTCCGGGGATTGTAGTCAAATGCCCCAATATTACACCAGGAAACTCTCTAGCTCAACTTCATTAATGGAACATGACACAGCGTTTCCAAAGCGGCAAAAACACAATGAAAATACTGCACTTGACATTTTCCCCTTAACCCTTCCTTTTTTTCTCGGAAGAGCAAAAACGCCGCGTGCACCGCTGGTCAAATGTTGACTCGACCGCGTTTTTCGCGGAAAGAAGGGAGCAGCTCTGGCCGTGCAGCGATTTCCAAGGCAGACACTCCGAGCGGCCCGCGCTTCTATAGCTCTTGCTCGCCCTGCTCTTTCTCGCTGTCTCAACTCTCTCTGACGCGCAGTGGGCCGAAATGACCACAAAGACGAATAGCGCATGCTGAAGAGCTAGATTGATTGATTGATTCATTGATTGTTAGTGATTCCTGGCGCGTCAACTACTATGGTCGTTATTCCCGTAAGTGTGGTGCCAGTTTTTGCTCGGGAGGTGGCGGTTCATTTACCACGCTGGATCGCCAGATCAGGCGCCGACCTACCGTCGGCTAACGGAGTTTTCCCAACCTGGTATCTCCCACCAGCGGGGCACAGCCCCAGTCGGGACATGTTGTAAGTGCTCGACCGGTCTCCCGCCATGTTTGGTAGTGTAGTGCATGTTAGTGTAAGTGTGTGTGTGTGCGTAAGGGGAGAGGATACGACAAGGAACAGGAAGGAAAGATCTTGCACGGTCCGTGGCCCGTTTGTTAGGATACTGACCCGGCATTAGCCAGGTATGATCGGAGAAACCACGGAAAACTACCGATCAGAGCAGCCGGTCGCAATAATTCTCCTCCAGACAGCGACTGAAATCGACATAGCTGAAAAGCTAGTGTCGAAAATCCTGCCGCCGTCAGGGCTCAAACCTAGGACCTCCCGATAAGAGGCTCTGCAGTGACATCAGTTGATGCACTAAGCCACCGTTCCCGGTTCGACGTCCACAACGACATTCCTCCCTCTCATTTTTCTTTCGCGACACTGCCCTCACACTCCCTTTTCAGTTGCATACATACCTTTTACGACTCTCACACGCAACCGATATTTATAAATGAGGTCTCAAAAGAAAGAGGAGTTCATGTAGACGTGATGAATTGCACAATGACTTTAAAAATACGAAGGATTTGTTTAAAAAAAAACGAATCTAAATATTCATATACAATGCAACCCGCAACACTCGGTCACATATATCATCAAATAACTCCTGAACGATGCGTTTGAGGAACTTAAAAACTGAAACATCGAGGCCAAAGGCCTCACAGAAACATTGCTCACACCGTAATCTGCAGTATGCGATATGTTTGGACATTCTATTACATTTTTGCCGGTTCGGTGCTTATCGATACCAGTTATACATGGAGGAATACAGAATATATTCATCCATGAGCTATATACCATCGCTTTGGGCTGTTCGCCATCTCCGTGACGACACGCTTAGATTCCTCCATTTTATACTATTTACGTTTTCTGTGGTTTGCACACACTGACAAGGGTAATGTGCATAATTCTTGATTCAAGATTCGCTCTCGCTGCAACAAGTGCAAGTACTATTAATAGTTGCTTGATATCAATGGAAATTGTTTCTTATGCGTGTAGTGCAACTATTTATTTAAAGTTTTGCCAAAGTCTGCAAGTGTCGTGTACCTAATTACAGGAAGGAAACTACAAAGGAAACGGATACATGTTCCCATGTTTCAGTTTCACGATACTCTTAGGAAAAAAATAGGGTTATATTTTAATATGCGAGAATACTTACACGGGTACGCTAGTATTTTAAAACGGGGTTGTTCAATTGGCAGCCAGCGCTGTCATTCATTGTGGCCGAGAAAGATTACAAGTATAAAATGAAAGTCCTTTTCATCCATGTTTTGCGAGAACATTGGGCGGACGCGCCCTGCTGTGGTCAACAGCCCGTTTCTTGTCAACAAAAGAATGTAAAGCAGCAACCAGCCGCTAATCTTACAGGAAAATAAAAAAATATAAAAATAAAAAACTAAAAATCCCACCCCGTTTAATGTTAAAATAGGTGAAGTTTAGCATCAAGAATTTTTTTCAAGTAAATTCAGAAAGTCACAATCATCCCAATTTGTTAACTGCGTCATGCTGTTTTGTGCATGCGCGTTATGCATGATTTCATCCTCTCTCCCTCGTTTCAGAGCAGCCGGGTACACTTCCAACAATGCAGGAAAGTCCCACTACAACATAGGTAAAGAGCATCCCGTAGAAACTCGTCTCCGCAACCGACTCCCCTTCCACATCTTCCTCCGGAAACTGGCTGATATAAGATAATGAAATAAATAATCCTCTCATAAAAAGTCAACAATATGTTTCCCGCACTTTAATACTCGCACTGCTTCATTCTGTGTTTAATGGGAGGTGGCCGTAGCCACCCCCTTCGCATATTTTCGTCTGAAAATGCTCGCTCCGAACAACTGAAAAGCCATATGGCTGAGCGTTGTATAATCAGCTCACTCTATTAAATAAATAAATAAAAAATGCAGGAAAGTCAGGTTTGGATCGTCCGAGTAATGAAAATACGGCCCGTAGCCATTATTAAATGTTTTAATTGGGGCTCTTGAAGCTTTGCTAGTTGGACATCCCTGTTTTATAACAAACATCGTACGAACAAAAGATGGAGGCCTGTTACTATGTTTCAATGAAATAATTATGTGTTGTCATTGCCAACAATATTAATTACTAATATTGCTTTCAATGTAATTCAGTATTACTAATACGGCTTTCAAAATAATTCAATGTTGCTAATATTGGTAATAATTTAATTCAACACTGCTAATAATATTGTTGGCAATGACAACGCCTATAATTATTTCATTTTAAATGCCAACGACAACTCGCTGTTAAACCAATATGCCATGTTTCTACTGCACATTGCATTGAGGCGGAGATAACGAAACACTTCTGTCCTTACTGCAATACCCCTGTAGTAACATACTCTTCATTAATATAGTCCGTTTGTTTCATTTTTTTCTCCTCAAATGCTGCTATTGAAGTTGTGAATATTTATTAGCTACAGCCAGCAGCTATTTCCTGTACAAACATTTATTATTGTACGCTCTGCCTTAGGAAGCTACAAATTTCTTTGAAAGTTAGACGTTTTTACTACTGATTAATTTTAGATCACGATGACCAAATTACCCTAAACACAAGCTTATGATCTTAGTATACACATTTTGACAAATAAGCGAACACCATGTGCGGATTCGGTGGTAGCGTACCGGACGCGGTCAGCGTACCGGACTGTTGTACCCGAGTTTGCGGGTTCAAACCCGATCACAGCTGTGGATTTTAAGGGTGAAAAAATTCCTCGTACGCCTTCCTTCGGAGGGGAAGTAAAGCCGGCTGTCCCATGTAGTAGATTTACTGCATGTAAAAGATCCTCAAGCCTCGAAGCCTCTGAGCAAAATTGAGATCTACCAGTTTCGTCGCCCAAGATAATACCTCCTTTCTCCGCTAGGTGGTGAAAGGAGCGTATCGAAATTTGCGTGGTTAGACGGCCCTAATGGCCCGAGCCTCGCCACGTACAATAAGGCATTAACTAAACTTAACTAAACTAAACATATGCCTCCGTCAATGATGTTTCCCGCGCCGGGTTTTGCAACACGAAGGGCAGAAGCAACAACAGCTGGACCATCGAAGGATCACGATTCCCAGGAGTTTGGAAAGATGTTCCGACTCTCTAAACCGTTGATCATTCTTTTTGTGATATACTTTATTATGAACCAATCCATACTCGAAATGTATGGACGATTTGATACATTAGATTATGATGAATGACGAATAAGCAATGGTGAAATTGCTGACAGGAAATTTACACCCCACAAAAACTTGTAGCAAAACCGCATTGTCAACCCTAAATTCTACCAGGTTTGAATCCCAGATACGAAAAGCTAGCGCCCAGCGCAGATCGAATTTCGAAATAATGTAATTTTATTTTTATTATTAATCTGACTTGATAAGCCTTGTCGCCTATACCGGAGATAATATTTGGGGGTAGCAACAAAAACAGTTTTTGAATGATGATGGAGCAATGATGAAATAAAAGGCGATGTGAAACGGAGAAATCCGAAAAGATCCGCCCAGAGTCCGCTTTATCTGCCACAAATTCCACATGGACTGGGATGTGAACTCCAGAATCCAGAAAGAGATGAGTCATCTATCCCTTACACCACGGGTTCCAAATCAACCTTGACTATCCATATCATCATTTCTTATTCTTCATTCTCTGGCGCGAGTGTTCTTTAATATAAAATCGAGTTTATGGGCGCATCTACAGATCTGGCATATAGTCTCGTAAATGTAATGTACGTTTGTACCACGGGGAGTGGGAGTGATCTTCTCTCGCTGGATGGCGACATCTGGCGCTGAACTACAGGTCGGTTTGCAGGTGGTTTTACCATCCGGGTATCTCCATCCAGCGAGGCACAGCCGCAGTCAGGACAAGCTCTGAACTCCCAACCGGTCTCCTGGCATGTGTGGTAATGAGATGCATGTAACTATACGCGTTTGTAAGTAAACGGTGACGTTAGGACGAGGAAGGGAGAGGAAAGAAAGATCGCGCGCGGTCCGTGGCCCGTTTGTTAGGGTACATCTTCGACACTCGCTTGGTATCGATCAAAGAAAGGATGGAACACAACAGATACGAGCATCCGGCCGCCAGAATTCTCCTTCAGACAGTGCCTTCATTCGACCTAGCCATTTAGCTGGTGCCGAAAATCCTTCCATCGTCCGGACTCGAACCCAAGGACCACTCTGAGACACTGCAGTGACATCGATTAATGCCCTGAGCCACCACAGTCGGTTTGCGGCAGCGTCTTGGGGTCGGTTGCGACCCAGTGTGCGCCGCCGCCGCCACGCGGCAGAGAGCACATATTGACGCAGAGGCGGCGCGGGGCCGCGCGGCCGGCCGGCAATTTCTAGGACAAATTTACAGTGCGGAAAATCCGAAAGAGGCTTTCTCTGCGAGGCGGCGGCGCTGCAGGAGCGGACGCTGCCGGCCGGCGGCGCGCGAGGGCGGCAAGGGAAGAGTTAAAGCGGGTGCTCCCCAAGGGCTAGTTGCGTGACAGCGAAGAGGATGGTGACGATGAGGACAAACGTGGGCATAGCGCTGAAGTCAGTTGGCTTGTATTCTCAGTTGCACCACTCTCTCACCTCGTTGGACAGACAATGTATTTTTTATTAATTTATTTAAATGTATTTATTTAAATGTATTTACTTTTATTTGTTTCGACTTGTTTTAATTTATTTCTTTTAATGTATTTATTTTTATTTGTTTATTTTTATTCATTTATTTTTTATTTATTTTAATTTATTTATTGTAAATTATTTTTTTTATAATTTATTTGTTTATTTTTTATTTATTTTTTAGTTGGTATTATGGATCTGAGATCACTGAGACCTATGAGATATGATGCGATGAAAACGATAATGATAATAGCGCATTGGTAGAATGAGAGACAGGGGAAAAACCGAAAAGACGGGAGAACCTTGCGAAATGTCCCTTTGTCTTCGTGTCAATTGGCTGGAGATCGAACTCGGACCCAGTACATGCTTGTCATTACGACACGAGACCTTCCAACGCAATGAACAAGCGCACAGTGTTTGCAAGATGCTTTGTTGGTTCCATGGGAAGAGGGGTCATTCGAGATGTGATCAGTCATTCGACTACTCTAATTACTGGACAGCGCAAACACAAAAAAGAAGCTGGCTGCGACTCTTGCACGTTTGTTGGTTTCCACTTTGAGCATAAAATATTAAATTGTTTAAGATCAATAAAGTCGTAATTACACCACCTTCATCCGTTAGTATTCTTGCAAGATGTAGTCTTGTCCTATTTCATCATAGAGAATATGATAAAATAAGTTGCGTAAAGCCTATATTTTAGGCAACAGAATGTGCGTTGTTGGAGGATATAATCAAATAGATAAATGCGCATTTTATCTCCAAATATACTGTGTATTTAAAGCTCAAGATGAGTAATTAATCCAATTTATACAAAAAATGTAGGGCAAAACTCTTAAACGACGAAAATGAATAAAGCGACTGGTAAAATTTTCGTGAACTAATTAGAAAATAGTTGTGCAATACAACGTTTAAAAGCATTAGCACAGTCTTTAGTGATGAGTTATTCTTTCTTTCTTTCTTTCTTTCTTTCTTTCTTTCTTTCTTTCTTTCTTTCTTTCTTTCTTTCTTTCTTTCTTTCTTTCTTTCTTTCTTTCTTTCTTTCTTTCTTTCTTTCTTTCTTTCTTTCTTTCTTTCTTTCTTTCTTTCTTTCTTTCTTTCTTTCTTTCTTTCTTTCTTTCTTTCTTTCTTTCTTTCTTTCTTTCTTTCTTTCTTTCTTTCTTTCTTTCTTTCTTTCTTTCTTTCTTTCTTTCTTTCTTTCTTTTTTATTTATTTATTTATTTATTTATTTATTTATTTATTTATATACTTATTTATTTATTTATTTATTTATTCAAAGATAATATTGTTGCTATATTAAGGTAAAAGTTAAGAGACAATATTTTGTCTTAGAGCTCTTCTGCAATTCATCATTCACTGTGCGAGTCAACATTTGATTATCAAACTATTTCTCTAGAAGAGAGTTAAAACTAATAATAAAAAATGGTATAGTCATGCTCTCATTAAGCCGCCAATTTAATATCTACTGATCGTGTGCCTAGCTAAATGCCTTGTAGGTCAAGGGAAAGGAAGGAAAGATCGCGCGCAGTTTGTTTATTAGGGTATTGATTCGGCATCCGCCTGGTATTGATCGCAGAAACCACGGAAAACTAACATCAGAGCAGCTGGCCGCTAGAATTCTTTTCCAAACAGCGGCTGCAGAAACGACGGAGAGATCAAAATAAAAAAACAAATTAAAAAAACAAAACAATTCACTACCATGTTTCAAATGTTTCAGATCATAGGGCAAACTTCAGTTAATATAGTCATAATTAAAAATTCTCTTAATAATATTCCCAAAGTCATCTTTATTAATAATAAAATAAATTATTAAAAACTAAACTAAAACATTTTTTTATATTTCATTTATTGTTTACTGAGGTAATTACGTCTTAAGTCAAATAAGAACTTTCACGAAAAAAATATACATCAAGAGAAAGCAAATGAAAACATACTGTTTATTATCTGTCACACTGATATAATTGATGAATCACAAAAGTATTATCATTATTCAGTGTAACTGGATGAGTGTAAGGATAGCTATAAAATTTAAAGTGACTTGCAAATCCATATGGAGCAGCCCAATTTGAAACAAGTGGAAGATTCATTTTGCAGGAATCTCTCCTCTGATGACGAATGAATATACATATTATTTTTTTTAATCTGTCAATCAGGTGCCTGGCACAAATGAGAGAAGTATACGGATTGTCGGAAAAATCACATAAAATGTATCCGCATACATTAGTTAAAGTGAAATTTCCGTCCCATTCAAAATATCATGTTTAATCATGTAATGAGCAAGACGTACATTTTCTACTAAACTCATTGTAATTAAACTTTCATCACGATTAATGGAAAATTTCAAGTGATAGAGTGATACAAATGCATTTCGTAGAATATTAATCTAGTCTCGCTTTCTCATTACAATGTTTTTTTCAAAATTTCTTGCAACTGAAATTGATACTTAATTGAATGATACATGTAAATTTATAATACGGCGCAAATTATATTCGGAGTATTTGTCATCAATAAAAATGAGTTTTGCTATCAGCTGCAACTCGTGGAAACAAACAGCACATTTTCCAACTTGCAAAAAAAGTAATTAATTTGAATACAAAGTGCAGTATGTAGTGTACACATATTAAAGAATCAGCAACAATACTAAACTGTAAACGAAATGGCGACCAAGGACACATCTGGTACCTCAAAGCAATCACTTGACACAAATATGAAGGGAATACATCATTCGCCTTTTACTACAACAACAAAAAGAGCCGGAGTAAAATGTTCCTTCGAGAAGAGACAAGAATAGGGCTGAGTCTCTCGTCCAGAACAGCTTTCTGCTCTGTATCGGAGAAAATATTTTAAGCCATCCCCCTCGCTTATCGAAAAGTTGCGCGGGCGGAATCGACGGCAGCGCTACGAGCGCCGGAAATTTGAAGCGGAAAAGAAAAACATCTGATGAGCGGCGGCCGAGCTATCAGTCTTATTGGTTCTGGGGGGCAGAAAACAAAACGTCTTTATTGGAGAGAACTCGTAATTTATGCGCAGAAGTTTGGTGTCCTCCAACTCGTATCGATTCTTTGCCGTCTTCGTATTTCAGGAACTAAGAGACAGAAATAAGTATTTCCTGATACGTTCTGTTATATTTTTTCAGAAATGAATCATTTGCTTTAAGTAGTATTTCGTTTAAATAGAAGCGTTTTCGATACGCAGAAGACAAAAAGTTTTGCTTTAGTACAAAAATGTAACATATTTCATGTCTCTTGAGGTCCAGACAGAGTGTGATGAATTTTTAGTATAAAAGAGCGTATATTTTACTGGCCATATATTATTTCGACATCTTGCATTCAGTATTGAAAGCGAATTCTGTACCGAAGAAAAAGTCAAAATAAATTCAAAATAAAAAAAAAGATAGCATCACACCAATGGGAAAATTAAAAAGTTATAATTATGTTAACAAGATCGATAAAAATAACGAAAGTGCCTTTTGCGGACCAAGGAATAAAAACTGCAAATCATTGAAAGAACATTGATATATTCACAAATAACTTATTTTGCTTCATGGAATTGTGGAATGTAGAACATTTGGAACATCTATAGCAACTAAGTGGTTTCATTTATAATACTATTTATGAGATTTAAATGTGTCTTAACTCATTTGCTTTACGCTATGATTCGCGGATATGCGGGTTTGGAGTAAGGGAAGACTTTGATTTAAAAAGTCTCGACTTGAAAGAAGTGAGAAGGAGAGAGAGTTTCTCGCGCCGATTTAAGAGCAAATACTTGTTTCCCGAGGGCTAATTAAAATTCAACTTTACATATTATCATTCTCGACTCTTTCATTTAGAATGAAATAATTCTCATCTTGAAGGTCTGACATTCAACAACAAAAAATATACTTTAACGCTTTCACTTTATTCCACACAAAAAGTTAAAAGAGGCATTTTATGTGAAACTGGTGTTTTAATTTTTCATTTGCAATTCTGAGCAAGCGGACTGCAAAAGCAAAAGAAAGAGAACTATGTTGAAAATAGAAAATGTTATGATTTAAATGAAGTGTTCTCGGTTCGTTTATTATTAGTTCTTTTAGTGAAAATACCTCTGTTACCACCAATGAAATTTTAATTAATTTAAAAAAATTTTGTTTCTTTAGAACTATGATTTTTATTAAATTACTAAACACTGGAAAAAACTACAATTATAACAGTAAATCAATTTCCGTATGTCTCTATTTATGTTTATATATCACATATGACAAAAATAAATTCTATAAAAAAATCAGACGATTGAAACACAGTTAATCTATTCTAATATATAAAGACAGAAGTGCGTTGTCTTACAGCGCGGTTATCTCTGAATCTACTGAACTAATGCCGATGAAACTTTTGTGCTAGCATCCTTTAAAGACCTGCAGTTCTATAGGCTATGATTTACAAACAGAAACAGTTATATATTTTCAAAATAATTACTTTCCTGGACATTTTTCACCTAGCTTTACATCACAGATTCAAGAGTCCATCAATGCCAATAGTTAAGCTGCGCGCCACCTGAGGATGACGTCTGAGATCTACTACTGATTTTATCAATGTCCAGAATTATTACAAAATTCGTTGGAATTTGAATAAGGTTATGTAATGTTCCTGAGTGAACATTTGAAAGAAAGCCGTAACTGAAGTGGTAAAGAATGTAAATGTTCATGCATTGCTCTTTGTCCGTGTTATATACAAAGTGGCAAAAAATCATTGTGAGTTTAAAAGTGTTTAATAATTGAGGTAGGTTGAGAGAATAAAAAGTACAAAAATATACAGTACAGAATATACAGTAATGTACAATGTACAATATATAGATATCGTATACAATCCAAACAACGTCTTCTTTTACAGAAATTTGTGACAACTGAATTGTTTGACGAAACGAGTGTCACAATTGTCAAAACATTACAAATGCCAAGAGATGGGCAGTCTACTAAAATTTTGAATCGGATACTCACAAGGAAGATCGACTTGCTGAAGTACTCACTCGCCCCATTGAAAATAATACTGCAAGAAGGGGAGAAATGTGAATAATTCTCTAAGTAGTAGGGCAGCTGTTCGTTAGGACTCTCAATTTGACTATTTACACAGTACGTAAGATCAAATGGTAAAATGTAAAATTTGTGTATGTTTTCAGTTCATCCAGTAAAAATTTTTCTTCAATATGCGAAGGAATTTTGAACAGTGGTGTATAATTTAGGAATGATAATTGACATATTAAGACTAATCTGTACAGTTGTTTGGCATATCAATTGCTCCCAATGAATGAGTTCATTCATATTTTTCTAAAAACATTAACAAAATTTAATTCGCCTAAAAATGTTTTTGTCTAAGCAAATAATATCTGGGATTTGATTTTATATTAATCAGCGCATTGTTAATTTATTATTTACACATAATGTCATGTTGGTGAATCATTAGTTTTCTAATGTATCATTCGTATGATGAATTGGTTTACCTGAACAAATAAGTTTTATACTACATGTTACTAGCACATAGGACATTAAACATATGTATTTTTGTCATCATAATTATAAAAACTGGTAATTATGTTTTAGAATGGATACAAGTATTTTCCATTTATTTTTATGATTATGATTAATCAACTACGTTATGACATCAATAACTATTACTCCGGATCTACCTACTACCGTACCCGTGCATGAACTTCCGCATGTTATACTCAGCTTAAAACAGTAAATCCCTTCAACGTCACGAGTTGACAGATCAATTTCAAAACTTTCTTTATGAATACAATAGAAGAAGAAACATAAAAATTGGATAAATTTCACGACGTGACAATTTACTGATAGTGTTGGAATATTCTATAAAACTCCACAAAAATTATATATGTGGGGCTACAAGTATTTTATTTTGGAGTTTAGATTTGTTTATACTTTCAGTTATGAAGTGAATGTTTAGAAGCTGGAACTTCAAATAAGAAAAATGTAATTATTTGTGGAAACGTGAGCGAGGTAATCCGGAAATTTCCAAATGGGGGTCAAGAGGACAGCTATCGTGGCGTGGCCTAGCAGAGCATGGCAGGGAGTAGGGCGGAGAAGGGATTCAATGGAAGAGATAGAGGTAGGACCCGCCGCAGGGCATGAAAAAAAGGAATTCCTCTTTCTGTCTAATAATCTACTGCAATAAACGCCCGAGCAACACCGGGTACTTCAGCTAGTTATATATACATGGAACACGAACGCATACAAAAAGAGAAAATTAATTTGGATTAATTAATAAAATAAAAATGAATAGTTCGAAACAACGGGGAAACTATTAATGTAGAGAAGAATTGCACAACATTAGCGTTTCCGGCGAGCTACTCTGAAGAAAACGAGCTCCAACAACAAGTCAATGTCCTGTTGTTTTATAACACCGAGTGGCGTGAAGGAGAACAGATTGTTGATTAGTAACGTGTTAGTCAACGAAAACACTGGGTATTAGAGCATTTCCTTAAGTGTTTTTTAAACTATTAATGAAGGAGACACCTCAGTTGTCTTTTTTTAAACTCGATAGGTGATTGTCGTTTCTGTTCACACTTTTCCGTAAAGGATAGTCCAAAGAGCAGACAGGCGCGCGATCGCTTTAGGAAGCTTGACGGCCGACGTAGAGGACCCAATCAAAAGATAATGGCCGGCGCCTGGCCAGATGCTCTTCTCAGCAGCCGCTATACATAACCGAGCGGCAGGAAATGGGTTGGCCACGTGGTGGCCACTCAGAGGCGAATGAAAAGTGAAATGAAGACGACCTGTGAACGAAAGCAGACGGAACGAAACTTGGCACTCACCCAGTTCTTGACAACTTCGTCAATGCAAAGCAGGCAGTTTGAGCTATCTCAGACCCTAATAGTTACTAACTACCAAAAAGTCTAATGATTCACACTATATTTGAAATATTGTACTTTTGAAATCATCTCGTCGTACGTATTATTACTAAAATTCTTAAAGTAATCATCCAGGAATCAATGGATAAAAGAAATAAATCACTAAAAGGAAGTCATTCATTTCAAAAAAGAGAAAATTTGATATAAACATGATTCTACATACTTCAAAGAGAAGCAAAAGAAGAAAAGAAAGTCAATATTAAAAATTCTCTTTTTCTAATACCATTCAAATGTAAGAGTGAGCTTAGGTGAAATAAATTATAAATTGTAGGAATTATTCGTTCAATATGAGGTTCACAGTTTGTGCTGCGCAGTAAAAATGTACAATATTTTCCATTATTATAAAATGGATCTTAAAAATAAAGTGAGTAACAATTAACTCTAAGAAATCTACAACAGCTTTTAATACTATTTTAGTTCCTGATTTTCAGAAATAATATATATTTGAAAATATGAAGTACAATAAAATACTTTGCTTGAACTTGGCCAAAGGTTTAAGGTTATAAAAACGGCGAAAGTAGGGATTGTAAAATGGTGTACAAATGATTAACGCACTTTTTTAGGAATTCCGTTAGATCCGACGTGCACACGTTCTTTCGTCTGTGATCCCACGCTAGAGAGGACATTGTGGTGAACGTTTCCGCTTTGAATGTAATATTGGGCACAGTAGGAACGGAACATTTGCGCACTGTCAGGCATGTACACCTGTTCCTAGTATTCAGATGTTACAGCTCCCAGTGTCCCGTATGCGTGATCTAGCTGGGCCAAAATGTAGAAGTGCAATTACTACACATTAGTCTAAGAATCGAGAATAAAGAGAAAATTAGAAATATGTTATTTTGTGTGGAAACACATTTTATGTAAAACAGTATGAAAATTCGACTATTCACTACATTTTTTGTGTTATTTGGGCAGTACTGGAATTTTAATTTCATCTAATACTTCTGATGTAAAGAATGACATTACTCGATTCCGGACCAACGCTTCACCTGCAGATAAGGCATTTAGAACCTAAATTTTTCTACTGACCTAAGTTTGTGAAAGGAACGAAAATGAACGCTAATTAAACCTACATTTTCTTGAATACATAATGTGTTTTGTGAGAAAAATCTTTTCCAGTATTGAATGCACAAAGGGGTGCGTCAAATCCACTAAAAATTGCAAAACTTCCTTACCAATGATGTATATCCAATAATGTTCAAAATTTATTTCATGACTTAATAAATAGTTCGTTAGCAAGCAGGTTAAAAGTAAATATTGCATTGAGTAGTTACTACAAATTTACTATACAGGGTGGAACAACTAAATGATAAAACACCTCGTATCTTTTCAACCGTGCATGATACGGCTATGCCGTTCGTATCTTGCTCGGTTGAGGAGATTAAAAGGGTGTTATCACGTTTTTGCTCCATCCTGTACAAATTCGCAATTTTTCAACGTGCTGTTTAAAGTTTTCTGTCTTATTTTGAGCACGCGTGTCCACGCATATATTTATATTCGTATTACTTGATTCCAGTTTAAAGATTTGGAATCACTACTTCCATTTCCACTTAAATTTCAAGCGTAATGTAAATACAAGTTACGTGACGCCCAGGCATACACCTACAACAGTTAGCCTAACAGAGCGCAAAAGAGTAACTGAAGCTGAGTAGTAGCTGCACGGAGCTTACATTTGGGCCAACCGTTGCGGGCGCGAGGGAATTCCGGCGCGTCTCTCAGAGCGAGCAGGTGTGGCTGTCCACCGCGGAAAGACACTCGCCGCATGGAGCGCGTGTCGTCTTACCGTCTGGCGAGTGCACATTTTTGAACGAAGCCGCCGTCGCCACCACCGGTACGTGACCGGCGTCACCGTCATCGCCGCCGACGTCAACGACAATGGCAAAGCGGGAGCGGTAGCTCAGTGCATCAACTGATGTCACTGCAGCGCCTCTGATCGCGAGGTCCTAGGTTCGAGTCCTGATGGCGGCAGGGTTTTCGACACTAGCTTTTCAGCTAGGTTGAATTCAGTCGCTGCTTGGATGAGAATTCTAGCGGCCGGCTGATCGGTAGTTTTCCGTGGTTTCCCCGATCAACACCAGGCGAATGCCGGAGCAGTACCCTTCCAAACGGGCCACGGACCGCGCGCGATCTGTCCTTCCTCTTCCTTGTCCTATCCTCTCCCCTTACACACACTTACACTAACATGCACTACACTACCACATATTCCGGAAGACCGGTCGGGAGTTTAGAGCTTGTCCCGGCTAGGGCAGTGCCCCGCTGGTGGGAGAGTCCTGGTTAGGGGGAAACCCCACTAGCCGACGGTAGGTCGGCGCCGGATCTCGCCATCCAGCTGGGGAAGACCACCGCCATCTCCCGAGAAACATACATACACTACACTAACGGTACTAATGACCAAAGCAGTTCAAGCGCCCGGAAACACGAAAAAAACAAACCAAACCAAACCAAACAACGGCAACGCCAGTTGACGTGGCCATTGTCAACTGACGTGGCCATTGTCCACTTAAGTGTAGTGCGTGTTATTCCCTTCGGAGGGAGGCGAAGGTTTACTCCCTTTGGATGGTGAAACCGGGCGTCGACCTATCGTCAGCTAGCAGGGTTTTCGCCGACCAGATATCTCTCACCAGCGAGCAACCACCCCACCCGGGACAATGTCTAAACTCCCGACTGGTCTTTCAACATGTGTGGTAGTATAATTTATGTAAGTAAGTGGTGAAGCAGTTGCGACAAGAAAGATCGCGCACGGTTTGTGAGCCATTTGTTACGGTACTGCTCCGATATTCGCCTGGTATTGATTGAAGAAACCACGGCAAACTACTGATCAGAGGAGTCAACTGCTAGAATTGTCCTCCAGATAGCGACTCAACACGATCTAGCTATGTGGATAATCTCGGAAATCTTACCACCGTCGGAACTCGAACCTAGGACCTCTCGGTCAGATGCACTGCAGTGACATCAGTTGATGTCATGAGCCACCTCTCCCGGATACTGACGTCAACAATGACAACACGACGACAATGACAACGAGACAACTATGACAACGATGCCAATGACAACGACGACAATGACAACGACGACAATGACAACGACGACAAGGACAACGACGACAAGGACAACGAAACGAAACAACGACGACGTAACGCAATGACGACAAAACGGTAAGACAACGACAACAATGACAACGACGATAAGACGACAACAAAACAGACAATGAACGTCAATGAAAACAACGTCAATGAAAACGACGACAATGACAACAATGAAGACGAAGTCAATGACGACGACGTCAATGCAATGACGACGATGTCAATGACAACGACAACAATGACGACGATGTCAATGACAACGATGACAACGACGCTGCTGCCACCGCTACCGCCACCGCCGCGCCCCACGCGAGTGAGTGACGCGGGCAGAACGCGCGTTAAAACGAACGCGGTCGTTTGGCGCGCTGACGCAACTCGCACCTGCGGTCAGCCCGTCGCCGACGCGCATTGCGATAAACGAGACTGATAATGAATATAATGTGATCGGCAGCCGTTGAAAACGCGCAAATTGCAGCCTGCTGATTCCGAATAAATTGGGTTGAGCTGTCGGTTTAAGCGTTCCAAAGAAGCCGCTTCAAGCGCATTATGTGTAACTAATTCTCACTGGTGGTTCATTTAATGGGCGCGACGTGTTTCATGCAAAATAAGCTCAACGAAAAGCACTGATTTCGTTTTCAGCATCAGAGATGTCACCTTCTGTTAGCTTCAGCAGTTTTGTTTGGATTACTGAGAGAGAAAGAAATTCAACAGCACACGTGGCATCTGTGTTTCTTTGTACCATGCGTTCTCTTGTTTTCAAAAAGTCACTAATAGTGTGAAAGACATATGTGTAATCGAACGATACGATGGCCTCCGTACTTGCACGTTTTGTTTCGGAAAACTTGTTTCGTCCAATGTTTAATCCCACTAATTTATTCTACGAAAACGTGAGATCGAAATTATTTATATTTAAGCATTATAACAAGCACATTTCAACTTGCGAATAGCATTTACATTGTTAATACTAAAAAGTGTATTAATAATAAATCCACGTTGAAGAAATTTCTTTTAAAATTTACTGTACGATGTTTTCAGTTACAGGCTAAAATATTGTTAGTGGACGTAGATGACATTATACTAATTCGAACACATGTTTTAGCCATAACAATTGATAGCACAGAGCAGTAATAGCACTGATACACTATCAGTGCTATTACTGGGATTATGCTTGAACATTTAATTCATTTTGCAATCTTTGAGCATAAACACGCAAAAAACCTGGCTGTGGTAAATATTTACCTATAACGAACTAATGGCGAACTGCATTAATGAAATACTAATGTCGTGTCATTTCACGCCGAGAGTTTTTCATTATAAAATATTTCTCTCAGTATCAAGCACATTGTCGTAAGCTTTCGGGTGAAATTCCAGCAACCGTTAGCAAACCGAGTGACAGTCACACTCTGAACGCCTCTTGCCTCTCGCAGGCTCCGAAGGTACCCACTCAACGGCAGGTCGCCCAGCGGCGGCCAGTTCCTGGGGCAGCTGCCCACTGAAATTTTCAAGCGATGGTTTCAGGTGCCGCGGTGTCGACGGCGGCGGGCGGGACTGCCGAGGGGCGACTGCAAGAGAGTGGGTGGAGGAGGTTGGGGAGGGGAGGGCTGTAGAGTAGCGCGCGCTGTTGCGGTGGCGGAGTTCTCGGTAGTCTTCCCGCGACCGCCGCCGGGTGGTCCCCGTCAACCCTGCCCCTGTTCTGTCCTTCACGGCACTCCCCGCCCTACTCCTCCCCGTCACGCTCCGACCCGCTCCGCTCCGACCCGACCCGACCCGACCCCACCCGACCCGACCCGCTGCGCTCCGACCCGACCCGCTCCGCTCCGACCCGACCGCCCCGCCCCGCCCCGCCCCGCTTCGCTTGGCTCCAACCCGCCCCCCCCTCCGATCAGCTCCGTTAACCTGCCCTGCCCCGCCACGTCCTTCCCCGCCACGCCCCGCCCCGCATCACTTCGTTCCGACCCGCCCCGAACCGCCCCGAACCGCCCCGACCCGCCCCGACCCGCCCCGACCCGCCCCCACCCGCCCCCACCCGCCCCGACCCGCCCCGACCCGCCCCCACCCGCCCCCACCCGCCCCGCCGCCCCGACCCGCCCCGCCCGCCCCACCTCCCCGTTCACCCCCACTCACCCCCCTCCCCCCCCCCGCTCACCCCCGCTCACCCCTGCTCACCCCTGCTCACCCCTGCTCACCCCTGCTCACCCCGTATGGTGAAATCCAGCGCTAACCGACACGTGGGCTTGCGAGTGATTTCATTCTCCAAGTATCTCCTTCCACCCGAGCAGCACGTTCTCTAAGTAGCTGACTTGTGATAGTGTACTGCATATACTTGGAAGTTTGTGTGTGCATATGTGTGTGCATGGGCAAAGGGTAGAACAAGAAAGAGAAAGGAAAGATCGCGCGCGGACCGTGGCCGTGGCTTGTTCGAGTATTACTCAGGCATTCGCCTGGTGTTGATCGGAGAAACCACGAAAAACAAACGATTAGTGCAACCGATCGCTAGAATTCTCCTCCAGACAGTGGCTGAATTCGATCTAGCAAACTACTTGCTTCGAAAATCCGGTACCCTCGAGATATGAACCCTAGGACCTCTCTGTCAGAGTTGCTGAAATCTGTGGCAATGCAGGGTCTGTGCTCAAACTCATCCGGAAATTCTCGAGATGCTGTGCAAAAGGAAAGCCAATAATACCTCGCAATTTCGATGCGAGTTACGAACAAATAATTAATTTTGAGATATATGAAACGTGGTAGTGTGGTATAAGTTCACTACAGCATAAAGCTTTAACCAACTCGTAATGGTAACTTTTAGAACATCAAGGCTAAATTATAGCCTTGGTTATTACGTAGAACGTCCACAATAACGTTTCCTTCAATGAAGAATGGTTTAAGATCTGCGACGCCTTGATGAAAGGAATGAACAACAAAGAAAGTGACTTACTGAAAGTCTTCCGGCGCGGGGCAAACCATACAAGTAAGAGCTTTCTCTCTAGTAATAAAAAAAAGTGTGTGCGTAATGATACTATTATATGCATGTTCGTTCCACTCACTGTTATATTTCATGAAAATTTCAAATGAAGTGAATTATCATGTTTCGTTCTTTTTGTAATTTGGACTCCTTTACACTTTATTTTAGGGAGAATAAAAGATGCTTTTATGTTTTTTACCTATTGTTAGGAACAAGCATGACAAAAACATGGTAGCTACTTCTTCACAAAAATATACATAATTTCGGATGCAATATATATGATGTTACTTTACACTAATATTTTCCACTGGAGTGTCAAAATTGTTTAAACAATTATCAAAATCAGGAGTATCAATCAATATGCTATTTGTCTGAACTTGGTGCATTCGAAAGATTGGAATCACAATGGTACGCACCTTCTTTTAAAACACACATTCAACAAAATTGGGCAAAGAAAGTGCAGGCTCTTGTAAAGACGGCTCCACACATGCGGCATTCGCCAAGCAGCAAGCTAGTGCTCGCCCAATCCCGATCACCTGACGTGTTCGGTGAATATTAGCTCCCTTTGACGTGTCCAAAAGACCGACACGCGGTGGGTTGGGCGAGCAACGAATGTTCGTCACTCGGCAAATAGCAAGTAATTCATCCACACTTCTCGGGATTGGCAAGCGGATGCTCGCTGTTCACCGAATAACGAATGTGTGGAGCCGTCTGAAGTTGAGCATGTGCTCCAGACAGACTCCTCTAGAACAGTATCTGCACTAGACATGGACAGATCGGGCGGTCGTACATGAAGAGAAGGATCCCGATAATGGCAATGATGGTAAAAAAAATAATAGAACATTGAAAAAGTAATTACAATTCAAGAAAATCGTTATGGTAATTTTATAAGCCGCGGTACAGTAGTCTGATATTTAATACAATTTTCAATTAATTTTTGACTTTACATAATTATTTATAGTCATTACTTATACGGTAGGACTGTATGAAATGAATGAAATGACGCTCACGTTCAAATAGATTCAACTGAACTTCATATTTATTATTTTATACAGAACATTAAATGATTTTATTAAACACAACACATGTTTTGACCGTTTTAAGCTCACCGTGAAAATTGTATAATTTGATCAATAAATACTTTTACTTAAAACTATTATTTAAAATAATTTCCAAAAACCTGTTCTAGCTTAAACGTAATTTTTGTTATTTCTTGAAATAAAACAACTCGTACAGTTTTTGACATAACTGTCATATTTTTTAATAATTTCACACTACTTTTGTAACAGAACAATTAAAGATTGGAACAGTTTACCCGCAGCAATTTTCAAAGCTTTTCCTCTAAGTGTCCGAAGCTTTTGAAATAAGTTAGAACAATATGAGAGTAATAGACATTAAATGAGTAAGTACTGTGAAGTGAAGTAATTCAAAGCAAAAACAGTGTAGTGTAGTGTAGTGTAGTGCAGTGTAGTGCAGTTAAGTGTAGTGAACGCGATCAATGAATTTAAAAAAAGACAGCCAAACTTATGAAGCTTGTATTAAATTTTAGCATCACCGACATGATTATTGGATATCATGACAGAGTTGAAATATTTGTTATAATACTTAATATTGTGTAGTATGATTATTGATGTTCGGCTTGTACTGTACTCCTTTATTATTATTGTAATTATTGTTATTTAACTGCCACCGGGTCAACCCAATGCAGTTCAAATAAATGTATGTAATGTACTTTTTCAGCTTAAAGGTTGTATTTTTTTGTTATTTCTTGAAACAAAACAACTCGTACAGTATTTATATAACTGTCATATTTTTAATTTTTTGAAGGGGAGAGAGTACGTTTCAACATTGCCCCGGGCCCAACATTGTCTCGCTCCGGCCCATCCCGGGAGGAGAGCGCCAGGTAGCGAGTGGGCGGGGCGGCCGGGAGATGAGGGCGGGAAATGGGGGCGTGGAGCGGGGGGGCCGGCCGGGGGGAGGGGGGGGGGGGTTGGGCGGAGGAGCGGGCAGACCGTCGTCCTTGAGCAACGTAAAGAAACGAGCGGGGGATAATGACTCAAGTGGTAGAGGAGCATGTACTTCGATTTATTTAAAGCTGCACTTGGCAGGTCGTCAGCTGTTACGGTGTCATCCAATAGGGAGCTTGTACTTCACTACGGTGACGTCACTATAGTGATGTTCCTGATTGGATGACATCGTAACAGCTGATTTACGTCAAGTGCAGTTCTGTTTAAATCCAAGTGTAATATAGTACATTTTCCAATTCTGCAGTGAATAAGCACTCATATGACAACGTATTTCAAAAAATAAAGGGTCAGTGGCAATATATCATTATTCTCTGCAAACAGTTGACTAATGTGTGAAGCTTTTGAACAAAGTTTAATATTCTGTATCCATTGCTATTCACTATAGGAAGTATTCGCAGGTTCTTATTTTGAAGTTTGTTTAACACAAGAAACGGTTATCAATTGACCCAGACTCATTGTAAGGTTATTTCAGACACGACAGTATTAATGTATATTGTTTTGTGCATATCATTCGAAATCTTACCCCATGTATTGCAACTCCCGTCAGACGTTCTATTTGAGTGATCGTCTACTTGAGGAAACATTGCCTATTTGCTATCAGATCAACCGATAAACACTCATAGTCACTTATGGATCCAAGGAAAGACAGGGAAAAGGTCACATTCAATATTACACATTCCTCTGTACATATTTTATATCAAGTTTGAAGTACTAGTTTTAAAAATCTTTTGTTATGACCTATCGTTGATTTTTATTTGGCTGTAATGGCTCGAATAATGTCGAGAGTTGAATTTGCCCCTCATTTGTTTCACAAATGGAATCGTTAATAACTGAACTTGCCCTGCTTGTATGATAATTTAAATCTTGAGTGTGGTGACGTATATTGTTCTCTCCCTCGAAATAATATCAAAGATAT
Source organism: Teleogryllus oceanicus (assembly GCA_964035755.1). Taxonomy (NCBI): domain Eukaryota; kingdom Metazoa; phylum Arthropoda; class Insecta; order Orthoptera; family Gryllidae; genus Teleogryllus; species Teleogryllus oceanicus. Next base: position 1,363,873 of record CAXIVR010000012.1, read on the forward strand.
TCTAATATTCCAAATTCCAAATAATAAAATGAAAGGAATGAGAGTAACCATACCGCTAGGTTCACTAACCCCTTACAGAAATGGAAGTATGCCACTGAAGCTAAGTAACGAAAAATCATTGTCAAACTAAGAAATGTCTGTATTGAAATTCCGCGACTTAGTTCAAGCACGCTGATATTTCCTGATAAACTCGATATTTATTTTTCTCACCAGTTCCTGTTATTATGTTGTAAGGTACTTATGTCTTCTATGATAAACAGGCACGAACACGTTCAATCTAAACACGACCTGCAGCATGAAGTTCAAGATGTGACACGAGTGCATTACATGAACTTCCACTCTCAATGCTATTTTACTCTAGATTTTTCGTTCATATACGTATACTACCTAATAAGTTCTCTTTTTTTTTTTTAGAAAATACAACTCAATAATCTGTATTAATTAACTTTTGCGCTTTCTAATAGTTGATCATCCTGCCAATTTCCATCGCGGGTGCATTTCTCGTCCGCTTGTACAGCTTGCTTTCCGATTCCGAATCCCAGATTCGATTTCCTTTGATAAGTTTTGTTTTCGTAAAATATCAGACCACATTACTGACATTATTTTAAGCCTGAGTATCCCCACTACGTGCTAAATATAAATTCTTCGGAACGCACCTAGAATAAATGAGCAAAAGTCGTGAATTCAAAGCACTCGCCCCCAAAATAACGCGCGCTTGCTAAGAAGGGAACAATGGGGGAACGCAGCCCTGTGAACGCAGCGCATCGTGTCGCGTCGCGACGCAGTGCCAGAGCCAGTGCCAGAGCCTGTGTCAGTGCCGGGTGCAGCGGGAGACAAGACCGCCTGTTGTCGGCGGAGGCGGTGACGGCGACACGTGAAGCCGGGGCGGGGACGGGTCAGAGTGGAAACGGGACGGGCGGAACGGCGGAACGGGCGGAACGGGCGGAACGGGCGGAACGGGCGGAACGGGCGGAACGGGCGGGAACGGGCGGGAACGGGCGGAACGGGCGGAACGGGCGGAACGGGCGGGAACGGGCGGAACGGGCGGGACGGGCGGGTACGGGTGTGGACGGGTGTGGACGGGGCGGGACGGGCGGGACGGGCGGGACGGGGCGGGGACGGGCGGGACGGGGCGGGGACGGGCGGGACGGGCGGGGACGGGGCGGGACGGGCGGGACGGGCGGGACGGGCGGGGACGGGCGGGGACGGGGCGGGGACGGGGCGGGGACGGGGCGGGGACGGGGCGGGGCGGGGACGGGGCGGGTCGGGTCGTGCGAGAAGGAAGAGGAATGTTGGGAGAACAAACGCGCAGGAGGCGGCACGTTCCAAAAACAAACAAAGGTCGAAGGGGTGGCAAGGTTTCGCCTTCTCGACTGCAGGAATTTGGAAGAACAGGATGGAGGGGGGGGGATTCGGAAGAGGAAGAGTTTCAAAGGAGGTTACGAGAGGTTGGAGCAAGGTAACAACGTGTGGATAAGCTATTCGAAAAAGGAGGTTGAATTGTAAGGTTAAAGTCAAGAGGTTGAACGGTTAAAAGGTTAAATGATCAAAACGTTGAACGGTCGAGAGGTTGAATAGTCGAGACGTCGGATGAGAGAGGTGAATGAAGGAGAAGTTATCTGAACAAGAGAAAAGACACTTTGTTCATAGCATTAAACAACTTTGAGAAGGGTTGACTAACTTGCGACTCGCGGTAGATTATTAGTCAAATGTGTATGTTCCTTGCATCCATGTCGGGTGAGAACATTCGGCACCTAGCTCACGAGCCCTGTCTGTGTCAATACCGCCTTAGTATAACAATAGGTTAAGTTTAGATTTAAGGGCTTTTTCTAAATCATTCAGGTATTCAAAATCATCCCACTGCGTGATGTATGGTACGGTGTGACATTAAGATCGGTCTATTCCCCTCCCCCAATTCAGAGCAGACGGGTAAACTGCTGAGATCAACAATACCGGAAAGTCAGGTGTGGATCGCCCGAGTAATAAAATGATGGTCCGCAACCATAATAAAGGCTTCAGTTCTGGCCCTTGGGGCATTCCAAGTTGGACATCGCCGGCCATACCACTTTTGAACTTCTGCACATGCCCAACTCAAACTGGAAACGAGCAGGGCTCACAAGAGGTGTACGCAGAGGTCTTCACGCCAGGCAAAAAACCTCTTGTGAACGGCCGAGTGGCCGAATGCGCCCAAGACGGCAGTCCGGGTGGCCGAGGGCCCGCGGGAGACGGGAGGCGCTCGAGGCGGGCGGCGCGGCGTGCATGGAGCAGCCGGGCCGCCCCGGGCGCGGTGCGGTCGCGCAGCTATGTATAGCGGTGCGCTCTGCCAACCGCGCGCACCTGGCCGCCCGTACAAGGCCCTGCCACGTGCCCGGCAGCCCCGTCCCTTCCCCTTCCCCTCCCCCTCCCCCTCCCCTGCCCCGCCCCGCCCCGCGGCGCCCTCGGCTGACTCAGCGCCCGCAGAAATACTCGCCGGCGGCTGCGGCAGGAGCACAGCGGCGGCAACCGGGCCTCGGCGCGCCGCTCGCTGGGGCGGGGAGGTCGGAAGAGGAGAAAATAAAAAAGGATTCATATCAAAATAAATAAAGCATTACTAATGAAATATAATTTTAATACATGAAATGAAAAGTTTTTTAAAAAAATTGCTTTCCTATTTTGGAGAAAGTTTGATTAATTGACTTCCAGAAAATTGTATAGAAATTGTTCGTATCAATTGCTGGGTCGTGGAGGTCGGAAGAGAGAGAAAATAAAAAAAATCAAACATAAATAAAGCATTACTAATGAAATATAATTTTAATACATAAAATGAAAAGTTTTTTTAAAAATTGCTTTCTTATTTTGGAGAAAGTTTGATTAATTGACTTCCAGAAAATTGTAAAGAAATTGTTCGTATCAATTGCTGGGTCGGGAGGTTGGAAGAGAGAGGAAATAAAAAGAATTCATATCAACATAAATAAAGCATTACTAATGAAATATGATTTTAATATATGAAATGAAAAGTTTTTTAAAAAAATTGCTTTCTTATTTTGGAGAAAGTTTGATTAATTGACTTCGAGGTAACCATAAAGGAATTTTAATACATGTGTGATTTTAATACATGTAATAAAACGTTTTTTCAGTTTGATTTCTTATTTTCGAGAATGTTTGATTAATAGAAAATCATAAAGAAATTGTATCAAGTGCGGGGTCGGGAAGGTTGAAAGAGAGAAAAAATAAAAAGCATTGAAACCTAAATAATGCATTACTAATGAAGTATAATTTTAATACATAAAATTTGTTTTTCAGTTTGATTTCTTATTTTCGAGAAATTTTGATTAATTAAAAATTAAAGAAATTTTTGGGAAAAAAAAATTGAAACATAAACAATGCATTTCTAATGAAGTATAATACATGAAATAAAAAGTTTCTTTGATTTGTTTTCTTATTTTGGAGAAAGTTTGATTAATTGACTTCCAGAAAATTATAAAGAAATTGTTCATATCAATTGCTGGGTCGGGGAGGTCGAAAGAGAGAAAAGATAAAAAGAATTGGAACATAAATAAAGTATTACTAATGAAATATAATTTTAATATATGAAATGAAAAGTTTTTTAAAGAAATTGCTTTCTTAATTTGGAGAAAGTTTGATTAACTGACTTCGAGAAAACCATAAAGGAATTGTTTGAATCAATTGCAAAAATATGACACTTTTTGAATTGTTACACGTTGAAAAAGAAAATGCCAAGTGGTTACCCTCGACATCAAAGTACGTAATTCTATATTACTTCCAAATTATGTACATCACTCGTCCATTTTTCACAAACTCAGGGTAGTTCTAAGTATCATTTTTGAAGTTTTTATGTAAATAAGAGAAACAATATTTGCAGATGGGACACGCTCGTCAAAACTACATAATCTTGTATGATCATGAAAATCAAAATTGAACATAGGACTACATTTTCAGTTATAAACAGAAATGACTAATTTGTTCTGATTCCATCCCATGATCCCATGATTTGTTCTGTATTAAAGCTATGTAACTGATTCAAGGAAATTCGTTCGCATCCTATATTGTTGATAAAATTGTAATAGGAAGCATAATTGATACCATAAAAATGTGTACCATTTTAGCAATTCGAAGTCAGAAGAATATCAACGGTTAGCATAAAGTTCAAATTGTTTTAATCTGCTTGGGTATGTTCATGGATACAAACGATAGAACAATGCAATCACAGAAGAAATAATCAATAATTAATTAAACGAAAATAAGTCCACAGAGAGATTAGATTTTTTACAATGGATCTTATTGTGAAGGCAATCCATAAAATAATACATTTTATTTTTAATTATATTTATTATTTTATTATTTTTGCTTCGTGAAAACCACACAATCTGTAGCAAGGTGTGCGTCTTTTCATACTAATGGGAAATTATTGGAGGAATATAACGACAAAAATTCTGTTTAACTAGAAGTCATTCAAAATTAAGTAACTGCATTAAATAAAATAAATTTGTTATTTTTCTACAACATTTTCATTTCATAAAATATTTCGTTCTTTCAACATCCAATTCCCTTGTGGAGTGACAAGTAAAATTATTCATTGAAGTCATGGGAATAGTATCAAGATATTTTATTCAGTACTTTGCCAGTGATGTGAGCTATATACAATGAAATCAGTTCATGGGCTGGCCCACTATTTGTAATTCATTACACGTGTTTTGTTCCCAAACGAAGCAAGGTTCCGGTCAGTTGATGTAGGGCAAATGTGTTACGAATGGCGTGCTCATGATCAACGAACCGCAAATTAGCCTTTGTGCTGGCGATGTTTTAAAGAGGCAAACAAATCTCCCGAATAAAGGACAATGCTTTTTAGAGAAACGAAAACTACAACCAGAAGCTAATTTGAGAAGGTAAAATTAATGTTTTCTGAATGAAGATACTTTTTAATGCTAGGTTAGCATTAATTAGTTGGCCATTTAATTTTGATATAAAATTACCAATCTGGGATATATTCGATTTTTTACGCTGCGTAGCCTAAAATTTCGTTTAATATATTAACAAATTCTGCCACATTTTGCTATGTGTTCATGAATATATGAATATTGAAATTACATATTATGAAAACCACAATAAAGAGCCAACACTAAACATCGTAAATTCTTAAGAAGATAGCTTTTTTCTGAACAGCATAAAATTCGAAAGCAAAAATGTTATAAAAATAATTTTAAATTTTATTAGTAGTTATATAGTATACAGTCATAATATATATATATATATATATATATATATATATATATATATATATATATGTATGTATGTATGTATAACTACATAACACTTTAAAAATTATTCCACGATTTCATGGTGGAGAATACACAAATACGAACACAAGAAACACCCTTGGAATTTTAAAATGTCTAAAATGGTTTTTAGACATTTGAATGGCATTAAAAATCATTTCCGTGTTTACATGTAAGAAGTCTTTTAAACGGCAATCACTATTATTTTAAATATGTTCTCTTTTGTTATTTCGGTCTTTGGATGCACGCACACGTTAATCACCTTCTTCCCAATACAGACAACTACCCCTAGTGGGCAACATACTAACTGAATTCATCGCCCTTCATGGCTGCCGTTAAGGGGACCCTGCCATCAGATATTCCGACCGGTGCCATCACTTTGAATTAGTATCATATGATCTACCTGTCAGCCCGAAACCAATTAGTATCTCTTATCAGTCTGTGGGTTCACAATAAAAATTGGTTGACGTATTTTTTGAACGTGGAAGAAGCGTGTTCACGCGTTAGTTATGTTTGTAAGTACCAGATGACAGAAATATAATCAGCAGCGATCGAGAAGATTGGAGTTCAAATAGAATAGTAATATAGGAAGTGAAATAGTCATCCTTTAAAAACGATTTTGCAAAATAAAATGTAAAATTTACAAATTGCATTTCATAGAGCAGAAATGTTTTACTAAATAGATGACGTTAAAAGAGATTATACGAGTGATGGAAAGGGAGTCAAGATAGAAAGTAAATTGCGGGATAGGAACGGTAAGAATAAAAAAAATGGGTGAGAGGATTGCAAGAGGCAAACACATTGAAAACTAAGAAACGCAAATGACCCACAGAAACATTAACAGGTGCAAAGTTCATTGCAACGGTATCATTAATCGATTATTTTGTGCTTCCAGGCGCGTCAACTGAAAGGTTATACAGTTCCGTAAGTGTGCATGCAACATCGCAGAAGGTGACGGTATTCCTTTCCCGCTGACAGGTAAGATCCGACACTGACCTACATGTCGACAATCGGAGATTTCCCCTCCAAGTAACATTGGCAGCGGAGCATCACCTCGGCTGGGAATATTTCTAAGTCCGAAGTCGCCGACTTGTCACCCAATATATCTTTGATCCCGGTGAATAAGCTGATTACTCCTAAACACTTAATTTAATGGGAGAGCAAAAATCATTGTTTAAATGAATTAATAAAAAGATTAATGATATTCAAACGAAGGTGATATTCAAACAAAACTATTTTTGTGTACGTTTTGTTTGAATTTCATTAATCCCTTATTTAAGCATTAGTTAAAAGTTGTTTTTTGCTTCCCTGTGAAATTAGGTTGACTTATCAACTTATTCACTGGTGTCAAAGATATATGATAAGGTAGTGCATGTAATTGTAAATGTGTAAGGCGGGACGATGGGAGAAAAATGAGGAATGAAAGATAGCGAGCAATATGACCAGTTTGTTAAGGTACTTCTCCGATATTCACCACGTATTGATCGTAGAAACCACGGAAAACTACAGAAGAGAACAGCGGACCGCTAGAATGCTCGTTCAGATAGTGGCTAAATTCGACCTAGCAATCGACCTAGAGCCGAGAATCTACCAGTGTCGGGATTCGAAGCCTAGGACTTCCTGACCATGGGTAGAACTGACAAAAGGTTTTATTGATTGATTGATTTTCCGTGTTTCCGGGCACTGCGCGGGTCATTACTCCCGTTAGTGTAGTGTATGTTTTTTCTCGGGAGATGGCGGTGACTTTCTACCCGCTGGATGGCGAGATCCGGCGCCGACTTACCGTCGGCTTGCGGGGTTTGCCCCCAACCAGGATTCTCCCACCAGCGGGGCACCGCCCCAGCCGGGACAAGCTCTAAGCTCTCAACCGATCTCCCGGAATATGTGGTAGTGTAGTGCATGTTAGTGTAAGTGTGTGTGTAAGGGGAGAGGACAGGACAAGGAAGAGGAAGGAAAGATCGCGCGCGGTCCGTGGCCCGTTTGGTGGCGTACTGCTTCGGCATTCGGCTTCGCCTGACGCTGATCTGAGAAACCACGGATATTACCAATCAGAGCAGCCGGCCGCTAGAATTCGCCTCCAGACAGCGACTGAATTCGACCTAGCTGAAAAGCTAGTGTCGAAACTCCTGCCGCCCTCAGAACTCAAACCACAACAGTTGTTGCCCTGAGCTATCTCAGCGGGTGCAGCAGCGTGAGCCAACATAGCATTTGTCGCCCCCAAAAATAACTCCAGACGGCCACGATTCTCTGGAACCGTCGTAGGAGATGCGAGAACAAATGAGGGAAATCAGTATAAGAAGAAGCAATCAGGGAGCGAAGTAGCACAGGAAGCGCGGGAGGGAAGGGCAACAGAAGCAACGTCGCAGGAGGGGAGGGGGGCACGCCAGCGTTGTTGCCCCGTCGCGTACGGCTCATTACGATAATTGGCCAATTACATTAATTGTCGCCGCAAGGGGTGGCGCTGTGTGGCGTGACGCGGCGCGGGCGGTGGGCGGTGAGCGATGGGCGGTGGGTCATTGGCAATGGACAGTGGGCGGAAGGCGGTGGGCGGTGGACGATGAGCAGTGGTAGTGGACGATGGGTAATGGGCGATGGGCGGTGGGGAATGTGCGGTGGGTAGTGAGCGGTGTGTAGTGGGTGGTGGGCGGTGCGTGGTGGGCGGTGGGTATTGGGCGGTGGGTAGTGGGCGGTGGGTGTGGGCGGTGGGTAGTGGGCGGTGGTAGTGGGGGAGGGTGGTGGGGGCGGTGGGTGGTGGAATGTAGGCGATGAGCAGTGGGCAGTGGGCAGTGGGCGATGTGGGGTGGGCGATTGGTGATGGGTGGGGGAAATGAGCAGTGGGTGGTGGGCGGTGGGTGGTGAGGGGTGGGCGGTGGGTGGTGAGGGTGGGCGGTGGGGGTGGTGGTGGGGGGGGTGGTGGGTGGTGGGCGGTGGGGGTGGGGGGGGCGGTGGGGGGGGGGGAGGGTAGTGGGCGGTGGGTGGTGGAAGGTGAGCGATGAACGTTGGGCAGTGGGCGATAGGTGGTGATCGATGGGCAGTGGATGGTGGGTGGTGGGCGGTGGGCGGTTATTAATATTACAATTCAACCATACGAGGGAAATTAGATGACGAATTTTATCAATAATATTGTCACATAAGTACCATTTATAGCAAACACATTTTGTTATGTTTGCCCTATTATCAATGTATATTATTAATTGTTGAGGCATACACCATGAAATAGCAATGCCTGGGTTGAAGATTAAGGTTATCCGAGATCAAAAGCTTAGAAATTTAGAATGTAGAGTTTCTAGAAGGACTCGTTATTCGGTCTATCAATTAATACTCCTAATATTCAAAATAAATGATATATTTAAAATAGAAACAGCTCAAAAATTGAGCGGTAAAGTAATAGCCAAACAAAGCACAAGAAATATAGTTAAGAGCTAATATAAAATATTAATATAAATCGTTTCTGAAGGAACTGCATAGCTGTGCAAGACGGAGGAGAGGAAGAAATAATATCTGCACGAAGAAAGAATTCGCTTTTCATCAGCATCCCGCTCAGACGCCAAGCGCTACGTCATTCTCACGGCCACCTGGGTGGCGCCTGGGAATTAAATTCCTGCCCCTCATCCCCACCCTCCTCTGACGCTCTGCCGTCGCTCTACCTTCTGCTGTTTACGCGAATTTCAACACCTCCGCCGGCACCACCATCTTCCCTGAGCAGCTCTTTGTCTCGTCAACCTCACCTTTCCAGAGAGAAGCGCAATCAATCTACGAGGTACACAGTTTCATAAATAGGGAGCGGATTTCTATGAAATATCATTTCTTACTACTTACTACTTTCTACTTATTTTCTTTACTTTCATTTTTCTGACTTTTTTTACTTTCTTTCTACGATCAAGTTTTTTACGTCATTATTCTTTGCTTTCTGGGCAGTTTAAGAACATTTTATTCATCATTTCTGGTGATGCTTTAGGACATTAAAATCCGCCTCCTATTCATAAATATCCGCTTGAGTGTGGTTATAATTATTAAGATACGTTTTTTATTTGTTTTCGCACTAAATCGGCTAGTTTGCAGATCCCATTCAGTGTAGTTTTGCAGCGAAACGACTGCGAACGGCAATGTAGTTCAGTGGTAATACGAACAACTGCATAGCGAATATTTTAATCCAAAGTGAACGAGCCATGTCAATTAAAAAGTTCCCTAATATATGAAAACAACAAACAAAAATCTAAAAAAAACTCCGTGTTCACGATTCCCTGATATTTCCAAATTTGTCTGTCCAACCTGTATGAAATGAGGGAAAGTACAGTGTGGACGGATAGAAGGAAACTAAGTAGAAACGGGCGGATATACTAAAACAAAAACAAGAATCAAGTGGGTCCCAATTGATGGACGGTAGGTAGGGGAAGCAGAGGTGCCTGAGCGGATGTGCCTGTGTGGGGCCACCTGCTCAGCCACCTCCAAGGCGAGCCGCGTGGGAGGCGGCGGCGTGATGTCTGCGCAGATTGGTTTGTTTTTTTCGTGTTTCTGGGCGCGTCAACTGCTTTGGTCATTAGTCCCGTTAGTGTAGTGCATGCTTTTCTCGGGAGATGGCGGTGATCTTCCACCGCTGGATGGCGAGATCCGGCGCCGACCTACCACCGTCTAGCGGGGTTTCCCACTATCCAGGACCCTCCCACCAGCGGGGCACCGCCACAGTCGGGACAAGCTCTAAGCTCCCGACCGGTCTCCCGGAATATGTGGTAGTGTAGTGCATGTTAGTTTAAGTGTGTGTGTAAGGGGAGAGGATAGGACAAGGAAGAGGAAGGAAAAATCACGCGCGGTCCGTGGCACGTTTGGTAGGGTACTGCTCCGACATTCGCCTGGTGTTGATCGGAGAAACCACGGAAAACTACCGATCAGAGCAGCCGGCCGCTAGAATTCTCCTCCAGGCAGCGACTGAATTTGACCTAGCTGAAAAGATAGTGTCGAAAATCCTGCCGCCGTGGGGAGTGGGAACCTAGGAGGCGCTGCAGTGACATCAGTTGATGAACTGAGCTACAGCTCCCGGTGCGCAATTGGGGAGGACCTCCGCGAGGGGGCGTGGCCGGCGCGCCCTCATCACGTCGTCATCAAGTGAAACGGCGCTGCGGCTGCGCACGGCCTCGCCGGCAGAGGCCGCCTCATCTCCGGGCCGCGCGGCGGCCGCGTGCGCGGAATATCGAGCAGGAGGTGCGGCCAGCCACCGCCCTTGGCGTCGCCGTCGCCATCGCCGACACAGCCGACCCCACCGTCCACATAGACAACGCTATCATCCACACAGACAACCCAACCCACGGCACAAGCAACCCCTCCATTGACATAGCGAATCGCACCATCGTCACAGACAACGCCACCATCCACATAGACAACCACACTATTGCAACGACCAATCCCACCATCAACACAGTCAATCCCACCATCCACCCAGTCAACCCCACCATCGGCACAGCCAACCTCACCATCTACACAAGCAATGCCACCATTGACACAGCGAACCCCGCTATCGACACAGCCAATCCCATCATCGACACAGACGTCACTACCGCCGCAGATAACCTAAACATCCACACAGCCAACGCCACCATCGACGCAGTCAATCTCACCATCGCAGCAACCCCACCACGCCAAGCAACCCACCACCGCGACACCCCCCCCCACCGACACAGCCAACCCAACCACCACGACAATCCCACCACCACATGACTGCCCCGACACGGCCAGAAAAACTATCGACTAAGCACTACCACATATTCCGGGAGACCGTCGGGAGCTTAGAACTTGTCCCGACTGGGGCGGTGCCCCACTGGTGGGAGAGTCCTGGTTAGGGGGAAACGCCACTAGCCGACGGTAGGTCGGCGCGGAATTTTGCCATCCAGCGGGGAAAGATCACCGCCATCTCCCGAAAAAAACATGCACTACACTTACGGGAGTAATGTCCAAAGCAATTGACGCGCCCGCAATCACGAAAAAATCATCCAATCAATAAGCCTTCCCCGTCTTCATTGTGGTGAAGGCCAACCATTTCTGCAGTGCAGCACCCACTCCAAGCGAGCAGGCGGTGACAATCTCACTGAATTTCCGGCGCACTGCAGCGAGGTTCGAGTGAACTGGATCGCTCTTTGTGGTCGATCAAAAGCTCCAGCAGACAATGATGCTCTAGTAGCGTGTCTCTGGCTTTGCCATTGTCTCTACCCGTATTTCATGTCTTTCGATCGTTTTTCGGCAAGATTTCTATTCCAGACAGTACTTATAAGACAGACGAAAGAAAACAATTCTTGCGGACTAGAAGGTGGTCATTTCATCGATATCATTTGCATATGGAAGTCAATTTATTGCTGACACTCCTGTTTTATTTCCTGTGGCCACTTCACAACTTTGAAGAAATCAATCATGGCAATATCAAGATGCATTAGCAGTATTAGGAAAACCAACATGGTCAGCAAGTTAAAAAATCAGTCGGATCAATGCAGAGATCAATTCACATCGCCAGTTACAATAGTAACTTCAGGTGAATTATTCCGCATGCTACTACGTAAAATCACATGATAATGCAATTTACCGATGACTGCTACGAATTAATCTAGTTTATTATTTTCAACCTTTTACTATTATACAATTTCAGCTCATGCTTCATATTCGTCTAATCTTTTTTAATTTTCATTTAAAATACAAAACGTATCATAAAAAAACGATCATTTTACTCCATAAAAATTTTACGAATTTGTAATCAATAACATAATTTCTTGATTCCACAAAAGTTATCGTAAAGTGGAGGAAGATATAAACTTTTTTCACACTATTGCTTATGGATTAAAGATTCGCTGCCACAGAATATTTTTCAGATTGGACGTCCTTACAAGCAATAAAAAATTAAAAACGCACCGGTTCGGAAAGAACTAAGATGCTATTGAAACATCTGGTGGAAAAATTAGATGATTTCCGCAGCCACAATTCGGTTTCGCTGTTTGAGTGAAATAATTAAAATGAAGTTGAAAAACATAAACAATGAGTAGGAATAATCGAAATTTTATTCATAGTAGAGTATATCCGCTAAAAAATAATAAGCCTAATATGAAATTTCTTAAGAGGGGCGCAAAATCTCTGCTTGGTAGGGGCGCCTGAATACCTAGATACGCCTCTGGTTACACTCTTCATAAATTAGAAAGGTTTCTGGGAACTAAGTGGACCTGATATTCGAAGCACACGCTGTTGGATTTCAACCATACAGTGCGTCGAAACTTCCAAAGAATGCAATGTGCCTAATAAGAAATGCCAGACAAAATAAATTGGATTGCTGCATGATAGATGGCAATACGTAGCAAGAATCAATAATAACCCAAAATATTATCTAATGGCGTTTAAAACGTCTTCTAAAATCGTAAAAAAACTAAAATTGATTCGCACTTCCCTGGAACTGAGGGATTCAGTTTGAGAAACTAATAGCAAAGAAAATTTGGGAAAGAAAAATCACTTAAATATGTATTAGAATTGAAAAGTAAATTTTATTCTTCAATTATTCATAACGCATAATAATATGGAAGATTTATTTCACCATTTTTGACGGCTTATCTCTGGCGATGAAACAAAAGAGACACTTTTCTCATGTTATTCTGAGCAATTTGTAAAAATATCGTGTCAAAACTAAAATTGTTTAATGTGGTATAACTGCCAACTGCAGAGAAAAGCGATGTTTCGGAGTTGCATCTGAACGAAAGTACATTCATTATGAGCAATATTTCAACAAAGGCAACACTGAGTTCATCTAAACACAAATTAATTGTTATTTATTACTTTTTAACCTTGGCAGTCAGTTTCTGAGTGCGAACCCGCAATATTGTCTGACGAAGTTCTAAATGTTAAATTTTTTATTCCATAAACTATAAATTTTTACGCATGTATTAAACAAAACAGATGCAATATTGATGTACTGTTCGTTGTCATCAGGATTCCCTCTATTTTTTCCTAATCTCGGACAAGCTTTTTCTACTACACTCAGAAAATTTCTTTAAACATGATGTATAAATATGATATGTCACACCGTTGTAAAAATTCACCGGTAGTTAAATTTATATTCTGTAGAACTAATGCTTGATTAAAACGAGTTTCCATTCCGCACAAAACATAAATATTAATCGTAAACTAAACATAAAATAATACAAAATACGCTAAACTTGTTCAATCCACTACTATTGTGACAACTCTTTTGCAGCAATTAAAACAAAATCGGAACGTGTCCCGGCAAGCCCGCATTCATATGCACCACCATTCCTATTCGCGGAGACGCAGTGACGTTAAGCCCTTCAATTTTTCCCGAGGTCGCGTCGGTTGACGCGGGTTGTCGCGTGGGGCGCCCGCTGTGCCGCAAGGGGTGAAGAGGGTGGCCCCCTCACAGCCACCTCTATCACCACCCCCGCCCGTGCGTTCACCCCGTTCCCTTCCGTCGCCGCAGCTATCACCACCGCGCTGATTGATTGATCAATTGCCTTCAACGAATTTTGTGTGATCCGTGTAGGTACATTAATTGTAATGTCTAAATTGAAGGAATTAATTAAATTGAGAAACTTTTGATTGTTAGTTGATTGTTAGTGATTCCGGGTGCGTCAACTACTACGGTAATTATTCCCCAAAGTGTAGTGCGTGTTTTTGTTCGGTAGGTGGCCGAGGTTTCCCCCGCTGGATGGGCAGATCCGGCGCCGACCTACCGTTGGTTAACTAGGTTTTCCTCAACCAGGTATCTCCCACCAGCGGGGCAACCGGCCCAGCCTGGACAAGATCTAAGTCCCCGACCAGCATCCCGACATGTGTGGTAGTGTACTGTGCCTTAGTGTAAGTAGTGAGGATAGGACTCGGAAGAGGAAGAAAAGATCGCGCGCGGGCCGTGGCCCGTTTGTTAGGGTACTGCTCCGGCATTCGCCTGGCGTTGATCGGGGAAACCACGGAAAACTACCGTTCAGAGCAGCCGGTCGCTAGAATGCTCCTCCAGACAGCGACTGACTTCGATCTAGCTGAAAAGTAAGTGTCGAAAATCCTGCCACAGTCGGGACTCGAAGCTAGGACCTCCCGGACCGAGGCGCTGCTGTGACATGAGTTCGAACCACCGCCTCCGGTCGCCGCGCCGACGCGACGCGTCGTGCGAGAAGCAAAGGGCAGAGAGCGCGACCGCGAGCGAGCGAGTGGGGCGGGGGCGGGGTGGGGTGGGGAGGAGAGGGGTGAGTTGGGGGAAGTGCGGAACGGCGGGCGCTGCGTCTGACGGGCCGTCGCGCGACGCCGTCAACGGCGGCGACGGGCCGCGCCGCCTCCCGCATCCAGATTACCCTCCCTGCCGCCTCCGCGACAGATAGCCCGGGGTGGCGGTGGCGGTGGCGGTGGCGGCGGCGGCGGCGGCGGCGGCGGCGGCGGGGCGGTGGCACGGAACGGGGGGGCGGCGGCAAAAGTGGGGGCGGCGATGGCGGAGGGGAAGTCGGTGGCAGTGACGACGGAAGAGTCGACCACGATACCACACGACAGTACACGCGATGGATGTGCGACTGTTGGGAGTGAGGAAGTATTGTGGTGGAAGTTGTGAAGTGTCTGTTAGATGCGACGGCAAGAGTCAAATCATGGCGGAGGGGTTGGAAATGTTGCTGAGTAGTGGGAGTTCTGGATGGTCGTAATGAAGGACGCAACCCAGCGATGGAAACGGACCATCAGTTTCACTGACAGTTATGGTAGAATGGAAGCAATTAGCATGAGTGAGAGGCGCATGCGGGCATGGCTGTTGCGGCAGTGATGGTGATGTTGTTTGGTGGCGGTAATGGCAGTGATTCCGCGCGCGTTAAGGTAATTAGTACCGCAAGTGTAGTGCATGTACAAGGGATGACGGTGATCTATCGTCGCTGGACAGTGAGATACAATGCCAACCTACTGGGGAGTAATGCGTATCTTTCATTATTATTGTACCAGGTATCTCCCGACATGTGTGGTAGTGTAAGTGTAAGTGCAAGTGTAAGTGTAAGTGAAAGTGTGTGTGCCAGTTTATGGTGTGGGTAGGAGAAATAGAGGAAGGAAAGATCACGCGCGTTCCATGGCCATGGTGGTTATGGTACTGCTCCGTCATTCACCTCGCGTTGAGTGGGAAAACCACAAAAAAAACACCAATCAGAATCAGTTGATGTCCTCAGTCACCTCTCCCGGTGTGGTGATGGTAGACGGTTTGGCCCGGCGGCGCTGGCATCGGTGGTAGTGGTGATCGTGGTAGTGGTGGTGGTAATGGTGGTGGAAATGGTGGTAGTAATGGTGGTGCTAATAGTGGTGGTGGTAATTGTATTGATGGTGGTGGTGGTGGAGAAGGTGGTGGTGGTTGTGGTGGCGGCAGAAGTGGTGAAATGGTGATGGAAGCTGGGAGCTTCTACACCACCAACACCACCACCATCAGCGCCACGAGCAGCGGTATAGAACACAAGGCCGTCGAGAGGGGGCGGAAGCCTTGAGATGTCGCCGTCCTCCACGCCCCCCTCGTCCTTCTCGGAAGCCGCCCTCCGTCCTTTGCCCTTCCCGGCTGCCGGCGCGACGTCTGTTCCGCTCGCGAATTATCTGTCACAACTGGCCCCTCCCCCGCCGCCGCCGCCGCCGCCGCCCGCATCAGTATTCCGCCCACTCGGTCGCTGCGGAGGACGCGATGACGCCGCGATCAGCCGCCGACGCCGCCGCAGCTCCGCAGGGCGCGCAGGGGCCTTGAGATTCATGGGGGGAGCAGGCGCAGGGTGCTAGCGGTCGGACATGCTACTAGCTGAAACGACAAAAAATGGAAATAACGGAAATATTTACTAGTTCATTTCTATTATAGTCTAGGTTTAAACCGGGAGCGGTAGCTCAGTGTATCAACTGATGTTAATGCAGCACCTGTGACAGGGAGGTCCTAGGTTCGAGTCCTGACGGCGACAGGATTTTCGACACTAGCTCTTCAGCTAGGTCGAATTCAGTCGCTGTCTGGAAGAAATTCCTAGTGGCTGGCTGCTCTGATTGGTAGTTTTCCGTGGTTTCTTCGATCAACACCAGGCGAATGCCGGAGCAGTATCCTACCAAACGGGTCACGGACCGCGCGCGATCTTTCCTTCCTCTTTCTTGTTCTATCCTCTCCCCTTACACAAACTCTTACACTAATATCCGATACACTACCATATATTCCGAGAGACCGGTCGGGAGCTTACAGCTTGTTCCGGTTGGGGCGGTGCCCCGCTGGTGGGAGTCCTGGTTAGTGGGAAACCCCACTATCCGACGGTAGGTCGGCGCCGGATTTTGCAATCCTGCGGGGGAAGATCACCGCCATCTTCCAAGAAAAGAGCATGCACTACACTAACGGGACTAATGACCAAAGCAGTTGATGCGCCCGGAATCAGGATAATGGCCCGGAATCAGGATAATGCGCCCGGAATCAGGATAAAATCAATAAATCAATTACTCGAGGTTTAACTCTTCTTTAATATTTTTGAAGTCATATTTCAGTTCTACGATAAGAATCCGAAAGATTGAGAAAATGTCAAGAAAATGTTCTTTCGGTGACGATAGATGGCAGCTGGCCAGAGAATGGAGTGACACCTCAAAGGTAGTCCACACCAAGGAAATTAGAAAAGTTTGCTACGAGAAAGTCTGTACCACTCAGTAGCACCTCTAGTTCTTATACAAACTACTCACAATATTCAGGTCACATCCCATCAGTTCGATCTTTTTTAGTTCATCCTTAAAGCGACTGTATGTTCATACCTTGAAAGCTGTCTATTAATATTTTTCTTGCACCTCGTCTCGTAAAACTATTTCCATTCTCTTAAATTTTCTAACATAATGGTTAGTTGCGCCTCCACTTCTTTACTATTCTCTTTACAATGGACTTTCATTGCCTCCTACTGAAAACGGTGACTCAGTACATCAACTGATGTCACTGCAGTGCCTCTGACCGGAAGGTCCTCGGTTCGAGTGCCTACAGTGGCAAGAGTTTCGACACGAAAGTCAGCTAGGTTGAAATCGGTTGCTGAGTGAAGGAGAATTCTAGCGGCCGGTTTCTCTCATCGGTTGCTTTCCTTAATTTTTTCGATCAACACTAGACGAATGCCGGAGCAGTGCCCTACCAAACGGGCCACAGACCGCGCGCGATCTTTCCTTTCTCTTGCTTGTCCTAACCTCCCCTTTTAAACACGCACTTACACTAACATGCATTGCACTAGCACATATATCGAGAGACCGGTTGGCAGCTTAGAGCTTGTCCCGGCTGGGGCGGTGCCACGCTGCTGGGAGACACTAGGTTTGGGAGAACACCGCTAGCTCACGGTAGGCTGGCACTGGATCTCGTCATTCAGTGGGCGAAGATCACCGCCACCTTCCGAGGAAAAAACACGCACTACACCTACGGGACTAAATGACCTCAGTAGTTGACGTGCCCGGAAGCGCTAACAACCAACGAACCAACCATTTACTTGTATTTTAACATCGTGATTTGAAGTTTCAGATTGTTAGGTTTAAGTTAGATAATACTGAGGAAGTTAGTTTCAGAGAAAAGTTTACATTCAGAGCATTAAAAAATCAACTATTTCTTTTCTTGAAATAGAAATTCCTTTTTATATGTTTTTCCTTTATTCAACCCGGTTCTTTTTACAATTAATGAATAACATATTCATTTAACTGAAGAAAAGGGTGCGACGTTCTCGATTTCCGGTTGTTTTTGTCACACACTGTAATCGACAGCTGTTCCGTTTCAACGTCAAGTGGTAGAATGAGAAACAACCCGTTTCGAAATCCTACAAACATTAGGAAAATTACTATTTCAGAATCTAGTACATCGCACGCGAAAATTAATAATTCAGTATTTTTTTCTTTTAACGTTTATGATTAAAAATATTACATTTACGGAATTACTTTGCATAATTCTATGCCTTAAAATGTTAGTAAATATTTTATGTAGAAAAACACAACAGAATGTGTTATGATGAAAAATAGGACGTGTGGTAATTAATTATAAACTACACAGAGACAATGCAGAACATGTGAGTAGTAAGGTCATCGGCTACGTATTTATTGCTTCGTTCACGAAATACTACGTGCTCATACAAATTGGGAAACATTCATAATTAATTTCAAGTTTCTTTTAACTCTGCTGTATTAATCCACGAGAGACAGGTGTCGAATAGCGAATACCAGGACGCCCATTACAAAGCAATTTGAATTATGCATTTCCTTATCGAACATATTTATCAATAATATACTTCACGTAATGACCGTGCCATTCATCACCTTGAAAAAACATCTGTAACACCCACAATTATTCAGTGCATCAAATGATGTCCATGCAGTGCTTCTGACCGATAGGTCCTAGTTTCGAGTCGTGATAGTGTCGTGATTTTCGATACAACATTTTCAGTTGGGTCAAATTCAGTCCTCGTCGAGAGGAGAATTCTACAGGGAGGCTGATCTGATCAGTAGTGTTCCGTGGTTTCTCCATTCAACAGCAGGCGAATGCCAGAGCAGTGCCCTAACAAACGGGCCACAGACCACGCGAGCTCTTTCCTTCCTCTTTCTTGTCCTGTACTCACCACTTACACACAGACTAACAAATACACTACCACACATGCCGGGAGACCTGTGAGGGACTTAATCCGGTTGGAGTGGTGCCCCGCTGGTGGGAGATACTTGGTTGTGGAAAACCCCGCTAGTCGACGGTAGGTCGGCACAGATCTCGCCATCCCGTAGGGGAAGATGACCACCACCACCTCCCGATAAAAAAGAAACATGCACTACACTTACGGTACTAAGGACATCAGTACTTGACGCGCCCGGAATCACTACCAATCAACCAATCGGAACGGTCGCGTTTATTTACTTCACAAGGCGTTAGCAGTCGATCACCTACGCCCACCTTTCTTTCCCGGGTCTTCCGCAGCCTATTTCAACGGGCGTCGCGAGGCCGTCGCCGTTAACGAAAATACGGCCGCTCGCTCCACGAATTAGCCCACGCCGCCGCGTAATCACCCCGAACATCTCGCATTCCCCAACCTCATCCCGCGCGCGCGGCGAGAGAAAGGGCGGCGCCCTTCACAGGTGGCGCACCGGCTCCAAGGCGGGTACCCTCCCCCCTCCCACTCCCCCTCCACCCCCGCACTCGCTCGCGCTATCTATGTATCGATCGAGGAAACTCGATTTCCTGGGGCACCGCTACCTGGCTTAGTGCTCTCATTTCATTTGTTTCTGGAAATTGCCGTATTCTTTCATTTCCTTTTACTTCCGTTTCCCCGGGCTGCCTTTTTCGGTCGCGCCCCCCTCCTTGACTTCGTCGACCCTTCTCCGCCACACCCATTTCGTATCCTTTTTGCGTGGCGGCCCCGCCGCTGCCGCGTACCTTTCCCACCTACCTTTATTCTTTGCTTTGTTCTTTCCTCTGTGCGTCTAAGCCCGCAGTAAAAACGGCGTTTTATTCCTCCTTATATCGTGGGCGCACGCGGCGCGGGGCGGTCGCGTTGCGGTCGTCGGCGGCCGGGAGAAAGCGGGGGCGGAGGTGGAAGCGGGACAAGGCCCCCGAGAAGCCTCTGAGATTGCGGGGGCGGTGGTGGGCGTCATATTTCGCGCAACTTACGGCGAACTGTCGGCCGCTGTCCGGCCGCGGCGTCCGTGCGCGCTGGCGGTGTGACCGGGCGGCCGGCCGGTGGAGGGTCCCAGGCGATCGGCAAAGCCCCGCAGACGCGTTCTCGGGCTTCTGAGGTGTCGATGAGGCGCCTTACAACGCGGTCGGGGTCTCGGGCGGGGCGGGTCGAGGGCAAAGCTCGGGGACACGAGCTGTACTATACAAGAGAATGGAAAGGTGTTGTAGTCCTCAATGGACGCTGTCTGGTGGGCTAGTTCGGAACACATTCAACGAGAGAAAATGTTGTTTTTTTTTAGATAAGAGAGAATAATTCAAATATTTCTTGGGGATATTTATTGTTGCGGCGGTGTCCGCCATACCAAAGCGCGCGCCGCGGAGTCGGCACGCCGTGACGTCAGCGAGCGGGAACTGGGCAGCCGAGCAAGGAAGGAGCCGGCCAATGAGAACAGTATACAGAGTGTTTAGAGAGTAACTTGAGCTTGGATTGTGTTTAGTATAGTGATTGCGACCCGGCAGTGTACAAAGTAATTTCTTCTGGTTTAACTGTGGTGAACTCGGCTTTGGACTTGAACTTTGACTGAACATCTGGTGACACGGCTATTGTATAAAGGTTTACTCTCTTTTGGATTTTGGTGCAACTATTGTAAAGACTGAGAAGCTGTAATAAAAATCTTGATTGTTAATTTGCTGATTTTCATACATAACAGTTATTAAGGTCACTATGGCAATAAATAGTAAATAAGTGACGCGAATGACGAATGTAAACCGTGGCGATAACCAAAGTTTGTCACAACCCGAAATAACACTTCTTGAAAGCAATGTGCCCAGGGGCCATCTGTAGTTACAACTAATTTGCTTCGATGTTCTTAAAGAACGACGAACTGTTAAAACTTCGAAACGGACGCCAAGAGTTAAGAGTGGGCTTTCACTTCCTTTATTTGGTGGATCTTATAACAACAATGTATTACGAAAAATTACTTAAATCAACCGTTGTTAATACTAGTTCACAAGTAAAATGGAATTGAATGTTTAGAAGTAAATATTTTCGGTCGTGGCGACGCAGCATTGGGAGTCGAGTTCTTTGTTTTGAAATGAGTTTGCAAAATAAGCGTTCGTACGAGTTTCGTACATTTTTTAGCACCAATTCATGGAAATTTACAAACATGTACTCTTGACATTCATACAAGTATTAACAATTATTTTACTTGTTCTCTTTCCTGAGTTTACACAACGTCACTCTTTTCCCGCTTTATTGAGCTGTTAGCTGAAAACTCACAGCTACATCAAATCAGTTAGTCTCCTCTTCCCATCAATATCATTGCTTCATCATCACTGCCACACCATACTCGTCATACAGAATGCAGCATGCTATAATCATATGTTTAAAGTATATTTAAAGTGAAGTATAAAATTGAACACAAGATATTTTGCAAAACTTACAAAATATCTAGGTATGATAGAGAATCTTTAAAAATAGTTTTCCTCAGTACTGACAGAAAAAGCTTTCTTGTAAAACTTATAATCAAGCAGCACAAAACCCCAAATCTCGGAAAACAACCAAGCCCCTAGCTGTACATCAAAATGGTAGCTGTGAATAAGACCTCTTGGTGACCACAACGACACAGACGCGTCTTGTTCCGGTCAGGCAAGTCATTTGACACGGACAGCGGAAGCTTAATCATCCCAGAGTACTTTTATTTATTTATTTAGACAAAAACTGTATGTGGCGTATGGGGGAGAAAATCATCTGCGTACGCTTTCTGGAGTTTCAGAATCCCTTCCCAACAATTTAACTATTAATAGTTGAAAGATGAAAATAATAGTAATAATAATAATAAATAATAATAATAAACAATAATAATAATAATAATATTAGAATGGTTGAAATCTTTCTACTAAATAATAATAATAATAATAATAATAATAATAATAATAACAATAACAATAAATTTAAAAAAGCGAGACATTAACATTTCAAAAACCAGATATATTCGTTGCCGAATTATAGAAAACTTATTTGTAACGGTAAACGAACGAACAGATTAGATTTTTCTGTATTGCTAAAAAAATAGAAACGCCCCCTATCACTACAAGTAAAAGGAAAGCTCAACAAAACGTGCGCATAGTGAAGCTTCTTTTACTTCCAGAAGCAAATCAAGGGGCCATCTCAGCATTTGCTCAATGGATCAGGGAAACTGGACAAAAACCCGATCGAGATGGGGTACGATTACATAGGCCTGTTTTTGTCTTCACCAAGCTCCTTTGTCATCTCGAACACTTGCCCTTCTTGTAGGCTACGATTTTAGTCACATGAAGCTGCTCTGTCACACCTCCACCATATTATTTTTTTTTACCAGGATGCCAATGGCGCAAAAATAGGGGAACTAGAGAAAATAGTATTTTACTGCAAAGCAGTAGTCTTCATTTAAATTTTACTTTATATTTAATTTTTTTTATTCCAATTGATGTGATGGAATATATTGAAGCCTTAGGACGCAATTAAAGCTCTAAACCCCATCAATGAGAAAGGTCATATTATGGTTCATTCATGGATTTAAGAAAAATTCTATTACATTCGCAGACTAATCATATTGAATGAAAACAGTGCATAAACCAAGTTCAAAAGAATATTTCATGGTAACGTGGTGATTAGATGACGATACCAGGTTCAAATATAGCATTGGTGACAAGTTGCCTACATGTTAGAAAAAGTCAGGTAGCATCTAATAATCTACGCTGAATGATGAGCTGCCCGATAATTATCGTCTTATGTTGCAGGAACACGCTACACAGTTTTGTATCAAGAAATAAAACAGTAAAGTCACCACATACATTTTCATGAGCAGTTACTCTTCATCAATTCCCACGAACTAATATTCAAATAAACGTGATATTATTTCTAAATCAGCGGCACAAATGCATGGTTTTGAACCAAGAAAGGCATAAATCACAATACGCTGTATTTGGATCTCCATTAAAACTTTACGAGGATGAGAACACAGCAGATGGAATTGATTACGTGCAGCTTACTGCGTCGGAGGTTCGTTCGGAGAAGCGCAAGTTGCGACCAAGAGGAGGTTCTGGATTTGCAGAAGCAAGAGGACGGGGCGCTGGGAGCCGAGCCGTCAGAGCAGCGAGGACGGAGCGTCAGAGGAGGCAGGGAAACGGAGGCGGAGGGCGGGAGTGCGGAGCGAGGCGGAGGGTAGGCGGAGAGGGGATGGAAAAGGGTGGAAGCGAAGGCGGGAACGGAGAAAGGGGGGGGGGGCGAGAATGGAGTGAAAATTGAAGCGAGGCGGTGGCGAGGGCGGGGCAGAGTGAAAGCGACGCTAGACAGGAATGAGCGCGAAGCAGGGTGGGATGGGAGCGGAAACGGTGATTAAGGGGGCCGGGGATGGAGGTGAGAATGGAGGCGAAAATGAAAGCAACGGCGGAGTCCGGTGGGGGGGCGGAGGCGGGGTTCGCGGAACAGGACAGGGTTGCGGTCCAGTCGACGGCGACGGACGTTCCACGAAGTGTTCCGCGCGCTGCTCGTCTTTTGTTTTCCATTCCGCCAGTCTCATTTCTGTCGCTTGAGCTGTCCAAGCACCTCCCCCCCCCTCCCGTCACACCCAAAGTGGAGGGGCCATCGTCTCCTGGCACTCGTCGGAAGGTTTCGTTGCCCGCGAAATATATTCCTTCATGCTGCCACCGACAGTTTAGTCCTTTTCTGTTTATTCTAAACTTGTAGGAAATATATAACTCTTGAATTTCGAAACAGAATTTCTTTCTTGTTTCATTACAATTCGCTCTCAATATAATAACGCTATTTTACATCCTTTCAGTATATTTCAAAAATATAAATTTTTAATTTTATATAATGCAAAATGCAGACGATTAGTAACTTTTAAATCTCACAGAATGACTAATAAATTAGTCCTATTATGTATAAAATAAATTTAAGTAGATGTTCGACATGTGATGTGACAAAATGTTGATAACTGATATTATGGATTGAACTTATTTTTGATTATGATTATTGAATAATAATGGATATTCGATTTCATTGCATAATGACATCATGAGTTAAAAAACCGAAAATATTGCCACAGATTACGATAATGGAAATAAGGCTGAAAATAAAGAACAAAGGATATGAGAAAAAGTACACAGACTGTAAGTGTATGATGTAGCACATGTCAAGAATACAAAACGAAAATAAGAAGGAAAAATGTTTAAAAAAAGCTAATATTCACGATTTGAATAATAAGCGATATGAGAGAATATTTCAAAAAGAAGAAAGAGAGCAAGTCTACCTTCCGTTAAAATACGTCACCCCCTTCGGAAAGCAGTATCGCTTACGTATCTCAAGCGAAGAGGATCCGAGCGAGTGTTGTGCATGCAAGGGGCGGGTGCGGTCTGGAAGACGAAATATCTACCGATGGAGCTGGGGCATCGGGCAGCTTCGGTTCGCTTTACTACCGCGCACCATTCTCTGCTTCAACCATCCTCCGCGCCAACCCGCTTCGCTTTCATGTTGCCCGACACTGCCCGCTGCCGCCCACTTCCCTCACCGCCACCCCACACACCCCACCCCGCCCACCTACCTCACCGCCCTCACCCTTACGCCGCCGCGCTGTCCTCGCCCCGCCCTCACGCCTATTTTTTATGATTAGTGGGCGCATCAACGGCTAAGGTCATTCATTCCGTAAGTGTATTGTTTGTTTTTGCTCGGGAGATGGCGGTGATCTTCCCTCGCTGGATGGCGAGATCCGGCGCCGACCTACCGTCGGCTAGTGGGTTTCCCCCTAATCAGGACTCTCCCACCAGCGGGGCACCGCCCCAGCCGGGACAAGCTCTAAGCTCCCGACCGGCCTCCCGGAATATGTGGTAGTGTAGTGCATGTTAGTCTAAGTGTGTGTGTAAGGGGCGAGGATAGGACAAGAACGAGGGAGGAAAAATCGTCCGCGGTTCGTTTCCCCTTTGTTAGGGTACTGCTCCGGCATGTACCTGGTATGGATCAGTGAAACCACGGAACTATCTATCAGAGCAGCCGACCGTAATAATTTTGTCGAAATGTGTCGAAAACTCTGGCACCGCCGGGACTTGAACCTCAGACCTCCCGGTGAGAGGCACTGCAGTGACATCAGTCGATGCCTTCAGACACCTCTCCCGGTCTGTCCCTCCACCTGGTCGTCCCCTCCCACTCTACCCGCTTTTCCCGAGCCTCCCCGACGCCGCTCCGCTCCCAGGCCACCGCCCTGTGTCCCCGATGTTGTCCCCACGTCGCCCCACGCGAACCGCCCGCGCTCGCTCTCGGCCCCAATCATCCCCATCTCCACGCGCCGACCGCACTGCGACAGCATCGCGCGACCACCTCAGCACACATCCACCATTTCCGTTGGCTCTGAAGCTGTTCCGACGGGAGGTACTACAGTTCGAATCCA
Organism: Teleogryllus oceanicus; assembly: GCA_964035755.1. Classification (NCBI taxonomy): domain Eukaryota; kingdom Metazoa; phylum Arthropoda; class Insecta; order Orthoptera; family Gryllidae; genus Teleogryllus; species Teleogryllus oceanicus. The sequence continues at coordinate 1,389,189 of CAXIVR010000012.1, forward strand.
GACGGAGGTGCTTCTCCGACACTAGCCGTTTGGTAAGGTACTGCTCCGGCATCCGCCTGGTGTTGATCGGAGAAACCACGGAAAACTACCGATCAGGGCAGCCGGCCGCTAGAAATTTCCTCCACACAGCGACTGAATTCGACCTATAATAGGTCCAATTCAGCTGCTGGATGGAGGAGCCTTCTAGTGACCGGCCGCTATCATCGACAGTTTTTCATCGTTTCTCCAATCAGTACCTGTGAATAAACAAATAAATAAATGTCTTTATTGGTGGCGAGGCTCAGGCCATTTAGCCTGCTCTTCCACCTGGCCACGTTCAAAATTTGTATTACAATGGTGCATAATGAAGGAAGTCATATTTTTCATTGAATAACTTCCTTTATTACGCGCTTTTGTAATATAAATTTTGATAGTGGTCAGGCGGAAGAGCAGTCTAAATGGCCTGAACCTCATCACCAATAAAGACATTTATTTATTGATTTATTTTATTTTCGTGCTGTAGTAGTACCCTAAGAAACAGACCACGGACTGGGCAGGAACTATCTTTTCTCATTCTTTCCCCTTATACACAAACACATACACTTACATGCATTACAATGCAACACTTGAATTGAGACGAGTAGGGATCTTAAAACTTGTACCGATTGGAGTGATGCCCCGCTGATGGGAGATACCTGGTTGAGGAAAACCCTACAGTCCGTCGGGTAGGATGGCGCCGGATCTCACCATCCAGAAGAGGGAAACATCACCACCGCCTCACTCAATAAAAACATGCACTGCTTTTAGGGAAGAATGTCCACTTTAGTTGACGTGCACGTGTCATTAATCAATCAATTAATCAATTCTCATTCCACCGGGAGAGGGAACTCAGTGCATCAACTGATGTCACTGCAGCGCCTCTGACCAGGAGGTCCTAGGTTCGAGTCCTGACCGGTAGGATTTCAGTTAGGTCGAATTCAGTCGCTGTCTGGAGGAGAATTCTAGCGGCCAGCTGCTCTGACCGATAGTTTTCCGTGGTTTCTCCGATCAACACCAGGCGAATGCCGGAACAGTACCTTACCAAACGAGCCACGGACCGCGCGCGATCTGACCTTCCTCTTCCTTGTCCTATCCTCTCCCCTTACACACACACTTACACTAACATGCACTACACTACCACATATTCCGGGAGACCGGTCGGGAGCTTAGAGTTTGTCCCAGCTGGGGCGGTGCCTCACTGGTGGGAGAGTCTTGGTTAGGGGGAAACCCCACTAGCCGACGGTAGATCGGCGCCGGATCTCGCCATCCAGCGGGGAAAGATCACCGCGATCTCGCGAAAAAACATGCACTACACTTACGGGACTAATGACCGAAGCCGTTGACGCGCCCAGAAACACGAAGAAAAATCAATCAATCAATCAATTTTCATTCCGGTAAGCTTTCGTTCTATCCCGTGTGTCCTCACGCCGTCCCGATCCGTCAAAGTCCTCACACCTCCCGCGCACTACCCCTCCGCTGTTCCAGCCCCGCCCCCTAAAGCCCCACGCCCCCCACAGCCATTCGCGCGATATGGGGATGCATGAAATCGTAACGGACTCGCATCGCTCCCCGCCGGCTTCTTCCCCTCCGCGCCACCCCCTCCACCCCTCCCCCCTCCCACGCATTAAACGGATATTACGCGGAGTGCCTTTCGTTTTAGATATAAAGACACGAATAGCTGTTTCCTAAATTGTACTATATCTGCTCGCTTTATGAAAATACTCTTAAATTCGTCGGAAGGCATAAAGGCGGCCCGCGCTGCCTTCTCCGGCAGCTCCCACGCGGGCGGCGTCGACGAAATACCGTCGCCCTGGAGGAGTAAGCACTAAAGAGGCGGAGACGGCGTGGCCGGAGAGCTAAGCGAGAGATGGAAGAGATGGAGCGGGAGAGTACAGCAAGAAGGGTGATAGCAGGAAACGTGAATGGTACGTATAAACACGATGAAGGAGGGGATGTGTAACGGTGATGGAGAACATGATGGCACACACGAGATGTGTTTCTAAAGGAGGGAAAGGTAAGAAGAATGTTACGTGCAGGTTCTGGAATAAAAAAAGGGAACAAATCCTGAAAATAAATAACTAACGTCACTGTTTAGAAGTTTCTGGAATGACGTAATTAAATGGTTATAGGTACAAGCTACGGTATGAATAATATTACGAAAATCAAAAGATAGATAGGTATGCATGTAAAGTGACATTAATAAGCTAATAACAGAAATTGCGAAGAAAAAATGTTGTGGGGAGAAAACCTTAGAGAAGTACAAAAATGTTACATACATTTACATTATTGGTATGTATTAGAATTAAACAGCCATTATTCTGGGTTCTAGAGAAGACTCATAATTAATTTTACAATCAAGATATAATTGCAAATTGAACATACTGTCAGGTACCGAAAAATCTTTGATACTAATATTCAGACATTGTACTTCTTAGATATGGTTGTAGATCGATAAATTTGGGTAAATAAGAATTAAAAATGAATCTCCAACACAATTGATGATGAAAAGATGGCTTGTGAGTAGAACGTGACCTCGCTAATTCCGAGGGAGTGGTACGCAAGTACTTGGTTCAGAGAATCGAAGACTGTATTCTTCATCATGACAGAGTATGGTCTAGAACTGGGATTCGAAAGGGGAACTGAACGAGGTAGAGGGAAACGACAGGGAATCGAAATTGGCACAAACGATCCTTCAGTGCTAATTCATACGTGGCATAGCTCACCACGAATTACAAGAGCTTTCCCTTTTTGCAGGAGATTTTTGCCCTTATAGAACACACTAGGCTCATTCATGCATTCATTCATTCATTCATTCTTTTTCATTCATTTTCATTCATTCATTCATTTTCATTCATTCATTTTCATTCATTCATTTTCATTCATTCATTCATTTTCATTCATTCATTTTCATTCATTTTTCATTTTCATTTTTCATTCATTCATTTTTCATGTTAAGTGATGAAGGTGGGGACACTACGAATGGTGCATGGTGCAGCAGGTGGAGGCAGGGCGACAATGGATTATGGACAAACGAGACGGGGCAGAACACCAGTGCGACGAAGTAAAAGATGAGGATTAGTTAGAAAGAATGAGGGAGGAAGCGGCAACGCGGGTAAAAGGGTGCAAAGAGCGGAGGACAATGGAGGACTGAGGGAGGACGATGGAGGGTGGATCGCGGGGAGAGGACCTGGGAAAGCATGCGAGGGAACGGAGAGACAGCGAGGATACGTTCGCCAAGCTGGGGCCCCATTCTGCACATCGTATAGTTGCAATCACGCAGGATGTAGTGCATAAAACGGGGCGCTTCGAGATATGAGCTTCGCCAGCCATCGGACTGCAGCAAGGGGGACCGAAATGAAATACGCCGCGTGGGCAAAGGGAGACGGGAGCAGGGGGTGGGGCATAACGCGTTACATAACAGAGAGGGGAGAGGAGTTAGTGACGGAGGGTGACAAGTTGCTGGGGTGTAACACTGCGAGGGTTGTTGACGATACTCTTTATCGACTTCGTTGGCAATGATCGTCAATATTCAGATATGAAGATGGCGGAATTATGTATCGCTGTTATGGATTAGACGCATGGTTTAGCCTGATATTCCTACCGCAACAATACGAGTATATTGCGTAATAGAAATGAAGTTTCTATGAAATTTGTTTGGCACGTAGTTTTATAACAACTAAAATATTTTTTGACATTAACACGTTTAGATATCATTTCGTAACAACTACAATTTTTGACAATTTTTTGCAATTATGTGTAATGAAATGTAATATTTTAGACAAAGTACGAACCACTGTTGGGTCGGAATTAAGATTAGTATTTACATCCAACTTTTTAAAAAGTCTGATAACTATATGGAATTTTGAAACACAATAAGTCGAGAAAAAACACTGTGAACTAGATGACAATAAGTAAACAAGTTTGCTTTCCTCGAATCCAGTTAAAAAAGAAATAAAAAGTTTGGTAAAACGTGTCTAAGAAACGAACAAATAGACTTAATTTTTTCTATGGCCAAAAATGTCTACACAATTAGAAAAAACTACTTCATCGCTCACACAATCACTTCATCCCTCTTTCAAATACTACATCGTACTGCCATCACCACATACGATCTTAAATAACGAACTGACGTTTTCACCACAAACATTTTTTCCCGATAACCGATTCTCCGTGCAGGGTGACGCTCGCCTTTTGACAAACCCTGTCAATATCGGTCGATACGACAGGGGAGGCTTTGATCACTCTGTTACCCGAGCTCTCGCCGGCATCACTCGCGTCACCTTTCGCATTTCCGGCCGTTGTCTTCGCGAGGCGTATCGCTTCCCGAACGCGTTTCGCGGGGCACTAAACATCTATTGAATCCCCGCGCGAATCACTCACTCGCTCGCTTCATGCCGCGACCGCCAACCAGCGGCCGCCACAGGCCTCCCTCGGCCCCCTCTCCCAGCGCGAAGACGCCCCTCATAATAAACCGCGTTTTATAATACTTCATCGCAGCCGTAATGGAGCCGGCCCATTGGCGGAGCGGTGGCGTCCTAATACTCACCGCACAGTGGGACGTTGCGGGCACGAGAGGGATTAAAACTGATTTTACACACGCACTACAGAATAACGGCTACTTTTTGGATGCACGCAACGTACAAAAAGTTCAAATTTTTATGACTTGTGTTAAAAATGAGACGATGCTCAAATTTCGAATCTAACTTTTCTGCTAGGTCGAATTCAGTCGCTGGCTGGAGAAGAATTCTAGCGGCTGGCTGCTCTCATCGGTAGTTTTCTGAGGTTTCTGCGATCAACACTAGGCGAATGCCGGAGCAGTACCCTGCCAAACGGGCCACAGAACGCGCGCGATATGTCCTTCCTCTTCTTTGTCCTATCCTCTCCCTTAACACACACACTTACACTAATATGCACTACACTACCCCATATCCGGGGAGACCGGTCGGGAGCTTAAAGCTGGTCCAGGCTGGGGCGGTGCCCCGCTGGTGGGAGAGTCCTGGTTAGGGGGAAACCCCCACTAGCCGACGGTAGGTCGGCGCCGGATCTCGCCTTCCACCGGGGGAATATCACCGCCATTTTCCGTGAAAAAAATGCACTACACCCACGGGACTAATGACCAAAACCGTTGACGCGCCCGGAAACGCGAAAAAATCAATCAATGAATCTTTATTTAATAGGTAATTATTACACATATAAATTAAATAATTTGATGCAATGTGGCTACACCAAAGGCCTTTAAGCCATTACAATACCTACATCCTACCACGTTCTAAACTTTCAAATTCTAGTATTCACTTCAAATGTTCTCTCCATCGCATCAAAGTCGCGGAAAAGATACCATAAGGTAGTCTGAGGAAAAAACCTGAAGGGGAAAAAGACTATCGTCAGAAGCCGAGTAGATGCTAACGTTCAAATGTTCTGTTAAAAGGTGAATTCAACAAAGAAAACAAAATACTAATGTCTGATCGTATGTAGTACTACTGAACTTAATGTACTAACATGGTGCCCTGTTAAGTGATTTGTATTCTTGAATTAAAATGAAAGTAAATTCAGTAAGTCTGTCAAAAATTATAGGGAATGAGGTACGTAAAAGTGGTATCGTAAGATGGCGTTAAGAGGCCTAACTTACAACTTTCATTCTCGCAAAATGATATGTCAATTTTACTGCTCATATAACAATTTCTTACTGTAGACAAATATTAGTTTTGTCTACAAACTGAGCTGTAAGTATTTTTAATCATAATTTCTTCGAAGGGGCCGGAAAAACAGTAACAAATAGTAAGTTTATATTAAATTTTTAAATTCATATTTCACCGTGCTCACAAACATTTGAACTAGATCAAGTTCTACAAACTGGAAGGCGAAGAAGATCCGTGTTGCGTTGAGTATGTACTGCTCGGCGTCTGTCGGTAACTGGTTGAGGAAATCTCAAAATTTGTAATCACAATACCTATCGTCTGCTTGAAATACATAGAATTTTCTCCCAAACATCATCTCTTTTATAAACTGCTACTACAATTTAAAAAATATTCAGTGGAAGCAACAACAAAACAACCAAAACAAGTCGAAAAATGAGATTTTGACCAACAACTTAGTATGTTCCAATTTAAAATCTAATCCACAATGCAATCACGGTATTTTAAGTCATTCTATTGCAATATATCTGAGTCAAATAAATACTACTACTTTTAAACTCACAATTTCCCATGGTATTGTTTACATTTTTGAAAATATTTTACCTAGTGATTCTCTATTTCTTCTCTTTTTCATCAAGATAATCAACACATAAACAATGTAAATGTTACGATGTCATAAAGATAACTATAAGAGAAACTAACGGGGTCAAAGTATTTCAGTAAAGTGTATGCACATGATTTAATTTTTTTCTATTCATTGTGTCCCAGAACAAATGGCGTGGTTCCCGTTTTTTGGAGTTTTGCCCATCACGGGCAAGGAAGCAACAAGGGGAGGGGGAGCGGGGAGCGGGAGGCGGAGGTCGCTCGGGTCGCGGCGTCGATGGCCGAATCGACCCATCGATCGCCCGCGTTGAGGGGCGGCGGCGCGCGCTGGAGGTGGAGGTGACGGAGGGGGGGGCGGAGGGGAGAGCGGGAGGGCGGAGGAGGGGAGGCGGAGGGGGCGGAGCGGGTGGAGACGGGGGCAGCGGAGCGGGGAGGCGGAGGCGGCGGGGGAAGTGGAGGTGGAGGCGGCGGGGGTGAGACGGAGAGCGGAGCGGGTGAGGCGGAGGCGGCGGGGGAAGCGGGTGGAGGCGGAGGCGGCGGTGGGTGGATGCGGAGGCGCGGAGCGGTGAAGGCGGATGCAGCGGTGGGGGGGGGGGGAGGTGTGGGTGGAGACAGAGGCGGCGGAGCGGGTGAAGACGGAGGCCACAGAGCGGTGAGCGGTGTGGGGGAGACCGAGATCCAAGCGGACAAGACACGAGAAGAAAAGAAAGCAGACATCAGTAGTGAAGGCGGAGAAGATGTGTGAGTCGGAGACGAGAAACGGTAGAGAAAAGAGTTGCAAATGGCGGTAAAGGTGCGAAAGAGGCAGGAAAAGAGCGGGGTAGTTTGAAGTAGAGTTCGGAGGGCTGGAATGAGAGGTATGGAACAGAGACAGCACATAGACGTGGACGATACAAGGAAGAAACAAATATCTTGCAGCGATACGTTTCGGGTGCAGAGGAGATGAAGACAGAATGGAAGGGGATGGTGCGGCAAGCGAGACAGAGAGGGAGCGGGAGAGAAAGTAAGAAATTGAGGTGGACACGGATCAAAGGGAGTGGCGTAAGAAGGATTGATTGATTGATTGATTGAATTTTCGTGTTTTCGGGCGCGTCAACTGCTTTGGTCATTAGTCCCGATAGTGTAGTGCATGTTTCTTCTCGGGAGATGGCGATGATATTCCCCCGCTGGATGGCGAGATCCGGCGCCGACCTACCGTCGACTAGTGAGGTGTCCTCATAACCAGGACTCTCCCACCAGCGCGGACCGCCCCAACCGGAAGAAGCTCTACGCTCTCGACCGGTCTCCCGGAATGTGTGGTAGTGTAGTGCATGTTAGTGTAAGTGTGTGTGTGTGTGTGTAAGGGGAGAGGATAGGACAAGGAAGAAGAAGGACAGATCGCGCGCGGTCCGTGACCCGTTTGGTAGGGTACTACTCCGACATTCGTATGGTGTTCATCGGAGAAACCACGGAAAAATACCGATCGGAGCAGCCGGCCGCTAGAATTCTCCTCCAGGCAGCGACTGAATTCGACCTAGCTGAAATGCTAGTGTCGAAAATCTTGCCGCCGTCAGGACTCGAACCTAGGACCTCCTGGTCAGAGGCGCTGCAGTGACATCAGTCGATGCACTGAGCTACCGCTCCCGGTTGGCGTAAGAAGGAAAGGGCGAGGACAGTGATAGTAACGGAGGAGTAGGGAGACGCTAACAGCTGATGCGATGGCAGAGCCACCGACAGCAGTGCTGATACGTGTGGCTGAGCGGAGAAGGGGGCGGGCCCAATACGGGATCGGCACGTCCACCACTCTACCGACTGCCTCTGTACTCTCCAGCTCCATTTAACATTCACGACACCGACGTTCTTGCGTAGATGGCCAGGCCTTGGCTATATATTTAATCATAGCACGACTAGATATAGTTCACTCTAATTTTCTTATGAATAATTTCATGTCTTTATCGTGCTATTTGTGGCATGACACTCCATGTATAATACAATTTAATATGGAATTATTTATAAAACTTATAATTTAATACTTCAATAAAAAACCATTTTTAAAACTCTGGGAGTATTTCTAAACGAAAGTTTAATTTCAAAATGTTTAATAAACTGGAACATTTAAAAAAATCAAGGCAACATTACTAATTTATTAATTTTTTAAAAGTAACTATGAATAAATTAAACCTTAAAACCTTTTTCTCATAATATTGGTAATTAATAAAATAGCAATGTTACGTAATCCTCAATTAGAGTACGACGAGACAACAACACAAAACGTATATACCCAGCAATTTTTAGTAATATGCTTTGTGTCTGGAGCATTTCCGTCATGCCTGTCAGTGTTCTCTTTTTTTCATCTCCAGCACTCTCCGAGGACGATGTGCGACATTGAAGTACAAGAAAAGCGCCTGCAAACGTCACATGTTACATCTCGCGCTCTCGGGGGTGCACTGTCCCGCGGGATACGCCTCCACACGCGATGCGAAGGGCGTGGCCGAGGGGAGCGTTGCGGAGCGTGCATCGCTTGATCCCTCCGTCCCCCCTCCCCGACTATGACCTGTGCCACAGACATCCATACCGCCCCACCCACTCCCCCTACACCATGCGCCTCCGTACGGGACCGTCCACACCTCATCACCATGTGTCGCGCCACGTTGCTCTTGGCCGCATTGGTCACACCCTGACACGATACTCCGTCACCGTTCACGCCACACGATTCAAGTTTCTCGTTCGGACCCGTCACCAGTTCTTACACTTCACTACACTTCGTTACTATTGTTCAGGCACTACCCACAGACCTCCATCCTAGGTTCGAGTCCCGACGGCGGCAGGATTTTCGACACTAGCTCTTCAGCTAGGTCGAATTCAGTCGCTGTCTGGAGGAGAATTCTAGCGGCCGGCTGCTCTGATCGGTAGTTTTCCGTGGTTTCTCCGATCAACACCAGGCGATTGCCGGAGCAGTACCCTACCAAACGGGCCACGAACCGCGCGCGATCTTTCCTTCCTCTTCCTTTACACACATACTTACACTAACATGCACTACACTACTACATATTCCGGGAGACCGGTCGGGGGTTTGAGCTTGTCTCGGCTAGGGCGGTGCCCCGGTGGTGGGAGAGTCCTGGTTAGGGGGAAACCCCACTAGCCGACGGTAGGTCGCCCCCCGATCTCGCCATCCAGCGGGGGAAGGTCACCGCCATCTCCCGAGAAAAAAACATGCACTACACTAACGGGACTAATGATCAAAGCAGTGGACGTGCCCGGAAGCTCCGCATCTCCCGAACTCCCCCAAAAAAAACGTGACCATGTGTCACCTCACGTTGCTCTTCGCCGCCATGTCCACACCCTGTCACCACGCTTCGTCACCATTTACGCCACACGATTCAAGCGTCCCGTTCTGTCCCGGCACTGTCACTACACACTCAGTTGTAGCACCTCACTATATTTCCTTTCTCTTGTTCAGTCACTACATCCTTCAGGGTAGTGACAGAACGATAGTAACTTCGCGCCACTTTAAGGCTCCCCGTTTCCACTTCCCATTATCACGTCCCGTCACCACGCACCACTGCAGCTTCATGTTATAACGCACTACTACCGCTGCCGTTACCACGCCTCCTTGCCACACCCCGATACCGCGCTCAGTTACAATTACGGCTTCCAGTTCCCACACTTCGTTACCTTTCGACTTTAACACACCCATTACCATACCTCTTGATAGCGCCTCGCTTCTGCTTCGAGTTATCGCGCTCCGCTACCACGCTCCATTACCGCTCTCCGTTACCGCTCTCCGTTACCGTTCTCCGTTACCGTTCTCCGTTACCGCTCTCCGTTACCACTCTCCGTTACCACTCTCCGTTACCACTCACCGTTACCACTCTCCGTTACCACTCTCCGTTACCACTCTCGTTACCACTCTCCGTTACCACTCTCCGTTACCACTCCGTTACCACTCTCCGTTACCACTCTCCGTTACCACTCTCCGTTACCACTCCCCGTTACCGCTCTCCGTTACCACTGTCCGTTATCGTTCTTCGTTTCGATCCCCGTCACTCTTCTCCCTTACCATAATTCGTTACCACTCTCCATTTCCGATCGCAGCTCCCACGCTCCGATATCGCCCCTTCCAACCCCCTGCTTCCCGCCCACCCCCATCGCTGCCCGAGTGGCTCCGCCCACGCCTCCGCCGGGCCGCGCCGCATCGCCACGCGTCGCCTCGTGCCGCGCGTCCGCCGCGCGGCCCGTTTCGTCACGCAAGCGTGCGCGGTGCTCGGCGAAGCGCGGCGGGGCAAAGACAGCTGCGGCCGCCCCCAAAGGCCGGCGACGGGCTGAGGGCAACAGCGCGCGGCGCGGGCGATGGCGCGGTTCGTAGCGAGGGCGGTGGCTGTGACTGTGGTGAAGGCGCGGAGCTTAGCCGTGGTAGTGGTGGTGGCAGTAGCGGTATCGTGGTGGTGGAGGCGCCGGCGGCGGCGACAGGTGGCAGTGGCGGTGACGGCAGCAGTGGCGGCGGCGGCGGTGGCGGTGGCGGTGGCGGTGGCGGTGGCGGTGGCGGGGGCGGCCGGTGGCGGTGGAGGTGAAAGCGATGGAACTGGAGGCGACGGCGGCAGTGGAGGCTGATGTAACAGCGACCCTGCTCACGACAGAGAGCTAGTTCAGACTCCGGATGCCGAGACACCAACGACAGTTGTCTATGTTGGGGAGTATCGGTGGTTGAAGAGGGTTGGGAGACAGAGCCTGAAATAGCGTCGGCGACGATGGTGGTGTACGCCGTGGTCTCTGTGGCGCGCCTGGCAGCTATTGCGGTACTGACAGTGGAGGCTGTGGACGCATAGACTCAATGCGGCGGCAGTAGCTGAGTTTGGTGATGCGGAGCAAGCGGGCCCAATCGGAGTTCAAGTGAAGAACGGGGATGGTGCAGCAACGACAATGGTGAATACGGTGGTGGCACTGGTGGTATTGGGAGAGGCAACTGCGGTAGTGTGGCAAGCTGCGAAGAGCGTGGCGGGGGTTGTAGCGAAAGCGGCGATGTCTCGGGTCGAGGAATTGATTGATTGATTGATTGTTAGTGATTCCGGGCGTGTCAACTACTATTGTCATTAGTCCAGTAAGTGTAGTGCGTGTTTTTGCTCGGGAGGTGGCGGTGATCTTCCTTGGTTCATGGCCAGATCGGGCGCGGACCTACCGTCGGCTAGTGGGGTTTCCCCCTAACCAGGCATCTCCCACCAGCGGGGCACCGCCCCAGCCGGGACAAGCTCTCAGCTCCCGACCGGTCTCCCGGAACATGTGGTAGTGTAGTGCATGTTAGTGTAAATGTGTGTGTAAGGGGGAGAGAATAGGACAAGTAAGAGGAAGGACAGATCGCGTACTGTTTGTGGCCCGTTTCTTAGGGTACTGCTCCGGCATTCGCCTGGTGTTGATCGGAGAAACCACGGAAAACTACCGATCAGAGCAGCCGGGCGCTAGAATTCTCCTCCAGACAGCGACTGAATTCGACCTAGCTGAAAAGCTAGTGTCGAAAATCCTGCCGCCGTCAAGACTCAAACCTAGGACCTCCCGGTCAGAGGCGCTGCAGTGACATCAGTTGACGCACTGAGCCACCGCTCCCGGTCTGTGGCAGTGGAAGCGATGGGGTAGGAAGCAGGGCAAGCGGGGTGGGTTACAACTGTCGCATGCGGACATCACAGTAAACACCCCTTTCCACTCCGCTCCCATCTACCAGCCAGCGCCCTCAGGGTTCCGCACTCCCCATGACAACATCAGCTGTGTAGAATGTGACCTCAGCTACTCCAGTAAATCACTGTGCCGCTAAGTCACGCTACTCCTTAGATCATAATCATCTGAAACTCGGGATCAAATACCAGGAGATAATCACTTTCACGGAAATTAATAAAACTGCTACATATTTCGAAACAATATAATTTACCTGCTGCTTGTAATACATTTAAGAAACCAATCCGAGACTATTAAGTGGAATGGTCTTTAGTAATATGCATGAGCCGCAAACGTTAAATTCCTTTGTGTTATTTCCACACGAGTAGATCCCAAAATGAACAATAAATCCAGAAATGTCTGTTTGATTCGCCTTCTATTTCAAGTTACCCGCTTCTTACTGATTTTCTAAACGAGTTTACATTCTTGTTAATATGTTGACGTCAGAGCTTTCATTAGCAGAAGATAATATTTGCTTACTCTTTCTCCCCCCTTTTTATACTTTCACACTTCTAAAACGTATCGTTCCCATTCCAATGAAGCCCGTCACCCCGCCTTTTCTAATAACAGTTGTGTGATATGAACTTATTGCTTTTCTCTGAATGAAAACGACAGGTCGAAATACATATTTGATGAGTATTTTCATTATTTTTGCAAAGATCAATATAAAGAAAAGTAGTTTACAATTATATTACCCAGAAGGTGCGAGATATTGTATAAAACATCTATACAAATGCATTTATTCATGTTTTTGAGACTGGATTTCCGTAAAAAGAAAATAACGATCTCAAAATTTGCAATTGTGTGTTCTTAAGTCCTAACTGAACAATTAAAATAATTTGATTTCAATATACCAAACACAGAATTTACTAGTAACAGAAATGTTGACTCAACTCACCACTTCACCTTTGACTTAAAACCATCAGTCATGAAAAGTTATTTGAATTCCATAGACTTGATTGAAAACCATCATCAAAATACAGATCGTCTACTTTAAAATTGTATCAAACGCTGTCGTTGAAACCACTCTCAATTGACGCATTAATTAATTTCCCCGGATTCCATCCGATCCAATCGCAGGTTACAGGCGTTTCGAAGCACTTGCAGTCCTCTTGGTCGCGACCGCGGAACGTGCTCGTTGTGGCTGTTCGCCCACGTCCTTGGAACCCTTTCATCTTCCACGACGTCCGCAGAGCGGCCCGCGCGCTGCGCTCTCATTCAGCGTCGATTCAGACCCTGTGGAACTCCAGGCACAGCGGCGCCTTCGGGAAAGGGCAGGCCGTCGGCAGAGGAGCTGGCACGCTGCAGCGATGACATCGCGAAGAACACATCGATGTTTCTAACCATCGATGTTCATAAGTAAAACATCGATGTCAATAAAATATCAATTTTATTAAAACATCGATGTTACTAAAACATCATTATATTAAAACATCGATGTTAATAAAACATCAATTATATTAAAACATCGATGTTACTAAAAAAAACATCAATTATATTAAAACATCGATGTTACTAAAACATCAATTATATTAAAACATCGATGTTACTAAAACATCAATTATATTAAAACATCGATGTTACAAAAACATCAATTATATTAAAACATCGATGTTACTAAAACATCAACTCCGAAACATCAATTTTATTAAAACATCGATGTTAATAAAACATCAATTTTATTGAAACATCGATATTAATAAAACATCAATTATATTAAAACATCGATGTTACTAAAACATCAATTATATTAAAATTTTAAAATATTAAAGCATTATGTTAATATAACATCGATACAAAGCCTCGATATTATTAAAGCTTCATGTTCATAAAACATCGATTCAAAGTCTCAATTTTATTAAAACTTCTATGTTAATAAAATATCGACCCCAAAGCATTAATTTTATTAATGCGTTGCCCCAAAACATAACTTTTTTTAAAAAAATCGACCGAAAAGCATCAATTTTATTACAACATCGGTGTTAATAAAACATCGACCCCAAAGCATCGATGTAATTGAACCTCGATGTTTCTCAAACGGAATTAGTAACCACTGAAATTCACGCGGAGAGGGATGGTGCGGGGGAAAGGGAAGGGATATAATTTTAATGAAGACTCATACAATAATTTTTAATTGAGATTGAACTGACATAACAAAGTCATAAAACCATCATGACTAATAACATGACTTGAATTATGATTCGATAATCCCAAATTTATAGAGCCTTCTTTATTGTCGAAAAGTCGATTCGATTTACTCTTTATCCGTGGTTAATTTGATATGAAGAATTTTTAATTTATATTAATTTGAAAACGATTATCTAACTTTTTTGATGGAATTTTTCATTGAAAAATATGGAAGACGTGAAAACATAGAACAAAAAAATTGATGTTAAAGAAATCGACTTCAAAATCTATGTGAAGTATACAGATAATTTTATTAGAACGTAAATGTTTTGAAAACATCAACATCATTGTCGGACCCGCAGTCCGGGGCAGACCTTTATTATACAATTACCCTTTACTCAATGAATTAATCTTATGTCATACGTAGCATTTGTAAAAACTGATTCTACAAGTTTAAAGGTCGCTATAAAGGACTTCAAAATTCCCCTTTTTACTTTATTGATCTACTTGAATTACACCTTTTTCCTTTTAGTATGGTATTATGATATTAAGTGTTTTCTTACTCCATCGGCAACAATGCTGGTTGTTTGAAAAGATGTACAGAGCTTTCGCAGAGCGCTCTAAAATTTATTTTCCTTCTCCTGTCAAACGAAATAATTTGACTTCAGTTTCCTTTTACCTCCCATTTATCGTCCATTATAGAACTAACTCCATGAATGATAACTTATAATTATATTGATAATAAACCTCGAATGTCATTTATTGGCACCAGTTAAGTCGCTCCTAGATTTTATATTTAACATTTACTTATAAGCTTTAGTTCAGTATTGCCGTACCAGATGAAATGATTTGGTTCGTTTGGTACTACGCTGCTTGATAATTACGAGAAATCAGTAGTTGATTAGCCTCATAATTAGGCTGATGGTGGAATCTCTCTTCATGGAACCAGGTGAATCTCATGATCTCATTAATCTATTCGATTTGGGGATCAGTATTAATGAGTAAATAGGAGTATTTCGTGCAGCGCTTTTACTGTTTTGCATACCAGCGAGAAAGTATTTGGCAATAATAGCATTTATGACCAGTCATGGCTATTAATTGTTCATACCATATCCACAAAAATGCAACATTTAAAAACTTCTTAAGGATTTGCAATGAATTCGGTAAAACATTCACAAGAAACATCTCTTACAAATTATTCAAGAGAATGAAATTCTATTTCGCTTCAAGAGCTTGGCAAAACGTGTATTTTTAAACAAAATCATGAATGAAACCCCGTATCTGACCTCTACTTTCACTTCGCTGGGCAAACTTTTGACATGTGCTTATGGGCTTTTCGACAGTGTCTTTGAACGCTGTAGCTGACTAGCACTGACATCTGCCTACGGAACATCTAAAATTTAAGCTAATGGAAGCAACAATAACATTTTTCTTTCTTCTATAAAATTACTATTTCGGAGTTAGAGAAATTTTTTTTTAAAGTCGTTATAAAACCACAAACGATTAGATTTCAAATCCTATTAATGCGCTTTAATTGCAAATTATAAAAAAAAAACAATTCTTTCTTAAACATTTAGTTGAAAAATAATTTTTTTCAGAGAATAGTTTGCTCTGAGACAAGTGCGACGCGCCGGATTCTTTGACTGAATTATTACTGATTCCGGGCGCGTTAACTGCTTAAGTCATTAGTCCCGTACGTGTAGTGCATGCTTTTGCTCGGGAAGTGGGGGTGATCATTCCCGGCAGGATGGCGAGATCCGGCGACGACCTACCGTCAGCTAGCGGTCTTTTCCCCAACCAGGTATCTCTCACCATCGAGGCACAGCCCCAGATACGCCAAGCTCTAAGCTCCCGACCGGTCTCCCGGAGTATGTGGTAGTGTAGTGTATGTTAGTGTAAGTGTGTGTGTAAGAGGAGAGGATAGGACAAGGAAGAAGAAGGAAAGGTCGCGAGCGGTCCGTGACCGACTTGTTAGGGTACTGCTCCGGTATTCGCCTGGTGTTGATCGGAGAAACTACGGAAAAACTATAGACCAGATCAGCCGTCTGACCGGGAGCGGTAACTCAGTGCATCAACTGATGTCACTGCAGCGCCTCTGACCGGGAGGTCCTAGGTTCGAGTCCCGACGGCGGCAGGTTTTTCGACACTAGCTTTTCAGCTAGGTCGAATTCAGTCGCTGTTTGGAGGAGAATTCTAGCGGCCGGTTGCTCTGATCGGTAGTTTTCCGTGGTTTCTCCGATCAACACAAGGCGAACGCCGGAGCAGTACCCCATCAAACGGGCCACGGACCGCGCGCGATCTGTCCTTCCTCTTCCTTGTGCTATCCTCTCTCTTCACACACACACTTACTCTAACATGCACTACACTACCTCATATTCCGGGAGACCAGTCGGGAGCTTAGAGCTTGTCCCGGCTGGGGCGGTGCTCCGCTGGTGGGAGAGTCCTGGTTAAGGGGAAACCCCAGTAGCCGCCGGTAGGCCGGCGCCGGATCTCGCCATCAAACGGGGGAAGATCACCGCCATCTCCCGGCTAAAAACGTGCACTACACTAACGGGAATAACGACCAAAGCAGATGACGTGCCCGGAAACACGAAAAATCAATCCATCAATCAGCCGTCTGCTAGAATTGTCCTTGTGAGAACGACTGAATACGTCATAGCTGAAAAGCTAGTGACCTGCCGGTCCGGGGCACCGCAGAGCCGTCAGTTGCTGCCCTGGGCCACCTCCCCGTTGCTCGCGTGGGCGAGCGCGTGTGCCGTGGGCGGTGGAGGCATTTCAGGTTATGACCGCCGCGTCCAATAACGCCAATGAACGGCGGCCCGCCCACCCCCTCGGCGCGCGCCGCACAAAGAAAGCGACGCGTCGACAACCCTCGGGCGCCCACACCCCGCTCCACGTCACTCCACGCCATGCAACCGGCGATGGAGCATCGCCCTTCGCCCACAGCCCGAACCTGCCACTCGCCACCCGTCGCCCCACAGCACCATCATGGACAACTGGCCTCCGCCGAGCGGTAGCTCAGTGCATCAACTGATGTCACTGCCAGGGAAGTCCTAGGGTCGAGTCCCCACAGCGGCAGAATTTTCGACACTAGCTTTTCACCTAGGTCGAATTTCAGTCGGTGTCTGGAGGAGAATTCTAGCGGCCGGCTGTTCAGATCGGTAGTTTTCCGGGTTGCTCCGATCAACACCACAGGAATGTCGGAGCAGTACCCTACCAAACGGGCCAAGGACGCGCGCGATCTGTCCTTCCTCTTACTTGTCCTATTCTCTCCCCTTACACACACATTTACACTAAAATGCACCACACTCTCACATATTCCGGGAGACAGGTTGAGAAATTAGTTTGTCCCGGCTGGGGCGGTGCCCCGTTGGTGGGAGAGTCCTGGTTAGGGGGAAACCCCACTAGTCGACGGTAGGTCGGCGCCGGATAGCGCCATCCAGAGGGGGAAGATCAAGGAAGAGAAAGGACAGATCGCGCGCTGTCCTTGGCCCGTTTGGTAGGGTACTGCTCCGACATTCCTCTGGTGTTGATCGGAGCAACCACGGAAAACTACCGATCTGAACAGCCGGCCGCTAGAATTCTCCTCCAGACACCGACTGAAATTCGACCTAGGTGAAAAGCTAGTGTCGAAAATCCTGCCGCCATCAGGACTCGAACCTAGGCCCTCCCGATCAGTAGCGCTGCAGTGACATCAGTTAATGCACTGAGCTACCGCTCCGGGATTGACGTGCAGCGCTGTGCAGCGTAAGCAAGTCCAATAGAGAGATCCGTCTGGGGACGGTTCCGCAGCATCCGTCGAACTGCGACAACTCGCAGCTCCCGAGGCAAAACGTGACGTCGAAGAGCAAATTCACGCACAGAATTACACGTTTACTCTACCGCTTTTGAGAACACCTTTAAGTATACTTTCAAAGTACATTCAAAGCTCGCTCAATAGATTAATTCGTGCAAATGACGTCTCCATGCCGTGGTTCTTGTTCCATTGCAGCAAAAACAGCTCCGCGTGTTTTACAAACAGCAATGTGGATTTACATTGATAACTGCAGAAATATTTTGGGATATTTAGTGTGTATTTTAAATCACCGACAATACAGTGTCTATGAGCTCTTTCGGACCGCATAAACGTCATTTTACAGCCAACATTTCTGTTCATGACTTCAACCTTTTGAGAAAAAAGGAAATTTACTATCAACTTGTTATGAAATTTTATCTCTTACTTAGTTCTCAGGATGCATTTTTATTCTGAAATTTAAACTCGCAAATATACATTAAACCCACAAAAAGGGATGATTTGACAATATACGTAGTTTCTATGATATAAACGTAATAGAGTAAGTACAATCTTGGAAGGGATTTATATATTATATAACGAAAATAAAAAGTCATGTGATGTGAGATAAAAAGTATTATAAGAAAAATTGTCTTCAGGAAGCCTGCCATATGACTTCAATAAGTCTGTAAATTAAAGAAATAACACAGATAAACGGTAACTGAACATTATTATTCGTTTCATACCCGACACACTCACACGCAAACACACATCCAGCCTATCAGAAAACAAAACCATTGTTCAAATGTTTCGTTCTCAGTTCGATCTACCCTTTCAGTCGCGCACAATTTCTTGTGATAACTTACGAAAAGACATCACCCAGAAATGGAGAGACAGGCAGAGACCAGACCTCACCGTGTCACAAGGCATTCATTCTTGACCCACTGTAACGTCGTAGACTCTCTCTTCTCTTTGTGAGAGACGGTTCCGCCTGACGACCATGACAACGCATTGCCATGGTGCGGATCAACACATGAAAGTTGTTATGAGAATCATCTTCTGTTATCCGCAAGCGACACGCGGATGATATACGCTCTGTTCATCATTTAAGCTATCCGTGTATATTGTGACATACCGATATGTCACATGAAAATAAACTAACATTTATTTGTAGACTATATGGTGGAACATGCATTAGCAAATATCACGTGAGCACGGGCTTAGCAACGAAGAATCAGAAAAGGATTTCTTGGGACTTTGGACTACGGCAAGCTCGCAAGATATTTCGACTGAGAAGTCTACGAGGGACATCAACGAAGAATAGATAAGTTAACCGCGGTATAAAATTGTAAATTAAAAGATATCTTGATCAAAGGCATAACATAAATTCACTAAATTGTTTGCTAAAAGCGTAAAAATAAACTTTGTCAAATTTTGTTCTTTAGAAAAGAAAGTGATCTTTCATTTAGTCAATCCAAACAGAAATGAACTAGGAATAGAACCATTCTATTTCAGATTCCCAGCTGCGCTGTATAGTCGGCGGATCATATAATCCATTATAAAGGTAATAAGGATTATAATATATCGTGACCCATTGACCCAGCAAGCCGGACGCTAAGATCGTTGGCAGATATTAATGTAGAGAGAAAAATTTGAATATCTCACTGTTATGTACAAAATAAACGTACATGTTTGAGAACCCTGTCGTCTTACTCATCACGACGCAACACCACCACTGAAACCAATTCCCTTTAAACGTTTCCCACCTCATCCACCACCGCTTCCCCACCGCTCTCGAGCACCCTTTCGCCCACGTTTTCTCTCCCACCCACTAGCGTCGATCCCGCTCGCCCCGACCTCTCGCGGCGGCCGATGCGGCCGGGCCGCGCGCAATTACGCTACGGCGGCGCCCAACGACCCGCCGGGGACCCGCGCCCGCGCCAAAACTAAAATTTTACACGGCGCCGCCCGGGCGCGCGGGGCCGAGGGGGCGGGGCAGCGGGCGCCGGCGGGCGGGGAGTGGAGGGCCGGGCGGAAATCTGCGGCCCGCTCCGCGCCCAGCGCCGGCGCCGCCGTAATTACGCTCAAGTGGCGCGCGGCGTCGAACTGGGGGCGTTGAAAGGGCGCACAAACGAGCGGTGAGGATGGTGAGGACGGCGATGAGGACGGCGCGAGGGCGGCGAAGACGGCGACGGCAGTGACGGTGGAGACGGCGGCAAAGGTAGGGAGGGTGGCGTGGGCGGCGAGGGCGGCGAGAGGGCGGCGAGGGCGGCGAGGGCGGCGAGGGCGGCGAGGGCGGCGAGGGCGGCGAGGACGAGGAATTTGAGGGTGACACGAGTGGTGAGGGCAACAGTTGTGAGGACAAATATGTCAGCGATGTCCCAAACGGTGACAAAAACTACCAAAACGGACTGGACGACAACATTGAAAGAGCAGTACAGCGAAAGATGGGCAGAGATGGTGGCGTGAATGGCAAGAGCTTCGAAAAAGCGACAGTGGAATGTAATAGGTGAGCAGGATGCAAAAAGGAAGCAGAATTGGAAGACGCGAAGAGGATGGCGGGGACGAGAAACGCAAACAGGGTGAGGGCATAGCGGAAGGCAAGAGAAGCGACGGCTGCGAGGTCGCAGCAGGTTACAGAAACAGCGACCAGGGGAGCGGGGATGGCGTGGGAGGCGCTGCCGTGGCTGGAAAGAAGGCAATGTTTGCGATGTGGGTGGCGTGGATGGCTAGGGGAACCTCTGTTCCCAGTCATCCACACCGGCAACATCGGCTTCGGGGGTAGAGGTCCTCGTTAAGGAGAGTTTTAACAGCCCCCGCCTGCCCAGACCGCTCGCCCAAGCACCAGGCCTTTGCCGCTTGCTCCCCGACGTTGTCTAGGCCCCTGGGGGCCTCTCGCGCGAAACCGCAACGGTAAGGACCAGCGGCATCTACTACGAATAGGTGGAACAGGTCAGAGAGCGCACTGAGTATTGATTCAGAGTGTGCAGCTCAACTTAGTTAGATCCTTACTCCGGGATACACAGGGCATGTCCTGGGGGATGACGCCGATTCTCCCCCGCTGGAAAGCTAGAACCGTCTGTGACCTGTGGGCTCAGTGCATAGGCTGCTGTCACTGCAGCGCTCTAACCGGAAGGTTCTAGATTCGAATCCCGGCGGTGGCAGGATTTTCGGTACTTGCTACAGAGCTAGGTGGAATTCAGTCGTTGTCTGGAAGCGAATTCTAGCCGCCGGCTGCTCTGGTCGGTAGTTTTCCGTGGTTTCTCTAATCAACACCAGGCGAATGTCGGAGCAGTACGTTACCAACGGGCCACGGAGCGTATGAACTCTTTCCTTCCTGTTCCTTGCCCTATCCTCTCCCCTTCTACACATATAAATAATTGTTCGGTGTCCCTCCTCGAAAAATCTCTCGGAGCGGAGCATTTCCCCCGCCGGGACAAAATCTAAGCTTCAGACTGGTCTCCCGACATGAATGGTTCTGTAGTACATTTACGTGTGTGTGTGTGTGTGTGTGTGTGTGTGTGTGTGTATGTGTGTGTACTGAAGGAGAGGAAGAGACACGTATGACATTAAAAATTGAGTTTCATTTGATGGTGGGCACAAAGGGTACGAGAACACATCCTTCATGGTTCACCATTTCTCGATGAAGGAGTTAGACCAACACTACCCTTCTGTCAGGTACCCTTGGAACATTAAGTCCGTTAGCAAGGAATACAAGTAGTGAGATAAATAATATACTTAGCAGTGATGTCAGTAAAAACTGGCACTGAAAGAGGAAATTCTTTGCTTGTGAAACATGTGGAATTGAAAATAAAAGTTGATTATATGAGAAAGAAGGAAAGAAGAAAGCGTTGTAACGTTGTAACATAAGAAATTCTCGGAATTGGAGGTAAATGAAGGCGAAGTTGTATATAATGAGGTCAGAGAGGTGCATAATGAATCAAGCTGTGAAGTTCCTCTTTTGGTATGACTACCAGAATAAGAAAACGGTTTGTAGTCATATAATGTGCAAATTTCCAATATAAATAAATAATCTTATAGATTTTTTTACGCAAAGTAGATGTTTCTGCACGATTTTGTACGATAGTTATATTTAGCGTTTCCTATTTTTTTAATCTGGATATGCATGTTTACTGAAGATCACTATAAAAATGCATGTTATAATTTTTTTCTAGAGCTTTATCCAGCCAACAGCCGGTTACCCTTTACCTCCAGATGGGATGCATATTCGACCACACACTAGACCAACACACATGCGGGGTCCTCTGATCTGGGATCAGCAGAACGCGAGGCCCTCCGCGACAACACATACAAAGTCAAGGGACAAACAACCATGGCCAAGGCGGGACTCCAACCCGCGACCCTTCGGACCGAAGCGCTGAGTCGGTACTCGCTCTTAGTCACCTGCCAGCCCGGTCGGCCATGTTAATACTCATTAGTCAAAATAAATATCACAGTCCACGTTTTCACATAGTAGCATCGTAGGCTTTCACGGCCGTAGTCAATATTAGCAGACGTTTCCGGTCTGATAGGCCGGTGCTCCGGTTGGAGGTTCGCTGGCAATGACACGTCAGTAGGCAGCTAGCTGCCGACCCGCACACTTCGCCTGAGAACACACCGCCACCAAAGAGGCCCACCGCAGCTGTGGACGGAACGTTCGAACTTTCAAAACCAACCTACTCTTACACACACTCACTAACATGCACTACACTACCACATATTCCGGGAGACCGGTCGAGAGCTTAGAGCGTGTCCCGGCTGGGGCGGTACCCCGCTGGTGGGAGAGTCCTGGTTAGGGGGAATCCCCAATAGTCGACGGTAGGTCGGCGCCGAATCTCGCCATCCAGCGGGGGAAGATCACCGCCATCTCCCGAGAAAAAAACATGCACAAAACTAACGGGAATAATGACCAAAGCAGTTGACGCGCCCGGAAAATCACGGCCTATCAGTCCAGAAACTAGCATACACTTTATATCTTCTAGGCATGATATGTGATTATCTAAAAGCAGGTCGAGAAACATTTAATCGCGCAAGAAAACACTAGTTTATTTATTTATTGCACGTTAAAAACCGAGTGTGTGTTGCTATGGGGAGAAGTAAATTCAGTGCACGTTTCCACAATTCTGTAATCCCTACCCTAATCAAAACAAGGGGCCATCTCAGCATTTGCTCAGTGGATCAGGGAAGCTGTACAAAAACCTGATAGAGGTGGGAGTCATTGACCCAAAGGCTGAGGTAAAATACTTGTTACAGGTTGTTTAGAATTATACAGTCCAAATGGTAAATAATAAATTAAATATCACTGTTAAAATTAATATGACTTACCTCGTGCTGCTCAGTATAGTCTCTAATTGTATAGAAACAGTTATGCAGCAGAAACGATTTTAGAAGTGAGAACAAAATTTCGATACTAACTGCAAGATGAATCTTGATTTTCAGAAAATTTCACGCGAGTTCTCAGAAAACCTGCCATCTCTCTTGGAGACCCCTAGCTCGGTAACCGAATGGCCACTCCCTCCGGGACTGGAGTAGGTGAGGGACGAGGCTTTGGAGGAGGCTGGGTCGTGAGAGCACCCCTACGTTCATTTTAGATCGGCTGAATTATTTCCGTGTGCAAGCGTCGCTGCGATTCGTTTGATGTCTCACAAACTCGGAGACCCGTAATACGTTCCTCTCGATTTCCCCCCAAAAGGTGAACTCATACGAGAAGGAGTAATGTAAACAGAACATTCTCGAAATTGTGGGTGCTTCAGATGGCAGGAGGGCTAGTCACATTTCCGCTGTCTTTGCATCCTCTCATATAGACACACACACACACACACACACACACACACACACACACGTTGGAAAGGGATTAAATAACATGAATGTAACGTTTTGCGAGTCTCGTTTAAAAACTGTAACATACCCTTCTAATGCGCTCTATGCCTTTCGAAACCATGCACGAATGAGAACTTTATCATATGAGATGAAATACGTAAAAAACTGTTTTGCAATGTGAGGTAAAAGTTTGCTGACATTGAGGAAGATAACGTCCATAAAAATGTTGGGCCCCATAGACGGTATATAAGTATCGTTTCCTCGAAAATAACGAGCCCTTGTTACTTGAGTACCGAACACTGCGAAGAGGAAATCACTTTCTGACAGACGAGAAAGTAAATTGCATTTACGTAACACTTGAGGTGACGACGCGAGCCATAATATATGCATTAAAAATAATTTGTTGGTATGGAGGAACAAACTTTCTAAACAAGAGGACGTGTCTCATTACCTTTTAATACTTCCCCACACATTTTGAGTGTTATTTTCGTTTTGAGTTTAATACGTTTAAATTCCCTGTTACAATATTATGTTCTGGGATACAAACTATATAAAGATTCCCACCAAATGCAATCGGTTGGTGTTAATATCATCCGAACCGTTATATTTAGTTAGTATATTTATTTAGTTTCCCCCTCAGATATATATGCAATTATTGTTATGTATATCGCAATAATGTAATCATAAGAGACAGAAAACGAAGCCCATTCATTTGTCGCGCCCAAAGAGAAATAACGAGGCGTGTTAGCGGGCGATGGATCATTGAGGAGTGGCAGATGGGGGGGCCTGGCATTGAGGGCGCGAGCATCAATTGATTGATTGATTGATTTTTTCGTGTTTCCGGGCGCGTCAACTACTCTGGTCATTCGTACCGTTAGTGTAGTTCATGTTTTGATGGCGGTGATCTTTCCTCGCTGGATGGCGAGATCCGGCGCCGGCCTACCGTCGGCTAGTGGGGTTCCCCTAACCAGGACTCTCCCACCAGCAGGGCACCGCCCCAGCCGGGACAAGCTCTAAGCTCCCGACCGGTCTCTCGAAATGTGGTCGTGTAATGCATGTTAGTGTAAGTGTGTGTGTGTGTAAGGGGAGAGGATAGGAAAAGGAAGAGGAAGGACAGATCGCGCGCAGTCCATGGCCCGTTTGTTAAGGTACTGCTCCGGCATTCGCCTAGTGTTGATCGGAGAAACCACGAAAAACTACCGATTGTAGCCAGTAGCTAGAATTACCAAGGTTTAGAGATTTATAATATCGCCTGATACGAGTCTTCGGAGTTAATGCCTGTACAACAGTTTCACTCTTCAATGAAATAATTTTGTGCCAAATGAGAAATAGTAGTTACAACTAGTGACAAAAGTGCTACCGCGCTAAACCACACAAAATGGTTTTCCAAACCGTAGCACGCATACCACACGAGAACAAGAAATACAATACTCTCATATAACACTGAAATAAATTAAATATTTTATAAAAACCGTCTTCACGAATACTATAATAATGTAGTTTATAATATATTCGATACAACAATTCTTTACCAAGAACACGAAAAAAATTCAGTTTCATACAGCAACACAATAACAAGTAATTAACAGTGGTCGGCTTCTTCCTTGGGGTCAGCAGTTCCCTAAGTTGTGAGACAGTGAATGCGAAAATTCAGTTGGAATGCACAGTATGAAAATAGGTGGAATAACAATCAAATATTACCATGTTCACTCAAAACCGAAAATGCTTCTTTGATGGTGTTTTTTTAATTTTTCCCGAAACTCTTGACATTTCTCATAGATACGGAGGCTGTAATGCTTTCATCTCGTCCATCCAACGGTGTCTGTCAGTCGCTCACAGTTAGACAATTTCCGGTCCATCCAGCGATACAAACCAGGTGTCATTCGATGCGAGTCGGTCTCGTGAAGTTCTTCCAAAACCTTTTTTGTTTGAGTTTGCGTTTTTGGTGACTTGGGTACCTGCAGAGGTGGTCTCTAATTCATTCTATCCCTCTTGAAAAGAAAATCAATTTGCACAATTCTTAGGCGGAGGCTAAGATTGTCTCTAGGATATTCTACTTCCACTAGGATATTCTAGTGCTTCTAGGATATTCTGGAAGTAATCTAGACAAACTCGTGTTTTGTGTGGTTTTAGTGCACCTACTTAAGTACTAGAATACTTGAAGAAATGCTGGGCATTAGTATACTTTCTTTCCTATATTTACATGGATTGTTACGACTTGAATCATCAGATTGACGAACAAAAGTTCCATGATTTAATGAATACATTTTACTTTTTATATCTGAAATTTGACGAGCCGGTCAAGTACAGCTTTACTAATATGTTTAAAATGTATGTATTCTATGAATTTGCAACGCACAAAATAAACTTTCATGCAGGAAAATACCTGCCGGAAATGCTAAGAATGCAGGAAGTATTTAACGATGTGTAGTAATATATCAAAACATTATCAATTGACATATTGAAGAAAAAAATAAATATTTGGGGAAAATCAATATATCATTACCATTACATCCGTATGTGTATACATATCTCATTTCTCTTGTTTTTTTTACATCCACATCTATCATTTATTTCCAAATCATTGTTTTAGTTTCTTGCTTATCTTGTCACAGTTTAACCTTCACCCCACTTTTTGCTCTCGCCGCACCCTTCTTTCCGCGTCGTAATCTGGATGCCTATCTTCATCCCCCCTTGTTTTCCCTGTCGCGTTTTCTCTACCGTGACCCATCATCACTTGCCTTCCCCTTCTGATCTGATTTTTTGCTACCACAAGTACATATTTGTTCAGCACCGCCCTGTGTTTCCTTCACACTCCCATCTTTATTTTTCTTCCTCATGTTTACCCTTCGCACGTAATGCTTCCCTTCCTACGAGTTCTCATTCCCGCATTTTTTTCTTCCGACGCAACACTCTCTTATATCAGACGTAATTCGGTTGCCTATCTTAATTTCATATCTCCCTTTGTTTTCTTTCTCATGTTTTCACTCTCATACCCCATTACCAACGTCCCGTTGACACCCTTCATCAATGCTCAATCACGTTTCCTCATCAACGCTCGCCCTTGCAGCCCGATTCCTACACAACTTTACCAAACCTACTGTAAATTTCAGACCATATCTAGTAAAATTAAATTTATGTCGTTGACACAATATCGTTCGTGCTTCCACATCACTGCCGTCATGTCTCTTACTTTTCTGCGTTCCGTAATCAGGACAATGCAAATATCCCCTCAACTCCACACTGGAAAGCACTATTACAACTATTAAATTCTTGCTGTCCCTTGTTCATTTCATCAGAAGGCAGGATTTTCGGCACTAGCTTTTCAGATATGTCGAATTCCGTCGCTGTCTGGGAGCGAATTCTAGCGGCCGGCTGCTCTCATCGATAGTTTTCCGTGGTTTCTCCGATCAACACCAGGCGAATGCCGGAGCAGTACCCTACCAACCGGGCCACGGACCGCGCGCGATCTGTCCTTTCTCTTCATTGTCCTATCCTCTCCCCTTACACACTCACTCACACTCACATGCACTACACTACCACATACTCCAGGAGACCGGTCGGGAGCTTAGAGCTTGTCCCGGCTGGGGCGGTTCCCCGCTGGTGGGAGAGTCCTGGTTAGGGGAAAACCACACTAGCCGACGGTAGGTCGGCGCCGGATCTGATCATCCAGTGGGGGAAGATCACCGCCATCTTCCGAGAGGGAGAGGAAGAGAGAGAAAGAGAGAGAGAGAGCATGTACTACACTTACGGGACTAACGCTCTAAGCTTGTCGACGTGCTCGGAATCACCAACCAACCAGCTACTTGATTATTGTGAACATTTCATGCGACCATTTCTCCACTGGCCCACGCCCACCCCCACCCCCACCCCCTCCCGTTCCATTACGCAGCCTCAGGCTCGGCCGCGCTCCCGTGCGCCTTTCGCGCTTCATAAGCGCGACATCGCCGCAGATAGGGCGCGACTGCGCGGAGAGCGGGGGGGGCGGGGGCGGAAGGCACAAAGCCGCTGTCACGCGGAGCTCCTCCCCCTACCCCCGCCCCCGCCACCCCCTGCGGCCGCTGCGAAGCACTCGCGTGCAGGAACAGTGAGCGGGGAGCGAGCTCTCTCACCACCGCACGCCGCCACACAGTGGGACCAAACGGAGCCAAAAAGATTGCGTTTTGAATTCAATAGTAAGCGCCCGTGTTTCAACCTACGGGAAATCGTCTCCTATATTATTTCAGTAGTATACATGCATTTTGCACCTCTCACATGCAACCAGTTTTTTATTAATGAGGTCTCTAAAGAAATAATTTCTTGGAGTCGTGATGAATTGGAATTTGACTTTAAAAACTATGAAGGATTTTTTCAGAAATAAAGGACCTAAATAATAATGTCAGATTCAATCCGCAACACTCGGTGAGATATACCAAAATATAACTCCTAAAATACCCGTTTTAGAGCTTGAAAAACCAATATTTTGAGGCCAAAGGCTACAAATAAACGTTTCTCACACCATAATCTATAGGATGCGATCTTATTGAACGTTCTATTACATTTTTGCTAGTTTGACGCTTCTTCTATTTCACATAAGGCTGTAGAATCTGCAACTGTATGTGAAATTAAACTAATTACTTAATATTCTACGCAATTGAATAACATGAGCATATCTCACTGCTCGGTAATAACGTTAAATAAGAATAGTTTGTATTGTCAAAGGTATATTGTACTCTTAACAATTACGAGGAGACGTATTGAACAGGTGACAGAGGATAAGACGGCCTTGAAGAAAAATATACATTATAGGCTTAATATGGAAATGGAATAATTAGGAATAGGGTGGGGCTTAACATGCGAGAGTTATTGCACAGGTACGCTTGTAATATCATAACACAGAAACGCTCTTAGTTACCTAATTCAAGAGACCGTCTGGTTTTCTTCGCTGAAGACAGTTTTTGTTATATGAACTGTGTCAATGTATGGGATACAAACGGACCCAACCTACGAAATGTTAGTGGTATAGGAAGGTTTTTTGGTAAGTAGATTGTTAGAGAGAGCTGTACATAACGTGTGTAAAATTAATTTTCAAAATAATGTTTTAGAAATTTCAGGGTTTCTTCATTTTTTATCAATGTTTTAGTTATTTATATTAATTACAAAAATATTGGAAAATTACTTCAAGAGTAGTTATAATTTTAAATAGTGTGGTGCATTACAAATATTTTAACCCCTTTGTCATTAGCCTTTTTTAAGTTTAATGATTGATATAATTGATAATTGATATATTTTATCTTCAATGTTATTAAGAGCTTCATCTCACAAAGCATTAATTTTCTGACGTTTCTCTAGAAAATGTTGCGCATGTTCATCTAACCTACGTTGTTTCATTAATCTCATTTTATCTTTCGGTTTATCTTGAATCTCTCAGAGGAGAAGGGAAAGGCTGATTCAGATATGGGGATGGCAATAACTGCAAGTAAACACGAGTGACTCGGGCGGGGAAGGGAAATTGTGATGATATTGGTAGTACTCCATAATGTGTATGGTCAAGTGGTATGGCTTTAGGCGCTTGAAAACAATTAATTATATATGTATGCCAAAGAGTTCCAAAAATTACTTGCTAAAGTGAAGTTTGATAAGTGCTAGAGTGAAAAATAAATCGCAATAGACATCCTCAATTAAACAACTTACAGGAATCATACATTAATACTAGGAAATTATTAAAAGGCTTCAGTAAGTGACTATCCGACATCCAAACTTAATTATAATCTTAATTTACTCTCAGGCCTTTTGGTACAAAGTTTATATCTCGAATTCGAAGTGAAGATTAAAACGTATTGTAATGGAATATTTAAACACAACTAGATTGCCAAAAACAACTTTTGGGAAATGAATAAATTGAATGAAATTAGTACACTGAAAAACTGAATAAATCAAAACATTCCCAATGACAAGGAATTTAAAACGTAGTGTGGCAACTTCGTAGGTTCCATTGCATAGACCTTATCATAATAATAATAATAATATGTATTCCCAGATTGCTTTAGGGAGATACTGTACATTGTAGTTTCTTAGAATTATTAAGCATCGATAACTAGTTGTGATGGTTAGCAATACTGAGTTTATAATTTATTACCTGTGTACTTCTCTGTGGCGTGTTTTTAACAATATTCTTATTTTCTTAAATTTACAATCTACGTTTCTGCGAACGTACTGTGCGCATGGCGGAGCGCTTTCGGCCCAGTGTCAGCAGCCGCGCCCTCTGTCGGTGGCGCGGAGCACTCGCGCTGGCAAAGTGGGAGGGGGGCGGGGGGGCGGGGCCGGCGCCCGCCACCACGGTACAGGCAGAGAGAGCATATAAAATGCAATATTCCCGCGTTTCAACCGGGCCTTCTCCCCGGGGAGCTTATAGGACGTCGGGGCGGATAAGCGATACGTGTGGCGGCGGTCGCCACGCCCGTCGCGCCTCCTTCCCCGCCACGCACCCACGCACTCGCCCCGCTCCAGACTCCTGCCCCGCCACGCCCCACCCCTGCACTCGCCCCGCCTCCATTCCCGTCCCGCACACCTATCGCACCGGGAGCGGTAGCTCAGTGCAGCAACAGTCACTGCAGCGCCTCTGACTGGGAGGTCCTAGATTCCCACTCCCCACGGCGGCAGGATTTTCGACACTAGCTTTTCAGCTAGATCAAATTCAGTCGCTGCCTAAAGGAGAATTCTAGCGTCCGGCTGCTCTGATCGGTAGTTTTCCGTGATTTCTCCGATCAACACCAGGCGAATGCCGGAGCAGTACCCTACAAAACGGGTCACGGACCGCGCGCGATCTGTCCTTCCTCTTCCTTGTCCTATCCTCTCCCCTTACACACACACTTACACTAACACGCACTACACTGCCACATATGCCGGGAGACCAGTCGGGAGCTAAGAGCTTGTCCCGGCTAAGGCGGTGACCCGCTGATGGGAGAGTCCTGGTTAGGGGGAAACCCCACTAGCCGACGGTAGGTCGGCGCCGGTTCTCGCCATCCAGCGGGGACAGATCACCGCCATCTCCCGAGAAAAAAATACTTGCACTACACTAACGGGATCAATGACCAAAGCAGTTGACGCGCCCGGAAACACGAAAAAAATCAATCAATCAGTCAATCACACCTATCGCGCCTCCATTCCCGCTCCGCCCAAGCCTCCTTCCTCGCCATGCACCCCCACACTCGCCCCCATTCCCGCCTCTTTCCCGCCCCGTCCTTCCGCACTCGCCCCGCCTCCATTCCCGCTCCGCCGCAGCCACCTTCCCGCCACGCACCACCGCACTTGCCCTTCTCCCGCATTCCTTCTTCCCCGACTCACATCCCCGCTCTTTCTGCACCCGCACCCCGCCTCCTTCCCCCCCTCCTCCCTGGTCGTCCCCGTCACCTTCCCCGTTCGTAACCCCGCTCCCCCCCCGCCTCCTTCCCCGCCCGTCCACCTCATACTCCGCCCTGTACCTTCCCCGCCCTGCACACCTATCCCGCCTCCCTATCCGCCCCCCCTATTAAGAGTGATCTATATATTACTAGACTCGTCCGTTTAGAAGATTTCTAAGTGTCAAAAGTCATTATTGATCAAATAAGCTGCGGAAACGAGTAAACACAGAAGTTAGCGAATTCGCCTACGTACAACAACTATTATGCATAAAAAGTTACATTAATGCAAATTATTAAAAATTGTTATATCTATTTACTTTCATCTCATGTAGTAAAATAACACGTATTAGAATACGTTCATAACTAATTTCATTTTCGAATTTTCGCATTTCTATGCTATAATACTCTACGTACTTGTTCCATTACGTGTGGACAAAATAATTTCAAAATGTATACATCAACAATCTGCTAGACATAAAATACACAATTTTATTTGTGACTTTGCAAAGAATTTCCTCATTATATATATATATATATATATATATATATATATATATATATATATATATATATATATAACGATATTTAATGAAGAACTGGACTAATTAAAAAGTGCTAGAAAAATAAGTATTTAATCAATGACACAAGTGTTCATTCAAGTTCTCCTGAAAGATTTCCTAGCATCTCAGTGATTTGGCATCACAAATGGCCAATCTGTTGGCATTGGCAAGGTGCCCACATACCAATTGTTCATTATGAAAGAACCGTTGTTGTGGCTCCACACATACGTAAAAAACAGATTCAGGGCGAAGATATAATGAAAGGATATAAACTGTCACTTAATTAACGATCTTGTCCAGAAACAAATTATACATTGTTTCCTAAGAGATGTGTTGTGTTGGAAACATATCAAAAGTAAGTATTTTAAAATTTACAACGTTGATGTTCAATAATCTATATATTACATTTAATCACTCATGACGGTGAATACATTATTCACTCTAACAACACATTCCGAATATTTTCGTATTTCGAATTAGTCTATAAAACAACTCATTTAAAATTCATTGTGGCAAAAATGCACTTTTATCACATAACTCTACAAGCTGTTTGCAACAAAAACTATTCTTGCATTATTAGAACGCGTACGATATATGATCTATATAATAAAACAGCACGAGTTTTCGTTTAGAACGAACTTTGAGCTTTCTACTCAACCTCATTTTGTGATTTTATCTTTAAAGGAAAGGTAGTAGGCTAGAGAAGGGTTATCACTTGCTCTTATTAACAGGTTTTATAACATAAATATTAAATTTTATTATCTTAAAATAAACAGAATGAACGCTAATCTGATGTCATTTGTCTTCATGTCCTATGCAAAACCAACTACGTCGTGTATTTGGAATGTAGCTAGGCTGGGCCGTTTTGTTGTGCGAGTTGTAATAGATCCATATAAAGCAGTCGACATTTCGTGAAGTTATACGAGTAGTTAGAGAAAAGAAAACTGAGAGATTTTTAAGTTGGAATAATTTATTTTTAAATTCAAAGATTTAAGTATTGCAATTAAGCATGCATTTCGATGCATTGCATTATTATTATTATTATTATTATTATTATTATTATTATCCGATGTATTACGTTTTTAATCTAAAAAGGACAGCAGGATATTTTGCTGCAGTCCACTGCAATATTCATGTACAGATATTGGTAAATATATAACATTCTAATCACATTTTCAGAAATGTGTTTTACTCTACGATCACAGTGAATGGTGACTACATCATTCCATAATTTGTAAACTTTCCTAATTTCATTGGACTTGGAGAATATGTACTGAATAAAATGAAACAATATGTCTGTTTTTTTTTCTTTTTCTTATGTCAATACTTTGTCCATTCTATTGTAACTTTCCTGTAGTTCCTTTGTGCGATTGAATCGCGGGATTTCAGCTAGTTACATGTGTATGAATAAAAAAATAACAGAAAACATTCTGAAAGTTTCAACTGTACCTGAATGATTTAATAGTATTGTTTCTCTAGAATCGTGAAGAAACTAAGAAGAACATTTATCCGTTTGAATGATTCGTTTACGTTTTATCAAGATCTTTTCGCATAAATAAGTCTCGCTCACCTATTCGGCATAAAATTGCATCTCACTAAATGACACGGGCTCAAATTGTGTGATTCTGCCATCAAGATTCAACGTTTGAACACTTGATGGGGACATCGAATGACTGTGCAGCCCATAACGTGTGGGATCATCAATAAAAGAAATCGCCCATAAAACATCCATTCTATTCTGAGGCCCGTCCAGTTACGTTCCCGACTATACTGTTGCACTCGTTTAAGACAGCAAATCGCGCCGTAACAACTCGTAAACGAACAGAGAGCAAAACTATGATACTTTTGCCGAGTTTCACTGCAGCGATCCGACGCCGAATGGCAGCTTTTGCGACGGGAAATAGAACTGCCAGTGGCGCCGGGGAGCCGAGCCGGCGAACTGGGTCGGATGGAAAAGCAAAGCAAAGCTGCGAAGAGAAGCTCCAGAACGGGTCGATTTTGGAAGGCTTGAAATGAGACAGGCAACAGAAGTTGAATTCCAGATTAACAGAGGCGATATAGGAAATTAAGCAAAGAGGAGGCAGTGATTGATTGACCAATACATTTACATTCCTGGCGCGTCAACTACAGAGGTCATTAGTCCCGTAAGCGTAGTGCATGTTTTTTCATCGTGAGGCGGCGGTGATCATCCGGCACTGGATGCCCAGATCCGCTGCCGACCAACCGTCGACTAGCAGGGGCCTGACCTGGCATGTGTGGTTGTGTAGTGCGTGTTAGTGTGTATGTAAGGGGAGAGAATAAGACAAGGAAGAGGAAGGAAAGATCGCGCGCGGTCCGTGGCCCGTTTGTTAGGGTACTGCTCCGGTATTCGCCTGGTGTTGGTCGGAGAAACCACGGAAAACTACCGATCAGAGCTGCCGATCGCCAGAATTCTCCGCCAGACAGCGTCTGAACTCGATCTAGCTGAAAAGCTAGAGTCGAAAATCCTGCAGCCATCGGGACTCGAACCTAGGACCTCCCGGTCAGAGGCACTGCAGTGACATCAGGTGATGCACTGAACCACCGTTCCGGTTAGGAGGCAATGAAATTTCACGGAATTGTAAAGAGTGAAGGCGCGACTAACCATAATGTTAAAAAAGTTAACAGAATGGAAATGGTTTTACGAGATGAGGTGCAAGGTAAATATTAATTGACAGATTTGAACGTATGAACACGCAGGAACAAAGAAATCGAACTGATGGGATATGAATTTAATATTTCGGGTGAGTGGCTTAGATAACAAAAATGTTAGTTTGCGCAAACGTTTATAGAAATGTTTCTACTCTGAATCGAGAAAGAAACATAATCATGATGTAATAGAAGCCGTAAGAAGAGATTAACATTAGCTTTGCTACACGACTGAAAAATGATTCCTAACCATATTTCTGTTGTTTTTCGGATGAAATGTCAGTAACAATGGATCAGTAAAAAGAAATTCCATTTTGTAGCTCCTTTCCTTCCAGTCCCGAAACTTCATAATTTACCTTTATATTTAAGGAATTGTTTCGATATGTGATTAAATTCATGGTAGCATGTCGAAAACCCATGTAATCAGGACTGGAGACGAGGATTACAGATAATTGGTGTGCAGAAGTGTGAAAACGAAACCTAGGATGCTAGGACTGGGAAACTGTTCCCGACTGATCTTATTGTATCAAAGATAAAACTGTGTTACAAGACAAAGAGTTGCAAATCTGGAGGTTGAGGTGAGTTGCAAAACTCAGGTTGTGTATAAACGGGACGAAATACGTTCATGAACTTCAAGGAGAATTCAGTTACATGGCGAGAGTATTACAAACAGAAGAATTGAGAGAAGTGACGAAAAACAGTGAAGCTAGGACTGCCGGAATACACGGGGGTAAGAATGGGGAATAGGAATGAAATTGGTGTTAGAGAATAGTTGGAGTTGGAGTGTAAAATGAATCTTGGTAACTAATATTATTGTTTAGAAAGAGTTATTTGTTAATATTGAAATAGAATAGAAGAGCGTAAAAGAGTTGATAAAAAGCTTGTTTACCCCTCCATAAAAACTAGAAATACGAAGTATCGTATAGCAAATTATAGGAGAATAATGTAGTTATTTAAAGAGCACCAAAATTAAAATAAGGGCGGAAACAATAAGGACATGACCTAAACGAGAAGAATGGAAATCTTGGAAATAAGGAGTGGTGAATAAACAAGAATGCAATCGTCAGTAAATTGGGAGAAAGTACAAATTACACTGTGGACAAAAAAGCTATAAATTTCAGAGAACGTGTATACATTATGGTGTGAGTATTCATGCACAAGGAATTGAAATATTGAAGATAAGTGTAACAGTTATGAATGAAGATATGTGTAAAGTTACAAAGGAAATAAGAATAGAAAAGAAAATGGCCGAGTGAAAAAGGCGAAAGACCAGGCTGGAAACTAGGACGAAAGTGAAAGTTGATGGTCAAAGGGGCTGGAACAAGGATTGGATTGGGGACAGGAGACATCGTTGCAAGGACGAGCATTCAGAAGTGAAAGAGATTGAAGGGGGGGAGAAGAATATGATAAGTGTTAAGATTAAGAAGATGGGATTGGAACTGAGCAGAGGATCAGTGTGTTGTAAAAGATGTGCGAGATGTGGAAAGAGAAAGAGAGAGAACGAGAGTGAGAAAGAGAGAGAAAGAGAGAGAGAAAAAAGAGAAAGAAAGAGAGAGAGAAAAAGAGAAAGAAAGAGAGAGAAAAGAGAGAGAGAAAAAAAGAGAAAGAAAGAGAGAGAAAGAGAGGGAGAAAGGGAGGGAGAGACAGACAGAGGGGCAGAGAGAGAGAGAGAAACAGACCTTTGTAGGTGTGGGGAGCAGGAGTGAACTCGGAGAAAAGAACCTGGCTAACGAACGTAGGTAACAGTCATCAGCTGGGAAGACCAGAATACGAAAACCTCCCCATTACCAGCAGGGAATCCGGATTGGGACGCCAAGAGCGGGAAGTGGGTCACGGGGAGACAAAGGTCGTGGAGGATCGGACCGCGGAGACCCAAATACGCCACCCCTGAGCCTGGAGCGACGGGCGAGCGCAGGGGGGGGGGGAACGACCCCCATCCCCACCGCTCCCTCATCCCCATAAACCGACGGGGCACTCGGTGCGACGCAAACGCACGCATCGCTCTCGTTTACGGGCGCCATGCCTCGCAATAAGCTCGTTGCCTTTTACGAGAGAAAAGATTTGCGCCGCCCGCGCCGCGTCGGCTAACGTTCGAAAGAGGACCGCAAATCGAATGGCGCGCGCAGGAAACGTCGCGTTTTCGAGCGGCGGCGGTTTATTTTCAGATGAGATCGAACGCCAGCCACATAAACTGCAAACAACGGCGCCCGCCCCACTATCTTTTTAAAAAGGTTCATTTTTAACTGGCTATTTGCCAAGCACCTCGCCGAGCTATTCTCGCTCACCAGTACGGTTTTCGTTTACGTGGAGCGTCCATGTTGAGTTACATACGTTGTATTCTCTTCTTACTTTCAATGTTTCAATACATTGGAATGTCCCCTCCGTACGATAACACGGTAACTAACGAAACGCTGTTATCGTTTCGAATGGTAGTAACCACGGACGGTGAATGCGGCTAAATTAATATTTCATAGAAATAATTGTTTCGAATTGTGAACAATGCTGCAAAACATTTAGTATATTCTCTTTATAGTATATCTGTTAGAAACTAGTAGTCATTAGTTTAGACCGAAGATGTAACAAACCAAGTTACGAAACGTTGTGAAATAACTGAATAAATGATTGTCATAAAAAACTTTGGACTTTTATTTGTAAACATATATTGACAATCAAGAAGAAATAGTGATTTAGCTAGTCACAAACTTGCACGCGTAAATCTTCATTCAAAGTAATTATCACTAATAAATAAATGGACTGTTTTTACGAAAACTACAGTATGTACAAGTAATAACTGTTTTTGTAGAATATTAATATCTCTTGGAATTGGGCAATCTCAGAATCAACACAAAAATTATATATAAAAAATTACATTTTTTGTCAATTTCAAAATAATTGACTAATGTAAGAGTATGTTCCACTATGCTAACTGAGTCTTTACGATGTAGAAAAATCACTGATAATGACTAGATTAAGTAGACTCCATAACGCAGTTCAAAAGTATTTCAGATTAGTTTTTCTCTCTAGAAGACTCACAGAACCATATTGACAGGTTGTGGGTATGTCGCTGACATATTATATGACAATAAAATAAATATTTACAATTTCATGAACACTATATTTATTTGGTTGCCTAATTATTACTCAACTATGATATATTGAAATGTAAATTGAATTTCAGTTATTTAGTTTCATTCTCTCGGGTCAAGCTTTAACTTCGCAACTGTCGACCAAATTATCGTATCTCGGAAGCCAACATTCCAAATGCCGTAATCCGATTTACGACTAAGTAGATAACCCTACCAATTATAACAACACTACCTTCAAGTTCGTCAACTCCCTCGGTTAAGCGTCTCTGGCCAGGACACTACAGAAATTGAATGTTTCAAGCGAAGCACTCGGCTACTTGAGAAAAGCGTTTATCCACTTATTCCAACTTGCCCAATTACGCAATTACTCCAACCACAAGCGCAGTGTTTGTCGTCCAGCACGATCCTAAGGAGAACAGTTCAAGTATCGCACTCAGCTTAGTAATCAACAAAGTGCTGCGTATCTCCCTGCCACTTCCAATTAACTGACTTGAGCCCAACAGCACTTACGGCATATTTGATAAAAAAAAGTCATTTTCCAATAAGTTATTGCATTAAACAAGAGGAGGGTAATACATGTTGCCAACAAATATCTTTTCAATTCTTGTTTGAGTGGTAATACATGGTTTTACTCGTTTTTTTGAAGATGCACTCAACAAAATTCAGAAAGTATGTTGTTGTCAACGTGCTTTTAGATATAAATTTTATGTATATCTGAAGTTAATACACAGTTTCAGATTAATATTTTGAGTATCAGATGCATACTAGTATATTAAGCAATTTCACGAGTGTAACAGAAGACAGAAAACAACAACGTAAATTTCATTATTTTTCCCTTTCGTTGTGACATCATCACAGCAAAGTTAAGGTCAGCCCTAAACGCATGCACTCCCTTTCATGGAGAGTCGATACGCCAAACCGGAGGTAAAATACAGACATACCCTTTCGCAGATGCGTGAAACGTAAACCAACGAAGTTGCAGGTAACTTTCCCCTCCATCAACTTTCTCCCTAATTACCGCCCGCGAATACTGCTTCCGTCGGTCCACACGCCTTCCCGCTCCACGCCATCACAGCCCCGCGCTCGCCGCGCCGCCTGCCGGTCGCCGTTCGAACCACGCCGCAGCAACGTCGGCGATTTACGGCGGAGCTCTGATTGGACGCGCGAAATTGCGCGATTTTTTTTTTATTCCTCGCGAATTTTTTTTTCGCGCACTCGCGCGCGCGTGCGGGTGGCGAGCGAGACTTGCTGATCGCGGCCACTCTTCATCGCGGCCCGCCACCGCGTGGCACCGCCACCGTCGCCCCCGCCGCCGCCGCCGAGGCCGGAGCGCGAACCGTAAATTTGGAACCGACACCGGTCGACCGGACGGACGCGGAAAACGAAACGTTGAACGGTCGGGAGGTGGAGGGAGAGTGGGTAGGGTCGGAGCGCGCGGACGGGATGGGGTGCTGGAAGAGAGGGGATGCGAGGAAGAAGGGATGAAAGGGGTGGGGGAAGGGGTGAAAGGGGGAAGGATAAGAAAGAGGGTGAAAGGGGAGGGGGAAGGTGAAAGGGAGGAGGAGTGAAAGGGGAGGAGGGAAGGGTGAAAGGGGGAGGAGGAAGAGGTGAAAGGGGGGACGGGGGAAAAATCGGAAAAAATCGCGCGCGGCTCGTGCGCTCAATTACGAGTATTGCACAGCGGCCATATCGCGTGTCGCCGCACAGCGCTACCCGCGTTTTTCGCAATAAGGACGCGAATTTTTTTTTTTTTTTTTGCTTCTCTCATCCCCGTCCCACCCGTCCTCCTCCCCCGACGAGAGAGTCGCAGTATTACGCGCTGTTGTTATTATTAAAAATGTTTCAGTGACGTTTTTAATTCTTGTCGGCTGCGATGGGGAAGCAAAGCCGGTGCGTACGGCGGTCCCCGCCTCGCTAATACAGAGCGGTCCACCGTTTTATCTCCGGCGAGGTGCCCAGGTGCTAACGCTGAATGTTCGCTGCAGATGGTAATGCTAGATGATGGGAACGAGAGGCTTTAAAGCACTGCGTATCTTCCTTTTTATCTTACAGGGTATTTCCACGAAATGAAGTGAAAACCTATCGCAAAGAAGGTCGAGGAAGATTGTGAAAAAACATTACTTGAAATTACTCTTCAAATGATCCTCGTATATCTGAGAAATTAATGTCAGTTTTGATGTAAAATGTTTTAATAGACGTCGCAGTAAATGTGCAAGAACGTTTGCGAACGAAAAAACAATAAATTGTATGATACGTTACAAAAGAATAATGAGAGTGTAAAGTACCGGAAAAGGTGGTTGTTATAAAATTCTGAGGGCATTCATTATTTGTTATGACATATTTAAGCAACAAATCTCATTATTTTTCCTAATAAAATTGTAGTGTTACTTTAGAAATACTGGCATGCTATTGTTTCGTGTAAGTTACTTGACTCCTCACTTTGTCAGGAAAATTCGTTGTACTTACGACTTATTAGAACTGGAATACTGCGATGTCAACTTACCTGAAACAAAAATAAAGAAATGAATAAATTTTATTCATTATTTATTTATATCTTTAGATTAATTATATACATATGAAACGGATTTGAATATACAAAGTTCAGTTGTAAATTGGGTTTAAAAATAAGCAGAAATAAAACATCGTGTTATTATTGTAATGAAGAAAATATCTGAAAATTATTAAATTCACTACATATTAATGGTAGATTTGTCCTGAAAATCTTCACAAACAATATAACTCCGCCTTGAAAGAAATTGACCAAACTTCCTTCATCCGAACATCATCGAACTTTCTTCCATGTATGTTATTACACAGCAAATTTTATAAATTACATTTAAGATACGTTCATCGCAATAAATATCAACTTTGTCACATGGGCAAAAAAGTGAAATCAAGCAGTGAAACACGTTTGCGACGTAGCCAAGAGTAAAGAGTTTATGCGCAATGATCAAAGCTTTGATGTTGCATTAGAAAAATAGAGATATCTGTGTCTGATGGTTGAGGTCTTTGACAGTTTTTTAAACAATTGACGCGTAATAATGATGAACACTGTTGGAATGAAATATGTTAATCTTTTTTATGAAATACTGATCGTTTGTTTTTGACAGTTGAAAACGCGGGATGCGTTAAATCATTCAATGTTGACATAAAATAAATAGAAGTGATAAAGAAATAGTAAATTTAGAATTATAATATTTATTTGTAGTCAGTTTCACTGATTTATTTAACAAATTCGATAGAGATAACTTATGGTAATCAAAGTCATTACTTTGTATGCTGCACATTCAAACGAATCGAAAGAATCATTTTCACAATATTGCTGTATCTGCCATTCTCATTTGCGAGATTACACAAAATGTCAAACGAATTTATTGCGAATATTTAGTGTACAAATGATAAAAGAATCGAAACTTAAATAGTCTGCAGTCACTGATCTGAAAAATGCTCATGACATTGATTCGTAGAATTCCCAGAGCCAATATGATAATTGCCTTCAGGAGCAGGAGCAAAACGGTTACCAAATTGCAAACATCTGAAATTCAGTTATAAACAGAGAAAGCAGAGAGAGGAATATTGAAGAAAAAAGAGACAGTACGGAAACTATGTTCACGCCCACTTTTGTGGGAACATACAATGCTATTTATGAGACAAGAAGAGTTTATGGTCGCGAAAGACGAAACCTTGGAGAAAAAGGACGGGACAAGTAGGGAGGGGAGGAGACGGCGACAAGGATAATGAGCGCAACAACGGCAGCAGAAGATTGATTCATTAATTGTTAGTAATTCTGGGCGAGTCCATTACTATGGTCATTAGTTCAGTTCATGTAGTGCGTGATTTTGCTAGGAGGGGGCGATGGTCTTCCCACTGGATGGTGAGATCCGGCGCCGACCTACCATCGGCTAGCGGTTTTCCCCACCCAGGTTTTCCCACCAGCGGGGCACCGCCTCAGACAAGACTCTAAGCTTCCGTTCGGTCTCGCGGCATGTGTGGTAGTAGTACGTGTTGTGTGTGTGTGTGTGTGTGTGTGTGTGTGTTCCGGCATTCACCTGCGTTGATCGGAGAAACACAAAACTACCGATCAGAGCGCGGTCTTAGAATTCTCCCCAGACATCGACTGAATTGACCTAGCTGACAATCTAGCCGTTGGGACTCGAACCTAGGACCTCTCGGTCAGAGGCACTGCAGTGACCTCAGTTGAAGCCCTGAACCATCTCTGTCGGTCTGGCAGCAACAGAGAGATGGCGAAGGTTTAAAAAAATGGTAGAGAATAGCGAAAGAGATCAACACAGACACCAACATGGTGAAAAGTGAGACTAGTGGAGAAAGAGGAAGGCAGACTACGATTACTAACAAGGAAAACTATTGTCACCTGGAAATATATAGACGATAATATAGAATGAAGAGAAAGTACGGGGAAGCCGAAGGAGGAGTTCAAATTTCCGAATAATAATAATAATAATAATAATAATAATAATAATAATAATAATAATAATAATAATAATAATAATTATTATTATTATTTATTATTATTATTATTATTTTTAAAGCCATAACATCCCGTAAAGCAGGCCTCCTTCTTTAGTAGGGTTACAG
Source organism: Teleogryllus oceanicus (assembly GCA_964035755.1). Taxonomy (NCBI): domain Eukaryota; kingdom Metazoa; phylum Arthropoda; class Insecta; order Orthoptera; family Gryllidae; genus Teleogryllus; species Teleogryllus oceanicus. The sequence goes on from CAXIVR010000012.1 coordinate 1,431,138, forward strand.
TAGGTTGATATTCAATTTCACTAAGTCACTCAATTTCATAAAATGATTAATAGCACTGTGGATCATCATCTTTTTGCTGTTCATATCCCAGTTGCCTCCATGTTGTTCTCTCTTGCGCTGTCTCGTCCAGGTGGGACCAGCTGCTTTGCATAACTCGTCTTCCCATCTTCTCCTCTGTCTCCCTTGGTTTCTGCACCCATACCGAGGGTCCCAGGTTGTTGTAGTGTATGCCCATCGTTGCTGGTCTTGCCTTATAATATGTCCTCCCCAATGCCATTTGCTTATTTTGGCTTGCCGTACTGCATCTTTAATGTTAGTCTTTTTTCTAATTTGACAGGGATATTGGAGACAACCGAACCCACTAGAGGGCATCGGCTCGTGACGATGGCAGACCCGGTGGCGAATACCGCGACCGGACGAGGAGACGGGTGAGGTGCAGGAAGCGGTGGGAGGGGCGATAGAGGTGGTGAGATGAAGGGCGGAGGTGGGGGGAGGGCAGGCGGGGCGTCTGCCGATCGCCAATCAGGACGGCGTCCCCGCGCGCCTCATTACACACAATTAAGGCCGACGCTAACGAACCGCCGCGTCGCCGCGCTGCCCGCCCCGCCCCCGCCACCGCCCCCGCCCCCACACGGCGCCCGAGGGCGGAGGGGCGGAGCGCCCTGGCTCTCCCGGGGGTCGAGATGCCACGCCCCCGCTGCAGCTGCAACTCCCCCCTCCCCCCGCCAACGCTCATCCAGCGCGCGTTCTGCTCATTCAGACCTCGTTTGCGCGAACAAAAGAAAGACATGTTTTCTGCTGAGTTCTTGGAATCGACATATACGAATCATACGCTGAATAAGTGATGAAACTACGGCGAAAACTCAATGAAGCAGAATTACGGAAAGTCGGAGGCGTAATTAGTAAACAATGATGGAACGTATCCACCATAGTTAATATAACTGGAGAAATTTCCAAATGATTTATAATATTTCTTATTGTATAACTCGAATAAATAATAATTAATAATAATATTTTTCAATTAGTGATTTTTTAAATTTTTGTTCACACACATTCTTATCCGCAAAAGCAAAATAATTTTATGGAAAGGAGAGCAATTGCGCATTTATTTTATAAATATTAATATTAAAAAACAGTCGAAATTAGTTTGAGTCATATACAACCTCGCAAGACTTGACGCTATCAATGGCCTGTTCCCGTGAGTTGAACGTGCGTAACTGAACAATGAGGCATCCTAAGACTTCAAGTCCTTGTTCTTGAGGTCAAATGTCTCGGATTATTTTAACTGATACGTTATTGCATGTTATTGTCTTCCATACGGAGCTCAATATTCACTGTATAACACACCTAGATTAACATGATCGTGGTGACAAGGGGAACATAAAAACAGTTGAATGTTGCTACATGTACGGAGGGAATTATGGGGAAAAATATGAAATGACAAACCAAGTCAAGTTAACAACTAGATAATTAGTAAATAAGCAAACATGAATAATTAAAATTAGGTAAAAAACAATATCATGTAATTACCGCGGGTGTAACTGGTTTTAACAATCTCCGACGCCTTAAAAGTTGTGTAGTTTATCAAGTTCTATTAAAACACATTTGGCAAACATCGTTTTCCATTAATACCGATAGGGAAGGACAGAGAAATGCTTTCAATACAAGGCAATGACAATTCCCTGTTTAGATCATCTGCTTAGGAACGAAGGAAGCATAAATGAGTAAATCCTCTCTTCTTACGTTCGAGAATCGACTATGACAATCATCATCATCATCATCATCATCACCTTCTTCTTCTTTTTCAACAGTAAGGTAATAGCAGACCTCAAAAACATGAGTTAATATAGTCAAATTTGCGAAACATTTGCTTCAACCTTTTCGTTACTTGTTGAAGACGCTCAGCTGATATCTCATTATAAATACAGCCGAAGAACTTTTAGCCTCGCCAAAATAGCACCATCTAAAACGCTCACTCTCTTCCCACAAACCCGTGCCGTGCGCTCCGCTTCGGGTGCCTCATTGGAATCGGGGCTACCGCGACTGCGTGCAACCACGATGCATGGAATACGCGTCATCCGGCCAACCGTCCTCCCTCCCACCCCCTCCCCCATCTCCTGGGGCTGCGCTCAAACAAGTCGCGCCCTCGTTACGCGCGTGGGCCGGGGAGAGGGCGAAGCGGGCGGCGGAGGCACCGGCGCGGGAATTGAGTTGGGGACTGCGCGGGAGTTAGGAGGCCGCGCCGGCAGAAGCGAGGCCGGGAAACGGAGGCGGCGACTGCAAAGAGAAAGGTGGATCGCGGAAGGGCGGCGTAGAAACCCGCGGTTGCGTGCACAACTCTGGCTCGTGGCGGTGGGGTGTGTGGGTGGTGGTTTTTGATTGATTGATTTTATCGTGTTTCCGGGCGCGTCAACTGCTTCGGTCATTAGTCCCGTTAGTGTAAATCATGTTTTTTCGGGAGACGGCGGTGATCCTCTTCCGCTTGATGGCGAGATCCGGCACTCACCTACCGTCGGTTAGTGGGGTTTCCCCCTAACCGGGACTCTCCCACCAGCGGGGTACCGCCTCAACCGGGACAAGCTCTAAGCTCCCGACCGGTCTCCCGGAATGTGATAGTGTAGTGCATGTTAGTATAAGTGTGTGTGTGTGTAAGAGGAGAGAATACGACAAGGAAGACGAAGGAAAGATCGCGCGCGGTCCGTGGCCCGTTTGGTAGGGTACTGCTCGGGCATTCGCCTGGTGTTGATCGGAGAAACCACGGCAAACTACCAATCAGAGCAGCCGGTCGCTAGAATTCTCCTCCAGACAACGACTGAACTCGACCTAGCTGGAAAGCTAGTGTCGAAAATCCTGCCGCCGTGGGGAGTGGGAACCTAGGGCCTCCCGGTCGACAGCTGTGGCGTAAGTAGTGATGCACTGAGTACGAACATTCTGTCGACTCGCGCAGGACGAGAATAGGCGAAATAACATAATAAAATATCTGATTTTTTTTTGTAAAAATAGAATCTTTCATTGCTTTTCAATTTTTTCCAGTTCGTGAGTATTTAACTAAACTACTAATACCTCGTACGTGGCCATAGGCTTCATAGTTTTCTGTACATTTCTGCGCTCATACGAAATTAGTAATACAGTGTCGAGCCTGCGGATGCCGGCGGCGGTGAAGGTGGCTACAGGGGTCGAGCGGCGGCAAAGGGAAGCGACGGGAGACGAGGCCTGTGGCAGAGGAGTCGATGGAAGGGCAGCGGTGGAGGCGGCTTTGCGACTGCAAACTATGTTGCAGCCAAAGAGGCGGCTGCGTGCGAGCTGCCAGCGAAGGTCACAGCGGCCGACGCTGCTTACGAGGCCTTTGCGGCGACCGAACGTCGCATTAGCAAGAGCGCACGACGGCCGGGAATATGCGTGCATGCACGGGGCATTCCGAATCGCATGAACGTGTGGCAAATGCCGAAAGCGGCCACCGCCCCGCCCCGCCCCGCCCCCCCGCCCCGCCCCGCCCCGCCCGCCCCGCCCCGCCCGCCCCGCCCCGGCAAAGGACGCGTCGCGGTTTGGAGATAATTTCGAGTGAAATTTAGTTGGGACGGTCGCAACCGAGTTTCCCCCGCTGTCTTGTCTAGCGCATGTGACGACATTACGGAGACTAATTTCGATGCGGCTTGTCAGGAAATCGGAATAATCATCGTCCTTTGCATAACGCGGTGCTTTTATTTCACTATGTTGACATTTCGCGCGACACGAAAAGCCGGTATATAACCGCATTATAGTCCATAATACAGAGCATCCTGTTAATGCTTCCAGTATGATTCACGTATTTTGCCGTCTCATTTATTTCGTAATCGTGTTGACACGGTGACACCAAGAGAGCGAATGAAACGAGAGTAATTTACTGTTACCTACATTTTGTACTGTTTCCCAAGTGGGATGTGGCGTGTTAAATAAGACAAATCCTCAGAGGGAAATCATCTTGTGGATCATTTTAAGTATCATAAATTAACCTGAATAACACAAATTCTTGTACCTTCTGTGAATTTTTAATAATAATATCTAAGAAAAATACAGTTTTTCATTTTGCAACTTCAGAGATAATTAATTAATGTCACAATTAAATTAAATTTAAGCTAAATATCGTTAATATTAAGAATATCGCGGTATTTTAAATAAACAACACAGCTAATATGATAAATACCTTTTCGTCGAGAACGATACGAAAATTTTTATTTCAAAACATCCTTTATTAAAAAAAAAATTCAATTGAGGAATACACGACTTCACTGACAACACTGCATGGATTCATCACAGAACACACAAATTATCTCATTTTCTCCCACTACGGACCAAGGTCATTAATATTTCGTTTTACATCTGTCGCGTGTAGTACCGCTACTAAAACCAAGAACACTGTCGCCTCGTTCTATACACACCCACACATACACACACACACACACCCACATACACACACACAATATTAAGAATATCGCGATATTTTAAATGAACAACACAGCTAATATGATAAATACCTTTTCGTCGAGAACGATACGAAAATTTTTATTTCAAAACTTATCCTTTATTTCAAAACTTTATTAAAAAAAATTCAATTGAGGAATACACGACTAAACTGAATGCATCTTTACTGAAAACACTGCATGGTTTCATCACAGAACACACAAATTATCTCATTTTCTCCCACTACGAACCAAGGTCATTAATATTTCGTTTTACATCCGTCGCGTGTAGTACCGCTACTAAAATCAAGAACGCTGTCGCCTCGTTCTATACACACACACACGACGCCGGAGATGAATCACGTGGCGCCGGAGGTGTCCTCGTTGTCTGACGCTCTCCCCAATTGGCCTCTTTCCGAGGAGCGCGCGCCCGCGACTTCCTTTGATTAAAGCCGCAGCCCCGTAAACCGCGGCGTCGTCTTTACGGCGCGCGCCCGGGTCTTACGAGCTGTCGCCGGCAACGGCTCGCCCCCTCGCGGCCTGCCGCGTGAGGCCGGCGTGACTTACGAGTGGGGAAGTAAACCCTCCGAGGGATTTAGCAGCGGGATACGGCGCTGTACACAGAGTGACAAACCGCCAGCGGTGGCTCTGTGCATCGACTGCAGTGCCTCTGACCGGGAGGTCCTAGGTTCGAGTCCCGGCGGCGTCAGGAATTTCGACAGTAGCTTTTCAGCTTGGTCGAATTTTCTCGGTGGCTGGAGGAGAATTCTAGCGGCCGGCTGCTCTTATCGGTAGTTTTCCGTGGTTTCTCCGATCAACACCAGGCGAATGCCGGAGCAGTACCCTAACAAACGGGCCACGGGCCGCGTGCGATCTTTCCTTCCTCTTCCTTATACCATCCTCACCCCTTTACATATACACACATTAACATGCACTACACTACCACACATGCCGGGAGATCGGTAGGGGACTTAAAACATGTCATTATCCCCGTAAGTGTAGTGCATGCTCTTTATTTTGGTCTGGAGGTGGCGGTGGTCTTCCTCCGCTGGATGACGATATCTGGGGATTTAGAACTTGTCCCCGCTCGGGACTTGGAACTCGTCTCGCCTGGGTCGGTAGCCCCGCTAGTGGGAGATACCTGGTTGGGGAAACCCGTAAGACGATGGTAGATCGGCGCCGGATCTGGCCATCCAGCGGGGGAAGACCATCGCCACCTCCCGAGCAAAAATATGCACTACACTTAAGGGACTATTGCACTTAGTAAATCAATATTTCTTCTCGATTGTCAATATATGTTTGCAAATAAAAGTATCCCAAGTTTTTTATGACAATCATTTATTTCAGTAATTGCACAACGTTTCGTAACTAGTTTTGCTAATCAGCTGAAATCGAATGGAAAAAAACAGGTGATATAATAACTAAAGTTACCAACTTGGTAACTGTTAGTTCAACGTGTACATTACTGAATATGAGACAAGTGGATCAGATTTGAATACGAATGCTCACTGAATAATTGTTCCGAAAGTTCTAAAACTAATTGTCTGTTTTGACATAAATTGTACACATGATTCATACCGCAGATTTTAAATGACAAAGTACGTCCGTTGCAAATGCAAATCAGCGGAAAGAGTCGAGTATCTACCGAGAATGTTAAAGCAAACGCAACAACGAAATGTTAGAAAAGAAAAGATACTACACGAGACATAAAAAACCAACGTGCAGTGTTCGTATCACCGACGACTACCTCCACAAGAACAAAATTGAAAAAAATAATTCCAGGAAGGCGTACTTTTCGTGCAGCATTTTTGCAAAACGAACGCATTACCTAACAGAAGAAACACGGTTGGAAAACCCTTGCTACACGTCAAAAACACGCTCCGCAGACAGACACACACAAAGAAGCTTCCAACATCACTCATTAACTAAAAAAAACCTCATCGCAGCTCGTCCTCAGGCGTGAAACGCCGGGAGGGAAAGAGGCGAAGATGGCGAAAGGCTGTGGCACCGGATGCAGAAGCGGAACGGAGGCGAAGATGGCAACGGAGGCTGAAGCGCAGGCGGGAACAGACACGACGACGACAAAACGACGGGGCTGGCGAAGGTAGCGTCGGAAGCGGTGGCTGTGGCACCGGATGCAGAAGCGGAACGGAGGCGAAGATGGCAACGGAGGCGAAGCGCAGGCGGGAACAGAGACGCACGAGAGGCGGAGGTTGAGGGGAGAGGCTGGCAGAAGTGAACGGAGGTGAAGGTGCTGTGTCAGAGGATGTCGAGATGGAAATGAAGAAGGAGGTAGATGATACGATAGAGATAAAGATGTATGCAGAGAAGGAGACAGAGAAGCGATGAAGGAGGCAGTCACGGAGGTGAAACCGTTGGAGGGAGGGGGGGGAGATGAACAGGCGGAGACAGAAGGAGGCGGAAAGGATGGGACTGATAGGAACGGGACATAGGCAGGGATGAATCGGGAAAAAAGGGGGTCGAGACGGAGGAGATGGAAAGATGAAAATAGAGACAAGCGCTTGGGCACAGGATTGATTGGATTTAATTTTTTCGTGTTTCCGGGCGCGTCAACTGCTTTGGACATTAGTCCCGTTAGTGTAGTGCATGTTTTTTTGCAGGAGATGGCGGTGATCGTCCCCCGCTGGAAAGTGAGGTCCGGCGCCGACCTACCGTCGTCTAGTGGGGTTTCCCCCTAACCAGGACTCTCCCACCAGCAGGGCACCGCCCCAGCCGGGACATGCTCTAAGCTCCCGACCGATCTCCCGGAATATGTGGTCGTGTAATGCATGGTAGTGTAAGTGTGAGTGCGTAAGGGGAGAGGATAGGACAAGGAAGAGAAAGGAAAGATCGCGCGCGGTCCGTGGCCCGTTTGGTAGAGTACTGCTCCAGCATTCACCTGGTGTTGATCGGAGAAACCACGGAAAACTACCAATCAGAGCAGCCGGCCAATAGAATTCTCCTCCAGACAGCGACTGAATTCGACCTAGCTGGAAAGCTAGTGTCGAAAATCCTGCCGTCGTGGGGAATGGGAACCTAGGACCTCCCGGTCAGAGGCGCTGCAGTGACATCAGTTGATGCACTGAGCTCCCGCTCCCGGTTGGGGCACAGGACTGGGGGCTTATTCGGAGGCAGGGGAATAGGAGAGGAGGTGTCGGCGGCGGCAACGCCCACAGCGAAGTTCGCAGCTTTAGTCGCGCAGCTGCCGCCGGGCGTCGCCGTGGCCTACCGCCGTCGCGCAGCGGCATTAAACCGAGTCCGTGGGAGGGGGTGGGGTGGGAGGGCACGCGGAAGACGCGCGGGTGCCCTAATGACCGGGCCGCCTCCGCCCCCGCCCCCGCCGCCGCCGCAAGCGCCCGTAAAGAAGATTGAATCTCGGCGGGGGCGAATGTCGTGGAGACGGCTGGGGACGAAGATGTTCTCAGAAAGGGGACGAGATGATAAGAGAAAGGGCGCACTTGGAATCATGGGAGCAAGCAGGGTAAGGCATGAAAAATAAGCGGACAAACGTAACAGAGAAACATGGAAAATAAATTTATGGCAGGAAATTCGGGAAAGGCTAGATAAACAGATTATTTAAATAGATTTGATCACAAATATAAAATTAGAATAAGAATACTAAGAACGGACATAGGGAAATTTCTTGTAAAGCAGAACTTAGAAATTGGAACATTTGCTGAGCAGTTTGACCTTCCCCCACGGGTTTAGAAACATAGAAATTAATTATAGAGAAAACGTATAGAAATAGTAGAAAGGTCTGATTGTGTCACAGTAAAGTATTGAACAATTAATATTTATATAGTTATATGCAGTCATGAAGTGAACGTGAGATGGCTCATTTACTGAAAATATGATGAATAATCTGGACTAGGTGTAGTGAGGCTCGTCTTATGTATACACGTAGCTTCTGGAAGGAATGTATATTCGAGGGAATAGAAGTTCTAGCATATGTGACATTGCATTGTCCCACTAGTGTTAGTGAGGAACGTAAAGCCGATCGTGGATATAGGAAATGACACGAATTGTCTGCTATTTTATGTTAAGCCTAATATTTGCAATTCGTAGAGTGGCATGTCCAAAAGGACATGATCATCTGCAACATTAAGTAGAAAAATTTAGTCTATCTACTGGAAAAGTAAAGTAGAAAATATGAGAACTTAATTAATGTACAATAAGAAGAAGACTATACACAAAACAAATAGAGAGCAAATGAAAGGAAAAGCGAACTTTTTGAAGAAATTTAGTAATTAAATATAAGTTACGTATTCTGGTAGAAACATAAAATACGGTCTCAAGATATACATCGATAAGACTGTTAGCAGATCTGATATTGTTCACTGATGGATGTACCTTAGGAATGTGTGTGCTTTAGTGTAGAATAGGAACATATGAGTAACTTACGAATTATGAAATAGACTGCTGAAGTTTACCAAAAATAAGAAGCACGTAATAGAAAAAAACATACATACAATAATTAAGTGTAGTTAGCAAAGAAGCTTCGGGAAAAACAACACCAAAATATAGACTGCAAATAGTGATATTTGACTCAACCGTCACCACTAGTGGTCCTGAGTACAGCAAAGGAACATCCAATGGCACGAAACCCCGGTAAATTAGAATTATTAGTAGTTGTTGATGATTTTAGCCCTCAAATCGGAGTGGCAACAAAATAATTTGTATTATCGCAATTATTACAATTAGAAAAGTTTGGTTAGTTACGCCAACAATGTGTAGAAGTTATAAATGTATTCTCATTGTTGGTAAAATAAAATATTTAACTAGTTTGGTAATGACGGTGGTGACATGATGCAACACTCCTTTACTTACTGCGACATGGCATTATGTCAGTTGTTGGAGTACATATTTGAGGTTCACACATAACCGCTGAGAGCATGGCAAGCATTAGGCATCTGCAGAAAGCAGATGAAGCGAGGTACATGACGATGAGCGAAAAGTAATGATGCTCGTTGAAGGATAGGCATAGAAATCCAAGGTTGAGAGGAGGAGACGACTTATGAAATTACAGAGAATAATGGAGAGCCGCAATGGAACCATGAAATAGAGACATCTTTAAAATCCAAGGATGAGATATACGATATTATATAATTACAAAAATATAGAAATTAGGACTGAGAAATATAGGACTGTCTGAATAAAGAAAATTGTGATATCTGCAGGAATTACTGATAAGTGGATGCGTAATAATCAGAAATCTATAATAGTTTTCTACTGAAAATAATATGTACATAATCAAAGATCGATAGCTGACCGAATACACAACAGCAAGCCACATCCTACGAAAGGTGAAGCGGCTAGAAAAGAAATAGAGACGTGAGAAAGGCACTAATAAGTGAGAGATCAGAGTGGTGAAGTGTGACAAAGTGTGTAGGGATGGGGAACGGGTTATAATTGCAGCTGCGACGCTTTTGAGCGTGAGTAGAGCGCGAATGAGAAAGCGGCCAAAAAGCACGAACGGAATAAAGCCACGAAGGCGACCAAGGATTGAGAATATCCATGATAGACGAAAACGCAGAAATACAGGAGGGAAAGTGTGAGGAATAGAAATGGGCTTAACAGCTTTTCTTCAATAGCTCTTATCACAAAAACAGCTGACTCGTAATAGCTGTTATTAATAACAGTTGAAAAATAACAGGTCCATGACCAGAAACGTAACATGGCCAACTGTTAAGAGTTAAAGCAGTTGTAGCGACTGCTAAGAGTTAAAACACGCAAAACGAATAACGTTGATAGCACTGTAAAGCTTGTGCAGCTACCTTACAGCGCTTCCTTGCACTACTTCCCTAACATGTTTCGACAGAAAAGCAGCTGATATGAACGGCCAAGGATGAATAGTAATTCATATAATGTGTAGCGAACGTGTATAGAATATAGAATATTACTAAAATGAAAGTGATTCGGGTTCAGATTGCAAATATTCTTTCAAATATGCAACTTGTGCATAGGTAGGAAAAATAATTTTTTAAGGAAATATTATTTAAAAATATTATAAGGAGTTATTTGACCTAACTCTTTTATTTTATTGGACCCAGGGAAATATTATTAACAGCGATGGGACAGAAATAAGTTAACATATTGGACGGACTTCATTTAAAGGACAAACATCTTGTTGTAGTGTATACAATAAAATATAAAAATATTGTGGCACATGGCGTGTAATAATGACGAATTATATATCAATGAATCTATAATTTGAACACTAGTAAATCATGATTGATTAGCTGCAGTGAAGCTGTTATCGTACAAAATGGTTGCCACAAAAGCTTGTAGTAGTTCGGATTAGGCCCAGTAGGTTGCAGTTCTATGCATTTCAACCGATAACAGCCAATAACAGGATAAACATAATAACTGTTATTTCGCGTAACAGTTACGAAACGTTAACGGTTAAGAAATAACAGTTTAGCTGTTAAGGGCACATCCCTAGTGAGGAATAGGTATGCTGCAACGGAACGTCGTTCACGATGAGACGGTACAAGTTCGAGAACGCTCTTGTGAGCAAATGGAAATCGAGATGTGGTCAGGGGAGAGCGTGAGGCAAGGGCCAATGAGAAGATACCAGGATGAGGAAGCGAAAGGCGTCGGAATAAGGTAAGAATACGAGAATAAAAATACTAGTGTTCGAAGCAGGGGAAGGGAGGGACGGAAGGGCGAGGTAGGCCCAAGGGGAAGGACGAAGATTGGAGCGGATAGTTTGGGGGGGGGAAATGGAATGGAGCGACGTTACAGGACTAAGCGGGATCAAGAAGGGAGCAACGGCGACGCGTAAACCCAGTGTGGGTTCAGGGCATTATTGGAGAGGTTCCAGAACAATACTGAGCGCTGGAACGGGACGGGGAGGGAGGGGCGAGGCAGAATAGGCGAGAAAGAAGGGCGAAGGGGCGAGACAGAATGGGCGAAGAACGGGGCGAGACGAACGGGGCGAGACAGAAGGGGCGAGACAGAAAGGGGCGAGACAGAAACGGGGCGAGACGAAACGGGCGAACATGGGCGAAACAGATCGGGGCGAGACAGAATGGGGCGAGACAGAATGAGACGAGACAATGGGGCGACACAGAACGGGGCAACACAGAATGGAGCGAGACGAAACGGGACGAGACGAAACCGGGCGAGACGAAACGGGGCGAGACGAAACGGGCGAACGAAACGGGCGGCGAAACGGGCGAGACGAAACGGGCGAAAGGCGAGACGAAACGGGAGCGGGTTGGCGTGGCTTGCTGAGGTGGGGAGAGGCCGTGACGACAGGTAAGCGTGAAGTGAAGAAGGCGGGAGGATGGAAGCGGGGACAGTATAGAGCGCGGCGGATGTCGCGCGGATGGGGCGAGAGACGAGAATGTGGCGGTGGCGGGGACAAAGCCAGGGGGGGGTGCGGAGACGCCGAGAAGGAGCCGAGGAGGCGCCTTGACGCGCGACGCAATTTCACTGGAACGCCAGGCTCTCGGCCGCCTGGCCTCCAAGATGGCGCTGGGAGGGCCGAAGAGCTCTTGATGCCCGGACGCGCCCGCAAATATCCGGGTCGCTCGGCTGCCGGAGCGCGATTTCATAGTTTTAGTTTTATGGATGTCAGGATTAAATTCTGCGTCGCGCTACATTCGGCGAGTCGTTACTTTGAGCGAATGTCTTTCCGGACATATTTCACCAGCAGCAGCACGTCTGCATGAAGCGTTTGTGTCTTTTCGTGTCGCGAATTTACGCAAAATTGCTATGTACGAGATTCTCTCTTGAAATAGACATGTTGAAGTGACGTGGCTCATAAAATGCTCCGAACTGAAAATAAATTCCTTATTAAAGGTGAGACAAAAAAAAGAGTTGTAGTGTACAGTTGGACGTAGTTATTAACTATATTTCCGGAGTGTGATTTTTACGACGTAGTAAAGAGAAGTCTCTTCCTACTACAAATCGAAGTCAAACAAAGTATAGATATAGATAGAAACTTTTCATAAGTTAACTTCTAAGATTACCCTATGTGTGCTTCATGAGCATAAATAAAATCTGTTTCTAATGATATTTACTTGTCACACATTTTCGTACTTTTACGTTAACCGCATGAAAATATTTCGTAGATATGTTGCAATATTACAACGTATTATTACGATTAAGAGTGAAAAGAAATCAGGGTGGAGTCAAAAACGTGCGAATTCATTCAATCTGATACATTTTCATGATAAATAATATTTCCCGACCAAAATGGAATTAAAATGTTTACTCACAAGTATAATATAAATCAGTCACGTCCTATTTTATACTTTAATATACATGTGAGTCACGTAACTTTATCACCTCTTTAAGTTTTTGAACGGTTGAAGTTATTGCAATGCAGTTTTTACGAAAGTGCATGAGGGAATGGAGCTAATTGATGCAATTTTGAATTGTTTGCGACTCGTGTTTAACGTATATTTTAAATAAAACAATTCACCAACTAAGGTCACGCAGTGCTCTTTCTGCAAGCACGTGATCGGGTTTACAATATCCGTTAAACACGAGGTGCAAGAAAATCAAATATACTCAAGAAAATGCTTATCTAACATATGACAATATGAATATCATTCTATTTATCTTTTTACGATCGTCGTGATAGACTAAAATAATGTGTAGTTTCATTTGAAAAATCAAATTTACCTCAATATATCTAAAAATACAAGTGATAAAATCGAAAGAAATACATGCATCCATCCAACTTTGTTTGGTTGCGTTACCTGATATTATTATTATTATTATTATTATTATTATTATTATTATTTTATTGTTATTATTATTGAGTATTTTAAGTTCTAATTACCGTTTATCGCACTCTAGATGCCAATCTTTATTATTTCGCCTAGCATCTTCCTCTATTCTTCTTCTCTTCTTTGTCCAGTCGATGGCGGACTTTCAAGATTTCCTTGGCCTTCCTCGATTTCTTTTTTCGAAAGGGATCCACTCAAAGACGAGTTTTGGTATTCTTTCAGCATGCATTCTCATTATATGGCCATACCATCGGAGTTGTTTGGATTGTACGTTTTCGATCACTTGTCTCTCTATCTTCATTGATCTACACTAATACAACAGAACAATAATAGATAGATAGAAATTTATTCTACAATTGGGCAGATGATGCCCGGTGGCAGAATGCAAAATAACAATTACAAATAACATAATAATATATAAAAAATAAATATAAATATAGAAAAAATACGAAAAATATAGACGAACGTAGTGTGCTAGTGAAAAAGAATCGTGCAAGGCGCCTGAAAGTTTGTAGAGTCGTAGGATTCCGCGGCCGGACATCCCGGACATCCAAGAATTCAGCCTGAAAGTTTGGCGTTGACGTCTCCTTTAAGGTCACGAGCGCTGTTTCGCGGCTCGTCGTTGTGTCTGGCGCGTGGGCCTACATCCAGTGTTTTAAAAGAAGAGGAAACTGTTCTTGTTTAATTAAAAAAGAAATTACGGGCATGCCTACATAATTAGGCAGGCCCTAAGAAGAATTCTTAAAAAGGAACTCCTCGCGGCTTACGCGGCCTTACAATGAAGCGTCTTTCCCCGGCACGCAGAGACGCCGACCGGGCTCAGGCGGAGTAACGCCAACAGGGGAATCCCCGAAAACGCATTTTACATGTGGTACGGAATTACATTTTTTTCAGCTACGGCATTTTTTTTTCAGTTTTAAAATTCAACCAACTTTTTCTTCAAATTATACATCTGAACGTAACCTTACGAAAAAAAAATCGTATTTATTTACACAGGCTTATGCTAACGAAGAAATTTTGAATTTGTTACTATTAAAAATGTAAATGAAATATGTGCAACAAATGGTTCAATTAAAAGGAAATTTAATACGATATTAAAATATTTAACTTAATTTTTTAATGAAAAAATATTTTTTACATTTTACAACGCGGGTATACGATTTTTCGAGTAGTTATTTCTGCTGGTATTGTTCTTTTAAAAGAACATTTTTCATAATATTAAAAGAAGATTATCAAAATAAGATTGCAGATTTTGCAAGCTTTGCAGAAGTACAATTTTTGAATGACCTGCTTTTCCTTTAGGATTTTACAGGTGAGCCTATGCCCTTTTCAATTAAAAGTTATAATATGAACTCAAATGAAAATCCGTTTTTAACGGGACCACACGTACGCAAGAAGAAAAACCTACCAGAGATTCAATATTAAATTCGAGCTCCGCGTATGTCTTCGGTAAATATGAAAAGAAAAAACGCTCTTTTTGAAATTAGTAAATAATATATACTTACTAATTGGTATTTTTCACTTGTAAAAAATTCATAAAGATTATTATGAAGTAATCAATTTCTTCAGGCGAGATGAAACGGATTTTCTGTGAATAAAACAAATCTTCGCAAAACGACAATATTTCTCACAAATTTGTTGCCGACGATTCTATCCGAAAACAAAATAACTTCCCCTCGGCAAATACAAATATGGAACACTGTGATTAAACACATTTCTAAATTTTCAGAATATATATTCTCATTTATGTAATTTTCAAATAAAATTTGCTCTTTGAATCTACAACAGAATAATATTACATGTTTTTTCTATTTTAATTATAAGAAACAAATAACATACTTAGTAGATGAATTTGTGTCGGGCTGCCGATGGAGGAATGTGACACTAGTCGCTTTACAACAATATTTGTTTCTTTATAATATCCTCCAATTAGAGAGAGAACTTTCTAAAAATATCAATTTCTTTCTCAAAGAATTGCCGATCTCCTAACATTAGCATCATGAAGTCAGACAGGCGATTGAGTCCTTGTGGCTCCTACAAACCCCTTTCGTTATCCCAAAGAATTGGTTCAGTAGAACTTCCCAAAACCATTGCAGTACTAAACTAATTGGAGCACACATTTTTATTTCCGATATATGTGAGTATTGTAAAATTTAAGACAATTTTTTTTCATTTTTTTAGAATCTTTGTTAACGTACCTAATTCCTACAGGCGAAATCTCCTTGATAATTTTCCACGATACGACGAACGTATTGAAACCTAATTACAAGCCTGAATACGTGTTGGAGTAGTGAAAAAAAATTACCATTATTTTAACAATTAATTTTATTTCATAAAATACCTGCTTATGAAACTTCTTGATGAGAAGAGAGCTGGATTTTCCAGCAAAGAGTGACATATAGAGAAACCGCTTGGTTAGTGCTGGTAGCCTAACAGCAGGTTATGCGCATATGCTCAACTAGTTAATGCGTTTGCTTGCTGTTGGCTAGGTTGTAAATGCCTTCAACACAACCTCCTGCAAATCCGTCGTTCAGCACGACATTCTTTTGTTTTTCGACCTGTCAAATTGGTCTCTTCTTACGCCAATTTCAGACGCTGGCTTTCCCCACGCTTCTTCCCACATTTTAACTCGTCTCGTCCAATGTCCGGACGCCCGCGAGACCAGCCGGTTGCCAGGAGTGTCTTTGATTAGATTGATTTAGTGTTTCCGAGCGCATCAACTACTATGGTCATTATTCCCAGAAGTGTAGTGCATGTTTCTGCTCGGGAGGTGGTGATGGTGGTTTTCCCTCGCTAGATGGCCAGATTCGGCGCCGACTTAACGTCAGCCAACGAGTTTTCCCCAACCATATATCTCCCACCAGCAAGTCACCGCCCCAGCTGGGACACGTTCTAAGTCCCCGACCGGTCACCCGGCGTGTGTGGTAGTGTAGTGCATATTAATGTAAGTAGGAGTGTAAGGGGTGGGGATAGGACAAGGAAGAGGAAGGAAAGATCACGCGCGGTCCGTTTGTTAGGGTACTACTCCGACATTCGCCTGTGTGATCGGAGACACCACGAAAACTACCGATCACAGCAGCCGGCCGCTAGAATTCTCCTCCAGACATCGATTAAATTCGAGCTACTGACAAGCTAGTGTCAGAAATCCTGCCGTCAGGATTGGAACCTAGGACCTCCCTGTCAGAAGCACTGCAGTTACATCAGTTGATGCCCTGAGCCGTCGAGGCGTGCACCCCTGCCCCGCCGGGCGCAGTGAGAACACGGCGGCCCGGCCGGCGTGGTGCGGCCGATAGAGGCGTATCTGCACTCGGGCCGCGAATACTGCACGCCGTATCTGGCCGGCGGGCGGGGGCGGAGTACGGAATAAGGGGGCGGGGGGGGCTTCGAGGGGCGTGCGGGGAGGGGTCCGACGCGACCCGGGCGCCGCGCAGAGCGTTTATGGGGCCCGGGCGCGCTTATCGAGACAGTTCGCCGCCCCGCCCCGCCCCGCCCCCGCTTTCGGCGTCGTCCGAGAGACGCCGCGCCCTTTAAAGGGGTGTTAATTACTCGAGGGAAAAAACTCGCCGCCTCCACCGCCGCCGCCGCCGGCCGAGAGTGGACGCGAAGCGCTCCGCCCCCCTGCGCCCGGACAGAGGACCCAGATGGGACGGGACGGGACGTGGGGACGGGAGGGGGGACGTGTTTGCATTTTACGTTTAGCGCCTCATAACGCCTGCGCGTCCCGCTGACGCAGGAAGCGGCGAGCGACAGAGAGGGTTTGGCTTGGGGGGGGGGGCGAGTGTACTGTTGGGTGTGTTGGTCGGTGTGCGAGTATGCAGAAGGGGATGGTGAGGGGAAGGAATTTTCGTAGTAAATTGCTGCCAACATTATTTCCTTTCAAAGATGAACAGATGGGGGGATATTTGATTTTCTCTTCATGTTCTCTTTGGTTTTTTGCTTCTTTTTACTCAATAGTTTCCATACTTTTATTAAATTTACTCACAAAATACACAATGTACACATTGTTTTCAGACTTCTAATAAAAAAGTTAATGGCGAAGTTATTTTTTTTATATTAACTTCTCATAATTCCAATTTAATACATTCAAATTTCTTAATTCTTATCATTTAATTGACAAACAGCCGATACTTTTTTTCGTTACTCGCCCAGAGCGTCCATCGTATTGGTGAATAATAAAAACAGTCATTAATTGCGACCATAATATTGTCGAAAATTTCCTTTCATTGATGTACATCCACAACATTCCACCAACAACCATACTCTCACTTTGAAATTAGATCACTTTATATTTCATATTTTTCAGCAAAAATCCAACCAGAAACCGCAGGTTTACGAACTTGGCTCCGCGTTTCTACACAAAGAGGGTAAAAGTTATTACTATCATTGACCGAGGTTGGCAACACTGCCTCTTCCCTGAAAGAGGGTCGCTGCAACATACGCCAGGGAGACGCGCAGTCGTTTCTCGCGACCGCACCTGCAGATCCGCTATCAGCAATCAGCGCCGGCCGCAGTTTGTGAGCAGCGCCCTCGGGGCCGCGCGAAAATACGACGGCAGCGCGGGAATAGACCGAATTAGCGCTGATGGAACGCGGGTTTTTTTCTGCGGGCATCCAAAGTGCGTACGATGCGGGGGGTCGGCGGGGGAAAATGAGAAGCGGGAAGTAGGGGGACAAGCGAGCGGGGGTGTGTGTGTGTGGGCTTGATGTGTGTGTATGTGTACTGGTGGCGTGTGTAGAAGAGTTTAAGTAGGCGTGTATGAGTGCGCGGTGGAGTAGATCGGTTGGTTGGTTGGTTGGTTGTTGGTGATATCGGGCGCGCCAATTACCGAGGTCATTCGTCCCGTAAGTATGTTTTGTGGTGTATGGTTTTCATCGGGAGGTGTTGTAGATCTTTCCCCGCTGGATGGCGAGATCCGGCACCGACCTACCGTCGGCTAGTGGGGTTTCCCCCTAACCAGGACTCTCCCACCAGCGGGGCACCGCCCCAGTCGGGACAAGCTCTAAGCTCCCGACCGGTCTCTCGGCATGTGTGATAGTGTAGTGCATTAATTAGACTGTTGGTGATATAGATACCTTATTAATTCACAGTAAATAAACAGAGGTTGTCTGGTATATAGATTTGATACCAGACAACCTCTGTTTATTTACTGTGAGTGTAGTGCATGTTAGTGTACGTGTGTGTGTGTTTAAGGAAAGAGGATGGGACAAGGAAGAGGAAGGAAAGATCTCGCGCGGTTCATGCCCGTTTAGTAGGGTAGTGCAGGCATTCGCCTGGTGTGGATGAGAGAAACTACGGAAAACTAAGGATGAGAGCAGCCGGCCTATACAATTCTCCCCCAGAAAATGAATGATGCGACCTAGCTAACAAGCTCGTGTTGAAAATCCTGTCACCGTTGGGACTCGAACCTAGGTCCTCCCGGTCAGAGCCCCTGCCATGACATCAGCTGATGCACTGAGCCACATCTCCCGGTTGGTGGATCGGGGTGTGGGAGGTGTGCTGAGGTGCTGAGTGTGTGGGCGGACGTGCGGCTGGGGAGGTAGGCCGAGTGTATGTAGACTGTGGACGTGTGGAGAAAATGTTGCGATAGGCGGTTGGCGGATATATCTGTGAGTGTGGAAGGGTGTAAGAGTGCGGTGTGTGTGTGTGTAGGCGGGGTGTGTGTGTGTGTGTGGTGGGGCGGGGACGGGGGCGAGGAGGGGTGCGCCGGTCGTCAGAGGAGGCAGTGCCATCTTATCCGATGCGTGGAGCGGGTGTTGGGAGTTGGAGCGTTTATTACTCACCGCGCCGCGTCTCACGTTCGCATGGGGCCGAGTTAATATTCGGGCTCCCCTTCAATCCCTCTTTTTCGCTGCACCTGGTCCTTCCGCCGACGCGCCATCTCAGGCTCGTCAACCACATTTTTTTTCGCCCCTGTTCTGACTTCGTTTAACTTCTTTCAGGGTTCACTGTAACTTTTTTTACAATTTTCTCCCTATGTTTTTTCAAGCCTAATTCAACTCAGTTTCATTTTCATATTTTTTTATACTTTGTGCAAAATAACCTGAAACTTTTATTTCTTTATGACAATTACTGGATCAAATTGCTTAAAATTGAACTCATGTGTAAAGTAAGTATACTTTAGTACGTACCTTATTCATGGGAAAGTCTCATTGCAATACTAAATATAAATTTAGAAATAAAACTAAGAACTCGATTAAATAATTTTCTAAAAAACAATGTATTAGTAATTATCTTGAATATTTGAATTATGAAAATATAGTAATTACATCGTGAGAATTCCATGCATATCAGCACCAGCCATTGAGAAATCATTAAAAGTAATCAGCGACGGTGAACATCCCACTAGGAACAATTCGGAAAGATAAAGGAACCTACAGAAATCTCGAAAATCTTTATCCACAAGCTACGCTTGCTCCAATCTCGGTCAAGTTTCTTCGTCCATGAACAATACACACAGAAACCCCCCCAACTACCAGCAGCTCTAGTTTATCCTCGCAGCCAACACCTCGTCACTCACCGCTCTCCCCTTTCCCTCTCACACGTTCGCGCCAGCTGCATTCCGCATTTCACCACCCCCCGACTCCCACCATCTCCTTCCTCAAACACGTTTCACCACTTCCCGCCCCCCCCGACCGGCACCCCTTCCCCCCCCCCCCCCGGTTTCCCCCCCCGCCGTTCTCTCTCGCTGGCGTCGCGGCGCGTCGCGGCGCCGCGCCCCCCGCCGCGGTCGGATGCGATAAAAAGCTAAGTGGCAGCTGATTTGCATGCGGGCGGCGCCGTAATACGAATTTAATTCCGGTCCTCGCGCCGCCGCCGCCGCCGCCGCTTCCCTTTCCCCCGCCTCGTGCTGTACACTGCCTGCACACCGCGCGGCGTCGAAAGTAACAAGTGGGCGGCGGCGGGTGGGGTGGAGGTTGATGCGACGGTGATGTGGTGGTGGAAGTGGTGGCGGTGGCAGTGGTGGAGGCGAAGGCGGAGGCGAAGACGGATGTGAAGGCGGAGGTGAAGGTGGAGACGAAGGCGGTGGCGAAGTGGAAGCGAAGGCGGAGGCGGAAGTGGAGGCGAAGGCGGAGGCGGAAGTGAAGGCGAAGGCGGAGGCGGAAGTGGAGGCGAAGGCGGAGGCGGAAGTGAAGGCGAAGACGGAGGTGAAGGTGGATGCGAAGGCGGAGGCGAAGTCGAAGGCGGAGGCGAAGGCGGAGGTGAAGGTGGAAGTGAAGGCGAAGACGGAGGCGAAGGCGGAGACGAAGCGGAGCGAAGGCGGAGGCGGAGGCGAAGGCGAGCGGAGGCATTGGCGAAGACGGAGTTTAGGCGAAGGCGAAGGTGAAGGCGAAGGAGGAGGTGAAGGCGAAGACGGAGGCACATTCAGAGGCGAAGGCGGAGGAGACGGAGCAGTCGAAAGCGGAATTGAAGACGAAGGAGGAGGTGAAGGCGAAGGAGGAGGTAAAGGCGAAGGAGAAGGCTTAATTGGTGGTGGTGGTGGAGGCGGAGGCGCAGTCAACAGTGAAGGCGGAGGCGAAGGGGGGCGGAGTAGTGGTGGAGGCACAGCGGTAGCGGTGGCGGTAGCGGAGGCGGTAGCGGAGGCGGTCTCGATGCGAAGTGGAGATGGAGGCGAAGGCGGAGGCAAAGGCGAAACGGAAACGGTGGCGGTGGCGGAGGCGGCGGTGAAGGCGGAGACGAACGCGGAGGGTAGCAGCAGATGAAGCGAGGAACGGTCCCATTGGCGGGTATGTAGCGTCGGCGAAGATGGGAGCGACGATGGCAACGGAGGTAATTGTGGTGGTGATGGTGAATGCAAAATGGAAAGTAGCGGCACGACGGCGTCGGTGGCGGTTGTACAACGGTGATGGTTGCGACAGCGCAGCGATAGGGACAGAAACGTGGTCTGAAAAAACATTAACAATGAGATTCCACGAATTTCAAAATTCCATCTTTCGTGGCGTCCTGAATATACCGTCTGCTTTTTTTAATAAAATATAGAAGTAAGTTTTTCCGTAAATGTCGGTTTGAAATATTGTGTTTACTGGTGAGTAACGTCAGAACGGACTGGTAAAGATCAAATAGTTTTAATTAAAATGAGCTGTTTATTGAAAAACACGTGTCGCTTCACTTTATAGAATCCCCTCCGTAATGTTAAATATCTCAAATAATATTCGAAGTTGCAATGTCTAACAACAAATTACCTTCAATTAATTTCAATAATATGTAATTTAGTACAGAACATGATGTTTCTTTAATCATTTAGTTCCAATTAATCATTGTTTAATACTTTGAACCTGAACTGGTGGAATTTAGGTAATTCTAATTTAATACTAATTAACTTAATAACTTTATTCGAAAAATATATAAGATAATTGTCAGAAATTAGTTTTAAACAAGTATTGATAATGTGAAGTCACCTTTCCAAAAAGTTAGCCTCAAGTAAGGGATAGGGTAGAACATCGGATATTACAAGAAAGAGGGAGAAAGAATCATGTCCAACTTTCCTGTAAGCATATTGAAGACGGCCACAATCATCGCTTTTTCTCTCCTCCAGCAACAACAGAACCTTACATTATGAAAGTAACGTAAATAAAAAAAAACTTTTAAATTATCAAACAGGTACACAATAAACATTTCGATTAACTACACAATTCTAAATTACAAATTAACTAAACACAAAATAGTATATGATCAGAGTTGTAAGAGAAAACGTTATGGTTTTAGTGTGTCGATAAAAGAGCGAAATCAGACATTAACTAAAGATGGCGTGAGCGTTTTGATTTAATGCCAAAACAGTCTGGCGCAATGTGCAACAGTCACGAATGAACAATTACTACAAAAGCTGCAGAGAAGAAAAATATAAGCAAAATAACTTTCCTGTCTTATAACAAAGAGGAATTCTAGGGATTTTTTAATGATCTGGCACGAAAGTATCAAAATTAGTTATGGATTACATGCGTCGGTTTAAAATTACTATTTCTAACTACTAGATATTTGCAAGAGAATGGAGTCCTACAGAAATATGTGCAGAACACAACGAACCATCATTTGTAACCGTTAGTAAGAGATATTTATATTAATTAAGATATTTATAAGATATTTATATTAATTAATTAATTAACCATGTAATAAGAAGATTAATTCTATGCCAAATTTTCACAATTATTTTAGATTTCATAAAAAGGTTCCCTAATTACTACTAAAATGAAAATTGCGCAAGAAAAAGTCAGGAAAAAATATGACATTTGCCGGAAAATCTATTAATACATTTAGAAACCAGTCTTTCTAACTATTAATATAAATCAAACTCAAAATACCCAACTTTAGTATTCAGGCTTTAGTTGTAGCGGTTTCTCTTGGACAAACAATCATTGAACTAGCAGCAAATGCAGAGTCTTCCGGAAAGCAAAGGAGTAGTTTGAGTCGGAGGCAATAACAGTAGAAATGGAGGCAGCAATGGCTTTGGCAGGAGGAGGGAACGGGACTCCCGCTATGTGTGTTAGTGTAGTGCGTGTAAGAGTAAATGCGTGTGTGTGTGAATGAGATGTGAGAATAGGACAAGGAAGAGGAAGGAAAGATCGTACACGGTCCGTGGCTCGTTTGCTAGGGTACTGCTCCGGCATTCGTCTGGTATTATCGAAGAAACCACTGGTACCTTCCAATTAGAGCAGCCGACCGCTAACATTCTCCTCCAGACAGCGTGTGAATTCTACTTAGCTATCTAGCTGAAATCCTGCCACCGCAGGGAGTGGGACTCTTTGACCTCCCGCTCAGCGGCACTGCAGTGACATCAGTTAGCCACCTCTCCGGTGGGTAGGGGAAGAGAGAGTGGCGGCAAGATCGGGAGCAAAAGCAGCAACTTCGGCGTCGATGAAGGTAGGGTGAGCGGGGCCGCGGGCGAAGCCAGGACAGGGACGGGCGGCGACTGGGGGTGGTGATAGGGACAGGGCGGGTGATGATAGGGACGGGGAAGGAATGAGGCGGGGACGGAAACAGGGAGGGCGGGGATGGGGACAGAGACAGGGACGAAAACGAGCGAGGAAAGGGTGGGGACAGAGGAGAGAACACGGGAGGGGACAGGGGCGCGGACATGGGCGGTGTCAGGGGCGGGGGCAGGACCACTGGCGGGGACAGAGACAGGCAAACGGGAATGAATGCCGTCGCATTTGTAGTAAAGCGAGCTGAATCGGAGAAAGGCGGGGGGGCGCGCGCCAGGGGACCTCGTGGGCCCCCAAATAAATATCCTCCCTTTCGTCGGCTTCGGGCCGGCGCGCCGCGCCTCGCCGCGGCGGCTGCAATATTTCCGCCCACCGTCACGCGCGCCGCAATGAATGCCGTCGCATTTGTAGTAAAAAGGAAAGGGGGCGGCGGCGCGGCCATCGCTCTCTGTCGGCGCGCCGCTTCCGTCGCGCCGCCCCCGCCCCCCGCCCACGCCCACGCCGCCGTCGGGTTATCGCGCCGCGTGCCCGGCGACCGCTCACCACCGGTAATGCTCCGCTCGAGCACAATGGGCGACTGACTGCCCGGCGCTCGGCGCGGGGAGGGGCCAGGCGGGGCGGCCGACGTGAGGTCGCTGGAGGTGAAGACGGTTGATGCAGAGAAGGAAGGCAGAGGATGGTAGAGGCAGAGAAGGAAGGCAGAGTACCGTAGAGGCAGAGAAGTAAGGCAGAGAACTGTAGATGCAGAGAGGGGAGATAGAGGACTGGTAGATGCAGAGAAGGAAGGCAGAGGACTGTAGATGCAGAGAAGGAAGGCACAGAATGTAGATGCAGAGAAGGAAGGCACAGGACTGTAGATGCAAAGAGGAAGGACAGGACTGTAGAGGGAGAGGAGGTAAAGGACTGTAAATGCGGAGAGGGGAGGTAGAGGACGGTAGATGCAAGGAAGGAAGGCAGAGCAGAATTGTAGATGAAGAGAAGGAAGACAGAGGACGGTAGATGTAGAGATGGAAGTCAGAGGACCGTAGATTCATAGAAGGGAGGTAGAGGAGGCAGAAGTGGTGGAAGAGGCGGCGATGGAAAACACATTCCGTGATTCTACGAAAGCATTAAAATATCTCTCCATGTCCAAACGTTCCTAAACGTTCATAAAGTTTTACTTAAATATACTGGATAATAAAAATATTTTTCCGCATACACCGGTGTATTTCTAAATAATTCCTAAAAGTTTACGCCAAACTATGTGCAGTTATGGATAGTTCCATGGAAATATTTACCTTAGAAGTTGTTAACGTCCGTGACCGAAATGTGGTTCACGGACGTAGTAAAATCATCGAGGGTTGTGTTTTGTGAATAACATATGGATCGTAGGCGTGGAAGTGATGAGTAGCGTAGCGACGGTGAAACTGGCCAAATGGAGGAGATTGAAACGACAAGGTCGTGGTGGCGCGATGGTTGACTTGGCGTAGCAGTGGCAACGGCGGTGAAACAGTCGGAGGCAAAGATGGTAACTTTTACAGCGGGGAATCGTAAATAGTGAGAGTGAGGTGGTTAGAAGTTATTTGCGGGTACGATAAAGGACGTGAACCGAAGAAATTAATTAATACCCAGGTGGTGAATCAACTGGAGACTGCAGACTGATGTCTGACGGAGTACTTAGGTGAGAGTTCACAGGTTCTGGTGTCACATGGTGCTTTGTTGACGATGTCCAACCATGACTGTAGAAAAGAAAAAAGATTGATGGAAACGTTTGTAACGGAGAGTATTTTTCACAATCAATACATTTGGTAAGTATAGACAATATGGGGAAGGCATGAAGAGGTATACAGCATTTTACAAAAACGATGTTGGCAAATGAAGCTCATTTATAGTGTGAAGGAAGATCGTTACGCAAAAAAGTAGCAAGTCTAAATGAATATCAGGTCTGGATGGACTGACCTAACCAGAACCTGAAAGTAGAGGCGAATGGTTGAAGGCGAGCGGGCTTTAGAGTGCGGTACACGGTGCACGGACCTGCAGAGGGTAACAATTTCTGGGCAACACAAAACACAGAGCCAGTACCGGGAAGCGCGCCACGATAGAGTCGGGGCAACGGGAAGCGGCGAGTGACAGCGGCCGGTCTCGGCGGCGTCCAGCGGCAGGGGTCCCGTGCAGTCCGCGGTATCTCGGCCTCGCGCCGGCGACCGCGCTGGCGGCGAGGGGGAAGTGGCGGCGGCGGCGGTATCTCGCCCCAACCCCCGCCGGCCGCGCCAAGCCGTGATGAATTTTACAGTCGTCACCGGCCTTTGTGCGGGCGCGGGCGGCGGGAGGGGCGAGGCCCATGGAGGTAGCAGGAGCACCAGAGGCGGCACAGGTTGTGCGTGCGGGTGTCAGGAAAGGAGAGACGTTCCGAACGACGTGAGGGAGGACAGGCGCGGTAGAGGATACCGAGGACGGTGGGAGAGGGAGGGCCACGCAGGTAGCAGGACGCGAACAGACAGGTTGTGCGTGCGGGGTGCAGGAAAGGAGGCGCCCAGGTAGCAGGAAAACAGACAGGTTGTGCGTGCGGGGTGCAGGAAAGGAGGCAGAGGTAAAAATGATGTGGCGAGGACTGTTCCGAACGATGGGAGGGAGGACAGGCGCCGTAGAGGAAGCGGGACGGGGGAAGGGGGCAATGAGGACGGGCTATCACGAGAGGGCTGGGGTGGCGGGGAGAGCAGACTGGGAGAAACGGAGACGGTGGGACAGTGTGGCTAACGAGAGGAGGTGAGGGGAGCCCAGGTGGCGCGTGAGAAGGCGTGATGGAGAGGCAACAGGGCGGAGGTGCGGGGGCGGTGCGGGATGTTGCGGGCGGTGGGTTGGGGGTTGGGACAGTGAGGGCGGGGTTGGTGCGGAACGGTGCGTGACGGGGGCGGTACGGCGGGTGGGGCCGGTGCGGAGACGGTACATTATCCATTATCGGTGTGGGGATGGGGTGGGGGTGTGTGAGGTGTGAGGGCTGTGTGGGGACGAGGCGGCGCGATGCGTGGTCGGTGCAGGTCGTCGCTTGGGCGCGAGCGGAGCGGGGGCAGTGTGGGGTGCGGTGCGACGCGGGGCGGGGGCCGGACGGTGCGGGGGCGGAGCCTGGGAGGTGCGGAGACGATGACGGGCAGTGAGGGGGCGGTGTGGAGTCGGTGCGGAGGCAGTGTCAGACTGTGCGGCGCGGTGCGGAGTCGGCGGGCCGGGGTGGGGCTGGTTGGGGCTGAGCGGGCAACGGGGCGGGGGCAGAACGGCGCGGGGTTGGGCGGGGAGCCGTCAAGAGCGGTGCAGAGCAGGCGGTACGGAGGCGGTGCGTGCCAGCGCGGGGGCGTGGCGGCGGTGGCGTGGGCGGCAGAGGGCGGCGCGGGCGGCGGCTCGGGTGGCGGCGACGCGCGTCCGACTGCAAAGTGGTCATTCCCTCCGCGATCCTGGCTTTCAGAAGGCGCTTCAGGGCACGTGATTTGATTAAAATGAGTGGTGTGTGATTGCTTCGTTTGAAGCGTTGAGACATTTATTTGGAAACGAGTAATTACTGATTCCACTATGGTTGTGTTTGCAGCGGCAATGCATTTTATAGATGATCTGTTGAAGTATCAGTTACATACGTGATTCATTCGGGAATAATACGGCACCGGGAATTGAGATTACAATTATAGCTATAGAAAAAGTTTTGGCTGAGATATTGTAATTGAAGTATATTGTATTAGAAAATACTTCATCTAGGGATGCAACAAAAAATGACAATGTTCGTCTTATGTTGAGATGCTGCAGTACGATTATCTTTTATTTTTTCACCGCTTCTCAAAATGAATTGTTTTATTTATGCTCTAAAAATTTATTTCATTTACCTGCTTGTCACACCAACAGGTATGATTCTTAAGATTCCACAGTTCTGGATCACGTACATGCGTGAAAAAATCTTAGATTTATTTTAAACACTATTTTTTCGAGTTTAGTTTCTCTTAGAAATTAAAAAGTTTAGGGATTTTTCAACTAATATTTTATTAGCAATTCTTTAAAACTGGTGATCATTATCGCCATGTAAATAAAGCAGAATATTAGTTTTAAACAATTCAAAGATTTTATTTTTGAAAAGAGCACTAAAATTAAAAAAACTTATTTATTAACCCCTCTACCGATTTTGTCGAAACTTCATTTACAACAAATGGAAAAACAGCTGTCACTATATTGACCTTATAGTTACATCGTAGACAATAATTTCATAGAACAAAAGTACGTATTTTCACTCGAGCTTAGACTCAAAGCAGAAACTGGTCGATCACAGCTGAAATAATGTAATAAGTACAAGTTTTCTCTTCCTTCTCCTGCCCTCTCGCTTTACACACACACTTACACTAACACGCACTACACTTCCGGGAGACCTGTCGGGAGTTTAGAGCTTGTCCCGGCTGGGGCGATGGCCCGCTGGTGGGAGAGTCCTGGTTAGGGGGAAACGCCACTAGCCGACGATAGGTCGGCGCCGGATCTCGCCATCCAGCGGGGGAAGATAACCGCCATCTCTAAAGAAAAACATGCACTACACTTACGGAACTAATTACCAACGCAGTTGACGCGCCTGGAGACACGAAAAATCAATCTCTAGACCGTAGTCTTGAAGAAAGTGCAGTTCGCAACGTAACAATATTCTCCATCCTCCACCTTACCCCCGACTGATATCCATTTTTACGTGTGGGCGACGAATGTGTTGAGGCAAATCTCCAAACCAAACGGCGAGCGCAATTGAAAGAGAGCGCATCTTCATCGCCGTTTACACAACGCACGCCCGCAATCTGCGCACTCCCTAGAGAGCGACCGCGCGGCGGCGACGCGCGCGCCGACGCGGCCACTTAGCGTATTAATAGCGCGCCCCGGCGGGCGGCGCGCAGGCGGCCTGGGGATTGATCGTTTGTATTGAGACCACGGGGGGCGACGCGGACACAGGAGGGGGGCGGCAACCAGGGAATACAAGCGACCAAGGAAGGGGCGCGCGTTCACACGCGTGGGTTGGTTGTTGGGGGGAAGAGCGGAGGGGAAGCGTGACGTCAGGGAAACAAAACACACGCGGTGACAGGCGCGCGCGCTCCTCGGCCGTGAATAATAGACGAGGAGCGGCGCGGCGCGGGTGGAGTGCCCTGGGGAGAGGGGAGGGGGGAGCGCGCGGGAGGGGGAGCCCTGACGGAGCTGCCAATCGCTGGAGGGGAGGGGGCAGCTTAACGAGACGAGGCACCGTCGCCGAGACGAACGGGCAGCAGCGGAGAGGACAGCGGCTGCCGAAACAGATGGACTTTCTGTGTACGTGAGCGGGATACTAAAGCTCAGATTGATTAATTGATTGAGACTCCGAGCGCGTCAACTACTACGGTCATTATTTCCGTAAGTGAAGTGCGTGTTTTCGCTTGTAAGATAAAGGTGGTCTTCTCCACTGGATGGCGAGATCCGGCGCCAACCTACCGTCGATAACGGGGTTTCCCCAACCAGGTATATCCCACCAGCGGGGCACCGCCCTAGCCGGGACAAGTTCTAAGTCCCCGATCGGACTCTCAGCATGTGTGGTAGTGTAGTGCATGTTAGTGTAAGTGTGTGTGTGCAGCGAGTGAGGATGGGACAAGAAAGAGGAAGGTAAGATCGCGCGCGATCCGTGGCCCGTTTGTTACGGTACTGCTTCGGCATTCGCCTGGTGTTGATCGGAGAAACCACGGGAAACTACCGTTCAGAGCAGCCGGCCGCTAGAATTCTCCTTCAGACAGCGACTGAACTCGACGTAGCTGACAAGCTAGTGTCGAAAATCTTGCCGCCGTCGGGACTGGAACCTAGGACTTCCTGGTCAGAGGCGCTGCAGGCGCTGCCGTGACATCAGTTGATGAACTGAGCCACCGCTCCCGGTCTCAAGCTTAGGAGCTGATCTCCGGTACAAACTAGTACAATGTATTTCGACGTGGACGTTTCTAGAAACATCATTTACTGATAAATCTGTATTTTAAGCAGTCTTATTTTCTTTTCTTTCTACTTTATATGTATTTAACATTTCTTTTTAAAATTAAAAATCAATCTCTCGAAATATTCAAGAGGAAAGTGTGTTTAAACATCCAGCTCAAGGAAAGTAAATGTCCGAACGATTAAAAGACTAACAATTGTTTAAATTCCTGATTTCTGAAGACAACTGGACACTTCAAACAAGTTCTGTTGAGATCCTAAGAGAAGTATGTACTACTCGTTGTTCCTAACATTTGTTTTGGCAAAACAGCGGATCTTCAATAAAACTAAAATGATCCATTCAAATAAAATTGAAGAATTTTTAAAGTCGATTTCTGTGAACTGTGCGGACAGACTCTGAGGAACAAAATACTAAAAAAATATTATGGCCATTAATTCGTAATTCTGTTGATTGCATGCTATACTGCAGGTGAAAGTATTAACATGATCAGCCACAGTAATACTCTGTTAATATCTCTATTTTGGTTTAAATATGACTCATCTTGTTACTGCCCCAAGTAACACAATAAGCTACACGTTTACAGAAATCGAGATATTAACTTTTACAAATAGCCAGAGGGTTACTGATGATGGTACTTTAAAACAGTTCAACAAAAGAAAATAGTGAAAGCTCAGATCAGTTGTCTAAAATATCCACTCTAATTACAGTAATTTACAAGCGTTGGTGTTTTATTACACAATACCAAGAAATATGGCGAATTCGCCTATTTATAATGAAATTCTCTTCGTGAAGTCAATCGTCTTAGTAAATGATTAAAATTTGTACTTTGAATGATACCCCAGTTAAAATGAGTAAATGTTTGGTGATACTATTACACGAGATCGGAAAATATAACACGTCAACTTCCCATTTCTCAATGTAAGCGCCAGACCTCGAAATTCGCTTTATATCCGAATTCGTGTGTTCCAGTAATTAACCCGCTCTCTTATCTGCCAATATGGATGGAATAATTTACGCATAAAGTTCTCTC
Source organism: Teleogryllus oceanicus (assembly GCA_964035755.1). NCBI lineage: Eukaryota > Metazoa > Arthropoda > Insecta > Orthoptera > Gryllidae > Teleogryllus > Teleogryllus oceanicus. The sequence goes on from CAXIVR010000012.1 coordinate 1,461,197, forward strand.
GCATGCGAAGTGACAGCAAAGAGAATATATGAGTACACAGCTTTGACTATCTTGTTACATTACACGGAGAGGTGAAACTACAGTCGACTCCTGTCATAGTGAACTTCTGGGGCCTAACAGTTTTGGTTCACTATATCAGAGATTCACTATATCCTATGTCAAAATTAAATAGATTTTTCACCACAATGATTGATTTTATTAATATAGAGGTACAACACAATTCATTAACAGAACGAACTGAAAATTTCAATATCTTTTTTTGTCCTTAAAAAATCAATTATTTTCAATTGTTTGCTTCGTACATTTTTCATTAGTAATTTCTCTAGATCCTTCTCCAGAGATTGTGCTCTCTCCATATTGATTCTGCATTGTTGTCTGTGTCAAATTTATCGAAATGTGGTCGTGATACCTTTTAATGCCTCTTGCACTGTTTAATGCCTCTTGCACCACCCCACTCACCGAAAGCCATTCAACTCGCCTCATAACGTAGGAGATCCAATTAATTTCCAGGACATTTCCTACGTTCACTATAACCGAGGTTCAGGTTGACTATAACCGAATCTTCTTATGCTTCTTTCAAATGAAAGTGAAACGAGAGTAGTGTCTTAAGTTCACTATAACCGAGCGTTCACTACAACCGAGTTTACTATAAAGAGTCGACTGTGGGCTGTCATTGCTCAGATTCATTAATCTGAATTAACTTTTAAATTTCAACAAAATATTATAAGTAACTTATTAAGAAACAAAAGTAAATAATAAATAAAAAACGTGAAGGTGCCCACAAAAGAAAATTCGAAAAGTTGGAGAAAGGAAAGGAATGAAAAGTTGTGTAAGGAAAGAAAGCAAAACTGTGAGACAGCAGGGAGGTATGGTTGTGTTGTAGAATTGTAAGAAATGAAAAGGAAAATGGAGAGCAAAAAAAAAAAGTGTACAAGCAAGTTGCGGAGAGGTACTACGAGAGGAAAATAGGAAAGCAAAAATGAGGAAATTACGGTATTGAATATTAATGAAATATGTGAGAGAGACTAAAGAGAGAGGAAGAGAGAGAGAGAGACTAAAAAGAAAGGAAGAGGAGAGAAACTAAAAAAAAAATAAAAGGAGAAAAAAAGAGGGAAAGAGAGGAAGAGGGAGAACAATAGCGACGAGATAAGGACTGGGATCTGAGGAAGCAATTCACAAGAGGTAGGAATATAAATACACAACGAAAATGCCTGTGTGTGTGTGTGTGTGTGTGTGTGTGTATGTGCGTGTATTTGTGTGTGGGTGAGTGATAGAGAGTGAGAAAGAGAACAGTATGTGTGAGAGAAACGAAGATAGAAAGAAAGAGAGATAGACAGAGAGAGAGAGAGAGAGAGAGAGAGAGAGAGAGAACAAGAGCGATGATCCGATCTGCAGGGCTGGTGTCGCAGGAACCGATTCACAAAAGTTAGGAATATAAACACACAACGGAAAAGGGCGTGTGTGAGTGTGCGAGAGAGAGAACAGTGTGCGCTCGTGTGCGAGTGAGAGAAAGAGAGGGAGAGTGTAAGGCGCAGCATGGTTAGAGGGGTGGTCGGCGCCGTTCGGCGCCGATCGGTGGTCGTTGGTTGGCGCGCGCGGGCGCCTAATCCAAGTTTTAATTAACCTCCGCCGACGCCGTCGCCTTCAGCCCAGGAACGCGCCGTGATGGAATATTTAATATTTCAAAGACCTCAGTGTGCCCACCACTATGCGCCACCGTCGATCGCACAATGTGCCCACAGCGGCAGGTGCCCACCGGCAGATACTCTCCGTGGCCTTCAGCGGAATGGAAGAGATTTAATCACTTGGCCGTCCCTTTATTTTCTATGTTAAGAAACCATTGAGGGCTTACAGAGAAGTTGAAACATCCCAGAAAGATATAGGGGGGACTAAAATTAAATATTAAAAAAGAACAAAAATTGTTTTGTTCAAAAGTGGGTATATTTGGGAGTAACAAAGAGAAACGTGCAGGATGAGATCGATCGTGAAAAAACCCTTTAAGCCTCGTATAAACGACACAGTTTTTGTGCAGAATGGACATACAGAAAACGTGCACGTTTTGTATAAGAGCATGTTCATAATTTTTCATGCAGAAAGCGTACAGTTTGACTCAAGCACCTCTAGCGGCAGAATCATTCACTAACGGTAATCGGCCATTTCAATTTTGTGTCTAGGTGCGTCAAAGTGCGATTGTGTGAAGTGATATATTGTGATAAACTTCCTTTTCCCCCCAATTCCTGCCTTCTTATTTTTATTCTCTATGCTCCTCATGGTTAATTAATCCCAAATAAAGATCGTAACCAGAACACACACATATAAATACCACCACTGACAGTACTCAAGACAGCATAATTCTGTTGTTTCTCTTTAGACCCCTAGTGGTGGCTAGCGGCGATTCGTGCAGAAAACTCACACACCAAGTATGCACGACTTTTTGCTTTTATACTTCAAGTTCGATATCTTGGAGTTTCTATACAGAAGCAGTACGAGAATCTGCACGAAAACTGCACCGTGTATGCCGCGATTACGGACCTTGGTGAAAAAGTTTGCATGAACGAGGGATGGTAAAGTCAAATAATGGCGGCACAAGCTAAGGAAAGAATTGCACTTAAAGAAGTCGTTTGCGCAGTGCACAGGGCCGGTGTGCGACGCAATGTTTAAATTGCTAGTTCTCTCAGCTATGAATTATGGAGCGTAAATCTGGAAAGTGGATAGGATAATTTGACTGGAAAGCAGCGAAACAGATTATTATAAATTAATTCGCGGAGTCCTTAGATTCGTCGGCGTCTTAAGAGAGGTTGGCAGTTCAGGAATTTGGAAACATTTTAAAATGAAATCTATTAAGCTTTGGATTAGATTAACAGGTGAACAGGCTGAAAAGCATACACACAGAGGTACTTTAGAGTGCAGTTTCAAGGAAGCGACCAACGCTTCTGGTCGTACAAAATTAAACTGCTACTAGAACGTGCAGCGTCTGGGAAACGTTTCTCCGGCGATGATTGGGGATAGAGGAACACGTGAAATAGAACGGCTAATTTCCGATAGACTTTTTGATATTAAGAGGCAAGATATGCTGGTAGCAACGGCCAAAAAAACGCTCGCTACTGGCACAAATTCACTCGATTCCGGTTTGGGGTTGCAAAAGTTGCGTTGATATTCTCAGGAGGGGGATACGCTTGCTTCAGAGTTGTGGGTGGATACAACGTAAATTGAAAGACTCGGATGGCAATAGCATCTGTGTGCTTTGTGGTGCTAGGGAAGATTGGATCCACATCCTTTTAAATTGCTATGCTACAGAAACATGGAGTGGAAAACGGATGGGAATGGGAAACTACTACTTCCAACGAAAAAACCTAATGCTCGCCCATAAAATATTAGGTGATAAAAGGTCTCACTTCATGAAAGAATTAGAATATGTCCTAGGGAAAGGTTTGGACTATTAGGGAAACGGACCGTTAAGGAATTAGGACCATTACGGACCGTTATGACCATTAGGGAATTAGGGAATGGGAAAAAAGCACTGAATAAAATGAGCGTAGCCTAGACTGGAGAGGAGATAAATAAGTTAATAAGTAAACATGGAATAATTTAAACAGGAATTAAGTTAAGATCGTAAATTGGTAAGTAAATAAACCATTAAGTAATAAGTAAATAAATAAGTAAATCAATACATTAACCATTAAATAAATTAAATAAGCATATTAGGGGGCAAATAGCAGTGGGTGTCCGAAACGTAATAGCAGAGGGGATAGTGCGGTAGATCTGTAGCGCTGTATGATTTCAGGTGCTGCGGAGAGCAAAGACTGAACAAAGAAGGTGTAACGGTCGTACCAGGAAATAAATATATAGTATAGAAAAAGTTTCATAGATTAGTATGTACTCGTCTTCTGTCACCAAGTTTTTCCTTATTCTGTTTTTTCTTCAGCCGTACTTTATCCTGTTTTTTCCGCGGCTTTGGGGACTAGAGAGACCATTGAGGGTGCATACCAGAATTCGAAAAGTTAGAACGCGGTCGAAAGTAGGTATTATAATGATTTAAAAGGCTTCGGCGTAGCCACATGGTGTCAAGTTATTTCATTTGTGTGTGTAATAATTACCTACTAAACGTTTTTTTTTCTATTCAGTATTAACGACTCTAAAGAACGTTGAATGGCGATGAAAAATACACGGAAATAGGTTGAGGTAGCCCAGCACTGATGCAGACAAATTGCCGAAAGTTCGGATGATCCTGAGGGAATATTATTTTTGAGAAAGATTGTCTAGGAAAAAATTGAAGAAGACTAATGAATCATCAAATGAATGTAAAATGATGTCATCATTCCGTAAGATTAGATTAATTATTTCGCAAGTTAATCTCCAATAAAAAATATCGTCCCATAAATATCTACTACCTTGATCTACCCTCATTTGCCATTTGGTTGCATTTTCGATGAAGTAGCTTGAGTATTACAGTTATTTTTCCATAGAAGTAAAATTCTAGAAAACAAAATAAAATTAGAAATAATAAAACACTATTGTTCAGAGTGTCAATCGAAAGGCGGTTAAGATTCAGATTTGATTCAGAAATGATAGGATTCAGATTTGCAAAGTATTTATGGTCACTCACAAATTCATAGTTTCAAATTTACCAATATTTTTATACTGACTTTACCAATATGATTATACTGACTGCAAATCAATATTATCATAACAATATGTTATGCACTTCACACTAAACGCACGGTACAATTTACATGTTTACTTACGACGAAAACATTTGGTAATTTACACTCGGTAACACTTCTAAACGATGTGCATACGCACATCGGCCTGCAATCCCCACTGCGCCTTCATGACCACAATTTCTATTCACATCACACGCAACGGTAACGAACGTAGCAGCTCGGGGTTTGGTTACGAGCAACTTCGTTTCACTGTTACTTGCTTCACAGGCTGCAAGACGAAACAACATGCCGCCGCGCATTTGTGTGCGTGTATCAGGCACTTTGAAGTTTCTGCGCGTCTCATCCATTCGGTGCCCCGCGGCCCCGAAGCTCCGCATTCAGGGGCGGACCCATTTTAATTCAAAGCCACGCCGCCGCCTCCGTTGCCCACGCGTTTATCGGAAACACGCAGCCACCCGTTCCTGCCAGCCCCGCCCCCGCGCTCTGCCGCTGCCGCCTTGCCGCACCGTCCAGCCCCGTCCCTTCTCTTCCCGCCCCGGCACGGCCGCCGGCGCCATCCCTTCTGCCCCCCCCTCTGCCCCTACTCGCCCTGTCCCACCCCGCCGCCCCGCCCCTTTGTTCCCCGCCGCCGGCCCCGCCCCGTCCAGCCCCGCCCCGTCCTGCCCCGCCTCTTCTCCTTCCTCCCCTCCACTCCGCTGGCGCCATCCCTTCCCGCCCACTCGCCCTGCTCCGCTCCGCCCTGCACTGCACCGCTCTGCCCCGACCCTCTCCGCCCCGACCTCTCCGCCCTGACCTCTCCGCCCGACCCTCTCCGCCCGACCCTCTCCGCCCCTGACCCTCTCGCCCTGACCCTCTCCGCCCGACCCTCTCCGCCCTGACCCTCTCCGCCCTGACCCCTGCCCGACCTCCCGCCCGACCTCTCCGCCCCGACCCTCCCCGCCCTGCCCCGTCCCGCCCAGATCTTCCTTTGCCCTTCTCTACTCTTCCCTGCCCCTCCCTGACCTCCCCGCCTTCCCCCCCTCTACCCCACCCGCCTCCACCCTATATCCCTCCATCGCCCATTTCCAGCTACCATCCACAAACAGTCATCTGCCGCAACCTGCACCGATCGCCTAACGCGTTCTGCCATTCCAAGCAATATCCCGCATGCGCGGCGTTGCAATACATTCACGGCTGATTCTCCTTGCTCACCGTTGACTACCAATCTGCCGTTGCACACCAACAAGCATTAATTGCTATTGCTTGCACCTACCACTGCTCGCGTGTTCACTCACATCGCTCGCACCAACACGCTGTGACCGGCCAATGCCAACCGCAGACTTCTCCTTGCTCACCGTTCACTACCAATCTGCTGTTACACTCCAACAAGCATCCACTATTATTTTTCCCAGCAATATTGCAAATATTGCAATTTCCATCTACCACCTGCTCTCTACTACCCAACAAGGAGGAAGGGAGGGAGCTCGTGCTGTAATTAATAGCGCACACTTCATCTACCACTGGGGTTGAGTTCGATGCCCGGCAAATCCATAAGGAGGTTGCGGTCGGCAATGCGAGTTTTTTGAAGGTTTCACTGATCCCGCTGACTCTTAATTATTCTTTCGCTGAATTATCATTCCGTTCATTATAATTAGTGCTTTCATATACTCATTATGATCCGCAATGTTGGCAGCAGTTGAGGAACTTCAAAAATCCTTAAAAATCAATATTGAAATAAATAATAGCAACCAGCAGGAGCACGTGCTCCACCAACATGAGACTACGCGTGTTTCATTATATTTTATTATTACTCTCCACCAGACATTAATGCACGTCTTTTACTTACGTCTTGGATTATTCATCGCCTAGGTTTCCTCATAGCCCATTGCTCATTAATCATCGCTTATTCTTGATATGTCGTATCTCAACGCAATCACGCACATTCAATAACCTATTATCACGTGTCAACTACCAACCACGTTGTACAATTCTCACCGCTCATGCACTGACGCTCAATACGAACGTTGTCTTCCTCCGATAAACTGTTTTCCGCCTGATCACCTGTCAGCCCATCATTCACCACTGTATCATTCAATCGCTGCACCTACCCCGTGCTTATTGCCAGTCTATTACCTTTGTGAGTGAAAGTGCTTCAAATGACTTCCAATGGCGTTTTTCTAAAACTCAATAAAATCCTGTGAAAAAAGTTTCAAATTTCGCATTTATAGTAATACTTAATTGCCCTCTTCTTAAAAACGACTTCAAAAGTTTCAATGAAAATTTTTATTTTGGACGAGGTTTTACTCTTCTTTAATATTCTTGAAGTAATATTTCGGTTCTATTATTAGGAACCCGAATGGTTGAGAAAATATCAAGAAAATGTACTTTCGGTGACGATAGATGGTTGCTGACCAGAGAATGATGCAAGACCTTAAATCCTGTCCACACTAAGGAAATTGGAAAAAAATGCTACGAGAAAGTCTGTGTCATTTTGTAGCACTTCTAGTTTTTTGGGTCAGCGAACGTTCATTTTCAAACAGCGTCACTCTTCTTTTATCTCAATCCTTCTTGCTTTCTGTTAACACCTGTGGCTACCGACAATAAACGCATACCATGACTCAGGAACATAACAATACTTTCACGCAAGGCGCCTTTCATTGTTTGCCATCTAATAGCTACACACAGTTGTTATTCTGCTTATCATTCCTATCCACTCCGATAGCCAGATGAATATTTTGACACCACATTATCTGTCGTTTCCATCAACAAACATCTGGTTTGGCTTGCTTCAACAATCGCTTTTGCACCCATTTAGTTCAATTAATGTATTGAGTTCTGTTCAACACACTGTGAAGTGGTTCATGAGAGCCTCCCACAACTGCCGCATTGAGCAGTGCTGGAACGCTTGGAGGAGAAACAAAATAAAAGCATGATTTATTTATTTATTTTACGTCAAAAACAGTTAAAAACTGTGTGTGATGTTCTACGGGGAAGTAAATTATGTGCGTTTTCAAAATTCTGTGATCCCTGCACTAAGACATTTACTACTTCAATTTTGAAAACAAAAAATAACGTTTTTTGCAAGGATTGATAAACAAGTTCCAATATAATAAAATCTTTTTTCAAGGATAAATCAGTAATAAATTTGGGCTCTTATCCATCATGTCCTTCGTCAAGGGATAATACTTCGTGCTACGACAACACGGAAACGATAATTTGAATAAATACATTTCCTACTAAATTCTAGACGTGCACAGATAATGAAGTTACATTTATGTCCAGAAGCAAAACAAGGGGCCATCTCAGCATTTGCTCAATGGATCAGGGAAACTGGACGAAAAACCTCATCGAGATGGGGGTCATTGACTGAAGACCTCAGTGACAAATGATAGATTCAGCAACGTTTATCGCAACATATTCAATAATGTATTCAACAATCAAAAAAATGTAATACAACATGAGCTATGCCAACATTAGCTAAACGTTCGACAGCATTCTCCGTTTCCAAGCTCGTTCGTTGGTTGTCCATATAATCGCCACCGTCGCTACCGTTCCAATCTTTCACTTCCTCCGCACCCGTGGTTGGGTTCCGCCTGCCCCCCCTCCCTGTTGTGTCTGACGACCAGCGCAATTTCCCCTCGCTTGAACTTTTGTTTTGATTCGATAAATTTACACAGGCAATTTCACCCGAAAAGCGATCATTGAAGAATTTTTCGTCTACTCTCGAAATGCCTCCGCCCCAATCTACGAAATTGGTTTTCCAAACGAAGGCAGCGTGGGTTCGAACCCTGCCCATTACGAGCGAAAGGGGTTGGGGAGGGGAATGCAGTAAAAGCTGGATGTGTATACTTTGTTCAAACCAGTGAACACTTTTTTTCGACAGGTTCTGAAACAGTTCAGCATTGCCGAAGACAGCATCGCTCTGTGAAATATATTCTTCTGCCAGCCACAAGACCTGGAATGTCAGCTGATAACGTCAAAGTACCAGTTCAGGGAGTGCAGTGGGAGATAAGGGATAATTTTTGCGAAGAATCTAGTTTTTTATCGATATAGTTATTAAATATAATGTGATAAGCATTGATACAAAAATGTTACAAACTTTGTGAGATACAGGTGATGTTATACGTTACATACAGTTTTTATTGTTTTTGACTAAATAAATAGATAAATAAATAGAAAAATAAAGAGATAATACATAAAAAATAAATAAATAAATAAATAAATAAGAGTACCATAGCCCAGAACAAGCTAGCCAATGTTTGTGAATGCGATTATTTCTACATGTTACTCATCGACCACGCTCCAATACGATTTGGCATAAAGACGTGTGTCAAAATAATCGTTTAACGCGACTGACAGTGCCGGCGCTAGACATGGGCATACCGGGCGATCGAAACTCCCAAGTCAAGGAGACTTGGGAAAAAATAAGTAAAAAAAATTTGAAAAGAATAGTACTCGAGAAAATCGTTATCATAATGTTATAAGTCGCGATACAGTAGACTGATATTTCATAAAAGTTTCAATTAAATGTTTCCCTTAAATAGTTAACTATAGTCATTATTTATAGGTAGGACTCTATGAAATTAAACGAATGGCGCTATCATTAAAACGGGTTGTACTGAAATTCATATATATTGTTTCATGTAGAACAACAAGTAATTTGATTAAACACTAACTACACACCACATTTTTTTAGCGTTTTAAACTCACCGTTGAAATTTTAAAACTTATTTAAAATAATTTCCCAAAACTTAATCTACCTTTAACGTTGTAACTTTTGTCATTTGTTGAAATAACGTAACTCCTACGGTTTGTTAAGATAACTTCCACACTTTTAATTTTTCGACGGCAGGGGGGGGGACTACGTTTCAGCATTGACCTGGGCCCTAAATTGTCTAGATTCGGCACTGTCAACAACGCCCCCAATACTACTTGCCATAAGATATGTATCAAAATATTCGCTTACGTGACTGGACATCGCTTATGGGCTTGTACGCACGAGGCAGCAGCCTATTCCGATTATATCGTCGACGAGCACAAACCGGTCGTTGATTGGGTGGAATGCGAAATAGGCGAACGCATCGCAGTGATGTTTTCATTCCACTTCATCATACCGGGAGCTCTTCAAATACCGTAGGAGGATTTGTTTTAAATATCATTCGCGTTAGTTACCGGAGGTTACGAACGTGAGATCCCCCGGGGTACAGCACAGGGAATTAGCCGCGACTGCAAAATTCCGATACACCCGGTACCAATCGATTAATCGATGCGAGCCGGAATACACTCTGATTACAAGAGTACTTCAGTGCGGCACCTGGCGCTTCAAACCGCTCGATATGGTTTTTCCTTTCATTTTTGTTTCGGGTAAAATGTAAGGAAAGTATTAAGCCAACACAACATGCAGGGGGCAAACAGACGTTCAATACAATTCTTAACGACTTCAAAATATCAATATTAATTTTCAGTTAATGTATGTATACACTAGACTAGTTTCTTCATTTTGTGACTTCTTCTGCGTAAGGCCAAAAAATCATCATCGTTACTGTCGTATTCAAATCACTAAAATTAAAAATAATTCATTATTGTACATTCTTCACGTGTAATATTTCACAATTCTTCATTGTGTTATATCATTATTATATTTAAATACATTAATATTATTCTTAATATTCAAATATATCCTATTACTCCTTTTGAAACATAAAAATGTGATAATTTGGTGCATAAGGCATGTGCAAGAAAAATTACTCAAATTTTTGTGTGATTTTAGAACGATTTGTCTCAAACGCCTTTAGGAAGAATAATGTTCGAGTAAGTAGTTGATCATGATGATCTCCTGAATCCGAATGTTGATGAGACCTCCTTGCAATTGAGTAAAGGACTTGCACATTAATGTCTCCTCTCCTACTGGGCAGGTGATTCTAATTACGGTTTCCCATTGCATTTCTAGAAAATTACATCGGTCGCTTATGTATGACATGAACGCAATAAAAACATAATAAACTAGCTAAATTGTGTGAATGAGTTGTAAAAAGAGCAAGGGAACATTAATTTTGTAGCTGCGAGCTATAAAAATACGAACTCTGCAACGACAGAACGTCAAAAATATTCAACTAGTGCATCTTCCCAGACGCACTGCACCAACGCAACTTGCAGTCACGAGCCATTGTCCCGGCAGAGCGTGTGCGATGGGAGAAGCGCGCTTTCGGCAAGCACTGTGGGAGCGTCGGGGGGGAGGGGGAGGGGGAGGGCGGAGGGGAGGGGAGGGGGGGGGGGGGGGGGGGGGGAGGGACTGAGCGGCGATAATGGACTTCTGACGTCACCGGCGCCCCTCCGTCGCGACGCCGAGCCGAGCCGTGCCGCGTCGCGACGCGTCGCTCCACGCCCCGCCCCGCCCCGCACCGCCCCGCCCCGTCCCGCCCCGCACCGCACCGCCCCGCCCCGCACCGCACCGCACCGCCCCGCCCGCCCGCCCCGCACCGCACCGCCCCGCCCCGCCCGCCCGCACCGCCCCGCCCCGCCCCGCACAGCCCCGCCCCCACCCCGCCCCGTCCCACCCCTCCTCTTCCCTCCCCTCCCCTCCCCGCCCGGCCCATCTCTCCGTCGCTAGCAGCCTCTCCTCTCACCGTACGAGCAGGAAACGATCCTGCAAGGCGCTTGCGGGGTCGCGGTCGTGGGACGGAACGGGATGGGACGGGGGGCGGGCAGGCTCGTATATTTATGCATATGCGACGCCGTGCAATTGTGACAGCTCAGGACACGGCGGCGCATCCGGTTGGAGGAACCATCGAGAGGAAGTGCCGGAGAGAGAGAGAGAGAGAGAGAGAGAGAGAGAGAGAGAGAGAGAGCAGGAGGAAGGGAACGTACAAGCGGACCAAGTTTCGAGAACGAGGGAGACTCGTGTTACCGGGGTATTGGAATAGGAGCACGTGGATGAGACTATAAGGAAGGATGAAGTAGAGAGAGTACAATGAAGTAGAGAAATAAGAAATAGGGGAGACTAGAATGCTGTGCTACTTCGAAATAGGTTCAAAAGCACTTTATTTTTTATTTTATTTATTTATTTAACGCCCAAAACAGTTAAAAACCGTAGGTGACTTGCTATGGCCAGAAGTGAATTCTACCCATCTTTTCAAAATCCCTACCCTAAGCCAAATAATTGACTTTTTCAATACAGAAAAAATAGCGTTTTTGCAAGGAATGTTAAAAGAAGTATTCGCCCCGATGTAATAAATCTATTTTCAAAAGCAATAAACTTGGACTCTTATCCCTCATCAAGTCCTTCGTCAAGGAATAATACTTCCTGCCGTGACAACATCGAGAACGATAATTTGAATACCTATATTTCCCTCTGTATTCTAGAAGTCGTGCACAGATATTGCAGTTACATTTATAGGAGAAGAATATGACGTGAAGAGTAGTGAAAGCACACTGCGCAAGTAGTTTTTTTTTTTATTGATTTACAGCTGTATTTGAATGGCTTCTTATATAATTCATACATATAGTTGACTCAAAATATATTCGTGTTCGTCCAGCGCAATGGGAAAGTTATGATTGAAATCTTCATACATATAATATTCACTTGAGGTATCAAAATCGAAGTCAATCGCGTCTGGTGCGTATTACCCGTATTTCTAATACTACTAGTTTTTAATGTTGTATTGCCATGTAATTCTGCTTCAGAATGTTTCCCATCATGTAGCTTCTCAGATATTTTTGACCAAAAATTCAATACTGGAAGCTATACTCTACTAACCCTATATAAATGTCTCGTCTCTAATATCCCCAATACAATGTTGCCCCGAAATTATCCGTTAAATAATGAAGTTTTAAGATTGATGCTGATATAATGGTGACAAATAGCACTTTCATTCAAAAGTTCCTTTCTTTCAAAAACGTTCCATATAAAAGTATTTTGTAAATTCAAAGAACGTAGAAAAATTAAGCAATAATACACAAATTAATAAAGTAATCTATGTTTTCAATGTTGATTTCACAATTTGAATTACCTTCCGGGAACAGTATTTCCTTTTGACTACGGCCGTCAAGACCGGAAGGTAATTCGGAATATCCAAATTGTAACATTTTAAACACAAAAATAATATTCAAAACATTGATTTTGTTATATCATGGAATCAAATCTAGAAGAAATTACCTTGTCGATGAGCATATGAATTGTACTTACATTGAAATACACAATAGTCGATTTTTTTCATCAAAATTAATCTCGATAAACTGAGCATCTGATTTGGCGGAGAACTAAATCATACATTTTACATCTACATAAATACAACTACTATTATATAGATACAGTAACGATAAGTCATACACCACACGTAATTACTTCCATAATTCCAAAAGAACGTGCTAGAAAATACGATGTAGGAAGCTTTGACCTTCTGTCGAATACGTAGTTTGGGCCCCAACCAGGAAAGTTACGAGTGCATTTGACAAAAAAGGCCTTCTTCTTACAAGTCGAGAAGGAACACCTGAATTAAAATTCACACGCGACCCGACTTAAATAAACTAGACCTAAAATTTTACAGTCGTTGAAATTGTCGCATACTGAGCACTTAATAAACACAGCAGGGATTTACGAGAAGGAAATTATTAGGTCCAAACAAACATGAAGAATAAAAACAACATCTACAGAGAGAGCATCGGCAGAAACTCGCAATAGCCTCATTGAATAGTTCATGTTTTCGAGCGCGACAACTGTGATGATCATAAATCCCTCAAATGGAGTGCATGTTTTAACAAGGACGGCACCCACAGGTGCCTCAGTATATTAGTTGATGCCACAGCAGTACCTCTGACCAGGAGGTCCTAGGTTCTACCCCGACAGTGGCACGATTTTCCACCCAAGCTTGTCAGCTAGGTCAAATTCAGTCGCTGACTCGAGGAGAATTCTAGCAGCCAGCTGTTCTCATCGGTAGTTTTTCGTGGTTTCTCCGATCAACACCAGGCGAATGCCGGAGCAGTACCCTACCAAACGGTAGTGTAGTGCATGGTAGTGTGGCGCATCTTAGTGTAAGTGTGTGTATAAGGGAAGAGAATAGGACAAGGAAGAGGAAGGACAGATCGCATTCGGTCCGTGGGCCGTTTGGTAGAGTACTGCTCCTACATTCGCCAGGTGTTGATCGGAGAAACCACGGAAAACTACCGATCAGAGCAGCCGGCCGCTAGAATTCTCCTGCAGACAGCGACTGAATTCCACCCAGCTGAAAAGCTCAGGACTCGAACCTAGGACCTCCCGATCAGAGGCGCTGCAGTGACAGTGGGGGCGGCAGGGGCGGTGGGGGCGGTGGGGGCGGTGGGAGCAGTGAGGCGGAAGTGGTGGTGGTGGCGGGGGCGGCGGGGCGGCGGGGCGGCGGGGCGGCGGGGCGGCGGGGCGCGCGGGGCGGCGGGGGCGGCGGGGCGGCGGGGCGGCGGGGCGGCGGGGCGGCGGGGCGGCGGGGCGGCGGGGGCGGCGGGGCGGCGGGGCGGCGGGGCGGCGGGGGCGGCGGGGCGGCGGGGCGGCGGGGGCGTTGCCGGCGGCGGAGGCTGCCAAGGCGGCGCCCGCTCGCAACCGCTTGCATACTTTATGCAGCCAGCGCCCTCCGCCGGTCTTTGTACTCGCGCAACCGTATAAAGCATTTTAGGCGCAATATTTCATGTCGTTTAATAATGTATATTGCTTGCGGAATGTACGGCTTAACTTGCCACCGGGGGAAACGGCGGGGGCGGCGCGAGCGGCGGGGGGCGGGGCGGCAGAATCGCCAGCAGCAGGTCCCCGGGAGGGTGGCCCCCGCCCCTTTCCTCCTCGAGTGCGGCAACCGGGACCCGGTTGAGGCGCGGGGCAGAACGAGTCTTGCATCTCCGAGTGCGCCCCTATAGACGCACACCGACGCGCAGGCAATGGACAAAGGCGGGGGCGGGGGGGTGTGCTCGCGAAGGGGGAATATCCATCTGGTGATGAAATGTTGTCTTGGGGCTTCTATTGTTGCCGAGACGGTTTACGAGGAAAACCCATTAAGCTCAAGGAATGGCTGGAAGAAAATTTTGCAAATGAAAGCGCCTTCGATTTGAGAAATAGTTCAAGGAGAGATCAACATATCTTAAAGCAAAATAAACAAACTCCAAACAACAATGGAAATTATAAGGATGTGGAATAAATATTTGAAGCTAAGGATTCTCCTCCAGACAGCGACTGAATTCGACCCAGCTGAAATGCTAGTGTCGAAAATCCTGCCGCCGTCAGGACTACTAATAAGGATCACTGGGATCAGAATAAATCTGGCGATTCGGAGGAAAATCCATAAATACACATCTCTCAGAATTCACATTACACCTCTTTCAATAAAATCAACCAGTTAGTATATAACCCTCTTTGATTCTGATTGAAACGTACATTAAGTATCTTGGAACTTATAAAAAGAACCAAACTAGACAGTTCAAATAGAATAAAGGCTACATTGAACTGATATCAGAGGTACACTTCCACACGAAACGCTCTAGCACAGAGCTCTGACGCAGTAATGTAGATTTGCGCAGCCGCCCTTTATTGAGTCATGCACAATTCTCAGACCGGCAGATGCGTTCACAGAGCGAGCTTGCGTTCAGTATTCGCACTGACGACGCCCTCGCACCCGCCTCCACCCTTTCCGCCCCCTGTCGCCCTCACGACTGGCATCGCCGCCTCTCCATCACCATCGGCGCAGCCACAGTCACCACCGCGTCGGCGCAGTCGCTACAGTCCTGACGACCAACTCCGCGCCTTCCATTGCCACGTCACAGTTACTGGTTCGATGGTACGACGGGCGTACGGGCTGTTGTACCCGAGTTAGAGGGGTTGAAGCCGTGGATGTGGGTGGTAGGGGCGGCGGGGGTGGGGGGCGTTGGGGTGGCGGGGGCGTTGGGGGTGGGGGGCGGGGGTGGGGGCGGCAGGGGTTTTGGGACGGCGGGGGTGGCTTTGGTTTGGTTTGGTAAAAACATTCTTCGTACGCTTCGTACATTATTCAGAGGGGAAATGAAGCTGTCTACCCCATGTCGTAGATTTACTGCATGTAAAAGATCCTCAAGCCTAAAAGAAGCCTCTGAGCTAAATTCAAATATCCTTGTTTGTCGCATGGAATAATACCTTCTTTCTCCGCCAGATGGTGAAAGGAGCGTAACGGAATTTGCGTGGTCAGACGGAAGAGCGCGCCAGATGGTCCGAGTCTCGACACGTAAAATAAGGCACTAACTAACTAACAATTGCAACCAGCCCCTCCGCCGCCGTCCCCGTCGCCCCAAGCCGCCGTTTCCGTCCGCAGCGACGGTCGCGCCGCGGGGGCAGTCACAGTCGCAGCCGTCGCCCCCCCACGTCGCAGCTCCCACCGCCTTCTATCTCGCCATCTGCATTCACGCCCGGAGACCCAGCGAGCCCGAGAGCGACGCGGGGGCGGGGGCGGGGCCGCGCGGAGCGCAGATTCCGGCACGCGATAACCACCGGAGGACGCTTTGAAGCGGTAAATGCGCGCTGTGTGCGACAGGTCGTACTCGTGTGCCCTGCGTGTGGCGCTCCCAGCGGCGCAGTCCATCACTACGCCATCGACTCTTTGATCTCGGAGCCGGAAGGGGCGGGGGTCGAGACGGAGGCGGGGAGAATCGTTCGCGGCCGCACCGGGTCCGGTGCAGCCGCCGCCGCCGCCGTCGCCGCCGCCGCCGCCGCCGCCGCCGCCTCCGCCGCCTCCGCCCCCCGCCCCCCGCCCCTCCCCCCCCCACCACCCCCGCCGCCGCCATCACCACCGAGGTACCGGAGAGGTCCTCACTACGAACCGCCGAGCTACCCGCCCGCCCGCCACGCTAACGAGATGGAGTGGCAATCCTTTTAGCACAACAGCCCCGCGGCGGGCCCTGATAACCTACTTATGCAATTGAAAAGACCTCTAGGCCTGCTTTGTCTCGGGGGCTCGGGGTTCGGGGGACGGCGGCAGCGAATAGGAAGCGGTTGACGGGGAGGGAGGGCGGGGAAGGGGGGAAGGGGGGAAGGGGGGAAGGGGGAAGGGGGAGTTGTGCACGTGCTGCGGTTGCGCATCGATCGAGAAATTTACGTGACGGCCGCCGCTGCTCGTCGTTCGTCCTGTAGCTGCCGCCCCTCCGTTCCATCACCACCCCGGGCACGCACGCACACCCTCACACACACACGCGCGCCCATACGCAGAAATAGAATCTCCGTGAACGTGGAGTAGGAAGTAGGTATGAACTAGAAGAGACGCGAATCATGTTTCCTAGACAAATAGTAATATTATCGGAAGTAATAGCTACTACAAACTTTTTTTGAATATATTACTGTAAATAATTTGTTGAGACATTCTAATGTATAGCATATTATTTATAATAATTATATACCTAGACGTCACTTATTTTTAAATTTTTCTTTAAATTATAATTACATTGTAGAAAGATGTTTTTTTTTAATTTTTGGACCAAATAGGATCAATTCAAGATGATACCAGGAATTAAGACGTATAATTCATATACATTTATTGGTGCTTAACGTTTCGCACATTTCGCATGTGCCTTTTCAAAAGCATTTGACAAGCGGTTGACAATAAGCATAACATTTTTAAGTTGTAAAAAACAAAGGAATAAATTAAATATACATATTGAAGATATATTAATGTTTAACAACATTCTCATGTAAAGCTTTTTTATAATATGCCGATGGCGGCGTCTAATTTGGTGGCTAAAACATTCATATGTAAGCTGCACAAATGAGATATATCAAGGAATGGATGTGCAAAAATTAGGAGTGAACAGCGGCAAAAAGCAATTATGGATGTCTGTTTGTTATTAATGATTTATAAATTTGATGAAGTTTCAATAAGTCATTTTTTGTGTTCATAGTATCATTTAACATAATATGCACCATTTCTGCAATTTGTCTTTTAAAAGTTAGCTTTTCGTGATGTTAATTTTGACTTTATCGAAACCAATAGAGTGGTTGCGTTTTATTTATTTTTTATTTATTCCTTTGTTTTTTACTACTTAAAAATGTTATGTTTATTGTCAACCGCTTGTCAAATGCTTTTGAAAAGGCACATGCCAAATGTGCGAAACGTTAAGCACCAATAAATTTGTATGAATTATACGTCTTAAGTGCTGGTATCATCGTGGATTGATCCTATTTGGTCCAATAAGTTTAAAAAGAACCATCTTTCTACAATATAAAAAACGGGAACAACAGGAATATATTCAACCATTCTAATTATAATTACAATTAAATGAACGACAAAAAATAATTCTCTTGGAATCGTTTATGTTCTGCAAAAATATAAAAAAAATTGTGACTCAAACTACTTTCAGACATTTTTTGTCATCGTAATAATTCGGTCTAATGAACTGCTGATCAAAATCAAAATCACGAACAAGGAATAAATACCCTTCATTTGTAGTTTGCAAATTACTCTTCATAATTGAATCGAGTATGATTACCCCCCTTTTACAGTCAAAATCAAAAATGAACATTTTTTTAAATTGGTTTATTTGTGGTCGCTTCAACATCTAAGGTCATTAGCGACCACTATTGCTGTTAACGGTATGGTAACTATGTGGATGAAACGATATGGTGATTGATGATAAGGAGTGAAAGGACGAACACAAATACAACAATGCCCGAGGCGGGACTCGAACCCGCGACCCTTCGGTCCGAGATCACTACACTACTGCCTTAGCGATCTGGGCTACCGGGCCGGCCAAAAATGAACATTATACGTTCATAACATCACAGAATTCAATGAATTTTATGTTTATATAACAGAATCTACTGGAATGTCCTCTGCTGTCACTCAAAAGGATATAGCAAAATAACTGCACAAAAGAGGCACACTTTGAAATCACAAAGATGTTACATAAACTCAGGTAAACGGCTCCACGACGTTCACAATATTTGAATCCTCCATAACGTCACGTTGTTTACTTTATCTCAAGAGTCACAATGCACTTAACAATGGGTATTGCCGCACATGCCGGCCAGCCCGCCTCGCGGGGCGGTGGGTTGAAATGCAAACCTAACGAACACCCTGTGCCAGCGGCACTTGGCGACAGGCCGGAATATACGATATCTGCCGGCAGGCAAGTTGTCTGTGGCGCTGAACCGGCTTTATTCTGTGACAATCCCGAGCGTCCTTCCCGCCCCGCCCCGCCCCCGCCCCCGCCCCGCCCGCCCCCGCCCCCGCCCCCGCCCCCGCCTCCGCCCCGCCCCGCCCCGCCCTACCCCGCCCCGCCCCGCCCCGCCCCGCCCTACCCCGCCCTGTCCCCGCCCCGCCCGCCCACGCCCCGCCCCGCCCGCCCCGTCCTGGTCTCCGCCCACGCCCCGCTTCGGATCGTTAGCGGCGAACGCGCCGCGCTCCCGAAAAGCCCCGCCCCCCCCCACCGCTGCGCAACAACACACAACACGGTCACCCGACTCCTCGAGAGAAATAAATGGTGATACAATGGCCTCCGATTTCAGTCGAGACATCCCAGCAACGCGCTTTGTCCTGGTAAACACATTTCAATGTTATAATTTTCTCGCAAATTTGAGAATCTCAGCATAGATTTTCTGCTGTCAGCAGATTCCTTGCCAGGCTAGACTTCTTCAGTCATGCTGATGATATAATGGATATCGATATCAGTCACGACAACGCATAAACTCGTGCTGTCGTTTTTAACACATTTCAATGTTATAATTTTCTCGCAAATTTGAGAATCTCGGCACAGATTTTCTGGTGTCAGCAGATTCCCAGGCAGTAGGATGGCTAGAGGTCTTCAGTCATGCTGACATAATGGATATCGAGATCAGTCGCGACATCGCAACAACGTGAATTTTTATTGTTATCACATTTCACTATTAAGACAGTTTTCACAGCAGACAGGCTAGAGTTCTTCAGTCAAAGATCATTGCAACAACAGACAACAAAGTCACAAAAAATTCTGATACAATGGCTGCCGTTATCTGTTTTCCGCAAGGATGACTGAGGAAACGCACGTTGATATTTTCTCATTACACAACTTTTATAAGATTCAAGAATCACTGCGCAGACCAATGATGTCTGCAGAAGCTGTGCCATCGTAAGGGCTATAAAGTGTCCGTTAAAGATCGATGCAAAAAGCGACCCCATCAGCCCTTCCCTACTATCTTTCAGAGCAACAAAATTATGTCGATTAGAATGACTCCTAATGTAATGGATCGTGATTTCTATGACAGACTAAATGACTTCAGCAGTTACACAATACCACTTCGTGCGAGAAACACAATCACCCGTTACGTCTCCCCTGGGTTTGAGCTATTTCCACCCCCACCAGTTTCGCAGGGGCAAGATGAATAGCTGTCAACCCGCACCCCAAGTCTATTCGCCCAACTGTTTGGGCCTGACGTGTCAGTAGCAGCCCGGAACTTAACACCACTTCGCCTAACCCCTGCCACAACTCCAACTTTTTCGGTCCCCTTTCACAATGAATGGACACCCATTCCTCCCCACATGCCAGAAACCCCTCCGTGCGATCCCTACAGCTGTTCTAAGACGGCTTCCATAGTTGATTTACTACTCTTTCTATTCATGGCGTGTAATCAGACGCGATCACACATGTCATCGTAGTCAGCATCCCTCCCTTCACATAAATATATCGTCTGCAGTTGCATTGTACATCATAAGTTACAGCCCTGCTGCGAAAGAGGCGTCAGAACTGTAAAGAAAGCAAGATGAGAAAATCTTAGATTTTAGATTAAGTTATTTTGACTAATGGTTAGATATCTTTATAATCTTAGGTCTTTGACAATTCTAGATAACCTTATTTAAAATGAACTTTGTACTAGTCACCATGCTAAGTCACGTATTTATTTTCTCTAAACGATAATAATCTTATTGGTTATTTGTTATTGATATAAAACACACTTAAGCTTTCAAACGACTTAAAAGTATGTTCAAACATGGATACTATCTTGTATTACACTGATTTACAGGTAAAACATGAAATTCGATCTCAGACACTATTGAAAACATCTTTACATAATAATGGAAAGGAATCAACAAACAAACGATCACGAATTCTCTATTTTCCTGACCGGGAATTATATGACCAGTAGTATACCTTCAACAGTGATCGGATTATATCTTTTCTCAGCATATTTTGAAAGGCATTAATCAGAATACATATAAAAATCATATTGAGTAGTTTCCATGTAATTTTCGTACCTTTCAAGAACTCATTTATGAAGCGACAATTTTATTCACTTAAGTCTTAGTGTAGTGTTGAATAATGTAAATAATGTTTACAGACGCCCGTAAAAAAAGGAGGAGAGAGAACTGAAATGCTGGGATTTGGGGAACTCTAAGTTTAGGGAAGAGGCCCAAGCTATATAGTTCTACCATAGAGGTCGAAGTAACAGTATAGAAGAAATTCCACAAAACTTATGAAAAACTTTATGTATTCTCGCCTTTCTATAATGTCGTTGCCACCGAATTATTTAATTGGAAGACATTCTTATCTACCTTCCCTCAAATAATATATGACTTCCCGGCCGATCACTGCTCATACACATACTCGTCCTCCGTCATCATCCTATCCACAGCTACGGATGGCAAAAAAAACTATGGTTTTAAAACATCGATGTTGTCCACGAGAAACATCGATATATTACCATCAATATTTTGCTTTCGATGTTTTTTCCACAAAAACATCGAAAACATCGAAATTGTTGTTGCAAAAAATCAGTGTTTTTTAATTTTTTAAAGAAGGGCTTTAGGTACATTGTAGAATAACAGCAATCCACAGCAATATCGTTGTTTTGCGTCATCCTCTTTATCACGCTGCACATTTCGCCTATGCGATCTGAGGGAATTTTAGGTGGTTTTACTTCGATAGTTTCTGAATGGAAGTATCTAAAGGGTGAAGTAGCGAAAAACGATGTTCTTTATTGTTAATTTTATTCTTTACTCTCGATAATAATTTTTATTAACATACTGCTAACGTGCTGGTAACCAAACAAGAAAATATATCCCTTTGACGTACTGTAATTAAAAATGGATACGAAAATAGCATTTTTATTGGTCTAAAATTAAAACATCGGTGTTTTAAACATCGATGTTTTAAACATGGATATTTTAAACATCGTTTTTAAGGTCTCATCGAACCGTGTTCAAAACATCGATATTTTAAACATCGATATTTTAAACATCGTTTTTAAATATCTTTTTTAAAATCGATGTTTTAAACATCGCCATCGAAAACTCTTTAGCGACGTATCGAAACATCGATATATCGACGGTTTGGTAAAATTTGCCATCACTAGTGCTCATGTGCACCTACTCGCCCCCCGTCACCGCCCCATCCACAGCGCCAATTCACGTCCGCCCCCGCGTCTCTGCGGTCGCCGGCCTCGCGCCGCTTCCCGGAACGGCCGCGCCTCCGCTGCCGGCCGCCGCGGCGCGCCGCCTAGTGTTGCAACGGCGGTCGTTAAGGGCGCGTGTCACCGCGTTCCCGGCCTCCGCCCCGCACGGCTCATCGCCGCCCGCGCGCTCGAGTGGCCGCATCGACCCGCCGGACAATCGATAGGCAGCGGCGGCGGCGCCTCGAGAGTCGCCGACAGCGCCAACGCGTGCGCCGCCGCCCAAGCAACCCAAGCCCCTCTCTCGCAATCGCGTTGCTGGTGCAAGCGGCCGCCTCGCAGCCGCCGGCGGGGAATCTCGGAGATCACTCAAAGCGCCAGGCAGGCCGGTGAGGGAGGCGGGAGGTGGTGAGGTGGCGTGGGCGGCGGCGGTCACGGCGAGGCGGCGGTACACAGGGCGAGTGGGGCTGAGAGGGGGCGGGGGCAGCGAGGGCGGCGGCGGAAACTAGGTGGCGTAGCGGGGGGTGGCGGGGGCGGCAGGAGGGACAGCGGCGGGGGTGGCGGCGGCGGAGTTGCGGGACGGCGGGGGGCGGCGTCGTTGCGGTGGCGGACAGGTGGCGACGAGGGGCGGTGACTGGGGTGGCAATGGGGGCGGTGACATCGGTGGGAACGGTGGCAGAGACAGCGGCAGGAGAGGCGGTAGAGACAGTGGCGGGGGTGGTGGCGGGGGCGGCAGGGGTCGGTGGGGGCGGTGAGGCGGTGAGGGCGGTGGGGGCGGTGGGGGGGGGGCGGTAGGGCGGTGGAGGACGGTGAAGGGCGGCTGGCACAGCTACGGGGGCGGTGAGACAGCGGCGGAGGGGGCGTTGACAGTGGGGGCGGCGGCGGCGAGGGGCTGCGTGGGCGAGGCGTGGCGGGGGCGGGGCTGAGCTGGAAGGGCGGGGACGCCGGCGAGCGCAATGGTAGTGAGAGTATTGGCGAACGGAGCAGCCCCTCACCAGCGCTCAAAGGAGCAAGAGGAGCCGCCGCTACCTGCAGGAATCCAAGAGCTCGCAAGCGACGCGCCAGCGGCTAATGCAATGAGCCCGCGAGAGGATGTCGCTGTGTCGCAGTGCCGACCTCACAACAGCTCTGTTCGCGTAAAATGCGCATTGACTCGGAGTGTAAACGTCTAGGAGCACACTGGGAACTCAAGCGTCAAAGGCAAATAGCTTTTTTCGTCGATTTGCAACTCGATGTTGGAAACACGGAGTCCTCGCAGCAATAAGAGAAATATAGAAGACATGTTGAAGTAGTTAAACCCCAGAAATGGATGCGGTAAAACTTAAAAAATATGATTAAATACACCTAAATGGGTGTTCTCACTTCATTACGCAGAGAACATCTAAAGCACGGGCGAGACCACGAGTACGTCCAATTCATTTGTGTAAATTCTTAGCTTCTTGTATATTCCCCATATTTCGTATCCATTTTGTAGATTTCATACTTTCGAGTGCTTTGTAATTTCATTAAGCAATTGTGTTTACGAATAATGAGTATACTATGAATGATGAATGTACTTAATATATTGAGAAAAATAATATATATATTAAACACCCAATTTACTTTGCATTTAACGCTTAGAGAACTGTGTCTCACCGAAAAATTGACCCACAACTTTTCATTCAACTAAGATGGGTTGTCATCGCCCCAACTTCTGGACATTGACCAGCTGCAGGTGAATACTGCAGACAAATCTGAGAAATTTTCGGCGCCTACAGGCCCGGCCTTTTTATCATCTAAGAAAGGGTCATCCAACTTTCAAAGCCTCAAAGACCGCAACTAAATCCTTTAATATGGTTCCGGCACATATTTTCATTACTCGGGAAATATACACCTGACATCCCCATATTGTTGATCTCGGCAGTTAGTCCGGCTGCTCTTAAACAGAACAGGGTGAAAATGGAGCCATGAATGATAATCGACAATACCAAGCATCACGCAATGAAACACATTGATATGATTTTGAATTTATGAATTTACTATATTAATCTTAAATCTAAACTTCACCTATTTTTACATTAAAGGGGGGTGTTGACCAGATAAATAAAAAGTTAATGAATTATCAGTTTGAATTCATCTGGACTTTCAAATAAAAAGACTATCGGTCTATCATGAATAACCAATGAATTAACATTAATAAATATTTATAAAATAAAAAATCTGTGCGAAGCCATTATTGAAAATAAAACACATACATATATATGAAGATTCTATAACACTCTTACGAGAGCCATATTAAATAATCCAAATGAATGCTTGGCTACACAATCTTTATGCAGTGGAAACACGACGAATATTGATGATTATATAAAAATGTCAAAAATGTACAAGAAAATACTACCCAGTATTTTTATAGGCCATGAAACAACGATTATAGAAAAATATAGAGTGTATTTCTACTTCAATTTTCTGCAAGAGTTGTATTCTCTTCAAAAACAATCCCCCTGATGGATGGTCCATTATGACCCCACCCTGGATTCTAAAATCATAACCGGCTTCAAAGAACGTCAAAGGAACTGTTTCAACACTGAAACCAAGGACATAAAACGTAACACGGTAGAGGAGGGCGCGACGTAAATTAGACGGCTTGACAGTTAACGTTACATGGAGTCGCGTACCGCAAAGCTTCCACATCCTGCCCCGGCTCGTGATTTACAGGCTGCTCTGTATCTCATTCCTTACGGTGCTCCGGCAAAGTATTTAAGCAACGTCTTGTTTTAGTTAGAGGAAATGTGTCAACGACTTTGTAAACGTTTCGCAGGTTTGCAGAACTTAGATTTTTCAAGCCTTTTACGAACTTCATATTCAACGAATATCATTTATATGTGTGTGTAACATACATAATATATTTTTAGTGTGCCTATATATATATATATATATATATATATATATATATATATATATATAACTACCTTATTTAATTTACAATGGTACTATTTTGTAGGGCATAACCTGAATACGAACCAGAAAAATGTTAAAAAATAAAATTCAAAAATATTTAACGAAATGTCCATCTTGATACTGGAAAAATTGTACAAAATTCAAACATATCGTAAACCCTCTTTTCTTTATAGATCTTCTCATGTTTAGCATAAAACGAATAGTTGTTCCTACCATCTGAAATATGGACACCACAATATTATCACCACAAATATTCAAGCATTGCTTTTTCTCCAAATACCAAGAAAGCAATTATTGGATTTGTTATTAGTTAGTGCCACAAAAGCGTAATTGCAAACAGTAAATTAATCAAGAAAACATTATCAGGTGCTGATAACTTTTCATATTTTCAAAGAAATAAAATTGTTAATTTCTGTTGCTTGATCAGTCCGTCGCCGGATGTTAATATACATTGCGTGCTGGCGTTTACCGCCAACCTCACCACCAGCGCTGGATTAATATTTCCTTACAGTTGCTGCTACAACGATCCACTTCTACAATCTCCAGGTTCATCAATGTCGTAACAACACCTACCACCATCACCCACCACCACCACAATTCACCACTCAACCGAAATTCAACGGATATCAACCTCGTAACCACTTGGTACCCCAACGAAATGCTCGTAGCAATCACTACCGTTATCACCAGCTAATTCCCCAATATCACCACAGACGAAATTCACATCACAAAACACCCCTTCAGTTTCCCCGCATCTGACCACCACCACCACCACCACCGCCACCACCGAGGTCCTAGGTTCGAATCCCGACGGTGGCAGGATTTTCGACTCTAGCTTATCAAGTAGGTCGAATTAAGTCGCTGTCTGGAGGAGATTTATAGCGTCCAGCTGCTCTGATTGATAGTTTTCCATGATTTCTCCGATCAACACTAGGTGAATGCTGGGACAGTACCCTCACAAACGTGCCACGGACCGCGCGCAATCTTTCCTACCTCTTCCTTGTCTTATCCTCTTCCCGTACACACACTTACACTAACATGCACTACACTACCACACATGCCAGGAGACCGGTCGGGGACTTAGAACTTGTCCCGGCTGGAGCGGTTGCCCGCTGGTAGGAGATACCTGGTTGAAGAAAACCACGCTAGCCGATGGTAGGTCGGTGCCATCCAGCGAGGGAAGAACACCGCCACCTCTCGAGAAGAAACATGCCCTACACCACCACACCACCACCCCCAGTAGTTCCCGGAATAACAATCACAAAAAAAAAACCCCCCCCCCCCCCCACCACCCTAAAAGTCGTCACCACCCCCCCCCCCCCACCCCCCAACCTCGTACCGGGAGCGGTAGCTCAGTCCATCAACTGATGTCACTGCAGCCCCTCTAACCGGGAGGTCCTAGGTTCGAGTCCTGAAGGCAGCAGGACTTTCGACGCTTTTCAGCTAGGTGGAAACCAGTCGCTGTCTGGAGGAGAATTCTAGCGGCCGGTTGCTCTGATCGGTAGTTTTCCGTGGTTTATACGATCAACACGAGGCGAATGCCGGAGCAGTACCCTACCAAACGGGCCACGGACCACGCGCGATATTTCCTGCCCATTCCTTGTCCTCTCCTCTCCCCTTACACACACACTTACACTAACATGCACTACACTACCACATATCCCGAAAGAACGGTTGGGAGCTTAGAGCTTGTCGCGGCTGGGGCGGTGCCCCGCTGGTGGGGGAGTTCTGGTTAGGGGGGGAAACCCCACTAGCCGACGGTAGGTCGGCGCCGGATCTCGCCATCCAGCGGGGGAGACTACCGCCATCTCCCGAGGAAAAAACATGCACTACACTAACGGGATGAATGACCAGAGCAGTTGACGCGCCCAGAAACACAAAAAAAAACCAAACCAAATCAAACCATCAACCTGGTCATCATCATCGCCGCCGTCGGCACCACCACCACCAGCCTCATCACCAGTGCCGCCAACCTCCCCGCGCCTTGACAAGCATCCCACGCAGCCCCTTCGCATCCAGAGCCTAAGCCGCGGGAATCCCCGGAGATATGCAGCGCCCGCGCGGGCATTCCTCTGCGGCGGCTCGCAAAGGACGCGCCGGGGGGCGGGGCGGGGGCGGGGCGGGGGCGGGGCGGGGGCGGGGCGGGGGCGAAGGCGGGCCAGGGCGGGAGGCAGGCAGTGATCAGAGACCCGCGCCGCGGCTAATTGCAGCGTAAACAGCTTCGCCGCCGCCGCCACCCCCGTTGACTCCCGGCCAACACCACCACAAGCCTGGTCTCCGCCTGTGGCTGCGCCTCCCCCCCCCCCCCCCCTCCCCGGCCCTTCGCGAGCCAGTCGTGCCACTTCTGCGATTCCCCTGCGTCCAACGCCTCCAAAGGCCAAAGGGAGCCAGCAGCTCAGACATCAATAACCAAGTCATTGATTCGGCAAACACACGGGAGCTGCTACGAAATCGAAGTTCCATTTCTAAGCTACGTCAAGTTACACAATTATAATTATTACTAACAGCTATTGTTATGGGTATTGAATAAAATGTATGTGAAAGGTTTGGAAAATTCCTGAAAGCAGACACCATATTATACCTATCACAACGTAATGACAAGAATTGATCGTTTTGCGCAATATTATCATGGAAAGTTGCACGATTGGATCACTAGATCAAACTTGTCTGCAAAACATATACTGGGAAGATGAAGAATGGGTCGTTGGAAGAATTGAACGGGAGAAGTCATGCATTCACGGAAAATTATAATAGAACGGTTGGATATTCAAAACACAGAAAATTCGCACACATTAACTACGATTAGAGGCAATAAATGTTACATACTAATATAATTTACTAAAATATGTTAAGATATAATGCGGTAAAAGTTTGCTTCTCATTTAAAAGAAGGCTAAACCGTATCTTGGACGTTATCAATCAATATTTTCATTAACCACTACTTACTTAAGGCATCAAAGCACACCTACCCGGTTACAAAGAATAGCAAAGTACAAGGAGAAAGTCTCAAATAATACCCAATCTGATGTGTCGAAAAACGAGTACATGGCACATAACAAAGGTAACATGGGAGATACTAAAGAATGAAACCAATACTAAAATGACACCACCATACCCGAGCAGTTACATAACTAAGTTAAACATTCAGATTAATTTATCGATTATGTTGTTCATGTCACATTTCTCAACAGTTTGACTCGTCGGCCGCAACAGCTCAGCGAGGTCATGCTTTTGGCTGAAGCCCGGTGTTGAGTACCTCATTTCCTCTGGGCCGAATGGTCAGTGCGCCAGAATCTCTTGGTCGAAGTAATACGAAGCTAATTGCGCCGACGAGTTCTACCAACAATATTCGACGCTAATTTCCATAATAAACTTGCAATACGCGTCGGCAATTGTTCATAGTATTCTGCTAATAAATAAACATCCCTAGTCTGTATTACCGGAGCAATTAATTTCTCTAATTATTTTGAAACTCATCGGATGATTATGGGCCCTACATTCACGCGGAAACAGAACAAAGGTAAACTGAGTTATTCCGTCAGATACAGCTGCTTTAATAGGAACAATGTTAGGTAAATACAAAGGTAATGAGACAAATGCTGCCATTTGATAATGTCCTTTAATGACATTTGTGTTGAAGAGTAGAATAAAACATTAAATATTTTGTTATCTTTCTTCGTGTTGTTTTATTTTTAATATTTTTCTTAATTTGGAAGTGTAATAAAAGCTTTTTTGAGAAATATCATAAATTGTATTTCACTGAACAAATTTTATTTTCCTTGGTATTTGTGACCGACAATTAACTTGCCGCTTTGGATACACTAATATGTCAAAGTTCTTGGAATTATAGCTGAAACGATTCCGTTTTCTACACCAGCAAATGTCAACTAATATATTTCTTTTAAAAAATAAACACCTCCTACACCAACAGTCCATCGTTTTCCGATAATTATTTGAAAATTAAGACAGGTCCAATTCTTGTTGCCTACAACTGAGATCGAAATTCAAACGCATGTTGAATTGACCCACATGGTAAATATATACATCGTGCTATGTGTTTATGTGTAATTTTGCCATCTTGAATAGTAGTCTTTCTTTATGAATACTCTTAGAAATAGTATCATCGTCTACATGAGATTTGGTATGTCGATTCTTATCTCCTCTGTACTGATGAAACACAAGTCGTAGATGTTGTACATCACAGAAAATCTCACGAAAATACCTAAACCAGTCGTATAGAAAATACAAGAATACTTTCTGACACCTGGACAAAAACATCAAAAAATAAATCGTCTATTTTTTTTTTCATTGAAAGCGATGGCGTGTCGGAAATGGGTTCCTACCTTAACACAACGGGATTCATTTGTCTCATCTGTAGCACGCAAACAATACAAACAATGAAAAACAAATATCAATTAATACATGAGAACTCTCCATCAATTAATACATCAAAATGTCCCCACTAACATAACAGTCTGACCCAAAGTTTAACCTTAAGGGTTCGTATGGGTGTTGTGGTGGAAAAAACCTATCAGGTGCTCGGTTTTAAAGGTTCTACTTCTGATCGTGTGGAGAACGATGGCCTAGTACACTACCACGCCTATAGAGAGACCATTCAGAAGAGAATTAGAGTTTGTGCTGACTGGGGAGGTGTCACGCAGGAGAGATACCTGGGGATGGGAAGACCGGCAAGATTCTATGTAGATCGGTACTGAATTGAATTGAATTAATACTTTTTTTTTACGTGGTGAGACTCAGGCCATAAGGCCTGCTCTTCCACAAATTTCGCTACTCTCCTTTTACCAACTAGCGGAAAGATGGTATTATTTGGGCGACGAAACAGGCAATTTGAATTAAGCTCAGCGGCTTCATGATCATTTACATGCAGTAAATCTACTAACACGGAACAGCCGGATTTACTTCCCCTCCGAAGGAGGGCGTACGAAGGACTTTTTCGCCCTTAAAAATCCACGCCTTCAATCGGGTTTGAACCCGCAAACTTCGCTATAACAGTCTCATACGCTAATCGATACACCATCGCCGCCGCATATGTATAATACGTTCCAGCAGGACAGCACACCGCCACCATCCAGAATAACCACAGCACTTATTTGACTAATTACCTAACTACGAACCTGGAATCAATACACCTTCACTCGCGATTGTTTTTGAAAATACAAAGAGAATTTAAAGTTTAAAAAATTTGGAATGAAATATTTTTTTATCAATTAAACTGAATTTTCAATTTCCCCGGTGAATTGTAAAATGCACGACGAAATCGTGGGATTGTATTCTTTGCCTCAAACAGATACGGTAATACTGAGAGAACTGCAGGTCGCCCTAACGCATTGTCCTCGTTTTCGGTGAGGATCCGTCCTTTCAACTCGGGCGGGCGGGCAGGCGTGTTGCTTCTGGGCTTTCGCTGCTGCCCGCGGACCTGCTCCGTTGCCGGTGCCTCGCTGGGGAAATTGTCGAGATACAGTCATGTAATATTTACAGTCAAGAAAATAACATCAGATTTGCAGACGGAACGAGGCAGAGGAGGGGGTGACGGGCGGGCGCGGGGGCAGGGGGCGACAGAGGGAGGGGAAACAGGACGACAGAGGGCGCTCGCTGCAGGCGATGGGCAGCTGAAGCGAGGGAGAGGAAGAGGAAGGGGTGAACGAGGGGAGGCAAAAGAAAACGGATAATCAAAGGAACGGGCAAACTAGAAGGTACATGCAGATGTTAGCCAGTGATAGATTAACCGGTCATACTTGTAGATACTGCGATAAAAGATTCATTGACGTGGTTATTAGAGCGTTTCCGAAAATACCCAGCTCCAAGTTCCCAGGTGGATTTATATACTGTCTTTGCATTTCAGATGTGACATTCACATTTCTCAGTGATAACTCATTAGGATTTGGCATTTTACACATTTTCAGAAATGTCTATGAAGTGCGAAACGTTAAAGAAGAAAAGGGACAGTCAATGTGGAGATTCGTAGCAAATTTCTGATACAAATATAAAGAAGCATGCAAATATAAAGAAGAAAATGACTGATGTGTTAAGGGAACTGATAAGAACATGTGACTATACAAGTAGCAGGAATATGTAAATAGAAAATCACAGAATCAAACCGTCAGGTCTTTTGACTTGGAAACGAGCTATTCATTTAAAGGTATTCATTCAAAGAATCCAGCCCTTAGAAAGTGATATGATTGTAGCAGAGCGATAGTAATTCTCCTTTCACATAATCCCCTTTTGTATTCATTGATTCTTTTATTAGTTCCCACTTGGAAATCTACTTTGATTGTAAATGAATAAAGGCGAAGAAGAAAGAAAGAAAGAAAAAAAGAAAGAAAAAAGAAAGAAAGAAAGAAAAAAAGAAACAAAAGAAAGAAAGAAAGGAAGGCAAAGAAAAGCTAGTAAGACGAAAGACTTAGACAAAGTAAAACAAAGAAAAGTTAGTGTTGAATACAAAAATGCAATATTGAAATTAAATCCTGCACTTCTACCTCTTTTTCATCCTTCTCCCTCTCCTTTCTTCCTCCCTTACTTCCTTCTGAGCCTTTATTCAGTGTCACCCTCTCTTCTGTCTTGTTCTTTTCGTACATTTTCTTGTCTCATTAGTGAGTGATACTTTTAATGTCCTTCCATTTACATTTCTTTTACCTTCCACTTTTGCTTTATCATTTCCGTTATCTTTTCCGACTCCTGCAAAAGGACAAGAGTGAGTGTGAAGAGAGAAAGTGAGGGAAAGAGAGAGAAAGAAAGACAAAAAGGGAGAGAAAGAAAGAGACAAAGAGAGACGGAAAGAAAGGAGAAGAAGAAGAGAAAGAGAAGAAGAGGAAAGAAGAGAGAAAGAAGAAGAGACAGAAAGAGACAGAAAGTGAGAGACAAAGAGAGAAAAGGAGAAGGTAGAGAGAGAAAGGGAGAGAGAAAGAGAGAGAAAGTCAGAGAAAGAGAGAGAAGAGAGAGAGAGAGAGAGGGATAACATTTTCGCTTGCGTTTGCCGCTTCGATCAGAGTCGCCCGCGATCACTGGCAGCTACCGCGTCGCCTTCGCCTACAGTCGCAGAGGGTGCTTCTATCTCTCTCTCTCTCCTCCCTCCTTGCCACCCCTCCCACTCCCTCCTCGCTCCCCTCCTCCCCGCGCGCGGGCGCGCTTCCGCGCGAAGAGATTCCGGACGCCGGGAAGCTATTCTGCATTTTAAAGACGCTTTTCTTGCGTCGGCTCGCATGACTTAACAGAAATATGTCTGCTTCCGCCCCTCCCCCACCCTACCCCACACCGCCCCGCCCCTTCGCCGTCTGCGCGCGCCTTGCATCGCCCGCGGGTGACGGCGCAGCGCGCGAAATATCACCCCTCACCCTCACCCCCCCTGCTCAACTACCCGGTCAGCTCTCTAGGGACAAAAGAGGTGTTGAAGAGAGAGAAAGGAATGCCCACTCAGAGTTTTACAAAACAGAATTTATACGGGTTCCACACGTTTAATTTATACATTACTGTTTTTGTGTGGCACGCATTTTCGTAAACCCGACACAATTGCCAGATTGACAGATATCTCAAAATCGGGCCCAGCTAAACTGAGAAGAAGTTTGTGTTGAAATGGATTCAAAATTAGTTAGCTCTTAAAAATAGAATAATCTCAATTCAAAAACCAATTTTTTAGATATAGTTTATTCGAGTATTGAGTATTATTGATGCATACAGCCGCAGTATAATCCTCATTTACTAGAGTGTTAAAAGTTATAGAATTATTTTAAACTCATTTTAAAGCACTTTACTGTCCTCATTCAAAGGAAACTCTTTTGGACAATGCTGAATTGATTTCAGTACTTCTGGACTACAGTTTAAATACATACATCTGGAAGGAACATGACAAAAGGAGAAAATGCAATTGTATGAGAATTAAATGCTACTACAAGAACAACAACAACTATTACTTTTCTACAAGTGTTATTGATATCTGAGTTCCAACAAAAAAATACAGTACGAGTAAAGCAAGTTGTTACGACACATATCGCATTAGTAGCGATGCATTTTAGCACGTTATTATTGCAGAGTAAAATCAACGGTTAATAATGCATTTTATTCCTTGCAGACGCGTTTTGCGTCGGACGCCAAAAACTGTAGGGTCTCGCACCTCGAGCCAGCTCACCCCCGCCGCCCCCGCCCGCCCCGCCGCGCCCGCCGCTCCCGCTGCCCCGCCGCCCCCGCTGCCCCGCCGCGCCCACCGCGCCGCCGCCCCGCCGCCCCGCCGCCCCGCTGCCCCGCCGCCCCGCCGCCCCACCGCACCGCCCCGCCCCCGCCGCCACCCCGCCGCCCCCACCTCCCCACCGCCTCCGCCAGCCCCGCCGCCCCCCGAGCCACCCGCCCGCCGCCCCCACCCGAGCCGCCCCGCCGCCCCCGCCGCCCCGTTGCCCCGCCGTCCCCGCTGCCCCGCCTCCCCGCGCCCGCCGTACCCCTTCGGCCCCAATTCCGTAATGGCGCCGTTCGCATGCAGCCGCCGTGGGCAGCGCCGCTCCTTGCGCTTCTGTCTCCGCGCGCGTCAATTAGTTTAAACGCCTCCGGCGCCGCGTCACGTGCGCAACGTGCGGTCGCGCGGGCGGCGCGTGCCAGGGAGCTGCGCAAAGGCGCGTCAGTGTGCGGGCGGTGGAAGGGAATCGTTCGTAGATAGTACAGGAAAATATCCTAAACCGGAATCGATCGGGGCAAAAAACAACTGTTTACAGAGGTTACCGTTTTAAGGCTCCCACAGACCGACGCGGAAGATCCGCAGCATACGCGGATTGTCCGCAGCGGAAGTTGGGATCTGCGCGTTCAGATCTGACCGCCAGGTGAGCAGCGGAAGCGGATTGCCAGCGTTTAATCGGCGGCGGATTTTGCAACGCAGTCGGACGCGTTTATTCCGCTGCCGCTCGAGTTTCGTGGAAATCCGGAGTGGCATTCTCGGAGTGGCATGAAGGTGTGAAATACTCCCTACATTTTCATTTCTAGGTCAAAATAATGGACCCCATTTCTACGTTTTCTAAAGAGTTCCTAACTATTTGAGAAAAAATCGTAAATAAAGAAGGAAAATGTAGTATACCGCACGTGTTAACAAAACGTATTACTCGGCATTTCTATCCTTGCATGAATACAAGTGAGCGCTTCTTCTTTATCGGATGAAAACCGTCACCAAATGCTGACTCATAGTTGACGCTCCGGTGTGAACAATCTCGCGAATTCCGCCGCCATGTCTAGCGCGGAACTTTCCGCGCCGCACCCGCTGCGAATGTTCCGCGCCGGTCTGTGGAAGCCTTTATACATAGTCGTCCATTTCATAAGACTTGTAAAATTGATATTTCTGTCCTGAATCTAGTAAATAACATGACTTAACTATAATTAACATTAACATATAACGTATTTATACTAATTTATTGGTGGATGGAAATCATCTACGTACAGTTTTACATTGATGCTTGCCACTCTGATCGGCCACTTTTGCGACATAGAAGTTGACGATCCGTCCAACCACACAACAGTACACAGAAGTCCAGGCTGTCCAACCAAAACCTCAATGGAGGCACGCATGAAACCCATGACATTTTGGGCAAAAGGTCACTCACGACGACTCAGTCGCGACTCGTTCCTGACAGTCGAGAATCAATAGACTGGTCGCGGAAGCCTACGCAGTCCATTTACGTGGGTTAACGTAATTGGATGGAGCATTCATGCAATTCTAAGAAGTTAAGTTCCAATGACACAGACAAAAAAATAATACTATTTTCTCAATACATTTACTGAAAATAAATAATATTCTTTGACATATTCATTCTAAGGGTTACGTTCCAATGACACAGACACAAAAAATAATACTACCTTTACAATACTTTTTTTCCTAGGGCTTTTATTCAGCGAACAGCCGGTTACCCTTTACGTCCCGATGGGACGCATATTTGACCATACACTACACCCACTCACTTGCGGATTCCTCTGATCTGGGCTCAGCAGACCGCGAGGCCCTCCGCGACAACACATGCAAAGTCAAGGGACAAACAACCATGCCCAAGGCGGGACTCGAACCCACGACCCTTCGGACCAAAGCGCTGAGTCGGTACTCGTTTTTAGCCTCCTCGGCCATCCAGGTCGGCACAATAAATTTACAGAAAATAAATAAGCTTATTTGACGTATTGATGTATAAAATTATTTCCTAAATTTGTGCTTATGGAAACGCAATTTTATAGTTATCACCACACAAACATCAAAAGTCGTAGGATATTTTCATGATACTATTTGGAGCGAAAAAGAAAGTGTTCAATTCACATCTATCAACGCGAAAAAGGCAAGACGTTGTGATGCCGTCGCCTCAAAAGACGGAAAGGCATCTGGGTCGTCGGGATCGCATCATCGAACGGACGTGCGGAGCCCTTTAGGCCACGTGTCCGCAGGCAAGGGCTCATCCACCCTTCGCCTCCTCCGCCCCTCCCAAACGTCTCAAGCGCACAGCGGCGCAGGCCTGCCAACCTCTCCTCAATAGCACTCATCTTTGGCATCGAAGTTTCAGCTTCCAGGAAGTCGCCGCCTTCGAAAGCGGATCGTGTCCGCCCGCCCTCCCCGGCGGCCGCAAAGAGCGCGCGACGCAGACGACCATGAGGGGTGGGCGGGGGGAAGGGGCATCGGAAGAGGGGGTGGGAGGGGGTGGATGCCAAAGTGGAGAGCGGCGGAGAAGACGGAGCTGGAGATGATAGAAGTGGTATGTGTGTGGGAGGGGGGCCGCAGATGACTGGATTGGTTGGTTGGATTCCGGGCACGTCAACTTTTATGGTCATTAGCCCCGTAAGTGTAGTACATGTTGTTCCTTGGGAGATGGATGTGATCTTCCCCCGCTGGGTGGTGAGATCCGGTGCCGAGGAAGGAATCGGCTATTGAGGTTTGCCCAACCACGTATCTCCCACGATCGGGGCACCGCCCCAGCCTGGACAAGACCTAAGCGGTCTCCCGGAATATGTGGTAGTGTAGTGCACGATAATGTAAGTGTGTATGTGTAAGGGGGAGAGGATAGGAGAAGAAAGAGGAAGGAAAGATCGCGTGCGGTCCGTGGCCCGTTGGTAGGGGGGGTCATCGGGGAGTTGGGGGGGGGGGGGGGGGAGGAACGTCGGGGACGGTGGAGGAGTCGCAGGCATTGACGTAGTGGCGGGTCGGAAGCAAGCGGGTTGGCGGTGGCGGTGGTATGGACAGCTGGTGACGGAGCCAGAGACAGGGGTTGTAGTGATGAGGCAGAGGGCGCAGTGTGGAAAAAACCGTCAAGGGCGGCGGCATTATTGACGGTGAGGTCAAAGGAAGGCGGTGGTCGGACCCAGAACGGAAGCAGAATGACGTCGGAGGAAGAGGCAGGTAAGGCGGGGAGTCGAGACCAGTGGTGAGGATATCGTGAGGAGGAGAAGTCGAGGGCGAGGCAGTGAGGTCGGGGTTGCAGAGGCGTTGGCGAGAGGACACGACCTGAGAGACGGGCACTGAAGCCAGGTGGGACGGAGTCGGTGCAGGTGATTGTGATGGTGAGGTCGGGAATGCAGTGACGGGACTGAGAGAAGCAGTGGTGAGATCGTTGAAGGTTTGCGTTTTGCGTTTTGCGTTTGCGATTGCGTTTGCGTATGCTTTTGCGTTTTTGCGTGGCCCTTGGAGGAAGCGACGGGGGCGCAGTCGAGACCCGTGGCGTGGTAAGTGTTGTGGCGAAGGCGGAGGCGACGGGACGACGGAGGGGGACGAGGCGAGGGCGGCAGGAGGTTGATTGATTGAGTTTTGCGTGTTTCCGGGCACGTCAACTGCTTTGGTCATTATTCCCGTTAGTGTTGTGCATGTTTTTCTTGGGAGATGGCAGTGATCTTCCCCCGCTAGATGGGGTTTCCTCCTATCCAGAACTCTCCCACCAGCGGGACACCGCCCCAGCCGGGACAAGCTCTAAGCTCCCGACCGGTCTCCCGGAATATATGGTACTGTAGTACATGTTAGTGTAACTGTGTGTGTAAGGGGGAGAGGATAGGACAAGGAAGAGGAAGGGCTGATCGCGCGCGGTTCCTGGCCCGTTCGGTAAGGCACTGCTCCGGCATTCGCCTGGTGTTGATCGAAGAAACCACGGAAAACTACCGATCAGAGCAGCCGGCCGCTAGAATTCTCCTCCAGACAGCGACTGAATTCGACCTAGCTGGCGGCGGGAGGGGCGGTGTGAGGCCGGGCACGCTGGCGCTGCGGGTGGAAGGGGCTGAGGCGAGTGCCACGGCAGCGAAAGGCACCAGAGGGAAAGACGGGGGCGGAACAGCGATGAGGGTCCACCTGGGACGCAAGTCGATTAAAAGGGAGAAAAAAGGTGCGTCGACGAGGAACGAAAGAGCGAAGATTGAGATGAGAGGGATGGGGTGGAAGGAAGACACCCAGAGCCTTGGAGCAACATGGATGAAGTGGGTGAAATAACAAAAGCAGAGGTCATTAATCTTCTGCTTGTGATCTGGAGAGGTAAACGTATCAATAGGTGAGCAACGAAAGGCTGGAAAATTGAGAGGTAATCCCACGCTGAAAATCATAATGCAGTACAAGAACGATGCGGAAAATGTAAAAGGTTTAAACGGGAATGGATCAAGGTGGCGAGCTTGAAAATGTCAAACAAAGTTATTCTCAATCAGACTGTAAGTGTTAAGAAGAATAGAACATCTAAAATGGAGGGGAAATAGTGAGATCCATTAGAGAGGATACATAGATGAGAATGAACGTCGTGAATAATTGAAAAGATATTGGAAATTTGATAGTGATCCAGGTGAAAGGAGAAGGACAAAACCTTAAAGGTAAATAGAGATCAAGAGAAAAATCAAATAATGTTCCTCCAAATAATTGCACGGATAATGAAGTAAATCATGAATAATGAAGGAGAAATGAAACCAAACGGAATAGCGGAAAAAAGGCGATTTTAGTGGAGATATGAAGTACCTACACATTGGTCAAGAAAACAAGAGAAACAGATATATTAAATATTAAAGAACAGGAAATAATATAATACAGCAGTGAGTGATGTATGATATATATATATATATATATATATATATATATATATATATAAGAGAGAGAGAGAGAGAGAGAGAGCGAGCGACGGAAAGAAGGGGATAAAACTGCTCCCACTGACGAGAAAGTACGGATAATGTAATAATCAAAAGTTAGCGATGGAACTTGAACAAGTTACAAAAAAAAAACACGGGAGGTGGAAAAAGTACGACAGAAAAAGTGAGAGCCTGAAATGTAAAATTATGAAGCACCAATGAGACAGAATAAGAAGACTGCACGACAAGCACAACACGTACAGTAGATGAAAGCGAAAGAGCGGGATGGCCAGATAATGGAAAATATTAGTCAATGGGCTGTACGAGTTACATCTGGATTTAAACAACAGGTTCAGTTGACGTAAATCAGCTGTTACGGTGTCATTCAATCGGGAGGTTGAACGTCACAATAAAGAAGTCCCTGTAGTGACGAGGTATATCCCGACAGGATGACACGGTAACAGCTGATGCTGTCAAATGAAGCTCTAAATAAATCGACGTGTCGTTGGTAGGAGTTAAGAGTGATAACTACTTGATCCATGTCAACCTTAACTTCTTCCTACAACGAGTCACCTATTTCCAAACGTATTGTCATCAAGTGTTTCGAATTACAACAAAAGATTCCGCAATTCCCTCGTCGACAGTCCTTTACTTTTCGAAAGGGAAGAGTTGCAGAGTTGAAGACCACAGCCGGGCAGGGCAGCACGAACTCCAACCACCCCACTGGGTCACAGCGAAGGCACGAAGGCGTGGAGAGCAACGGCGCAGGAGGCGGGCGGCCGGGGGCGGTGAAGCGGGTTTGGGGGGGCGGGGCCGGCGGCGACGCCGACACTTGTCGCAGGGTAACCCGCCCGACCTCTGTCCCTCCGCGTCCCCCCTCCCACCCGGCGTCGTCGAGCCAATATTTGGCCGGAGCGCCAAACAGTGTCCGACAAATAGCGGCGCTCTATCAAAGGCCCGGCCGGACTCGTCGCCTCCATCCGACGGGCCTCCGCCTCCTCCGCCGCCGCCGGCGCCGACGCCGCCTCCACCGCCGCCGCCGCCGCTGGGGCCTCTTCCGGCGATCGCCGCAAAGGCTTCCTTCGGAACCGGGCGGGACGTGGCGGAGAGAAAAGGGTTGGGTCGGACGACGGCGGCCGCAGGGGCAGGGACGGCGGTGGAGATGGCGGATGTGTCAAGCAGAGGACGGGGAAACAGGCGACCGGCGGTGGAAGAAGTGGCAGTAACGATGGAGGGTCGGAGGCGGAGAGGGCAGTGGTGGCAGAGGCGAGGGCGGAGGCGAGGGCGGAGGCGAGGGCGGAGGCGAGGGCGGAGGCGAGGGCGGAGGCGAGGGCGGAGGCGAGGGCGGAGGCGAGGCGGAGGCGAGGGCGGAGGCGAGGCGGAGGCGAGGCGGAGGCGAGGGCGGAGGCGAGGGCGGAGGCGAGGGCGGAGGCGAGGGCGGAGGCGAGGGCGGAGGCGAGGGCGGAGGCGAGGGCGGAGGCGAGGGCGGAGGCGAGGGCGGGGGGGGGGGGCGGCCGACGGAAGGCAGTGGCAGGTCCGAGGGTGGGGGGACGGCGGCGGGGACGGCGGCGGGGGGGGCCGGTGGGGCAAGGACTGCGAAAGGGAGGGGCGGGGCCGGCGGCGGTGGAGGCGACGTCGGTGGAGGAGTGGTGGTGACGTCGTGAAGAGGCGGCGCGGGCAGCGCAGCGGTGTGGCACGAATCGAGCAGTTCGCTGTGTTGTGTTGCCGCCTGAATTCTGACAAAGCGCCTCGCGTAGCTTTGCCAAGGAACAGTCGTTTCCGGTGCTTGCTGCCAAACCAATCAGCTACACTAACTGTTGTGTGTCAACGGGATGTCCAAATATATTTCTTGTAACAAGACTGGAAGACAATGTGCAAGAATGCAATACAAGACAGTTGATGTGGAATTTAGTGGTCAACATATCTGTCTTTTCAATTATCTTATTCGTTATGTAAATGGTACATGAGAAAAGCGAGATGAGAACATGAAAAACGTTAAAATGTTCATCTCACAAACTATTTATTTGGATTCCTTATTTTTTCTAAATATATCAGAAACTATAAAATTCCAGAGAATCTTCTCTAAAGAATGATATGCGCGATATGAAACCGTTAAAATCTAAAAAATTTTGGAAGAAAAATATTGTTTAATAAAGTAAACTAAATTTACAACAGTAATTTTAATGAGAAATAGCATTATACTTTGTTGCATATAGAAACCAAAAAAGTACACTTTGAAAGGACCCTGTCCTAACAGAGATAAGCTTGGAATTTCATGGCCATGCAACAATCATTATGCTCAACTTATTTATGTTTAGTACTTCTGGCAACGAATTATTCCATAATTTTGCATAAACACATTCATTCGTTCATACTAAATATAAGAATTATACGGAACGAGTATTTTATCAGCTGATAGTGATAAACAAACCCACCCGCAATGCCAGGTTATTCAACAAGAAATAAACAACCCCGAAACAGCGCCCTTCAACTACAACTCCCCGCATAACGCGGCAGCAACGACAGCTCCACGACAGCTGCGACACGAGCGCACGTCGCCACAACCGACGAAAACGCGCTCGTCTCGCAACAGTTGAATGGCGGCGCGGCGCGGCGCGGCGCGGGCGGGCGAGCTCAACTGTCGCCTCGGATGCTGTCGCGTGCACATCGCGGGCGGCCATCACTTCCGGTGCGTGCGGAAACGCCCCCCGGGGCGGCAGCGCCGGTGGCGGCGGTTCAAGAGAAGAGCGAGTCTTCCACACGCACACCTACCTGCCCGCTCTATTCAAGCTGCCGCCTCAGTTGCAGTAAACTACCGGCTCCAGCCGCGACGTCCTGTACACCCAGGTGTCTCTCTGATGGGGTACTAGAGGAAAGCGGATGAGTTACGATAAAATTCTGCACCAACCTCGTTTAAGGTCAACAAAAGCTTCGTGTTTTGTTGGAAATTGTTTGAAGAAGAACAGGAAAATCCTGTACACTTGATAACCTCCTAACACGTCTAATCTTGGTTGGATTTGTTATACTATTTATACTCTATTTCGGCAAGAACAGTTGAATCGTTTATTTCAGATGCCCGTCAAACGCCAAAATTTAAAATGCGCATTAATGGTGGAATATTTTTCCATGAGGATAGACACATTGTTTATTCCATATTTACCTGAAAAATATTCATTTATTAACGATGGTCGCTGCCCGGTACAGAGAAAGGAAAATACAGAGCTGGAGCACAAAACTGAAGAAGCAAAACGCATATAGAGCACGTGTTTATTATCTACAAATTTCTCAAGAACTCTCCACGTCTACCAACTCGTAAACAGAAAATACTCCACAAAATTAACAGTGTCGGAAATTACCACTCTACCGCACAAATCCCCACCAAAGCTATAACATATATAATTTCTTAATCTTTACAAGATGGAGTTACTTTGATGTTCGAAATGAAAAATCCGACTTGATGAATTGAATGTGTGCTAGGTTGGAACTCTTGGCGACGTCTTTTCAGCTCCATGCGTTCTTTGCCCGGCCGCAGCCCACCCATTTATTCTGCAAGACACAGCCGCCTTCATTAGGACCAATAAACTGCAAGGGGAGGCGAATTTATCCCTGCTCCTCACCCTCGTCCCCAGACCCTACTCCGTTCTCATTCCCATTCACGCCTCTCCCTCTCCTCTCCCTACACGTTCCTACCGGGAGAGGTGGCTCAGGGCATCAACTGATGCCACTGCTGTCCCTCTGAACTGAGATCCTAGGTTCAAGTCCCGACGGTGACAGGATTTTCGACACTAGCTTGTGCAGCTATATCGAATTCAGTCGTTGTCTAGAGGAGAATTCTCGAGGCCGGCTGGTCTGATCGATAGTTTTCCGTGGTTTCTCCGATCAACACTCAGCGAATACCGGAGCATTACCCTAACAAACGGGCCACGGACCGCGCGCGATGTTTTCTTCCTCTTCCTTGACTTACCCTCACCCCTTACACACACATACATTTACACTAACATGCACTACACTACCACACATGTCGGGAGTTTAGAGCTTGTCCCGGCAGGAACAGGATTCGTCGCTGGTGGGAGATACCTGGTTGAGAAAACCCAACTAGCCGAACGTAGGTCGGTGCCATCCAG
The DNA here is from genome assembly GCA_964035755.1 of Teleogryllus oceanicus. NCBI lineage: Eukaryota > Metazoa > Arthropoda > Insecta > Orthoptera > Gryllidae > Teleogryllus > Teleogryllus oceanicus. The sequence goes on from CAXIVR010000012.1 coordinate 1,503,289, forward strand.
CGGGGGAAGAACACGGCCATCTTCCGAGGAAAAACATGCACCTAATGACACTAGTAGTTGACACGCCCAGAATCATAATCAATGAACCAATCCACGTTCCTCCCACAATCTCGTTCTCTCCTCGGCCTCGTTTTCCCCTTATATCATTCTCGAACAACCTCACCCCATACCGCGTCCTGAACAACTTCGCCTCGTTCCCGCTCCCGCCCTCTTGCTTTCCCATTTTCGCTGCTTCCCAATTCACACCCTTCCCTACTCCTGTTATGCTCTGTCTCTGCGCTCTACCCGTCCCGTCCCCCCGCCATCCGCCCCCCTCCCTAACGACGCGGTCGTCTGTTTCCTTTTCAGCGCGTCGCGTTTTGTTCGTGTTTCACTCAGTTGAGCCGCAAATATATGGCGGCGAATAGATCAATTATGGCGCCTCGTCGGAATTTAGCGCGCGTTATTTTTAAGCGGCGTGAGTCAGGTCAGTGACCGTGATGAAGACCAGGAGCCAGGACGAAAATCCTTGAAACAACGCAAATAGAGCAAAGCTAATTCTTTCAGGTTTTTTTTCGTACATCAGACCCCAGAATAAATCTTCAGTAAAGCTAGATTACAATTATAGAGTTATAAATGGATTTGTAATGAAACACAAGTATTATAAAGGTCCCATAACGTTTTCTGTAATTTTATACAACGATTTGTCTCTCTGAAATGATAGAAAACTGCCAACATAGGGAGTTAACACATTAGTGTTTTTGGTCAAAATGCCGATTAAGAATATAACATTTTGTAAAACTTACATTGGTGTCATAATGTGTGTAGTGATTTTATTGTCTCGCAGCAATAAATTTCAAAACATTAACCGGTGAAATAAGTTGCATGTTGTTGTAAGAAATTACCGTGTACACTATTTTCTTACATTTACATATACGTGTACATCTATAGCCTAATTATGTAACTTTATGCTTGTGCTTGCATTATTTTACAATTAAACTAAGCACACATGCTTTATTTGTAAGTATACACCTAATACAAACGTTCTTTTCGGAAAGCAAGACTACTTAATTATCTAGAGTTCACAAAAATGTACAACCTCATTGTACAAAAACGTGGGGAACATATGAATGATAAAATTTTGCCAAGATGTTTCCAATTTCTTTGTGATATTTCCTTCAACTAAGAAGCAATATTTTATAAACATAAGTTTTAAAATTTATGGTTACATTAAAAAATGTAATTAGAGTTTGTAATACAATGTTATGTATTTCTTTTATCAAAAAAATTAAATTTGTAACAAAATTATCTCAAAGCATTTTAGGCGGCGAGATTTTGCTTAGAAATGTCTGAGCTAAAGATGAATACAGAAGAATAATGGGCATGGAAGTTTCCTTTGTGTCCTGCTCTTACAAACAAGCCGGCAAACAAGCGTGATTGAAAAGCTGAAGAAATGAGAAAAGCTGCAGTGAAGGTTAAAAGGCCTCCACCTACAGAGCCGAAGGCCACGCGTAGAGCTAAAAGTCATGCTTAGAACGTTGTTGCCCTCTCGACACAAACCGTCAGCTTTTAGTACGAGTCCCTGCCAGTTGCATCGCCTCTAAATTCCCGTCATGTGCAATGTTCATACTCGCCTGCTACTCAAAGATACGGTCTGACCCCCGTCTGCGGCCTGTAAAAGGTTTCTGGCAAAGATTCAGTGAATGTAAATCCCGTGAGAACACTTACTCTAACGAGATCTTAGAAAAGCTTGTCATTACAATGTATACAAATAAGAAATGTCCGAACTGCTGGGAAAATACAGTCATGAATTTATAATGTAACTATTCCTAATACTCGTAAGGGCTGAAGGGCATATTTCCTTAACAAAATATTACGAGTACTAATATTATTACGTAATGAACACATATCGAATCACGAAATGTTAAATGCCCTACATTCTCAAGAATAAATATTTCAACTTTTCTTTTGTTTTTAAAACTTTCACAACAAGTTTTATAAACCTCATTTAAAAAAGACCGCAAAACATCTCATAAAATAACAAAATTGATTTTTCTCATCACATTCATATGATTATAATGGCTTAATTTTGCAAAGGAGCAAATCATTATTAAATAAACAATCGGAAAACTACATTTCTTCAAAAATAAAAAAATAAGAACTCAATAATTTAACATCATTTATAATTTATAATTTCATTCGAAAGTTAAAAAGTATTGTATCATTTTCCTAACCGTATCGTCAACCTTTTATCTTTGACCACGGTGAATAAGCTGATAAGTCATAAACACTAATTTCACAGGAGAGCAAACAACAACTATTAAATGATGATGTAAATCAGGGATTAATGACGTTCAAACAAAACCTACATACAAATAGTTTCGTTTGAATATCACCTTCATTTCAATATCATTAATCCCAGACTTACATCAGTTAAAAGTTGTTTTTTGCTCTGCTTTAAAATTAAGTGTTCATGACTTATCGGCTTATTCACCGAGATTAAAGCTATTTCCTCCGCTCAGCATTCGATTGCTCAGAAATCGAGATACGATCTGCACACAACACACACCCCACCATTTGCCGTATTTCAAAAAAAAAAAAACTTTCATGTGGCGCGCGGGTTACACTCTGATCCCCCGCGCGCCGATTCGGTAGCACATCGCTTGCCAGCGACTCCGCGACAGTCGGCAGCCCTGGCCCCACACTCGGAGTAAGCTCTCCTTTATAGCTAGTCCCGTCCGCCCGCCTGCCAGCCAGCGGAGATCTCGGCGGCGCGCGCACTCCCTTGCTGCGGCAGGGTGAGGCCGCCCATTCCAGTATTGAGCCCTTGTCCTCCGAAGGGAAAAGAACATAAGATAATAAAAATATTATCCCCGCGAATCGGGCGACGAAATTGATTCCCCCGCAGCCCCCGCCTGCCCGCCCGCGCCTCCCCCTCCCAGTACGTAACTCCCGAACGACGCGCGGGCGTGCCTCTGGGGACGGCGGCGGTGGAGGGAGGGGTGGCCGGGAGGACACGGTCGGTGGTGGCTGAGGTGGTAGTGATGGTGAAGACGGGAGGTCGGGGGCAGAGGTTGGCAAAGACGATGGTGGTACTGCGGCAGGATTTTCGACACTAGCTTTTCAGCTAGGTGGAATTCAAACGCTGCCTGGAGGAGAATTCTAGCGGCCGGCTGCTCTAATCGGTAGTTTTCCGTGGTTTCTCCGATCAACACCAGGCAAATGCCGGAGCAGTACCCTGCCAAACGGGCCACGGACCTCGCGCGAACTATCCTTCCTCTTCCATGTCCTATCCTCTCCCCCTTACACACACTAATATGCACTACACTAGCCCATATTCCGGAAGACCGGTCGGGAGCTTAGAGCTAGTCCCGGCTGGGGCGGTGCCTCGCTGGTGGGAGAGTCCTGGTACGGGGGAAACCCCACTAGCCGACGGCAGGTCGGCGCCGGATCTCGCCATCCAGCGGGGGAAGATCACCGCCATCTCCCGCGAAAAAGCATGCACTACACTAACGGGGCTAATTACCAAAGCAGTTGACGCGCCCGGAAACACGAAAAAACCAAACCAAACCAAACGATGGTGGCGGGGTCGAGTGTGGCGAGGACGGGGTTGGGGAGTGGGGTCGCGGGGACGGTGGGAGCAGGGGTGGCAGGGACGATGGTGCGGGGAGCGGCGGAAGCGGAGATGAGGGTGGTAGATACGGAGGGCGGAGATGAAGTTGGTGAAAATGGGGGTGTTGGAGTTTGGGGATAGTAGAGACGTTGTGACGTGGTTTGGGGATGGTGGAGGCGGTGTGGTATAAATGGGGCTGGAGAGGACGAGGGTTTGCAGAGATGGAGAGGACAGAGAGCGGGGTGGCGGAGACGGGCCGGAGAAGACAGGAGCTGGAAACGACGATGGGGACGAGGATACCGGTGACGGTGGAATCACAGTTGAGACGGGACTGTGGGACAACGAACGTGGCTACGATGAAGAGGAAATGGGAAAATCAAAGTGTGATTGACAGGCACCTCGGAGACCGCGATGGCAAGGGCCACGATAAACGGCGAGGGAGAAGAAAGCGATGTGAGCAGTGAAACGGGAGGTGCCTCAAGAAGCAACGACAGCGGAGGCGTCTAGAGCAGTGGGACCTTGGCGACAAGCTGCGTGGCGCCGGCGTTCGCGGCGAGGGTGGGCCTGTGGTGGTGACGGTGGCGACGGAGGGGGCGGCGGCCCCGCAGTAACGAATGCGACGCGAGCGGCGACGCCAGGGCACGCGGCGGTGGGGGCCGCGAGCGACGCTGGCAGGAGGGCCCTCACTCACGCGGGCGCTGGCAGCCCCACAATGGCGGCGGGCGCCGAAATTGAATAGCATCGGCCCCGCGGGCCAGATAATAGATTATGTATGCCTCTGCCGCCGCCGCCACCGCTACCGCCATCGCCGCCGCCGCCGCCACCGCCGCCGCCGCCGCTGCCGCCGGCACGGTCGCGACCGCCGCCCCTGCATTCGCCCCCGCCGCCCCACAGCCACCGCGGCCCCCGCCGCCCCGCCACCCCGCCGCCCCACAGCCCTCGCCGCCCCACAATTCTCACCGCCCCACAGCCCCGCCGCCCCCACAGCCCCTGCCGTCCCCACAGCCCCCTGCCCCACAACCCCACCATCCCCACCGCCCCACAGTCCCCACCGCCCCTGCCGCCCCCACAGCCCCGCCGCCCCCACAGCTTCCACTGCCCGCACATCCCCACAGCCACCACCGCCACCGTCACCGCCACCACGCCAGCGGGCGCGGACCCCCGGAGATGGAGCAAACAAAAATCTCTGCTCCCACTGCTACCCCGTCTCTGCCGCCTTTTGCTACTCCGGTTGCGGAAACTGCCACCCACGTTGGCAGCCCTGCTCTCTTCAAACCAACACTGTGCGTGATTTTCCCTGTGCCATTCTGCAGTACGTTAAGTTTCATCGTTTTCGCCTCCGGGTTGTTTCAAGTCTTCCGAGACATTTGGATTGTTGTTTCCATTCTTTTTGTACTTGTTGCTCTCACGGATTGAATCTGAAATCGTGGTGTTTAGAATGGTATTTTATTTCACACTTTCATTTATTTCTATATGATCATTTTTTATTTCAATTGGATGTTTTAGAAAGCACATAATTTCAATTATATTGCTTCCATTCCGAGTCGTACAGTATTCTAATAAATGGATTTGCCTAACTAATATCTATCCAATTTGTTACCACTGGAATGATTGTCAGATCCGAACTTTCTTCGTTCAAGCCAACTGTTCTACTAATAAGTTCTCTGCTTTGAAACAGTATCTTTATCCTCATAGAGAGCCCCCAGTTACACTATATAGGTGGCGCTCTCATACGAATTTCCTCGCTACCCCTGTCGTCCCGTTTTCTTCTGATTTAAAAGACGCCGACAAACGGGGGTCAATAATGATTCACTATGCGGTAATTTCCCAGTATCTTTGTTAAGATAAAAAGTATCTGTTTAGTATTTTAGGACTTTTATTAACATAAAATTTCTTAACTGTGATACTTTCGTCATTCAACGCTTACATCGGGTTTTTACTAAACGAGTAGTTTCGTAAGTTCGAAACTTGATTAGGAAACAAGAGTTGAGTATAGTGAGACACCTTCGGGTCTAGTGTCTCAACAGTAATTTTTCCTTTCATAAAAATATTTTGCTATGCCCAAATGCTGTAAACTTTTGATGTAAATTTTGATACAAAACAGTTTACATTACATGAGAGCGAACATTTCTGGTTGTCAGATTTTGTCTACAACGCTCGATGCTATTGTTTAGTCTTAATTCAACCAATTCTGGCAAAGGAGTAGGAATAGGGATTCCGAGGCTCAAACCGGGAGCGGTAGCTCAGTGCATCAACTGATGTCACTGCAGCGCCTCTGACCGGGAGGTCCTAGGTTCGAATACTGATGGCGGCAGGACTTTCGACACTAGCTTTTCAGCTAGGTCGAATTCCGTCGCCGTCTGGAGGAGAATTTTAGCGGCCGGCTGCTCTGATCGGTAGTTTTCCATGGTTTCTTCGATCAACACGAGGCGAATGCCGGAGCAGTATTCTACCAAAGGGGCCACGGACCGCGCGCGATGTGTCCTTCCTCTTCCTTGTCCTATCCTCCCCCCTTACACACACACACTTACACTAACACGCACAACCCTACGGGAGCTTAGAGCTTGTCCCGACTGGGGCGAAGTCTCGCTGGTGGGAGAGTCCTGGTTAGGGGAAAACCCCACTAGCCGACGGTAGGTCGGCGCCGGATCTCGCCATCCACCGGGGAAAGATCACCGCGCATCTCCCGAGAAAAAACACGCACTACACTAACGGGACTAATGACCAAAGCAGTTGACGCGCTCGGAAACACGAAAAAATCAAACAACCGAGGCTCAAGAAAATGTGCCTTGCACACGCAACTGTCCAACCTCTTTTCCCAATTCCTTTGCCCTCATTCACGTTCCAGCCGTCCTGCCCGACCGGCGCATCGCAGTGGGTTATCCCGGCAGAGACTCGCATCGCTTCCGTGACTCAGCGCGGCGCGCTCTTCTCTTGTTTTTTTTCCCCCTCTCGCCCTCTCTTCGATATGCAGTGTAGCAATCGGCGCCCGCGGACCTGGCCACCGGCCAACGCCGGAGCGCGCTCCCCGCCGAGTCAGTCACCACGCACAGCGGGCCCGGCGACGCGACGGCGTGCAGTGTGTAATTTTGACGATCTAGGAAGAAAAAATTAATAACTCCCTTCGAAATGAATTTGTCCTAGTTTTTGTAGGTCTGTCGTGTAAACAATGTACAAATAAATAAATTTGCTTGTAGAACTTAAATTTTTACGAAATATTTTTTTAAATATTTAGGAAATTTGAATACTTGTATTAGCCATTATGAGGGATTCATGTGACCTTCAAGAGAAAACTAACAACGTTCCCACATAGCTGGGACATACTACTACACAGAAACGTAACAATTTTACTGCTTCAATTCAGTCGAAAATTTAATTTTTTCCTGCTAGCTGGCCAAAATTACACACTGTGCCGCGTGCAGCAGGCGAGCGTCCGCCCCGGAGACACGCGGGATGAAATATTTCCCGTCGAGACGGACGAGCAATCCTATTGTTAAGTTGTGTATTTAAATCGACGGTAGAGAATGTGAAACCTGTGCATCTGCCAGGATATCGTGTAATTCGATCGATCTCTGGTGTAGTTTGGTACGAGTCCAGATCTGGGGTTTCGAGACACAAGAAAGTAGAAATCGATTTAAACGTGTTATCAAATTTTATAGTTTAAGAAAAAAATAATAGCACAATTGAAAAATGATGCACTTTTTAAGGAAACAAATTATCTGAATTTTTTCTGGCAAGTTCAAAAATTTTTGTGGTACGTGTTACTCTATTCCCATACAATTTTCGTAGATTTTAGAAACATGACATTATGGAACCATTGAAATTATGGAAGCCTACGTCTCTACAAGCCTACGACTCCATTGAATCTTTGAGTTTTTCATGCAAAAAATCAAAAAATCAAGAATAAAAATAAAGAAACCACTTCCAGTTTCAGAGAATTTCTACTGTCTGGCTCGGGAGCTCCGACTGAGCCTGTCAGTCTATTTTCATTCGGGGATTCGGGGCTCAGATGAAGACGTTGCACGTGACCCAGTCATTTTCCTTGCGAAATGGCTGCGTTTATCAACATCAAACTATCAAGGGGTATTCCACGCTTTAAGTAGCCCTATAAATTAAAGTAACTACGCGTTTCAGGTCCACATTTTGAGCGGAGAATTAAGAAGGTGGTTTTATGAGCGTTTCCCGTAGCGACTGAGACAAAGCTGGCATGTCCATAACACCAATGCACGTCGTAGAGAATCAAAATAGAAGGTACAATACAACGAGCAAGTGAGGATCATGAATACCAATTTCTTATAAGTGAATGGTACAGGAAAAAAAATCTTTAGAACTCACGATAATATTTAAGAAACAACTTTTACATTAAAAACAAAACCACCTAATTAATACCTTGCTTCTCATCTGAGAGGGGGAGGGGGCTTTCTCGGTCTACAATTTTATTTCACCTCTACGTACTGTATATAACACACGAGTCAAAATATTAATATTTTGTCTTAAACTGGGACATAAATACTACACGCAGGGGTTCATACAAACACGTTACGTGTTTATAACCTCTTGCCGTGTTTACGATCCAAGACGAACTAAACCTAGAACACTCCACAAGGATCGCCGAGTAGTAATAATGTCGCCCTCTTTCTGATGCAGGAGCTAATTTTTAGTACACGATATTTACGATTCTCGAAGTCATGAAAAAATTGCATTAAGAATAAAATACATCTACTTCATTAAACAAAGTTGTAATAGAATATTCTGTTGGTGTTAATTCCGATTATTTTAAATAGATCCCACTATATTTATCACGATTAGCGATTGAAAAAACTCTCCAGTATTGTACACAACCGGTAAAAATATAACTTTAAAAAAATAAACATAATCCCTAAAATGGGATATAAGCAAACATTATATTCGGGAAAAAAATATTACGATTTTAACGACTCTGGAAACCCAATCTCTCAATGTTCATATGAAACTACATTATCTTTTTTAATAAATTCTTTCTGTAAGTGGAATCATAAATAAAGCACGGTTGTCAATACGTTTATAAAATACCAACTTCTGCAAACTGATTTTCAAATATTTCATTTCCGACATATTTACACTTAAAATATGCATTCTATAATACAGTCGAAGCTTTGTTGGAAAAGATAAATTAATTTTTTATGCATAGTTTAAAATCATGACGATGCCACACTCACAAATGCGTCTCTTTGACATTGTATAAAATTCTGTTGCACAATTTGAATGTAGTACCATACTAAACCGTAACCTCAAGTAATGTCAAAATAGTACTTAATGAAACGATGATGTAATGATGGGTATTAATACACGAGCGTAATATTAAGATGCGAACAAGGAACGAGCGAGTGTCGTAAACTTCACACGAGTGTATTAATAACCATTACATTGAGTTTCATACTGTACTTTTTCTACGACTTTTATAAGTTAAACTTTTGCACTAAATTGTTTCGTGGCAGTTGACATGTAGGATTGTGCTAAGGCCAACCTTTTACCCACGCATGCTGTCGCTGGTCGCTGGTCGCTGTGGATACTAGTCCGCCTGCAAGGGAGTACTGCGCTAGTGAAATTGGATCAAAATGAAATTACGATCAAATTTATTTTAAATAATATTCTACGAAAAAAATACTACTAATAAAATAAATTAGATCTGACAAGCATAATATAATATCAAATGCAATTTTAACGTACACAATCGAACGAAGTATTTGCTAGAATGATTCTCAACGATTAATTGTCAATACAAGGTTTGTAAACTTCTCTGTGATTGGACAAGAACCTGTATCATAATGAAATCTGTATCGTAATGAATATCATTATGCAACTGGTTGCAGCCAACAAACTACTGAATTATACAATGGGAGTTGAAATAATTATTGTTCATTGCATACCTGTAAAAAGTATTTTTTGTCTGTATTTTTCAATATACTATAATATTTTTGGTCTTTGATTTTTGAAGACATTTTTCATATTAATATTTATTACATATTTCAGAGCGCAATGTTTTGAAATTATTTGTTTCCATCATCAGGCATAGTTGAAATTAATAAATATATAATTTAAACAATGGTCACTTATAAACAGAAGCTAGTTTGAATACACAAGTAGAATCAAATAAATGTACTAGTTTATATGATGGATTATCAAGTATTTTTTTTAAAATTAGGATATTTCTCTTACTATTAACTTCTTTTTGTCTAAATTACTCTAATTTTGTAATGTCCCTCTCAACCTCTTTCTGACTACTTCCTTTCATAGAGTATTTATCAAGATGCGGTTTAGTGTGACTTGTGTACGTGAACAACATATACTTCCGTTTATAACTGACCATTGTTTAAATATTTCATTTATTTATCTCAATTATGGCTGATGATGGAAACAAATAATTTCCAAAACTTTGCGCTCTGAATTATGTAATAAATATTAATATGAAAAATGTTCTGTCTTGAAAAATCAAAGACCAAAAATATTATAGCAAACGTGTAAGTTTTCTCTGTGGCATAGGCTGCTTTGTATCAGAATACGGAGCAGTGTGTGCATCCGAGTCGGTTCCGAGCGCCGACTCTCCTCATTCCGCGTAGCTGATTCGGTGCTCTCGCGGTCTGCATGCGCTAGCTGCAGCTCTGGAGCAGGTCACCGACCGCCCGCGGTGTTGCGGCAGCGCAGAACCGCTCTCTATGCTCTCTACGCTTTCTGCGCTCTCTAGTGTGCGCGATCGCTTTGCCAGCCCTCCGGCCAGATTTCATGGATACTCGAAAATAGAGACTTTCATTTTCCTTGCGGCTATTGTGGTGACAACCCCCCATGTTTAGATACAGAACTTTGTGATTACGCATAAAATGTTCATTTTTATTTCGAGAAGTTGATTGACACATTTGATATTTTCTGTATTTTCTTTTCGTCACAAAGGAATGGTGTTTATTCATTTATGTTTACAGAATGTGTGTGAAACAGTTCGAGCAGCAACGTATTAATCTACTTAATATATTATGTAACCGTTCAGCCTCTTTCCTCGAGCCAGCATTTTCTCGACCTTTCAAGAGTACAAAAAGTTAAAATTTCAGGATATAAGAGGTGTCAACCACAATAGGAGGCTATATAAATTTATTGTGTAGAAAATTCAGCCATACGCGTGTTTCGGGATTTTTTTCCCGTCGTCAGTGTAACTCAGTAACAGATTAAACACATTAAGTAAACATTTTCGTACCTCGTACGAATCACAACATATGCTATAGGTATTAAAGTTAATCTTATTTCGGTATAATAATTTGTTCATCATTAAGTGTTATGTATAAGGTTTATCTACGGTTATTTATATATGAATATGAATGAATATCAGCAAACATGTGTGTATGCATGTATTTAAAACGTGTGTGTGTATATTAATGTAATGTAGTTAATATGTGAACCTATGTATGTGTATGTGTGTGTGTGGTGTGTGTGTGTGTGTGTGTGTGTGTGTGTGTGTGTGTGTAGGGAGTATACATAAAATATAATTTGCATTAACGAACACTGCGTAATTATTATAAATTTACTTCAAATCTTTTTCGTGAATTTGTATTAGAGTTTTCTGCTAACGAGTAACATGAGCTGAAATGCGGAATACAATTTCTATCAATTACACTGCGCAATCGATCATTAAAACAAATGCTACAGATTCTTTAATTTCGCGCATGTTTGCGAATGCTCGCACTTCATAATTAACCAAACGAATTTAGGTAAGGCCTGCTACAATTATCCACAGCAGTCGTTTCAGATTTTATTTAAGACGTAATTACCTCCAGACAACAATGGAGGAACTCGAAATATTCCTCGCGTCGCTTCGTACCACACAATGAACGCTCAACCCCAACCGCCAGTCTAACGACCAGGACTTTCGCCGGCATTCGCACACGGCAGCGCGGACACCGCAGCGGGCGGTCCCCGCCCCCACGCAGACACCCTCGCGTTAGCACCCAGGACGGGGACCGCAGCCCCAATTGCAAGGCCCGCAAGCTGTCCGCAAGGCGCTCCAGCCGGACGGCCCGGGCGCGGAGGGGGGCGGGGCCCGCGGAAAGGCGGGGCGTGGGGTGGGCAGGGGGGTCAGGGTGGAAGCGGGGGGAAGGTGCAGGCGGGGGATGCCGAGCGTGCCGGCCCATTGCAACGCGGTTTTAAAGCTTAATCGCGCAGGCGTTCCGCAGGGACCGCTTACGGCCGCCGCCGCCGCCGCCGCCCGCGTCGCCGTATGCAAACGGAAGCGACCGTCTCCGCAAAGCGGCTAATCCGCGAGGGCCTGGACAGTAGCCGGGCCGCCTCCATTTCGGCGGGAGCGACTGGGAGCGCGTCCGACGCGACTGTTGGCATACGCGGGGCTCGTGCGCTCGACTAGCGGCACCCTAATGTCCCAGTCACTCATGTGGTTGCATACACAATGGGTTTTCGTGGAACTATTAGATGCCGCAGGAGGACGAAAGGGAACGACGATGTGGGTCAGTGTGGATGGACATCGAGTTTTATTGACTGGTTGCACATTATACAACACCGTAATACAAATTCAACAATAATAGTGACGCTTAAAAAGTTACAAGCATGAAACGCATTGTATTCTGTAAACATGAAATAATTCTCATATTGTTTTCTCTTTGAATAAATAATATTTAAAGTATAAGTGAAATGTTTTAGTTCGGAACAAATTGTTTTGATCAAGGTCATTTAATTTACCTTTGACGGAATAAGTAATTAACAGAGGAAGTTAATACATGGCATACACCTTCGTGACAAAATTTTAGATAGATAAATAAATAAATAATTATAGTACAGGTCATATTTCTTGCTCTCACAAGGATAATGATTCCATGTAAATACCAGAAATATAATATCAGGGCTTTTTGATCGGCACACAATTTATCGTCGTAATAAAGAAAAAATCAATGATATATTCATTGTAACTTACATTAAGAAATATTGAACACACTACTCAAACTCAATATTTCCATGCATGAGATAACTGTAAAGACATTAATGAATTTTCTTTTACTGATTAGATTCATACTTTACTAAATTAAATTTTAATAAAAATATTAAAAGGAGTCCTTGTTTCACAAACATCCGTCAATATTTAATTTTAAAAGAAACTGAAATTTTTACGCAAAAGTCAGAATGTTTTTATCATCCAATTTATAGTTGAAATTCAATATTTATAATTGGCTATATTATTTACGTATTTAGGGGTTAAATATTTATCGTTTAGTGATACACAGGTTTTAAATAATCTTTATTAAATTAAATCTATCACACTTTAAGACATTTCTTCCAATATACTTGTAAGAACATAACTTTACATTATTTCGCGTTCTCTTTTTTAAGGATACGATAATCGCAAGAGGAAATACGAGTGCATGGTGACTCAGGCATAGGGGAAGAATGACTCACTATTTCAGAAGGAGGGGACCCTCTTAGAAGACAAAGAACGCCAAGGGTTCCTCCCCTAACGCAAGTCTCGTGTCTAAAACAAACGTTTGGTTATCAAAGACGTAGCATTGGAGTACTTGGCTAAGCAATCTCCGCCATCAGAGAATGGATTCTTTTGAATGCGCCTTTTCTTATATTATTTTTTTATTTTTCCTCCCTATACTATTCTTCAGTATAGGAAAAGTACTGGAATTACTTCAACAATACAATCTCGAATTTTTTGTCGTTTTTTTTTCAAAATTTAAGTAGTATATGACTTAGTGTAGGGATCACAGAATTTTGAAAATGTGCACACAATTCACTTTTCCCCATAGAACGTCATACGCAGCCTTTTAACTGTTTTTTGGACGTAAAATAAACAAATAAATAAGATTCGTGTTTACAATTCTTTTGAGTCGTAACTCCACACTTACGTCACGCGAAAGTCCTGTTAGTGCTGTATTAAAGACGGTTAACATAGGTAAAGATGGAGAGGAGATTACATGCCATTTTGTATACGGATGGATGGATGTGTCACTATAACTCAGCCCGCTTACACGCTTTTGAGTTAAAACTCGTCAAATGCATCAGTAATAAGTTCTAGTTTTGCCATTTCGGAGATAATTACAAAATTTTATTTTTTGGGAATACTTTACATGAAGACCCTGTGATGTTTTCAAAATTTTCTTGAAATATTTTGTTCAAAGTGTAAGAGTGTGCATTTATCAGAACGAAATAATTCCAACGACATGTCTGACATTTTGAAAATCACAATAATAATACTGAAATCACCAAAGATTTTCAAGTGAAAAGAAGTTGATCTTTCTACTTAACCAACTTTTCTGATGCTTTAAGTGAAAGGTAGAAACCCCCAGGTGTTTTATCGCTTGCTATTATTAACCATTTTATAGAATTAACTACTAAATTTTAATAATATCTTGAAATTAAAGAAATTAACTCTTACATAATGTTATTTGTTCTTTATATCGTAGGGTAAATCATAATTGATCTATTGAAAGGATTCCAAATATGCCATTCAAGGAAACATGAATACGAGGTTATTGTTTGTTAAGAGAAGATTGAAATTCTTTACGTACAAAAATGTTTTAAATGTAAATATTAGTGCGCGTATATAAAGACAACACCTAGCAAACGTTTGAATTATGCGCCCCTTCACAAAAAAGTTTCATTGATTGTAACAGTATGTGATTCATTACGTTTTTATTTTAATGTGGAGGGTTCCCTGCAAAAGCCGCCAACAACTCACATGTCTAGATCTCGGAAAACATAAAACATTTTAATTTGATTTCCAGAAGCATGTTCAACTCTAAAGATACTATGTCAGCATAAAGCTGTGTGTATCTGAGTGACCTGGCACCGTTCAGCCCAGGATTTCACACCTCATGAAAGGCATGGACGGGAGAGACGGCGCCGGGGAAAGTCGCTTGGTGCGGCTGCACGCGGGCGCTGTGAATGGCGGGGGCTGTGTGGGCGGTCACCGCAGGCGATAAGCGGTGCCGGCGGTCGCCCAGGGGCGGGAGGGCGGTGGTCGGGGCGGTCGCCCGCGGCGCCGATAACCCTCACCGGCCCTGCCCCCGCCCGCGGCACCCAAGTTCACCCAACTTCCCGCTGGGCGGCGCGGCGCGACCTGCCGCGTCCGGAGACCTTTCGAATAGGCTGCGGAGGCGGACCGGCTCACCGGCCGCAGGCGCTGCGGCGGCGGCGGTGGTCGAGGCGGCGGTGGCGGTGACGGCGGCAGCGGCGATGGAGGCGGCGGTGGTGGAGGCGGAGATGACGGAATCGGTGTGGGGGCGGTGGCAGAGGCGGAGGCGATGGTGGCGGTGGCGGTGGCGGTGGCGGTGGCGGTGGCGGTGGCGGTGGCGGTGGCGGTGGCGGTGGCGGTGGCGGTGGCGGTGGCGGTGGCGGTGGCGGTGGCGGTGGCGGTGGCGGTGGCGGTGGCGGTGGCGGTGGCGGTGGCGGTGGCGGTGGCGGTGGCGTGGCGGTGGCGGTGGCGGTGGCGGTGGCGGTGGCGGTGGCGGTGGCGGTGGCGGTGGCGGTGGCGGTGGCGGTGGCGGACGAGAGAACCCTTGCTCCGAAGATCTCGGCTTCTGAAAGTGACTGCGGTGGCGGTGGTCACTTTGGTGTGTGGGGGAGCAGTAGCATTGGGCGATAGCGAGAGTTGTTGGCTCTCTCTACATACTAGTTGCAAAAAAGGTTCTGTGCATTTTGTGTCAGTAGAAACGGGCATAATGAAAAGTACCGTTGCCTGATTCAACAGAAGATGTGACATGATCGGATAACCATGACACTTGTTTATTTTGGACAGTTGGTTTCATAATTCATGTCGTGGTACAACTAGTTTTTCTTTCTTTCTTCGAGTTTGTCAACAAAATGATATGGTACACATTTTTTTACTTGAACATTTTTCACTGCTAATTCTACTTCAAATTAAAGAATACTTGCATATATTCTCTGATGAACTTCTTTTGAAGTAGGGAGGCGGTATGAAATGAAACGATGGAAAATCTAAGAATGTTTACGGAACGAGTGTAGTATTATATGATTCAAGAATATCAATCGTATTATGAAGTTATTTTCTTTCAAACAGCCCAAAAATACATTTATAGAAGTAAGAAAATGAAGAAATGCGTAGGGTATTCTGTCTCATTACAACAAATTACTGTGAGACAGAATGGAACGAAGCAGAATGGCAGACGTTAAGGAGAGGGAGGCAGAAAAGCTTGTTGTGATGAGTGAAGGAAAGAAGGGAAGAAGAGGAGTAGAATTGAGGAGGCAGGAGACAAAGGAATGTAAAGCAGACAGACGCAAAGGAAGAAGAACAGCAGAATGGGAGGCGGCCAGGCCGAAAATCCAGTTGGAGCGGGTGGGTTGGAGCGGGCCGCAGGGTTTTTTGGCGGGCGGGCGGGCGTGGTGGGGGGCGGGGCGTCCACGCGCGTCTATTTACAGCGGCGCGTAAACAACGGCGGCCGTCCGCCCGCGCAGTCGCAGCCGCCGCCGCTATCGGCGGGTGCTAAGTGCCGCCCTCACAAATTGCAGCCTTAACGTCGCGGGCAGACACGCTTATTAACTCAGGAAAACATGGGGGCGGGGCGCGACCGCCACCCGCGCCCAGTGGGCCGAAATTATTCCACACGCGCCCACCACGTCCGTTTCATTTATTTATTTATTTATTTATTTATTTATTTATTTATTTATTTATTTATTTATTTATTTATTTATTTATTTATTTATTTATTTATTTATTTATTTATTTATTTATTTTTATTTATTAATTTACTTACTTATTTATTTATTTATTTATTTATTTATTTTTATTTATTTATTTATTTATTATTATTTATTTATTTATTTATTTATTTATTTATTTATTTATTTATTTATTATTTATTATTATTATTTATTTATTTATTATTCTTTAATTAATTTAATTGATAAAATGTACTGTGTATACTTACGTTTAAAAATGAGTGAGTTTTCGATGTTTCTTTTACGATGTTCGTCCCGCCAGTATTTTTATTTGTCAGTGCTGTTTTAGAGGTCAGAAATGTAGTATGAAAATTACAAGGAATAATATTCTTTAGAGTCTAGAAAAATGAAGATGTGACAAACTGTTTAATTACTTTCTTCATTGGTCTGTTATTATACAAATTTTTCTTGAGAATTTCCACTATAGTTTTTCAGATGTACAATTGTGTTTATAGACACGTTCTTTAAATATAAAATATACACAGAAGATAATTTGACTATTTGTCACATGTATTCTGGTGGATGTGATATTATACAGTAGTACAACAATATCATCAGCATCATTAATGGGATATTCTGTCTTTCAGATCTGGAATTTCGTAGGCAATCCTAGAACGGCCATGTACAGTTCATCAATTTCTTTCCTTTCAAACCTTGGAGTTGCTGAACGAATGTTCGATTGGTCTTCTGCTTTATCTGGCCTATCCATCTCTTTGCCTGTCTTTTCTCTTACCTTATTCTCATATCTTTTCCTTTCTATTACACGCATTAGACAGGTATGCAATAACCACCTCAACTTCGTAAACTGTCCATGTATCACACTAGTTATCAACAAAACGTCAACATTTTCAGGTGGTATAACTCCAGAACATTTTTCCTTTCTCTGTTCAGATGATTCATTACTAGTGATTCGGGACACTGCTAAGGCCATTATCTCCGTAAATGTAGTGCATTTTTTTGCTCGGGAGGTGGCGGTGATCTTGCCACGCTGTATGGCGAGATTCGGCGCCGATCTACCATCGGCTAGCGGGATTTTCCTCACCCACATAACTCCCACCATGGGGAGGGGCACCGCTCCCCCAGCCTGAACAATTTATATGTCCCCGACCGGTCTTCCGGCATGTGAGGTAGCGTAGTGCATGTTAGTGTAAGTGTGTGTGTATGTAAGAGGAGAGGATATAACAAGAAGGGGAAGGAAAGATCGCGCGCGTTCCGTGGTCCGTTTATTAGGATACGGTACAACTCCAACATTCGGTATTGATCGGGGAAACCACGCAAAACTACGAATCAGAGCAGCCAGCCACTAGAATTCTCCTCCAGAGAGAATTGTTTAGGTTTTAGTTAAGCGTATCTTCCAGTCCATTTCGGACCATTGTGTCCCAACGTTGGGCGCCAAGCGGAAGCAAAAGAGAGCAGAGGGAGAGCAAAGAATAAAGGCGGCGGGCGAACGCTGGGTCGCCCGCGCCCCAGGCCGTGTAAATTCCGACGACCGCCGAATCCTGCGGCGAGCGCGCTGCTGGGGAGCGCGGTAGACGGAGAGGGGGGAGGACGGGAGGCGAGGACGCGGGATGAGGATGCGGGGCTGTTTTAATCCCCGGAGGCTTCTCCCACATGGGGAAGTTAAAGGGCCTCGGCGAGAATGGAATGGAGGTTACGTCTCCGAGGAAACTCGTCGATTTGCTCGGGAGGAAAGAGTCTCTTTTGGATTCACCCTCCCGAGAAATTGTGTTACCAATGTATTCATTGAAATGATCGAGTTTTCTTCTTCTGCTGTTCGTATGCTAGGAAAACTCCGATGTGGAGTATCATGAGTGTAATTCATCACACATTATTTTAATGCAATACGTTAGTTAGTTTTAAACATAATGTAACTTCTTACATGTTTAAAAGATTATTTATGTTTTAGATAACTCATAATTGTTTAACCACTAAGTGTCAAAGAATGTAAATAATACAACTTACAAGTACAGTCACTTTTTTCTTAAAATGTTTATTTGAAAATGTATGAACTCCTTTTTGTTGCAAATATTTATTTTTTAAAGAACTTTAAAAACAAATACATTTTAAAAAAATATAGAAAAAGTGTGAAATCAGGAAAATAACTCAACAATTTGGACAATTTTTATTTGATATTTTCAATGTGGAAATAAAAAGAAATAATCGCAATAGAATGAATAGAATAAAGAAGGTTTCCAGTTTAGGCCCATTTAATTTATTATCTGGAGATATTTATGATACTCATCGCAATAATTGTGACTTTACTTGCAGTTTTAGTACAATCATTACTTCACAAATCTACGAGGGTGTGCTGTTTTCAGAGTCAGAGAAGGCTGCATCAGACACAAGTTTCCACTTCGAAAATTTCCTACATTTATTCGGAGCTTTCTCCGCACATTGCCAAGGTCCCGACTGAAAGTACGCAGGCCATTCTCTTCAGCAGATTGCACCATCTGTTCAGCTTAGCCAACGCCCTTTCTCGGGGCAGCACCAAAATTACGATGATGGAGGGAATCACACTTTCAGGATAGAGTAAAAAGCTATGTAATTTAAAATCCACGTGCCTATTTTAAAGGGGAAAAGTCAACTGTAGAGAAAAGTAAGTACGTATTTTTAATGAGGGAATAAACAGTAAAATTTTGAGAGAACGTGATGAGTCAATAAATTTAGGTTACACATTTTAATTTGCAAATTTGATAAATAGTGACGAGTATATATGACTAAAGTTGACTCTGATCTATTTCCTTATTGTAAAGAGTTACGTTAAACCTCTGTCAATACTTTAATATAACACACTATGTGTCACAATGACCAGAGAAACTGCTTAGCAGTCACGGAAGCTCTGCTTGCGTTTTCGTTTGTCGCATAATTAAAGAGAAATTTGCATTCGAAGCCCAAAATAGGCTGAGACATGTATAGACCCGTAAAAGACCACAATCGAATATCAGCTGTGCTACTGCGCATTGCCCACGCGGAAGAAGGAGAAATGTCTGTTCGCTTATTATTTTTGAAATTTCCCCAAAACCATAAATTAGTGTACGTTCACTATATATGGAAATTATGTTAATAAAAAAACTTAATCTAGATTTGACTTCTTCGATTCTTTTATCGCCATTACTATTCGGGGCTTTTCTTGGCAGTTGAGAGTTTTACTGGAATGTCCAAATTAAACAGACGTACTGTGCACTAGTTTTATCGGAAGAGAGTGGAGAGTCGTGTCCACTTCCTCGGAGTTTGGCCTCAGCACAGAGCGGTGCCCGCCGCCCATCCGTCTCCATCCATCGGCTGAGTGAGCGCCGGGCAACGACGGAAGTGCGGTGGGGGCGAAGAGAGGAGGAGTGGGGTACCGGGGAGGGGGCAGGGAACGGGGTGAAGGGGGGGAGGTGGGGACGGGGCGGAGGGACGGGGTGGGACAGAGGAAGCGGTCGCTCGGAGGGGGGAGGGACAGAGTGAAGCGGTAGGTCGGAAGGGCGAAGCAAAGTGAAGCGGCAGGTCGGAGGGACGGGGTGGGACAGAGCGAAGCAGCCGGTCGGTGAAGCGGGGCGGGGCAGAGTGAAGCGGCCGCTCGGAGGGGGGGAATGAGACTGAGGGAAGCGCCGGTCGGATGGACGGGATGGGACAGAGTGAAGCGGCCGGCGAGGGCCGGGTGCAGAGCGAAGCGGCCGGCCGAAGTGGGACAGAGTGATGCTGTCTTTCGGATGGGCGGGATGGGACAGAGTGAAGCGGCCGGTCTTAGATTAAGCGGCCGGTCGGATGGACGGGATGGGACAGAGTGAAGCGGCCGGTCGAAGGGGCAGGGTGGTGCAGAGCAAAGCGACCGGTCGGGGGGGGGGGAAGAGAGATGCGGAAAAGACGAGCGGAGGAGCGGCAGCACGAATCATTCCAAGGGTGAGCGAAAAGGCAAAAGGGGGCGGGACGGCAGAGGGGAATCCTAGCAGACAAGCGGTGCGGCGGGCCGCAGTGGGCCAAACACGTACCAGCGGTTGGGGCGGTGAAGCCGGGCGGGGCGAGGGCGAGAGACTGAGGAGCGGCAGGGGGCGGGGGGCGGGGGGCGGGCGGGGAGGCGGCGGGGAGGGCGGGCGGGGGGGGGGAGGCGAGGCGAGGCCGGGCGCGCGGGCGCTGAGTAAATTATAAGCCAATTTCACGGGACGTCTGCGCGCGCGCCCCCGCGTCCGTCGG
Organism: Teleogryllus oceanicus; assembly: GCA_964035755.1. Classification (NCBI taxonomy): domain Eukaryota; kingdom Metazoa; phylum Arthropoda; class Insecta; order Orthoptera; family Gryllidae; genus Teleogryllus; species Teleogryllus oceanicus. The sequence goes on from CAXIVR010000012.1 coordinate 1,523,771, forward strand.
CGCACTCGATACCTGTCGATGCGCCGGCCGCGCGGGCGGCGAGGGGCCGTGCCCGCGGGGGCGCTTAGCGGCCGCGCACTCCCCTGCCCGCGCCAACGAGCCAAGGACGGAAATACGTGCACGGATGTGCCTAAAAGTCCGTATGGTGAATTGGGGTCCAAATAATCCCTTTACTTTATCTCGCGAAACTTACATGAAAATTGGGGACCAAATAATGCTTTATTTCCGAAACTTATTAAATTGGGGACAAATAATTTTGCTTTATCTCGCGAAACTTACATGTAAATTGGGGACCAAATAATCCCTTTACCTTTTCTCGCGAAACTTACTGTAAATTGGGGACCAAATAATGTGTTTATTTTTACCACGAAACTTACATGTAAATTGGGGACCAAATAATCCCTTTACCTTTTCTCGTGAAACTTACATGTAAATTGGGGACCAAATAATCGCTTCATCTTTTCTCGCGAAATTTAATTTCTAATTCTACGTGTAAATTGGGCACCAAACGATCCCTTAACTCCGAATAACTGCACCATTAACGAGGAATCATAATATAATTCGCCTTTATGGGAAATGCTAATATGGGAAAATATGTGTATATATTTACCCATATTTTACACCGAAACAAAATACTGACAAGGACCACATACAAATTCTCCCGATGGGTAATTAATGAACTTATATTTTCATTCCAGGCATTCTGTTATTTTGGAAACTTCCAATCTTCTTATCTTCTCAGTCTAAAATTATCAACAACCCCTGAGGTAAGTCCAACTGGTCCTTCCCAACTTTAAGAAACGTAATTTCGTGTATTATTATTTCAGAGGGCTTAGATATTCTGTCGCCAAGTTCCCACATATTTTTGCAAAATTAATAATAAATCTATTCGAATTTATCTAATAGTTTTCCACGAAACGTCCTCTTCTCTCCGTACTTCGCCCAGGGCGTCCCCGCTGTTGAGTCAACACCGAGCAATGCACGCCGCCTTGCGGAACACCATCAATGTTTTTTCACGGCATTCTTGGGACGACTGTCAAAGACAACAACTCCCGGTTCGCGTCTGTTGTAGCCTCCGTGATGTGACTGTGCTCTCTAGCAGTGAATGGCGGAGCCTAAATTCAAGCATTGTGAATCATTGTGTGTGTTTGGAATACTCAACCAATGACTTTGAACAATATATATATACAAGGTCTGTCCCAAAAGTAAGTTGAATGATCTTGCGCCGCCGAAGCAAGCCACTAGCAAGGCGCGCCAAGTGACGTGAATGGTGGTGTGGGGTTTAGGGAAGCCAACGACAAACACGTCAGTTGTCTGCAGGCTCTTCCACAGTGCGCATCGCTGCTAGTTTGAACCCTTGTTTTAGTGACGCGTCGGAATTTTAAGATGCCGCGTTTCAAGGACCAGCGTTACGCAATACAATTTTGTGTTACGCTCAAAAAAACGGGCGATGAGACCGTTGCCATGCTAAGGGAAGCTTATGGCGATAGCACCATGTCCAGCAATATGGTTTACCGCTGGCACAAGATGTTTCGAGAGGGCAGAGAGGACGCCGACGATGAAGACCGCTCTGGACACCCGTCAACGTCACATTCCGATCAAAATGTGAAGAAAGTGAGGGACATGCTGAACTCTAATCGACGCCTGAGTGTGAGAATGCTGGCAGATGAGTGTAATATCCCTAAAAGTACTGTGCATCGCATTGTTACCGAAGATTTGGGCATGCGGAAGATCTGTGCAAAGATGGTCCCCAAGGTGCTTTCCGATGAACAGAAGGCTGCTCGTGCAACAATTTCGCGTGACCTCTGGGAGCAGTGTGAAAATTATCCGAATGTTTTGGATAATGTGATTACGGGTGACGAAGCATGGGTTTTCGAGTATGACCCGGAGACCAAAAGACAAAGTGGTGGACGCGTCAGCTTCCCTGCGCCCAAAAAAGGCGAGAATGAGCAAATCCCGTGTAAAGGCCATGCTCATCGTTTTTTTTGACAAAAGAGGCATTGTCCACTCAGAGTTTGTGCCACAAGGACAAACAGTGAACAGTCATTTTCACTTGCAAGTCCTAAAAAGGCTCCAAAGCAGAGTGAAACGCGTCAGGAAGGAGATCGCCAGCACTTAGCGTCTTCACCATGACAACCCGCCGTCGCACACCGCCTTCATTATTGGAGAGTACTTAGCGAAACGCGGTGTAGCAACATTGCTCCAGCCGCCGTACAGCCCCGACTTGGCACCACTGGACTTCTTTTTGTTCCCGAGGATCAAGACGGAACTCAAGGGCCACAATTTCGGGACTTCGGAAGCCGTCAAAGAAGCAACGACGAGGTGCTTGAAGGAGGTCTCAGTCAACGCCTTCCAGGGTGCGTTCAGCGACTGGGAAAAACGCTGACGCAGGTGTTCCGACGTGGAAGGAAGCTACTTTGAAGAATTTTAGTTACTTGTATATTTATCTGCAATAAATATTTTTTCTCGGACTTATTCAACTTACTTTTGGGACAGACCTTGTGTATGTATATATATATATATATATATATATATATATATATATATATATATATATATATATATCGTTAACACCAAATATGTGGAATTTTCAAAAAGCCTTCAGGGGTGTATTTAGGTGGGTAAATTCGTGGGTGGTTTGGAAACAAATCAGTGAAATGGATTTCTTAATAAACATGTTTTGTGATCGAATGTGAATGAATCGAATAAGTGAATGGGGAGCCTAAATTAAGCCTTGTGAATATTCTGTGTGTTTCAATACTCAACCAATGTTTGAACAATCATTTTGTTACACCAAATACGTAGAATTATCAAAAAACCTTTCGGAGGGTATTTAGGTGGGAAATTTGTGGGTGATTCGGAAACAAATCAGTGAAATGGATTTCTTAATAAACATGTTTTGTGATCGAATGAAAATGTGACGAAAGGGACATAACTTTAACAATATAAATGTTTTGTTATAAAAACTGCCGTTGTTGAAGATTTTCAAATTCTAGTGATGTACGAGAACACTATTGATACCAACAGATGAAATTATTTTATCAATTGGTTATTAGTTGAATTATTCCAACCGAGAGTTATATATGTTTCTTCTATCCACTAAACTACATTGTGTAAATAAGACCGTGTAAGTTAACGCTGCATACCAGCAGCAGAGTTTCAAAATTTATTTGTCTCTCTACATAACAACCAAACTGTCCTGTATGTCCGTAAACGATTTTGTTGGATTTACAAATTGTAATGCTCAGAACACAGTAATTGTTCTTTTATACAATATTATGGAAGTACCAGTGTTACAGAACGTATTCAAGCGTTTACCCGATATTATTAGTCTGAGATGATAATAATCACTAGGGGGCGGATATCAATGAAATGTCTTTTTTTTTCACTTTAGAAAATGCCGTTTAGTTTAGAAATTCATTTTATGTTATGACAAAAGGAATTGATCTATTATTATAGGTCATTATTTCTTATTTTTTGTCGATTTCGGTTAATAAGTCTTTTTTACCTTTTCTCGTCATTTTTAATTCATTTTTTGCTGATTTAATCGATTTTAACGTTATTTTTAATGGTACGTGATTCTAATAATATTTACGAGATGCAACAAATGTTCTTCACAGAATCACTCAGAAACCAATTCGATTTGTTCGCTCGGAAATAGTTTTGACGGTCGTTGTATGTCATTCTTGTGACGTATATCAGCGCCATTGCCGGTTCGGTCGATTTAGGGATAACTAAAGACAGAGATGTCCTGGTAAAGAACAGTTCAAACCAAAAGTTTACAAGCTGAGTTCACTCGAAAGAATTGAAGAAGCCTCGATTACATCAGTAACTTATCCAACATCTTGAGTTGTTCATCCGAACTGGTTTTAATAAGCTTTTTTACGTTTTAGGGCATTTTTAAAGCATTTTAGTGATCAATTTTGGCAACATGTTATATCATCAAAATTCGCTCCTTAATAATCACACACTAACAGTTGAAATTACAGTTTTCTCTGTAATTGCCACTAGGGAAATCACGAAGGACGCCATGAGTGTCGGTCGTATCTTGTGAGTCACCTCTGCCCTTTCTGTCCTCGTGGCCACTACGGATACGCAATGAGCGCCCTCTTGCGACTCGATATGATCCACACGTGACCTTTTGACACTCATCCTAGCACACCATTCCCCGCACCCCTGCCAGGCGGTCGAGAAAGGTCGCAAACCGCTCCAGCGACTGGCCATGTGAGACCCCGAGGGATTGCTGGATGCGAGGAACCGGTGAAAATTGCAAAACAATGCAGTTGAATAGTATATTGTTTTATGGTTTATTTTGGGTCAAGAATATCTAGTTTTGCTTGATTTTTTTCTACGAGTCGTTTTCCGTTGGTATCGCCTGTCCGAAATTTTAGATTTTTTAATTTTCGAAAAACGGCAAGATAAAAAATAATATTTACATATTTGAAAAGCACAAATATAGCACAATATTTTGTATATAAAATATTTTTGGTCAATTGCATTGCCAGCTAACGTTAAGTCAGCAAAGCCACCAATTTTTGGAAAAACCGTTGGAGAAAAGAAATTAATTTTTGAACATTTGGAAAGCACTAAAATAGCACTAAGTTCTAGGTATAAAGAAAATGTGCTTTTCGAAAATGGCATTGTCAGGTTAAGAAAATGGTAATCACGTAAAGGATTAGCACTCCGAGAAAGTAGAATGTAAAATTAGTGAAACGTAGAGCGAGAAAAGTAAGTGAAGTGCTGAATATTGTTGGGTGAGTGAATGGCTATGATTTCAGATTTTTGTGCGAAGGAAGTTTAGAATAATTACACAAGAAAAGGCTTTTCATTTATTTCATAATCAGTTCAAATATTGGTTTATGAATCTTTTTAATTATATTCATTACAATATTTGCATAATTTTGCAAAAAACACTTTATGTGAAAAATATATAAACAAAAATAATGGTTTCAAGCTAAAAAATCGAATTATCTTCATTAACGATAGATAGTACGTATTCTCTTCAGAACATGAAATTATTTTATACTTCCCAGTGTGTATACTTCCATTTCTAATTCAAAGACTCCTTGTCAAATACCTTACGGAAATCACTGCATAGCCCTTGATTGTACTAATGCTTAGAAAATATATGATTGGCGTTAATGAGTGTTTCAAATAGAATTGTTTTAAAAGTACAAAAACCCAATAGAATTTGGAAAACGTTTTGAAAACTCATGTGGAAAATTCGTAAATTAAAGAAGGAATTAAAAGGGTTTTTCAAAGACGCCGGAAAGCTGTTTGAAAAATAAAACAAGTAAATATTACAGCGGAAGGGAGGGTAAAATATCGACGAATAAAGCAAGGAAATTAGATCCCATGATGGCGGTTTAACATTGTGAGCAACGTAGCGGAAAGCAGAAATAGAGCCGAAAGCTTATCTTACTAAATGAAATTCAAACCCTCCCCCAATCCTCTTTGTTTGAGAGAGAAGAGAATATTCTAGTCTCAGTGCCTCAAAGGAAGACCATCGTCATTTTCCCCTATCTGTCTTAATAAACGGCTCCCCTGTGACCATACTTTTCTGGTACTTTTTCTTAACTACGAAATCTGAATGAATCTCAATTATTTTTGCAAAATTTAGTTTTCTCTTAGATTCACACACGTGTTGCATTTATATTTCTTCCACAAATCCTTACTTTGTCTTCTTTACTAGTTTTCTTTTTCCCCTTCGGATCTCTTTCATACTTCAATGAAACGCATTTTTTCGTCCCATACAAAACATTTCTATCCTCAACTTTTCTATTTGTCGCCTTTTTCAACATTTCACGCTCTTTCGTCGCCTGGTTTCTTCTTTGTCGCTCGCGCATTGCCAACCTTTCCCCTTTGACATGTACCACAGGCCGTCGTGCCCTATAACTTTCAATAAAAGCTTTTTCATCAAAAGTTCACTCTCTGTTTTGCCGCCGCTGCTCCAGCTCTCCCCCCTCCATTTCCCCTCCCCCCCTCCCTCCTTCCGCCCCCTGCCGAGGCATCGCGTCGCATTCTGAGTGCGAGCGAGTGCAGCCGTGCGGCGCTAAGACAATTACGAACAAAGAGGCACGAAATGTTTGCTCCCAGTGATTGAGTTTGTGACTGCGGCATTAGGAAGCGTTCTACTGTAAACGTCGTTGTTTCTCGCGGGGGATCGAAAGAAGCTGGGACGGGGTGGTGCATTCTTTGCGCTAAGCGCTTTTCACGATCTGCCTGCGATAGATATCCCGGTCACGATTCTCATTGCGTGAACGTATTAAAAATAAATGAGAAAGGCCCTTTATGACTTGTAATTTGAAGGGAATCGCTTTTGTATACTTCTCTTTTTGTATAGATATAACGATATGTCTGCGATTCTAAATTGCTTAACTAAATTATACTTCACTCGTTGCTCCCATACGAGCTATTTGCACGCTGTAAATCTCTGTTGTAAGAGTGAAAATATTCTAATTACGAAACCCGATTTTGAACGGCGAAGTTCTAAAGTGTGTGTTGAATCGTAGAGAATCAGTATTGTGCTTGAGTAAATGTTCTAATATATTGATAAGTGACTACAAACAAATAAAACGTAGATTATTAGATAAATTCTACAAAGAATATTTTTTTAATTTCATATATTTCTAATTCGACACGTTTTGACCAACCGTGTAACATAATGAGGGGACTCGGTGAAATTTAAAATTTAAATATAATAGTCTAAAGATGTCTCATTTTGATTATTACAATCTACAAAACATAGATTAGGCCATTTTGGGTCAGCCAAATCGTCTTCCAATAGTGAGGTTTGCCGAAGTTTCGATGTAAACACGACGATAATGTCTGATACCGCGTTACTTGAGTTCGAGATTCATGTACGAATGCTGAATTTTCAGAAAATAAATCTACTACTTTCTACACTTTTCTTCTTAAATGTGATTCTAGCACCTTTGTGGAATAATTTCCTACTCAGCATTAACACATTTACGGGACTTTGATTCGATGTCGTCTTATTATTCGAAGAAATTTTCTTTCACTGAAAGAGTCTTTCATTGCAAAAGTTTGGTTCAAAAATAATTTCCCTAGGAGACTTTTCTATAATATAAGATAAGGAATAAGTTGTAATTGTAACTAATTTATATTTCGGGTGGATCACATAAAAATAATCATTTCTGATAAAAAAAGTATTTTACTTTGCCGCATACATTTCGAGGAATTAAACACCCTAGCCAGTGCCATTTTGTGTTCTGGACTATGCTGATTCTGGGAAGTAATTTACGTAAATAATTACTTTTCAGAATCATCATAAATATTACAAATTATTCACCTTGCTAATACAGAAAGAAGTATTTTCATTCAGGAAATTCCAAAGAAACAATCAGAAGTCGTGAAAATGTTAAACTCAAAGCTAAAAATATCAATTCAAATTCACTTCCAAAGCTTTAGATTATCTTTGAAGTGATGAAATATTTCAATGGATGCACAAAAGTAAATACAAACCACAACTACAGTGTTAATTTTCACACGAGACAATTCGTGGAACCTTGTAATGGAAATATCGATACCACACTGCACCATTCACACCAAGAAACAATTTGACGCACCGAACAGACAGACAAAACCAATCGGCAGACACACAAACATTGAAATATTACAAATTCATATGTGGATATCGTGAGTGATTCACTAAACACAGGAAGGACGTGGGAGAAGGTGTTCGTTGGAGCTACGTGCGACATCCGGCTCATGCAGTGGCTGGCGATCCACCAGACAACCAACAAGCACTGAGCGGTCCCGTCGCTACCACTCACCACGTGGCAGTTCACCACGTGGCAGCAGCCTTCCCGAAAAGGGCAACTTCTCAGGCAGATTCCTCAAAATTTCTCAGGTTTACAAAAAAATTTCATGGCAGCTTTCCACTTTTTTGAGACAAAAAAATATCGTCGCTTCATTGCCGTTCGTTGTTGGTTATCGAGTTACATTTAATGTTGTTTATTGTTGGCAACAATACTACTTCAAAAACGTACAAAACTCACAAAACGTACAAAACATCTCTCAGAAATCTTTCACAAAAATAGTATAAAAATTTGTTGTTAAAAACTCACCAGTCGTTGCCAGTTTTCGCAACATTTTGCCTTTTTCTGCCAGTCTGGTGTGGCTTAGGCTCTGCGACCATGTTAACATCTGCAAAATACACTGCGAATTAGCAATGGTATAAAACTGTTGCTTTTTTGCAGTTTACAAAAAAAGCAAACACAAAACATGGTGTCTTCGTTAGGCGACCTCGCCCCCGGGTGGCCCTCGAGAGACGAGGGCGGCGGAACTCGGCCCACGCGTGGCGCTTTGGGGCGGAATGGGGCCGCGCTGTGCGGCGCGAGGTCGGCTGGGACAGGGCAGACCGAAATGGGGTGGAGCAGCTTCAGGTGGGTTGGATCGATCGTATCTGAAAGGGTCGGGTCTGTAGGGTGGTCTGATAGGATCGGGTCTGAACGAGTAGGATGGGGTAGAGTCAGGTCGAGTAGCGTCAGGATCAGTAGGCGGGTCGGGTCGGGTCGAGTAGGGTCAGGTCGGGTCGGTCGATAGGGTCGGGTCAGGTCTGGTCAGGTCAGGTCGGCGGGTCAGGTCAGGTCAGGTCAGGTCGGATCAGGTCTGGTCAGGTCAGGTCAGGTCAGGTCTACTCAGGTCGGGTCAGGTATAGTCGGGTCGGGTCAGGTCGGGTCGGTCGGTCGGGTCTGATGAATCGGGCCTGTCGGCGACCGTCGGTCGGTCGGGTCGGTGGGCTGGTCCAGTCGGGTCGGATCGTGTCAGGTCGTGTCGGGTCGTGTCGGGTCGGTCGGGTGGGGTCGGGTCGGGTCGGGGGGTCGGGTGGGGTCGGGTGGAGTAGGGTCAGTTCGAAGAGCGGCTGGCTTGAGCGTTAGCAAAAGGGAGAAGTGGAGCCCGGGTAGCGAAGCGGGGAGGTGTTGGACGCACAGAGGGAGGCGGAGGGGCCGGGGTGAGGTGCAGAAGAGTAGGGTGGGGGCGAGGCGACGCGCAGCAAAATGCAAGCAAAACAAAATGCACTGCCCGCGTTGCGCCGCGACGCTCCCGGCCGTGCAGCACAGCCGGGCGCCCCGTGGGGCCGTGTACAAAAACAGTCGAACGTACAGAGCCGTTGGCGAAAAAATAGGAGGTGAGAATACCCTTGGATATTATACGCCGTTGAATGTATGCGGGGGAAAATTCATTGAAAAACTCTACCGTCACCCTTGGGTATCTTTGCTCTTGTAGCGGATTACGAGCACAACAATTAAAAATTCACACCAATTGAAGTCATTAACGGTGAGAGAGACATTATTAAAATATTTTTAAAAAATACACTTTCAAACGAGAAATAAAACGTAATATACGCTTCGTTACGTACCACGTGAAAAATATGCAGTTCACACTACGAAAAATTAAATTTATTCTGATATTTAAAGAATATGCTTTTCTTAAGTTTGATTATGTGCAGATTACATTCTTATTGCTAGTAGAAACAAATGGAAGCAATAAATACTATTTTTCATTGAAAGTACGGAAGTCATCAGAGTTGAAAGAGTCCAATAATTTCAAGTATATTGAATAAATTAAAATAACAATAAATTCTACTTTTAAAATACTGATAAATTTGTTAAATTCTACATTGATTACTAGGAGTTAGATTAAGAAATTGTTACGAGTTACATTATTTTATTACTTACTTTTAGGTGCGTAATGACAGATAATATATGACTTCACGTATATATGAGAATGAAACAATTTTCCTCAATTGAACACATATCATGAAGGTAGTGCAATACATAATACATACTCATTAATGGAAAAGGTAGAACATATTATATGATACACATTTTCTTCTCTCCAAGGTTAAAGTTTCAAATTCAGTTGTGTAGAACATTTCCTGATTCATCAATGCCTTAAGAACGTCCACTAACACAGCCATAAAAAGTACGTTGTTAAATAGGAAAACGGCCGACAAAACCTGAAAGAAATTCACAAAAAAAGAGAGCTAAAAGCAGACAAACGACAGTGCGAATGCAAATGATCTCGAACCTCCATCCCCTACTCCAACCTGGCGACTGATGTTTCATGAAGCATCGGGAAAGAGCTGCAAAGCAATAAAAAATGACGCTCTCTTCTCTCAGCTTCCTAGCAGCCGGCCGCTTGCCTTGTCGATCACGCCCTCGTTGTGCATTTCCCATTACGTCCGTGTCAGGACCGCATGCCCCCCCTACCCTCCCCCTCTCCCCTCCCCCGACATTCCCCTCCACGCCCACGCCACGTCTCGCAATGTCGGCCCCGTGTGACAGTGACGCGAAGTTTCATTACTCTGGCTCGGCTCGCCCTTCCTTGCGGAATAAACGTCCTTCCAGGACCAGCTTTCTCCTTGGCCGGAGGTGATTCTGGCGCAGATGTAATAAAAATACTCCTCTCCGAGTTTTATGAAAAATATAAAACGGATCCCTTTCGGCAGCTGCGGAGCAGAAGGTATGTTTTTTATTCTGTTGGAAGGGGAGATATTTTTTTTTATTTGAGAGTAAAAGAATGGAGAACTTACCTGGACTGGCCTTCTCACTGAGGGGTCGAGAATATGAACGACGTGAACCTGATCACCTGTTGTCGAAGCTAGACAAACATTTCGAAACACTTTCTAACACCTATCTCACATGCATGCAATGACCAGAGAAATGAAGGCATGTCTAAAAGATAATATCAAAATTTCAACTTTGACGACAGCTCAGTATTGAACCATAACGAAAATAGTTACTTACGACAATATTTTTACATGAATTTATTGCATTTAAAAAATCAATTGTTTAAACCTTTACATCACAAATCATTTGTTAAAAAGTGTCATAACATAGACAATCTTATTTAATTTCTGAAACTAATACTTTTACGTAATATATATTCCAACACAATAGTTAAAGGATTGAAAATATGTACCGCAAATACAAACTTTTGACTTTTTGTCATTCTCAAATTAACGTTGACAAAAGATACAATATGCGTGATGTTGACATTTCGTGTATGAGTTAATGGCCTCTCAAATGAGTTTGATGTGCTATAATGCGTATTTATAAAACATGGATTCATTCACTTGATACAAGTAAATGTGGGAATAATATCACTAAACCGCAAAATGGGATTGGCGTACGTGGAACTGTTTGTAATATTTTTTTTGTAATCACAGATAGTTGAAACGTTCTGTTCTACATAATAATATATTGAATTTTTATATACTTAGTAGCATATTAAATATGCGTATTGATTATTTTAAATTATGTTTAATTTGTATATCGCGAGCTCATGTCTCCCTATCTGCCAATACACGCCACTAGAGTAAAGCATGACATTTACACGAGTAATCACACAAACTAGACACAAGAGATCGAAGGTGCTACATTTAAAACTCCAGAGAAATAAATAAAAAGCAATTGTACATATGGTGTGTGGTGTGTCGATAAAAGTCCTGGTCCTAGAAATTTATTGGAAAAATTAACGGAAACTACCAATTAAACCCATTCAGATTAAAATATAATCATCCCCACAGAAGCATTGTAGTGGGTCCAAGTTACCTTGTTTGCCAATACACGCCACTAGAGTAAAACATAACGTTCACACGAGTAATCATACAAACTACACAAGAGGTTGAAGGTGATACATTTAAAACTCCAGAGAAAGAAAGAAAAAAGTACATATAGTGTGTGGTGTGTTGATATAAGTTCTGGTCCTAGAAATTTATGGAAAATATTATCGGAAACCTCCAATCAAACCATTCAGATTAAAATATAATCATTACCACAGAAGCGTTGTAGTGGGTCCAAGTTACCCTATCTGCCAATACACGCCACTAGAGTAAAGCATGACATTTACACAATAATCACAAAGTGGTCGAAGTGATACATTTAAAACTCCGAGCAAGGAACAAAAAAAAGTCATATGGTGTCGGTGTGTTGAGAAAAGTTCTGCTCCCTCATCGACTAGAAATTTATTGGAAGAAATAACGGAAACCACCAATGAAAGCATTCAGATTAAAATACATTTAAAACTCCAAAAATGAAACGAAAAAAACAAACAAACAATAGTACATATGTTGTCTGGTAATAATTCCCACAGAAGTGTTGCAGTGGGTGCAAGTTACCCTACCTGCCAATACACGCCACTAGAGCAAAGCAGGAGATTCGCACGAACAGGACATGCAAACTAGACTCGAGAGGCCAACTCGTGCCGCGGCACAGAAGGGGAGTGCGGAGGCGGGGCTACGCGAAGTCCCGCGGCAAAGGGGTGCGTGGGGCGAGGGAAACGGGAGACGGGGGTGGCGTAATTCGAGAAATCCGCGCCAGCGAGGACGAGGTGCCAGCGTGGCAACGCCTCCTCAAGGCCAAATGAGATCCCAGCGCGGTGCGCGACACGAGGGGTAGGGTCGGAAAGGCACCCCACCCCCACCCCCGCCAACGGAGGAGATCGCCTCGCCCCGAGTGCAAATTGCATCACCGCGCGAGACGACTCTCGGAATCTTCGAGAAACAATCTAGGGGCGGAAGACTAGAGGGTGACGGAGGTAGAAATGATAGTCGTGTAGGTACAAGGGGCGATTTGTGTCAGAGGCGGTGATGGTGTTACACTGACGGCCAGCAGGACATTGGTAATTTTGCTATCCAGTTGATTTTCCAGAACGACATTGGTCATTTCCAATGAATTTGAGATCTTTTTTCTTAACTAGTTTATGATAGAAATTATGGCGATCATGGTGGAGGTAGTAGTGTCTGGTGGTGTAGTTGGATGTTAGCGCTATTCGAATTGGTGTTGATAATGTGTGACAACTGATTCCACGTGGTGTTACGGGTGTATTTCTATGGATATCATTGAAGATGGTGTCGAAATGGTATTGATTATAATGATGATGACGGAAGAGATGGTAGTAGTTTCTAAGTAATGATAGTTGATTGTCAATGTTGGTTGTTTGGAGTGTAGGTTATAAGTAGTTTGCTAATGGTGACTGTTGAGCGATTTCTTGAATTGTCTCGAACAGTTTCGAAATTTAGAGAAGATATTTTGAGGTGGAGCTGCTGGAGAGGATGCGAAAGAGGCTGACAGTATGCGTTGATATTGCTGGTACTCGTGGTGGGTATAGGCGTTGTAGGAGATGTTGCAGGTGCTGATAGGGGTGGTAGCAGTACCGGTGGCTGTTGGAGACAGCGTCGCAGCGGATGCCGTTTTACGTCCGTGGCGAGGGAAGCACGGCTGCTAGGGAGCAGTATAATTGAGGCAGCGCGCCGTGGCGGTGAGTAGAGGGGCGGGGCAGGGGAGGTCGGAACGGCGCTAGCGGCCGTGGGAATGGAGGCGAGCGCAGCGGGCCACCGTACGGGCGGTGAGAACGGTGAGGGTGATGGCGACGGAAGCGAAGGTGCAATGACGACGAGGGCGGTTTGGGCGGGGAGGGCGGGGAGGGCGAGGAGAGTGGGCAGGGCGGGGAAGGCGGGGAGGGCGGGGAGGGCATGGACGGTGGGGAGGGCGGGGAGGGGGGGAGGGCGGGGAAGGCGGGGAGGGCGGGGACGGGGAGGGCGGGCGGGGAGGTCGGGGCGGGGAGGGCGGGGCGGGGAGAGGGGGTTTGGGCGGGGAGGGGGGTGTTGGCGGAGAGGGGGGCTTGGGGAGGGCGGTTTGGGGAGGGCGGGGAGCGCGGGAAATGCGAGGAGGGTGGGGAGCGCGGGAATGGCGGGGAGGGCGGGGATGGCGGTGGGCGGCGAGGGCGGCGAGGCGGCGGCGGCGAGGGCGGCGAGGGCGGGAGGGCGCGAGGGCGGCGAGGGCGGCGAGGCGGCGAGGGCGGCGAGGCGGCGAGGGCGGCGGGGCGGCGAGGGGCGAGGGCGCGAGGCGGGGCGGAGGCCGGCGAGGGCATGGAGGCGGGGGCGGGCTATGGAAATGACGCGAGTGGGGGCGGCGTGAGGCTGAGGAGGCTGCCGGGCGATGCGCCCTCGGAGTGAATCGCCGCCTGTCCGGCCCCTCTGCGGCGCGCTGCCGGGCGAGCGCACCTGGGGAGCTCAGCCCGCGCTGCAGCAGCTATGAGAAATATTTTACGTGAGTGAATAGTAAAATTGTAAATCCTTATATTTCTCAACGTAAAATAGCATTGAGATTTAATTGTTGCCAGATATCGTGAAAGAAAGGGATGCGTTAAATCCTTGAGAAGTTTATAAAGATCTTTCACGAACATACAAGAGATGTCTAACTTAAATTTTAGATTTTATGAGAAATATTTTACGTGAGTGAATAGTAAAATTGTAAATCCTTATATTTCTCAACGTCAGGAAACATTATTATACGATATGATTGGTTTTTTAAAATGTTGACAAAACGTTTGAAAAATTTATTGCATTAGAAATAAAATTATAAAGACAAAAATTTAATCTAATTAACTTGGCGACTAGATTATTTAACAGAAATTCAAAAAGCGTGTCATGTCTTGATTAACATATATCTGAAGATGCTTGCCGACTCTCAGAGAAAATGTCAAAATATTATATTTCTCGAATTGAACTGTAAGATAATATTTGCTAGCATCCACTTCGCTTGTAATTCATCTTACAATAGTACAAGGCGAGAGGAGTTGAATGAATTGAGAATCGACATTTTACATCTTATATATTCTCTCTTGTTTTCGCTGAACTGTATTTATTACGAACAGTACAATACGATTCTTTTCATTCTCACTTTGCAGATATCGCATTCAACCGCATCACACATTATTGACGCCAGTTGGAAATATCATCCTCCCCAACCAGTTTCCAGCCGGCTGCCTTCGCCACCGCGGACGCCGCAGTCCGGTTCGCTTCTCGGCCGCCGCGCGGCGCTAGCAGCGGCGGCGGCGTCGGCGGCGAGCGTTGCCGAATCTAATTTTAAGACAGTCCGCGCCGCGCCGCATGAATCATTCGCACCGCGAGCAAATTAAGCATTCAATTTGCCGCGAGGGACGGACGCCGGGCGGCGCTCACTCGCTGTAGCCCCGCCCCCTTCCCCCCTCCCCCACCCCTTTGCCCGCCGTCGAGCTCAATGTTAGATGCGGTGAATAATGGACGCGGGGGAGGAGGGGGTGGGTGGAGGGGAGGGGAGTGGTGGGGGCGGGGAGGATTACGACGCCCGGCCCGCGCGCGCTCCGCGTGAATCATTCAGCCGCCGCGCGGCGCCACCATCTCTTCACTCCCTTTTCGCCCCGACTGAATATCCCATGCCAGGTGTCGGGCGAAGCCGGCGCACGTAGGGGGCCGGGGGGCGGGGGCGGAGTTGGGGGCGTGGGTGGAGTCGGTGGCGGGAGATAGATCGTGGGCGGGGACGGTGTCGGGTCGGGGGCGGAACGGGGACGAGGGCGAAGTCGGATATGGCGGCGGGAACGGAGTCGGGGGCGGGGGCGGAGTTGGAGCCGGGGGCGGAGTCCACGGCGGGGGCGGAGGCGGAGCGGGGGCGAGGGCGAGGGCGAGGGCGGGGGCGAGGGCGAGGGCGAGGGCGAGGGCGAGGGCGAGGGCGAGGGCGAGGGCGAGGGTGAGGGTGAGGGCGAGGGCGGTGGCGGTAGCGGACTCGAGGCGAGAGTACGGGTGGGGGTGGAATCGGTGGCGGGGGCGGAGTCGGGGGCGGAGTGGGCAGCGGGGGCGGGAGCGGTGTGGTGGCGGGGGTGAAGGCGAGAGCGGAGTAGCAGTCGGAGCCAGCAGCGGGGGCGGGGATGGAGCCGGGGGCGGGAACGATGTCGTGGGCGGGGGGGAGTCGTGGCGGGAGCGGAGGGAGGGCGAGGGCGAAGTCGGGGTTGGCGGGGGGCGGGGGCGGAGACGGCAGCGGCGGCGGGAAGTGGGTCGGCAGCGATGCAGCGCGCGTTGAAATGTCTTGAAATGTGCAGAAATGTGGCCTAAATCTCCAGACGACTTCGTATCTGCCGCTGTCTGCCTGAGCCACGCTGTGATTCTGTAGCTGAGAACATGTTTCTAAATAAAACAACGGTGAATGGAACACGCTTCCGCTAGAAAGCTTTGAATCATTGGTTTTGGGAATCTGCGGAAGTACACTAGCAATTGAAATGAATGATTCAATACCACAGTGATAGATCGTGAATGGCAGATATGATAAAGCAATTATTACTATAACTATACAGCAATAATATTATTAAAAAAATGATAGGGAGAAGAATATTTTTCTTCCGAAGAAGTGGATCATTTACATGCATTGCAAAGTAAAACTAATTCATTTTATTAATCGTTTTAATTACAAAATGCAATAATAATTTCATGTTTGATCATGAAATTTCTGATTTCCGTAGGTGACAAATTCACTAAGCAAATTGACTCCAAATGCTTTATTTAAGTCTCAAGTATGTGAGTACCCAAATGACCTCTACGATGTAAGCGAAAGTTTTGATTCTTCGGAAATATTCATTGAAGTATTCTTTGAAACTATAAATGATAAAATGTTACAGTGTATAACTTGTCATATCTATGTTTACTGTGTTATAACCCGCATTATGTGTGACTTCTGAATATCCGTACTCATCTAGAAATATTTAGTTGTTTGAATTTGTAATGAAATGTGTATTATTTTAATTATACTTAACAATTTTAAAAAATTTTCCATGAATTTTGCACAGCAAAGGATAACGTAACACAACAATCGTCTCTCAACTCTCATTTGTATTTGCAACACGTGTAAGTATGAAGTTTTTCAGTTTCCTTCTGAGAAACGCCACCAGCTTTTCATCAATCTCCGCACTACTGGTCACGTATATTATTGCACCCTTTTAACAAACTTTACTGCGCGCTGTGCTGAAGAATCTCACTAGCCATAAACTTAATATTTCTTGTTTACAAAACCTCGCGCAGCCCGCAGTCGCGCTACACCAGTGCGCCGCGAAGGACGAGGAAAACGACGTTACACAAAATGCAGCGCGCTGTGAAGTAAGTTGTCAGGCTTTGTAAAAGAGCGTTCGCTCTAAAAACACAAACAAAAATAATGAGTACGAGTCGCGTAAAGACGGGCAGGGGGCCGCGGGGGCGGGGGCGGGGGCGGTGTCTGGTAGCGGCGGCGGAACCTGGGTGCGGCGGCGGGGCGGTCGCCCCCGAGTTAATTGAAGAGGGCTGTTGATCCGGGCGGGCGGGACGGCGGCGGCGGTGGGCGAGCACGGCGTGGAGGCAGGGCCAGAGAGTGGAGAGGTGGGCACGGGGCGGGGAGGAGCGGGGGGCGGGGGGGGGGAACGGCGGGGCAGGGCGGGCGAACGAGCGGGGCGGGCGGAGCGAAGCGGGGCGGCGGGGGGGCGGCGGGGGGGGGGGGGGGGGCGGGCGGGGGAGCGGGACGGAGAGGGCCAGAGCGGTACGGAGCAGGGCGGAGCGGGGCGGAGCGGGGCGGAGCGGGGCGGAGCGGGGCGGCGCGTGTTTGGCGGGGAGAGCAAGGCGAGGTGGCAAGAGGAGGAGCGCGACAGAACAAAGCGAGGAGAATCGGGGAGGGGTGGCGTGGTCCGAGCAGGTGGTGGCACGGGGTAGGGGAGCAAGGGGGTGCGAGCGGGAAAGGGCGGTGTCCCGAGCTTTACGGCAAGCCGCGTGGATTCGGCCCGTAAAGGCGAGTAATATGTTGGGCGACAGAGAGAGAGAGAGGGAGAGGGAGAGAGAGACAGCCGGCGAACCCAGAGAGAGAAGGTGGCAGCTGGCGTGCTGCGAGGTACACTGGGTCCAACCGGATGACAAAGAACTGGACAGCGGAAAGAAAAATAGCTGAGATCGTTATTTAAAGTTTTCATACTCTAGTTTTCAAATAGAAACCATTCAAATGATTATAAACGCCATTTTCTTACGACTTGGCTTCACTATGGGAAGGACGGCACAAGAAATACTCGTTAATACGACTTTTCGTAAATAAAACTACTGATAATGTATGGAAGAATAAAATGTGTGATTTTCAGGTACAAGTTATTATGAAGTAATGTATTATGTAAAGATAATAATTTCCTTCCATCATTTACAAAATAGAAGACAAATGAATGCTTTTTGAACTCTTTTGAATCATATTTTTATGATAACGTTACAAATAGAGATGATATATCTTCTCGTAAGTATAAGTAGAGAATGTTGAGCTATAGAAGGCTGATATCTATCACCATAAATCTCAACACAATTTAGGATATTTTGAATATAATTAGAATGTATTAATTTAATTTGTTTAGTTAATTACGAGTGCTTCGCATTTTTTCTTTATCTGTCGATACAAACATTTGCTCCAAATACATTTTGTGGATTGCTTTCGTATCGTTTCACTGTTGGGTGCAGAGCCGCGCGGCGGGAGGAGGCCGGACGCGGATTAGGTCTCCGGGCGCGAGGTGTCGCTCGCCACTTTATTTCCCTCCCACCCCACCCCACCCCACGCCGCCCCCGGCGCTGACAGGCTGGGCCGCCGCGCGCCGTGTTGCTCGCTTTTTCGCCCGCGTGAACGCCGCCGCCCCTGCCTGAGCCCCGCCCCCAACCTACGTCGTCCTCCCCCCCCGTCCCGCCTTCCCCCCGCCCCGCCCCTGCCCCCCCCCCCCCCCTCCCCGGCCGCCCCCCCCCCCCCCGTCCCCGTCCCCGCTCCGTACCCGCCCCGTACCCTCCCCGACCCCGCCCCACATCGCCTTGTGCTTCCCCACCACTCTCCGGCCCGCTCCGCCCTGTTGCGCCCCCCCCCCGACCCCCTCGCCCCCCGCCCGCCTCATCCCGTCCTGCATCGCCCCGCCCCCTCCGCCCAATTCCGCCCCGCCAACGCCGCGTTTCCGCCCTGCCCCCAACTCTGCATCCATCCCGGTCTCCGCCACGACGGCCTCTTAAACATCCCCTACCCCGCCACCGCCGGATAATTAAATGAAACGTTACTGCTTCGAGAAATGCCCCGGCGTCTTCGGCTCGCCGTACGCGCGTTTAAGCACCGGCATTGAAAATGGCCCCTTATGATTTATGTTTGGGCGAGTTGGTGGACGACTTTTCATTACGGGCTCAAATGGAGTGAGAGCTATGAACTATATTGACTTGTGTGAATATTTCCAAAATACATTTAATAACTATGTTTCTCAATACATTTCCCCATTACAACTCTAAATATTTTGTAGGTACTTGTATCTCGGTGCAGAATTATTAAAATTAAATTAATTTCTCTTTTATACTAGAAACTATTTTCATAATTTCTAGCCGTAGATCGCTCAATCTTAGATGAAGAAAAGAAGGAGCGATGGATGTTACCTCCTTCGCAGCAAAACCAATCACAAAGAGCGGAACTTTGAAAGAACCGTTCTAATTTCATTTAACGGAAAATGTTAGCAGACAAAGCACAAACATCAAAAGGCCGATCGCCAAAGGCTGAAGCGAGCCGGCGTCGCTCCAGCAGCGCCTAGCGACGGCCGACGGCGGCATAGGGACGGACGCAGCCGCGCGACCGGGATGGCGGCGGGCGGGTGCGAAGCCGGGTCATCTGCTGGCGGCGACGCGCCGCCCGCTTGCATGATGCATGAGGGCGCGTCCCGCCCGCGCGGCGCCAGCTGCCGACGCCGGGCGCCGCGACGCCTCGTCCCGACGCACGCGCCGCCCGGCGCACGCCCGGACAGATTCCAGGGAGACCGGCGCGACGCTCCATATGGAGCGGTTCGCTCGCTGCAGTTCGTGCTTGCGGGTAGGCGATGGGGAGGGGGCGGATTTCAATGAAATGTCATATTTTTTTCTTTTTTACTTTAGATGAAATCATTTTATATGACAAAAGAAAACAATCCACTTGCGTAGCTCTTTTTTTTGCATTTTTCGTCGGTTTCGAAAAATTTTTACATTTTCTGTCATTTTTAATGCATTTTTGCTGATTTCATTGCTTTCAATGTCATTTTTAATGACACTCACTTCAAATAATATTTACGAGATGCAACAAATGTTCTTCACAGAATTACTCAGTAGCTTATTAGATTTGTTCGCTCGGAAATTGTTTTGACACCCGTTGTAAGAAATAATTCTTGTGACGTATATCACGCCATTGCCGGTTCGGCCGATTTAGGGATAACTAAAGACAAAGGTTTCTTGGAAAAGAACAGTCCAAACCAAAAGTTTGCAAGTTGAGTTCACTCGAACGAATGGAAGAAACCTCGATTACATCAGTAAAGTATCCATCCGGTTCATCCGAACTGGTTTTGATAACAGTTTTTATGTCATTTTCCTTTGCTTTGAGGGTATTTTAAAATCATTATAAGATCATTTTATTGATACTTTTTTGGGGATGTTTTAGGTCATCAAAATCCGCCCCTTAGAGATGAATAAGGGAATATGAGCAAGTGTGAGTCATTCTGTAACAAGCAGTTCTCTTTTATTCTGCTTACTCTGCCAGCAGACTTATTTCACTTCAAAGCTTTCCGTGATTGCAGTTCCCAAAGGCAAAAAAATTTGTCTTCACTGACATTTTAAAAAGTTTTTTCACTAGTAATTTTATTTTGTAATAATTAGTTTTTAACATAATTTAACCCTATTTTATTCTATCTTCAACATTCAAATCATTGTATTCTAGGTCTTTCATTCAGATCAGCTTAGTGTTTTTTCGACGTATCAATAGCACGTAATGACTCATTCCACGTTAACGCGAAAAAAACAACTAACTCCGTTACGGGCTTCTAAACTGAGCACTATTTTCTTCTACCTGTATTCTATCTAGCATTTGATCAGGCAGTTCGAATTAAAATGCCTGATCAAATGCAAAAAAATAAACAAAACAATGGTGTGCATGCACAATAAACAGTTTTCATAAAATGAAAGTAGACGTTTGAACCATTTTTTTCTTTCAGAATATCAAAAATGAAATTGCAATTGCCTATAAAAAATTAAACACAATCGAACGCTAGGCCGTGTTGCAATCATACTATAGATTTCAAGAACAAAACAATAATTCGTATTTGTACTATAAATAGCATAACACTAAAACATGAAAACTTTTATTACTACTCATAACATCTGCCACATAGAATCATCTGTACAATTGTAGAATAAATTTCTATCTATCGATAAAAGAACAAAGAAATAGTCGGAAAACATGCTCCAAAATACCATAATGTATTGACAATAACGAGATATTTCACTCTCTACAATTTATTAGTTTCCCTGTCGACGTGAGTGTATCAGCAATGTTGTCAATTCAAAATATAAATATTGTATCTGCCGTTTTAACCAACCCTCTTTTGTAGTTCGATTGGTTTGGTTTGTTTTTTTCGTGTTTCTGGGCGCGTCAACGGCTTTGGTCATTAGTCCCGTTAGTGTAGTGCATGTTTTTTTCTCGGGATATGGCGGTGATTTATCCCTCGCTGGATGGCGAGATCCGGCCGCGACCTACCGTCGGCTGGTGGAGTTACCTCCTAACCAAGACTCTCCCACCAGCGGGGCACCGCTCCAGCCGGGACAAGCTCTACGCTCTCGAACGGAATATGTGGTAGTGTAATGCATGTTAGTGTAAGTGTGTGTGTAAGGGGAGAGGAGAGGACAGGGAAGAGGAAGGAGAGATCGCGCGCGATCCGTGGCCCGTTTGATAGGGTACTGCTCCGGCATTAGCCTGGTGTAGATCGGAGAAATCACGGAAAACTACTGACCAGAGCAGCCGGCCGCTAAAATTACCCTCCAGACAGCGAACGAATTCGACCTACCTGATAAGCTAGTGTTGAGTGCATTCTTATATGCCTGTTTCGTAGGGTACTGTTCCGGCATTCGCCTGGTGTTGATCGGAGAAACCATGGAAAACTACCGATCAGAGCAGCCGGCGGCTAGAATTCTCCTCCAGACAACGACTGAGTTCGACTAGCTGAAAAGCTAGTGTCGAAAATCCTGCCGCCGTGGGGAGTGGGAACCTAGAACCTCCCGGTCAGAGGCACTGCAGTGACATCAGTTGAGCTGCCGCTCCCGGTTTTGTAGTTGGACTAAACTATAAAATCTTTATACCAGAATCGCTCCAAGAGTCTAAAAGATTTTCCCCTTATGTTACATGTAACCAACAGCTACTAGATGTAAAATATTAATTACATCACACATGCCCCATAACAGTTTGACCAAAACAAATTTTAGGTGACAGCACATTTTCCCCTGCTTTCATTTCGGTCCGCTGCGCCATCTGGTCCATTCCGGAGCAGTGGGCGAGGTCGTGAAAGGGGCGATGGGCGAGGGGGCGAGAAAGGAAGGGCGCGGAGCAAGGGCGAAGGGAGAGCTCGCCGGAGCCTCGCGGAGCAAAATATTTGAACGCGCCCAATCGGGGAATGCCCATTCGCCCGGGGCCGCTGCGGGTCGGGGCGCGTTCTAAAAGGAAAAGAGGCAAATGCCGCCGACAGCGCAAGAAGCCCTTTCACATGCGTGCATTGTGCGAAACGTGAAATAAGTTCAAACGTGAAGCCGGGGGGACAGCCTTTCATTATTCAGAAAGCTCTTCGTTGTTCCTTTCCTTTATTTCATACCTAAAATAATAGCAATAAAAGGGGAGCGGGGGAGGATGGGGATCGATGGGAGAAAGGGAATCCATATTCTCGCTGATTGAGCGACTATAGAAAAGTCAATTTTTGGATATGAAGAGACTCACCCCGAGGGGGAGAAGGGAAAAGCTGGCGGGGGGAAAGGGCGGAGGGTGGAGGAAGCGGTGCTTGCAACCGCTGTGGAATGCCATAGGTCACAGTAGGACGCAGTGCCTATGAGGTTGGTGGTAGGGACATAGAAATGGTAGTGCTGATAACAACAGAGGCGTTTTATTAGACGAAAGCTACTCCATCGACTGTAGGATAGGCAGAGTCACAGAAAGATATGGTGGGAATGGATGGTTCGGTAACTAGATGACCTGCTGTATTAAAAACAAAAACAAAAAGAACATTATATGCAATTGTGATGATTGGGAGAAGTGCTTCGAAAGAATGTTTAAGATACAACACATTGACGCCAGAGTTGAGAAAAGTGTGTGTTGGTGATAAGGTTGGTGGGATGTGGCAAAGTGGCTGAAGACATAATAATAATAATAATAATAATAATAATAATAATAATAATAATATTGTCTTTATATATGGCGAGGCTCAGGCCTTAAGGCCTGCTCTTCCGACTAACCACTTTAATTAATTAGCAATTTTAAAAATTACAGTTGAGGCGTTCAGTTGTAATTAATATCAACTGACTTTTCATGTCGCAGAAGAAAAAAATCAATTTGTGACTACCATTTACATCAATTTATCTGTATGAGCCAAATGAATTTATTGTAATTTTTTGTTTATTCTTGATATTTGACAAAATGGAAAGACATGATGTAAGGAACATTCTTAAAAAATAAGATAAAAAAGAGCTCCCACTTATTCAACTTAGAATCAATCATTCAAAATTCGTCCGAAATGTCAGTTGTCATTACCCGACGTGCCCCAACTGTGAACAATAAACAAGAAAGGGGGGTTTATTTTACATTACGACATAAACGACTGAGATGAGACAAGTCGTATACATTACACTGTTATTGCGATGAACTCAGATGCCACATATAAGGGTTATTGAGGCCAATGGAAAGGTGAACAGCAACTTTACGGATGGACAGTATCTGTGATGCAGGAGATAGCACCAGCACAGACAGTGAAAGAAATGAGAGCAAAAGATTCCACACCAGTAATTTGAAAGGTTTACAAACACAGTGACATATTTATTTTGATCATCAATATCCAAGTCTTTTTGTGCACACCTGAAATGAATGGACTGATGGAGAAAAATGAGAATTTCTGATTTAAGGTGATTTGAAAAGGAACATAGAAATGATGGAGAAGGTTAGAGAAACAGGAGAACCCCGTCAAAATATCCGCGAATCGTCTTTGCCCACCACAAACTTCTTATGAATTGACACGCGTCTGAACTCCCCTACCCAGAAGTGTAAATTGAGTGGTATCACAACTGTGCGTTTTCGAAGAGAATTTTATATTGAATAATATATTTGTTGTGAAGCCATTTTTTATCCTTATTGATTGACTGATTGATTGTTAGTGATTCCGGGCGCGTCAAATACTAAGGAGTCCGGCGCCGACCTACCGTCGGCTGGTGGGGTTTCCCCCTAACCAGGATTCTCCCACCAGCGGGGCACCGCCCCAGCCGGGACAAGCTCTAAGCTCCCGACCGGTCTCCCGGAATATGCGGTAGTGTAGTGTATGTTAGTGTAAGTGTGTGTGTAAGGGGAGAGGATAGGACAGAGAAGAGGAAGGACAGATCGCGCGCGGTCCGTGGCCCGTTTGATATGGTACTGCTCCGGCATTAGCCTGGTGTAGATCGGAGAAATGACGGAAAACTACTGACCAGAGCAGCCGGCCGCTAAAATTATCCTACAGACAGCGAACGAATTCGACCTACCTTTCAAAATAGTGTTGATTGTACCCTTATAGTTTCACCCCCAAATAGACATTCAGATTTTATGTATTCATGGTTATAACGTAATGATATGAATGATGAATCAATTCTGAAATGCAAGGCAGGTGAAACGGAAGAACTCCGAGAAAAAAATCTAAGGCAAACCCGCTTTATCTATCTACATTCTATAAAGATCGACCGAGGTTTGCACTCTGGTACTCAGAGACGGGACTGCAAGCACTCTGACCACTGTCACCACTGTCTGACCCTCAGCGCTAAGAGCAACAGCAAAAAATGTGTAGGTAAAACTATACCGAAGGAATGATATATCGATGACAGTGCCGTGCACCTGCCAAGCGTCGAAATCGCGGCGGTGACTCGGGCCGCGAAGAGGTGTGAAGGGGGGGGATTTGGCGGCGGGAAAACAGGGCTGGGAAGCGGGGACATTTTCGAGCGGAAGGGGGGACATTGGCGGGCGGGAAGGCGTGGTGGCGGGTCGGCGTGGCGGGGACATGGGCGGCCGCGAAGGCGGGACAGCGGGGCGGCGAGGCGGGGAATATTGGCGGGTGGGAAGGCGTGGTGGCGGTGGCGGGTCGGAGTGGCGGGACATTGGCGGGCGGGAAGGCGGGGTGGCGGGGCGGCGGGGGAGGCCGGAAAGGGCGTGGCTGGAATCGGGCGCTAATGGACGTCGACGGCTGCGATTCGATGGCGCCCTCGCGCCGCGCGCTGCGGGTCGCAGACGCCCCGACGCCAACGCTACAGCTCGGGGCCAGCCGGGTCTTGCCACTGCGCGTTCACAGCCCACATTTCTTTTTTTTTGCCACTCATGGGTATGTAGGAAGCTGTGTGCTCTTAGGAGGAAGAGCAAGAGGGAAGACGGAAGCAACGCCTGGTAAAGCAAAACTACCGAAAACCATTTATGTGAAATTCTGCAAATGTCATTCTTGTTTTACTTATTCACCCAGTTTCGTTTTTGTTAGATTTCGAATGTATTATTTTTCCTATGAACGCCACAGTAAAATATTTTACATTATTTCAAAATCAGAGAACGTGTAAAAAAGACAGACGTAACATCCTCCATAACGAGGAAGTTCTTCTGTATCACTACTCGCAACACCATAATTAACTAACTAAATTTAACTAAATTTCACTAAGTTTCTAAAAGTTAACTAAATTTCTTGAACTCTACATCGCAAGGAAAGAAACCCACTATAAAAAACAAACGATCCGCGTGGAAAATACAAGCAAACAGTAGAAATGGTGGTGGTATTGGCCTACCACCACCAACAATTTTCGCAACCTCTATCCATACGGTGTCCTATCACATTTATTCAGTTGTTCGTCCCCGTGAGCTGATTACGAAAAAAGGAAGCGCACGATGGCGGTAATAATGGAATTGAATATTCATGGAACAATTTTACAATTCATTTGTTATGTTTAATAATTCATGCGCGCGTGCACGGCCTGTGTGTGTGTGTGTGTGTGTGTGTGTGTGTGTGTCGCGCGCGAGAACACATCCATTCCCACTCTATTGATATATCGGGGCGCACGCGTGCACCCGTGAACGCGTATCTATCGCATAGAGCGGCGTGAACAATAGCTGCTGTTGTGGCGCTGGGGACGCGGGTGGAGGCGGGGGGTGCTGCTGAAGGGCGACCGATGGACGACGGGGGCGGCGCAACAGGTCGGACCACGCCCCCCTCCCCCGCCGCCCGGGCTCGCCTATTGTGAAGCCACCTCTTTGACGCTTTTCATTCGCACAGTCCATGGACCGACGGACGGACCGACGACGGACGGACGAACGGACGAGCGAACGGACGAGCGAACGGACGAGCGAACGGACGAGGCGAACGGACGAGCGAACGGACGAGCGAACGGACGAGCGAACGGACGAGCGAACGAACTGACGAACGAACCGACAAACGAACGAACGGTGTCCGGTCGGTCGGTCGGTCGGTCGGTCGGTCGGTCGGTCGGGCGGGCGGGCGTCGGCGGCGGGCGGGCGGGCGGGCGGGCGGGGCGGGCGGGCGGCGGGCGGGCGGGCGGGCGGGCGGGCGGGCGGGGCGGGCGGGCGGGCGGGCGGGGCGGGGCGGCCGGGCGGGTGGGTGGGCGGGCTCGGGCGGGTGGGTGGGCGGCTCGGGCGGTGGTGGGCGGGCGGGTGGGGCGGGTGGGCGGGCGGGCGGGCGGGCGGGCGGGCGGGCGGGTGGGCGGACGGGCAGTTCCAATATAAGAAACTCTAATTAGGATGTTTATCTGTTGCATAAATAGATGTACTATTGAAAAGTACTATAAAAAATCAGCATTTTTCATACAAGAATTGTATTCGAAATAATGCACGTAATAATGGATGCGTTATTAAGCAAACTGTCGTATACTCCTTACATAGTAGCGTCATAATGTGTCATGTTTTAGCACCGTTTGTTTGTTAACTGAATACACTCAACACCTATTTGTGTATTGCATGTGCAATGTTTTATCAACACTCGAGTGTTACGTGTGCAATGTTGGGTCATCATATATTTGGAGACTATTTGTCTAATGTCGTAGTATCAGTTGTTTGTGAAGGTAACGCACATTTTGCGAGTCAAAAAAATATAATGATGAAATGCTCGAAAAACTTCGGGCAGCCAATCCCCTTATCTGATTATTTTGTGAAGTATATCTTATCCGAGATCATTCTTCCATTTAAAAAACTGTTTTCGTTACATTGTGTTTACAAAACGAGTTATTTTTTTGGTAAATGGAGTTGTTGTATTTTTCACATGTGTTTTCCGTACTTGGATAATTTTAATCTGTGTTGATTCAGAAAATAAAGCAAAAGTAATACAACCAAATACGGATAATTAGTGAACCTACTTATTCAATATCATCAACTATATAAGGTAATTAAATTCTTCATTGAATCAGAAGCCGAAAATTGTTTTGTTTCTACGTATAATAAAAAAGAGTATATTTTTTTGACTATTGGTACATTATACAGTAAACTTCAATGATTATAATTTTATCACACAGTTATCTCCCAGTTTTTGATTTAAGCAAATTTGTTACAAATATGTTTGTTTTCCATCACATATTCATAAGCAGTGTGAAATATTGGTATGAAATGCACAACTGAAATGTTTCATGTAGTTGTCACAAACCTATGAAATTTACCAACACCCTTTAGAAACATCCTTCATTTATAACTCTACAAGTACATTCCTATAATTCATGACCATTCTACAAACGAAGAATTATTCAAAACAATGAACTTCGTGAACTAAATTAATCTCATGTATTATTAAGATTCACACATAAAATCCACGTGATAAATTCACCCCTGGTTACATTGGTCAATTCCGTAGCAAGGGGAAGCCAACGCGCACACGATCATCCCAGAAATAAACATTGAACCAGCGACACACAGAAGTGCCCACAGGGATTCTCCAAACACCCCCTCTTTTTCCTGCGTTGTTTGAACCGAAGTCCGACGCAGCCGGCCGCCCTCTCCCGTCCCCACCAGAGCTTCCCCGGTGTCCCACGTGTTTGCGCGGGGCTCGCCCCCTCGCGCGCCAACGGGGCGGGAATAATGGAGCCGTTCTTTGCGTATAATCTGCGCCTCGCCTCCCCGCTTCTCTCCACCCGGCCCCACGGGTTTCCCTCGCCTTTCCGGCTCGCCCGCTGCTGCCCCCCCATCCTCGTCCTCGCTCCCTGAACGTTCATCGCCAACCCCGTCTTGCTCCCGCACCGCTCAGCCCGCCGGTCTCGCCTATGCGTTCCCGCTCGCCCCACTCCAACCCTCCCTGTCCCCCCGCCACCCCCTGGCTCAACCAATTCCACCCTCCTGTCCCCACCGCCACAGTCCTGCCCCGTCCCCACCCACCCCTCTGTCCCGCCCGCCACAGTCCTGCCCGTCCCCCTCCCCTGGCCAACCCAACTTCATTCATTGCCGACGTGCTCCTCCGTGACCCCGCGCATGTCTTCCATTCACTTCCTTCACCACCCAGCCCTTCCCCAACAAGTCTCCGCTTCGACTCCGATCCGCCCCGACCCTCTATCAATTCCCTCTGTTGCCCCGCCCCCACCACCACCATTTCCCCGGCCCCGCTCTGACCCGACTCGTTCTTCGTCGTTGCGGTCGTCTGTGGTGTAACGGTTAGCTTGTCGGACCGTTACACAAAAGTTCAGGGCCGATCGATGCCGTGGGTTTTTCAGGACGAAAAGATCCCTCGTACGCCTTCCTTTGGAGGGGAAGTAAAGCTGGCTGTCCTATTTCAGTAGATTTACTGCCGGTATCTTCGTTTGCCTTCCTTCAGAGGGGAAGTAAATCCGGCTGTCCCATGTGGTAGATTTACTGCATGTAAAATATTCTCAAGCCTAAACGAAACCTCTGAGCTAAATTAAAATTGCCTGTTTCGCCACCTAAGTAATACCTTCCTAGTTGGTGAAAGAAGCGCAGCAAAATTTACATGGTCAGACGGACGAGCAGGCCTCATGGCCTGAGTCTCGCCACGTAAAATAAGGCATCAATTCAATTCAACTCCTGCCCTCACTTCACGACTCCCCTTCTCCCTGTTTCGCGCCCGCCTCCTCTCCGCGCTGCGCTGCGTGCGTGGGAGGGGCGTCACAGGCGGGGCGCTAAACGCGGGCGGAATAAAAGCGCGCCATAAAGAGCCCGCCGCTCCCCCCCCACCTCCGCCTATTCGCGGTTCCTATTTAGCGCGCACCCATCAAATATAAATGAGAGGCGGAGTGTTCGCATTCAGCAGGTGAACGCACGTGATGGCTGGAGAGCGCCCGGGGAGGGGAGGGGAGGGAAAGGATGATGGTTCCAATTGAGTTGGCGTTGTAGGTGACGATGGATGAAATTTTGTACGAGTTCATGTCTTCTAAAATGAGGGTTTATTAACACATTTGTTACATTAATATATAATAAAATTATATAATATAAAAAATATATAATTAAATAATATGTTTACTAATATATTATTAATGAATTATTTTTATATTATTAATTCATATATTATTTATATCATATAATTAAATATATTCATATGTATTATAATTAATAATATATTAAATATATTATATAATATAAGTTACATATTAAATATAATTTGTATATTTGAAAATATTTTGAAGAGTTTTTGAGAAATTCCTGGAGCATGTAGAATGATTCCTGGAGCACATGAAAATAAGAATTGAATAACACATTAATGCCCGAAATAAATTTGTATGCATAGCGCCCCTCCCGTTGTGGTCGTGTCCGTGCTCGAATTCGTTGTTCGGTCTCTCCTGTAGCACGTGTTTGCAACGTTCTGTGTTAAACCACTGTTATGTTGCAACATTATACTACTATAGAGCTCTAAACGCATGTTATATAAGAATTTTTTCCTAGAAGTAGCAAAATCGTTGAACCTTACCTACACATGCCTCGTGAACTTCGGTGGGGACAGATTGCGGACATATTGTGAAAGATAGATCAGTATCAACTTAATGGGGGACTTCAAATTATGTTTGGCTTTAATATAATTCTATAAATCACTTTAGAAAACTTAAATATTTATCCACTTGTTAAAGCCTTACATTATTCTTGGGGTACAACGTTTAGTGGAAGTTTAAAGTTTAGTAGATTTGTGAAACTTATATTTGTAAAGATTTAGCCGTTCCATGTTTTCTAATATTATTGAGTGGTAAAATGTTGAAATTAAAATTTCTTTCAAATTATGACTGGCTGAGGGAGTTCAGGGCATCAAGTTATGTCACTACAATGTCTCTAATCGGGAGGTCCTAGGTTCGAGTTCCGACGGTGACGGATTTTCGACACTATCAATGTAACTAGGTCTAATTCAGACGCTATATGAAGGCCACGGCCCGTGCGCGACCGTTCGTTTCTCGTCCTGATCCTTTCCTTTTCAAGAGCGCGTGCACACACACACACACACACACACACACACACACACTTACATGTACACATGTCACGAGACCAGTCGGAAACTAACGAGTTCCCGGGTTTAGACAGCTCCTCGTTAGAAGGCCGGATGTAGAAACCACCGTAACCAGCCCACGTGTACATCGACACTGGATCGTATCCGAGCGGGGAAAGACCACCGCCATCTCCCCCGATAAAACTGCACTACACGCACGGGATTAATGACCACAGCAATTGACGCGATCACAAACACAAAACAATCAATCAATTCAAATTATGGGATTAAGATAAATCACCACGACATATGACCTAATGTAACAAAGATTATATTAATAGTGCGAATTGGGTTTAAAACATGAAGACGATAAACGGAGAAATGCAGGAAAGGTTCGATAAAAATAAGAATCGTAAAATATGGGCGTCGGCAGGGATCGAAGTATTACGAAATATGAAGTGAAGCCGCACTAACAAAAATATGGAGATGATTTGCTGCCAAAGAGTGAAGTAAAGATGGACAGGCAGAGGGAAGACATTTATAGGCATCGCAGTCACGCGACAGGTGCAGCAAAGCGAAGTTCCATCCGTGTCAACGGCCCGCTAAGCGGCTACGTCGAAAGAGAGAGTAGTTGGTTGCGGGAGCTGCAACGCACGACACAAACACCGGTGTCGACGCTGATGAAAGCGGAGGCGACTGTCCAGAGTGAGGCAGGACGCAGAGAGCTGCGCCGGCTTCAGAGTACAGCGATTGTATCTCGCGCGAACGGCTTTTGTGCGTCGCGGAAACAAACAGCCGCGCGACTAAACGGAATTTTATCGGCGCTAGCTTATCAATCAAAGCGGATAATTTGGCGCCAAGTGAGCGCACGTATAGGGAGCCTCGTAGTGTCGGCCCAATAGTCTCACGCTGTCTGACTCTCCTGCGCGAGCTGGATGCCAGATGGCGCCCGTTATGCTTCGTGATTTGCTCCAGGTCAGTCCAAGCTCCTCCGGTAGTTTGATTGATTGATTGATTGATTTATGTTTCCGGGCGCGTCAACTGCTCTGGTCATTAGTCCCGTTTGTGTAGTGCATTTTTTTCTCGGTAGATGGCGGTGATCTTCCCAGCGCTGGATGGCGAGATCCGGCGCCGACCTACCGTCGACTAAAGGGGTTTCCCCCTAAAAAGGATTCTCCCACCAGCGGGGTACCACCCCAGCCGGGACAAGCTCTAAGCACCCGACCGGCCTCCCGGAGTATGTGGTAGTGTAGTGCATGTTAGTGTAAGTGTGTGTGTAAGGGGATAGGCCAAGGAAGAGGAAGGAAAGATCGTGCGCGCTCCGTGGCCCGTTTCGTAGGGTACTGCTCCGGCATTCGCCTGGTATTGATTGGAGAAACCACGGAAAACTACCGATCAGAGCAACCGGCCGCGAGAATTCTCCTCTAGACAGCGACGGAACTCGACCTAGCTGGAAAGCTAATGTTGAAAATCCGGCCGCCGTCAGGACTCGAACCTAGGACCTCCAGGTCAGAGGCGCTTCGGTGACATCAGTTGATGCACTGAGCTACCACTCCCGGTCCGTTAGACTTGATGCGTTCCGGGTCGGTGCAAGCTGCTCCTGTAGTGGAATGGTAGTGGAAGCAACCAACCTCACCTCTACTCCAACTCGAATAAAAACCGATACCTTTACGCCTTCTTAAACATATTCCGAACAATTGTTAACGGTATGTGCCCGTTAGAATTTGTGATTCGTTCCAGGTCGGACCAAGATCCTCCGGTAGTGGAATGTGGGGATACAACCATAAATAAAGTGCAAACAATTCAATCAAACAATCAAACAACATAGATTTCTCCGATTAGCAACTCACGCTCCATGATTTATATTCAACATACACGAATAACTGAATATAACATTCATCACTAAACACATAGCAACTCTCCAATAACTTTTTACTCAAATATCAACTCTATTCACGTGCCGTCCACTACAATCGTGCATTAAACAGTCTCTACTCCAACACGAATAAATAACCGATATCCATTTAACGCCTTCTTAAACATATTCCCGAACAATTGTTAACAGTATGTGCAGATTGTAGCTTCCTACCCCTTCCTTAGTTAGATTTGCTATTTTAGATTAGGAAACCAGAATAGTGTAAACCATTTAATGCTTATGAAAAAGGAATACGACTGAAAAAGGAAACTGAACTACGTATTTCTGAATGAAAAATAAATATATATCAAAAAATGTGGAATCTGAGTTCTTTGGGTACAAAATTATGTAAGGGTAAATGCAAGAGTATTGATGCTTTATATTTCTTTAGTTATCCGCAAATATTACTTTCAAATTCACAAAACTACAGAAACAACATTATCGGTGAAGTACTAAAAAATTGAACATGCAAATATACGGGAAAATATCACCATGTAAGATATTACCACAACCGCAAATAAAAATAACGTCGTTACCGATGAAAATAATTGATAATAAATACTTCTACCCCAATAATATTTCTGTTTAGGCACTTTTGCTGTTTCTGAACACATACCAACACTGGTCAATGATGTAAGAGCGAATAAATTAGCTTAGCTATTCAGCGAGAAGCACATTCTACGAAATTACACTAAAGGATCCTCAAATTGGCGGATAATTTGAAGAATAATTTTCAAAATATTTCGTATCACATTTTAATTTTCTGCAAAATAAATCAATTCAAAATCAACTGAAATAACTTTCAAAAAATTTCTAATGGATGAAATATTATGACAATACAAAAATTTCAAGAACTCATTTTTCAACTTACAGAGGGAAATGAACTTTTACTGATTAGTGAAAATAAAAAGAGTAGTAACGAAACATCTAATATTGAACAGTGCGTAGATTTGCAGGCCAGAACCATTGTATTCAGAACTACATTCCGAAGCATTTCGCATGTAGATGGTTTGCAAGCGACTCTGATCGCGGTCGCAAGGTCATGGCAACACTGGACGCACCGAGATGACCTCTCGGAACCGTTTCGAGCCCTCTGCAATGGAATGCTGCGAGAGCTCTTCAACCCGAAGCACCTCTCCGTGTAGGGCCAGCCTCCCCGTAAGCGTGGGCGTCACGTGTTTTTGCGGGCGATGCCGTGCGCCCGGTGGGCGGGTGAGGATGGAAAGCTGGAGTGTCGAGCGAGTGAGGGTGCGCGAGTGAGTGAGTGAGTGAGTGAGGGCGGGCGAGTGAGTGAGTGGGGGAGTGAGTGAGGGCGGGCGAGTGAGGGCGGGCGAGTGAGGGCGGGCGAGTGAGGGCGGGCGAGTGAGGGCGGGCGAAGTGAGGGCGGGCGAGTGAGGGCGGGGAGTGAGGGCGGGGGAGTGAGGGCGGAGGAGTGAGGGGCGGGGAGGTGAGGGGGGCGAGTGAGCTGTGAGGGCGAGCGAGGAGGTGAGTGCGGGCGTGAGTGAGGCGGCGAGTGAGTGAGGGCGGGCGAGTGAGGCGGGAGTGAGGGCGGGCGGGGAACGGAGACGGGAACTAGCAAAGTGCAGGTGGGCGAGCGGAGACGGGCAAAAATTATGGAGGGTATCCGAACTATTATCCGAGACGGACAATAGTAAAGTCCGGGTGGCGACGGCGGGGTGGGTGGACGAGATAGGGTGGCGGGAAAGCGCGGGTGAGTGGGCGGGCAGGCAGTGTGCGTGGAGGTTAGCGGGTTGGGAGGTGGGGGGCGGGCGGGCAGCTGTACGGGAGAGCGCAGGGAGGGCGAGAGAGGGTAGTAGACGTGAAGCCAGATGAGTGAGGGTCGGCGTGTGGACGTATGTGAGCGGCAAGGGGAAAGAAAGTGCGTTGCCAAAAAACATGTTTTCGCCCTCTCGCCCTGTCCGTGGCAAATGCGTTTCTCCATTCTCACGCATGTGAGTGCATATATGAGAGCTGTTTATTTTTGGCGGAGCCGACACGTCGATATGGATCCCCAAGAGCAAACAGCATCACTTGCGCCCCCTAGAAATAACTTGGTTTAGAGAAGGGGGGGAAAGGGAAGTACGGTGACGGAAGGCACATTTTCGAGTGTGGATCAAGCACTTCTGAGCGAAAACTACAGATTTTTTACATGGGACACCAGGGTTTCTTATTTACTCTCAAAGGTGGATATTACACCTATATACATTTTTTGATATTACTGTATATAATATTAACATTTTGATTAAGTGTCTCGTGAATATCAACTTCCAAGTTATCTTCCAAATTAGTAAATTACGCACGATTATTCAAAGGTAAGTTAAAATATTCAGTTCAGAGAATGTTGGAAAACCGATGCCTCACAAGAAGATAAGTGGCAACCACCTGAGAGAAGAAGAGGAGGAAGACCGTTCTAAAAAGCAAAGAGGAAACGCGAAGATAGAAGCATCAAACCATGATTGGAGGACGAAATGTTGTGGAGGGGACAAAGGCAAGCTTCTAAAAGGAAAACGCCGAAGAAGACTAAGGAGGATAAGAAGAAAAACAAAAGTTAAAATGCTATTTCACGATCCACATTCAGATTCATTAAACATTGTCAAAGCTATTCATTCTACTTTTATGTAAAATTTTCCCATTCTTCTTTTTATAATTCATCCCCGCACTGCACCCAACTAAACGTGTTCGAACCAGAAAAACAGTTCATACATTTCTCGGTAAGTGGTGATGATTGCAATTTTCACAATTTAGTTCACTTGCCAACCATGCCTTCGACATCGTCCTTCTCCTCCGTAATGAATTCCCGGGCGCATGCCCGCCCTAGTAAAGCCAGAAGCGAGTTCTCGAGCGTCGTTGTAGTCCCCTGGCGGAACAAGTGCATCGGCAGCTGCAGCTGCAGCGAGGGCAGTGGACAGAGCGGAACGTGTCCCGGGACGAGCAGCAGCCAGTTCACTGGGTGCACGTGCGCGAGATTAAGCACAGAGGGGAGCGGGGGCAGCAGGGGCGGGGAAGGCAGCGGCTCCCGGCGAGTTGGGGCCACCGAGCTGGAGACGGCAGTGACGGCTGGTGACGGAGTGGTGGGGCGGCAGGGGACTGTGAGGGTGGCTGGAGGCGGAGGGGGCGGCAGGTTGAGGCGGAGGGCGGCGCCGGGGCATCCGGGCGACGAGGGGCCGGGAGCGGGTGGCGGTGACGACGGGGTGATGAGGGACGGTGGCGGCGTGTGGCGGGTGGCGGTGTGGGGGGTGGCGGTGTGGCGGCGTGTGGCGGGTGTGGGGTGGCGGGGTGGCGTTGGCGGTGTGGCGGGGTGTGGCGGGGGGGGGCGTCGGCGACGGTGGCGGGGTGCGGAGGGTGGCGGGGCGGCGGGAGCGGCGGGGCAGGAGGTGGGGATGAGGCGGTGGTGGGCGGTGGCGGGGAGCGGGAGTGGCGGGAGGGCGGGGCGGCGGGCGCGGCGAGTGTGCGGTGTGGGATGTGCGGGAGGGGTGCGGTGGCGGTGCGAGGGTGGCGGGGTGGGCGGCGGAGGGCGGTTCGGTGACGGCGAGGGCGGCGGGGATGCCGGGGGAGGAACGGCGGGGACGGGGTGAGGAGGCGACAGGGCGGGGCGCTGGCGACTGAGAACGGCGGCGGGCGGCGGCGATGTTGCGGGACGTAGGGAGGTGACAACGGCGACAGAGTCGATGCGTGGGCGTAGCAGGAAGAGCACCGGAACGTTTGGATTCCTGGCTCCCGTGCGCTCCGCTTGTACTGGGTTTCGGAGGGGAGGGCGGGGGCTTTGACGTTGGCGTGGGCATTACACTGTGGTCTACTCAGAAGAAATGAGGCCAATAAAATTAATTATATTAAAACAATTTGTAACATAGGTTACAGGTTCGACTTTGATGACTCTTCAATATCATTACAAGAATAATTTTAAAACCTTAAAAAAGAAATTTGAAAATGAAATATGACGCATACAGTTCTTTTCAAATTTAACTAAAAATGTACTTATATTATTCAAATAACAGGAAATATTTTCTACTTTTTTTGCTGGAAATATGGCATTATCCAACCGAGGAATACACTACCCAAGACATTTTAATCGTATATAGGAAAGAAGGTCTGCATCGAAGAATACAACAAGAATTGTATAATATGATTTACAAAGTAATATTGTAATTATAGTTCGAATCTTTCAGCCTTCCTGATCCCGTTCTTTGGCTCGAAAACCCGCTGCGGACTTATGACCAACAAGCCTCTCGGCCATAGGATACGTTCCTGTGGTGAGCACGAAGATTTCCATTCACCATGAATACTGGTCTTCATAACTTTAACGTGGGCTTTCTCATTGTAACAAAGCAATAGATACTGGGACATTTGTAAGTAAACGCACAGGTATAATTTGCCCCAGCCGGAATCGAACCCGAGGTTGCGCCTAGAAAGCGAGCACGCTAACGAACGAGCCGCTGAGGAAGGCCTTACAGCCTTCAATATATCTTTTCCTTTACGATAGATTGAAAGCAAATGTCAGCTAACCAATCAACCAACAATCCAAGAGTTACGCTCCTCTCATATCTACTGATTTCTACCGACCAACCTATAGGTGTTACACCGTTATACCACCTGCTATAGGGGTTAAACCGTTATAGCTGTTATAACGTATACCGTCCTGTGGATTCGGTGGTATAACGGTTAGCGCATCTGATAGTTGTAACCAAGTTTCAAACCCGTAAAAAACGTGGATTTTTAAGGGCGAAAACATTATTTGTACGCCTACCTTCGCAGGGGAAGTAAAGCCGACTGTCCCATGTAGTAGATTTACTGCATGTAAAATATCTTCAAGCTTAAAGAAGCCTCTGAGCTACATTCAATTCGCCTATTTCTTTGCCCAACATAATACCTTTATTCTCCGCTATATAGCGAAATCTGCGTGGTCAGACAGATGAGCGGGCCTGATGACCCGAGTTTCGCCACGTAAAATAAACGCACTAACTAACTAATTTTCGACCGCGTATCCCTCGACGTAGGCCACCGTGCGCAGCGGCCGGCGAGGGCGAACAGCGACGCAGGTGGCGCTGCGCACGGCGCGGGCGCGGAGCGGAGGGGGGGCGGGGCAGGAAGGGGACGTGCTCGATGAGCAAGCGCCGCCGGCGGTCACGCGCGCACGCACGCACGCTTGCGCACGCACCGGCACGCGCCGCGCCGCGCCGCGCCGCCGCCCGCGGCCGCCACCGCCCCCTCGCCTCCCCGCACGGGAGCGCGCGCGAACGCACTGCCGCTGACAAAGGCCACCGACACACGGGGACTGGCGCCGGTCGGGGGATTGGCGCTTGTTCTAGCATTTTTATCGTTGGCTTTGATTGATTGATTGTTAGTGATTCCGGGCGGCAACTGCTATGGTCATTATCCGTAAGTGTAGTGCTTGTTTATGCTCGGGTGGTGGTGGTCTTCCCGTGATTGTTAGTGATTCAGGGCGCGTCAACTGCGATGGTTGATAGTCCCGTAAGTGCAGTGCTTGTTTGTGCTCGGGTGGTGGTGGTGTTCCCGTGATTGTTAGCGATTCAGGGCGCGTCAACTGCTATGATCGTTAGTCCTGTAAGTGTAGTGCGTACTTTTGCTCGGGAGGTGGCGGTGGTCTCTGCTAGATAACCAGATCCGGCGCGGACCTAGTGTCGGCTAACGGGATTTTCCCCAACCAGGTATCTCTCAGCAACGGGGCACCACCCCAGCCGGGACAAGCTCTTAGCTCCCGACCGGTCTCCCGGAATATGTGATAGTGTAGTGTATGTTAGTAGAAATGTGTGTGTAAGAGGAGAGGATAGGACAAGGAAGACGGAGGACAGATCGCGCGCGGTCCGTGGCCCGTTTGGTAGTGTACTGCTCCGACATTCGCCTGGTGTTGATCGAAGAAACCACGGAAAAC
This sequence comes from Teleogryllus oceanicus, assembly GCA_964035755.1. Classification (NCBI taxonomy): domain Eukaryota; kingdom Metazoa; phylum Arthropoda; class Insecta; order Orthoptera; family Gryllidae; genus Teleogryllus; species Teleogryllus oceanicus. Next base: position 1,561,843 of record CAXIVR010000012.1, read on the forward strand.
TACGGATCAGAGCAGCAGGTCACTAGAATTCTTCTCCAGAGAGCGACTGAATTCGACGTAGCTGAAAAGCTAGTATCGAAAGTCCTGCCGCCTTTGGGACTCGAACCTAGGTCCTCCCGGTCAGAGGCGCTGCAGTAATATCAGTTATCGTGTAACGATACACAGAGGATGCCAAAAAACCTACTTACACTTCTAGCAAATAAAAACTAGCGGTAAAAGACGCACTTTCTCGCCCGTATTTTCACGAAAAGTTACCAAAAAGGACTCAGTTTTCGAAAAATTGTATATGACCTTGTTTCAAAACCTATATTTAAGGTATAGATTTCATTAACGGAAAAATATTTACTAAAAATAATTTATGAGCCTTAGAATCATATTAGAAACTTATGTAGAGGTTGAATACAATGACATTTTTGGCAATGAACATGATGTGCGAAATATCATTTAATAATGTTACTCATTATTATGAATTTTGCTCCTGATTGTGAGGCGATTCGTACAGCACCATTGTTCGGCAGGTACCCTAGATTTCTTCGCGTCAAAACGTGAGAGACCAAACACTAGTGCGTGCCTAGTAATCGAGAGCAAAATAATGTCACATGTAACTTCTTTGAAGGAAATTTCTAACCGAATGTTCATTGTCAAAATGTACCAACTTCGATCCCGCGCTCGCTTCGACACACTCTATATATTGTACGAGTATTTTCAAATCTCCTACTTCATACGCTTAACTTCCATTAAAAATTGTGTAGTTACAAACCAATTCAAAATATTCAATATTTATGCAGAAAATGGTATTTGCTTATTAGTTTGTAAAATTAGCGAATGTCTGCTGAGGTAGAATTCATCAGGGTGTTCCCGTTTTCAAATTTTATTTATGTCACTTCGTATTCTAATATAATGTTTTGGAATTAACACAAAATATTCATCACCATTCAGCATACTTTTACAATGTTTTATGTCACCAGTTGCATGAACATCTATGATTTCATTAACAATTAATTATAATAATCTAGAACGGTCAGAACTTCTTGTAATAACGCAGTACTAAACATTCCCAGAGTTGGTAATCCGCCACTAAATCACTCTCCATTTTAAATGTCAATTCCAAACTAGATTACATTCTAGGAACGTGTCTCATCCGTTTATCGGCGAGCCAGGCTTCTCCCACGGCCAGAGTGGCGGCGGAGGAAAAGTTATCGAATCAAAGCCCGCCCGGCCGGCGCGCCGGCGCACCACTTTCCCGTGTCGCCGCAGGCGGAGGGAGGCGAGAAGAGGGCGGTTCGGTTGGGGGAAGGGCAGGGGGGCGGGCGCCGGCGGGTGACAGGCAGGGGAAGTGGGAAGTGGGCAGTAGGCGGATAGCCGCGGGGTAGGTGGGCGGGCGGTGGGCAGCAAGAGGCGGGCAGAGGCAAGGGCGGGGGCGATGGCGAGCGGCGGGTAGCTAGAGGCGGACTACGGGCGAGGGCGGTCGAGCGGTGGGCGGCGTTTGGCGGGCTGTGGGCGGAGGGCGGGCTGAGGGCGGGGGCGGGCTGGAGCGGGGTGGGGCAGGCTGTGGGTGGGAGGGCGGGCTCTGGGCGGGGGCGTGCTCAGGGCGGGGGCGGGCTGAGAGCGAGTGGTGCGAGCTGAAGGTGGGTGGGGCGGGCTGGGCGGGAGGAGGGCTGTGGGCGGGAGGGGGCGAGGGCGGTGGGGTGGGCGGCGGCGGCGGGCGGCGCGGCGGGCGGCGGCGGCGGCGGCGGGCGGCGGGCGGCGGGCGGCGGGCGGCGGCGGCGGGCGGCGGGCGGCGGGACGGCGGAGCGGGAGCTTCCAGCCGAGCGTGGACTGGGCCCGTTCGCCGTCGCTGAGGACGACGGAACCCGCTGACGCAGCGGATTATACCGGGATCGGCGGCAGAGGCCGGGCGGGGACGGAATCGGGCGAGGAGAAGTGAAGCAGAGAGCGGCCGCAGAGAAGCGCAGCGGTAGTGGATGCGGCAACGCCCAATCGGTTACAGACGAGATGAAGGTGCGGCGAATAAAAGGAGAGGGCTAGGATGAAAAGGACCTGTTAAGAACGGGGGAACCAGTGTTGACGGAAGATCAAGACTCAGGCGGATGTTTAGGCGAGTTCGATGTATTGGTTGCGATCAATATTGTTTCAACGACAAGGATTTCACAGGTGAGCTTATTACGAGGGAACAAAACGGCATAAGAAAAATATAATCGAATACATGATACTGATTAGATGGAGAGGACGAGGAATAGATACACGGTTGTGGAGATATTTGTGACGATGCCTACGATTCTGAAAGCAAAGAGTAGGCGGGTCAAATTTTGCCCTGGGAGATAGTCGAGGTCAATGCAACAGTGAGGGCAATAGTCCACACGCAGATGCAGAGAACAGATTCGGGCAGAAGGATGGCAGGACGCATAGACGGCTGCGGTAGAGACAGCGCATGGTGCAGACGGCGGAATACCGAAACGAGATTTGGTGACAGAAGTTAGAACGCAGAGAGGTAGCGGGGGCGTGGGATGAGGCAGTAGTTTTCGAGCGGAGCTGACGTGGCAGAGCATCGAGAGCCCAGCTGGAGAGGCGGCGCTGCGAGGGAGACTGGTGACGTGATGTTAAAGGTAATGATGAGGATGACGACGATGATGATGGTGATTCTTGGACTTTAATTTGAGTTTGGGCGTGAGCAAGGGCGAGTAAGAGGGATGGCTGAAGTGCGGGGGATAGTGGGGAGTAAGAGAGCAAGTAATAGGGCGAGTGCGAGTGTGAAAGCGAGAGTGAGAAAGAGGGCGAGTACGAGTGTAAGAGCGAATGCAATGGCGCAGGTATGGTGAAAGACGATGGCGAGAGCAAAGGGCGAGTGTGAGAGCGAGAGCGAGGGCAAGTGCAATGGCGAGGGCATGGTGAGGTAAGCGAGAGCGAGAGCGATGACGACGGAGAGAGAGAGCAAAGCGTGGGGTTGGGCAAGGGTGAGTGCGAATGTGAGAGCAAAAGCGAGGTCAATGTTGACGACGAGTGAGCGAAAGCGTGGAGATGAGCGAGAGTGAGAGCGATGGATGTAACGAGACCGAGGAGAAAGAGGACGGCGCGTGCGGCACGCGCGGAAGGGCGATCGCGACGATCCTCCGACACCCCGCCCCGCCCCGCCCCGCCCCGCCACGTCCTGCCCCGCCCTCGCCCTTCCCCGCCCGCCCTGGCCCTGCCCCGCCTGCTTGCCGCCCTGCCCCGCTCGCCTGCCGCGCCTCCCGCGCCCCCCGCCCTCCCGCGCCGCGCCCGTCCGCCTGCCCGCCGCCCGCCCTCCCGCCCGCCCGCCCGCCGCCCCCGCCCGCCGCGCCCGCCTCGCCCGCCCGCCTCCCCGCCCTTTCCCTCCCGCCTCCCCCCCCCGCCGGCCCACGTCCTATGCGCGCGGAGACACCGCCGCCGCCGCCAGCAACATACAACAGGCAGACGCAACACGACACTGGCCAGTAATTGCGGGTTGCCCGTTCAGATGCTCGACATGAGGGGACATAGCCAAAGAAGTTATAATTTAATCAGCAGCGCCACCTTATGCGCCGTAAATGATGGTTTAATGTTCTGAAAACTTCACTACTCTTAATAACAGTTAAGAGAGAGTTACAGTCAAACGCCTTATTTTCGTATTTACAAAATATTTAATATTTATCGATCAAAGGAAAGAAAATCAATGTGAATTAGATGTTAAGTACATTGTGGATAATTGAGAAGATTTGGTTCTAGTAATTCAAAGATTATGATTACCCTTACAGATGTAACTTAAGGACTGTATATTTCCGTCACAACAAAAATTGTTTACGTAATTCAATTAAAGGCTCAATTTTGTCTAATTTAATAATTTTAATTTTAACTTCTTCAACAAACGAACCGATGTTAAATATTCATGTTTTAGCACATTCACCAAATTATCTCATTTACATAAAATACATCTATAAATCTTTGTTTAAAGACAGAGGATAATTTATCAACGTCAATTTTGAGTTAAGTAATAATTCAGAAATTTTTTTCTCTCAACAGTTGTACGCGTACAGATAGAAAGTGCCAGCTAATTATTATTTGTGCAATAAACTAATATGTATACACTACTTTGACCTTGAATGAGATTCCATGTAGAAATGTTTTAAGAATACCACCAGATCTTCGTATTAGAAAGTAATTAATTTCATTCTCACTAGTGAAATAAATATCAAGAGTTGGTAGAAAACGAAAAGATAAGTATAGATGAATTCCACCACTAAAATCAGTGTCTCCTAATAACTACTTTAATTTTAATTTATCTCTGTCGATTCACACTTTATATAAACTAAGGGTAAACGAACCGCTCGGATTCAACTTATTTTCGGAATAATGATCGAGTACGTTTTGCACATTTTTACGTTTAAAACATGCTGTGGATTGTCTCAGAAACTTGAAAGTGTTGGTGATGATGCTGGCCGTGCGGTGATCTTTATAGCCCAAATTGATTGCATTCAATCGAATGTGTGTGTTTGTGGGGGCAGGGAACCACCACTCACCGCCACTCCGGTGCAGGTGAGTCACATCATTAGAAAGTGAAATGAGTAAAAGAACGTACATTTGCAGCTGTTCGAATCTGTGGTGCATAATTTTCAATATTCAAATGATCACGTTGGGTAACGTGCATCAGTGATCTGATATTTAACTCAGATTCCTTTTTTTAGCATGAAATATAAATCAATGTTATGCATGTATAACGTTAGACTTCCTTCCGTTCTGATACATACTTTGCCTATGAGAGATGAACTTCATAAGAAAATCACAAAAATTCAAATCAACTTTAAATTTGCATTCCCCGTTTTAAACAGTTTCCTTGTTACAGAATGTTATCGCTGGTCGAAGGAATTCTATTAAATTTTGACTGAAAAATCATTTGTTTGATAAGAAGATCCAAAACATACAGCAAAATTCGCATGTAATCATTGCATTATTCTGTATCTCTTATCATTAATGGTATTGATTGTAAATGCCTTGTCTTCATCTAAGCTCAAACCCTAGAACATCATGAACTCAACAAAACTCTAAATGTATTCAACCACTTCTACAATGTTAACACCATTAACTGTACGTCCTACACTGAACTTTTGTTTAATCCTACTTCAGTAAAACTTTCATCAGTTTCAACTTATTTCGATTCAAAATGATTGACTGATTGATTGATTGATTGATTTTTTCATGATTCTGGACGCGTAAACTGCTTTGCATATTGTTTTCTCGGGAGATGGAGGTGATCTTCTCCCGCTGGATGGCGAGAACCGGCGCCGACCTACCGTTGGTTAGTGGGGTTTCCCTCTAATCAGGACCTCCCGCCAGCGGGGCACCACATATGTGGTCGTGTAGTGCGTGTTAGTGTAAGTGTGTGTGTGTAAGGGGAGATGATATGACAAAGAAATAGGATAGAAAAGAAGGAAAGATCGCGCACGAGACATGGCCCATTTGGTAGGGTACTACACCTGCATTCCTATCAGTAGCTGAAAAGCTAGTGCCGAAAATCCTGCCGCCGTCAGGACTCAAACGTAGGACCTTCATCATTGCAGCGACATCAGTTGATGCACTGAGCTACCACTCCCGGTATTTTTATTCAAAATCGCGCTTATCTTAGTACGGTCCCAAACCAATTTATTATCTACATACTCACATTTTCATCTTCTACAACCTTACCTCTAACGCCGACCACAACTATTTCTAGAAACCACCCCACCTTGACTTCCTCCACCGCAGTTCCTCTCGAAAGCAGATGGGCGAAGGTTATTCGGGGGGGGGGGCAGGGGAGAACGGAACCGCAAACCGCGACCACGCAGTCGCTGGAGCAGCCAGGGCTCACCCGGAGTCAGAGCTCACCCTGAGCTCCGCCCCCCGCGCACCGGCGGCTGCCTGCCGATGGCCCTGCGTTTGCGTGAATACTCGCCTCGGCGATGCCGTGCGTCTGGGCAACCGAGGGAGCTAACCACAGCGCTCAGCAAGTCCGATCGCCCCGTCCCGCGCCGCCCCGCGCCGCCCCGCGCCGCCCCGCGCCGCCCCGCGCCGCCCCGCGCCGCCCCGCGCCGCCCCTACGCAAATCTACTTCAATGAAGGATTCGCTTTCACGTAGTTTGCAGGTGCAGCATGGATGTCTGTGAGAACCGCGCAACGTCACCGCATCATTGGCATCACAGTTGGGATAACGTAGTGCCCAAAATGAGAATGTAATATGAAAATAATCGAAAGCGTATTTTCAATGCAGATAGAAAACATATTTAGAGCTAAATCAATTCTTTGGCTATAATGTGATTGTGTATTCAGACTGATATTTTTTTACAATACATATTGTTTTATAATTATTAATTTTCTTTCACTTTCCATAAAACACTGATTCTACTCATTACACTACATTATACTTACAATTGTTTCGTTTGTCAATTTAAAGAATGTTAATTATAAGTGAGAATGAAAATTATATTATTTTTAAAACCTATTAAAATTTCTGGGTATAAATAAATTTTAATTTTTTTCCAATATTACAAGAATTTGTTTACGTATTTTATCCTCTTGTTAATAAAGTGAATATTCAAATTACGGATATTTAATTACCTTTCTTATCAAAATAGTTTCATTTCTGTTGCAACCTTTTAAACCGCTCACTTGGGTTAGCGTTCGGATTGGTCAGTTAATAGAATTAGTAGCGGAGAAAAGCAAATATCGGGAATTTTGAGTATTTGCAATCAATTGTTTTATTTTATATACCGTATTGGAATTATTCCTTTTGGTCAATCACGAAGCTATAAATTGAATCATTTAGCTGCCCTTTGACAGAAAAACTTTCACTATTTACTCTTCAAACTGTTTCATTTCGATATCCAGTGAATGGATACATTTAACCAATTACACAAAAGCCACAACAAACCGCATTATGTACAGCAATCGATTCGTTTTCTCTTTGACTTCCTTTTTTAATCAGAGACGTTCAGAATAACCTGACGGAATTCGGGAGACATTTGATTGCATCTTGCTTAAAAACCACCTGGAGGAGACACGTTCGATTACTGAAAGCTTTCCACCACTAGAAGGGCCTAGCGCTCGGGTTCCCTTTAAGCCCCGTCGAAGAGCCGGCTCTCCACCCCAACGACCCACCATCCGCCGGTGGCAGCCGCCCACGCCAAGCCGGCCCCTCCCGATTTGAAAAATCGGGCACGGCACGACGCGAGGCACTTGTTTCACAGACAATATCGATGATTGTAATCGATGTTTGCATCGAGATGAAAGCTGCCGGGAGTTATGAGCCATGGTCGAAATAATTTCCAGGCCTCCCGAACGCCGCAGTCGGAGCGAGACGGCGGCGAGCGGCGGTGGCGCCGCGGTGCGGAGGGAGGCGGAACGCGCGGCAAAGCGGAAGGCCAAGCGAAGGGGAGGAAAAAGAGCGGGGGAGGGAGAGATGGCGGGTCGCGGCGAAATAACGAGCCCGCGACAGCCCGTCAGTTGGGCGGACTGATTGACAGCGCTCGCGGACGCCATCGGGAGGGGGGGCGCACCGCGTCGGGATGAGAGCCGTGGGCGGCGAACTGTGGAGACTGGCGGCGATGGCAGCGGGGGCGGAGGCTGCAGCGGTGGGACAGAGATCGGAGGTGCAGCTGAGATTCAACAGCGCAGCGGAGAAGCTGTAAGAGCAGTAGGCGTGATCAAAGTGGGGAGTGGTGGAAAATTGATTGATTGATTTTTTTGTGTTTCCGGGCACGTCAACTGCTTTGGCCATTAGTCCCGTTAGCGTAGTGTATGTTGTTTCTCGGGAGGCGGCGATGATCTTCCCACACTGAATGGCGAAATCTAGCGCCGACCTACCGTCGGTTAGTGGGGTTTCCCCGTAACCAGGACTCTCCCACCAGCGGGGCACCGCCCCAGACGGGACAAGCTCTAAGCTCCCGACCGGTCTCCCGGAATATGTGGTAGTATAGTGGATGTTAGTGTAAGTGTGTGTGTAAAGGGGGAGGATAGGACAAGGAAGAGGAAGGACAGATCGCGAGTGGTCCGTGGTCCGTTTGTTAGGGTACTGCTCCGGCATTCGCCTGGTGTTGATCGGAGAAACCATGGAGAAGTACCGATCAGAGCAGCCGGCCGCTAGAATTCTCCATTCCGCGGACGTTGGAGGCGGTGCACGGGAAGCAGGGGCGAGGATCTCGGGGACCAGACGCGGGCAGCGAGACAAGGGACACGAGGTGCGGGGAGGGAGATGGGAAAAGCAAAATGCAAGAAGCGGGGCGTGGGGAACGAGTCGCACAGAGCACGGGATGGACGTGTGGAACAGGGACTGGGCACGGGCGGGAGTCACGGCGGAATGCGGGGCAGGGTACGAGGCGGGGAGTGCGGAGCGAGGGCGTGGGATGGGGCGGGACACAAGAGCGAGGCGCGGGGACAGAGCGCGGGAGCATGGTGGGATGTGTGGGAGGGGTTGTGGGATGGGGCGGGACACGGAGGCGAGACACAGTAGTAAGGTGCGGGGAGTGGTGCGGGGAGGGGTGCGGGGAGGGGTGCGGGGAGGGTGCAGGGAGGGTGCGGGGAGGTGCAGGAGGGGTGCGGGAGGGTGCGGGAGGGTGCAGGGAGGGTGCAGGGAGGGTGCGGGAGGGGTGCGGGAGGGTGCAGGGAGGGTGCGGGAGGGGTGCAGGGAGGGTGCGGAGGGGTGCGGGAGGGTGCGGGAGGGTGCGGGGATGGGAGGGGTGCAGGGAGGGTGCGGGAGGGTGCGGGAGGGTGCGAGGGCAGCGCGATGCGCGGGGGGAGTGCGGGGCGGAGTGCTGGGCGGGGTGCGGGGAGGTTTGCGGAGCGGGGTGCGGAGCGGGGGCGTGGCGCGAGGGGGGGCTGCAACACGTGCCGACATGTCAGCCACAAGGCCGGCGCCGCGAGGGCGGCTGCGAGGGGGCGTGGCCGCATTCTTAATTCAGACGCGTCGCCGGCGGGGGCGGCAGCGCCGGCGACGCGACGGAGCACTCGGGATGGAAGTGCGTCAGAGGGCACGAATGAAAAGGAAAACAGGCCAAAACCGGTCTCTATGAATTGGGAAGGTTTTGCGACAGACGAAGCGAGACATCCATCACTTTAAATATGCATTCATGATTACTTACGAAGATGTGGAGCATTAGGTTTTCTTTAAAGCTCATTGAAATTTCTTTCGATTCATATTCGTTTTACACATTATTATTATTATTATTATTATTATTATTATTATTATTATTATTATTATTATTATTATTATTATTATATTACTATTATTATTATTATTATTATTAATATTATTATCAGCCCGTAGTTATCATCAACATACCCAAATGCAAAGAGATCTAAGAGCAATGAGTCGCCTTCTTTGAATACACGCTGTCAGATGTCTTTGGAAGACATGTTTAAGGTCTTTGCGTCAAAATAAATGTCAGAAACACGATCATTTTCAACTCTTTATGAACCAAAATTAGAGATATCACTACAAAAAAAATTAACTTTATTCTTTCTTCGAGTGTAATTCAAAGTTTGAAACTAGTTGTATTAAAACATATGTCACTATCAATTCAACATTTTAATTAATTGAACATTTTCAATAATGGAAAACACAATTAAGTAATTGAGGAGATCAATGAGAGATAATCGTAAGGTAAATGAATTCGATTCGGGAAACAGTTTCTTTAAATTCGCTCTCTCTCTCTCTCTCTCTCTCTCTCTCTCTCTATATATATATATATATATATATATATATATATATATATATATATAATATATATATATAGGAGAGAGAGAGAGAAAGAAAGAATAGGGGAGGGAGACAGACAGAGAGAGAGATAATAAAACTGCTCGAATGAAACAAACGGAAACGAAAACGAGACTACAGGATTTCACTGTTCCCATAGTGCCCATAAACTTGGAAGTTAATAACATGGAAATAATTAATTAAAGCCATACTCGAAAACCGTTCTCAAGTTACATTACTTTCATTTTCACTAGCTCTTCATTTCTCATATATAAAGTACGTTTTTTTCCAATAGGTACGCACTTGAAAATCGCACGACATCCTCCAAGGGCGCTTCGGAATGATTTCGCCCCACTGTGTGGTGCCTCACGAGGGGAGTTGACGCGGAGCGGGTCAGAGCGAGGCGGGGCGGGGCAGGGCGCTGGGACTGTGCGGGGGCGGCTGTCCGCCAGCCCGTCGCCAGCCACTGAGCGACGTGGAACGGAGCCGTGCGGAGAGTCTTAAAAATGTACGCGCCCGGGGAGCGAGTGGCGGCGGTCACTGCAGGAAAGGAACAGACGTCACCCACGCACCGTCAACCGTGTGTTGTTATGTTCACTCTTGTCACGTTTTTCTCTAATTTTGGAACAGGATTTGGGACAGTATTTGATGTAACTTCATTATCCGTGCACGTCTTCTAGAATTCAGTGGGAAATTTCCTTATTCAAGTTATTGTTTCCATTTTGTTGCGGCAAGAAGTATTATTCCTTGAGGAAGGACATAACGGATAAGAGCCCAAAATGTATTGCTGATTTATCCTTGAAAATAGATTTTATTACGAATAGAATTTATTACTTTTTTTTTTCCTTAAAATTTAGTGTAGAGATCACAGAATTTTGAAAACGTACACAGTATTCACTTTTCCCCATAGCACGTCATACACAGTTTTTAACTGTTTTTGACATAAATAAATAAATTTATTTTTTGTCTACTCCGTTTCAATTACATTGTATTACCCTTCTTTCTTGAAATGAATATTTGATTTCCAGTGAATTGTGCAACCTTTATCCGGATACATATTCAGCCTATTGATCAAATGTATTAAAATTTCACCAGAAAAGTAAAGATGAAAAATAAAAATAAGTTTAATACTTCTTTTTATTGCGTGTGCAATATGTCTAGGTTAAGTCGCCCAATTAAAAATTGTATTATTTCTTAATATCAAACCACATTTTCTTAAAAGAATTAAATATTTTCTTCTATGAATGAAATATTTTAGTGAATTTAAAATACGTTATTTATTAATTGTATGTCTACATATTTTCTAATGAATGCACACTCACGAATTGGAATACCTAGTTCAGTAATATATTTTATTGCTTGAGCATTTCAACTTTTAAATAAATTGGAATTATCTGACAAACGAATATTAATTTCACATTTCATTTCTAACTACCGAAAAATATCGATCGTAACAATCTGATTTACGTTTGCCATCGCAAACATTGTCTCTTCCAACCTATATCAAAGCACACCTCTTCCAGAAACCACCACTGACAGAAATTACATTAAATTTAATGTAGATTTAAGAAAATTTTATATTACCTTACATTAAAATTAAGGCCTAAATTAAAATCAATGCAGATTTAATGTACAACTGTTAACTTAACTAACGTGTGTTCTTTACGTACATGAAAATTTCTTTCAAGTACTTTTACATTAAAAGTAATGCAGAAATTTCTGATAGTGTACTCTCAAAGCCAACACACCCCTAACGCCCTCGCTATCTTACATGACGAGGTGCCACCCAGTGGGAGGTATCCCTATCGCAGATGCGTCTTCCTCTCGCGTGAAGCGGAGGCGCAGCCCGGCAGCGTGGCGTGGCGTGGCGTGGCGCCATGTATCAATCGTTCGATTGGTGAGCGCCAAACAGCGGTTGCCTCCCCGGCGCCATCGATCTGGTGCGCGGATAAGTCGCCAAACAGCGCCAGCAATTTGGGGCTTCCTCAGGAAAACGCCCCGGCAAGTCGCGGCGCGACAAGGGCCAGGGCAGCCTTGCGGGACGTGGTGTCGGGGTGACAAGAAGCGTAGGCAAGCATGGGGAATATGAAGGCGGGGGGAATATGAAGGCGCGAGGAATGTGAAGCCGTGGAGAATATAAAGGCGTGGGGAATGTGAGGGCGTGGGATATACGAAGGCGTGGGCAATATGAAGGCGTGGGGAATATTTAGGCGTTGGGATGCGAGGTGCGGGCATTGGGACAAAGAGACGCGTTGAGGCGCAGGGAGAGCGGGGCGGGGAGTGCGGAGGCGGGGAGAACTTGAGGCGCGGGGAGTCACGGAGACGTGTTGCGGCATGGAGCAAAAGCGGGTCGACGGGGCGGGGCGACGGTGGGCGAGGCGAGGGAGCGAGCGCGTGGCACGGCTGACTTGCCTTCGGGAGGGAGTCCAGGCGGAGAGCTGGCAGCCCCCGAGTGGGCGGGCGGAGAGCTTACAGAGGAGGGCGGTCGTACATCTTGTTGCAGCACATACAACAGGGGCCGCCAGGATACTAACCCGGGGGAGTCAATGTGTACAGGAAGTCACTGGCGAACAGCAACCCGTAGCTTACCGACTCGCTCCCTGAGGATTCTAAGTGAAAAACTTCTTCACTCCTTGTGAAATTTGCGGTGTTAAAATAGGTTAGCGGCGTACGAGTATTTTCTTCAAGTAACTTACGTATTTTGCATTTCAATCTACTCCACTACCTTCATTGTTTTTTAATCACATCACCCATTCCCTCTTATCGTGTTCTTCAACGCGTTCTAACTATCGCAGTTACTTCTGATGCCGAATAACGTCCACTACTCAAAATGTAAGTAAATAGAAGGAAAAACCTTTGTATAAAATAACATATCAATGGCTGAAATTGTTTCTTCATTTTCTTCACTATTCTTCTGTAGGTATCACTATTCCTAAGACACTTTACCTTAAAATCTTATTTAGCCATTAATTTCAAATTACTAAATACGATTCATGCTATTTCTTGTTAGCTTATAAGTTCCCATCTTCTCATTTCATCAAATGTCCACAAAATAATAGTTATTTATGCGTTATAAGGTTATTATTTATTAACAAGAGCGTTATAAGTTTTCTAATGATTAAGCGTCGGCAAAATTCCTGAGGGTTTTGCCCCGGGGAATTTTGTCGATCGACATTTTTAGAACTAGTTAACGCCCGTGGTACATATGAAATTTTATCTTTTACCTAATTTCATTGATTCAGCTTTACTTATTTACTAATTAACTAGATGTTAACTTGACTCGTTTTTTTCATATGACCCTCTCACAATTCCCTTTCAGAATTTCCTTCCATACGAGAACATACATCATCATTCAACAATTTCCATACTTCGCTCGTAAACACAATTCCTTTCGATCCAGGTACGTTATACAGTGTATATTGAGGTCCATATCCAATATATTGAGGTCCATATCCAAGGCAATAACAAGCCGTAACGTAACAGTAAAAATAACATTAACTAGCTCTACAAACTATATCGCAACTCCAACCCATAACAGGTCCTGCCCTTCGGTTCGCCACCCTCATCCCCTCCTGCTCGTTCGCGATCGCCTCCGCCCACCTGCTCCGCCAGCCTCTTTGCACCTGGTGCCCTTGCGCAGTGCGGGGCGGGGCAGCACGAGCGGCGCGCACGAGGCCCGGATGCTCGACCCGGTCGGTGCATCTAGATATGACCCCGAGCAGCATGGCAGGGCGGGCGAAATGAGCACGCGAGGACGGCGCGCCGCGACGCCGCCCCCCCCGCCTCCGCCGCCCCCTCCACCGCCTCCTCCACCGCCACCATCACCACCTCCTCCACCGCCACCGCCTCCGCCACCGCCTTCACCACCGCCTCGGCCTCCGCCTCGGCCTCCGCCTCCGCCTCGCCCTCCGCCTCCGCCTCCGCCTCGGCCACCATCCGCCTCCAACCCGCCACCACCGCCGCCGCCGCCGCTGCCGGTTGCAGCCCCATTTGCTGTTAACGGCTTCCAAACAAGCTGCTCCCGATTTCTCTCCCCGCAGCTGAGCCACTTTGCATGCTGATGGAAACTGAGCTTCGGCGCAGATTTTCCACCCATGTTAGAGACGCTACATTTATTCGGTGGTTTCGTTAGGGAGATAATTCCGAAGGATGCTCCAACTGGAGAGTCTAATGAATCGTACATCACGCCTATAACAATTATATTTTGAATCAGTTATAGCAGAAGTTATTTACAGCGCTGTAGTAGATGATTTTCCCAATAGATACACAAAACAAATATTTGTCTGTGTATTGTGGATGTTGAAAATATTTTTTTACTACTTAGAAGCAACGCTAGTGTCTAAAAATTTGTTTTAAATAATCCGTTAATTCTTGTCTTCCGTTACAGATGTGTGATTTCTAACTTGCATTATGTTAAATATTTGGATAAAATATCAATAATGAGTTAAAAAGGTTGAGGAAAGAAATTTGTATTGCCAAAATGTTCTCATTGATTTGTCAGATAATATTGGTCATGAACTTCGATAACGACAGATTCTAAGAGCGACAAATTAAAAATACATTTTTCTCAAAACGACATTAATATTTACTTTTTTTTCGGGAATAGTCAGAAAAACACAATTCTTTCGTGTTTAACAATTAAGAGAAATGACCTAATTACTATAACTACTTGAAATCGAGCTTCACATTGCTTACTTCGTATTTCAAACTTCTGAATAATTGGCATTAATATTTGACTTAACAATATATTGTAATAAAATTCAACATTAGAATATTGGAACATCCAAAAATCACAAAATCCACAAGCAAGAAAAAACACACTATGTTTCCATTTATTGACAATAACACATTGCAGCTTGAAACATAACGCTATTAAACGCACCAGTGCTGCAAGCGAAGTTCTCTGTGCAGCGCTCTGAATTAGGAACCGGCACTATTTCTCCGAGATTGACTGCGGAGTCTGCAACGCGACTGCGGGCGCACAACAGCAGAGGGGAGGAAAAGGCCGCGCGGAACGTAAGAAGGCAAAGTAAAGGCAGGAAGAATGGAGTGTAGGGGGAAGTTGAGGATGGAGGGGGAAGGAGGGAGGGGGAAGGGAGGGGGGGGGGAAAAGGGGAGGGAAAAGGGAGGAGGGGAAGTGAAGGTGCCAGGGGGAAGTGAAGAAATCCAGGGGAAAAGGGAGGCTGGGTGAAGTGGAGGTAAGCAGGGGGAAGTAGAGTGTGAAAAGTTTCAGTGAAGGTGGCAAAGAAAATAGAGGTGTGTAGGGGGAAGTGCAGAGTGGCAGTGGGAAGTGGAGGGAGCCAGTGGGAAGTGGAGGGAGCCAGGAAGAAATGGAGAGTCAGACTGAAGCGGAGGTAGGCAGGTGGAAGTGGAGAGTGGCAGTGGAAAAGGAGGGAGGCAGAGGGAAGTGGAGGGAATCAGGGGGAAGTGGAGAGAGCAGAGTGAAGCGGAGGTAGGAAGGGGAAGGGAGGGGCAAGAGAAGTGGAGGGAGGCAGGGGAAGGGAGGGAGGCTGAGGACGGTGGCAGAGAGTGTTCTGCACCGATAGGAATTGCAGGACGACGCGGCAGGAAAATTCTCGCAAAACTGCCGACGGCAAAAACTCTCCAAAAAGTAGTAGGGAGCAGCGGCGGAGCGGGGGCGGGGGCGGGGGCGGGGGCGGAGGCGGCGGAGCGCGAGATAGTTCTCGGTAGCGCAGCGTGGGGTGGGCGGTGCACTCCGCGGAAAGGGGCGGGACGCGCAGAAAGGAAGGCGCCAGCCCGAATATCGAGTCTGCAATGAGGTTATACCAGGGGTGTGCACCATGTGAATGTTGTGAAATTTTTTGTCAGTTGGCGAAAATTCCAAAATATACTGTTTCGAAATTCGATGAAATTGGTCGTTTGTTATTAGATATTTTTCTTCATAAAAATGGAAGTCCGGAAACGAGGATTGAAAATTATTTGAAAGTTTAAAAAGAATGTAAATATTTTCATTTACTATCTCTTCTATTTCTATAATTATTAAAAATTTTTTTAAGGAATAGAAATGCTCACCTGCCAAGTATATAATTTGAAACAATATTATTCATTAATATTTGATTATCAAATAATATTTCATATATGCTATTGGCATAAATGCGTATATAACTGATGGTTCAAAAATACTTATCAATTCTATTTTAGATTATCATTATTCAACCACCTCATTGGCTGAAGTTAAGGAATAATATTTATTTACATATATACTGTTTCGTGAAATTTTAGTTCGTTCTGTTGCTTTTTTAAAGGTACGGTCTCCCTCTTCACCACGTAAGAATCATTCATCCATAAGAAGCCAGTCGCCTGTACAACGATGATGATCACCATAGCAACAAAATAATTTAACCCGGGCCTTCCGAATGCGAAGTCAGCGCGCCACGCCCTCAGCCACTTCGCCGGGCGTAGCCGTAAAAATTACCAAAACAAGAATTTTATCCTATTTTGAACAAGGTAAATTTACAATCTATTTTACATTAAAAATAATTAGTAAATATTATAAAAATTTGTAGTTTCAAGGACAACTTTTTAGTGAATGTATCCCAATGATACATTTCACAGCCTTCTTGAGTTTAGTATAAAATGAGTCAATTTAATTACTTGAGCCAAAGTTCCGGAATATATCGTGAATAACTTGAGAATACATAATGGAGTTGTAAGGGTGTAATTCTGGGTAATCGGTAAGTTTCTTCACTATCATGTAGGAGGTTGATTGCAAGAGGATTTGGGTGGGTTTCCAGACGTTGATGATCACTTGAGCTGCTTGTTTAGATTTTTTAAAGGACTGTTCGTATAACAAGAAATGAGCGCCGTTTCGAACACTGCTCGGTCCTGGTGGACATCGGCAGCGACACCCCTGAGCGCCGAGGGGCGGAGTTTGGAGTGGGGCGGATCGCCCCGCGGGAGGGGGCGGGTGGGGGGAGGGGAAGGTGGGCTCGGAAGGTCCCGGCGAGTGCGGAGATGTGTTCTCCCACCCCCGCCCCGCCCACCCCGCGCTGCAGTCCCGTATTAGCCACGGCGGAGGGAGCGAGCCGGCTGCCCGCGCACCGGAGCCACGGAGGTCCGGCGGGGGCGGACGCGGGGTGGGGGGCAAATTTACACCAAGCAAGCGAACACGTCGTGAAACACGGGAAATGCAATTACACAAGTTTCTGCTAAATAGTGTTTCGGCTTCGTGACCGCGGTACTATTCCCTAATTTGGCTTACCACACCTGCACTTATACTTCCAACTTGTTGGGAGATTTTAAATGGCTGTCGGCAGATGTTGAAGTTGTGTCTTGCGTAATAATTGGTGATGCAATCGAACGAAATTTTAAATATTAAATCTTTCATCATATTCGCCAAACAACACTTTCTTTACAAGCGAAAAGACGTTTCGTAAGATTTGCAAAAACCAATATATTTCAGACTATGCATGGAAACATCTGCAAAGACATCCTACGTGAAAACATTCCGTGCATTTCGTAAATTAGATTTTGTTTCTGAATAGAGCACTAAACATGAGGCAATTCATTCACTTTTTCTGAAATTTACATTCAATATACTATAACATTAATGCAGAATGTGTCCTAAAGCTTCTATCTAGAATGAAACGCTTTATCATATGATTTGTTTGCTACATAAAAGATAAAAACCTTTATTTTGCTATGCTAATAATGAAGAATTAGTTTTACCATTCAATCCATATACTTGAATTTTCATTTAAAGTAAATTGTTTAAAATGATGAGACAGACAATTCATGTAAGTTATGCCACAATAACAGTTACATCCTAACAATAGAACGGAACACAAGAGCGAAGTGCTGCGAAAGCCCGCCTCTTCAAGGCGCACGAGCGACCGGGAGCGGAAAGGTCGGATGTGGGCGTCGCTCGCGCAGAATGGAGCCGCACTTGGGGCCTTGTGGAGCACCCTTTCTGGAGAGCTGCGGCGAATAAAGGTGGCGGCGCACGGGCGTGCGCAGACGGCACGCGCGGCCCCAAAAGCGCGCCCCAGGCGCAGATAACTTCCGGCCCCTCCCACCGCTACACGTGCTGCTCGTCGCCCATTGCCCACCGGCCAGTCCGCTCGCCCGCCCGCCCATTCGCTCGCCCACCCGCCCTCTCGCCCGGCCTTTCCCCCTTTGCCCATTCGCCCACGCCCCCGCCCCCCGGCCGCCCGCCCGCCCGTCCCCCCCACACTCACCCGCCCCCCCTCCGACCGACGCTTGTCACCCGCCATCCACCTCCCGCCATCCACCATCTGCCATCTACCATCCACCACTCGCCACTGGCCGCCCGCGCAACCGCTTCCGCTGCCACCACCATCGCGTCCGCCGCCCCGACGCCGCGGCGACTGTCCGCGCGCTATCTGGCTATTTACACGCCTCTTACGTCGCGCGAGCAGGGGAGGGGAGGGGCGGGGCGGCATGCGGCGGCGCTCCCCAGGGAGGCCGAAACGGGCGTCGCCCAGCGGGAGCCGACGGCGTGGCCGGCCCGCTGGGGCGCGCGAAAGAACGGCCAAGTGATGGAAGTGGCAGTTTGAAGCAGGTCTCCGAACGGATGACGGCGGCGCCGTTGGAGCGGAATGGGCCAAGAGAGAACTACAGCGGCGGAAGATAGGGTTTAAAACGGTACTTTGGGAGCAACGGAATGGGAAATGTGTTAATGAAGATTTTACAAAGAAAAATAACGGCATGAAAGCAGAATGTTGTTCGTAGAGGTTTGAAAAACATTTACAGAGAAGCTTTTATGTCAAACTTAGAGATATTATGTCAAAAAATGAATGAAAATGTCGGAATGCCACATTATGCCAGTGGGAGGTTTATGTCAAAGCTAGAGGTATTATTGGTTTAGTGGTGAGTTGTAGTTGACATTTACATAGTCATTTTTGTGACTTCCAGACAGCAGAAAACTGATGATGATGGCTAAGCCATCGAAAGCTGATCTTATTGAAATAAATAGTATTGTTGACTATGACAACGCTTTCAATCATTTCAATTAGAGGTATTATGTCAAAAAACGAATGAAACTGCCGGGATACCACATTATGCCACTTATTTGTGAGTTTCATGAATTAAATTTTTTATAGCAGGTAACGTAATGAAGGCAATGTACAAAATATATAAACGACAGAAATCCGAAATACGTTGGATATGCAGAACTAAAAGTCATGAAAATATTTGGTATGGATGCAGCGCCTCTGACCGGGAGGTCTTAGGTTCGAGTCCTGACGGCGGCAGGATTTTCGACATTACCTTTTCAAGTAGGTCGAATTCAGTCGCTGTCAGTAGGAGAATTCTAGCGGCCGGCTGCTCTGATCGGAAGTTTTCCGTGGTTTCTCCGATCAACGCCAGGCGAATGCCAGAGCAGTACCCTAACAAACGGGCCACGGACCGCGCGCGATCTGTCCTTCCTCTTCCTTGTCCTATCCCCTTACACACACTAACATGCACTACACTACCATATATTACGGGAGACCGGTCGGGAGCTTAGAGCGTGTCGCGGCTGGGGCGGTGCCCCTCTGGTGGGAGAGTCCTGGTTTGGGAGAAACCCCACTAGCCGACGGTATGTCGGAGCCGGATCTCGCCATCCAGCGGGAGATGATCACCGCCATCTCCCGAGAAAAAACATGCACTACTCTAACAGAACTAATGACCATAGAAGTTCACGTGCCCGCAAACACGAAAAAATCAATCAATTAATTTGGAATGGAGAGTGACGTAAGAGCTAATCAAGTACTAAGGAAGCAAGAGACAATAAAGTAAGCGAACGAACACTAAAGAAGACAGCAGGCGTTTGGGCGCTTTTGGGACGCAGCCGACCGCGCGGTGTGTCGTGGGGTTCGGGCGGGGGCGGGGCCGGGGGGAACGCGTTCGGGGAGGGTGTGGGGAGGGGGCGTGGCTCGCGAGACGGCCACAGGGACGGTCGCCCAGCGCCAGGCGGCACCCTGCTGCGCCCAACAGCCCTCCCGCTCAATACCAACTCTCCGCTAGCAAAACTCCCGGAATCCTTTTCTTGCCGCCTAATGCAAGTCTCGTGTTGAGGCGTGGAAATCGCCTTTGGGCGGAGACGCCGCCCCCGCCGCCCCCGTCCCCCACCACGCCCCCTCCTCCCGCGGGCCCCCGGAGATAGAGACTTTCCCGCCCCCCCACCCCCGGCGCGGCGCGGCGCCGGACAGTTGCCTGGTGACGGCCACGCCCCCTCCCCCCCGCCACCACTCCACTCCACTCCACTCCCCGCCCCTTCCCTCCCCGCCCCGCCGCCGTCGGCGCCGCAGAAAGCCCGTTGCCCGACCATCTGGACACTCGCCTCGCAATGGACGCTCCAAGTCGTAGCTTCGTTCCGTCCCGAATGACACCAAAGAAACACACCCAATTTAAACACTTCTTTCATACAGAAATCCTTTAGTATCCTATCAAATACGGTAGAATTGTGTTACGTTACATTCCTATTCATGGGATGTTAAAGGATTTTATCTTATTACTGCTTCAAATAGCACAAAAATATATGTATACAACCCTCAACTAACATAGAAGTTGAAATACAATTCAAATATATATTAATGTGCTCAAAGAAAATTTGTTTTACATTTCGAGTTTTTTGAGGCTAGTAACACAAGTATATTACGTAAACTTACTAGCTGTACGGGTTTAATTCTGCGAATATTTCATATTAATGTTTTAGTTTTCATATGTTGTAATATGTGTGAGTTTAAGAAACGCGATTGCACAATTATAAAATAGAGAATGAAAGTAAACTAAACCTTATTTACAATTCTCCGCAAATAGTGTTATCAAATATCTTGATGAAAATACGGATTCTAGACAACTTGTTAAATGAATAGTAAAAATGCAACTGACAGCTTGCAATAGAAACATCATAATTTGCCGACTGTAAGTCAGAAACATACTCGAGAGATTGTTCCCTCGATATCCCGATATCCGTGTAGCGGAAAGATGTAAAATTCGAACGCATAAGTTCGCAATCTGGAGAACGAAACGAGGGCGCTAGCGGGCACCTGGGCTCGCTCCCAGCCCGAACGTCGGCGTACCGACGCGTCGCGACGCCACCTGCCCCGCAGCGACGGCCGTCACGGAAGACAATTTTACGCTTCGTGAACTTACGGCGGTGAAGGCGGTGATGGCGGTGATTTCGATCATGACGGTGAAGGTGGTGATGACGGTGGGGGATGATAACAGTGATGGCGATGATGACGGTGATGACGAGAAGCATGATGGTGGTGATGGCGTTGAAAGCGATGATGACGTGATGACGGCAAAGGCGATGATGGCGATAAAGGCGACGATGGTGGGGAAAAAGCGATGATGGGGCGAAGGCGATATGACAGTGATGGCAATGATGACAGCGAAGAAGATTACAGTGATAAAAGCGAGGATGGCGATGAAGTCCATGATGGCGGTCATAGGAGAGAAGGTACTGATGGCGATAAAGAGCGCTGTAGGGGATCAAGGCAGTGATGATAGTGAGGTGGTGATGGTTGTGAGGGCAGCGAAGGCAGTGGCAAGAGTGGTGGGGTTTGCAAACACGTGGGTAGCAGTGGCGATGGCGATGGCAAGGGCAGAGCCAGTAGCGGGGGTGGTGGTGGCAAAGGTGAAGGCAAAGAGAATGGCGATGGCAGGGGCGGAAGCAGAGTTATCGGTGGCGGTTGTTTTGGCGGGTATGGATATGGCGTTTCATTTCAAAATGGAGCACTGCGACGCGCGACTGTTGCAAGAGGACGCGAGAGCGGTGGCTCAGGAGGCGAATGAGATAGAAGTTGAGGGAGCTTTGTTGTTGTAACGCGAAGTTTGTTGTAGCGTTAAGAACCGCGGTGACGGTTATTAGCAAACAGGATGCAGCTGGGGGGAAAGACGGGGGCGAAATAACGAAGACAATGCAGACGAACAGGTGAAATGGATGCCGTTCGTGTATTGATTCGAACGGAAGAAGTGTTTCACCACTTCCAGCAGTTGAGATATCATCTCAAGCACAGGCTATAGAGAGAACAAAAACAGTGGCGGATACGACTGAAGCAATTAGAACCAACATCGCAGTTACGTAGGTTGCATAGGGTTCAACAGGGACATTGCATCGAGTGAATGAGATATGACACTCCCGTAAGTGTAGTGCATGATTTTGCTCGTGGCTTAGTCCTCCCCGCTGGATGGCCAGATCTGGTGCCGACCTACCGACGGCAAACCAGGTTTTCCCATCAATATATCTCCCATCACCGTGTCACCCGCTAGCCGCAATAAGTTTTAAGACCCCTGCCGGTCTCCCGGCATGTGTGGTAGTGTAGTGCATGTTAGTGTGTGTGTGTGTGTGAAAGGGGTGAGGATAGGACAAGGAAGAGGAAGGAAAGATCGCGCGCGGTCCGTGGTCCGTTTGTTAGGGTACTGCTCCGGCATTCGTCTGGTGTTGATCGGAGAAATCACGGTAAACTACCGATCAGAGCAGCCGGCCGGTAGAATTCTCCTCCAGACAGCGACTGAATTCGACCTAGCTGAAAAGCTAGAGTCGAAAATTCTGCCGCCGTCAGGACTCGAACCTAGGACCTCTCGGTCAGAGGCGCTGCAGAGACGTCAGTTAATGCCCTGAGCCACCACTCTCGGCGCGGGGGCGTTCGTGGTGCCGGCTGGAGTGGAAGGGACGGAGGCAGCGGAGCTCTTTATAAATAGCGTAATAAGAACAGGTCGTTCCGGGAACAACCGGAGCGCGGCGCCCCGAGCTTTCCCGTGCTGGCCTCCGGTGGGCGACCGCCATCACGCCACTGCGCCCTGGCTCCCTCATCCGCCGCCTCCCTCCTGTTTCGCCGTTCGCTTTGCCCTCTTCGCTGTCGAGTCCTGACGGCGGCAGGATTTTCGACACTAGCGTTTCAGCTAGGTTGGATTCAGTCGCTGTCTGGAGGAGAATTCTAGAGGCCAGCTGCTCTGATCGGTAGTTTTCCGTGGTTTCTCCGATCAACACCAGGCGAATGCCGGATCAATACCCTAACAAACGGGCCAAGGACCGCGCGCGATGTTTCCTTTCTCTTCCTTGTCCTATCCTCTCCCCCTTACACACACACTTACACTAGCATGCACTACACTACCACATATTCCGGGCGACCGGTCGGGAGTTTAGAGCTTGTCCCGGCTGGAACGGTGCCCCGCTGGTGGGAGATTCTTGGTTAGGGGTAGCCCCACTAGCCGACGGAAGGTCGCGGCCGGATCTCGCCATCCAGCGAGGGGAAAGTCAATGCCATCTCCCGAGAAAAAAGCATGTACTACACTAACGGGACTAATGACCGAAGCAGTTGACGCGCCCGGAAACACGAAAAAATCAATCAATCAAACCCTCTTCGCTGCCTCCTTCGTCATTACCCTTGCTGCTGACCTCGAGGTTATTCCCTACGCTTTTCCTTCTGCGGCAAATATGGTTGAAATGAGGCAACTGTCAAACTATTAGTCTCTACGTCATTGCATTTCCCTGAGTTATCATGCAAGTGGGCATATATACCACAGCCCAAATATGTCATATAGGATACGATTACACGTTTGCTGAAGAAGATAATGTTATTTAATAAACTAAAATGCACTTTGTACAACACAATTCTATGGATTAATTATTTTAATAATAATAATAATAATAATAATAATAATAATAATAATAATAATAATAATAATAATATTGTCTGTATTACTGGCGATGCTCAGGCAGTAAGGGCTGCTCCTCCACCTAACCACTTAAATATTTTTCATTTACGTAATTACAATTGAGGATTGGGCGGAAATAGTGATAATGACATTTACGTTACTTACGAAATGTAATATCGTATTTGTAGTAGTAGTAATAGTATATAATTTTAAGATAATTTATAAATATAAATGATTGTATTGTAATTATTAATTAATTATTTATTATAATTTTAAACTCATCATAATTGTTACTTCTTTGCATTATAAAAAATAAAGTGTTTTAAGAAATGTTGCATTATTTAATACATGCGTACAAGATAATGCACGTAACACATTTATTTCATTATTTTGTGTGGACAGTTAAATACTTAAAAAAGAATATACTTTTTCGTTTAGAGGGAATTGCAAAGGACCACGAAAGGAGAACGCTAAGCACTGGGCAGCGGGTCATTTATCTCCCTGATTTACCATTCTACGAGAAATACGCAAAAGATTATCAAGATTAGTAGGTGGAACATTGGAATAATGGACCATAAGATTCCTGTTAACGTCGGAAATTGTCCCGATTTTTCCTGCTGACAAGTTCATTTATTATCTCTACACGAATATCATCGAATAAAGCCAGTAATTGACGCACTTACTCATGGCTGTCGGCTTGAATACGGTCTGCCAGAATAGAATTCTACCTTATACTCGGTTAATGCAAATCAAAGTAAAGGTCTGGAATGAAATGTTTGGCTCCATTTGTCTTTAGGGTTTGCAAAAGGAGCAGCTGCACCTGGATCAGCTGCTGCTTATAACGATACTGCATGATGAGTTCAATCTATTACATGAATGCTGTTATAGATACACCCATGACAGACACAGAGCGAGAGAGATTTTAGAATAATGAGAAGACTACAAGAAAGTAGGAGATGTATGGAACGTAGAACATAGCAAAAGCTAAGTAATCAAAGTTATTAAATTAAGCTGAACAAATTTGTAGTCATGACTTGATTATTAAATGGTTAAATAAGATTTTAACATTCAGGTTTAAATAAATTAAAATTTTTAAACATTTACGATTTCAAAAGCTACGAGTTCTTTAGGAAGAGGTATTGTGTATATTTTACTATCTTTTAACGAAACGGTATTATTACTTAAATAAACATTAAATTTTGTACATTAAATATCATACCTGAATGCATTTTTCAGTGACAGTTAATAACCTAAATTTCTTTTTTATCTCAATCTTCTACCAAGAATTGTGTATAAAATCTACATAATAATAAGAAACCTATGAAAATCTTATTCGTATCTTTGTGCATTATTCGAACACTTAAAGAAACTGTGCACGAACCTATTTCTTTTCAACATCTTTTCCTACCCATCACCAAACCAGTCGCCGCCGTTCCTACCTCTTTAACCCCAGCTTCGCCTCGCCACGTTTTAATTGCTCAAACAATTGGACAATCATTGGAGGCCGTTTGCTGCGATGGAGCAAGAGCGTATCCAGAGGATGGGATGGGGAAGCGATAGAACAAGGGAGACGAAATGGCGAAACGCAGATAGAGGCTGCAAAATAGTATGTAGGAAGTTTGATAGAAACAGGTTGGGTGAGCGGAGACGGCAGAGGAGCAGTGATGGCGTTAGAGGGAAGGAATAGAATGGGTAGTGAGGGTAGATTTGGGGAGTATCAGCCAGGTAAGGGGGGGGGTTGACGGGGGGAGGTTATGTGGCGTCATACAAATGAAACAGAGTAAGACATTTTGAATTACTCGGGTTCATACAGGACGATACGGGTGAAGTGAGACGATGCAGGACGCAACTGGACGACGAATGTCGCTATCGTTGAATGAGCATCTTGCCCTGAGAAGTTTAGTTTAGTGTAGTTAATGCCTTATTTTACGTGGCGAGACTCGGGCCATCAGACCCGCTCTTCCGTCTAACCACGCAAATTTCGATACGTTACAACAGTCCGGTACGCTGACCGTACGGGTACAACAGTCCGGTATGCTGACCGTTATACCACCGAATCCGAGAAGCGCGGGCCGGCGCGGTTTGGACCGAGCGCTATCGACCAACCCAATGACTGCTTCCAGGTAGTGATGGCAAATTTGACCAACATCGATACATCGATGTTTTGATATATCATTAAAGGGTTTTCGATGTCGATCAATTGACGAAAAAACATCGATATTTAAAACATCTATATTTTAAATATTGACTAAAAAACATGCTGTCCATTTTTAATTACAGTACTAAAATGGATATATTTTATGGATTGGTTACTATTATTTCAGTAGTATGTCAATGAAAAGTCTTATCGAATGTAAATAATAAAATTAACAAAAAAACTTCGTGTTTTTCTACTTTATCCTTTACTCACTTCCAGTAACACACCTTCCAAGTAAAAACAATTAAAATTCCCTCATATTGCAAAGTCAAAATGTGCAGCGTGATAAAGAGAATGACGAAAAAAACGATGTTGCTGTGGATTGCTGCTACTCTACAACGTGCCTAAACCCCTTCAATTATAAAAAAATAAACATTTTAAAAAATCAATGTTTTGCAACAAAATATCGATGTGAAAAAAAATTAATGAAAGCAAAATATCGATGTTTCTGGTAGAAAACATCGATTTTTTTGCCATCCCTACTCCCAGGGGCCAGGGCAGCACACGCGGAACCATACAGGGCGAACGGAGAGAACTGGGAACATACGTACACACACACACACACACACACACACACACAAACACACACACACACACACACAAAAGGATGACGTAAAACAACGATGTTGCTGTGGATTGCTGCTACTCTACAACGTGCCTAAACCGCTTCAATTTAAAAAAAAACTATTTTTTAAATAAACGTTTTGCAACAAAATATCGATGTGAAAAAATCCAACGGGAGAAAAAATATCGATTTTTCTGGTAGAAAACATCGATTGTTTGCCATCCCTACTCCCAAAGACCAGGGCTGCACACCCGGAACCATACCGGGCGAGCGGAGAGAACTGCGAACGTACGTACACACGCACACACACAAACACACACACACACACACTCACGCGCGAGGCGCACAGACTGGCGCCGCCTCCGCCCACGCAATCGGCGGCATTAAAAGGAAATAAGCGCGCATGGCGCACCTGCACGGGGCGCCGATTTAAGGCCCATTACGCCCGCGGGCGGGCGGGCGGCCGGCGGGCATAAATCGCCGGTGCGCCCGTTCGGCGCCGCCACTGTCGCACGGTGGGGCAAGACCCCGAAAAGCCGGCCGAAAATCGAAGAAAGGATTTATTTAGGGACTTTTAAGTATACTGTTCGGTAGGCTGGTTCCCAGAGTGTCTAATTGCACGGTTATAAAAGGTCCGAGTCACAGTGACGCTCTGCATGATTGCGAGCGTGGCTGTTGAACGAGCAGCTATTACACGGCTCAAAGATCGTAAATCATGCGTTACTTTGAACATACGTAAACTTTTTTGGTTGTGAGCAATTTTCATCATTCAAAATGGACATAAATCGTATTGGTGAGTACAATGTTCACATGTATTACAAATATAAAAAACAGTTTAAAATTATTTAATTAATAATTAATGTTGAAACAAAGTGATACACTTAATTTTTTTTAAAGTGAAAAACAGTTATATCCCACAGAGGTCCACAACGAAACTTGAAAGAAACTTAATTCTCTACTAGTTATCTACTGAAATGTCAAAAATATGCTACGTTTTGCTATTCTGCATTTCGTGCAGTCTAATTATAATAAATGACACATTTTTAGAAGTTTTTAAATTTTGAATCGATCCAACATTTTGGTTTTTGCAAGTTAACATCGGAATCAGAGAGATCATAACATCCTGTTTACAATTTTCTTTATAAAAATTGAGACGTTTTTAGACCTTTTAATCCACCATATTGGATCCGCCATTTTGTTGTATTGCAATTTAGGCATTACAAACGTAATGAGCGTGCGCAAAATCCATTGTACACAAATTTCCGTAAAGCTTGAATAACGTTTTTATATTTTGGCCAGCTTTTGGGGGTCTTGCCCCAATGTGCGTCGCCACCATCGCCGACGCCCCCGCCGCCGCTCCCGCCGCCGCCGTCCCCGCCAGGAGCGCTCCGAGCGCGTGTGCAGCGCAGCAAGGACTGGAACTCCGCGATTTCTCGGCCGCGAAAAAATTTATTGCCTCGGGAATAATGCAATAAAAACCGGGAGGAAGAGCAATAGAATTACGAGGTTCAAAATGCGGCTTCATTTAAGGTTTTCGGGGGGAATATCGATGGGGAAATGTTTTCTGTACGAAAGCGTCAGTTCTCTTGAGGATAATGAAGAAAAGATAATAGTGAAGTAGGAAATACGAATAATGTTAATGATTACAAGAGAAAGTTAACTTTTTCTAATTTTAACTACTTATTTTTCATTATTAGTTTGTGTTTCCAGATGCACCTTGTGACCAAATCTACTAATTACGGTACTTCTGCACACAGAAACAGTTGAAATATTGCTTTCAACAGAATAATTTCATGCAACTTCAGCTCAATAGCGTATTACTGAAACCTGAATTACAAATAGAGAAATTAAATGCCGTGATAGCAGTTTTTTTGTATGGTTTTATTTGCGTTAATATTCACGTATTTGATATAAATATTTATAAAACTAGTAATTTATATTTTTCTTATTTTTTCACATTTTGCAATCTTTTCAATGTGAAACCGGGTTATTGACATACATTTCAAACCATTCAACGTCTCTACACCATCGGTGGCGAGGTTTAGTGATATTGTACGACGTAGGCATTCAGAGAATAAGTGAAACACGTTTCTCCTCAGTCCCGAAATGCCAAACCTACAAGATAAATCATCCATTACGCGCAGAGACACGCAGAATTTTTCTTGGGGGAGGGGAGCACAAGTATAAATTCCGCCGACTACACATGTGTTATGCTAAAGAATTGTTTATTTATTGAATGGCATTTGTTAGTATGAAAATTTGGTAAAAGCTATATTACTTTTTAAAATGTATCATTGACTTCTGTGGTGGGGGTAGGCGCCCCATGAACCCCTCCCCTTCATGCTATGTTCCTGATTGTGTGTGTGTGGGTGCGTGTGTGTGTGTGCACGTGTCACACGATAACGTACTATGCTCGCACTTTTTCTTGATCCTCGAGCTCCCTAGTCCTCACTTAGCCCGGCACAGCACGGCCCGGTAGAAAATATGAGCTCCACTCGGAACGTCACGGCTCAGTTTGCAGTACTGCCCACCTCCTTCCTTTCCAAAGCGAACTTCTTAGTTTTCGGTCTCTCTTTCTATCGACCTGTGCCTACCATGTTCCTTCTTATTACTCAATGATTTCTAAAACTATTTATTATTTCCTCAGAATTTAAAAAAACGTTCGTTGTGTCTCATAGTTATCTACTCCAAGACGAGTTATTATGCCGAGTTTTCTGTCAATAAAGTTGACAGCCCTGCACTGTTGTGACGTAGACAGAACACGCCTCTCCCCGCACCCCCCGCCGCTGTGGAGTATCAAGAAAAAGTGCGCGATTAGTACACGAAACTTACGAACAGCGACGCAGTCGTGTCCGCTCTCTAGGCCCCCGTAGGAGAGATCGCGATATATTTAAACCGTCCAACGTCTCCGCCGCCGCCGGCGACTCTCGCGAGGTACCGCGATGACGTACGCCCAAGGAGTGCTCGACGCGGGCCAAGTATCTGCCCCCCCTCCTCTTCACGCAGTTTGTTGTTGAGGTAGGGCTCCGCAATTACTCGTCCCGACCTTGGCCGCGCTAAATAAAATACGGAATGCCTGCATGGGTGATGCATGATTCAGGTTGTTGAATGCAATTACGATCGCCGCATGCAGCTTCTGCATCTTGGCTTCCTCGGCGCTAACGTGGAATTAACATTCTAAAGAAAGTATTGCAGTGAAGACAAACAAGGGTCTATAATGAAATGAAGAGAAATTTACGACGTGAAAGAGAAGCGCACCCAAATGTGAAACAATCTCGTATTTCCAAATCAGAAATATTTTATAAATTACAAATGACTGTAAACATGCGTAACCCACGATTACTTGTCTATATCTGACCTCTCATGAACACGTTTTGTAGACTTACTACCATTTGCGTTGAGTAATAAGTCATCGATTTATTTATGATACTTTCCTCCCAACTTCATTGGTTGCTCCCTTTTGACATAGCGCTCTACTAGTTATTGAGATTTTAATCATGCTGCAAAAATGTGACAACAAATTTTATAAATATGTTTTATTATTGGTTTGAAAAACTTGTAATAAATAAGCTGATATTGAAACTATAAGCATTTCTGAGAACTTCGCTGTCTTGCGGCAGTAGACACTTTACCTACCCGTGTAGATGCAGTTTGCGACGGCGAATGGAGAATGGAGAATGTGACTGCCTTGGTTCGAGCAGGACGATTTGAATGGAGGTGTAGTGAATGGTAGACCAGCCATGAAGAGGATCGCGAAAAAGCTGATAGAAACTTCGGCAATTCAGCCTCCAACGCGGCGTTACCCGGACAGCCAAGATAATCTTCATGATTTGAATGGTAGTGCGCAGAATGGACACAGAAAACACAATGAACAGATTGAGCACAATGGGTAGAGCGGGCTGTGTGATCGAAGTGGATGGGGTGCAAAGAATGGTCAGAGAGCGTACAGTGTTTAAGAGTGAGCATAGGGAATTGAGCGAGGGAAGTGAACAGAGTCGAGCGAGAACAGTAAGCAGCAAGCGCGGACTAGTTAGAGTAAGCTAATTAAGTGATTAGTGATTCCGGGCGCGGTAACTGCCAAGGTTGTTAGTCCAGTAAGTATAGTGCATGTTTTTTTCATCGGGAGGTGGCGGTGATCTTTGCAGCTGGATGGTGAGATCTGGCGCCTACCTAGCGTCGGCTAGCAGGGTTTTCCCTCAACCTGGTGTCTCCCACCAGCGGGGCACCGCCTCCGCCGCGAAAACATCTCAGCTCCCGACTGGTTTCCCGACATGTGTGGTAGTGTGGTGGATGTGAGTGTACGTGTGTATAAGTAAGGGTTGACGATAGATCAAGGAAAAGGAAGGAAAGATCGCCTGCGGTCCGTGGCCCGTTTGTTAGGGTACTGCTCCAGCATTCGCCTGGTGTTGATCGGAGAAACCACGGAAAACTACCGATCAGAGCAGGCGACAGCTAGAATTCTCCAGCCAGTGACTGAATTCGACCTAGCTGACAAGGTAGTGTGGGAACTCATACCATCGATACTCGAAACTAAAACCTCCCGGTCAGAGGCACAGCAGTGACATCAGTTGATGCCCTGAGCCACCCACCCCTGAGCCGGTTGACGGTGTAGGTCGTCTCGCAGTGAAGCGAGGCTTTGAGACCGGCGAAGGTGTAGGGACTGTGGCAGCGGTGGCCACGCGTCATGCGCCGCCTCGAGCCTTGGCATGGAGGGCGGGCGGTTGGGGCGTCGGGCAGCAACGGGGCGGGAGGGGAGGGGCCGCCCGGCGAGGAGGGGAGGGGGGCGGGGCGGGGAGACCGTGCTAAGCGTCCGTTTATCGAGCGGAACGCCGCGCCGCGCCGCGTCCGCCCCCTGGCGTCGCCGACGGCTGCGCTTTGATGTCGGAATGGACTCCATCCAAATGCCCAAGTTCACTTCCTACTCGTGGGCGAAGCCACAGCGTGTTCGAAATTGGGCGCAAAGTACTACTGGACAACTATTCACGCTCGTTTCTCTAAGTCGTGTTCGGTGCCTAAATTCAGTGCTGGCAACGACATTTGGGAAGCGTTACTCTTACGAAAAATAAAACCGGTAGACCGCACTTCATCTGAAAGGTAGGTGTTAGAAAAGTTGAACTAAATTCATGTAAAGAGCTTATTTTTCAAAGTGACGTTTCGGCATTTTCAATTGTTTTCTAATATTTCACATCACAAAATTCTTAAGAGTAAGATGGTTTTCCATTATGCTGCTAAATATTGTGTTAAAATATTCGAAATTGAGCGCAAAGCGTTCGAAATTGGGTGGAAGATACTACTGGACAACTATTCACGCTCGTTCGGCAAGTCGGTTAAGTGCGTAAATTCAGTTTTGGCGACGACATTTGGAAAACGTTGCTCTTACACAAAATAAAACAGGTATTTAGCACTCTTCATCTGAAAGGTAGTTGATAGAAAAGTTGAACAGCATTCATGTAAAGAGCTTATTTCGAAAGTGACATTTCACCATTTTCATTTGTTTTGTAATATTGCGCATCAAAAAATTATTTTTGATTGCATTTTTTCTTATATTTTCTCAAAAATATAGCCACCTTAAGTAGTCTTGTAAATAGATAGCATTATAGAATTTATTTAAAAAAACTAAAAGATACAAATAGTTAAATGTACCATCCTGATTTACAAATCCGGTGAGCCTGCCATGCATGTTACACTTTGAGTATAAAATTGTGATGCACGAGTATGTCGAGTGGTTTTATGTCGTAGCAACGCTGTTTAATATTTTACAGAGACGTACGAAGGAAAATAAACGCCCAGAACGAGTGTTAAAAAGTATAAATCATGTGCTCTGATGTTAAATCTTGGCACAACAACTGTAGCGGAACACGAAGTAATAGTTCTCGCAATACCTACATCATCGATCATTTGTGTCGACACTGCATGCAAGGCACGTGGTGTTGCAACAAGTGTGATTTATGCGAGAGTCTCCGCATGTCGTTACATTTCCTGCTGTATTTTATTAATCTAGGACTTATCTTCAGACTGCAGACAACATTTCGTCTTGATATATATTTGCAAAACGGTCAAAGGCAAAATACAAATGCCCGACACGAAGGCTAAGTCATTTAATGTGAGGAGTTGAAAGTAAATTAATTTTTTCTCTTGCAGTATTAGAAATATTCCGGAGAAGTGTAAACGATTGAGCCAACCAAACATGTAAAAGCAGCGTTTGTACAAAATATACTGAGAAACTATTTAGATAATGTAACTTTAAAATAATGCTATATTAAACAAGCTTGATAATAGAGGATAAAGTTAAATGATTTCGTAATTTTAATCACTTTAAGAATAGAATAATGAATGAATACTTCTTTTGATTCACAGTCTCTGAGTATTTTCTAAGAGTTACTCAAACATACCTTTATCCACTTGAAAATCCTAGCTAAAAGTAAAAAATATTACTGACTACTGGTAGAAAAATTTTGAAAATTGGTAGTTACATTAGGTACATCCTTGAGATTTTTTAATAACTTGGTAACGGGTGCACCTGTTGCAGTAGCCTGGCTAAGCCCCTGAGTATTTGTTCTAATGGTAAAAAGATCATAATCGAACCCTAAAAATCTGTCATATAACAAATGTTGAATAAATTGGTGTATGAAAAATTTCATAATTATTATGGAATACGTGATATTTGAATTGGCACGATTTGTTTTATAAAAATATATACAATATCACACACAACCTCAAAAGAAGACACTAATGCATGCTAGCCCCCCAAAAACAAGAACTTGATCTACTTAAATAGGTTGAATGTAGTTCTTTACAAACGGTTAATTTAGCCAAAGCGATTTCCACTCGCCGCTTTGAAACGAACAGCGTCCAACATGAAGGGAAGCGATCTACAAATAAATTAGAGCTTCAAAGTGACGCATAAACACATAAAATTAGTAACGGAATCTGAACAAATGAGTACAGCAAGAAAGTTTGAAAAAAAATTAAAAAAAAAATGAGCCACAGGGTAAAAGACAAATAGAAGAATCATCATAGAAATTACTAAAATGTCGAGATTAAGAAACACATTTGTACAAAGAAGCTACATGCGTGAATCGAAATTTGATGCAATTAGAAGTAAATATTTTGGAAGGATTATAGTATTGGACGACAAAAGTGGTATATCTAAGTTTTGAATCCTCGTCATAACACAATCTTCAGTTACAGAATTAATGAAACGCAAACACGAAGGAAACTCATAGCGCAAAAAAATGTAGGAAGTAGGTTGGTAAACGAATTATTTTTTAAAGAGAGTAACAAGGCAGAAAAATTGTGAGAAAATAAATCTGTAATCACTCATCGGTATACCAAACACAATATCAATACTGGAAAGTGCAATTGCTAGCATGGTAACATCCCAAGGTGATTTTTAAGCAGACTACCTTACATGCGACATATCCGACAGCATAGTGGGGGAATGTTAATGAAATAGACGGACGACTGAAAATTAAAATAAAAAAATGGACAATATTAAAATAATTCATGTTGCTCTTTCGTTTTTTGAATTTTCGAGTATAGAAGAGCCTATGGTTTTTCCACAAAAAATTGTATGATTTCGTTAAACCGATAATTGACCTGAAAGAAACATTTACAACATTGCTCTCTATCGGTTGCCCTCTCTCCCTTTCTCTCTCTCTCTCTCTCTCTCTCTCTCTCTCTCCTCGGTTGCCCCTCTCTCTTTCTCTCAAGGTTCCTCTCTCTCGGTTGCCTCTCTCTCTCTCTCTCTCTCTCTCTTTCTCTCAGTTGCAATATCCCTCTCTCTTTTGTCATCTCTTTCTCTTTTGTCATCTCTTTCTCTCCTTTGTCATCTCTTTCTCTCCTTTGTCATCTCTCTCTCTCTCCTTTGCTATCTCTCACTCCTTTGCCATCTCTCTCTTCTTTGCCATCTCTCTTCTTTGCCATCTCTCTCTCCATTGCCATCTCTCTCTCCTTGCCATCTCTCTCCTTTGCCATTTCTCTCCTTTGCATCTCTTTCCTTCATTTGCCATCATTCGATTGTTTTCGATCTCTCTCTCTCTCTCTCTCTCCTTCTCTCTCTCTCTTGTTCTCTCTCCTTTCCTCCCTTCCCCCACCCCATTTCCCCTTTCCCCCCTTTCTCTCCCCTTCCCCACCTGTGACGGCCGCCGGCCTAACGACGGCGACGCTCGCCAGCATTCCTCGCGCGCCCCACGCACCCGCCGCCGCCTCCGCCCCGCCCCCCCCGGTGGGCGATTGCCCCGCGGTTATTTCGAGCCGCGCCGCGCCCAGGCGACGCGTCGCAGCCGTTGTCGCCACTCCTCCGCCTCCGCCACCACCCCTCCTCCGCCACCATCACCGCCCCGTTACCGTCCCTTCCCCGTTACCGTCCCCGTTACCGTCTCCGTTACCGTCTCCGTTACCGTCTCCGCCCCGCCCCGCCCCCGCCTCCGCCCCCGCCTCCCCCCCGCCACCGCCTTGCCCCCGCCTCCGCCCCCGCCTCCCCCCCGCCACCGCCTTGCCCCCGCCTCCGCCCCCGCCTCCGCCCCCGACTCCGCCACCGCATCCGCCACCGCCACCGCCTACGCCTCCTCCACTGTCATCGCCTCCGCCATCGCCTCCGCCCCCGCTTCCGCCTCCGCCGCCTCCCCCCACTGCTTCCGCCTCCCCCCCGCCCCACCACCGCGCCGCCAACGCCTCCACCCCCACCCCCACCTTTGCCTCTGTCAGTGCCCCTCCACCACCAGCCTCCGTCCCCGCCCCCGCCACCATCACCGCATCCGCCTCCACCTGCGACCCCGCCACCACCACCACCGCCTCCGCGAACGCTTCCGCCCCCGCCCCCGCCCCGCCACCGTCGACGCCGCAAGCCGCCGCCTAAGCCGTTGGTTTAGCGCAGCCTCTGACACGCGCCGCCTCAAGGTACTGGGTGCAGCCTAGCGGTCAGTGCACCGGCTTGTCATCCATGGTTACTGTAGTGAGGTTCGGAACGCAATGACTTGGCGAGTCATTGTGTTGGACAAACCGCGCCCGTGATAGACTTTTGGCGTGTTTTATTTCTCTCGCTTCTCGGTCTACCACTCATTCAGTAATTCATAACGTGACGATATCGATCCCCAAGACTAAAAAAAAATTTTCTTTGAGGTTTATACTTTCAATTAAAATGTAAGGTGCGAGGTCACATAAATTTACTCCCCTGACCAAAATTATTATTATTTCTTGGTTGATCAAAATATATATTATTTCAATACGTATACCAAAGTAATTAAAACAATATGTTTAATCTAGTCTTCATCACCGATATTTGTTCTCCCTAGCGTTTAATTGATTTTTGTTCACACACAGTATATTAGGCTAAATTTTATTCTAAATGTTATTCGTCACCTCAGCCTTCGACGCGGCGTCACCCGGACAGCCTAAATAATGACTCTGGCCGCGGAAGCCTACGATGTCAAATGTTATTCTACACATACAAATTTGAGCTAATTCCACTGAATCTAAAATACAAGCTTATTTTAAGTGTTTAGTAAATCAATTTAATTGAGGTTTCCGCGAGACAAGATAATCACGATCCTTTTTTTGGTTTGGTTTGTTTTTTTCGTGTTTCCGGGCGCGTCAACTGCTTTGGTCATTAATCCCGTTAGGGTAGGGTATGTTTTTTCTCGGGAGATGGCGGTGATCTTCCCCCGCTGGATGACGAGATCCGGCGCCGACCTACCGTCGGCTACTGGGGTTTCCCTCAACCAGGTATCTCCCACCAATGGGGCACCGCCCCAGCCGGGACAAGCTCTAAGCTCCCGACCGGTCTCCCGGAATACGTGGTAGTGTAGTGCATGTTAGTGTGTGTGTGTGTGTGTGTGTGTGTAAGGGGAGAGGATAGGACAAGGAAAAGGAAGGACAGATCGCGCGCGGTCCGTGGCCCGTTTGTTACGGTACTGCTCCGGCATTTGCCTGGTGTTGATCGGAGAAACAACGGAAAACTACCGATCAGAGCAGCCGGCCGCTAGAATTCTCCTCCAGACAGCGACTGAATTCGACCTAGCTGGAAAGCTAGTGTCGAAAATCCTAGCGCCGTGGGGAGTGTAACCTAGGACTTTCCTGTCAGAGGCGCTGCAATGACATCAGTTGATGCACTGAGCTACCGCTCCCGGTACGATCCTTTTTAATAATTGAAATTCTCAAGAGCCTTTTCAAGCTCATCGTCTTCTAAAGCCATTTCCTCCCAGGCACAACTGCTGAGAGATATAAGCGGCTGTCCATTACTGCCAGACAAGCATTCTAGTGCGCCAAGTAGCAACATAACTATATATAAACATAAATAAATATATGAGTTGTGTATTTTCGTGCACAGCACGCCCCGACGCCGCACGACAAACTAATCTGGCATACAATGTTACTTTGTTTCATTTCGTTCTCTATTTTTTCCTGACAAAACGCAAGTATAATTAATAATTCATGTCCAAAATAAAACACTCCCACTACTCGCGTATTTTTCAGAATACCTCTGTTGCTCGCTGTATTGTTAATGTTGTAAAACATTAATTTACTGCAAAAAATAGCATTTTTAAATTTACTCGTGCACTCAATCTAAAAATAAAAATAAACATTGAGGATGTTTCTCGTGTTACACGACCATGATTGTCAGGTATAACGCTTTTTGTCCATTTTGATTGCTCTAAAACAAAAACAAGTTTTACAGGAATGTAGTATACCTTCCACCACAGTCGTACACAGAATATCAGCGAGTATTCTACAATCTTTTACTATATTTTTAAATGACGAATCAAGCATTTAAATGAAATTAAAGGAACAAAAAAATGAAATACCAGAAACATTCAAATAACATCTGAAATTTACTAATGAATGCAGTATAAGTACTATAAATCATGCGCCAGTTTTCCAGAGTAATTATCAACATGTATCGCCTCAAACTTGACCATTGGGAGATAATTTGATTATTGAAATAGATCGCTGAAGTTTCTAACTCAAATCTAGAGCAACGGCAAAATAACATCTATAAAATGTACTTGATTATATGTATGTGATAACCAAACGCGAATAGAAAGAATGAAATATTTTAGTAAAAACATATACAACACATGATCGTCAATACCAAGAGTTTAAAACCTAATTGCTGAACAACCAACAACAAAAACACCCGATTTATAAAGCTCTCTACGGGCGCTTACAACCAGCAAGAATGGACCTTCTCTACGAAATGGACCTTCTATGAAATGGACCTTCTCTACGAAATGGAACCTTCTCTACGAAATGGAGCTTCTCTACGAAATGGACCTTCTCTACGAAATGGACCTTCTCTACGGATCGTCTAGACTCGAGTAATCAGCACACTCAAAACAATTATTGAAAAAAATAGAGAAAATAGAGCAACAGTACCACCCTCCAAACACAGACAATCCAACAAAATAAAGGGTACATAAAACCTGAAGTCATTCAATCTATAATACTTGGTTTGTAGTCTAATATACCCAGTCAAAAAGAACAATACCCAACGCATTTTTCAGATACCAAACAAAGAATTTCTAACTGGATTGATGAAAACTGCGCACAAAAACCAACGAACCATCTTCAAAGCGCTCGCGAGCTCCAGTCGCCCGCCAGGGGCCCTAGACAAGCTTCGCTCCGTATCGTTCGCGGCCGAGCCCGATCGACGCGTCCGCGGCGGCGATGGGGGCGGCGGCGGCGTGTTTGGACGCGAATTACCGCGGCTTCGGCGCGTAATCTATTTTAATGAACTTGATGCCGCACTAACGAGCTTAAATCTACGCCCTCGACCTCGCCGCCCGCCCCGCCGTCGCCCGCGGCTCCCCCACCGCCGCCGCCCGGCCGGCTTTTATTTATAAACTATAAATAGTAATAAAAAACAAACGCGGTTTTATTAGCGTCGAGTCGCGTGCCCGCGCTCGTGCCGCCCGCATTGTGTGGTTGCTAGGCGACCGCCCGCCTCGCCGCCCATGCCCATGTCCATGTCGGCCGCTCGTTAGAGGTTGCGATGATGCGTCGTCCCCATTGGCCGGAGCGAGTTTTATGTGGAGGGCACCAGGAGACGAAATGTCTCCAAAGTCTGAGTTATAGTATACAAAAATCTATTCATACATACATTTTATTTGAACTGCAATTGTGTATGACCCGGTGGAGTTAAATAACAATAATTACAATAAAAAAAAAAAAAAAAAGGAAGAAGATGCAATAATCATACTACCACTAATATTAAGTATTATAACAATTGTTTCAACTCTGTCATGATATACAATAATTATAATACTATTGAGATTCATAGAATTCAATTAAATTATATTTTATTAGTAATTTGTTTACAGGATTTTTTCCTAGGGCTTTTATCCAGCCAACGGCTGGTTACCCTTTACGTCCCGATGGGACGCATATTCGACCATACACTACAACACACTTGCGAGCTCCTCTGATCTGGGGTCACCAGAACGCGAGGCCCTCCGCGACAACACATACATACAAAGACAAGGGACAAACAACCATGCCCAAGGCGGGACTCGAACCCGCGACTTTGCGGGCCGAAGCGCTGAAACGGTACTCGCTATTAGCCACCTCGGCCATCCAGGTCGGTGTTTAGAGGA
Organism: Teleogryllus oceanicus; assembly: GCA_964035755.1. Classification (NCBI taxonomy): domain Eukaryota; kingdom Metazoa; phylum Arthropoda; class Insecta; order Orthoptera; family Gryllidae; genus Teleogryllus; species Teleogryllus oceanicus. Next base: position 1,600,545 of record CAXIVR010000012.1, read on the forward strand.
TTTACCTATTACAAATTACCGAGAAGATTCACGGGGCAAACAACTTCTTATAAATAGCTTACAAATAAATTCTGATAGATTAGATACCATAAGATACAAATAGAAATAACTTTACAAAAAAAAAATGACATAAGATACACGATAATTCAGACAACAGAACATACAAATATATACAAAACTAGCTGTATCAAGTGATACGACGTATTACAGATATAATAAGATCATTCATTAGGGCTCATGGAATTTAGTTTGAACTATTCATTTATAATGAATTCAGAATTGCTGAAATAAAGTAATATAGAGTTTTAGATCATTCAAAGTTTATATTAACAAAACAATTGGGAAATGATAATGAATCATTGTGACATGATTCTCTAAGCTCTTTATATATTGGGCACTCACGTAAAATACGATGAGGTATTTCTTCAGTATTCTTATTACATATTGAGCAGATTTGGATGTATTTTGTGCCACATATTTCTACTGTTGAATTTGATCTCGTTGTCACTAGTCATCCTGATTTGAGCGACTACTTTAATACACAAAATTCGAACTAATGAAACCATTATATTTGAAATGTCATTTAAGACATGCGTATTTCACTCCCCAATTATGTCGTGCTGAAATTAATGAGGTGACTTATGAAAATGTTCTTTTTTTTAATGATGTAGATTTTGTGCAGGCGTATGATGATACCGCTTTTCACACGGCGTTCTGTACATCATGAATGCTGGAATTCCGACATTCATGAATTTAATTTCATTCATTTGCCATTCCGGCAAATACAGTGGTACATTATGCTTTCTTTCACTTCCTACACAATGGAAAGAACTTAACGTGTAGTTAATACTCTCACAACTACTAACGTAAAAACATACATTACGTATGTCGTAAAACTTACAATACAAATTTCAAGTACACATACAATTGTCAAAAATAAATTGTTGAAAATACGGTACATTACTTTCTTGATCATTTTTCCCAGTTTGTGGGAAGCAGAAAAATCGTAAATGTTATCATTACGACAACTTTCTTATGAAAACCTAAGTTTGTAAGAAATACTACAGACGTAAGTAAACGTAAATTCAAATAAAATTATTACTGTGAACATGTGTTGTGAAACAAATTTTCTACGTTTTCTGACACGAAGAATAGGCAAATCCTTCATTCATCCCTGTAAGACGGGTTGCATAAACTCAGAGAAATTACTGCCCGGTATCATTCCCTGATACATGCGAAAGATTATGGGCTGTACCAAAGAAAATATATAATATTAAAGGCGTTGCTTAACTGTTTCAATTCAGTGTGTCGTTAAAACTGATATTCAATAACAATCAAAAATTCACAATATGCCAAACGACAGAAAAGACTATTATATTTATCCGAAACATTGTGCTGATTTTCAACATACTACTCTGCACTGCTTAAACTTTCATATAAAATTATGGCTGATTGGATACCGTAGGTAACCTATATTCTTCTGGTATAGAAACAAAATATATTTGAAAAATCATTACTTTCAAATTAATTATCTATATCTCATAGAACACAATGATACAAAATTCGTAACCTAATCAAAGGAGAATTTCCTACGGTTTAAAATAGGACAAAAATCTACACAGCATTAGAAACGGCAGGCGAAAAATCTACAATTCAACACGACGATCTTTCTCATGGTGATGACAACCGTGCATGAACATTTTCTACATCACGCGCAACTCAAAACCTACTACAATACACACAATCAGAGAAACGTTTTGCTAGTAATGTTACCGACTTTGAGATTTATTACTTATTAGAACGTCCACTATCCTATGTTACTAGAGTTGCATCCTACAAAGTATGATGCTACGGATGATTCCAACGAATCTACGTCAAGTGGAGAAATCTCGTCGAAAGCCAAACAAGTCACATGAACCGGGACAACACGAAGAAGAATTTCCTGCGACGCGAAAACGCCTCACCTCTGCAAGTCCCCGCATCCAGACGCCGCTCGCGAGAGAGAAAAGTCGGTGAGGAGATCTCTCCCGGGGGGTGAGATGGGGGCAAAGGGGGAGTTTTCCCCGCCCGGCATGGCTCCTTAGCGCACGCGGGTGCCATGCAGAAGAGCGCTGCTTGGTATTCCGATCCCCGCGCTTCCGCTGTTTCGCCCCCCCCCGCCCCCGCCCCCTCCCCTCCCCCTCCCCGCCAGGCGGCTCCGTCCGCGGCGCCTCGAAATTAGTTCCCGGGAAAGGAATTGTGTTTCGTTTGCCTTCCTCCGCGCCACGCCCCGCCCCCAATCTCCCCCGCCCCGCCCACGCAGTTACCGACTTACCGGCCCCGCTGGCGGATTCCGCGTACTCGCCCACGTGTTTAAAGGAATCCTGCCCCGCCCCCTCCCCGAAATGATGAGATTTTATGTCCGGCGAGCTTCACTAACGTCGACTAATGTTTGTAATTAACGCTACAGTACTGAGACACACTGTAACAAGAGATACATGGCATTCTGATGAATGGTATAAACTTCAATCAATCCACAGCCTCGGAGAGAAGGTTTACACTCAATGAAAATCTGCCCAAATTAGTTGCATGTTATTTAATCAATTTCTTAATAAAAAATATTTTCTGAAAATTATATTAACCTTTTGCTGTTTCCATGTATTAAATTTTAGAAAGTGAAATTACAGAAAATAAATTACGTATTCGTATACCACTCTCTTTTTATCAATTCGCATCATTCCAGCAAAATTATGTTGTGAGTTTTACACGTATTTCGTGAGACTCACGGTTACGATTTGACAAATGAAATCCATACGTTTTCGAAAACTGAAACAAAACGAGAACCGCCGAAAATTTTACGCAGTTCAAAAATGAAACTGATTACAAATATGACTCAAGATACGACATAAATGATATATTCTGCCTTACGGAAAGAAACGTCGTTCTCGGCCTACAATCTTCCCGCAATTCAACCCATCTGATCACCTGAAACAATCAAATCTGGTTTAGCGCGAGTCCCGCGGGAAATCGCAGCAACCCAACTTCTGGGGAATATCCGCGCATCGATAGCAGCAGCACCCGACGGACGGAGCGACCCCTCGCGTGCGCTTTTGACTGCGCGGGCCATGCCCCCGCCCGCGACCCCGCCCCCACCCCGCCCCACCCCCGCTCCCTCACCCTAAAAACTGATTTGGAAACTTAAATTAGTTTCTTGTCTTTGTCAACGCGCGAGGCCGCGCCCAGGGCGGCGGGAAAGAGTGAAGAGGAGCGTGGCGGGGAGTGGATGGGGAGCAGGCGGAGCGGGTTAGAGTGTGTTGGGGCAATGGGTGCGGACTGGACGGGGAATGGACGAAGTGCGGTCTGTGGCTGGGTGTAATGGTAGAATGGGTGAGAATGTGTTGCGGAGCGAACGAGGATAAAGCACAGATGGCGGGGAGAGGACAGGGGAAGGGCGGAGAGATGACGGGGAGAGGGCTGGGAGAGGGTGGGGAGGGCGAGGAGATGACGGGAGATGGCGGGGAGAGTGCGGGGACGTGGCGGGGAGAGGTGGGGAGAGGGCGTGGAGAGAGCTTGGAAAGGGCAGGAAAGGGCGGGGAGAGTGCGAGAAGAGTACGGGAAGAGGGCGGGGAGATGGCGGTGAGAGGGCGGGGAGAGGGTGGGGAAAGAGATGGGAGGGGGGGGGGGGGAGAGGGGGGGTGGGGGGCGAGGGTGATTGGTGGCGAGTGGAAAGTGGGCGGGGAGCTGGCACGTAGCGACGAGAAGGGAGAGGAGAGAAAGCACAACATAGGCAAAGCGAACGAGTAGACGGTGGGGAGCGGATAGGACACAGGTAAGAAGCGAATAGGAGGCGGGTGGGGACGGGCAACAAGGCGAGAGGGCGGATGCAGTCGTCAGATGTGGGAAGCGACAGAGAAGCAGGCGAGATACAAGATCCCTGAGGGCGGGTCTCGCCGAGTCGGAGGGGCGGGGAATGAGGTGGAGGGGAGAGGAACGCGACCCCGCGCCGGACGGCGTTACGCGAATACTTCGGGCGCGTTCATAAACTGTTGAGCGGGCAGGCGCGCGGTGCGCGTAATTGTATCAGCAACTCGAGTCGTTAGAGCTCCTTTTTCCCCAGCGGAGCTCCTCCAGCCTCTCCCGTCTTCTGCCTCCAGGGCTCTCTTCGCCACCTCCTGCTTTGCCGCTGTTTGGCCTGTTCGGTGGCGAGAGTTGAACTCTTCCCAAGGACAGACCATTCACTAGTGTCGATGATGGCTGATTATTTCATTTCCAATTCCCTTGATGGGATACAAATTGTTCGGAAGGAACCGTTTCAACACATGCCTTTTCTGATCTTATTTACTGATATTTAAGTCACTGCTTTTAAATGCAAGTAACATTGAGGTACGATTTTTTAAGCATTAAACTCTATGTATTTATAGAGCTCATGAATGTGCAGTGCTAGTACAATGAAACTCGTATTACAAGCAATAAAAGAGAAAATTTAAACATGATGTACGGTTTTGTTCGCGTTGTATGGAAAGGGCGCCGTATTTATGATTAATACCAACTTTTAAATAATATTACCAGGTTTTAAAGGTTACCTTTCAAGAAAAGAGTGTGCAAGAAACAGTGACGAGAGGATGTATGAAGAGAAGATTCATATAAATAAAAGAATATTGACAAACGCTTCTCCAAATAGAAAAATAGAAAAAGCTTGCTTAAATAAGTGTAAAAATTGTGAAAATAAGTGACAAAATGTGAAATAAAGTGTCTGGTGAATATTCGCTTGTCATAAAATAATTATTTAAAGCGATTACATCAAAAGAGTTTCCAGTTTTTAAACGACATAACATCGAATTTTGCCACGGATTTCAATTGAAATATATTCACATAATCAGAGACTAAAACAAACATTTCAAGGCTCTAAACTGCAGATTTTAGTAAACTTTTGAATAAAAATATTGCACGATTTACATTTGTATTCAAAGTAGTTGATATCCGTTCGTACATAAATACGTGCCTGTTTCACAGTTTTCATCCATCAATAAAACAATAATGTGACAGTCATTTTTCTGAATCGCATATTCATTACTACATCTATTATTCTGTTCAATCCTCTCCTTATCGTTCGTAAATGAAATAATGTCAATAGAAAGCAGAAGATAGAGGAGAAATATTAAAAAATAATTCATGTATTAATTATTATTTTTTAATATTTTTTTGATTCGTTTCCGGAAATTTTTTTTAAAGAATTTAAAATGAATTAATTTTTCATTAATTTATGGTTTCTGCAAGTTGATTTCATTTTATCTGCTGCAGCGTAGTGTTGAATGAACTTTCAGTTGTTCAGTTTCAATTGTAGTTATGCTGAGATTCTGTTTTCAGAGATTTTCTGGGACACTATCTAAAGTATTTTCTGATCCTTTCGCACACACGAGTCACTATCTTGCAACATGTTTCAATTAAAACGAAATTCTTTATCTAATTCATATCAGATATGAAAATGAATAATATACAAAACTTTTCTTGAGGCTGTAAATATACATTTGTGTATGATACTTTGTATATGAACTAATGAAAATAAAAGGTTCAAGAAAGTGAAAAACCATGATCTTGAATTACGGACTTATTTCTCTTGAACAAACTTTACTTTTTATTTAAAATACGATAAAAATGATAAAATACGATAAAAATACGATTAAGATCGTAATACTTTTCATATTTATTTCACGTTGAAAGTAATGACGTAACTAATAACAGAGTATAATGTAACACACAATGCTCGCATTCTATAAATTGATGATTTATGCAAATTATTCTCATTTATTACTTACAGCAAACCAAATTTAAACTAATACAGGAGCAGAAAATCAACCAATTAGATTTCATAAGAATCGTGCTAAGAACGTTTCAAATGATTTTGAATTCAATATGAAAGCATCAGATCTGTTTCCTTAAGGATGGTAGGTTCATGACGTCACATGAATTATCGAAAAACAATTATCAAAAATAAATATTTACTTTTTGCGGCTTGATTCGACTTCCAATCAACGAGATATTCATATCCCTTCTCATCTAATGGAAAAACTGAAATGGATATAACATTTAGCAGAAGAGGGTGTCAAGTCCAACCAAATCGATAAGGAATCGGATTGCCGGAAGACATCCGACACTCGGTCGAGAAACCATTCAAATGTCATTGCCACATCGTCGACGCAGTTTCCTTAGCTTAAAGGGAATCGCGCGTTAAATAATTCCACGTGAGTTGGGTCGACTGAACGGCGGCAACCGGCACTGTCGTTTTGAACGCGCTCGCTCCATAAATCAGCCGACTCAAAACCACACGGGCATTTCCATATCGAAATGTTTATCTGTATTTTTTTCGCACCTCTGGAAGAACGGGTAATTTTTATCTTACTTCTCAATTATTTAAGGTTTTATTGACATTTGGATATTGAGAAAGGCATATAATCACGGGCCGGCGAAGATAAATGAAGGTCATAACTCCTCTGCCATCAAATATACAGACATGAAAGTGATCTCATTTTAAAACCACTGACGCATGATTTGAATTTACGCAAGGCGATGATAAATGACTATGAGAATTTTAGAAGTTAATAAAACAAAATAAGGTAGGACAATTCTGGATATTTCATAATGTAGAGACGATTACAGAGGACATAATTCTGACTGATACACAAAAGTAATATTTCCTCAACCTATTAAATATTATAACCCCTTTTGTTAGTTTATTTCGTTACACAGGAGATTGTAGTTTAAAAATCAATTGTTTAAACACATAATCACGTCAGTGTTACGATTCCAGATTTCAATCACTCTCAACACAATAGGATGGGCGTCTAAAAATATTTTAGATTAGGAAAACAACAACAAACTACTCTTAATATTCGAGCTTTCAAAATCCGTTGCAAATCAATCATCATCAATAGACAAATAATTCGGCGCAACGTGATCGGAATTAAGTGTGCGACTTTCACAATTGCACACGGACGTAAGCATTTCGAATGAGTTAACAAACTATTAATTGTGTTTGGACTTTCAGTTTTTTTTTCTCTTTTTCCGCAATATGGCGCTTTCTAATGGTTGCATCTTAGGCTTACAATTTTTTGTTTAGTCCCCGTTGAGCCAAACACACTCGACGCGACAGAAAACAATATTTGAAAAAACAATTAAAATCCAAGCCTCTGACGAGAATCCGTTCATATTCCGTCAGAGGACCCAATGACTTGTCGCGCCGTCAACGCGTTCAGCTTCCTTGGAGAGATTAAAACCAGGAGTGCCACCCACACGACCGCCAACGGACGCTTGGGCTGGCAGGCTGGCCGCCAGCAGGAGAGGAAGGGAAACGGCCATTTGGCAAGGACACCGTCCAGCCGTCGCTTTCGGGAAAGCGGGCAGGGATCCCACAGTTCCCCATGGCCTTTCCGACGAGGGACGACACCGTCAGAGGCGGAAAAGTGCCGGAAAATATTATCTGCCCCACCCACTTCCCAATGCCAACTGATAATTTTTGTCTGTCCGAAAACGACTCTTTTATTACATCACGCTGCATACCCGAAGCGTAAAATGTGTCCATCATGAATTTTTAATTAGCGACTGCAAATATGAAGACATATTTCAACGGTAAAATCGAGTGGCGTGTCCAGATAAAACCACAAAGCTTTTAAATGTTATGTGACACTGATTAACGGAATATTGGGATAATAAAATGAGAAAATGATTTACGTTCTGTCAACAGCTGACGCGAGGCGGAGCTCTGGACCCCATTGGCGGAACATAGCTTCGTTTGCGCTGCTCTCTCCCACCCCCACTCCATCGTCCATTCACGACACTCCCATATGTCGAGGTTTCAAGTGGCTTTTATTCAAATTTTTTTTTTTAAAAAATTTCCTTAAAGGGGGGAAAAAAATTTTATTTTTTAGTGTTACCTTAATAAATGAATAGAATTATACTTCACAACTTTCTAAGAGTAAAATTAAAACAGTTTCTTGTTTATTGCATGATTTTACTGAATACGTGTGTATTTTATTTATCAAATAACGTAGTGCAATTCTTTGATGTTAACATTTTGGACATTTTGTACACTTTCATCAAGAGTGTAAGGAGAGTAAATTCATATTATATCCAGATTATACCTATATTTACAAGCATGATGCTTTTTTCCAATTAAATCACTTCAGTAAATATGAATACCACGCTTCATGACCTTGGTATTTCGTTTGGCTGTTTTTGGTACTTAAGCTTTTTATATGCCATTTTAATTTATAGGTTTAGTGAGGTTCACATGTATACTGAAATAACAAAGCATAATTTTTCGCTATCAGAGAACCCAAAACAACTATTTTCATCAAAATCTCTACATAGAGCTTTGGTAGCATTGTGCACTTACTTTCTCTTAAGATTAGGATTAAGTAAATATCACTGTCAAATTCTTATTTCTTACTTAAAATTATATTCAAAATATTGTGCGAAAACCATCAATCGTCAAATTAAAAAAAATACAGAAAACGAGCAAAGTTCAGATGCAACAAATTATCGAGAAAAAGTACGGTCAAGAGTACTGGAGAATGGATATTCCATTTTGAAGTGGGAGTGCATGTAGGGCGTACGGGAGAGAGAATTTTTCGTTTTCCGAATGGCTCTCTAAAATGCTTCGTATTGACGAACGAATCGGTTTATCGGATCATATGCGTGCAAAGCGTTATTTAAAGAGATTTTTCCGAAAGAGGCTTTAAGAGGAGAGTAAGCATATCATGGCTTATATCAGCTGAATCCTGAGCCAGAACATGAGATTGAACGATAAATGAGTGAAAATCAGAGAATCAAAAGAGATAATTTTGAATCATTCATTAGTTATCCATCACCATCAAACCATCATTCGAATTATATGTACTTTAAATTATATAGGGGCAACCACACCTTCCATTGATGGTAGAGAGGATAAAGTTTTAAACCATTCATCTGTCAACACAAACACCAGTTATTTAGGAATAACATTTACGGAGCGAATGACACAATTTTCCTTTCGCAAGCACACAACAGCCTCCAACGAGGTTACATTTAAGTGAATTTGATGACATTGGGCTTTCACTCAACAATCAACTCACAAACAGTACGTCTCTAGGGACACCAAGCTATTCACACGAGACCTTCATCAATGAAATTACCTTCCCAGCAGCGATCGGAACCTCAATTGAGCGGCAGTTCTCAGCAACTTCACCCCACCTTGCGCCGAGGCCACCTGAAGGGGTAAAGTTCCCGGCGCCGTTTGAGCCTCCCGCCGCCAGGCGCGCTCCCATCGCCCCCGCCAAAGACCTCCGCCCAGCAATTACGATCGCGTTTTCGCATTGCCATCCCATACATACGTCGATCTTTTATTCTCTACTCCTATGGTTATATTCGCTAAGACGTTATTGCTACACAACACAATTCATTTCGCTCTTGCTTGCTTCTGAATTGCAATGCTGTTACGACTGCCTAGGAAGACTCAGTTGATTGCAATCTCTGGTCATTCTGCGACAAATGAATTGTTGTTTGCCTCAAAATTGCCATTTTCTCTGATGGGTACACCGTAATGCGTACATCAATTATGCTCTTTTTCTCTACATCTGCTGATCACGCTTTCTACATTACAAATTTCCATATATGATAATAAAGATCTATTATTTTTTATGGAAATGAGTAATGTAGAAAGCGTGATCAGCAGATGTAGAGAAAGAGAGCAGAACTGATTCCCAGAAAGCACAACTGAGAGCCAAATTCATTGAATTTCTTTCCATATTATTTCCTAGGCATTATTCTATGATGCGTTCTATTTCTTTGTTTTTCAGTCCAATATTTGTCGGTAACACACTTCCTCTACTTCGTCAGCTCGATTGCAAATGCCATAAACGTTTATTACTCCATCCAATCTACACAGTTCATTGTCCTCGCCACCTTTATCATTCTATCTTGTTTGAACCCCCATCACATTTACCATGTGTCCCTCCGGCTGTGTGCCTCTTCTTCCGCCGTCGTACTCCGCCCCCCCACGCCCCTCGCCACGCCTCCTAGGCGGGCGCCGCCGCCGTCCGGCCCCACGCTGGGCGCAACCACAAAGCCCCATTGACAGGTATTTACCCGGGGCGGCCGAGACGCCCCAAGCGACCTTCGCCGACCCCACTTCCACCGGCACCTCCCCCTCCTCCAGCAACCCCTTGGCTACGTTCACGTCCCGCTACAATCGCACGGACATCATCCCTCCCCCCCTCCCCCACTGTCCCCGCCCAATCTTCTTGCATAAGTTCCGCGCTATGAATTCAACCTCCAGCCGAGTTCCACTGACCACGGCCCGCTATATCCAGGCTAGCCATCCCCGCTCCGCCATTCCCACTTCACCACCCCCGCTCCGCTATTTCCATCCCACCATCCCTATTCCGCTAACGCCCCTCCGCCATCCCCGCATCCCCGCCCACCATCCCCACTACGCCATCCCCCGCTACGCCATCCCCGCTACGCCCCCCCTCGCCATCCCCGCTCGCCATCCCCGCTACGCCATCCCCGTACGCCATCCCCCTACGCCACCCCCGCATCCCTGCTTCGCCATATCCGCTCCACCATCTCGGCTCCGCATCCCCCTTCGCTATCCCTGCTCCGTCTTCCCGCTCCGCCATCCTTGATCCGCCAACCCCTCCGCCACCCCGCTCCGCCAAGCCCGCTTGGTCATAGCCGCCCCGCCCCCTCTCATCCTTCACCCTCGATACGTTTTCGATTCAGTTATCCACAATCCCCGCTCCGCCATCCTCCAATTCCCCCCCGCTCCTGCCCCCGCTGCTTGCCCGCCTGCTTGGCAATGTCTCCGCCCACCGCCCCCGCGCCGCTGCTTTGCGCGCGGGGGCAAGTTGTGCCCTAATTATTAATCGGTCCCCGAAGCACGCCCGCGGCGCCAGCTCCCTCCCCGCCCCCCCCGCCCACGGCTGTCGCGCAAGCGCTTCGACGGAGGCGCCGCTTAAAGCTGCCACAAGTTGCGGGCCGGTCACCTTCCTCTCTCCCCGCCTCCCTTCCGTCAATGGCATACAGGCGTCAGGCCTCAAATTACATCGATTCCCACTTGGAAACTTGCACAAAGACCAGGAAAAGGATCAAGACGCGACTTTGTATTCGAAACAAGGAAGTAAAGATGAAATTAATGGTGGGGTTTGATTGATATACAACTATTATAATTTAATAATTCGTACTGATATAAAACTTCAAATGAGATTAAAAGTTATTATATAAATCAGATAAAACATTTCGCAATATTTTGTCCAGAATGCAACACATTTGATTTCATCAAATACAATTATCAATGAAAACGGCAGTTTGAACAAATGCCATAAATCATCATTAATGACTAAACAAAAACGTTTTTACGCTGGGAAAGGATAAATCATTATTTTAGCTCTGAATGATCACACTCTCGTCATTAACTGAAAAATTTATTAAGAAAACAAGTTACTGGTAAGAAACTGAACTGTATAATTCTAAGGAAATATCTATTCACGATTACATTCACAAGCCACCAATTGGAAGCGTAGTATTTTTCAAAGATCAATAAAGTAACTTGAAAGTTATGAGATATTATTCAAAAATTCAATTTGTTTACATTTGTATTTATAAAAGTAGGATGAATTTTATAAAATACATATTCATGAATACGTCAGAACACAATTTAATGTGCTTGTCACACTTTCAAACAAAATACCAACCCAATAGAACCACTAATGAGCATTCCAAATGATGACTTCAGAGGATCATGTTATTTCGCTGAGAACAAATCTAGATATTAACGAGAAACGAAGTTTATATTGATGCAGAAACAGCTTAGGGAAGCTTCCGATTTTTAAACAGCTCCAAATAAACCCCTTTGATGACAGTGGTTCGTTCATACCCCACGTACAAGCGAAACCTCCCCTCAAACGTCGTGCACTGCTTAAAATGCGATCTCCTGCCCTTCCTGCACGAAGGGGAAGCCACTGTGCGTCCACCCGCTACCGGATCTGCCCTTCCACCCTTTTTTCTCTTTCCCCCGCTTCCTATTTTTGCTCTCCAATTTCCCTTTCGAGCCCCCCCCTCCCCCGCCGCGCTACCCCTTGATGACTCACCCGCCAGTCGCGCGTCATCTCGTCAGCCTCCCTTGACGTCCGAAGCCCCGGCTGTCCCTCACCGCTCCCCTCCGCACGAGCCCCCCTCGCCGACGGGACGGCGGGCGCGTGCCAACCTGTGCGCAGCGGCGCGCTACACCCACGCACGGTGGGGTAGCGATACCCAACGGCTGGGCCAAACACGCTGGTGGGTTGGGTTTGTTTTTTTCTCGTGTTTCCGGGCGCGTCAACTGCTTTGGTCATTAGTCTCGTGAGTGTAGTGCATGTTTTTTCTCGGTGGATGACGGTGATCTTCCCCCGCTGGATGGCGAGATCCGGCGCCGACCTACCGTCGACTAGTGGGGTTTCCCCCTAACCAGGACTCCGGCAACGCCCCAGCCGGGACAAACTCTAAGCTCCTGACCGGTCTCCCGGAATACATGGTAGTGTAGTGCATGTTAGTGTAAGTGTGTGTGTATGAGAGAGAGGATAGGACACGGAAGAGGAAGGACAGATCGCGCGCGGTCCGTGGCCCGTTTGGTAGGGTACTGCTCCGGGATTCGCCTGGTGTTGATCGGAGAAACCACGGAAAACTACCGATCAGAGCAGCCGGCCGCTGGAATTCTCCTCCAGACAGCGACTGAATTCGACCTAGCTGAAAAGCTAATGTCAAAAATCTTGCCGCCGTCAGGATTCGAATCTAGGACCTTCCGGTCAGAGGCGCTGCATTGACATCAGTTGATGCACTGAACCACCGCTCCCGGTAGCACGCTGGTGAAGTCGTAGGCTTCCGCTGCCGGAGTCATTTAAATGAATTCTGTAGTGACAGCAGACATTTTGTGGTAATTCGTGATAAAATATCCGAGATGTAGGAGATATCAAACCACAATACTAGGCAAATAAATTTACTTAACAGAAAATTCAGCCGTACACGTGTTTCAAGAAATTTTTCCCATCATTAGTGGGTCCAAATAACATAGATGAAACACTTAATTAACCATGGGGAAATTGTCTTCTGATGGCGCCATTTTGTGCTGCGTATGATGTAGGAAGGTAGACTGCTTTCGTACATCGTGCAGCATGCAGATGCAGATGTCTACCTTCGTACGCCCAACGCAGCACAAAATGGCGTCGTGAGACGACAGTTTCACCATGGTTAATTAAGTGTTTCATCCATGTTATTTGGAGCCACTGATGGTGGGGAAAATTTTCCTGACACACGTATAAGTCTGATTTTTCTAATAAATAAATTATTTTGCCTACTATTGTGGTTTGATATATCCTATATTCCGGATATTTTATAATTTAAATGATCTTGGCTGTCCGGGTGACGCCGCGTCGAAGCCTGTGTTGCCGACGTTTCTCTCATCTGTTCGTGGTATTCCTCAGGGCTGGTCTCCAAACCTGCTCTGGAGAACAGCCCTGAAGAAGACCACGAAAAGATTATCGAAACATCGGCAACACAGCCTTCGACGGGCTTCACCCGGACAGCCAAGATTACTTAAATAAAACTCGCAGGTTACTACAATACCCCCGAAAGCGAGTGTTCGGATCTTAGTGAGGCAACTCATCACACACAAAAATAATGATGTTGATGACGATGATTAATGCCGTACTCGGCCCCCAAGGATTGGTGAGCGAGGATCCAGTGTCTTGATTGATTGATATTTCATGTCACATAAACTGCTATGGTTATTGGTCCCAACTGCTATGCTCATTGGATTGATTGATTACCGACTCCGGGCGGTTCAACTACTGAGGTCAATAGTCCCGTTAGTGTAGTGAATGATTTTCATCGGGTGGTAGCGGTGATCTTCCCCCACTGGATGGCGAGATACGACGCCGACATACCGTCAACTAGCTGGGTTTTTACCCCAACCAAGTATCTCCCACCAACGGGACACCGCCCCAGCCGGAACCAGCTCTAAGTCCCCGACCGGTCTTCCGGCATGTGTGGTAGTGTAGTGCATGCTAGTGTAAATGTCTGGGGATGAGGATAGGACAAGGAAGAGGAAGAAAAGATCGCGCACGCACCGTCGCCCATTTGTTAGGGTACTGATCCAACTACTCCCGATATTTATTCAGATACTACGGAAAACTACTGATCACAATAGTGGTCCGCTAAAATTCTCCTCCAATCATAGGCTCAATTCCACCTGCCGAGCTAGTGTTAAAATCCACCAGTGTCGGGAATCGAACCCTATGACCTCCCGCACAGAGTCGCAGTAGATACAGCGGCAACGCTAGCTCTGAGCTAACTCAGCCGAATTCCCTTCCCTGGACAGGTGATCACATTAGAGGTATGCTACCGTCGCCCTTCACTGAATGAATGATGTTACTTACGAATGGTAAGAGTAGTTGTGAAGAGTGAACGATAATAGATGAAAAATAATGAATAGGAAAATAATTGTTCAGATATGATACGCTTAGAGCTTATCACATACGGAAAACACTCGCCCTTGAATTTACCACTAGATCTAGATTTAAACCCGTGCACGTGTATCGACATCTGGCGAAGGCAGGAAATTCAATCACTATAAACAAATAATTTTAAAAGGAGGACATAAATTAATAAAATAGGATGAAGTTAAAAGTGAAATTTTGCGTAGTAATGTAGTCAAAAGTGAGAGGTTTTCGAGGTAATAAATATTATGCATGTGTGAAAATAATAATATTTTGAATTAAATATGTCCTTTGTGAAAAGCCTACGATGATGCGCTCAATGTGTATCCATTAAATTATACTATTTAAAAAAAATTAAAACGAAAACTTGAGATTAAATAGGACACCAAAACTCGCTTCCAAATACAGAGGTAGCTAGTGGAAGATGAGTATTTATTTATTTTTTTACAATATATAAAGAAAATTTTTCACAATACTCTTTTGAAGAATGGCGAAGTTTATTTTTTCTCTATTTTTTTAACATTTGAGCACTTGTCACGACAAAAAAAAAGTCATCGAAAATATTACTCAAAATAAAACAACACGATATCTCTCAATAGTTTACCTACAATAGAAGAAGACAAGAATTCGCGTAATAAAAATTGATAATCAATAAGCAATTCCGCGCTCTTAAAGTAAGATAATCCATTCTCTTGTAAGTTACTTTCAAGGTTAATGTATACCTTAGTCACTTTCAGGACAAATTACAGTAACAGAAGATCGATCCCCGTCTACCGAGAAACTTCAGACTCACTCGCGGTATATATATATATATATATATATATATATATATATATATATATATATATATATATATCCAATCAGTCTAAATTCACAAAACAAGAACAACAAATCTACCTTTTCCGATTATCAGCAGGCCTTTGCAGATCCCACCCACAGTACACGGCGTGCCGGGCCGCTCCCCCGGCCAAAAGCCTCTTTATGACGGATGAAAAATGTACCTGGCGGACGGGCGAGGAGGGAGCGCATCGGGCACGGCCGGCGGCGCGCACCTGAACCCCGGAAGAGCGCGCCGCCGGAAGCGAGGGCGCTGCGGAGCTTCCGGCGGGAGGGGGAAAGTGGTGGGGGAGGGGGGAAGCGGGGATTTGTAGGGCTCCGCAGACCGGCCGGTCTGGCCACGTGTGTCCGCGGCGGCCGACCAACTGGGAATCCGTGTTGGGATGCATGCGCCCCGAACGGTCCGCACGAAATGATATCGTGTACACGCGTGTAATATCTCGATTACTGGAGGCGTTCGATAAGAAAAGATTCTTCTTCATTGTGACTGATTGGTTGGTTAGTTGGTTAGTGATTCCGGGCGCATCAACAGCTTTGGTCATTAGTCCCGTAAGTGTAGTGGATGTTTCCACCGGGAGATGGCGATGATCTTCCCCCTAACCAGGACTCTCCCTCCAGCGGGACACCGCCCCAGCGGGGACAAGCTCTAAGCTCCCGACCGGTCTCCCGGATTATATGGTAGTGTAATGCATGTTAGTGTGTGTGTAAGGGGAGAGGATAGGACGAGGAAGAGGAAGGAAAGTTCGCGCCGAGTCCCGTTTGTTAGGATACTGCTCCGGGATTCGCCTGGTGTTGATCGGAGATACAACAGAAAACTTCCGATCAGAGCATCCGGCCGCTAGATCTTCTCAGACAGCCACTGAATTCGACCTAGCTGAAAGTAGTGTCGAAAATCTGCCGTTTTCAGGATCGAACTAGGCCTCCGGGTCAGAGATGCTGCAAGTACATCAGTTCATGCACTAAGCTACCGCTCCGGGTCATTATGGCTGAGAAATGTTATTTTTACAAGTATTGATATTTGTGTGATGGATTAAGGTGAGAAAAATTCCAATAAAAAAGAAAAATATTACGTATATTATGTTACAGTTTACAAGACTTGATCATACACAACGTTTCGACCCTAGTATGGGGTCTTCTTCATGTAGAGAGTAACTCTAAAAAAGTGTGCGTCAATGTAAAATAAAATAAAAAGTACTATGTAACATTAATATTTATAATATATAAGGAAATGGATGTGAATTTAAATAAGAGGAGGCTTATCTCCGTATAGCCACAGAACGTTCATTTAGGATATAACATCATAGTAGAGTCATCGTGGAGATAAGAGGAACATCAGTTAGAATGATGATATAACATAACATAATCATATGATTTTCACCCAACTATCAAAACGCAATACAACATATTATATTTTGATAGCTGGGTATGGATTGTAATTTTTGTTAATATTTTTACTGTAATAGTTTCATTAATATTATTTTTTCTTTTTTATTATAATCATTTTCATGTCCTTTTTTTGTTTTTTGTCGTACGTAATATATCATTATTTGTTATTTTTCTTCATTTTTAAAATCAATTTTCAAGGGTGATTCATTTATTAACGATACAATTTGGTATTTTATAGAGCTTTTAAGGTCATAACTAGCTGATTAACAAATGTTCAAAGATTAAGTTTAAACATATAGTATATACGGGTAAATTAAAATGCTGAAATAAAATTATCTTGCTGTTTCAACATTCGTTACGTTAGGACCTGAAAATACATCCATGGAAGGATTCATAAAAAAGTCACTCCCAAACTAACATCACAATCCATTCGTATTTTTAGAGCAGACATTCCTTTGCTTGTGTCAGGCATTACTGAGTGAATTTGAAACGAATATCAGGAAACACGGTCGTAACAGTTTCCTGTAATTGCCATTTCTAGTTTTATGAATACTTAAAATCCTGTGAAACCAGATAGAACTCTAGATTCAAAAGCACACACCGAAAACAAGGAAGATGACAGTAACAAGTGCAGTAACATTAAATCAAAGGAATAGTGTGCCATATTAGCTCATTGTACGGAATTACCTTGTCAACTAGCTTTTAAACTGAATATAAATGAGTTTACATGTGTGAATGACTACTGAAATGGTTTAGACATTAAGTCTGAAGTAACAAATATCCTTCACACTAAACTCAAAGTGTGACAGAAGCAACAGTAGTACATACCAGTTGCCTATAAATATTAAATTTAGACATGGGGCAAAATCTAACATTCACAAAAATCTGTACACGAATAAAAAAAGTAGTACTGCAAATACTTCAGAGCAATCTTAATTTTCGTTATAAAACAATCAGTTACAAATTGTACACATCAATACTCAGCAACATGACATAATAATACAATAAATTAAAGACGACATGAATTATTTTGAAATAGTCACTACATAAAATTATTCTCCCAAAACACCTTGTAGGAACAAAAAATACGTCAGAGATAGGTCCCATTCAATAAGTAATCCAGAAATGTCATTGTTACTAATAAAAATTATTATTAAATTCAAATTATCAAAACTTGATCATCCTGACACGGAATCAAACTGAAGTGTTCCAATTATCTGGTTCAACACCCAGTTACATTTACTACTGAGATAATTAGAGTTAATAATAATAATGATAATAATAATAATAATAATAATAATAATAATAATAATAATAATAATAATAATAAAGTATTTTGAGAAAAAATCAAAAAATGACAAAGAAAATTGTACACGAAAATTGTATCATTTGACGGGGCATTAAAGCATCTCCAGTGCCCCATCTCGGACCAGTTATATCTTCCCGAACGTCGCATCTCCCACGAAACACCAACTCCAACCCCCACCCCGCCCCCTCGCACCACCGCAGCCCGCCGACAGCGCCCCACAAGAAAGGCGGCGTCAACGACGCGAGGTCTGCGGCGTCGGCGACGTATTAAAAATAAATTCAATATATCGATCGAGAGGCGGCAGCGGTGGCGCGCGCGAGTTTTTGTCAAACTTTCGCCGGCGGCGGCGGCGGCAGCACAAAGGCAGCCACGATCCTTCGTCTTCATTTCCTGCAAGCGCCGCCCGGAGCCCGGAAGCCAGCCATTTTTTTTTGTCTCCGCTCGCGCCTCTTCACCCTCCCCGCCCCGCACCCCGATGCTCTAAACTGCAACAAGAAGCGAGCATACGTCGTCAACGATCTATCATGTCGCTAACAAACTTTATAGCTCGTCTCGAAACGTTTTGGCGAGAGTGAAGGCACCGGAGGAAAGGGCTGCTAGGGTGCGCGTCGGTGAGGAAGAGAAGGAGAAGGAGGAGGAGGAGAAGAAGAGAGAAAAAAACTGCTATTCTTCTCGAAGCACTCTTCATTATCTTTCGCATTTATCAAAAACCGGTTTCGTTTTTCCTTCAAAACGCTGTTGGAGAGCTTTGTTATGAATAATACAGAGCGGCCGGGCGGGCGGGAGGGGGGAGTGGGCGGGTGGGCGGGTGGTCGGGTGGACGGACAGGCTCTTGAGAGGCGCCGAGAGACCGCCGCCGCCACCGCCGCCGCCATCCTTCTCTGGTAAGACGCCCGCTCCGAACCTCCACCTCGCTCCAACCACCTTCCGGGCGTCCCGTCGTCATTCATTAAGTTCAAACACGAGCTGAAGTTTAATTTCGGGCCCAGGGCCCTCGTCGCTAATTTACTCGCTTGTTCACGGGGCCGCCCGCTGGGCGCCCCCCTCCGTGCGGCCCTCCACTCCCCGACCTTCCCCGCCACGCCCCGCTCCTTCCGCACCTTCAAGTCCCCGCGCGCCGCCTCCGCGCCAACCCCACGACCCCGCCCACCTCCGCACAGTAGGTCCAAGCGACTCGGCTCCGCCCGTTTCATCACACCGGCAGAGGAGGTCGGGAGCATCAACTGACGTCACTGCAGTACCTATAATCGGGAGGTCCTAGGTTCGAGTCCCGACGGTGGAAGGATAGTCGGCACTAGCTTGTCAGCTTGACCCAATTCAGACGCTGTCTGGAGAATTCTAGCGGCCGACTGCTCTGATCGGTAGTTTGCCGTCATTTCTCCGGGTCGTACCCAAGCAGTAGCAAACCGGTAACGGACCACGCGCGATCTTTCCTTGTGCTATACTTATCCCTTACTTACACACACTTACACTTTCATGCATTACACTAACACACATGCCGACAGTCCGATTGGATGCTTGAGAGCTTGTCCTGACTGGGGCGGTGACCCTCTGATAGGAGATATCTAGCCGGGAAAAAGCGGTTAGTCGGTAGGTAGGTCGTCATCGGTCGGCAAGGATCACCGGAATCTCCAGAGGAATTAACACGCACTGCACTTATGGGACTAATGAATTAGCATTTGTAGCACTAGGAATCATTAATCAACCAAAAATCTGTCGTTTTCATGTAGGAATTAAAAAGTAAAAGATACAAATGTTTTGGTGGAATGTAGCTTAATATTCTTCTATACACCGTAACTTAAAAATATAATGCATCTTTTTTTTTTCTTTTTGCGTCCTTAATTTTATCACATTATTTATCGACGCAACGCGTCTCTTCGCCCCTTGTCGAGCGTTGAGCGCGGAGTAAGCCTCCATTAACGTAGCGTATTTTACGTATGTCTGGTCTCGCCAAGAGTACCGCCAGGTAGAATCTCCACGTACGCGCCTCCTACTATGCGCTCCTGCGTCACTTCCCAGCGGCCAGAAATGGGAAGGAATTAGGAAAGGGGTAGGGTTTAGGACACTTCACGGGGGTTGGACTAGCCCTTGTGAAGCAGGCAAACTCGTTTTATTAGAACAAA
Source organism: Teleogryllus oceanicus (assembly GCA_964035755.1). Lineage (NCBI taxonomy): Eukaryota > Metazoa > Arthropoda > Insecta > Orthoptera > Gryllidae > Teleogryllus > Teleogryllus oceanicus. The sequence goes on from CAXIVR010000012.1 coordinate 1,620,686, forward strand.
TTTCACATCAGATTCGACAGGAATCGATGAGAACCGAACCCGGACCTCAGTGGTGAAAAGCTAGAAACTTTGCTATGAGCCACAAGCGAGCCCATGATAATTTGTTTTTCGTAAAGGAGCATACGTGTACGTTAATTGCTGTACATTGCGCATACATACTTTCTCATTGCGCATACATACTTTCCCTAATATTTGCATTTAAAAACAGACATTCAATCTTAAGAAAATCGCAATCAAACTCTACGTTCATGAAGCAAGAATATTCTTACATTCACACATATGACAAAATGTTCACTAAATTTTATTGCCACTCTTTAAAGAAAAGTCCAAGACTACCAAGAATTGTATTGTACTTGCTTTTGAGAATAACGTAATAGCACATGCCGGGAAAACGTGTTCATTCCATTAATTTTAAAATATTATTAAAATTTACTGTTTTTACCACAAAATCAATTCATAAGAGCAACTGATAACACATCTAGGCCAATTAACTTTCATTGAAAGCAAAAATCTCGCAATTTGACTGAGTAGAAAGACCGAATTCCTTTTTCAACGATAAACTTGGACGATAAACGCGGACATTGATAGTATCAGTTTGATTTCAACATTTACAAGAATTCTTCGTATGACATAAATTTTTCAATTTTAAATAGACTGAAGACGTTAAAATTCGCCCTCCTTTTGAAATTTGTTTTGTTTACCACTTTATTACGATAAATTATACATATTTCTGGTATTGATTACAAACTTCGACGAATTTGAAATGACTGCGTTTGTGAACTGCACAATTATACTGTTCAAATATATAATTCGTGTTCTATTATGTTAGTAAAAGTTAACCCTACCGAATTGATTATTCCGAACAATAGAAAAAAATGCTAATTGTACACATTGATTTTCAACTATCACCCTTAGTCAATTTCGTTTTGTTGCTTTTTCGGCCGCCAGTGTGCAGCGGCGGGAGAGTCGCGTGAGAGTGAAGGGCCACACCACTCACCCCCAAATTCCCCGCCGCCCTCGCCCCCGCCCCCGCCCTCCCCCCCCCGCCCCCCCCTCGCCCTCGCCACTCGCCCACGCCACTCGCCCTCGCCACTCGCCCACGCCACTCGCCCACGCCACTCGCCCACGCCACTCGCCCACGCCACTCGCCCCGCCACTCGCCCCGCCGCCACTCGCCCTCGCCACTCGCCCTCGACACTCGCCCTCCGCCACTCGCCCACGCCACTCGCCCACGCCACTCGCCCACGCCACTCGCCCACGCCACTCGCCCACGCCACTCGCCCACGCCACTCGCCCACGCCACTCGCCCTCTCGACTCGCCCACGCCACTCGCCCACGCCACTCGCCCACGCCACTCGCCCACGCCACTCGCCCACGCCACTCGCCCACGCCACTCGCCCACGCCACTCGCCCACGCCACTCGCCCACGCCACTCGCCCACGCCACTCGCCCACGCCACTCGCCACTCGCCACTCGCCACTCGCCACTCGCCACTCGCCCTCACCCCTGCCCTGCGCGTTCGATGTCTCGCGCGGCGCGTGGCGGCGCGGCTTTTGAAGTGCCTCGGGCTCCATTATGATGGAAATGACCTGTACTTTATTCTACTGGTTTTTTATGCGCTCCGCTTTAAACGAGCTGGCGGGCGGGTTGCTTTCACTGCGGCGTACAGTTCATCGATGAGTCAAACCACGTGGCTATTTGTTTCGGCGCGTGTGAGTACAGTGATTAGTCGCTTGGACTTTACTACTCTCACTAAGTGACACCATCACATACTACTCTTAATACTCTTTCTAACTTTCCCAAACAGAGCAGCAATACTTTTAAAAAGTAATTCCTCCCAGCTATTAATTCCCAACAGAGAAAAACTTCTGATTCACCATTAATACAATCGATAGATTCAATTAACACACATCTAAAGGGCTGTACGGTTCAAAATTTCTTCTTTACTCTGTGACTATTTCGACTGTGGCGGGGTTCACCCAGCGGGGTTTGTTTTAGAGGCCAAATTGGCTGCGGCCGTTTCCCGGTTTTCATTTGCGCAGGCCCGCGCTGTCAGCCACAGTGCTTTCGATGATGCCGCTTTAATATCCGTTCAATGGCTGCCGCAGTGGCGACGCCGCGGGCTCTCGAAGCACCACTACCCACTCGTCCTCTCTGGCTCGCGGGGCCTGGCATCATCCCGGTGTACAACACTGCGTTCCACTCTACCCCACGGTGTATCTCCTCCTGCCGGAGCAGTACCCTACAAAGCGGGCCACGGACCGCGCGCGGTCTTTCCTTCCTCTTCCTTGTCCTATCTTCTCCCCTTACACACACACACACACACACACTAACATGCACTAAACTATCACACATTCCGGGAGACCGGTCGGGAGCTTAGAAGCTTGTCCCGGCTAGGGCGATGCGCCGCTGGTGGGAGAGTCCTGGTTAGGGGGAAACTCCACTAGCCGACGGTAGGTCGGCGCCGGATCTTGCCATCCAACTCTAAACTCCCGGCCGGTCTCCCGGAATATGTGGTAGTGTAGTGCATGGTAGTGTATGTGTGTAAGGGGGAGAGGATAGGACAAGGAATAGGAACGACAGATCCGGCATTCGCCTGGTGTTGATCGGAGGAATCACGAAAAAATACCGATCAGAGCAGCCGGCCGCTAGAATTCTCCTCCAGGCAGCGACTTAATTAGACCTAGCTTGAAAAGCTAGTGTCGAAAATCCTACAGGACTCAAACCTAGGACCTCCCGGTCAGAGGTGCTGCAGTGCAATCATTTGATGCACTGAGCTACCGCTACCGGTTGTCCCACCTTGTTCCGCAGTCGTCCTCTTAGCTCTGTTGCTCTCCATACCCTCCGTTCTACGTGCGCTCCTCACCCGTTTGGTCGGTTCGCTCCTCTTCACTTCAACTTGCGTCTGTCTGCCTGCCTGCCTCGATCATCTCTTTCCATGCCGGTCTTGCTGTCTTCTTTTCGACCTTCTCAGACTACACTATGCCGTCTCAGAGCGCAGTCAATGATACTTTCCAATCACACATTGCAAGGTCTCGCCTCATGTCTCATCCAAAGTCCACATTTTCCGTTTTTAGAGTAGCGTTGCCGATACAAAATTACCTGCTATAATATTCTTACATAATATTGTTTTCCGTATACACATACTTAGACTTATACACCAAAACTACATTGTAATCTATTCATCGTTACGTAATGTTCGTTTCTTTCGCGTTTATTGGGTACGTATCACACGTACATAAAACGGTAGTTTCATGCTTATGTTTAATGTCACTTAATCTATTACACTCACTAAAATAAACTTTTGGCTGTAGCATATCAATAATGCTGCAGCAATACACGAGCTGTTTGCCCCACTTTTAAAAAGTTCATATTTTGTCTCTCTAGTTTACAAGTGAGACAAAAGGAATAAAAGTTTCTTTTAAAAAATTAATTGTACATAAGCGATTACAAAATTTACGGTTATATCAAAGTTTGATATTTTCCTAATAGATATTTCATTATAGTAGGGAAATACATAAATCTATTTGGTAGTCGTAACTGAAAAGAATAAAAGTCAACAGTATACAAAATAAAACTCCGCTAACAATTTTATACAGTTTTTACGAAGAAAAATATTTGCAGCAAATTTATAGCATAAAATTCTTCAGAGATAGTTCACATCGACAAACAATTCACGAATCCCCAGCAAGAATTCGCAAATAACCAATGGACTCCCGTGCGCAGTTGGGAAAGTACAGACTCTGGTTCGAATCAGGTTTGGCAACGTTGCGAAAAAAATGTTTAAGGTCCAACAATCACACTTCCCCCTCCGACTGTCTTCGTCCGCGTCGACTGTTCCTTCCCTCCCCGAAAACACACCATCCCTCCTATTCCCTTCCTTCTCCTGCCCCTTCCCTGCGAATTCGTCCCAACTCCCTGATTCCATCCTCTCTTCCAATTCATTCCCCGCCACTTATATTCTACTCCCTCCACTGCGATTCCGTCCCCTACACTGCGATTCCGACCCCTCCATTACGATTCCGTCCCCTCCATTCCCATTCCGTCCCCTCCACTACCATTTCGTCCCCTCCACTCCCATTTCGTCCCCTCCACTCCCATTCCGTCCCCTCCACTCCATTCCGTCCCCTCCACTCCCATTCCGTCCCCTCCACTACAATGTCGTCCCCTACACTACCATTCCGTCCCTCCACTTCCATTCCGTCCCATCCACTCCCATTCCGTCCCTCCACTCCCATACCATCCCCACCACTCCCATACCATCCCCACCACTCCCATTCCGTCCCTCCACTCCCATTCCGTCCCCTCCACTCTCATTTCGTCCCCTCCACTCCCATTCGTCCCTTTCCTTCAATTCCATCCCCTTTCCACGATTCCGTCCCCCTCCTTCCAATTTCGCCACTCCCCTTGACTCCGTCCCCTCCCCCCGATTCCGCACTCCACTTCGTGTCCATTCCCACCCTCCCATTGCATCCCCTCCCCTATCCTTGGCCCGAAGTTCGCCTCTTCGCAGTGCGAGCCCCCCGGCGGCAAAACGCAGCGCCAAGCCGCCCCCCCCGCCCTCACTCCTCCCCGCCCGCGCTCTCGCAGCCGCTAATCTCCACTAAGTCGCCCCGCATCCTCCATTTTCCGCAAGATTTAATCTGCGGCCCGAAACACACGCGCGGAAACGAAACAAAACCCGGCTCCGGCTGTGCGCCGCCCGCCTTCCCTCCCCTCCCCTCCCCTCCCACCCCCACCCCATCCCCACCCCTTCCCCTTCCTTTCCGTGCTTTCGAGCTCTCGCCCCGAGACAGTGAGGCGAAACAAAAACTACATGCGATGCGTTTCTCGACGTAATACACAGCGCGAATATGTACGTGTCGCCCTCACTGAAAGTGCGGCCACAACTAAAGAAATCGCCTGGCAAATTACAATCTAGTAATCGAATAATCCTAATCTAGTAATCAAATCATGTAACTTCTACAAACTACGTCAAAAATTAAAAAGAAAATTGGTTTCGTAGCATTGGCAGCAACGAGTCTGAAGGTATTGCCTTTTGGTTTGTGATTGATTTTTTCGTGTTTCCGGGTGCGTGAACTGCTTTGGTCATTACTCCCAGCCGGGACAAGCTCTAAGCCCCCGACTGGTCTCCCCCGGCATGTATGATAGCGTAGTGCATGTTATTGCGTGTGTGTGTGTGTGTGTGTGTGTGTATAAGAGGTAAGGATGGGACATAGGAAGAGGAAGGAAAGATCTCGCGCGGTCCGTGGTCCGTTTGGTAGGGTACTGCTCCAGCATTCGTCTGGTGTTGATCGGAGAAACCACGCAAAACTACCGATCAGAGCAGCCGACTACTAGAATTCTCATCCAAACAGCGACTAAATGTGATCTAGTTAAAAAGCTAGTGTCGAAAATCTTGGCGCCGTCAGGACTCGAAGCTAGAACCTCCCGGTCAGGGTCGCTGCAGTGACATCACTTGATGCGCTGAGCTACCGATCCCGGTGCCCTTTGGTTGGTCTGCTAGTTATTGGGACGTACCGGGTTCGATCCCATCAATGGAACAGAAATTTACTTGATGTCTACTTGATTTGATTGATTTACTGCTTTACTTCAGTTTGTGGTGTGTTATTTCCACTTCACATCCATATGAATGCCTGGCCATCATTCTTAAATGCCAGCCACGAACAGGGCGCGACCCATCATTCCCTATCCCGTCCTAAATCCAGTCCGAGCTCATCATGCTGGTTTACTCACCGTCGCAGGGCCTATCTTTTAACTCAGAATATCACTGACAAACGACGGATATCCGGACAACTGCAACAAGTGACTCACGAGACACGGAATGTCGCATAGTGGGAAATTATGGAAAGTAAATATAATTTTGATTAAAGAAATGTATATTGAATTTAATTGGATAAATCTCTCCTATTTGTATTGAATAGTATACTTGACGTATACTCTAACTTGGGATAACGATGCAATTATCGGACACACTTTTCCTCCGCACATTCTATATGCTCTACACTTTATCTTTGTATTAACCCTTCAGATGGAATATTATTCGCATTTTGCGAGGTTTTATTATGTATTATTTTATTAAATTCAATAACAGAGAGGGTTTAGTAACCTTGTCGACCACTAGCGGTCTCACAATAATGTAAGCTATTTGAAATTCATATCTGTTTTTTGTTTGTAACTGCGAAAAATTTTATTACGTAAAAATTGCAAACTGTTTGTTAATAAATGTTGCCAACGATTACTTTTTCATGATTCCAATATTCCAGGTGAAAGAGATGATGAAGGCATTCCAATGAGTAATTCTACCTAGTAATTCTTCCAGAAATATTTGCTGAGCTTTATCTTCAAAGAAAGTGCATCAAAAATTTCTAACTTTTTAAGAAGATTGCATTTGAACAAAAATGATATTCGTGCTTTTAATTACATAAATAATGCTATTTAATAAATAGTAATTTAAACTACTGCTTATCTACAAACCGTACACGAGTAAAGAGGAAATAAAAAGAAATTTACATTTTCCTTACTAAAAAGTATTTATAGCCAAATCATTAACACCACCTCTGGATCACTACATTTGTCTACGCAGCCTCAAGATAGGAATGGATTTAATAAAATAAGGTTGTGTTTTCCGCTCATTATGTTTAACATGTAAAAAAATTAAAGCTAAAAATTTTGTGTGGAACGATATTAACATGAGCCCTCAAGCAATGAAAGTATTACGCAGAATACGACATTAATACAACGTTATTTTTCTATATTTTGCTGTACATCTTTCTACATCGAAAAATTACTTTTGCGTGTAATATTTCATTTTTTTATTCTACACGTTTTGCTAAAATACAAAAAAATATCAGTGGATGTAGATAAATATTTTCTCACTCTGACGTCTCTAACAATCAGGGGAGTTGATAAAAAAAAACGTATCACCACGACAATTAATAGCCTTTTTTATTATTGGGATTTAAGAATTTCATCTACTAAGGCCAATAAGGCTCATAAGCGACGAGTTCATGATAGCGACAACGGCGATGAGGTGAATGATGTTAGAGAACTGACGGAAAGAGAGGCAATGGAAAAGGAAGAATCTCGAGGTAACGACGGATGCTTGCTTTGTTCACCATAAATTCGTCAAGGATCGAGCGGGAATCAAACCTGAACAACAGCAGTAAAAGGGGGTATTCACTACACCCCATTATTTAAATGACAAACAGATACTGTGGCGTCATAACCACTAAGAACCGGAATTTTTACCGGAAACGACAGCCGATTACACTTTACGTCCCGATGGGACGCATATTTAACCTTACGCTAAATACCAATGCACTTGCGAGTTCCTCTGATTTGGGCTCAGGAGAACGCGAGGCTCTCCTCCTCAACACATACATGAAGGGACACACAACCACGCTCACAGTGGGTCTAGAATCCTCGACCCTTTGGATGGAAGCGCTGAGTCGGTACTCGTTCTTATCAACCTTGGCCATCCGGTCCGCAACAATCGAAATATAACAAACCTAAATGGTTTCTTGAATTAATTCGTTGACGGATAAAGACATCATTCATACTCTATGACTTGCCGCACATTTGAGTGTCAATGCAGGTCACATCGATTGATTAATGATTCTGGGCGCGTCAACTACCGAGGTCATTAGCACCGTACGTGTAGTGCCTATTTTTCATCGGGAGGTGGCGGTGATATTCTCCCACTGCATGGCGAGATCAGGCGCCGACCTACCATCGATCGGCGGGGTTTCCTCAACCAGATATCTCCCACCAGTGAGGCACAACTCCAGCCGGGACAAGTTCCAAGTCCCCGACCCGTCTCCCGGCATGTGTGGTAGTGTAATGCATGTGTGTGTGTGTGTGGAGGAGGTGAGGAAACGACAAGGAAGAAGAAGGAAAGATTGTGCGCCGTTCGTGGCCCGTTTGTTGCGGTCCTGCTCCGGCATTCGCCTGGTGTTGATCGCAAAAATCACGGAAAACTACCGATCAGAGCAGCTGGCCGCTAGAATTCTCCTCCAGACAGCGACTGAATGGGATCAAGCTAGTGTCGAAAATCCTGACGCCGTCGAGACTCGAACCTAGAACCTCCCGCTTAGACGCACTGCAGTGAAATCAGGTGATGCACTGAGCCACCGCTCCCGGTCAGTTCACCTCGAAGAACGCACGTGTTTTCTTATTTTGACCGCGCTTGTGCCCACTGTGCGGGACTCATTCCAACCCCATCCCTGCCCCTTCCCCGCCTCCTTCCGCCGCCGCTGCGAGGCGCCACTGTCCCGGCGGGGGTGGCCCCTTGGGTTCCGCTGCCGCCGCCGCTTTATTTGTTCATTTATTTATCTTTTATTTATGTATTTATTTATTTACGGCTAGGTACGCGGATTCAGTTGGCACGATAATATCCTGGGGATGCTCGCAGTTCGCCTCGTAAGTTACAGAGTATTACGCAGTTCTAAACGCATTTGTTGCCCCCACACGTCAACATGATTTTTTAAACGTGTTCCGTTTATAAAAATGCTTTAGTCTCTGGATTTAGTCATCTTTACAAACAGTGTGTATACGACTTTAAAATTTTATTTAATCTTGCTTGCTTCAAGTCCTACCTTATGTTCATGTTTTCATTCATAAACATAAATCATTCATATGTTTTCACGTTAAATTCAGAAAAACATAAATGTACACGTAAATGTTATTGATTAATTATAGTAATGTGTACATCACAATCAATTATCACGTAATACTTCAATGAATTAGTAACATAGTATATCTACTCTATTTCTATTTATTATAAAGTTTCTACATTAACTTTTTTCCTTTAACAAGATACATTTTGAATGAAGGAAATTAAATATTATGTAAAATGTTGTGGAATGTTATTTTTAATTTATTAATTCTATAACAGCGTTCTCTCAAACAAGTACCAAATGCACGGAATTTCTGATATTTTTTTTTCAGGAAACAAATAATAACTATAATCAATTCAACCCATCTATATTTCTGAATATATATCCGATCTGGTCATTCAATATACGTAATTCTTTTGTTCTTCTGATAGTATTGTGCAAATGCGTTTTATCATCAGAGAAAAATTTCATATTTCGAATTTCATATTTTTCCAGTCCGCTGCACTTGACCGAACCATTCTGATTTCCGTAAATTTGGTTCACAGCAAAATATGTTTTACGTGAAATGTTTATATTCCGAAAATTACTTTATGTTCATAATTGACTTGAACAACGTTGATTACATTTTGGCAATTTATTAACGTGTGTACCCTGGGGATACGGTACGAGCATGCACGATAAAATACAATCAAAGTATGCCGATTGTCACTTATTTAGAATCTCGACAGCGACAGAATGTTTCAAAGATCACTGGAATATTTATGCCGCGGTTGGACGGGGGGTGCAAACTCAGCAGCTACTAGGGAATCTACTCGCATTTGATTGATTGATTTCTTGATTGATTGATTTATTGTGTGATTCCGGGTGCCTCAACTACTATTATAATTAGTCCCATAAGTGTAGTGTGTGTTTTTCTCGGGAGGTGGCGGCGGTCTTCTCCAGATGGATGGCAAGTCCGGCGGCAACCTACCGTCGACTAGCGGGGTTTTCCCCAACCAGGTATCTCCCACGAGCACGGCACCGCCCCAGCCGGGACAAGTTCTAAGTCCCCGACATGTGTTGAAGTGTAGTGGATGTGAATGTAGGAGTGTGTGTAAGGGGTGAGGATAAGACAGGGAAGGGGAAGGAAATATCGCGCGCGGTTCGTGGCCCCTATCTAAGGGTACCGCTCCTGCATTCGCCTGGAGAAACCACAGAAAGCTACTGATCAGAGAAGCCGACCACTAGAATTCTCCTCCAGGCAGCGACTGAATTCGACCGAGCTGAAAATCCTGCCGCTGTGGGGACTCTAACGTAGGACCTCCCATTCAAAGGTGCAGCAGTGACATGAGTTGATGCACTAAGCCACCGCTCCCGGTTCACATTTGAAGATTACCAGGAGGTAAGACACGATGTAACGAATCTAAAACTCTCCACTACCACGAAATCAGACTCGCAAGCATAAAATACTCAATTGCGATAATCCATACCCATTACGCGGAATCGTTCCTATCCACGACACCTCCTTGGACACACGCGCTTGGAGGGGAGGGCGTTGAGGGGGCAGGTGGAAATGGGGGGCAAGGGGACCTCCGCCACACCACACGCGTCCTTCATTAGGCGCGGCGCACGTGGCGTCACGCGAAGCCCCGCCTACGCCCCGCCCACGCCCCGCCCACGCCCCGCCCACGCCCCGCCCACGCCCCGCCCACGCCCCGCCCACTCCCCGCCCACTCCCCGCCACGCCCCCCCACGCCCCGCCCACGCCCCGCCCGCCCCGTCCACGCCCGCCCACGCCCCCCCCACGCTACCTTCCCACGCTCCCCTCCCACTCCCCGCCCATGCTCCACGCCCACGCCACGCACACGCCACGACCAGCTCACGCCCCGCCCACGCCCCGTCCGCCACGCTCCATCCGCCCACGCCCAACCCGCCACGCCACGACCACGCCCCGCCACGCCCCGCCCCGCCCGCACGCCACCCGCCCGCCACGCACGCCCCCCGCCCCGCCCCCCGCACCACGTCTCGCTTGACACCACTCGCCCGTGGCACCTGCAAGAATCTATTCACCGCCTGCACCGCCCCCGCCTGCCCGGCTATCTGCTTTGTCTTGGCCGCCCGCCCCCACCCACCCACCCACCCGCCCACACCTTCCCCCCATTTCCACCTCCTTACTTGACACCACCTGCCTAGGACCCGCCCGCGCCTCTACCTAAAACCCCCTCCCATTCTACTCGTCCCTCCTCGGGCACCGTTACAAATCTCACCTATACCCCGTCCCCACTCACACTTCCGTCCCGTCTGACAAATATCAAGGGTCACGGCGCCCGGTCACGTCAGCGCCGTGCCCCAAAACCAATTTTAATGCCTCCGCCGGGGCGTCCGCGCCGCCGCCGGAAGTGCAGACGGCGCCTCGCCGCGCCCGCGTGCGAAGGCGGGGGGGGGGGGGGGGGGGAAAGGGTGGGGGCGTGCGTCGTCTGCAAAGAAATCCCGTGATTGTGTCGGACAGGGGAGGTGGGGTGCGGGCGAGGTTCTCCAACAGGGCGTCGCTAATAATACAATGATGGAGCTGATAGTGACAGAGGGAGGTGGTTGACAAGTCATTCAATGCTCTGGATATTAACATTTTCGTATACAAGAAACAGATTAGGTATTGTGATTACATATTTTCGTATCTTATAAAAAAATTACAAGTAACTAAAAATAGGCATTTTCGGAGAGATTTTATGTTACGTTTTATTAGTTGGTAATCGTTCTTTCATAGTTGTGGGTAAAATGTTTAGAATAATTCACAATACTTTCATTAATATGTGAATTATGATGAAGAATTTCTAATATAATTTGGAATAATTAAAACATTTTTTTACATTCTACACGAGAAGAATTTAATCACACACATAACGAATGTGTTGTTTATGTTTTTTTTATAAACAACAAAATAAATCCATTATCGTATACTTGATTTTGTACTTTTTAAAAACCTATGTCAACATCTAGAAGGTTACAGCTTGCGGTCGCAAGATTAGAGATTTCCCTCCTTTCTTCATCGTTAAAGGGTCGTGTTTTTGATAATATCATATTCCAATTTTTCAAATACCTAACAATTCGGAAATAGAATCCTGGCTTTTAGAGGCATACTCAAAAGAATATAAATTAAATTTTTAAGAAGCATCCTTTGTCAGTGTGATTTCACTATCTAGCACGCTATCTTACAATTAGTTACTTTCCCTACCTCACAAGCAATAATTAAGCGGTCATCACCTTCACTAAAGAACAAAAAACCGCATACCATCCTAGTTGATGAATGTTTCCACAGCATCGACCTCCAACACACAAGCGTATCCAACTCATTTCGCCTTGACCATGCATTATAAATATACGTTGGACCGTTGACGCTTTTTCACGACGATTCAAAGAAACTCGGGCACTCCACGTTTATATGTTGCCTAATATAACTCTCTCTCTCTCTCTCTATATATATATATATATATATATATATATATATATATATATTGTAACGGTACGTCCTCCGAGAAAATAATAATAATAATAATAAATAAATAAAATATTGGTCACAATTGGGAGAGGAAGCGCGCGCCCTACAACGCGACCAGCCGCCCGCGTCCGTTAACGCCCCCAGCGAGGCCAGGCCCCTCCGCGTTCGGGACGACGCCAGCGCAGCCCCACCCCGCAGCATAACTCGTTTTCTAAAGGGAGTCCCTTGTTTGCGACCGCCCGACTCCAACAAAAGGTTCACCCAGCTCCACTCAAGTACTCGATAGCCTCTTCACGCTGCGCGGCGATTGTGACGCCAGTTATGACACCCTACATCCACTTTCGGCTCCCTCCCCCGGCAAACTCGCGGACACATTTACGACTGCCAGGGCACTTTGTGTTATTGAGACGCCCGGAGCGTGCGACGCCCGCGACTGCCGGAGACCCTGTAAATTTCAATCCGCGTACGTGGTACTAAATAGGCTACCAAAATTAGTTACGCACAAGTGTGCCTACGTGAAAGGACGAACCGGGCCCGGCACCCGTGATAAAAGAAGGAAAATGTAACTGACAGGTCGTGCCGCGAGAAGGAACACCCATTAGTTACGCACAAGTGTCCATCCGCGGAGGGCGCGGCTTACCTTCAAACACACTGCTTATTGTAATATCAAACTCGCGGGCAATTGGCTCAAGCGTCGCCACGTAAGCAAAGGGCCAGCAAATGAGGAAGAGCCTCGCCGATCCTGGAGAGGGAAGGCGTGCCTTCGTCCGTGGGCGAGTGTGGCCCAAGAAAAAACTCGATTTTTGACACTCGAGCTAGTCACTTGGCGTTTGGCAGCCGACTACGTCACTTAGCATTTGGCACTCGTGCAAGTCACCTGGCAGTTGGCACTCGACCACTCCAACGATTTTTGGCGCTTGTCAACTCCTGACGTTTGCCAATCGACTAGTGCACTTGATTCTTTGTGGCCCGACGAGTTCATCATGTCAGCCAAGACATGTGTTCGGGAACTGGTGCGTCAACCTAGAATTCGGCTCCGCATAACATGTCATGTTACGAGAACTATTAAGGTTCGATGCTGGAAGGAGTTCCCTGTCTAATTGATCACGAACTGTTGTGACCGGGGGGACGCGTGTCGAGGCATGTGCCCGACAACGAGCAACGGTGGACCTGGGAAGTGCGCTGCTGAGGATTCCGCCCGTGAAGCGCCAAACCGCTCGACGCCAGCTGCGGGTATCATCCCCGCCACTGCAGACACCACGCAGCAGAAGCTTAAGATGAGTAAAATTTGCGCACTAAGCGACGCTCAGCCCAATTGCCGCGTAAGTGCGGACAGACTTTAATTCAGGAGCTGCAGCGGACGTGCCGGTAACTAGGCACGAGGGTAGCGGCCAAGTGTTTGCCACTTTGTGATTGTTAAGCAGTTAACGTAATCAAAGGCCGCAGTAAGCAACATGTTAACTCCATTGTACTGTTGTATTGTACTGTTGCATACTATCACCACCATCATCATCCATCATATTGTTTTTTAATTTTTGATTAATTAAAGGTTAATTTGTTAAAAAAATAATTCCATGAGTAATTATTGAACATGCATGAACCCAGAGAGACTGAGTGAGGTTACATAAATGGTGCCCAACGTGGGGCTCGAATGAGCTCAATTAAGGTTCACGAACCCAATTTCAAAATTTTATGAATATGGCGGTGACGAATGAAAGGGGAATGCATGTTCGCTAATTACTTATGGTCTGTGTATGATGTTTTCTCTTTCAGCTTGTGTGTAGTGTTTACTGTGTTTGCGTGTGTTATATTGTGCGGGTTTTTTATTAAGAAATTTAAGTGTAAAGTAACTGTGAAAGAATTTAAAATGGCCCACTGTTACAATGGCCGATCTGATGATGATGTTAAAGTCAATGTCCGAGCAGACAGATGCAAAAACTGTGCAGATAAACGCGAAATTAGATGAGAGCATGGAGCAAGTGTCGAGGAAATTTTCAGAGCTCGCGAACTGTATCGAGGATCAGGGGGCAAAATCCGCAGCTGAAATTCGGAGACTAGAATCTCGTTTCGATAAGCACGTCGCGGTATGTAACGAATCAAACATGGCTCTGGCGCAGCGCATCGATGCCATTGCTATTAAATTAGATGCGTACAGCAATGCAACAAACGCAAATTTAACAGAAATGCAAAACGATCTTGAGGACAGATCGCGGAGCAAGGCGGCCGTTTAACTGAATTCGAGGTACAATCACGGCTACATTAAGGGAACAAAAGGAGAAAATGGATAGCATCCACGAGTCAGTAAAATCTTCGATTGCGGAAATAGGAAACAAGGGTGAAGTGGTCTGTAGGCGGTTATCAAAATTAGAAACAAAGGTGATTACCGATATGCAGAGTGTCACTAATGAAATATCAGAAATTAAAACGGTGCCACAAACGCCAATAATGAAAGGGAAAAGCAGTTCAAACAAATGATCACCGATTCGATGAACGTCTTGCGCGAGGAAAGGCGGCAAGAAATCGCGGATATTTGTGATCAAATCCCAGAAAGCAACGGGAACGGGGCGCCGCGTCACTCCCATGGACACCGCCGTCCAACCTGAACTTTTCAGGGAACATCATACGAAAATCCATGTGAATTCATTCGCCGGGTTGAGGACTACATGGAGCTCACGAAAGCTATTCCGAACCAGTTAAAAACAAAATTTGTACAGCAATTGTTACGGGAGCGCAGCGAGCTGGCTCCTGCCATACATCCATTTCCCGTGATTTCGCTGATTTCAGGTCCGATTCATGGAGCGCTATTGGGAGAGCAGGTCCGGTATGATTACGAAAGGAGAGTGATGGAAGGTAGATGGGAGGAAAGATGGGGCATTTCATTATTAGATTACGCGGTCGATAAGATTGCGGCACTGAAATATGCGACCCGCAAATCTCAGATGCAAAACTGATTTGGATGATTACTTCTCATTTCCTTTCAAATTCAAAACCTGTTGAATAGTGTAGACTCGCTCGATCTCGAAAAATGCAGTTACTTCTCGCCAGGTATGATAGAACACGCATGTGTCAGGGTCAGGGAAGTCGATCAAATAGGCAGGACAGAGGGAGAAAATCAAGGACGCGGACAATGGCGGCGAGAGCTAATGAGTTCCGCCAGAAAACGGTGGAAGCCTGCCATCGCATCAGGTAGCGAACCGGGGCCCACCGCCGTCGGCGCCGCGTGATAGAGCACGGAGGAACGTACGGACAATCGGAGGTCCGGTCCGTCAAACTAATGTCGTTCGGTGTCGTGGGCGCCGGGACGCCGAACGAGTGCAGGTGCGGGAGCTACAGGTGCCTATAAGAAATGGCGAATGTGAACTTTGCCATCAAGGAAGTAGAGGACGAGGCAGGACTTTCTCCGGGCGCGAAAATGCCCTATTATCAATTTTACAGTGAAGGATCGAGGCGAGGGCCCTCATTGATTCAGGAAGCGAAGTTTCGGCCATTTCGGAAGAATACTACTTGAAATTAAAGAGCTGTCGTATTACTCTTCCCGAACTTCCCATCAATAAATGTTTTGTTGTCGGCGTGGGCAAGAAGAAAAGCAACCCCATTACCAGGCAGGTCCTATTAACTTTATCGTTTAGCACAGATCAATTCAATGCCACATGTCTCATTGTGAAAGATTTAGGATATGACGTTGTTTTAGGTGTCGATTTTTTAAGAGAATATAGCGGTAAGATAGATTTCGAACGGGAGCAATTATTCTGGATCCCGGGAGATTGATGATGTTGAGGAAGGTGATGCCGGCGTTCACGAGCCGAAAGAGGCTAGCATGTTTTCGATTACGCGGGAAGAAGCTCTCGGTCTAATTAACGAGAAAATGCGGGAAAATAGCAATCTCAAGCCGGAAGAGCACTACCGCCTGCAGGAATTGCTTCAAAATTATAAGGACGTTTTTATTAGGCCAACCGACCCCATCCCTGACTTTCAATTCCGAATCCAGGTCACAACCCCCGAATCTTTTAAGTGTAGAGGTTACCCTATACCACAGGCCCTTAAGGCGGACGTAGACCGCGTCATTTCAGAAATGATCAGAGACGGCATTATCGAAAGGAAACCGACCGCCTATATTAACCCCCTTGTGATCGTAAGAAAAAAAGATGGAGGTGTTCGAATTTGCCTCGACGCCAGGAGATTAAATGAGATCACTGTGCCCGATTATGATGCGCCGATTGCAATAGATGAGATGTTGTGGAAGTTCCGGGAGACCAGATTATTTTCGGCAGTAGATTTCACAGTCCGTATGTGGTCACTAATAAACCACAAAATTTAACCATTACAACATGGTTCCCTTTAATGAGTGATAACACTAATCACGGTTGTCGCACCTCGCACTCATCGGAAGTTCCCAACTATTTGAATTATCTAGCACTAGGTTTCATTAGTTTTAACATAATGAATTGGCATTACTTACTTTACTGGTCTGTGTGCTTTGTCTTATGGGTTTATTAGTTGTTAAGGGCAATTTGGTTTTTCGTTAATCTTGTTTATTGTCAAGGTTAATTTCATTGTCATTATGGGTTAAGTTGGATTAAGTAATTATTGCGATTACTGTTTCTGTTTTGTTGCTGTCGTGATCACGGAGGCCGTTTCCGTTGGTTAATCTTATAAGAAAATCCATCGCCATGCTCAGTATTTTCTTGGTGGGAGGGGATTGCCAATGTAACACATCGTCTGACAAATAGCAAGGGTCACGGCGCCCGGTCACGTCAGCGCCGTGGAAATCCCGTGATTGTGTCGGACAGGGGAGGTGGGGTGCGGGCGAGGTTCTCCAACAGGGCGTCGCTAATAATACAATGATGGAGCTGATAGTGACAGAGGGAGGTGGTTGACAAGTCATTCAATGCTCTGGATATTAACATTTTCGTATACAAGAAACAGATTAGGTATTGTGATTACATATTTTCGTATCTTATAAAAAAATTACAAGTAACTAAAAATAGGCATTTTCGGAGAGATTTTATGTTACGTTTTATTAGTTGGTAATCGTTCTTTCATAGTTGTGGGTAAAATGTTTAGAATAATTCACAATACTTTCATTAATATGTGAATTATGATGAAGAATTTCTAATATAATTTGGAATAATTAAAACATTTTTTTACATTCTACACGAGAAGAATTTAATCACACACATAACGAATGTGTTGTTTATGTTTTTTTTATAAACAACAAAATAAATCCATTATCGTATACTTGATTTTGTACTTTTTAAAAACCTATGTCAACATCTAGAAGGTTACAGCTTGCGGTCGCAAGATTAGAGATTTCCTCCTTTCTTCATCGTTAAAGGGTCGTGTTTTTGATAATATCATATTCCAATTTTTCAAATACCTAACAATTCGGAAATAGAATCCTGGCTTTTAGAGGCATACTCAAAAGAATATAAATTAAATTTTTAAGAAGCATCCTTTGTCAGTGTGATTTCACTATCTAGCACGCTATCTTACAATTAGTTACTTTCCCTACCTCACAAGCAATAATTAAGCGGTCATCACCTTCACTAAAGAACAAAAAACCGCATACCATCCTAGTTGATGAATGTTTCCACAGCATCGACCTCCAACACACAAGCGTATCCAACTCATTTCGCCTTGACCATGCATTATAAATATACGTTGGACCGTTGACGCTTTTTCACGACGATTCAAAGAAACTCGGGCACTCCACGTTTATATGTTGCCTAATATAACTCTCTCTCTCTCTCTCTCTCTCTCTCTATATATATATATATATATATATATATATATATATATATATATATATATATATATATATATATATATTGTAACAGTACGTCCTCCGAGAAAATAATAATAATAAATAAAATAAATAAATAAAATATTGGTCACAATTG
Source organism: Teleogryllus oceanicus (assembly GCA_964035755.1). Classification (NCBI taxonomy): domain Eukaryota; kingdom Metazoa; phylum Arthropoda; class Insecta; order Orthoptera; family Gryllidae; genus Teleogryllus; species Teleogryllus oceanicus. The sequence continues at coordinate 1,638,679 of CAXIVR010000012.1, forward strand.
GGAGAGGGAAGGCGCGCCGCCCTACAACGCGACCAGCCGCCCGCGTCCCGTTAACGCCCCCCCCAGCGAGGCCAGGCGCCTCCGCGTTCGGGACGACGCCAGCGCACCCCACCCCGCAGCATAACTCGTTTTCTAAAGGAGTCCCTTGTTTGCGACCGCCGGCTCCAACAAAGGTTCACCAGCTCCACTCAAGTACTCGATAGCCTCTTCACGCTGCGCGGCATTGTTTACGCCAGTTATGACACGGCTACATCCCACTTTCGGCTCCCTCCCCGGCAAACTCGCGGACACATTTACGACTGCCAGGGCACTTTGTGTTATTGAGACGCCCGGAGCGTGCGACGCCCGCGACTGCCGGAGACCTGTAAATTTCAATCCGCGTACGTGGTACTAAATAGGCTACCAAATTAGTTCGCACAAGTGTGCCTACGTGAAAAGGACGAACCGGGCCCGGCACCCGTGATAAAGAAGGAAAAATGTAACTGACAGGTCGTGCCGCGAGAAAGGAACACCCATTAGTTACGCACAAGTGTCCATCCGCGGAGGCGCGGCACCTTCAAACACACTGCTTATTGTAATATCAAACTCGCGGGCAATTGGCTCAAGCGTCGCCACGTAAGCAAAGGGCCAGCAAATGAGGAAGAGCCTCGCCGATCCTGGAGAGGAAGGCGTGCCTTCGTCCGTGGGCGAGTGTGGCCCAAGAAAAACTCGATTTTTGACACTCGAGCTAGTCACTTGGCGTTTGGCAGCCGACTACGTCACTAGCATTTGGCACTCGTGCAAGTCACCTGGCAGTTGGCACTCGACCACTCCAACTTGATTTTTGGCCCTGTCAACTCACTTGACATTTGCCAATCGACTAGTGCACTGATTCTTTGTGGCCCGACGAGTTCATCATGTCAGCCAAGACATGTGTTCGGGAACAGTGCGTCAACCTAGAATTCGGCTCCGCATAACATGTCATGTTACGAGAACTATTAGGTTCGATGCTGGAAGGAGTTCCTGTCTAATTGATCACGAACTGTTGTGACCGGGGACGCGTGTCGAGGCATGTGCCCGACAACGAGCAACGGTGGACCTAGAGGAAGTGCGCTGCTGAGGGATTCCGCCCGTGAAAGCGCCAAACCGCTCGACGCCAGCTGCGGGTATCATCCCCGCCACTGCAGACACCACGCAGCAGAAGCTTAAGATGAGTAAAATTTGCGCACTAAGCGACGCTCAGCCCAATTGCCGCGTAAGTGCGGACAGACTTTAATTCAGGAGCTGCAGCGGACGTGCCGGTAACTAGGCACGGGTAGCGGCCAAGTGTTTGCCACTTTTGTGATTGTTAAGCGTTAACGTAATCAAAGGCCGCAGTAAGCAACATGTTAACTCCATTGTACTGTTGTATTGTACTGTTGCATGCTATCACCACCATCATCATCCATCATATTGTTTTTTTTTAATTTTTGATTAATTAAAGGTTAATTTGTTAAAAAATAATTCCATGAGTAATTATTGAACATGCATGAACCAGAGAGACTGAGTGAGGTTACAATATATATATATATATATATATATATATATATATATATCTCTATCTCTCTCCCTCTCTCTCTCCCTCTCTCTCTCCCTCTCTCTCTTCTCTCTCTTACTCTCTCTCTCTCTTACTCTCTCTCTTACTTCTCTCTTACTCTCTCTCTTACTCTCTCTCTCTTCTCTCTCTCTCTCTCTTCTCTCTCTCTCTCTCTCTCTCTCTCTCTCTCTCTCTCCTCGTCATTACCGCGCTAACGATAATTACCCTTCTTCAGAAAAGCACCCATCGAGCGAAGGGGGTGTGGCGTGGGAGGAGCGGACTATCGGTCTGTCACGCAAGTGTGCGCGCCCTCACTCGCTGTTGCAATGCACCGCATGCAGCCCACACGACAACACTCAACACTGTTGCTATCGGCGTATCTACAACGCTCGCTGCAAAAAACCGGTTCACTCAGAGCCAGAGCAGTTTTTGGGCGGACTTTTCCACGTGTTTTACTATTTTGTGGGAGTTTCGAAACGACGTAGGTATACATTGTATATATTGAAAACGGTCGTCACGCATTTAGAAACAGATAAGCGCATTTTTGGTCGATTATTTATCATTTCTATTTCCCAGTCCCATTGGCTTTGTGGATTGAATTTCTCTTCAGTTATATTAATTCAAAGAACTTTCCAATGTTCCTTTCCAATATATGTTGGTTCAACAAGGAAAATTAAAAACTGGACATAAATTATGACGTGCTTGTATATGAGATATCGTGTAGTTTGTTAGAGGCCAGGGCTGTCATTTATGTTTGTGATAAATACATATAGACGGAGTGAATCAGTAATTTACAAAGCACCGTTTTGTAATTAATTGAGGGAGCAATCAGTCTGTTGTTTTCAATTGCTTTTTACTGTGTTACTATTTTATCCTATCCCCGATCGGACTCTCTGAATGTGTGGTAGTGTAGTGCATGTTAGTGTGTGTAAGAGGAAGGACAGATCGCGCGCGGTCCGTGGCCCGTTTGTCAGGGTACTGCTCCGGCATTCGCCTGGTGTTGATCGGAAACCCTCGGAAAACTGCCAAACAGAGCAGCCGGCCGCTAGAATTCTCCTCCAGACAGCGACTGAATTCGATGTAGATGAAAAGCTAGTGTCGAAAATCCTGCCACTGTCGGGACTCGAACCTAGCACATCCCGGTCAGCGGGGCTACAGTGACATAAGTTGATACACTGAGCCACCGCCCCCGATACTTTTGCTGTGAAATGGACGGCGGCTGGGGCGACGGTACCAGCAAGGGCAGTAGAAGAGGCAGGGACGACGCGGGCGGAAGGGACGGCGGTGACAGGAAAGGCGGCACCAGGGGCGACGACGCGTCGCGGCGACGACGTTGGTGGCCGGGACGACGGCGGCGGCAGGGACGGCAGCGGCGGGTAGGGCGGGGAAGGCGGTGAAGAGAGCAGTAACGTGAGCGGCGACTTGTGTCTGGGGGCTCTTGCGATCATTCATAACGCGCGCGGCGGTCGTCGCGGCGACCGCCCCCAGGGCAGTCATTTCGCTGAAAGCCAACGCATCTGCCTCCCGGCTCTTTTGCCTCACCCAGATGGCTAGACGCCGTGCATTCCGGAATAGATGCGGAGCGGAGTAAACCGCTCTCCTTCCACAACGTTTAGATCAATTTCATGAGAAATAAAACCGTCATCTGACTTATGTGATCATTTTAATCAATATTTACAATGAATGGTTCGTATTGACTGAATTTACAGAAATTAATAATAATGATTCGTTTGATCGTAATGTATCACAACATTAACATTTACTAAATTTAAGAAATTGTATCGTAAAGAGAGAATGTATATATTAAGAGAGAAAAATTTGTATTTTGGGGTTTTATTAGTTTGTTTATATATTTGTATCATGTTATCCGTCATTGTATTAAAACAGGTGACAAAATTGGGAGAAACAACTCACTCTTTCCATTTGCCAGGCTGTCATTTCCAAACATGCCAATTCCAGTGAGCGGAATAAAACTGCACGATAACGCGACGCGAATGCGCGTCATAAATACTTGACAGGCCGCTTAGGAGTTCATTAGGCCGCTCTTATCAACGCGCGGGCGGCGGCGGCAGGTGGAACGAGGGTCGCGTGTGAACGGGGGTCGGGCTGAGCCCACGCCACCCCGCCTGTCGGCCTGCCCGGCGACCCGCCCGTCCCGCCCCGACATATTCCGCCTCGACAGGCCCCGCCCCGACAGACCCCGCTCCCCCATGCTCCGCCTCGCTATGCTCCACCCCATCATGCTCCTGCCCGCCGTGCTCCTGACCGCCACGATCCTCCCCGCCATGATCCTCCCCGCCATGATCCTCCCCGCCATGATCCTCCCCGCCATGATCCTCTCCCGCCATGATCCTCCCCCCATGATCCTCCCGCCATGATACTCCCGCCATGATCCTCCCGCCATGATACTCCCCGCCATGATACTCCCGCCATGATCCTCCGCCATATCCACCCCCCATCCCCCCACTCTCACCACGCCAACCCCCCCCCTACCCCGCCATGACATCCACGCCATGCTACGCCCTGCCGCGCCTCGCCTCATCAGCCTGCCCCGCCACGGCCGTCGTCCCGCCCTCCTCCGCCCGCTTTCCTGCCTGCCCCAGCAGCGCCACCCGTGCCCCTGCGGAGACCGTCCCGCAACGCACGGGGTAGTGCAGGGCAGCGCGTGTCGATTCGAACAAGCTCTCCCAGCGCCTTCAGCCTTCGCCCTCGAGTCTCCTCGGCGACAGGTCGAAAGGCGATCATGCAAAGATAAGCAAGCGTTGAGTGCTTCGGTAGGCAACGGTGTGGAAAGTTTCCAGAAATCAATCCGTGGTCATATTGGAAGTAAAAACAAGGCAAGGAAATTGTTTCCAAACACGTGAAAACTCTTTTTATTTTAATGAATAACGTGCGTCTGTTCTCTAAAGGTATTATCATTATCACATCAAATTACGCGGAGTCCTGTATTATTTTTTCTGCCTAATCCTTGTTGTTGATAATGAAAGTAGTTTTTATACACGTACATGACACACTGGAAGCTCGTTATGAGACCGAAACATTACGGAGAGATTACAAAACAAAATCTTCATAATTACATTTCTGGAATACAATGGAAAGGCATAAACAGCTTAAAACATTATGTTACGAGTATTGTAATTCATTGTATAAAGTCAATTTTTTCGAAATTAACATTCGTTACTACATAAACGTTTTTAGAATACAACTGTTGTAATAATCCATGACCCATTGTTAACAATCATACTCAGTTTTGAAATTTAAGTAATATTAAGACTTAACTTTTAACAATATCAGTAGGACTAGTAGTAATATTTAAACGATCATTCCATTCATGAGTTATTAGTTCCAACTCGGCCGTCAGAGTTTTGTAATAAGATGAACGTAAACCAATCACAGCCGCCTAAGCTGAAAAGTACTCGTGTTATAATAAGATGCCATATTATACATACGTAGTAATTAGTATTTATAGTTATTTTTCTTTCTACACGATATGATTCTGAACACGTCAACTGCTACTGGCGACTGTGGCCAGTCAGCCGCCGTCCCGGACACTTCGCCCGAGACCTCGCCACTGAAGATGCCCGCCGCAGTCGTGGGCGAAACGTTTGGCAGTTCAACGCCAATTGGACCACGGCCCACAAGCCCGGAAGAAAACATGTATATTGACTCCGGCCGTGAAAGCCTTCAATGCTTTATAAACTACGCCTTGTAACAATGCTGCGTATTTTGTAATATCATATCACACATCTTCAAACCATTAAGTGCAGTGTTTCATTATAAAAACAAGTTTTTCGTTATTTTTACTGAATGTAGTCTGTCAGACTACGCGTTGTAATAATGCTTGGTGCAGGTCGCCTTTGTAATCTAGGGTTAAACGGCAAATCTGTATGCAACTCAATTCCACGTCATGCGCAGCTGAGATTCCTCCCTCCGAGGGCGACCTCCGGCACACTGCGCACTCGCGGCGCTCCGCGACCGTAAACGCTCGCGTGCCCTGCGGCGGGGGTCGGGGGGCGGGGGGAGGCTCTGGTGGGGGCGGCGGCGGCCGCGATAGGCGCCTAAGTGCCTTTTTTAATTCGTTTTTGCCGCCCGCCGTAACCGTGTGACGCCACGCGACTCGCCCATCAGCGTCGACGTCGTCCTCAAGTGGCTTCGCAGGCATGTTGAGATAGACCTCGGCCGTATGCGCACTGCGGTCGAGGACATGTCTTGGCTATCGCGTTCGAGACGCGGTCAGATCGAGTTGTTTTCGGTGGCTATCTTTACACTCGAAGACATGAGCAATTATGTGCTGCTGTGTGGAATATTTGTTCAAGAATTGTTACGAAATTCATGCAATTCATGGTAATAAAATCCAAGAAAACATACATTACCACGGTTGGTTTTTTAGATTTTTCGTCATTTGTGTGAGTTTTTTTAATTCAGTTCTGTAAACTAAGATATAGTTTGTTAATTCCTTATATAAAAAGAAGACATTTTTAAGTCAAAAGAAGTGTCATGTTGCAGAAAGATATAACACAATCTTATTCATAATTGAGTACACCGCTTACAATATAAGATAACACTAAACAAACCGAAAAACTTCATAGATTTAGAAGCATCTGTAGTACAATTCACAGAAACTTAAAAAATAAAACAAAGGGAGAAACAAGTAAAGTTTTCAATAATGTTGCTATTTCAGTACTATTTCAGCTCATGTATGGAGATAAAATTAGAGTAATGTCAGAGAATGAGAAATCCAGTACCAGGTGGCAGAAATGAAGTTAATGAGAAGTACACTTGGTTATACAATTTTAGATAAAAAAGAAACAGGGATGAAAGACTGGAATGGAAGGTTCAACTATTACTGGATACTTTGAGAAGAAACAGACAAAGATAATGCGAAGATTTGGAGAGAATGCCAAACACGAGACAAACGGCAATTGCAAGGGATTATAGAACAGTGGGAAGAAGAGACATTGGAGGACCAACAGCAAAATGGGCACCAGATCATGTTCACTACAGCCTAATCCCTGCAGTGAAGAAGAATAACAATAAGGATAAGGATAAGAATAAGAAGACTAAACAAACCTCTTCACATACAAATAATGGTAGTAATATGCAGAATGTCCGAAATTCCACCATATGTTCTTCCAAGATATATCGAGAAGAAACCAGAACATTTTTCGTTCATTAACAAAATCTTATTTTCTCCAATTGCAATCCAGTGACGTACTACCCAATATATAATATCTAAGTGTCCATGATCAGTAAACAAATCAGTACCCATGTATTTATATTTACATCCACATCATATTAAATCCCATAAACAGTCCACAAATAAACATAAACTAATTTACTCTAGATGAAATCGAAACTTCCAAGTGACTATACATTAATTTTTGTTCGTGTAGACGGAGGATGTTTAAAGAAGGCCTACAACCTACGTATACGCACATGTAAACAACGGAGGCATAAAACTGAAAAATAAACACTGTTTCCTGGAAGTAAAGTAGCAAGGTAATATATATGCGAGAGCTGGAGGCAATTGTAGGTAATTATAAACGAAAACAAATCCTGTTGTGCTAGTCATGACATGTGGCGAGGCGGAATTACCACAACGCGCATCCCTCAGCTGTTTCGACTGCAGCTTTGCCGAATGAACGAGTAAATATATACTCATTTTCCAAATGAGGTTGAGGGTTTTGAAACGAAGGTTTGCCTTCTGGCGCCACGTCTAAAACTCGAAAGAAATAGTGTGTTTAGGTCATACACATTTTAGAGACGCAGAAGCGCTATGTTTTCATAAGATAATTTGAGTAGAGTTAACCAACTTCAATTAATTAAATGGATAATGACGTTGCCGTACGAACATGTTTGTTGATGTTGTTGTTGTTGTTTATAAAACCACCAAAAGAATAATAAATTTACCACAGCTGATAATGAGCTCTTTTCTCAGAAAGGTGAAATAAATGACGCTACTTATTACTTCTTAAATTGTAATCAAGATAATTTAGATTGTAGCAAATTAAAATTCTTCAGTCTTCAAAAGGCCTCAGAAACGTTTACGTTTCAAACAATCACTACATTCAAGACTTTTAAGACTTTTTTTACCTTCACGTCATTTTCGTAAAGTTAACTTATTTTCTGAAGACACCTTCATTTTCAGTCCCAGGATTTGTGCAAATCCCAACATGGCAAACGCACACACTAACAAGCGCTCCCTGTGGATTCAAGCCACCACGAAGCGCACCGCCCTCTCGCCCGGCCGCCGTCATTGCAGAGGCTTCGGCACCTCGGTCACGGCCGCGGCCCCTTTAATCGGACGCCTCGGCGCAGCCCCTCGTTATTCATTCACCTGCGCCACACCCCACCCGCTCTCGCTCCACCCCGCCCCGCCACACTCGCCCCGCCCGGGCCTGCACGGCCCCGCTCCGCCCCCCCCCCCCCCCCCCCCCCCCCCCACCCCCCCCCCCGCCCGCCACGCTCCTCCCCGCCCGCCACGCTCCTCCCCGCCCGCCACACTCCTCCCCGCCACGCCACACTCCTCCCCAACCGCCACGCTCCTCCCCGCCCGCCACGCTCCTCCCCGCCCGCCACGCTCATCCCCGCCCGCCACGCTCCTCCCCGCCGACACGCTCCTCCCGCCGCCACGCCCTCCCCGCCGCCACGCTCCTCCCGCCGCCACGCTCCTCCCGCCGACACGCTCCTCCCCGCCGACACGCTCTTCTCCGCCGACACGCTCCTCCCCGCCGACACGCTCCTCTCCGCCACGCCACACTCCTCCCGCCACGCCACACTCCTCCCCGCCACGCCACTCTCCTCCCCGCCACGCCACACTCCTCCCCCCGCCCCTCCGCCACGCCACCTCCTCCCGCCACCCACACCTCCCCGCCACGCCACACTCCCCCCGCCACGCCACACTCCTCCCGCCACGCCACACTCCTCCCGCCACGCCCTCCTCCCCACGCCACCTCGCCCTCACTCCCCGCCCGCCACGCTCCTCCCCCCGTCCTCCGCCCCCACGCTCCTCCCCGCCCGCCACGCTCCTCGCCCGCCTCCGCCCCGCTCCTCCCGCCCGCCACGCTCCTCCCCGCCCGCACGCTCCTCCCGCCGCCACGCTCCTCCCGCCGCCACGCTCCTCCCCGCCGCCACGCTCCTCCCCGCCGCCACGCTCCTCCCCGCCGCACGCTCTCCCGCCGACACGCTCCTCCCGCCGACACGCTCCTCCCCGCCGACACGCTCTCCCCGCCACGCTCCTCCCGCCGCCACGCTCCTCCGCACCCACCTCCTCCCCCCCGCCACGCTCCTCCCCCCGCCACGCTCCTCCCGCCGCCACGCTCCTCCCCCGCCACGCTCCTCCCCGCCGCCACGCTCCTCCCCGCCTCGCTTCTCCCCGCTACGCTCCACCCCGCCCAACCTCTTCCCCCCTCGCTTCTCCCATTACGCTCCTCCCGCCCAACCTCACTTCCCATACGCCTCCATACTCCCGCCGCCCTTCGCCCGCGTACCTCCGCCCCGCCTGTTTACGCCAATGGATCCGCGCCGCCCTTCCGCCATTCTTCGCCGCCGCCGGCCCCGCCCCCTCCGCCGCCGATGCTCCATTATGCCGCCGAGCTTTTGAACAGGAAGGGAGGCGGCCGGGTTGACTGGACGTGCCAACTGACGTAGACGCGGTCAGTACCTGCGACCGCGACAGCCGCTACGTGAGCGGGCGGATGCTGGCGATGGCACGCGGCAATCGGGCGGGCGGAGAGGGCCGCGCGAACGGCGGAGGCGAGGCCGGCGGCTTCGAACAATGCGCGACGTGTGGTATTCATGAGTTCGAAGGCCTCGGGGGCTAAGTGGTGTTGGCAAAGAATCCGCCGCTCGAGCAGCGGCAGCAGGGTTGGGAGAATGAGAAGTGGAGGACGAGGCGGTAAGCGGCGTGGGGGCTGCGAGGGCCGGGGAATATAGAGAAAGATTGAAGAGAGACTGAGAAGTGGCAGCACGGAGAGGAGAATGAGTGCGGAAATAGACGAAGTGAAGAGAAATGGCCAAGCGAAGAGAAGAGAGCCTCCGAAAGCAGAAGTGGGATGAGTTCGGTAGATCAAGTTGAGCGAGAACGAGGCTGAGGGTACGAGGTGAGATGGATTTTGATTGAATGATTTTTTCGTGTTTCCCGGGCGCGTCAACGGCTTTGGGCATTAGTCCCGTTAGTGTAGTGCATGCCTTTTTCTCGGGAGATGGCGGTGATCTTCCCCCGCTGGATGGCCAGATCTGGCACCGACCTACAGGCGGCTGGTGGGGTTTCCCCCTAACCAGGACTCTCCCACCAGTGGGGCACTGCCCCAGCCGGAACAAGCTCTAAGCCTCCCGGAATAGTGGTAGTGTAGTGCATGTTAGTGTAAGTGTGGGTGTGTGTAAGGGGAGATGCTAGGACAAGGAAGAGGAAGGACAGATCGCGCGCGGTCCGTGGCCCGTTTGGTAGGGCACTGCTCCGGCATTCGCCTGGTGTTCATCGAAGAAACCACGAAAAACTACCGATCAGAGCAGCCGGCCGCTAGAATTCTCCTCCAGACATCGATTAACTTCGACCTAGCTGAAAAGCGTCGTAGTCGAAAATCCTGCCGCCGTGGGGAGTGGGAATCTAGGACCTCCCGGTCAGAGGCGCTGCAGTGACATCAGTTGATGCACTGACCTACCGCTCCCGGCACTAGAAGAGAGGGGATGTAAGGATGTTGAATAATGGGTTGAAATGAGGCAAGGTAGAGCGGGGAAGAGCACTGAAGATACGGGGAGGTGGTGGATCAGATCGCAGTTTCAAAGACCACTTCGTCAGAAATTTGAATTGAAGCACATATTATCCGGGAACTTGGAAACGAAAGGAGAAATGAGAGGATTTCGGGCCGAAACAAGATGAAAAATGTAAAGAAGAAGTAGGCCTGACAGTGACGTCAAAATTCGCGCAAATGACGCCGGGAAGATGAGAACAGTCTTGAGAAAACCGAATGAAGAAACAACAGCTTGGCGGTGCAGAGCCTTTACCAGGAATGTGATATTCTTTGTTCGGAAATGGGACGTTAAGGATTACGAAGCTCGTTAGTGTATTCCAGAAACATGATTCTTTTTGTGTCAGAAACCCAAAAAAGGGTAGTGCGAAGTGAAAGGCATTTACGACGAAAGCGGGTGTAAGACATTTTGATACTACAAGCTAAGGAGAAAAAATTACCAGAATTCTATATTTTTCCGTTCATCGTATTGGCACAAAGGATAAAATAAGGCTTTATACTTTTTATTATACAGCGTATTTGAAGCAATAAAACGTAAATATTCGTAGAACTGTCAGATAATGAATAATCTAAGGATATACCTGAAATTATAGATGAGAGAATACGCTGTTACATTACCGCCTTCTGAAAAATCAGACAGTTCTATTATCATAATTTTTGTACAGGGAAATAAATATAAGGTATCACTTTACCCAGAATTTTTTTTCGATGATATTTCTCTTTTTCCTCTTATTTAGAGATCTGTGAAGCACTGATGTAATATTGCGTAGCAGTTCTGGAAACTAGTCATCGAACGGATTTCAACAGTAAAGGTATCACTTTACCCAGAATTTTTTTTTCGATGGTATTTCTCTTTTTCCTCTTATTTAGAGATCTGGTGAAGCACTGATGTAATATTACGGTAGCAGTTCTGGAAACTAGTCATCGAACGAATTTCAACAGTTCTGACATTTCGCTGGAAGACAATCTTCGCAAAAATCTAGTCGAACCCATTAGGTTCGCAGTCGTGGAAACGGAGAAGACCTCCGAGTTCTCTTGAAAAATGCGACCGCGCGCACGGAAGCCGGCCTCTTCAACTGCTAAGACGCGGCCGAGAGTCGGAGGAGCACAAGGGCGGGGAGAGCGGGCCGCGGGGCAACGCTGAGGTATGTCCGCCAGCCGCAGCCACCGCAACCGCCGCCGCCTCCGCCCCTAACTCGTGTTCTACACGCTCCATTGTCTCGACGCCACCCGTGTTCCCACACGCTCATTGTTTCGACGCCTCCGCCACCGCCGCCGCCGCGGCCTCTCTCTGCCCGGCCCGCCTTCGCCCTTCCCCGCCGGCGGCGCCGTTGCCGCGTTCCAGCCCCGAAAAACACGCACGGCGCGGTGGGGGGGGGCGGGGGCGGGGTGGGGGGGACGTGAAGGGGAGGTGAGGAGTGGCGGTCGAGGCGCGGCGGGCGCTAAAGTACGCCCGCGAGTTAATTGCAAAACCTGCGTCGAAGCGCTTCTTGCCTCGCCCGTGGCCGGCAGCGGGGGCGGGGCGGGGCGGGGCGGGGCGGGGAAGGGCTGCGAGGGAGGTGGGAGAGCTGAGCGGGGGAAAGGGTAGGAACGAGGTGCAACGCTAGTGAGGAGGTGAGGATAGGCTGCAGAGAAGAGCCAAATGTCACAAACAAATATGACGGAAGAGCTGCAGAGGGGAAATTGGAGACGAAAAGACAAGCTGTGAAGCTAAATTTCAGCAATATCACCGTATGCACAATGGAGGAATAGACGATAAAACAATTCATAAAAAAAATGGAAATAGAATTAATGGGAGATGACTTCACAAGAAGAAGAAACAAAAAAATAGAAGTGAAAATGTTAAGTTGGGGATATTTTTATATGAAGAAATAATAAAAATAGCATACATATTGGTAACAATGAGTTTTTAACAGTCGAAAAAGAATGACTAAATAATGAAAACAGAAAGGTAAAATATCTGAATAAATGCCAAGGAATGGAGCAAATATACGGAACTTGAGCCAGCTCTCATCCTTATCAGTATTTATCTCTTTTATATGTTGCTAATTTCGTAATTTTAATGAGCATTTTTAATCCCAAAGCCAAGGTTACGAAATTCTCTTTAAATCTGAAATTAAACTTGGCAAAAATACCGGCTACCGATAAATGAAGGGAATGTTTCATTTCCGTCATTGAGTGAAGGAGTTGATTTTTCAAAACACCTATTTTCATACACGGTGTGAACTTTCAACACTCACCTTTTAAAATCTCTGCGAGATCGGATCTTCTGCAAGAAAATTTCTGATTTACAGGAGAAAAAAGTAATGTTCTCACTCTAGCTACCGAATGGAAAACAAGTTGTTTGTCGCGTGAGATTGTTTCGATAAGGCTTAAAGAACTTTTCACGGACACCGCACTTTACGGGCTCGACTCTAAATAAACCGGAATTGGAAAAACGTTTTACGCCCTTATCGCGCGAGGCAGACATGCGTTTGGGGCCAGGAAATCTGCGCAGGGCGTAAAAGAAATCCGCCCTTAAAACCGCAGTAAACGGGGCGAGTCGGTGGCGCGGGGCGGGGTCGGGCCAATCCGCGAGGTGAGCCAGGTGTCGGACGCGCTGGGGTCAAGCCCTAAGTGCCAGGAGTCCACCTCACCTGTGCCGTGACAAATAAAGCCCCAGGGAAGTCGAGCGGGCGGGGTGAGGAAGGGCAAGGCGGAGCGAGGCGGAACGAGGCGTAGAGAGGCGGGACGAGGTGGAGCGAGGCGCGGCGAGGCGGGACGAGGCGGGGAAAGGCGAGGGGGGGAGAGGCGAGGCGGGGAGAGGCGAGGCGGGGAGAGGCGAGGCGAGGAGGGGCGAGGCGAGGCGGGGCGGGGCGAGGCGAGGCGAGGCGGGGCGAGGCGGGGCGAGGCGAGGCGAGGCGGGGCGAGAGGGCGGGGCGAGGCGAGGCGGGGCGAGGCGGGGCGAGGGAAAGGAAAGGTGGGCGGGGGGGGGCCGGGGGGGGGGCCGGGAAAGGAAAGGGGGTGGCGTTGCGGGGCGGGGTTGGGCGGGGCCGGGAGTCGGTGCAGAACGGGAGAGGCGGGTCAGGGTGGGAAGAGAGGGGCCCGGCAGGTGATAGGTGAGGCGGGACGGAGGGGGCGGGGCTATGCTTCAAAGCCGAGGGGGGCCGCGCCGCCATAAAAACGCGTGACGCGGCGCCGCCACGCGCTGTGTCCGGGCGCCGCCGCCCAGGTGGAGCGTCTCGACGCCGCCCCAGCCGTCCAAGGTGCCGCGGTCCTTTATGACTTCCGGAAAGCGCAGAGGGCGGGAGACTTCGTGTCCTGACGTGGCGTCCTGAGCGGTGGAGAGAAGAAGAGAGAAGGGAGTTCACGAAGAAAAGATCGGGAGCGTAATCAGCAACAAAGGCAATATCAAGGGAGAGAAACGCAAATTCAATGTTTAAAAGCAGTTGGAAGATGCAAATTTAATCCAAATTATATAATAAAAACTATGAAAAGAAATGTGAGAATTCATAGATATTTGTATAAGAATAAGGGAAGAGCAGAAGGAGAACGGAATAAAGAAACTGTTGGGTTGTAGGATGAAACCTACTAGGTTAACCAAGTACTGGGAAATACTGGCGGGCAAGAAGCAAAGATTTCGAGAAGTGAAATAATGACATTATCTACGAAATAATAATTTCTAAAATAACCAACTAAGGGCCGCTAGTATCACTAAACTAACTAGTAGTACTAATTAGCATTTACTGGACTAAATGGGAATACAGCACAAACTAGCAATGCCAAACGGCAAGTTATACAAAATACTGTGTGTGTGTGTGTCTGTGTGTGTGTAAAAGAGAGAGAGAGAGAGGGAGTGAGTGAGTGAGAGTGAGTGAGTGAGAGAGTGAGTGAGTGAGAGAGGGACAGACAGGCAGAGAGAGGGCGAAATATTGGTTAGAAAGAGGGAGAGAGTTTTTGACAAATTCATAGAAGTCAGGTGGAATGCAGAAGAGATTCACAAGAAAGAAGTGAAGGAATCCGATTGGAAGGCAAACGAAGCAAGTCCATTACGCAGAACATAACAAATCACAAGAAACAGCGAGCAGAAAGACACACTAAGCCAAAAAACAGTGACAATGAGCAATTCTGACTACGAATATTATACCCCAAAAAATCGCGAACCCTACGGACGGGAGGAGCAGAGCCAGCAGGAGTGGGCGTTGCCACGCGGTCGCCGGGGGCGGTGGTCGAGGCGGCGGCGAAAGGCCGGACCCGGCGGGGGCCACCGGAGAAGGAAACGGCTCCGGGGACGGACAGCGGTCAGCGAGGATGACGTCCGCTGCCTTTTACGGCCTCACCGCCGCCAACACCGCCTTCATCTCCGCGTGCTGCCCCCTGGCTACGAGGTGTGCCGCGGCGCGGCACCGCTGACGCCAATTTTCCGCCTCGCGCCGCACGCGTTTTTAGGAGCTCTTCCGCAGCTGCCGCCGATCCGCCTAGAGATTACTCCACCACCGCGACGGAGACGGGAAAGGTAGAGGTGTTAGTGCTGTGGTGGAGACGCGGCAGGTACCGGATGGGCCGAAGGGGATTTCGATAGAGGATGTTGGCGGTTGTAGCAAATGAGGAAGGAAATAAAAGCGGGGAATGTAGTGGCAATACTGCAAGGCAATGGAAAAATGCGTGGGTGGAAGTGTTCATAATCAAATGGTCTTAAGAAAGTGAAATCATATTTTTATTGCGAAGTGTGACTCTAGAGAAAACGGGACTAACTTCTGAGGAATAAAGAGAACAACGAGGGTTACTTATGTGATGAGAGCAGATCGAGTGAGAAAGAGAGTAGTAGAGAGAGATTACTGTTTCTATACAATTAGAGACTTTACTGAGCATCACAAGGAAAGTAACATTAATTTTAACAGTGATATTTAATGTATTGTTTACTATTGGACTGTATAATTATAAACAATATGTAACAAGTATTGTATCGCAGCTTGTGGGTCAATGACCCCCATCTCGATCAGGTTTTTCGTCCAGTTTCCCTGATCCATTGAGCAAATGCTGAGATGGCCCCCTACTTTGCTTCTGGACATAAATGTAACTTCATTTTCTGTGCACGTCTTCTAGAATTCAATGGGAAATACAATTCTTGAAGTTATTGTTTCCATGTTGTCGCGGCAGGAAGTATTATTCCGAAGGACATCATGGATAAGAACCCAACATTTATTGCTTATTTATCCTAGAAAATAAATTTTATTACATGGGTTTTTTTTTTTTTTTTGAAAATTCAAGTAGTATATGACTTAGTGTAGGGATCACAGAATTTTGAAAACGTGCACACAATTCACTTTTCCCCATAGCACGTCATACGCAGTTTTAACTGTTTTTTGACGTAAAATAAATAAATAAAATAAATAGATTGACGTAGAGTTCAGACGTTCATAGGGGTTTCTGCCTCACTTATACAGAGGAAATGCTTATGCATCGGTAATATTCCATGTATGTTTTATTTTATCTCTTACGGTTTTATTGCAGCAAAACTTGAAAAGCTATACAAACATTACATTACATTAACGCTGATGGGGGAAAAACCTGCCGTCAGAAGCAGAGTATATTCTCATCTATCCGATTTTTTTAAAACTATTTCTTTATTTATTTATTTGGCGCGGGCGTCACGCATTCTCCTTCCAGTGTTTAACGCCTCAACTATGAGGTCTGTACAAAATGGACACAACAATAATATTCTATGTGCAAAGAAAATGTACCATTCGAACCACAAACAACTATTTCTCCGGAAGTCTACAGATTACAGATGATGCTTCTTTCGCCTCCCAAATGTGCGCTTCAAAGGAGAAGTGCCACAAGGTCAGCAGTCGCACAAAAACCCCTACGTGTCTTTTGGGGACGTGGGCGGACCTTCGCATGGGCCGCAGCGGAGTCCACCCCCACGCGGTGGTGTGGCGCGGCGGCGCTCTCGCGCTGTTAAATAAACAAACGCCGGTAAATTCCCTTTGCTTGCGCGGGCCACGCCCCGCACCGCCTGCCCAGCGACTCCAGCCACTGAACCCGCAAGTTGGCTGCGCCGGAGGAGCTCCCACATGCGGCGAGGAAAGCAGAGTTTCTCAGTCCGGATCGGGAGCGATAGCTCAGTGCATCAACTGATGTCGCTGCAGCGCCTCTGACCGGGAGGTACTAGGTTCGAGTCCTGAGGGCGGCAGGATATTTGGAAACTAGCTTTTCAGCTAGGTCGAATTCAGTCGCTGTCTGGCGGAGAATTCTAGCGGCCGGCTGCTCTGATCGGTAGTTTTCCGTGGTTTCTGCGATCAACACCAGGCGAATGCCGGAGCAGTACTCTACCAAACGGGCCACGGACCGCCGCGATCTGTCCTTCCTCTTCCTTGTCCTATCCTCTCCCCCTACACACACACTTACACTAACATGCACTACACTACCACATATTCCGGGACCGGTCGGGAGCTTAGAACTTGTCCCGGCTGGGGCGGTGCCCCACTGGTGGGAGAGTCCTGGTTAGGGGGAAACCCCACTAGCCGACAGTAGATCGGCGCCGGATCTCGCCATCCAGCGGAGGAATATCACCGCCATTTCCCGAGAAAAAAACATGCACAACACTAACGGGACTAATGACCAAAGCAGTTGACGCGCCCGGAAACACGAAAAAATCAATCAATCAATCAATCAATCAATCAATTCTCAGACCGGACGTGGGCGAGGGGGGCGTTGGACAATGCACGTACTGGGCGAGGCAATGAAGGTAAGGATGTCTCAGGTAAGTGGAATGGAATAGACATCTGAGGCACAAGTCGTGTCAGGCTATGCGACGTCGAAGTAGTGGAGTTGATTTTAAAAAAGGAATTGGTGTCTGTTGGAATGAGCAACGACACAGCCTACGAAGAGGTTCATTGGGGATGAAATGACATTAGCTCAGGTAAGAGGAATGAAATGGAAATCTAGCGTCGACCAAGTCGTATCAGACTATGACGACGTTGAAAGTAATGAACTTGAATTTAGAAGAGTGAATTGGGGTCCGTGAGTAAGAGCAACGACACAGCCTACGGATATTGGGATTGAAGTTGACATTAGAGCCTGGTTGAGCAGATGACTACTTATTCAGATACAAATAAAGACGTTGGAAATGATTAAATGGTGTGAGAGACAATAGAAAACAGTAGTTAGATCGAAACGATCTGAAGGTGGAAGAACGAATGCAATAAGGTTCTCAATACATATAGAGCAATAAGTTGAAAACAACAGACTATCAAAACGTGAAGTTTGATTGGGAACGTTAAAATAATTTAGAAGAAGTCTGAAGGAACTGAAGACAGACGACAATGTTGTTTTATAAATTTTAACATATTTATTGATTTTCACACGGAATACTTGAATTAATTTATAACTTTACACATTTATCGAGGTAACTCAAGTTTTCAAACATTAAGAGAGAGTGTAACGGTAAAGGTCGAAGCTACGGCAATTATTTAAGTTGAATAAACGACGGTAATTAGAGTCAGACACATCTCACGTTTCCTTCCAAATGCCGACTCTTTTCCCAATGGGAGGTGCTTAGCTGTTAAAGAGGTAGTGCTTTCGTCTTAAATATACCATTAGCCTGCAATATGTGACTGAATATGATGACAACAATGGAACATAATGACTTTCCAAGAGGTTTCAGGGAGAGAATAAACACATTTTTCAAACAACTATAGGAATGAAAAGGCTACTAACTTCTTATCATAGGTTGCTTTTATTCACTAAATATCCGACGGGTCACTAACGACCCCGTGGATGAAATTGCGAAGGAGGCCAATAACCATCAATAGTGGTCAATAGAAGAATATGGATAGACCACTGCCGAGTATAATCAATATTCCGTTGACTACAAAAACTATTAATGAACATGATAATCAATTAATCAAAACCAATAACTTTTCTGATATAAAACAACAAAACATACACAAATTAATTATATATTTGCAGCTCTCTTTTGTATCCGGCATTTATCATCGGACTTAGGATGTTTAGAAAACTGAAGAAATTATAACTATGCATTCACAACGAAAACTAGACACTCAGCTGCTTGAAAGCAGCAACGTCTTCGATTATTGAAAATCAAGATATTTACGAGAACATTGGAGTACAAAATTATCTTAATTCTTCGAGTTTGTTTATCCAATACTTACTTGAATCCCGTTTGTTTGTTCGTTCGTTCTTTACCCCTAACGTTTTACACAACAGTTTAAATCATTTGATGTACGGATGTTTTTTGGAATTATTCATCAAGAAAGTGATGATATTTTTTGGCTTTATTTACTATATCGCACTCAATAAAGAATAATGTTTCCAGAAAAACAATCTAGCATATCGTCACAATAATACATATGTGTCTATCTTACTAGCACGAGAATGTTTGAAACAAAGCTACAAAATCGTAAGGTAAGTACCCCAAATTATCACTCAAAAAGCACAACATAATACTCCAAAACGGAAATGGACACGGAAATGGACACGTTTTAAGATTTTTTTCCTAATTTAGACATCCAATCCGGCATTTCTGACACCAACAGCTTCAAAATCAAATTATTTTCAACGAAAAAAAAACTTACAAAGTGAAAAGTGTACAACACATGTACAATTGGACATAAAAAGCATATCTAAAAGAAGAAATTAATGGTAATAATTTTCAGCGTGTTCTGAAAAAAATTTTCCCCTGGGGTAAAAAAGACCCCAGAAACAGACTAAGGATTATAGGCGCTTAAACGCAGTTATTTATTTTATTTTTGATTTATTATTTTAATTATTGCAATTATTTATTATTTTATTTTATTTTATATTATTTTATTAGTACGGATGCTGTGTGGTACACAGGAAACGCAGGGGGGTCGAAGAAGCAAGGACTTCTCTTCAAAGGGGTCCACGACAGAAAAATATCGGGAGTCCCTGTTCCAGACCCATTCCATATGCTATAATAAGACCTCTTGTGACACAATTTCGTCTTCCCAGTCTGGATCTATCTGCCCCACGCTTTCTCCGCCACCGCCGCCGCCGCCTTCGCGTAGCAATATCTGCGACGCCGCGCGCAACCACGCGACCGGCTGCGTCCGAGGCGGCGGCGGGCGTCGCGACGCGCAGAACTGTCTCCGGGAGCGCGCAGATGCGTCGTCGCGGATTTAATTATGAGAGCACTTTATAATTAAAACCCCCGCGGAGGACGCGGCGGCCGGCAGCGGCCTGGCCGACGGTGACAGTGGCGGTGGCGGCGGAGACGGTGGTGACTTTGCAGTTTCCTAGATCGGAAATTGCTTTGAATAACTTTACTAAAAATGAGATTCAGAGTAATTAGTCATATATATATATATATATATATATATATATATATATATATATTATTTGACTAATTACTCTGAATAAACATTTTTAATATTTACTGATAGTGGGGGGGCTTTTGAATGAATTTGCGTCGTCCTGGGTCGTTGATTGGTTGATTGATTCTTAGTGATTCCGGGCACGTCAACTACAGAGCTAATTAGTCCCGTAAGTGCAGTGCACGTTTTCGCCGGAAGGTGGCGGTGATCTTCCCCCGCTGGAAGGCAAGATCCAGCGCCGATCTACCGTCGGCTAGTGGGGTTTTCCCCAACGTACCAGCGGGGCACCGCTTCAGCCGGGACAAGTTCTAAGTCCCTGACCGGTCTCCTGGCATGTGTAGTAGTGTAGTGCATGTTAGTGTAAGTTTGTGTAAGGAGTGAGGATAGGGCAAGGAAGAGGAAGGAAAGATCGCGCGCGGTCCATGGCCCTTTTGGTAGGTTACCGTTCCGGCATTCGCCCGGCGTTGATCGGAGGAACCACGGAAAACTACCGATCAGAGCAGCTGGCCGCTAGAATTCTCCTCCAGACAGCGACTGAATTCGATCTAACTGAAAGCTTGTGTTGAAAATCCTGCCGCCGTCGGGACTCGATCCTAGAATCTCCCGGTCAGTGACATTGCATCCTAGATCGTAAATTACTTTTAATGACTATACTGAAAATGTGTATTCAATGTAACTAATAAGAAAATGTATTTTATTCTCTCGTTTCTATACAAACGTTCCAAAATTACATTATCGCTTTTGCGCCTTTTATCCTTTTATCGCCTATATCGCCTTTTGACGCACGTCAAGGTCTCATTTAAAAATGCTGCGTCATGAACTCTTCTGATCCAGCGCACCAATTAATGCATTTTGTCACATACTCAACCGTGAACGTGCTGATTTAGTGGCGGCATAGATGGTAGCAGACAATTCGAACGCAACGAAACGGCTAAAGTAGTGCTGATTTAATAGAGCTAGTGTGGCGGCATAGATGGTAGCAGACAAATCAAACGCAACGAGGCGGCTAGAGCAGTGACGGAGGAGGTGCTGGTGATCACGACGTGACGAGGCGGCGACGGATACTTGGGAGTGCAGGGTGGCGAGGAGGTGATCCCGAGGAGAGCGACAGAGGCGCGGTCGGAGTGGTGATGTGTTGGGAGGGTCTTTGGTGTTGGCGCGGGAAGTAGCAGCAGTGGCGATGGGAGCAGTGACGCGATGGCCACCGAGTTAAGAAGTGTACGCAAAGCGGTTTGCACAACTATGAGCCGCCGGAAAGAATGTGGCTCGGTGGCTCTGTAGGACATACTTTCACACAACCATGCCTGGCTTAATGAAGACTCGGAAGATGCTTCGAATTCTTGAAATATGTTACGTTTAAAAAATAATTTACCACACACCTTTCTAAGCATTAAGTATAAAATTTATAATTTTTTTTTTTTTCTCAAAAATAATTAACAACTGTTTGTGACCTACTGTAGGGATAATGTGAATAAATTATCTATACGAGTATTTAGTGTTCGTATTTAGTGTTTAATGTAATTTAATGTTTTAAAAATAAATTTTAACGCATGTTTTAACAAAACTATAGAAAATATTATTTAAGGTAAAGCTTATTCCGTCAAAATACAATAGAATATTCTAAGAACCCGTTTACGGGAATTCTGTCACTTATTACCGTGTTTGCTGACACAATCTTAGAAATAATAAAGATATCTGACAACCAACACAATTCCACACCAAATTTTATCAAACAATCGGACACGTCATGTACGGAATCTATTTTAGGTCACTATTGTCAATAAACTACTTGTGACTCAATAATCGATTTTGGATTAAAAATAAACATGTTTCTACCAAAACTTAACTATGCTTGCACACAGTATCGATTGCTGTCAGAGGCGACGAAGGCCATCAATAAAAGAGCGTACTTTCAGGTATTCTTCATAGTTGACGGGCTTCCGATAGTGTGAAAATACCGCTCACTTTATGGTACGAAAATTCTACAACGCGAGATTTTATTATGAATCTTATCTAGTCTTATCTACTCGCGCTCGTGGCACATAGCGAAGTCACTAGCCTTTTACCACTGAGATCCGGGTTCGATTTCCGTCGAACCTCATCTGAAATTTGTTCCAACAAAACGAGTTTGGCTGCTTCATAAGGGCTGCACCAACCCCTGTGAAGTGTCCTAAACCTTACCCTTATGCCTATTCCTTCCCAATTCTGGCCGCTGGGTAGTGACGCAGGAGCGCGTAGCAGGAGGCCCGTACGCGGAGATGTTACCTAGCTGTCCTCTTGACAATTGACTGCGACGAGACGTAAAATGACTTATAGATAATGGAGGATTACTCCCCAGCGCCAAGAGCTCAACGCCCCTTATGGGGCAATTTCCTACTGCAAAAAAGATAAGTAACTGAATAGTATAAATGCGGAATTGGTTTTTAAAATTGCTAATGGTATAGGCAATCGTTTATTTCGAGTAAGCTAAAATATTACACTAATAGTTGCAAACTTGTGATTATTTATATTTTTTAAACAGAAGGTTAAAGACACTATTAATGGTTCAATTACTATGTTGCTAACGTATTTGTTTATCGCTTGCATGTGATATCTCCGTGTTGTGATATCGGAAACTAATGAGGCGTAATATAACAAAAAAATTTTAAATTTCGTTTTATTTTAAAAAGTGCAAGAAATTAAATTGAAATATTAGTTACAGCGATAAATATACTTTATCTATTTGATAAACATTTGCATCTACTCGTTTCTTTGTCGGTCCAGATGTTAAACCTCCTTCTCGTATATGAAGTATCTCATTTAAAGTCTTTTGTAACAAATTACTGTTAATAGAACTGCCCCTCGGGTGGCTCACGTACAGCATAATAGATTTCTGGGAGGCGGTCCAGGGTTGATTCCCAGCCGGGACCTAATGACGCTGTAGCTTGCTAATATAATTCCTCTCAGCTTCTATAGTTGTCTGACGAAAAATATCTTTGTCACACTGCTCGGTCCCACACGCAAACTGTACATTGTACAAAACCTATTTATACATTTTATCTCATATGTGCTTCGTAAGGACAAAACTTCAATAACGAGTGCACTTCGCAAGATACGTGATATCACGGCAAATTCTCGGTATATCTTGCGTGGCTTACATGTAAAACTTGCAACTAACTGTTTCTAACTGTTATTAACAATCCAAACATTCCAGACAGTTCTAAAACAAATTAATTACTCGATTCTGATAAGTTTATTTTCAACCCCCACCAAGCTCCTCAATTGTCGGTAAATCTCTTGTGGCGCCGCCATTCGTTGCAGCAGTCACTTCATATCCACACTCCATGCGAGTCGTACCTGTGGGTCGGCTCGCGTAAATTTGTCTGGAATTCCGTAAGAAGTATACAGCATGATGACTTACGTAAATTTTAACAGTGATTCTTCTTTGGAATTGTGTCTGATCGCGTATGTAACGCAATCATTCATCCACGTAGTAGTGCGGGAAATTCGTGTTCTGCAAGGTTAGTAACTTCTAACAGTGTATTCTAAATGTAATCAAGAATCAAACGACTGTACATTGTATATCTCTGCCTGTGAGTAATGTGGACAAGAATGAATTTATTGTTGTGCGAAATAAGTGTCCGCATCTTATGAACGACTGCACCCTCGCTCCACCCTCATTACATCAACACCGTCCACCTGAAATACCTTAGGGCCTCAGACTGTTTGCACGATAACTGTACAGCCCACTCAATCTCCTCAAAAGTGCATAGCGTTCTCAACACACGCCAATCAAGCCAGGTTCGGTCTTGGGAATACGTTATGCTCATCGCAAGCCTCCCTTACCCCCAGTCGTAGACAATAAAAACAGGACTCATGCCTGTGAAAATCCTGGTACAGCTGGCAAAAGTCAAATTATTCTGATCCCAAACGGTCGAATATGAGTGGATGCGTTGTACTTTATGTAACGTCATACGACTCCGTGGGAAAACTACACGAGGGTACCCAAAAGCGGAAGCATTGCAACCGAACGCACCGGAATCGGTAGCTCAGTGCATCAAGTGATGTCACTTCAGAGCCTCTGACTGGGAAGTCTTAGGTTCGATCCTGTCGGCGACAGGGTTTTCTACACTAGCTTTTCAGCTAGGTCGAATTCAGTCGCTGTCTGGAGGTGAATTCTAGAGGCCAGTTGCTCTGACCGGTAGTTTTCCGTGGTTTCTCCGACCAACACCAGGCGAATGCCGGAGCAGTACCCTAACGGGCCACGGACCGCGCGCGATCTGTCCTTCCTCTTCCTCGTCCTATTCTCTCCCCTTACACACACACACACACACACACACACACACACTAACATGCACTACACTACCACATATTCCTGGAGACCGGTCGGGAGCTTAGAGCTTGTCCCAGCTGGGGCGGTGCCCTATTGGTGGGAGACACCTGGTTCAGGAAACCCCTAGCCAACGGTAGGTCGGCCCGGATCGACAACCAGCCGGGAAGATCACTGCCATCTCCCAAGAAATAAACATACACTACGGGACTAATGACCTACGCTGTCGACGCACCCGAAATCACTAACCAACCAACCAAGAACGACACGCGACCGTCATCGCGCTGGGCACATGCGGGCGACAGCCGCCGTCTTCGCCAGCGTCGTCGTCTTCGGAGCCGGAGACGCGCGCCCGCGCCGCCCCCGCAGCCGCTCCACGGCGGCGAACGTACATGGAGGATTCATTTGCATACTTGTTTCATCAGCGCGCAAAATTAGCATGGCGCGGGGCGGGGCGGAGGCGGTGGCGCGCCGCTGCAGCCATCGGATAAGGAGGAATATGCATGTGCTCTGCGCACGTGTGCGCCGATCTTGATACCAGCGATTGCGGCGGTGGAAGGGGGGAGGGGCAGGCAGAGGCAAAGACGGTGGTGGGGGCGAAGTGAATGTGCTGCTTTGGAGTCGACGGCGATGGCGGTGGTGATGTAGGAAGACGGCAAATGACGGTGACGGCTGTGTTGGTGACGACAATGCAATTGTGACGACAGTGTAATGGTGACGACAGTGTAATGGTGACGACAGTGTAATGGTGACGACAGTGTAATGGTGACGACAGTGTAATGGTGACGACAGTGTAATGGTGACGACAGTGTAATGGTGGACGACAGTGTAATGGTGACGACAGTGTAATGGTGACGACAGTGTAATGGTGACGACAGTGTAATGGTGACGACAGTGTAATGGTGACGACAGTGTAATGGTGACGACAGTGTAATGGTGACGACAGTGTAATGGTGACGACAGTATAATGGTGACGACAGTGTAATGATGACGACAGTGTAATGGTGACGACAGTATAATGGTGACGACAGTGTAATAATGGTGACGACAGTGTAATGGTGACGACAGTGTAATGGTGACGACAGTGTAATGGTGACGACAGTGTAATGGTGACGACAGTGTAATGGTGACGACAGTGTAATGGTGACCACAGTGTAATGGTGACCACAGTGTAATGGTGACGACAGTGTAATGGTGACGACAGTGTAATGGTGACGACAGTGTAATGGTGACGACAGTGTAATGGTGACGACAGTGTAATGCTGACGACAGTCTAATGGTGACGACAGTGTAATGGTGACGACAGTGTAATGGTGACGACAGTGTAATGGTGACGAAGTGTAATGGTGACGAAGTGTAATGGTGACGAAGTGTAATGGTGACGAAGTGTAATGGTGACGAAGTGTAATGGTGACGAAGTGTAATGGTGACGAAGTGTAATGGTGACGAAGTGTAATGGTGACGAAGTGTAATGGTGACGAAGTGTAATGGTGACGAAGTGTAATGGTGACGAAGTGTAATGGTGACGAAGTGTAATGGTGACGAAGTGTAATGGTGACGAAGTGTAATGGTGACGAAGTGTAATGGTGACGAAGTTTAATGGTGACGAAGTGTAATGGTAACGAAGTGTAATGGTGACCACAGTGTAATGGTGACTACATGTAATGGTAATTTCAGAAATTGAGGTGAAAGGAGTGATAGAGTTGATGGCAGGACTAGCCGAAGAATGGGCGATGACAGCGAAGTAAGAAGGAATGTTAGGCTAAATCTAATCTTTATGACGATAATCAATGATATAAAGATTGTACAATAATGACAAAATTAAATGTGAGTTGGAGAGAGAAAAAAAAAGATATCACGCTATCTTCAGTTACAATCTCAATGGCCACAAAACGACAGTGTAAGTAGTAATGAAATAGTAACAAAAATCAAAAGTATTGGACAACGAATAGACGAATAACCGAGAACGTACTTTAAGATCTTAAAAAAATACAAATCATATCAGCGACAAAGGAGATATCCAATTATGTATATATGTATGTATGTATTTGGCGTTTTGGGTCGGTAGTCCGACTTCGCCGGCCAGCTACTGGTGTCCCCGATGCCTGGGCGTAGTTAAATTCCTGTGCTTGGGAGTAAGTGTGACATGAGGGGAACATGACGTATTCTCTTCACCGTAACTAGCAAGATCCGCCTGTTTAATCTTTCCCTCGTCACAGCTACAGAAAATGGGACGATTTTAAAGGAAAGCCACAACTATATTATTGCCTCGACCGGAAATCAAACCCGGGGACCACAGCATGAGAAACGAGTACCCTGCCCATGAGCCATCCTAGAGAGACATACAATTATAATTACATAATATTGCTGCCAGAAATTACATTTGATACAAATATTAACGGGGAGGTGGGACGTACGACAAGTGAGGAGCAAACATTCAAAACGTGACATGTCTACATCACTCTATTCTAATAAAAATGAAAAATGTAGCCCGAACATTCACTTTTCAACACTGTCTTGAACTCAACGAATGGAATACTACTTAATGTATTGTAAGACATCTTACGTTTCGTTTTAGAAATAATATTCTTGGTAAAAGAATATATATAATATTCTTGGTAAAAGAATAGATATAATATTCTTGGTAAAAGAATAGATATAATATTCTTGGTAAAAGAATAGATATATATTCTTGGTAAGAGAAGAACTCAGTTTTTGCCAAATGGACATGACACCTTTTGAATGTTTGCTCCTCAAGTGACCATAAGCTTACTCCAGCAGATGATGCTCATGGACAATATGCTGTATCCAGTGCCGGCACTTAGTATGCATAGACTGGGCGATAGTCCGGGGCCACGCAAGTGAAGTGGCCAGATGACGGAACTAATAGGGAAAAATTAGTAAAACAATGAAAAAGAAATTATCACTCGACAAAATCGTTGTCGTAATTTTATAAGTCGCGGCACAGTAGTAAGACATTTCATAACACTTTCAATTTATCGTTTAACTTAAACAATTCATTACAGGCATTACTTATACGGAAGGTCTCTATGAAATGAATCAAAGGACGCTAACATTTAAAATAGGTTCTTCAGAAATTCATATTTTTACTTCACATATTTAACAAAGAATTAATTTATTAAACCCTGACTAAACAATTTTTTTAGCGTTTTAAGCTCACTGTTATTTGATCAATAAACACTTTAACTTACAACTATTATTTAAAATTGCAGATAGATGGCTTATTTCAAGTGTGTGTGTGTTATATATATATATATATATATATATATTATACTAGTCCAATATTATTTAAAATATATTTCCAAAAACGTTTCCTAGCTTTAACGTTAACATTTTTGTTATTTGTTGGGCTGAAATAGTTTCTTGATACAATTTTCACATTTTCAATTTTTAGGGAAGAGAAGACGTTACGATTCAGCACTACCTCGTGCCCAAAATTGTCAAGCTTCCACAATTGACAGACCAAAATTGGCTGTCTCTTACGAAATACCAGGTAGGTTTTTTTTTTCCAATTGACCGATTCGCCGAGACATTTTCAAGTAACGTGCAGCGTTCCCCTGCGGTATGGCTGCAGTGGCGCGTGGCGGGGGGGGGGGAGGTAGGGGCGAGAGTGGAGCTGCGATGGGCGGGGGAGGGGGTCGCATTGCCGTTGCGTGTCGGCCACGCAACCAAGCCACGGGCTCAGACTCGGGCTGACAGCCGCTACCAACGACAGCTTGTAGACTCGCAGAATTTAGAATTTATGGAATGTGCTGATAAGGCACGTTTCTCTACGGGGAGATCCTCGTTCCAAGAATTACAGATAACTGTGGCCTCGCACGCCATGCGTCGCCATCGTGTTCGTCTGAGCCACGTGTTTAATCTGGGGCTGCTCTGAATCTTCGGAATAAAATCAACGTTGCCTAAATGAAAGCAGATGTAGTGAGTGGGTACCTTTGAAATATTACATTTCGTGTTTGATTTGAACTTACGATATTAGAAATGAATGTTTGATGTAAAATATATTGAACTTATTTTCCATGCAGAACAGTAATTAGAGCAGGCAGGATGACATCAGCAATTTAATAGAGATCGAACGATTAGTATTTCATGCAATTTTAGTATCATGTTAATTTTATTCAGTTAAAATTTACATATTAATATAATACGGCTCTCAAATTACTATGTGCATAATTTCTACAATGTTGTTTTGTATAATGACGTGGGATTATGAATTAGTCATTTCTTCTTGGCAGAAATATGCCCTAAACAATGCTTTGTTCGGCAGTCAATACATGGAAGTTTCTTAGTAACTTTTCATTTTTTTCAAATAATACAATATACAATTCATGCCTTTCATTATTTATTTTACACAATTTAACGTGAGATCCAATCACACAAAGAACAATTTGCCATAACGAAGGAAGGCGAATTTTGTAGTTTAATCTTATTCTTATGCACTTTAGAAAATTTCTTTTTTCTTGCGCATTTTATTTTATTTATTTATTTTGGAAAAGCAAGATGACTTATTTTATTTCAATTGTTACGATTTGTTTCTATTTGTAAGTATTTTAAACTCACTGGTCATGATATACATAGATCTTAAATATAAAATTATATATTCAATTCAAAGAGGAAGTGAAAGTAAAACATGTCTATTACAAGATATTTCATTTTCCCCGTTATTTATTCCGATGTGACCCTTTTCATCGTGCAGGAAATCATGGATGAATTCTGCATGACCGGTGCCCTACATTCCGTGATGGTAAGACCCCCACAAAAAAAACTACATCCGTTAAAATGGCTGCTGCAGTAATTTAAATAACAACCTCCTTTCGATTTCCCGCTTTCCTACTCTTCCGAATGCAACGGCACGCGGACCGAGACACCAGCAGGGCCCTCTGCCCGCAGCCCGTCGGCCGCATTCCTTGGCCACCGGCGCCGCGGTCCAATTGCAGGCGGGGCGCTCCTTAAAAACGCATGGCGCAATCGTGGCTGGAATCCCGTGATTTGACTAATTCACTCTCGCGTGCGGGTGGGAAAGACGCGGGGGGTGGGGGCGGGTCTCACCGCGGGGTCGCATCGATCGAGCACAACGCCGCCACCTGCCACTTCCCACCCAACGCTCGCCCCCACCCCCGCCCCCGCCCCGCCCCCGCCCCCGCCCCCGCCCCCGCCTACCCAGCCGCGCGCTCGGAGAGGTGCAGCCTTCGAGTAGCTTTCGCTGTTTGCGGAAACGCGGGCGCAAATTTACTTCTAGCGTCTTTGTGAGTCTTGACCTGGAAGCGACGCTCGTCTTTGTAGACCAACTTTTATCTCGTGGAATTTCACAGTATCTTTGGTTCGGCATAACGTGTCTGCTGATACGTGTTTCTAATTTAAATAGCGTTTTTTGATCTTTTTGTCAATACTGTATCTGCCGTATCTATATCTAGATTTTGTGGGACGTTTAATTCGTGTGAAGACGTTGTGTTTAATTTAAGGGATTGCGTTTTTTGACGAAGCATTTTAGTATTATGCTTAGTGTATTCATTTCAACGATATTATTCGTGGTCTTTGTTCGCTTTGAATCTTGTTCTCGAAGCGATGCTCGTGTTTGTAGACGAACTTTTATCTCGTGGAATTTCACAGTATCTTTGGTTCGGCAAACTACATTTGCTGATACGTGCTTCTAGTCAAAAAAGCTTTATTTGATCTTTTTGTCAATACTTTATCTAACTCATCTATATCAAAAGATTCTGGACATTAAATTCGTGTGAAGACGTATTTAATTTAAGGTAATGCGTTTTCTGACAAAACATTTTAGCATTATTTTTAGCGTATTGATTTCAACAAAATAATTCGTTGTCTTTGTTCGCGTCTTTGTGAGTCGTAACCAGGAAGTGATGCTCGTCTTTATATATGAACTTTTATCTCGTAGAATTTCACAGTATCTTTGGTTCGGCGTAATATATCAACTGAAACGTACTTATATTTTAAATATTTATAAGCTTTATATGATCTTTTTGTTAATACTTTATCTACATCTATATCAAGAGAATCTGGGAGAATCAATTCGTGTGAAGACGGTTTGTTTAATTTAAGGGAAAGCGTTTTCTGACAAAACATTCTTAGCGTATTCATTTAAACAAAACAATTATATCTTATACGTCAATTCAAACACATCTTAAACGTCTGAAAGTCTTGTATATAACATTCATGTATTCAGTAGGACTACGAACATTATATTGGGGTTTCTTCATGAGATGTTCGTGTTGAGGAATTGTAAAGATGAAATCACATTAAATTATCTATCATAATACTATTCCAATTTGAACTTCTTGAAAAATCTATAGAAGTTGAGCCATTACGGAGTTCCTTTCTCTTGCAAATGATCTACATTATTTCACAGCCCAAGCACTTACTATTTAAATCTACGTATTCCCCGCCGGCATGAATATGCGTAAAGGCGATTATCGACTCTACAAAACCCTTCTCGACCCCAACCGCCGTCGCCGCCTCGTGCGCTGTTCGACGACTGCTCGTCCCCAGCCGCTGGGAGCGTGTGCCGCCGGTCGAATGCTGCACTTCACCCGTGATGCAGGCAACGCTGGCAGCAGCAGCAGCAGCAGCAAGCGATGCAGCGTCGTTGCTAATTCAGGAGCGTCGGTTCGAGGCGGGGGCGGGTCACGGAAGACGATGCGTCATTCGGTGCGAGGGGGGCCTCGGCCGTCCGCGGCCCGGGGGGGGGCCTAACGATTTCTCTTGGAGAGGCACGCGACAGTCTCGCCGCCACGCGACGCCGCGTCTGCGGTCGCCGCTGCCACGCGCTCTGGCGGCGGAGGGAAGACCATCGGTGTTGGACGGCGTGGGGAAGGACTTCGTAAGGCAGTGGATGTATCGAGGAAAATTACGATTTTGTTTTGACCTCATAAGCACTTCACGTTCTGATCTTCATAATCTGACATTCACTTTTTGTTCTGACTTCCATAAGGCAAGGTACAGTATGTTTTGAGTAAATTTTAATTTTTATTTAAATCGTAAATCTTTCACAAGAAAAATAAACATGTATGATTCAATTTCATGGAAAGGGCATGGATTTATTTCATCATAACACTTAATGTACAAGTTTTTTGTTTATTTTTCAAATATAAAAAGAAACAATTTTGACTTTTCACCTTTTAAACTCTTGTAAGAAATGTAGATGACTTGTTTCGGTTATGATTATTTTGTCGAAATGTCCGTATGTGTCGAAAAATATTAGATTTTGTTTTGGTTTTAAACCTTCATAAAAGGAAATATAAGTACATTTCAGTAAAATGAGATTTTATTGACCTAACAAGGAAATATCGCTTATAGTAATCACGCCTTCAGAGAGATTCCATATCGAGAAGAAATATAATGATTTTTGAAATAGAATTAAGTGTGTTTTTATTATTATAAGCATTTTGAGGTTGTACGAAGTTCAGCTTAGACTCTAAATTTGTATTGTTGGATTAATATAAACTTATTGTGTAAAAGGATTTTGCCTTACGGGAAAAAATGTAAAGTTATCGTTCGTGATTCAGGGATGGATTATACGACGCATGTAGAAATAGTCGTTGATACTCACAGTAGATTATTCGGGTTGGATTACTTGGGATAGTTGTTCTAAGTGAAAACGTTAATGACGCGACAGATCTAGATGACGGTTAATTCAGAATGTACAGTAATTGATTATGTTTGGAAACTGGGAAGTGGAAGAATGCAAATTGAGAAAAAAGGGGCATATCGCATGAGTTGTGGTTGTTTGATACATCGATATAAAGTTGCAACAGAACGAGGTAAGCATGCACAGTGATCGGTGGAAACATCATTTATGGCTTACAGACCGAGGAGAGTGTAAGCAAATTATATTGGTGAAACATCCAAGCAGATGAATATGGCAGAGGATTGATATGACTCATGAAAATATTTCAAGTCTACGATACCTCAGGGCTGATTGATTGATTGATTGATAGCGATTTCGCGCGCGCCAACTACTATGGTATTTAGTCCCGTAAGTGTAGTGCATGCATTTCATCGGGAGGTGGTGGTGGTCTCCTCCCGCTGGATGACCAGAGCAGGCGCCGAACTATCGTCGGCTAGTGGGGTTTTCTCAACCTGAAATCTCCCACTAGCGGGTCACCGTCCCAGCAGGACCCGTTCTAAATCCCCGACCGGTCTCCCGGCATGTGTAATAATGTAGTGCATGTTAGTGTAAGTGTGTATGTAAAGGGTTACGATAGAACAAGGGAGAGTAAGGAAAGGTGGCCAGCGGTCGTGACCCATTTGTTACGATACTGCTCCATCATTCACCTAGTGTTGATCAGAGAAATAACAGAAACCTACCGATCAGAGCATCTGACCCTAGAATTCTTCTCAGACAGCGTCTGATGTTAACCTAGGTAAAATAGTGTCGAAAATCCTGCCGCTGTCGGGAATCGAACATTGGACCTCCCGGTCAGAGGCGCTGCAGTGACATCAGTTGTTGCAGTTGATGCAGTTGTCGGTCTGAGGCGGAAAGGGGTATAATATAAACTCCGGGAAAAGTAACAAATACAAGAGTTTGTTGTTGAAAACATCAAATAGAACTGAATAGGACGAGTCACGCGTGACAGCTGCGTGCACGTTGGCAGGCGGGACCTTGTTTCCTGTCACCGACGCCGAGGCGGGGCAGGGCGGGGCAACCCACGCCGACCCGGGTCGGCAAGCGGACGGGAAATAGCCGCACGAATTTCTCATGGCGTTCAGAAATTGCCGCCGCCGCTCTGATCTTTCATTCGGGCGTCGTCAATAAGGCGGGGGGCGGCGGAAAAGCCCGCGGCGCGCGGGGGGTCGGGCGCGCGGCACGGCATTCCGCCACCGCGCCCCCCCCGGCGACGCCGTCCGACGACGGACAAAGGAAGCTTCGCGTCGCGCCGCTGGGCGCGCTGCGGGCGCACACGCAGTGCCGGCTGTGTTCGCTCGGGGAAACATCCACGCGCCCACTGATGCACTGAGCTACCGCTCCCGGTCGCGTCTCGTCGTAGCGGGATTTTGTCACTAGTGGAACGCGCCATCCATGCGCCGACTCTGACCAGGAGATCCCGAGTCTCGTTGGTTGGTTGGTTGGTTAGCGATTAGCGATACGTGGTTTCTTCGATCAACACCAAGCGAATGCCGGAGCAGTACCCAACAAACGGGCCACAGACCGCGCGCAATTTTTTCTTTCCTCTTACTTATCCTATTCCCTGCCCTTACACACACTCACACTAGCATACCACATATTCCGGGAGACTTAGAGCTTGTCCCGGTTGGGGCGTGGCCCCACGTCAATAGCTTTGGTCATAAGTCCTGTAGGTGTAGTACGTGTTTCCCCGCAAGGGAGATGGCGGTGATCTCCCGCTGAATGACGAGATCCGGCGCCGACCTACCGTCGCGGCTAGTGGGGTTTACCCCTAACTAGGACTCTCCCACCAGCGGGGCACCGCCCCAGCCGGGACAAGCTCTAAGTTCCCGACCGATCTCCCGGAATATGTGGTAGTGTAGTGCATGTTAGTGTAAGTATGTGTGTAAGGGGAGAGGATAGGACAAGGAAAAGGAAGGACAGATTGCGCGCGGTCCGTGGCCTGTTTGGTAGGGTACTGCTCCGGCATTCGCCTGGTGTTGATCGGAGAAACCACGGAAAACTACCGATCAGAGCAGACGGCCGCTAGAGTTCTCCTCCAGACAGCGACTGAATTCGACCTATCTGAAAAGCTAGTATCAAAAATTCTGCCGCCGTGAAGCCTCGAACCTAGGACCTCCAGGTCAAAGGCACTGCAGTGGCATCAGTTGATGCATTGAGGTGGTCGAGCCTCGTCGTAGCAGGTTTTCGTCTCTAGTGGACCGGGAACCAGCAAGACAAATCACGTATGATAAGCTCCAAGCTAAACCTTTTTGAGACGTTAGCCAGTATGATGATGAACGCAAGCATGGTTGCCTGTAGGTGTCGGCGTTGCGCTGAAAAATTTTGTGAATGAAACAATATCTCAAACTTTGCGAATATGTAAAAAATAATATTTTTTACCATTCAACATTTTTCCAAGCGCTACGCTCACCCTTTAAATGTCCTGGCTACTGCATAGTTTCATTAAATATTATTGTTAGAGAATAAAACGTAGTAAAACATGCGTAAACTCTATATAAGCATGTTCAGGAGAAGACAGAATAAAATGGCGCAAATTATGAGAAATCTTTTTTTCCTAATTTTTTCGTGTCCTTCTCCCTTTAATATAAACTTATTAAAAGAATTCATTATACTGGGGAAAATATGAACGCAGTTTCAAGTGTAGTTTGATGAAAAATATATTCAAAGATACAGGGTATCATTGCATAAAGGGTGACATTTTGAATACATTCTCTTGAGATAAGGGGAGGTTGCATCAGAGGTCAGATTATGCAACACATCCTCGTGATTACAGGTGGCTGGTTGCAGAGCAGCTGGCGTTCTAGCTCACAACGCATTAAGCGAGAGAGCAAATAGCACCGTGCACTGTCACAACACAGAGTGTTCAATCGCGACTTAACGATACTACTGTTCTTAGGCAATCAACATCAGGGTTTAAATATGCTACAAGAGTCGAAATGTAGAATGCAGTCTCCGACAGACAATTTGAATGTTTTGGAAAGGATATCACAATTATCAGAACCACGTAATTTGTATAAAATATAACACCATCGCTCATACTGATAAGGTTCATGTTCGACTCATGCCAGCAGACGAGTTTCCTTTGATATCAGCTGAATTGAAAGATGAAATCTTCACCCTGACATCTGATAAACTGATATTGCATTACCTGAATTTCTTAGACCACAATTTCAACGGCATTTTAATCTTTTAACAATACCACAGATTCTCAGTAACACTTTCATGATCATTTCTGTTAAAAAATATATAACTAATAATTTTATAAAATTTAATTTTATGTCAGTCCCCTAGAAACTGCGACTTGAGCAGAATTCCCCCCACACAAAGCCCCCAGTTGTGATAAAAAGACAAATCACCAGACTTCGTACCAGGAGCGGTAGCTCGGTGCATCAACTGATGTCACCGCAGCGCCTCTGACCGGGAGGTCCTAGGTTAGAGTTCTGACGACGGCATGATTTTTCACACTAGCTTTTCAGCTAGGTTGAATTCAGTAGCTGTCTGGAGGAGAATTATAGCGGCCGGCTACTCTGGTCGGTAGTTTTCCGTGGTTTCTCCGATCAAACCCAGGCGAATGACGGAGCAATACCCTACCAAACGGGCCACAGACCGCACGCGATCATTTCTTCCTCTTCTTTGTCCTATTCTCTCCCCTTACACACACGCATACACTAACATGCACTACACTACCACATATTCCGGGAGACCGGTCGGGAGCTTAGAGCTTGTCCCGTCTGGGGCGGTGCCCCGCCCTGTGGGAGAGTCCTGGTTAGGGGAAAACCCCGCTAGCTGACGGTAGGTCGGCGCCGGATCTCGCCATCCAGTGGGGGAAGATCACCATCTTCTGAGAAAAAGAAGATGCACTACACTAACGGGACTAATGTCCCAAGCTGTTGAGGCGCGCGGAATCACCGACCAACCAGACTTCGTGGTGAGCTGGTGACGAGTGCCTCGCCCGTAGAGGCTGAGGTGTGTTCGTTCACGCTACCCCCGCCACTTCCGCCTCTGCTTCAAATATTGACGCCCTTCAAGGCCCACAAGGGCGAGCATGAGCTAACCACACAGCCCGCCCGCCGATAAACAGTGCTGTTTAAAGGGTCACGACCACAATGCGACGCTTACCTACAACTTGCTGGCAAGTGTTCGGACATTTGACTGCTTATTAACAATGTGTGGCAAATTTACGGTGTTCAAATTGACTAAGTTTGTATTATTCAGTAAAATTATATAATATAATTCAATTTCACTGAGTATTTTATTTCAAACATGTAGTGAGCTAAATACAAAAAGTAATAAATAAACGGCTATGGACTCTATTGGAAGTATTGCATTTCCAGCAATAATAATAATAATAATGATAATAGTGATGATGATAATAATAATGATAATAATGATGATAATGATAATAATAATATAATAATAATATAATAATAATAATAATAATAATAATAATAATAATACTATTAATATAATGGACATTTTAAAAAAAAAATTTCAAAAGTATTGAGTCCAATAATATCCAAATTGTTCTGTTACTGAACGGCATTGAAACTGTTACACTGTTCACAGTAAAAACTGATGTAAAAGCGAATAATTATGATGGGGGCAAACGTAGATGAGTAATTGATAGATAGTAGGGGAAATAAAATTATTGTCATAAATGTTTCCAATATACTACGTCCAGGTTTGTTCACGTGCATGGCTATGTCCTAAACTTTACAACGTACCGTGAAGTAGGTAAAAATAAATTTTAAAACTTTAGAGCATTAAACATGCTTCCATAAAACTTTCGTATTAAATATTTATTTCTGTTTTGCAATTCATTGAGAAGACGGTAAATAACGAGATAATTCTCTACAAAGAAGGAATTGCATTGTTTTGTGATATCTTCAACGATAACAGAAGCTCCAAAGATATTAACACGCAGGTATAAAGAAATAATACGGTGTAAGAATATTATAATTTAGAAATATTTATGACTACGCAAGTTGATAAGGAAAGGAACCCCTCTGAATTTGAGGCAGGCTGTGAATGTTACACCACCCATTGCCACTGCATAAATTAATATTAAAGGCTGCATTAATGTGCGTGACGAGATCCATAAGGTCACTTTCCACCCAAAAGCACCCTAATTTAAAATTCCAGAGATTATTCTGTACGCTATAAGGAAGGTAATTTGCAGATCTGCATCACGTTTCTTAACATACCAGAGAAATTTGTACCTGTATATCCTGATACTTCATTTTAATTAAAAAATAAACTTTAAATTACTACAGGGGCTATATTTCTAAGACATTTCATTTTTACACATTTTGAATTTGAAGTTTTAGTTTAAAGTGAGTACTACATAAACAATTTCAGTCATTTTTGAAAGCAAGATACACGATTAGCCCGAAGCAAGTTCCAGATTTACAAGTTATGATGAGACTCATTAAACATATGTTGAATATGTAATGACATGAAACTAAATGTACAACTAAATACAATACAATTGATATTGAATTACTTATCCCTTACAGATTTGGGCATTAATCGTCTCGTTCTAGTATTTTTTGAAAATCATTAGCATTTAAGTTTTATTCCATGTCACATGTAATTCTTCTTCTTCTTCTTCTTCTTCTTCTTCTTCTTCTTCTTATTATTATTATTATTATTATTATTATTATTATTATATTTTAAGGCAACATTTCCTAAGAGAAAAACGCTCACAAGACAGTTAAGATGTACAGTATCTTTATGTTAAATCATTTCAGTATTCTCCAGAAAGAGGTTGTCTTAGGAATGAACTCATAAATTTATTTAACTCTCTCGCCGTGATCCGAGTTGCTAGACCACCCAAGTCGACATTTTTTCGATTTCAGGAGCCACGGTATAGCTTGACACTATCTGTGATTTTGAGAAGCGATTATTTTCAATTTACGAAACTTTAAAGACAACTGACTTTATTTATATAAACATCTCAGTCATTGCAATACTCCATCACGCTTTTTGTCCATACTGCTTCTTGTTGAATATAATTTCTCTGACATTTTAATCCCGTTAATCTAATTTCACCGCCTGTTGTGGACGGAGGGCCACTGTGTGCTACGGCTGTCGAGTTGTCGCCTGTAGCGCGCTGGACGGAACCGAAGCGAATGGTTGAGGGCGTAGGCTGCGACAGTTCGCGGCTGAAAATAGCAGTCGCCACGTTCCGTGGACCCGCCGAGCTTAACACGGCCCCACCTGCCCAACCCTAAATATCAAATTCGTTACCCTTCGTCGATGTATCTGCTCCTAATATAAAAGAGGAGACACTCATCGTGTGGCCGCTGCCGCGAAAACACGCTCTTTTAATAGCAGAGGCGCTACTCCCGAGGATAAATTTACGTGTGGGCGTTTATGTGCAGAAAAACTAGCCCTACCTCGAATTAACACTTGATAGTTCTTGAGCGTTTTTTTATTAACTGTTTCTATCGTTATTCTGAAGAACAAACTGAAAGTTAAATATTTCTCCTGTTAAAAAAGTTTTATGAAAATAAATACATTTATATCTTAATTATTATTAAATATTTTAACGTATAAACACACCAGGCATTCATTAAAGCATGGAGTCGTATCTTACTACCATAAACATAAAATATAATAAAAAATAAGAGTTTTTAAAAACATTCCTAAGATACATATTCAAAATGATTTTGTGAGGTAGGTTTCGTAAAAACTATTCCGCATTTCAAAGACAACAATAAAAAATAATGTATTTGGAAAACTATATCACCATAGCCTAGGAAGATGCTACAGCAAAGCCTAAGAACTGAAAAAATAACACGCGATCCATTGTTACGATGAGAAACATTTTAAAATTAAATGACATCGGTAACTTCAGCGGTTGATCTCAATAAACACACAACTGTAGTAAATAAAAAATAAAAACACACAAAAATAACAAATTTAAACAAGTACCAGCTATTCTGAAACGAATATTCAAATGAAACGGAAATGCCAAGCTGTGTGACTGTCTTTCAACTGCGCTACACTGGCTTTATTAAATAGTCTTGTGGTTTGACTAATACATCTCAGGACACGGAATGATGTGGTCGAGAGTCCGTCCTATCCTTTCTCCTCTCTCGTGAGATGTCCCGCACCTGCCAGACCACCTGCGGCGTCGGGCCATTTCGTTCACAGTTCCACTGCAACTCCACAGAGGCCTCCGGATTTAGAAGATGATGCTGTATAAACTTGTCTTGTCAACGAAATGTCCGGTTCCTAGAAGTCTACGTGGAAGAAGACACAATCAAGAAGGATTAATATTCGTGAAAAATATGGACAATGCATACCAGTGTGCATTAGGCCTTACAGGACCAGACTGTTCTCCGTAATCTCTTCATCAGCACTGCTGAGGCTGAAGATCGCGCTTATTTTGTGACGTGTTCTCCTTTTTGGCTCACACTCTTCTGATGAGAAATTCCAACCGGTATTAGAGTTCGGACTGCTAATAATGTAGCCATCACCACAATAAAACACGTAATACCGCTTCCAACCATCACAACAGAAAAAAAAAACCAATTCATAATCGCTACTGCCACCATCATCAATATCAATCCGTCTATGGTCCATCATCATCTGTCCTGTCATAGACACAGCCACTCCTACCGACACAGCCGCTGCCAGAGAATCACCATCCCGGTTTTAACCTACCGCGCCCCAAAAAGGTACCCTGCACACGGTGCCACTACTAGAACCGTTCCGTCATTGCTTCTGCACTTCAGCCACCAACTCCACTGCCAGCATCGCATCCTCTAACGTATACGATGCGTTCACGTCGTATTCATTGTAACCATCTCCGCCACCGACACTCCCGTACCAACAGTCATCACCTCAGTCTCACCTAATGGAACCATCGCTCCCCACCGCGGCCAACCACACCTCCGTCGCATCACACCGCCACCACGGCCTCCACCAACGCAGAATCTACTATCACCACCGCAAAGGTCTCCCAACACTCAATGTTACACATCACACGGTGCCATCACTACTTCCGTCACGATTGCTACATTCTTTTGGAACATACGATGCTTCCACGTCGAATTCATTGTCACCATCACCACCACGAACATTCACAACTCAGCAGTCATCATCGCAACTTCACCCAACGTGACCATCGCTCCACGAAATACTCCACCACTACTAACAATGCCTTGACCGTCGCCCTTATCCACTGACATCACCGCCTCCACCCACGTAGACTCTACTATCATCATCGGAAATCTGTCTCTCAACACTCTAACCGACCCATCACACGGTGCAACCAATGCCACTACCAACTCCGCATCCTCTAAGACACACGATACTTCTAATCGTATTCGTAGTTACCATCACCGCCACCAACACTCACAACTCAACTCAACCATCTCCACTTCACCCAACGTAACCTCCGCGAGATTCATCACCACGACTAACACTGCCTTGACCGTGACACTGCATCTTCTAATGCACACGATACTTCTACATCGTATTCGTAGTTACCATCACCGCTGGTTCCGTTGGTCCGCTGGTGCCGCTGGTCCAGCACTAACAACTCAGCAGTCACCATATCAACTTCACCCAACGTGACCATCGCTCCGCGAGTTTCTCCACCACGGCCAACTTCGCCTCGGCCGTCGCCCTCGCCGCCACCTCCAGCACCAACGCAGCCGTTGGCGCGTGGTGGCGCGCCGTGACGCACGGCCAGCGGCCGGCCCCCCGCGTGACGCGCGCTTGGCTCCGTGCAGCGCCGACTATGCGCTGATACCGCTCTCCAAATAGGATTCTCAACGCTGAATTACCAACAGGGGTGGCGCAGGGTCTCTACATCAGTCTGAGTCAAGTCGGATTGCCCTGCGATTTTAAAAAACTGAACGTTCGCTCTTACGAACTCTGGTCATATACTGTTTTGTGTGGTCTGGGAGAGGTGGTTCAGGGCATGAACTGATGTCTTTGCAGTGCCACTGGTCGATCGGTCCTAGTGTTATAATCCCGACTGAGGTAGGATTTTCGACATTATTTAGATAGGTAGGTCGAATTCAGTCGCTGTCTGGAGAGGAATTTTGTTCTGAAGAAAAATGAGAAGTTTCAAAGATTGGAAGGAGAATTAAACTTACATGTACACATGTAATAATTAAAATACATGATAATGACAAGGAAATTCAGTTTTTCTATCCGCCTTCTTTTAAGAGAAATATCATTTGGCACAATTGCGAGGAAACATACTACCTCGAAATGTATCTTCTCTAAAATTCATTAATGATAGATCCAAGTTTTATGTGTGCAACTTTATTTGTTATATATATAGTGTTATATATTATAAAGTTCTATTAATTACGGTACATACTCTATTTCTCCACCGCACGTGATTGACTATTGAATAGACAGTAAACTTCATTGATCATCATAAATCTTGTAGAATGTGCTTTAAACTTC
This sequence comes from Teleogryllus oceanicus, assembly GCA_964035755.1. Classification (NCBI taxonomy): domain Eukaryota; kingdom Metazoa; phylum Arthropoda; class Insecta; order Orthoptera; family Gryllidae; genus Teleogryllus; species Teleogryllus oceanicus. Next base: position 1,679,732 of record CAXIVR010000012.1, read on the forward strand.
TTTGTATTGAGAACATCTCTGTTTACCTTCTTACGTGTTTAGAAGAACTGAGCTTACATACTGCGAGACCAATCTATTTTCAGAGCAGTCATACTCACCTTCCTAAAAATAGACGTTTCCACCTCAAGGATTGTTTAGCAACCGCACTCTCCTCGTGAACGCTAACACTCCCGCGCCCGGTAATTAACAATGAAACTGTTTTCTCCGTAGCGTATGTCTCTAGAGAGAGTCTTGGGCTCCAAAGTACACACGCAGCCAACACGCAATCTCGAGAACATAGTCGCAACGGAAGTGCACGTAACTATGCAGTCCCTTTGGCGGTGCGGCGCTGCACTCGCCTCTATGCCCCGCGCGACCCGGCGGTTTTCCGGACGCCCCCTCCCCTCCCGTCCTTCCCCTTCCCCCTCCCACCTTCCCTTCCCCTCCTGGGGCTTCCGAAGCGTTGCGCGAACATCGCTGCAAATGCTGCGGCGAGCACCATGGGCAGAGTGCGCCTCGTTAAAGGGGGAACGCCCATTGGGCGCAGGCTGTCGCCACTCCCCTCCACACAACGTTCATTGATTGATTATCATTCCGGGCGTGTCACTTACTGATAAGTATCGGAAGCGTGGTGCATGTTTTTCCCCATTGGGAGGCGGCGGTGGTCTTCTCCCACTAGATGGCGAGATCCGGCGCCGATCTACCGTCGACTAGCGGGGGTTTCCCCAACCAGGTATCTCCCATCAGCGGGAACCCCGCCCCAGACACGACAAATTGTAAGACGATACGTTCCCGACCGGTCTCCCATCACGTTTGGTAGTCTAGTGCAAGTTATTGTGTGTGTAAGTGGGTAAGAATAGGACAAGGCAGAGGAAGGAAAGATCGCGCGCGGTACATGGCCCGTTTGTTAGGGTGCGGTCCGGCTTTCACCTAGTGTTGATCAGAGAAATCACGAAAAACTACCGATCAGAGCAGCCAGCCGCTAGAATTCTCCTCCAGACAGCGACTGAATTCGACCTAGCTGAAAAGCTAGTGTCGAAAATCTTGCCGCCGTGAGGACTCGAACGGAGGGTCTCCCAGTCAGAGGCGATGCAGCGACATCAGTTGATGCACTAAGCCACCGCCCCCGGTCCCTCGCAACGTCTCTGGACACTCCGCCCATCTCATGGCACCGCCCTTTTACTTTCTCGCTACCACTGACGTAGTAGAGACAAAGTTATGTAATGTAGCGCGAAAATCAGTAAATTTCCGACACAAACACTTACTACAGGGATCTAGTAACGAGAAAGTGGATTAATCCAGTTGCAAAATTTAGAGAAAAATCCTTTAACACGTGGTGTAGCCAGATCCCTGTTTTTGGCTCCTTGGAACTGAAAAACCAACTGACGACAAAAGATCTGTCTATCGCCGATTTGCTCCAAAATTGATATTCCCTACTTGATCTGACTGATGTCACTGCCCCTTGAATTTTAAAGCGATATTTTAGTTTTCGGGGTTCTTTACATGAAGTTCCTGGGGCATTTTCAAAGTTTACAAGTATAGCTCCATCATTTATGATTAACTATTGTTGTTGGATAGTGTGTAGGACGTTTAAGAGAATGGTGCAGGTCTCATTTTCGTTGAAAACTGATTTTTAGAAAATAATACAAATTCAATGGTTGCAAGAAATTATTGAGAAGGAGAAACTGATGAAAGTAAATTAGATATTGAAACAGTACAAAAATCGAACGAGGAGGTAACGGCTTTATATCATTGGAAGAAAGACCAATTCTGTGGGAGATTCTGAACGTCATTTCATATCGTTGCTTACTATTTGCCTCCAATAAAAAATTTATCATTTTTCATATTATGTCACTTTCTTCCAGGCTATTATCCAGACTCCATTCAATTCTTGTTTTTTCTCTTGCCAGCCTCATCAATTCTCTTTTTCTCTATTTCTTATGTTTTACACACATTACTGCGTTATTGACTCAATTCCATGTTGGCAATTTTCCTTACCTACCGTTATCCTACCCGCTATTCCTTTGCAATCTTTTCTCCTACGCCTCCTTGTTACGAATCAACTCCCTTGAGCTCTCTCTCCCCAGTTGACGATCCTCACCCAACGCTCTCTCGTCCCCCTTGCACTCAACGCGCCAAATTTTCCCTTCTGATTTCTCCGACACCCCCTCCTCTCCAAATCCCCTTCCCAATTTTACCTCTCCCCATACATTCCACATTTCCAGCACTTCAACTTCTCACAATTGGGCCTCCTTATACGTAGCCTGGCAACGCACCGCAACTACCAGCCCCTGCATTGCCATCCGCCGCATCGGAACCCCCCCTCCCCCCTCCCCCCGACTTCCGCTTGCTTCCGCCTCCCGCTTTCCGCCAGGCGCAAAATAGCTGCAGGTGAACTGCGGGTGAAATTGGAAGGCAAACAAAACGTTATTAAACGTAAAAGGATCGTTTCGAAACTCATCGTGTTCTGGTTGAAGTTGGGCAAAGCGCAATGACGGAGGCGGTGGTCCCGGGGGCGGGGGCGGGGGTGGGGGCGGGGGTGGGGGCGGGGGCGGTGGAGGCGGTCGCACGTAACAACAGAACCGCGCGTGTGAACTCGTATGAGGTTGGAAACTTTCATAGCAGCGTTGCTCACACTGCTGCACAAAGAATTTACAAGAGACTTTCCAACTAAATGTACTTTAATAAACGTGGATTTCAGGCCTGAATTCATTTCCTTGTTTATCAGTACATTGTATATTTATTAATTGCGGTGTACAAGTTCCTCGAGGATTTTTATTAGTTACGTCGTAAGTAGGTTGCTACTAAAACAGTTACTTATGATACGGATGGAAGATATGGCAGTTTGTTTGTAAGTAGTAATTGTGACATGAACCCGATAGATTGATTGGCACAATTCAACGGCAAAATAATATCACTTCTATCATACGTGTTGTAGTCGATATTTTAGAGAGCCTCACTGTCATATATTTTATTTAATTGAAGCATACAAATCACTATATTACATTAAAGTCCGTAAGAGCAGATGCGATTAGAGGAAAGTACTTAATTTTCATAGTTGTATTCGCAGTTTTATCTGAACAATTGAGCAACCTCTTACATTTAGCATTAGTGTTTAAATTTGAACTTTGAGCACATTTTTCATGCCCTAAAACTAATCGCTTTTAGTGGGATCTGTCTACAAAATATGTTATCGAAATGTTTATCATTATGCAGACTCGTTGGTATAAATTAATGTGAGTTCGAAAATCGTATGTGAGGTAGTGCAAGAGGTAACTGAAATACGCGTCACCTCTCTAATTTTCAATGCACATTGAACCAATTTTTCGTAATTATTGGCTCCATGATTCTACGCTTAACACAGCTATTAATTGTAAAAACATCCGTTGTGGTCAATTAGTGTGATTAACAAAACACCACTTAGGAAAATATAGTTTCGTTTTGGGTGTAATATTCAAAGCCATTAATTCCCGTGCTTTGACTGTGATGGCCGTAAACACGGTGCCCGAGAAACAGCGACAGACGTACCTGTGTTTGTTAGGTTCCTGTTCAAAAGGTCGTAAGTTATCGAGTCACAAGGTATACATTGTTTACACTCTAGGTATCGCATAAAGGCGATGTTCATTTCACATCGTCGTACTCAAACATACAAACGTTTGATCGAGATTTGATTGCAAATGCTGGGAGTAATTGCGGTAAACGTGACAAACGTTCATTGATCATTGTTTGCAGATTCTAAAGGTATGTTGTTTTCACAAATGTGTCAGTAAAATATTCGAAGTCGAACGTTACATTAGTCACAACTTGTGTAGTAGACTTTTGAGATGACTTTATTGGAACAAAAATACATAACTTGAGGGTATTTTATATACTAATTCATACATGCTAAATTTCTTTAATGGAAGTCAAAGAAAACAATTCAATGAATTTTCATATGTTTTATCTTCTTGAAATCAGTGACTAGCATGTTTTTATTGAGGTACTATATATCTAAGAGTTCAATTGGAAAAAGTTTTTTTTCATTAAAAAATACCAAAGAATGATTACAACTTCTTGAAAACAACAAATAAAATTATTGCATTTTATATTATACGTAGCTTGTTCTCGTTTCTTGAGAGTAATACTTTTCAGTTCTGCAATGTAAAAATAATCCACGTAATCAAGAGACACTTTCAAGTGGAACGGAATCATGTAATAATCTTTAGGAAGAAGTTACTACTTTAGATTCCAAAAATGTATATAATTTTCATCAATTTTAACACTTCCAATAGTAGAACGCGATAGGAGGAAATGTTTCTTGATGACATGACGTTTAAATCACGAACGCTTCGAAGTACTAACACTGAGTTATTTTCATCTAGTTTTGCCAACACAAGCTCTATGACATTTCTTGGAACACATTACACCAGTCTAATTCTAGTAGACAGCGATTTATTTCGTGTGTATCGTACGAGTGTTAAAAAATAGCATTGACTTTTCGCATAAATTTGATATCGACAGAGGATACGACTTTTTCAAACACGGTACGCAAAATTTAGACTCTATGGAACAGCACATCAATAGTACACAAACCTTACAAATATTGAAAATTCGGAATCATATTTTACTCGAAATTTAACAACAAATATCTAATGGATGGTGTATCAAACTATCTTTTTCTGTTTTAGATCCACTCTACGTATTCTACGAAATGTTTTCATTTTTACAGTTTTTTTTCTGGAAATCTGTCTTCTTCACAAAACCGTTAACGTCATCTGCCACAAATTTCCATCTCCCAACTATTGGTTAGCGTCTTTGACGAGCTCTTGGAATCAGGCTCGTTAAAAGATACGATAGATAGGAACCCCTAATTATTGGAACAGGGGCGGCGGCGACGACAAGGCCAGACGCACTCTCGAGAGAGAAGAAGAGAAAAGAAAAAAAGACGACGAATGTTTGTAGAAAACAAACTCGGCCTCCTCCACGACCTACACACTTCTGTAACACGGATACAGCGCGCGACTAGTGATGACAAATTTTCTCAAACCATCGACACATCCATGTTTCGATACATCGCTAAAGGGTTTCGATGTCGATGAAAATATCGATGTTTTAATTATAGACTATTAAACATACTATTTTCCTATCCATTTTTAACTATAGTACGTAAAAGGGATATATTTTATTGTATGGTTTACAGCATGTTAGTAGTATGTAAAGATTATTATCGAATGTAAAGAATAAAATTAACAATAAAGAATCTCGAGTTTTTCTATCGATTTCGTGTTTCACTGTCGATTCAGGCAATGACAAACCTGGTGATAACATTCATTCATAACGCGACCAGCTCCCAAACTTCCTCACGTTGTACAAGTGGAATGTGCAGAGTGATAAAGAGAATGACGCAAAACAACGATATCGCTGTGGATTGCTGCTACTCTACAAAGTGCTTAAACCCTTTTATTAAAATAAATTAAAAAGCTGATGTTTTTGCAACAAAATATCGACGTGAAGAAAACATCGAAAGCCAAATATCGATGTTAATATATCTATGTTTCTGGTGGAAAACATTGGTGTTTTAAAAACATCGATTTTTGCCATCCCTAAGTGCGACTCTCAGAAGCAGGTTTGTGGGAAAGAGCGAAAAGGGCTGAGAGCTTTTACAGGCAAACCGCCCCCGCACCACCTCCATTTCCCCCAGTCGCCACCACAGCCGTCACAGCCCACCTCTCCGCTACCTTTGCCGAATCAAGAGATTTTATCTGCAAACACTTAACTCGATTTCATGAAAGGAGTTGGCACTTCTGCGTAACGAAATAACTTGAAGGGAGCGCGACGCGATGGCAACCAGAAAAGGGATCTCCTGCGACGATACCGAGTATTCGAAATAGGTTTGAATTTTACACAGGAATAAAATCCTGAAGAGGTTCGTTTACAAGCTACCTTTTACGCACGGCGCGTACAGACGGAGTGTAGAGGGCGGTGAGGGAAGAGCAGAGCGGCTGCTGAGGCAGGTGGCCACCCGCGAGGTGACTTTAATATAATATGCGTTCATTTCTGCCCTTAAATGGAGCCTTAAGTGTTTGCAGAGGGGAGATGCGGCAGCGAGATTACGTAAGACGGGGGTGGGGACAGGAAGCTGGGAGGGGGAGTGGGGCGGGGACGGGGGCGGAGGGGGGGGGGGGGGGGCGGCGGCTTCTCCTGCCTGGTCTCCCCTTGAATATACAGGGGCGGTGTAATATATTCTTGGGCTTATCTGCGCACACCGCTAAGGGAAGTGAGAGGGAGGGTGGGGCGGGGCGGGGATGGGCGGGGGAGGGCGTTGGAGAATGGGACGAAGGAGGAAGGGGTACCCCAGCCCAGATCGTGTGGCCTGTACCCGCTGCTGCGGCACCCGAGACGCCCGCCTTGCTCCCTATCCCGGCAACGTTTGCCCACAGCGCAAGTTCCGTCAGGCAGTCTTGGCACGAGGCTTGGGGAAACCCGACACACCCCATCCTCCACACCTCTCACCTTCTATTTTCGATACGTAATCATCATAAATTAAATAGAAGCTACTGTTATGATTGAGAAGATGACCAGGATGCATTTGGCTAAGTTATTTCCTTGTTCGTCCCCTTTCTATATTATTTCCTTGAAGATGCTTGTTCCATTATATTTGCTTATGTTATTCTTGTTATCCTCTATGTCTCCCTTGTCTATGTTACTGTAGGTCTGTATTCCCATGTTTTCCGCCTGTCTTTCGAGTCTATGTCATTTACTTGTTTCTTCGCTTCCTACGTTATTACCTTTACGATGTTTGTTCCATTAAAACATTTATTTTCATTCATAAGATATCGAAATAGTTCAAATCATTTAGAAAATAAATTTCTTTAATTAAATGGAGCTATATTACTATAAAACTAATGGCCTATACCAGGAAAGAATTCAGTTAAAAAATAAGATAAAGTGGTTCAACAAAGAGTAGGACGCATGTGGATGAAGTGCAGTAAATACAATTATCCCGTATAATTCTCCAATATACGAAATATTTTAACAGAAACAGTTTAAACGAATATCTCAATAATATGCTGTAATGCGGTAGGTATATACAGTCACGTCTGCCAAAGCCATAGACACCTCTTAAAAGGACGGGGGCTGCGTAGTTTGTTTTAAATTTCTTTACCAATGTAAACTAGTAATAGAGATCATCAGAATGATTTTATTTAAAATATAATTACCAATTCGGTCATGTTAATATGGATTCTGGTATTGCCTTTCAATTATCAATGCACAAAAAAATATCATCGGAAAACATAAAATATGCATTTGTGCACCTTCAAGATTAAACTAGCAGCATGATCAAGTTTAAAAAGTTTAAATCTCATCTTCCTGATTTCACATGAATCAGGCCCGAAAGTTCACAGAGAACATATTGTAAAGAACCTAACCCTCCCTATATTTTCCGTGCTTTCTCCATTCACTCGCCGAGCCCTTGTACTGCGAATCCCAGCACCCCCCCCCCTCCTTCCCCCCCCACCCATTTTGCGCCCTTCTCTTCCCCCCGGCCCGCTCTCAGTTCCGTCCTCGACCCAGCTCTCACCAGCCCTCACCAGCTCTCACCAGCTCTCACCAGCCCTCACCAGCTAACTAGATCTCACCAGATCTCACCAGCCCTCACCAGCTAACAAGTTCTCACCAGCTCTCACCAGCCCTCACCAGCTAACTAGTTCTCACCAGCTCTCACCAGCCCTCACCAGCTAACTAGATCTCACCAGCTCTCACCAGCGCTCACCAGCCCTCACCAGCTAACTAGATCTCACCAGCTCTCACCACTCCTCACCTCCCCAACACCTCAGTGACCACCAGCCCCACCCACCATCGGTCCCATTCGCAGTTCCCGCCGCCACCCTCTCCACCGTCCCCGACCAGCACCTGCAGCCGCCGCAGTCACTGGCAACCCCCACCGGCCTCATTGCTCCCAACCCCAACGCCCCGTCACAGCTCCCGCCGCCGCCCCAGACCCTGGTCCCATCATCACAGCCCCCATCGCGACCATCGCCTCTGTTCCCTCGCCATTCTGGTTGTCCCAACCCCCAACGCCCACGTCGACACCGTCCCAGGCACAGCCTCCGCCGCCGCCCCCGCCGCCGTGACGGCGCGCCAGAATGGATCTGTTTATCTTGATGGCCCTGTACACGTGGGCGCGCGTCGCTAATAAAATTATGTGAAATTCCAGATTTATTCCGCCGGCCAACTTCTGGCGGTTAATGGAGCGTTCTTAACAGGCCGCGCGAGCGCAGACTGCGATAAAGCGGAGGGGAGCGCAGGGGGGGCTCCGGGCCGCTCTTCGCCTTCCGACTTCCCTGACCGGGCCCCCCAAACCCCCCCCACCCCGCCCCGCCCCCGCCGCCGCCACCTCCGCCGCCGCCGCCGCCACAGTCACCGCCACAGCCAACGCCACAGCCAACGCCACAGCCAACGCCACCGCCACCGCCACCGCCACCGCCACCGCCACCGCCACCGCCACCGCCACCGCCACCGCCACCGCCACCGCCACCGCCACCGCCACCGCCACCGCCACCGCCACCGCCACCGCCACCGCCACCGCCACCGCCACCGCCACCGCCACGCCACCGCCACCGCCACCGCCACCGCCACCGCCACCGCCACCGCCAACGCCAACGCCACCGCCAACGCCACAGCCACCGCCACCACCACCGCCACCGCCACCGCCACCGCCACCGCCACCGCCACCGCCACCGCCACCGCCACCGCCACCGCCACCGCCACCGCCACCGCCACCGCCACCGCCACCGCCACCGCCACCGCCACCGCCACCGCCATCGCCACCGTCACCGCCATCGCCATAGCCATCACCACCGCCATAGCCATCACCACCACCACCACCGCCGCCACAGTCGTCGCCCCAGGGACTGCGTCGCGTCGTGCGATCCACCTGAGAGAGGTTACACAAGGTCCGCGTCCTCTGGCTGCCAACCCTTGGGTATTTTCGGGGAAGCCACCATGTGGAACACCATCTCTGGGAATCACATCGCGAGAAAGAGAAGAAGTGGCCGTGCTGGGTGGTCGAAGTCGGTAGCGAGCGGAACTGTCACGTCGCCGAAAACGTCGTGTGTTCGGATTCAGGGCATGAATACTGTTCCCTCACTGTTTGTTGGTGTTGGATCTAGGAGAGTCTCGCGTTCCGTTAAGTTAAGATGCAATACGCCCACTGGTAAGTTACCTATCTAATGTATCGTTGGTGATACACATGATATTCATCACTGGGAAGTTCAGAGCAAGTGAATTCATATACAAAATGCCCTAGCGCGCGAGACAGAAGAAATAAAACTTCTCTCATTTACGTAAATCACGAGAGGTAGTATGAAATGGGTAAACATTTAGCTCGTGAATAATATATTTCTCGTCTTTGCATCAAGTAGTTATGTAATTAAATTTTTAATGCTTGGAGTTGCAGGTGCGAGCGAAACGGGCCGCTCGATTCCTGTTTGGTCGACCGTCTGCGTTCTAAAATTTACACTCTTCGTGGAAGAGTTTACCCGTGTTGAAAAGAGAAAACCAAACATTTCTGCAAACTTTGCGAAATGTAGTACTGCAAATCTCAAAGGTGTTAGGAGAAGACTTATGACATCAACTATTTAAAACCCCTAATGTAACAACTTCCTCGAAAAGAAATTATCATTATATGGATTTATAAAATATCTTTTTAATACCAGAAAAAAGGTGTATACATTATTTATTAAAGTGGCTATATGCATTTTGCGATCATTACAAATAATTGATAAATCACGTGAAAGATTTATAAAGATATACAACCACGCTCAACATTTTTTATTAAATTTAATGAAATATTACCGCACGAGGAAAAATGTTCTCCTAAACAATGGTCAGAAATATATTTTAAAAAAAAACATAAAATAATAGAATTTCAGGAATATACTAAAATAAAATGAAGAACAAAAAAGGTCACGTTACCAACCCTCACAAACATTTCACCTCTCCCTCCCGACGAGCACATTATTTAGGATTCCAAGAATTCTTTTGGCATCGCAAGTTGGCCACCCTGCGAGGGCATGTGGCTTCGCCGGAAGGCATCTGTTCGGCGCCGGCAGCAGCGGCCTGCGGGCCCGCCTCCACGCGAAAGTTGAAGGAACGAGAGGGAAGTTTTATCTGCACCTCGCGGAGCCTTTAAACCCAACTAATTCCCCCTGGAGGGCTCTCTCCGCCCGCCGCCAAACGAGCTCCTTTTTAGTACTCAATCGCATCCGACTTCCGCTCCAGGTGGGTGGCATCGGGCGGAGGGGCAGGTGAAAGCGGAAATCTCTGACGAACAGTTGCTATTGTGCTCTCCAGGCTGCGAGGAAAGAAGAGCTCGGAGTGATTGTGGACAATCGTTCACTAGAGAAAATGGGAATGCTCTTTACGCTTCTTGTTTGTGCTGGTTAGGAGGCTTTTTTTTCACTCGTCTCTCTTTGCAGCAGAATTTGAGCGTAGTAAAGAAAAATTGCTTTATTAGAAAATACATAAGTTTGTAGAGAAAGACTCTTTAAAGAGCCTATTTCAGTTCGATACTTCAAGTTCAGGTAGTTGCTGGAAGTTACAATACTTGGCGGAATGACAAGTGAGTAGGTTCCCCATTTAACACAACACTTAAATAGGAATTATATTATTCCCAATAAAATCATTAACTCCTTTTATTTAAGCGCGAATACAACAAATACAATTGATTACTGGGGTTTTGAAGAGTTATAAGTATTTTTAAATTTATATTTAATATTCCGTTCTCTATAACTTATTCACGCAAAACAATGAGTTCAGAACTAACCGCTTATTATTATTTCGGATGATTTGAATAAAATTAGAATTTTTAAAATAAAAACTTCGTTTAGTATGTCATATGAAAAGGTCAGCAAAAGCGATTTCAATTAAATAATTTTCATCACTCGTACCGATTTCTCTTGCAAAGTACACGAGAATTAATGGAACATGGACGTAATGTAACCAGAATCACATTCACATCAACTTCCCTGTTTTCCTCTGAGTCCAATAAAACCAGTGAGTGGTGAACGTTTTGAATAAACATGAACCATTTTTGCACGGGAAACAAAAAGAACATTTTTCAAAAACAATCAATATATTCTTTGCCAATAAAGTGTTTTAGATATAGTCGTTATAAGAATATTTTCGTTATTCAAGAAACGGAAAATGCTACACTTGTAGATGACCATAAGCAGTGGTTATTTATATGTTTTTACAATTGTCAATATTACAAAAATAAATACTCTCATATTTTAAAATTTATAGATTTTAAAGTGTATTATTTTCACGCGATTTTAATGTGCACCCATTAAACATATTTCAAGACTGAATAATTTGAGTGTGTTCAAGAACCAGGAAGTTTCTTTTTTCCAGTTATTGAAAAAGACTGCAATGTAACTATCAAATTCCTGTATCTTTTTATTCGCTTGTAATTGTCATACAATATACAACTAAAACCATATGCAAAAATGTCACAATTTTAAAAGTTTCAGATCCATAAAAATTTCTTCGTAACGAAGAGAGAAAAAGCAAAAACAAACAAACAACAACAACAACAACAACAAAACATTAACAACATAATTGTATTTAATTGCATTCTTTTAGTGATATCGAACAGTACAAAACCGTTCAGACTCATCCCCACTATGGATAAATGCCTGTATTGGAAGACACGGGAAATTACCCACGCATACTTGAAAAGCTTTAAATGAGATGAGATAAAAACGACGCACCATAAAACAAGAAAATTGTGCACGTGTCCCCGCATCCAATACAGCCACCACACACCCTCTTCTTCCCGTTTCTCTCCCAGCCATCATTAGGTCTGAACGATCAACACGGCACCTGCCCGAACCCTTCGTTCGCACACCCTCGACGCTGGGAGCCTCGCCTTGACGGGGACTCCGAACGGGGGCGATCCTATCGCCGTATATCGACTGCGCGCCGGCACCTACGCTACGCCCCGCCCAGCCCCGCCCCCACAAAGCCCACCCCCCCCCGCCCCCCCGCCCACCCCCCCCCCCCCCCCCCCCCCCCCCGTTTCACCCGCCCCCCCCCCCCCCCCCCCGCCACGCCCCTCCCCGCCCGTCCCTCCCCGCCCGGCCCCTCCCCGCCCGTCCCTCCCAGCCCGGCCCCTCCCCACCCCGCCCACACCGCTCTTCCCGGCCGCCCTGTTCGCCCCGCCCCGCTCCACACCGCCCCGCTCCACACCGCCCCGCCCCGCCCCTTCCGCCCTGCCCGCCCCGCCCCGTTCAGACACCGCTCCGCCCCTCTCCGCCCCGCCCCTCTCCGCCCCGCCCCTCTCCGCCCGCCCTCTCCGCCCCGCCCTCTCCGACCCGCCCCTCTCCGACCCGCCCCTCTCCGCCCCGCCCCTCCCCTCCCTCCCTGCCCCGCCCCGCCTCATCTCACCCTCCCCCGAGGGCGACGCACCCTTTGCTGAGCCGCCGGCTGTTTACCGATAACAAGGGGCGGCCTAAAAATAAACAAGATCGTCGCATACGCCGCCGCCCAGATTGCTTGTTTAGATACGCGCTCCATCGCCGATCAGCCGCCGCCTCCGTCGGGCCTTCCTTGCCTCCCCGCCCCCGCCCCTCGTCGCCCTCGCTGCCACCGGCCGCGCCACCGCCGCCGCCGCTGCCGATCGCCTATCCTACGCCCCGAGTGTTTGCGCAAGGGCTCGCGTTGATAATAGGGCACTTCCTCATTATACTTCCTTTGCTCAGGTGGCTATCAAAAACGCATATAAGGCGCATCGTGTATGGCTCATTTCTTCCGGGGTAATCAAGGAAATCGGTAATTGTAGGTCAAATGTTTACAGAGTGAACAGTTGTGCACGTGGTTTTGAGTTATAGCTGCACAAAACGACTTATTCTTTACACGTTTAGCAAGAACGCCGGAAAGAAACGTTTGTGAAAATATGATTGTTCTTCAATCCACTACCTTTATTCAAGTGACTTAAAATTACCTGAAAGATAATGCATCGGTTATTTCTTTTAATCGAACACAATATCTCAGAAAATAACAAAGAACTCCGTAACGAAAGCAAACGTTTCGTAAGAATGTGTTCTTTCAGTTTAAACTCTACTTTTGCAAGAGATGTGGCAAGTAATTTGTTGGAAGCAGTTCGCTGTAATTTATGAATTCTCAACCAAAGGGAAACCTGCCTACTTGACGTGAAACACTTATACATAATTCGACTAAGAAACAGCAACAAATGCTAGAAATGTAAATAACAGTATTGTATTAAGTGGGAAAACAATTTATGTTGGAATATAAATAAATTAAATGGCTTATTTTCTGTAGATAGAGAGAAAGACAGAAAGCAGTGCAATAATGTTCCAGAAAAAAAATAATGAATAGTAAAATCACATTCACCGACATTTCATGAAACGTTTACAGAACATTACCAATGCAATACGAAAGCATCGGCATCGAACACGTCACTGGGGCTAAATTCGCTTTCAAATCTCATCACCGATCACGCACACCAGACTTCAAATCATTCGCCTCCCTGGTCTACCACTCCCATCTACCTACACAGTTCGCGAACTTCATCGGACAATCGCCGCTGTCTCTGCCAACTCCGCCACTTTCACCATCGTTATCACAGCTGCCTTTGCTTTCATTGCTTCTGCCGGTCTTCCAGAGGTCACCTAACGAATACTGCCGTGCAACGCGGGTACCCTCCGGTTTTCGGAAGCAAGCGCAAACACTTTCCAAACACACACACAAACACACACACACACAAACACAAACACACACACACAAACACACACACAAACACAAACACACACACAAACACAAACACAAAGACACACACACAAACACACACAGAAACACACACACACAAACACACACACACACAAATACACACACACACAAACACACACACACACACACACACAAACACACGTACTCCGCGCATACAGCGAGCCGGGGCAGAAGCGAGTAAAAGTTGGTGGCGGCGCTGAATCTGTAACGAATTTCTGGGAGTTGGACGCGGTTTTCGAAACGTTCCAAGTTGCCGCAGCCGCACGCCATCACAAGAAGCATGACCCACCACCACCACCACCACCACCACCACCGCCACCACCTCCATTCTACCCCGTCCCATCGTCTGCGAAGGCACGCCCCCTGGTACTCCCGCCCGCTCAAGACGGAGCACACATACGTCTCCGCGCCGTAGATATTAAATTTAGATTGCTATTTCCCGAGGAATCGGGGGAAGTTGAATTTAGCATAACAGTCTGAAGGCATTGAGTAATACATGCGGATGGTCGTCACTTCCTATATTGCTGGGTCACACAGTAATGAATCATGAATATGTATTTATGTATGCAGACATCAAATAAATGCATTATTTTTAAAAAACTTGTTTTACGTCAAAAAGAGTTAAAACTCTTTTATGTGAAGTGAATTCTGTCCACGTTTTTAAAATTCTGCAATCCCTACCCTAGGCCACACTTGAATTTTGAATACATAAAAAAATGGGCGTGTTTTGCAAGGATAATATATGTTCCCTCCTATGTTATAAAATCCATTTTCAAGGGTTAATCAACAATATATTTGGGCTCTTGTCCCTCATCATGTCCTTCGTCAAGGAATAAGATTTCCTGCCGCGACAACATGGAGAACGAGGATTTGAATTACTATATTTCCCATTTAATTCTAGAAGACGTGCCCAGATAATGAAATTACATTTATGTCCAGAAGCAAAACAAGGCGCCATCTTTGCATTTGCTCAATGGATCAGGGAAATTGAACGAAAAACCTCATCGAGATGGGTGTCATTGACAAAGAAGCTGCGGTACAATACTTGTTACAAGTTGTTTAGAATAATGCATAAATACAACCTTATAAACTATCAACGGTATTTCAAAAAACCAATAATGTTTACTGTGAACTGCCTGAAATGATAAAAATAATACGCTTTGACTATAAAGTTAATTAGACACCTGAAATTATGGCCTCATAAGCTCTCACTTTTATCCAGTTTACTTACGTATGTGACATATTTTCATTTCGGTAACTTTTTCATTTCCACTGATTCTTCTTCGAAATGGTAAGATCCACCGTTCAAATGTTCTACATCAATAGCGGTCGAAGCCCAGTTCCATATTAAATGAACTCTAATAATTTTTATGTACTGTTTTGAATCAGTGAACTGTGAATATGATTTTCCGCAGCATCCTAGCTGAGAAATTGGATTACTTTCCACATTAGAAGAGTAATCAACCGCATATTGTCCACTGGTGGGAAAAATTGAGTTTTATATGGCATTGTGTTGTTTTTAATACGTAATACACTAAGCCGCTATCAGATTTCTTCAAGACGCATTAAATTAAATGTGTAAAATGCGTTTTGAAGAAATCTGAAAGAAGGAATTTGTAGAGCGTATAAAAACTACACAATTTCATATGAAACTTAATTTTTTTCCACCAGTGGATAATTACTTACTCCTCGTATATCAAGACCCAAAGTGGTCCTATTATCTTGTTGGACTAAATATAGGACAAAGTTTCATTGTTCTTAGTACTCGTCAACGTTGTCGTGTTTTAAACTCAAGGGTCGATCTAAAGAAAAAGATAAAATCGGCTTACTTTTTGCTTGAAATGTTAAACGATAATAGTTCATTGATCATCACTGGGAATGAAATGTCATTTTTTCTTTTAAGTTGAGGAAAAATGCCGTTTAGTATACAAATTCATTTTGTTATGATAAAAGGAAATGACCCGTTTTTATTGGTCCCGTTTTTTTTGGTTATAGAAAGGAAAGGCCCTTTTTTTTTTTTATTTTTTACATTTTTTTAATGCATTTTTGCTGATTTCTTAGATTTTAATGTCATTTTGAATGGTACTTCACATAATATTTACGGGAAGCAACAAATGTTCTCCCTGAAAATTCCTGAATGCCTGCACCTGGTAGCCAATTCGATTTCTTCGCTCAGAAGTAAGTCAGCCATTGTGAGTATGTAATCCAAGGTTCCTGTGACGCCTATCTGCGCCAATTGACGGTTCAGTGGATTTCGGGATAACTAAAGACAGAGATTTTCTAGTAAAGAACAGTCCAAACCAAAAGTTTGAAAGCTCAGTTCCCTTGAACGAATATAAGAAGCCTCGATTACATAAGTAATGTATTCAACAGCTTGAATTGTTCAACTGAACTGGTTTTATTCATATTTTTACGTCGTTTTTCTTTGCTTTTAGAACATTTTAAGATCAATTTATTGATCATTTTAGCAATGTTTCGGCCATCAAAATTCGCCCCCTAATCATCACATATTTCGACCAACAGAAGGAAGTTCTTAAACGCAACATTTTCACAACATACCACCAAGAGAACATAAACTGACCAAACGAGCTAGCACTTTAACTACATCCTAGAACCTCTGTTAAACCCAAGAGGATACTGTACTCATGCCGTATCGTCTGAGAAAAATCACTCGCCTGCAGGACCCGACGTATTGGCCGTAAAACATCGCAGTATCACCACCCATCGCAGTGCAGCCTTCTACTCGGCCCGGGCCGCACCCTCAGGGCTTAGAGAGGGCGACGATAACATCGCGACGCGAGGGCGGAGGTGGGAGTCCCGGAGCGGGAGGGGGTGGAGGGAGGGGGGGCGAGAAGCCCCGCGGCCCCCGGCGCCTGGCACGGGGCCCCACCGCCGTCCTATCTGCCCATCCTCCCCGGGGCAGCTTATTAATTCGCCGGGGCATGCAAAGCTCGTCACGCTATGGGGGCGGAGTGGAAGGGGGCACGGGCCGCGAGGGGGCGTAACGAGGGCACGCGAGCGAGCGCATCCCTCCCCCCCTCCGAGCAGATCACCGCCGCCCACCTGCCTCGCACCGCCCTCCGGTGGGGAAGAAGCAAACTTCACTCGGCGGGGCGGGGACAGTGGGGCGCGGGGCGCGAGACGAAAGCCCTGAGGTGAGAGCGACTCAGCCCTTGAGGTCAGCTGGGCGGATAAGCACAAAACGACAGGAGTGGTAAGACGGCGGAGCGAGAATATCCGACACGTAGGGCAGAAACCAAGTCCTTGAAAGGAAAGAGAATAGACCACACACTAAGGTCCGGAAGTAATTTGTGTACTATGTAAGTTTACCTATGTGTTTGTGTATAGGCATTTTCATGACGGGACGGACGGGACGGACGGGACGGACGGGACGGACGGGACGGACGGGACGGACGGGACGGACGGGACGGACGGGACGGACGGGACGGACGGGACGGACGGGACGGACGGGACGGACGGGACGGACGGGACGGACGGGCTGCTGCGGGCGTGGAGGAAAGTGGGCGTGGCAGGAGCGAGGGGTGGAAAGCGGTAGAAGGTATGGAATGGGGCAGGTGCATAGGGTGCGGTAGTTTCGGTGCGTGCAGGGACGGCGGTCGCGAGCCTCAACGAGGCGTTTATGGCGGAGATCGCCCATCAGGGCCATATATCCTACGGGGCTCTCAGGGCTACCACTGCCCTTTGCCTCTCCACGCGCAGCAAAGGCGGAGCTGCGCACTATCAGGGAATTGGTTTTGTCGCGCTGCTCTCAAATGCTCTTCCAGAACCCTGCTGCGTCGACTAAACTGTCCCCGGACATTTCATGTTCCTTTTCTTGGTATTCTCATTAAATGTTTCCCATGCCTGCCTTTATTTCTGTGCAAATCTCACAACACGCATGTTAAATTGATACATAATATATAATGGTCACCTTGCCCGTCACCTTGTTGGATGCACGTACGCTCGGAGAATATGTTCCGCAGACGCACAGCTATCCAAATTGTGACCATGTTACTGAGTAACATTTTACTGAGTATTTTAATAATTACATTAGTTCAAAGAATTGGTGACCAATTCTTTGAACTAATTTAATTGTAATATATAATATTGTGAAAATATAGACAAACCAATCTCAAGAGAGCAAAATACAAACATTTTTGTTGAAAATGAAAACCTGACGTTTCAGCAAGATTACGCATGAAGTTAATATGATTGCAAAACCTATAGTTCATCAGAAAACATAGAGGTCAATTTATGAGAAAATGAAAGACAGGCGTCTAGCTTCTAGGAACCCATAAGTCGCATTTTGGTGCATTATATGAACCCCGTAATTTTGGTGCTATGATAAATCATATCTATAACAATCAAAATGGTTTAAAGATAAACATTTTAGTCCATTACAATACTGCAACATGATTAATGTAGCTAAATAATCGAAAGACCAAAGGCATTTAAAAGGGTTGAGTTTATATGTTCCAGAAATTGAGTTTTAAAACATTGCATTTCTCCAAATTATAGTTTTTGTCTTGAGATGGACATTAGTAATTTATATTAGTCGAGAAATGCTTTTAATACGCAATTTTGACGCTGTAAAAACACCAATAAGCGCTGCAGGTTACATTGTAACCACTAGGACTGTGAAAGAAATAGGAAAGTCGTTTTTAAGACAAATGAAATGATGATGATAATGATGATAATAATAATAATAATAATAATAATAATAATAATAACAAAATAATAATAATAATGATAAGAATATCAAAAGGATTCATGATTAATTGCATGCATTTATTTTCCTTTCGTGTCCACAATCCCGTTCCTTTGTTCTCCGTGGTAAAATACAACTAGCAAACTTCCGAGAACAACATCAAAATACCTTTGTCGAGTCTGAAAGAGCGCGCACGTTCTATAAAGCAACATGTGGAGCTCATTTCTCTCCAGTGTTTACGCTACCTTTTGAAGTGGAAGCTAAAGTTATTGTGCAATGTATTTTTTTTGTGTACCACGTAACAATTTTCAGTTTGCTGCCTTTCCATTTTCATTCGTGCGAACTCTTGGACATTGTTTTTTCAAAGGAGAGTTTTTTCACGAAATTCTCTACATATTACACCTTGGACCACGTGGTAAAAACAGTCACAAAAGTATTCTTTCATAATACTAATTTTAGCGTATTGCATGTGGTCAAATACGTACATTCTTACATTATTAACCAGATATTGAATTCGCGTTGGAAAGTTAATTAACAAGACAGATTTTACATAGTTCACCCCACTTTCAAGTTTGAGGTTGATTAGAATATAACGTATTAAGCACTTACGCGCACGTATACACAATTAAAATTTAGGACATGGTGATGATTGAAAACTCACGTTAATATACGTACGGCACGACACTCACCGTTATCTAAATAGGTCACGCCAAGGTAGTTTGCTTTTTACGTACGATCCAGAGGCCTCTGAGATAAATTCTCATAAGAAACTGCCTCAACATACGAGTGTTGTGGTCTCACCCTCTGCAATGGGATCGGAATTTTGAAAAGCCTTTTTAAGGATATCCTATCTTCATAAGGTATGGAATAAAAACATTAAAAAATTATAAATGTATTACGAAATGGCACATTATTTGTGAATTAATTTAATAACTGTTAATATATTGTATTTTTAAAATTAATTAAATTAGTTGAAATTTAAAATATTTCTAGAGTAAACGTATTATTAATAGAAAAAAAATTGTTTCGTTTGTATGTTTTATTTTCGAATCCAATAAGTTAAAATATAAAAATTGAAAGTGAAGCATAAATTAAATACCTATTTCCGCACAGATTCGCAATTAAAACTAAGTTTCCCTTTCGTCATGGAGCCCCCTTAAATACTTTCCGATGGCGCCCTTGAAAAAAGGAGCATCGTCGTGGATGGGGTGGGGGGCAGTCGAATGGAGGGGCGGTCGTTGGGTCGAAGTTGTCGCGTGCACCTAATCTCCCTTCTTAATTCGCTATTTTCGGAGCGTCCCGCCCACTGCTTCCTACCCTGTGACCGTCCTACGCACAGCTCTGCTTGGACGAGCCACGACGATTTTATGGTGAGGGCGACGTAGGCGGACGTGTTTCTAGAATCCCCGTCGCAGCCGCAGTTTTTTTTTTTAATTTATTGTTTTACTTGATATTTACATAGTTCCGTTTCAATCACTCTACATATGTTTGTTGACTTACTAACTAAACTAAAATTAATCTTAAAGCTAGCATTGCGGTTGAGGAAACCTAATGGTCATCTCTAATTAGGGTCCATTTCGGAAAATTGTTTTAGGAATAAATGGACAGGATAATTATTTTTGATTCTTATGAAATAGATAGGGTTTCGGGCTAAGAAATATCTGGTTAAATTTGGTATCTGCATTAGGTTGGAGTAGAATTGGGTGGAAAGGTATAGGGTTATGAGTTGGAGAATGAATTCTGTATGCTGTGCATTAGATATGGTGCGTTGGTAATTATCCTTAGGAACTGATTTCGGATAATTTGGATTTTATTAAGATTGGTCCTAGCTCGCAACTGTAGTAATTGTCCAACTGATAGGAAGGTAGATTGTCGTTAAATGAAAGAAAGAAGGGTGTTTTGACTGTGCGGGGTCATGCTATCTACGCGCGCGAGTTTGTGCGACGAGGTAATTTGTTGTTACCATTTCTGTTGTGGGAAGTGTTGAAAATGTTGGACTTGATTTTGTACTGCATGGAGAGAATAATCAGATAATCATCTATTTTACTTATCTATTGTCATGACATTCAGCATACCTGAATTGGTACAAGTTGGAGATGTATGTAAGGAGCTAGTTCTCAACATATCGATCAGATGATGAGCACGACATAAAAGAGACGATAACAACAAACAATTCCATCATGTAATGTGGTGTGAAGTTTGATAACACTGAATTATTCAGGTTCACCAACAGAATGGAATAGCGGGAAGAATCGACGAAAGGCGATGATAGCAAAGAATAAACCAAGGGATATGATCAATGGCAATGACGTCTCAACAAAACGACGACGAAGACATTGCCACGAAAGCGGCAAGTCGGGGAAGACAAAGAACAGCAGTACAAGAATTTTAGTGGCGTTGTCCCAGTAGCGCACACAAATGGAGACGCGGTCACCCTCACTCCCACTCACCAGCAATCCTCCTCTTCTTCCCTTTATTCCGTGATTTAGGACCGAGCAACCTTACTCCGCAGCTGATTGGCCGGCACTGCTTTCCGCTGATGCGGCGCGACTTCTGTTGATTTATGGCGCGCGGGCGGGGGCTGGGGCGGGCGCCGGGGCGGGCGAGTAAGCGAGTGCGCGGGATGGGACAGGGTGGGGAGCGGGGCCAAACGGGACAGGGGGGAAGGCGGGACGGGGGGCGGGTGGGTGGGGCGATGCGGCGAGTGGGCAGATTGGCGGGCGGGCGGTGGGCGGGGGCGGCGGGCGGGGGGGGCGGGCGGGCGGATGGATGGATGGATGGGCGTGCAGGCGGATGGGCGTTCAGGCGGATGGGCGTGCAGGCGGATGGGCGTGCAGGCGGATGGGCGTGCAGGCGGATGGGTGTGCAGGCGGATGGGTGGGCGGATGGGCTGGCGGACGGATGGGCGAGCGGGCGGATGGATGGGCGTGCGGGTGGATTGGCGGGCGGGCGGATGGATAGGCCAGCGGATGAGCTCGCGGATGGGCGGGAGGGCGGATGGGCGGGTGGAAGGACGGGCGGACGGATGGGCGGGAGAATGGGCTGGTGGGTGGGAGGATAGGTCGGTGGGCGGGAGGATGGGCCAGTGGACGGGTGGGAGGTTAGGTGAGTGGGCGGGTGGGCGGGGGGGCGGGGGGGCGAGTGGGCGGACGGGCGGACGAACGGGCTGGCGGGCGGACGGAACGGCGGACGGAATGGTGGATGGGCGGGTGGGCGGACGGGCGGGCGGACGGGCGGGCGGGCGGGCGGGCGGGCGGGGGCGGGCGGGCGCGGGCGGCGGCGCGGCGCCCGCGTTTGGGGCGGCGGGGGGGCCGCGCCCCCGCGGCCCCGGTTGCGGGTTGCGGCTCGCCGGGCGGCAGGGGCCTATGGCCCCCGATATCCGCAAGAACCGCGGCAGCGCTGCGCTCAATACAGGAATCGCAGTGCCTAAGCGGTGTCACTGTCGACGTGATTTGCGAATGTTTCTTGGTTTGTAATCATCTAATCGTTTTCCAGAAAGGGAAGGATAATAAATTGGAAAAGAAATAGGGGGAGGTTTTCATGGTGGAACAGTTAACGAATGGAGATATTGTACCCACGTTTGTGAGTTTAAACCTGATCGAAGTTGTGGAATTTCAAGGGCGAAACAAATATTCCTACGTAGTAGTCATGGTAGTAGTCCGTGGTAGTCATGGTACGTGGAAAAGTAAAGCCGGCTGCCCCATGTTGTAGATATACTGCATGTAAAAGACCCTGAAGCATCAAAGAAGCGTCTGAGCTCAATTTAAATCACATGTTTCGTCTCCCGAGCGATATATTCTTTCTCCGCTAGATAGCGAAAGGAGCGTACCGAAATTTTTCTTGGTGAGACCGAAGAAATGACATGACTGTCGACATGTAAAAGATAACATCATTGAATTGAATTGAGAGAAGATGAAGATCGGAATTCTGGGTGATGTGGGAAGTGTATATAAGCAGAAAAATATTGAAAAACGTAGTAGAAAATTGTCGAAATGAATATTAAAAAGAAGAAAAATTATCATTTGGTTTTTTATTTGAGTCATATTTTACGAATTCACTATTAAAACAAATATTCCCATTTAAGTTTTAATATAATTATTGCCATGCATACTAAAAAAGGCAAGACAAAAATCTTACTTTAAAACTGCTGCAAGCCAATAATTTACTTCTATTCTGAAGTTTAAATCCATTTCAATACATTGTTTACTACGAAAAAGTTACGAATCAAATCAGAACTGGTATGAGTAATTTCTTCACTCGTACGTCATGGTGAGAATATTATGTATTAGAACAGTTCATTTCACATAAGTTTACGTCATGAGTGTGAAAAATTCATTTTTAAAAATGCATCTGCTCTTGATATACAATTATATTATTTGGCTTTGTCGCGCTATCGTTATCTAAGATTTTCCACCCCTTATTTTCAATAAAGCAGATTGATGAATTATCGAATTGTGTTATTTTACTAGCATTCAATTA
This sequence comes from Teleogryllus oceanicus, assembly GCA_964035755.1. Taxonomy (NCBI): domain Eukaryota; kingdom Metazoa; phylum Arthropoda; class Insecta; order Orthoptera; family Gryllidae; genus Teleogryllus; species Teleogryllus oceanicus. Next base: position 1,702,689 of record CAXIVR010000012.1, read on the forward strand.
TTATTCAGCATCATATGATTTATTTCGTAGAAATTACAAGTCAATCATGAGAACCGCTTGATATGTTGTAAGAGGTCAGTTTACAAATCATTGAGCCAACCGATAATCCTACTAAAGGATTCGTCTCATAAATTTGTAAACCATCATGAGTATTCATAACGGGTCAATTTACAATAATATTAAGTACCACGAATAATTTGTGTCAAATTTCACACTCATGAAGTGATATGAATGCGTTCAGAATTTGGAGTAAAATACTCGCTTAATATTTCTCGAACAATCTGAAACAGCATTTGCACATTCATTATAAAAGCCAATTCATATGGGAATCACATCTTTTCATACACGGCAAAGAAATCTTTGCTTCCGAGAGAGATATTAATAACGAAATTTATTTCCCGACTGCTCTTGTTGACAGATTCATAAACATCCTTCTGACAAAACCTTTCGTTCTCACATAAAACGAAAGGTTTCCAGCACATCTTTATCTCATGCTTTTCATCTCAAGTTTCAATGTGCTGGTTTGCTGGGGATTTATTTTTATCTCGTGTCGTTTTCAAAAAACTTGTTCGCGCTCTTTTGTTTGTTTTCCTCGTAAACGCCAGAGACTTTTGTAGGTAGAGAAGTATACTTTATTAATGTTTCTCCAGACTCCTTTTTCTCGAAAAAAAAATCGATGCTACTGTTTGGGGAACCTTGTTAAGAAGTTTAATGATAAAATACCCAACAAATTGCGAAAACAAAGAGTTAACAAAATATGAAAAAATACGCCCATTTCTGAAATTACCGGAATTATGCGAGTTCCGGCATAACTTTTCAGAATCAATACTTGAAATTTTTCCTCAAATTTTAACAATTCGTAAAAATAAATTCAATTTATCCGAATAAAATCTGCACCTCTGGACAAAACATTTATTCTAAGTCTGAAATATCAAAAGCCAGTAGTTTTACAATCGACATTAACTCTCCAATTGTCTGTGAAACACTCGTACAAGGCAAAGGTTAATTCCTTTTATTGGGAACAACAGTCACAAATTTTTCACACGCCATATCACGCGACTACTGATTGGATCTATAGAAGTTCAGTGCTTTATTCTGTTGTGCGTAACCTTCAGAAAACAGACGATGACGGATTTGGATGAATAAAAAACAATCAGTGAACAATGCAGGGAATGGAGCAGTTGGAAGAAGTCGAACAGCGCAGTACAGCAAAGGAACCGAATTTATGGTATATTAACACTAGGCTGCTATGCGAGACCATATGGTCTCGTAGGGAGATTTAATTTACTTTAGAATGAGACCATATGATCTCATGCGTTGGCTTGTCTCTTTTTATGATAATACTCTTTACAGGTCTCATTTTAGTGTTAATAGTAAAATATTCCCTTGATTTCGTATGGACACTAACATTTTTGTAAATAAATTTAATTATATATAATACAAGTTTTAATGTGCTAGGATATATAAAGTGCGTGAATTACCATTGGCACGGAGACGTAGTACACGAAAAACCTGTACGATATTGAGGTGTAGTGAAGTGAGAAAACGCTTGGCACTGAAGGCGATAAAGTAGGTTATTTACGGTAATATTCCTAATTAGGTCACAGAATTCGGAAATCACATCACGAATTTGTTATATCAGACTTGAGGACGGAGAATGTGCTGGGGAAGGAAGCATAAAACAAAGACCGTGACGGTGTGAAAGGATTAACGGTGACCGTAGTTGAAATGATGGTGATGATAACGGAGATGAATGTGATAGCGGAGGAGACTATGATTGTAAGCGGTGCGATGAGAGTCACGGTGCTAGACACAATGATGGCCACTGTGACAGAGACAAGGATTATGATGGCGCTCACGATAATAGAGGCAGAGGTAGCAAGGGGTTACGCAGGGGAAATTGCGGTAGCGTTAGGAGCGGAGGCAAAATCGGACGTGCCAGTTGCGGAGGCAAATACGCGAGTGGCGACGGCAGTGACGGTGGCCGCGCGAGTAGTTGAGATGGTGGCGGCGAGGACAGTAGCCACCGCGGCAGCAGTGGTGATACGGGCGGAGGCGGGAGCGTGGGGTGAGCGAGAGCGAGGGCCAGAGCGATGGCGTGGGCGGCGGGGATGCGTGGGCGGAGACGGGAGTGGATACGGGAGCTCTGACAGGTGCGAGAACAGTGGGAGAAACGGAACCGGGGGTGGCGGTGATGGTGGCGATAGTGCTGACGGTACTGTAATGATAAATGTAAAGGTAACGGTGACGTCGACGGTGAAAATAACGGTGACGGTGAAAATGACGGTGACAGTAATGGTGACGGAGTCGGTAACGTAGTCGGTAACGTAGTCGGTAACGTAGTCGGTAACGTAGTCGGTAACGTAGTCGGTAACGTAGTCGGTAACGGAGTCGGTAACGGAGTCGGTAACGGAGTCGGTAACGGAGTCGGTAACGGAGTCGGTAACGTAGTCGGTAACGTAGTCGGTAACGTAGTCGGTAACGTAGTCGGTAACGTAGTCGGTAACGTAGTCGGTAACGGAGTCGGTAACGGAGTCGGTAACGGAGTCGGTAACGGAGTCGGTAACGGAGTCGGTAACGGAGTCGGTAACGGAGTCGGTAACGGAGTCGGTAATGGAGTCGGTAACGGATCAACGGAGTCGGTAACGGAGTCGGTAACGGAGACGGTAACGGAGACGGTAACGGAGTCGGTAAGGAGTCGGTAACGGAGTCGGTAACGGAGTCGGTAACGGAGTCGGTAACGGAGTCGGTAACGGAGTCGGTAACGGAGTCGGTAACGGAGTCGGTAACGGAGTCGGTAACGGAGTCGGTAACGGAGCGGTAACGGAACGAGGAAACAGTGGCGGTAACGGTGTAAATGACGGTGACAGTAAGGGTAACGGTGACGATGACAGTAACGCACAGTGACGATACCGATAGTGGTGTCGGTAACGATGACGGTAACTGTAACGGGTAACGGTGACGGTAGCGGTAACGCAAATTGTATCAGATACACGGATTCGGGGTCGCAGTGTGAGTCTGTAGGAGGGAGGAACAGTGGAAGGCGAAGCAGCCACATGTGCAGCCACAGCGGAGGCGTGGACGGCGGTGGCGTCAGAGGCGCGGGCGAGGCGCAGCAATGCGATGCGAAGCGCCGCGACGCGTGGCGGCGCGTGCGTCGCGCCGTCTCCGCCATCCATCACCCAAGTAATCACCCAATTATGAGCTACAGCGCCGCGAGGTGTCTCCCTAATGGCGCCTCGGATGACCTAATGAGCGCGCCTAGACGCCTCGGCGGCGCGGCGCCCGCCGCTGTGGCTGGTTGCGTGGCAACCACGTTGCTACAGCTTCTCTTTGTCGTGGTAACGACGCAGCGGGAGGCGAACGCGAAGAAAATTTCAGTTAATGTCTTCTGGTTAGCAACATGAGATTTTTGTTAGCCCCGGCAATGTACTTGAAAACCAGTCGTAAGTTTCATACTGGTGACGCGTCTTCTAAGTAGACAGTTCAGCAGAAGTACGATATGTTCCATAAAAGTGGTTAAAAAATTGACCCAAAATCAGTGTGTTATGGTGACACGATTTAGGAAATAATAACCGGAGTAGTATTTATCGCGCAGAATAAGAAAATCCAGATAGGGACATTTGAAAACTTCATTCACATCTGATATTGCTGCCGCTGTCTTTTGGAAATAGAAGCTATCAACATACTAAGAAACACATCCAGACAAATCATTACGTCGCAATTATCATAGAATAAAACCCTACTACTGCCTCTTGTATAATCTGAATTATATCGCCTCATTCAACATTAATTCAGTTCGTTAGTAGCATGTTAGTAATAATTCACGTTTAAACATAAATTTAAACAGTATTATTTGGAAAAAAATACAAATAAATACTTTAACATGCTTGCCTACTCTAACGGGTAATGTCTCATCGTCATTTCTGAGAAATTTAGAACAATGCTTTTCCAGCATCCGGCTTCGAAATGACGAAAAATATACAAATCCAGAGCATATTTGAAGTCATTAAATAAGAGAAAAGAGAAACTGTGTGGGAGCACCCTCTCAACGCGGAAATTCCGGCTGTGGAGAGGACCGCCGGAGCGGAGGGCGGACTAGTAAACGCCGCGTCGTATTCGCGCTGAAAGGGGCCGGCGTTTCGCCGCGGCGCGGCCGCCATAACCGGCGCCGAAAGGCAACTCGTAGCCGCGCCGCACTGCAGGCCACCGGGAGGCGCTGGCTACGACTGAGGGGGAGGAGGTAGCAGGCAAGGGTAGGAGCTAGAATGGGGAGGGTGGGGAAAACTAGTGCTAAAACAGCACGTACTTTCTCGCCCCTGTTTTCACGCGAAAGTACGTCAAAGTACTCAGATTTTACGAAAATTGTACAAGACCCTATTTCAATATCTATCTAAAGGAACAGATTTCATGAAAAGAAAATATCCCTAGCTTTAATAGTTTAGCTGTAGGAGGACTGCGAAAAAATTTTGATGTTTTGCAGTTTTCGAAAAGTTAGGGTTTTCAAGGAACATGAGTCCTGAACTATTCTCTTAAACATCCTTGACACTATCCAACAACAAAGAATAATTAAATATGATAGAGAATTTTTTTGAAAATTTGGAAAATGACCGGAAGGCTACATGTTAAGTAGCCACAAAATTAAAATATTGGTTTTGAATTTAAGGGGCTGCAACACCAGCCACAACGATTGGAGAAAATTGACTGAACGTTTTAGCCACTAGCTTTGTTCACAGACGAATCGACAGACGGACGGATGTTTGGCTATGAATCAATTTTTTGGTATAAAGGACCAATAAACCATGTATTCTGGCTACAATACGTGTTAGAGGATTTTTTTCTAAATTTAGAAAAAGGATTTATCCACTTTCTTTGTTACCAGGGTGCTGGAATAATTTTTCTGCCGAAAATACACTGTTCTTTCGCGCAACATGGCATAACTTATTACACCGTAGCGAGAAAGCAAAAAGAGGATGACTGATGGACTTGTCGAGGATTTTTCTGCCGAAAAAGAGGGAAAGCCGGGGAGGAGAAGCTGAGGGAAGAGGCGGGAGATGATGATGATGATACAGAGCGAGTAGGAAAGAGACAGCTCGGGGAGCGATGGAGTACAGCACGCAGAGATGAGGTGGAGTGGGGAAGAATGGGGCGACTCGGAAACGAATCAGAGGGAGTGGGATGGGTTGAGAGGAAGCAGAGAGGGTTTGACTGATTGATTTTTTCGTGTTCCCGGGCGCGTCAACTGCTTTCGTCATTAGTCCCGTTCGTGGAGTGCATGTTTTTTCTCGGGAGATAGCGATGATCTTCCCCCACTGGATGGCGAGATACGGCGCCGACCTACCGTCGGTTAGTAGGGTTTCCCCCTAACCAGGACTCTCCCACCCGCAGAGTACCGCCCCAGCCGGGACAAGCTCTAAGCTCCCGACCGGTCTCCCGGAATATGTGGTAGTGTAGTGCATGTTAGTGTAAGTGGTGTGCAAGGGGAGAGGATAGGACAAGGAAGAGGAAGGACAGATCGCGCGCGGTGCGTGGCCCGTTTCGTAGGGTACTGCTCCGGCATTCGCCTGGTGTTCATCGGAGAGGAAGCAGAGAGGGTGAAGCGGGACCAACAATATACCGCAGAGGAGTGGAGAAGAGGGGATTGGCTTGGAAGAGGTTACTCGCGGAGGAATGGTGGGGGAAGGGGAGGCGAAAGGTCTCCGTGCTGTGCGGCAGTTACGCGGGTTGCGTCGCCGACCAGCGAAGGGGCTGCGGTAGCGGTCTCCACAACCGTCCCTAAAACCGACGATTTTAACGATTCCTGACTCTCCAAGTTGCCTGCGATACACAAACTCTTGGGAGTAATGAAAATATCTAAAATTAGTTTAGGAACTCCTCATGAAACACATATTGTACATTTTCAAACTTACACAAATGTATTCGTAGAAACATAGAGTAGAACGTTTTAGTTTCAGCTGTATTTACTTATTATTTTAAAGCGCATAAAGTGATTCTGAGAGGCAAAACAAAATCCAAGTATGTGACCTTTCAACGCTCATATGCCTACTGAAAACGTTTCATACAAAACGCATAAAAATAATTTTAAAGTAATGTAATTTGAAAAAGGAAAATTCAAGAGGGTAATACCCGAATCAAAAGAGGACAATCAAAAATTGTACAGATCATTGTAATAAGAGAGAAGAATACACAGAAATAATATAATTGCGATCAATTAAATAGCAATATAATATGTCCATAAAATCTATTAACATATACGCGAAGTTACACAAACGTTTACCATTCTTCATTTCTCAATTTTTTTATAATAATCAGTCATATTAGTGTAATACCTAATTTAACACAATCACATTACCTATTTTCATTATCAGCATTAGTATTTTAAATGTTGGCACACATTGATGCACAAATAAAACAGCAAATCAATAACAGAAAATACCTCGTCCCTATCGCGAGTGTGAAAATGATAGAAGCAAAACTACGAAAACTTTAAGCTCCAGCTTTGGCGACCCCTACGGTAATCTCGCGGGTTCTACGCGGCTGGGCCTTTGTCGGGGGAGTGGGTTGGTGCGAAGGGGTGAGGGGAGGGGAGGGTGCGGACGCCGTCCGTCAGAGCTCGGGAGCATCGCCGCGGTCATCAGCACCCTCTAACGGCGCTAACGGCGCTTGTAACGGCGCCCTCTAACGGCTCCACCACCCCCTCCCCCGCCCACGTCGCGAGCAGAACGCTTCCGTCGCCGCCACCGCCGGTGTCTGCACTGGACGCAACGCTGTCAATACGCTAACCAAGCCGTTATTAGTTGAAGAAGAGAAACAGATGCTATACGTAGATTTATTGGCGTCTCAAGGTCACGAGCTGGAAGGGGAAGAAACATTTTCATCCAATAGGTAGCTCTAATTCTAAAAATTTAAATCGTAACGAATCTCACCATTGGGTGTCTGTGTCCCCCCTCTTCATCCAGCTCGTGGCTTGAGGCGCCACGTTAAATAAATCGAAGTATAGTCATATCGTCGGACTATTGCGAAAATGCTCTAAGTTTCATTTGCTGAACTTATAGGAAGTCAAATTTCAACACGCTAACCAAGCCGTTATTAGTTGAAGATAAACAGATGTTATACGTATTAACATTCCGTCACTCGCGCGGCCATTCGTAACACCAGTACTCGCGCGTTGGACTCCGTCCAACAAAAGTATTAAGGAGTTTATTTTTCTCATTAACATAATTTATACATTTTTCTTATTTATCTGTGCTTATAGTATAATTGAATATATCATGGAAAGATACGTAAATAATTAGTTGCAAACCATTTTCAAGATTTTATTATATTTCCGTCATTCGCGCGGCCATTCGTAGCACGAGCACTCGCGTGTTGAACTACGTCCAACGCCCGCATTATTTAGTTATAACATTTATGTTTTTGCACACTAACGAATAAAAATGCATCAATACAACATTTAAAGTATTAAATATTCTCACATTACAAAAAAATATCATTTTTATCAATTTTACAAAAAACACCGTTCTGTACGCCAGTACCCGCATGTTGGATTCTATCAAACAAGCACGAAGATTTTACTTCAGGGTATGGCGACACTACGCATAATAGAGATAACAAGTTTATCAACATCCTTCCCAGATAACATTCGTGAAATAGATGCATTTTTTTTGTACGTGAAAGGCTAACATTCCTTTCTTAACAAGAAAATCTTCTGTTTGACTCTCTCCAACAGCGCGAGTGACGGAGTGTTAACGTGGCACGTCAAGGTCATGAGCTGGAAGGGGACGGAACATTGTCATCCAATCGGTAGCTCTAATTGTAAAAATTTAAATCGTAACGAATCTAACCATTGGGTGCCTGTGTCCCTCCCCCTTCATCCAACTCGTGGCCTTCAGGCGCCACGTTAAATAAATCGAAGAATAGTCATATCGTCGGATTATTGCGAAAATGCACTAAGTTTCATTTGCTGAACTTATAGGAAGTCACATTTTAATCTATTTTTGTAGTATAAAATCAATTGCGCATTTAAAAGAAAAAAATACCTCACAGTTTATGGGCTTTGGAGCCCTTTATTCCAATTTTAAGGAGTTATGCCACGATCCCATATAATTAAAACAAACACTAAGGTACTTTAGACAGAAAAAAATGCTTAATGACTTTTTGAACTAAGCCTACCATACCATAATTCATTCTCGAGATTTTTTGGATGGCGTTTCAATTTGCCGTAAGTGCTAAAAATATAAAGAAAAACCATAATTTAGATACTGATGTACGAAAAGCACGCATTAAAATTTGTACGAAATAAATGAATTTAATTTGAAAACACTGAGAACGTCTACAAGATTTACTTGCTTACTTCATGTTTTGCGGAGATATATAGTTTATCCAGTAATACAAATGTATTTTCCTGCAGTTTTATATGTTAATAATTTCTTGCACAGGTCAGTGGCGAGGTCGGTAACGGATTCGAGAACTGTGCGTTTCAATCTTTTGTAGGGCATGGTTTTACGATTGAGAAATCGAAAAGAAACGATTGTGTCCCAATATCTCTACAATCGAATACGAATTCTGCGTTTCTTCCAAACGTCCAATATCACGATACTGGACGTTCCCGACTTATTGCAAAGGACATGGGACTTAAAATGCTGTTAATACTTTTTTGAAAAAGTCATTATCCTCATGGCTTACATGAGCAATTGAGAACACTAGCAGGTCAACTACCATGTGCTGCGAGAGCACGGGATATCTTAAGTAGAATGATGGTGAATGTCAGTTACGATACTTTTGCTTTCGCAGCAGGTCTTAGACTACTTGTGTTACGAACGTCTCATATATAGTTTTAAAATGCAAATAACAATTGGTACTAATAAAACTATTCATACACTATCATTACTAAAATATTTTGTCAAACAATTTGCCATCTTCTTCTTCTTTCCTGCAACAATTGCAATATAATATAATAGTTCGATGTTTAATATTTTTATTCACTATAATTACTTTCATTTTGCACCATTTTAGACATTACAGAACCTAAGAGTCAAGAGGCAATACACTAAAATTGTAGTTAATCCCCTTCAGCACTACGTCGCCCTCCACAATCTTCATCAACCCGTTCGCCACCGTTGCCAGCCCCTTCGTCGCCACCACCTCTACCAGCATCACCGAGCTCGCTTTCCCGCTATCTCCCTGCGCGCTTGGGTTTATAGCAGACCCTCAGGCGCGCGCTCGGATACCCTCCTTCCCTTCCCCTCCCCACCCATCCCGTCCTTCCCCCTTCTTTGCCCCCTTCGGCGGGCGCAGGGCACCGCAGCACTCGGCAACGCTACTTCTGCGGAGAATCGCCGCCGCCCCCGCCGCCCCCACCCCCGCAGCCCCGCCGCCCCCGCCGCACCCGCCGTCTCGCACCACTGCTGTCGCCACAGAGCCATCCCCGCCGCCTCGCTCCCACCCCGCCCCCGCCCCGCCCCCGCCCCGCCCCCGCCCCGCCCCCACCCCGCCCCCGCCCCGCCCCCGCCCCGCCCCCGCCGCCTCGCCACCACTGCCGTCGTCTCAGCGCCACCCCCACCGCCCCCGCCGTCGCCACCCCGCCGCCGCCGTTGCCCCACCCCAACAATTCCCGCGAGACATTCCCGCCCGCGAGCAGCGCGCGCGCTCTTGCGGTTGTCGCCGCCGCCGCCGCCGCTGAGAGCGAAACGCCGATTTTGTGGCGGAGCGCGCGCGCGCAAAGCTCAAAGCGCAGCTCGTGCGGTAAATACACAACGGCAAGAAAATGCGTTGGTTATTTGCTGCGAGAGCGTTTCAACGACGAGATGGTAATACCGTCTGTCTCTTTACTTTGAGGTGAATCCGCTTACGTTATCTCATTGGGAAAATAAAACCATTTACCGAGAATCGTATCGTGTTTATACAATGTATGACGATATATTTTTTAATAAATAAACAAACATTTAATTTATTATTATTATTATTATTATTATTAAAAGTGCATAAAATGACTTTGAAATGTATGAGAAGTCTCAATTACGTCACTCATATGAGCACATGTGAGCTCACATGAAAGTATTTAATGTAACCTCGATCATATAAAAAACAAAACAAACTTATTCAATTGTTGCTTCGTGCAATAAATGTAATTAAAATACGCTTTACGTTCGTATTATTACAGCTGCAATTAATCGAAGTACACTGTTCATAATTTTTTACAGCTCACTGGTGTCCATTGCGGAAAGTTTATATCCTACACCTGTGTAATTTAGAGTCCAGAGCTTTGAAATAGCCAGGTTGATGCGCAAAATGACGTAACACTTTCAAAAGGTTGCCTTCAGTGACTCGCTTTCTAGGTCTCCTTTTCCAGGTCACGTACCGCATATTCTCGCTCCGCTGTTATGACTCAGCAGAGAGTTGGGCAAACAAGTAGAAAAGGAAAGCTAAAGCACCAAGGCGATGGCGACATTCAAACACCAGAACTGTTTGCGCTGCGCAGTTATGTATAACGCCAAGGGAGAGAAATGGCAAACAAGCGCGTTAATGCAGTATTCCGTTTACACCACATTTCGCAACTCCATTTAGTGTTTCCAAATGGCCTGAATTGCAGAAAGGAAACACATGCATTGCGCATGAAATGTGCCGCAATGAACTGATAGTGACATTATGTGACATCGAATTACACCAGTTTAATTTCATCCATCCCTTAATTCGTTCAATCTTGTGATTCTCACCTCTCAGTAATATTTAGTTTGTTTGATGAGTATTAACATTTTGTCAACTGACTGTCGCTGAAATAATTTATGCCGTACACTTTTTGTTACATACGATTTTACGAATTACGAAACAAGACTTCTACTTCAATTTTCATGAGATAAAACGTAAGATATTACTTGACTTAAACACACAGTATTCTGATTCAATAACATTTCAAAAAGGGCATTCATTAGGAATATACTATATGAATCATACTACACTTAAAATTCACCTGACGAACCTTTCTTACGTATGCATTATGTACCACATCAAATATTCATTTCAACAATTTGAACGACGTTCTCACACAAGATAAAAAAATAGTCCAAATTAAATGCCAAGGCACGGAGAAGAAATTATTCGCAAACTTGTTAGCTTTTACCTACAACCATTTATTTCCCATAGATACCAAATTAGCTAAGATTAAATTCAACTACCAAAAGCTTCGGTTAAATTCATTACTAAATAATGCTTTTAAAGCTTCATAGAAATGCCATTTTGAGAAAACAACGAATAAACAACAACTCCAATATTTCTCGTTTCTGATTGCCCGATTTTCAATTTCATCCGTAACTACTAAACAGATTATAGTGGCCCGTGTATTGATTGGAAGGGGTCACCGCTTCCCTAAACGCTTGACGGTTTCCATCGCGTCGTCGCCGTCGTCGCCGTCGTCGTCGTCGTCTCGGATTCTTCCCCCGGAGCACGTGCGAGTTCCGGGAGCGATATTTCATCTGCCTCGCCGCCCTCCGGGGAAGCGGCGCAGAACGCCGAGGGCGACAGGCAGAACGCGTCTTTCCCTGGGGTTGATCCCGCGGTGCGTGGAGCGCCGTCTCGCCTCGTCCCGTCCCGTCCCGTCCAGCCTCGCACGGCTGTCAGGGCCTCGTCGCTCCCCCCCCCCTCGGCTCGCTGCGAAGGGCGGGCTGCAGCCTCGTCACGCCTGTACCAGACCCTGGATTTGCCTTCCTCTCCTTTGTCTTGTGGATTTGATTGATTTCGTCATAATGTTTCCGTTTGTTGTTCCTTCATTTTCATTTTCTCCGTCTTCACTTCTCCTCTTCATCTTCTCCGTCTTCATTTCTCCGCTTCATCTTCTCCGTCTTCATTTCTCCGCTTCATCTTCTCCGTCTTCATTTCTCCTCTTCATCTTCTCCGTCTTCATTTCTCCTCTTCATCTTCTCCGTCTTCATTTCTCCTCTTCATCTTCTCCGTCTTCATTTCTCCTCTTCATCTTCTCCGTCTTCATTTCTCCTCTTCATCTTCTCCGTCTTCATTTCTCCTCTTCATCTTCTCCGTCTTCATTTCTCCTCTTCATCTTCTCCGCCTTCATTTCTCCTCTTCATCTTCTCCGTCTTCATTTCTCTTCATCTCCTTCATTTCTCCTTCTCTTCTTTTCCTCTCTTCTTTCTTCTTCATGCTCCTCGCCTTTTTTTTTCCCCCCTTTCTTTTCTCTCCCTTGATTTTCCTCTCCCCATTTCCTTTCCCTTTTCTTTTCTTCATCATCTCACACTATCATCATCACCATCAATGCTTCTGCCCTACTTCGAATGCTTCTACCCTATCAAATACCACAGAAACTGCTTTTGCTCTTCCTTACTTCCACCATGCCTCCTTCCAGAACCATTGAACATGTTTGTAAATCAAGTCGTAGGCTTCCGCGGCCAGAGTCAATATTACATTCTTGGCTGTCCGGGATGTCTTGGATGATCGAAACGTCGGCACCAGATAACTTAACGGGGCGTCAGCCGGACAGCCAAGAATGTAATCTTTGTAAATCAATATTTCTTCTTGATTGTCAATATATGTTTGCAAATAAAAGTATCCAAAGTTTTATATGACAATCATTTATTTCAGCAATTGCACAACGTTTCGTAACTAGTTTTGTTACATCATCAGGTGCTTACTGAGGGAATATATACTACTATATTCAATGGGATAATAGTTCCCTCACTAAGCACCTGTTTGCATTGAACATCTTTGTTTCCTTCTTGGCTATAGTCACTCTCTCTTGCTCAGCACCTCACGTTCTCCTAGCAATGCCTTTCTATCCCCCTTTTCTGTGCGCCGCCAGCCTGACAACCACACTTCTGGCTGCCGAATTTTTGAGTTCGCGGCCTGGCTCTGCCGCGTCCTCGCCTCGCGTCTTGCCTCCTGTATTTGTTATTCGTGAGGCAGCGCCAACGTTGAAACCTTGACGCCGGGTGTGAGGCTGACGCGGGGGGCTAGTCCTGGGAACGACAGTCATCCACGTACGGCTTTACGACCACTCTCTAAATGTCACTCCCTCAATACAAAAATATACCCGGAAAAAATTATTCGGGAAAACAATAGGAAGGTGCTGTAAACACAGCGATTCTCCCACTGAATGCGGGATGTTTTGAGAGTGTCGAAACGCTAGGGCTTTGTGCTATTCCGAGGCGGATACAAATCTGGAAGTACTCTAACAGCTAAGTACGCGTTGAAACAAAGAAAATAATCAGTTTCTATAAAAAACACACAAAACTCTTCTCTAGAAGGCAATTAGGAAAGGATATTTTTCATCTTTCCTTGAGTTACATTAGCGACTCTTATCCCTCATTACAGGAATGGACTGTTTAGGTCCTATACTTTTAGGATCCAGTTCACACTCCGCTCCGCATATTCTAGTTGGAAACAATGATTCGGTGTTCGACATCCGCGATTCGCATACAACATCTTTGAGTATGTGCAACCCTAATTTTAAATTTATTTTTTACAACTTTCGGAGCTCTGCGTTGGTATGGTGCACCGTATGTAACCTTCAATATACCAGAATACTTTCTGTAATGAAAATGCTAAAGCACACTTTGCACACCAACATCAGTATTTTACCGTTCCATCTTTATTGAAAACAAAACAAAGATGAATAATATTGTAGAAATGGAACTATAATGTTCTATTTACAAACATTCCTTTCACAGGAATGTAGAAAGTAAGGAATAAAACAAGATTATCATCGATCAGCATAGTACACGTTCGAGAAAAGCCATGCACCACTATAGCAGCCGTGAGCATGTTTGATATCGATGCCAGCTCTGCTTCTAAACGGCAAAAAAAAATACTGGGGCAATATTTTAAACCTTTGGCACTTGTGTGTGATAAATGAGTGTGTCATCACTCCGTAGTCGATGCTGGGGACTCCCCCTCCACCAGTGGTGCTCGCTCGCCCGTGAACGCCCTCAGCCGTCGTCACCGCCCCCACCGCCCCCGCCCATCGCCTACTCCCTGCCACGCGGCTACACAGTGCCTCGGAATCAAATAACAATGGCAAAACACAAGAACGTAAGTCACGGTATCCGATTCACGTACTGCAAGCACAAGATAATAAACAGTTCTTTGAGGGCTCGTAATTATATGTAATGTGTATTGCATCAATTATCATTCGATGTTATATAAAATACTAAGTTACTTTGTATAGTTTCATGGCAGGTTTCTCGGGAAATATATTCCATGAAAAAAAAACTCAAATTCAAATAATTGAGACTCTGAAAATGAAATGCATGCAAATTTTTGTTAATATCGTTTTAGAAAAGGTGCCGTTTTAGGGACAAACCACAAATATTGATTTGACGCAAACTGTTGCCTTTTAAAAGCTTGAACACAGAAAGGGTTCTCATTAGGTCTTCTCGTGTTTACTCCGTTTCCCTTGCCTGTCTTATTACAACACTCCTCAAGAATCACACATCAACATCATAAAATGCCATCTCCCGCGAAAAAACATGCACTACCCTAACGGGACTAATGACCAAAGCAGTTGAAACTGAAGCTGAAAGTTGAAGCAGTTAAAGCCCGGAAACACGAAAAAAAAAAAAAACCAAACCAAACCAGGGGGGGACAGGGGAGGGGGGGGGGCGCGGGGGCAGGGCGGGGAAGGGGGGGGGATGGCGAGAAGCGGAGCTGAGAGAGGAAGGAGGGGCGGACCGAAGCGAGACAGGGCGGAACGGGACGTGGTGGGGCGGGGTTGGACGGGACGTGGCGGGGAGAAGGGGAGCGGAGTGGAGGGCGAGTCGCGTCTGGAGAGAGTGAGATGGCGAGAAGCGGAGCTAGGGGCGGAAAGTAAGACGGAGCGGGACGGGGTGGTGAGAGATGAGGTGGGGCGAGGCGGGGGGGAGCGGGACGGGGCGGGGATTGATTGATTGATTGATTAGTTCGTGTTTACGGGCGCGTCAACTACTTCGGTCATTAGTCCAGTTAGTGTAGTGCATGTTTTTCCTCGGGAGATGGCGATGATCTTCCCCCACTGGATAGCGAGATCCGGCGCCGACCTACCATCAGGTAGTGGGATTTCCCCCTAACCAGGACTCTCCCACCAGCGAGGCACCGCCCCAGCCGGAACAAGCTCTAAACTCCCGACCGGTATTCCAGGATATGTGGTAGTGTGGTGCATGTTAGTGTAAGTGTGTCTGTTAGGGGAGAGTATAGGACAAGGAAGAGGAAGGACAGATCGCGCGCGGTCCGTGGCCCGTTCGATAGGGTACTTCTCCGGCATTCGCCTGGTGTTGATCGGAGAAACCACCGAGGGAGGGGAGGGACAGAACGGGACGGGGCGGGGAGGGACAGAACGGGACGGGGCGGGGAGGAGCGGACCGGAACGGAGGGGACGCGGCTGGACAGGGCGGGATGGCGAGAAGCGCAGCTGAGGGCCGAAGGAGGGACGGAGCGGAGTGGGAGAGGGTGGGGAGGGACGGGACGGGACGGGACGGGACGGGGGTGGGGTGGCGCGGCGGCGGAAGTGGTGGAAAGAGGGCGCGAGCGGCGGCGAAGGAGTTGGCGGCGATCGCTCGAGGGGAGGAGGCGGCGCCGAAGCGAATGCAGGTGGTGAAGGGGACAGGATGAGGGTGTTGGCGGTAAACGAGGCGGAGGGGGTGATTTGAAAGGTGTGAGCGAATCGCTCATACCCCTCACACCGATGATAAATGAGTACAATTATATTATTTTATTGAAAATGCTATGAGAATTAGGACAAATTTAATATCTTCTAAATTTCAGCAAGCGATATAATAAAAGTAAGAAATGTGTGAGCCATATGTTGATACCCTTCACACAGATGATACGCGAGTACAACTATAATATTTTACTGTAAATGTTATGAGAGTGATGACGATTCTAATATCTTCTAAATTGCAGCAACCAATGTAAGAAAAGTGTAGGGCAAATGTGATTTAATAAAAATAAGAAATGTGTGGTCCATATGTCGATTCCCTTCACATAGATGAGAAACGAGTCCAATTATATTATTTTATCGGAAACGTTGTTAAAATTAATGAGAACCCAATATGTTTCAAATTTCAGCAGCCGAGCTTGGAGAACTCAGAAAACATCAATAGCATCTCTACATTTACTAATGGCTATTGAAATATGGTAAACAACAGGAAAATAAAATGCTCCAACCAATTTGTTTAAAGTTATGAACAGCTCCCCCAACACCACTTAGGGGCGTGGTATGGCAGCGATGGTGAATAGAAAGGTAGTGGAAATTTATGGAACTCGTGGATTGGGTGGTGTGCGGGGGCAGTGCGGTGGTGACGTGGTGGAGATTTGTGTCTGTGGGGTGCCTCGTGGCAGCAGAGGCAATTCAACGTGGCAATTGTGGACGACTCCAAGGGCAGCGCGGTGATAGATGCGCCAAGAGTAGCTGAACTGCTGACAGCTGACACGGGAGCAGGTGAGCGATCACTGAAAGACGAAGTCGCGATGCGGAGGGGAGCGTGGGCATATTGGGGGATTGTTCAATTTGGGTAAACTACGCAAAGGGTGGCGGTTGGCGTGGAGGCGGATGGTTGCAGCCAACTTTCTGGTAAATGCTCCGACCGATCATGAAAGGTACCTCCAAATCGCGAGTTTAACAAGAACAGTTGATGGTAATAAGTTGGGAGGGAAGAGACAAAAAAAAAAGCAGAAAGGAGACAGAGGGTTGGAGAAAGAGACAGAGAGAGGCAGAGGGACAGACGAACAGAGAGACAGGGAGAGACAGAGACAGATGCAGAGAGAGGCAGCAAGAGAGAGCGAGAGCGAGAGAGAGAGAGAGGGGGAGAGGGAGAGACCCTCCTCCCAATATGTGGAGCGGTTCGACGGAAACGGAAGCGGCGACCGAGAGGCCCGGGATCGCGGTTGCGGCGGCGGCGGCGAGGACCGGGTGGAGTTAGTGGTGGTAGTGTCGACGGGCTGAGGGGGGACAGTGGAGACAACGGCCCAGAAGCTGTGTTGGCAGGATTTGGGAAGCGGTGTTGGTGGTGACCACGGAAGTGGTAGTGGAGGTGAAGGCGGAGGCGAGGACGGAAGTGGCGACGGAGGTGGCGACGGAGATGGCGGTGAAGATGACGGTAGAGATGGCAGTAGAGGTAGCGGTGGAGACGGTGGTGGTGACGGATGTGGCGACGGATATGGCGGCGAATGTGGCGACGGAGATGGCGGCCGAGATGACGGGAAGTGGCCGCGGCGGTAGCAGCGAGGATGAAGGTGGAAGTGGCGGCGGAGGTGGCGATGGCAGTGGCGGAGGCGGCGGCGGTGGAAGAGACACGGATGCAGGGTTGGAGAGTGAGCGAGCGTCGGCAGCTTGTAACGCGACCGCCAAAGGGAGAGTCGGAGACCGCGGGGGCCGACTCAGCAACGTTCCAGCAGCAGCAAATGAGGCGAGCACCTGTGCACGAGAGGCTGTTCATTTGACAAGGCCGCTAACGTGGTTTAATGGTGTTCTGTTTGCACGCAATCTTTGTATTTTTGACACATGAGTGACGCTCTTAATTACGTAAATACATTAAAAAGACTATTTTATTAACAAAAACATTTGAGTCAATATTTATAATAATCGTTTAAATATTTCCTAAATATTTCGACAGTATGATACAAATATGAATCTTTATACCATACTGACCGAAATTTTTAATGCATTTACCTTCCAAATCCAACAATTTACAAGCCAAATATTTACAAAATATATTTTGTTAAAAGAGCATTATGATCTCATCTATGAAAGATTTCTTTAAATATAGCGTATTAACATATTACTTTTGGTTGAAGAATTTTGCGTTCATGAAAGAAAATTGAATACGAGATTAAATGTTTAAAAACCAATTAATCTGCCGTAGGTTAAAGTTGATATTTAGTTGTTACGAAATCAAGTCTTTAATTAAAATACACCCAATGATAGTTGATATATGAATACTTCTAAACAATTAACTAACAGCTTTTATTTAAAAAATATAAAAGTGAGAATGATTCGTTGAGATAACGAATATCTAATAGAAACGTAATTAAGTGATGACGATGATGATGATGATATTATTATTATTATTAATAATAATAATAATAATAATAATAATAATAATAATAATAATAATAATAATAATAATAATAATAATAATAAAGTATACTGTGAGTAAATTCTACCCTTGGCATTGTATTAGTCACAAGCATTTTTGTAGGTTAGTAGATGTCAAATGAGATTACAAAATTACGCCGCATCGCACTGCATATCCAAGACTTCTCAACACCAGATCAAATGGCCTCGTGTTTCCAGCCATCTACGATTGCATTCGAGATAAAAGCGCACTAGATTCACAGGCGGCCGCCGCCGGGGCCTCGGCTTCAGTGATGCGGAGGCGACGGAGGACGGGGGGGAGGGAAACGGGGGTGATGGAAAGGGGGATGGAAACGAAGGAGATGGTGGGGACGACGGAGGTGATGGGACGACGGACGTGATGGGGACGACGGACGTGATAGGGACGACGGACGTGATGGGGACGACGGACGTGATGGGGACAACGGAGTGATGGGGACGACGGACGTGATGGGGACGACGGACGTGATGGGGACGACGGAAGTGATGGGGACGACGGAAGTGATGGGGACGACGGAAGTGATGGGGACGACGAACGTGATATGGACGGCGGACGTGATGTGGGCGACGGACGTGATGGTGACGACGGACGTGATGGTGACGATGGACGTCATGGTACGACGGTGGTGATGGGGACGACGGCCGTGATGATGACGGACATGATAGTGATTGACGATTGGGTAACAGGAGAGAGGTGATGTTGGTAAGAGAGATAAAGGTAATGGGATTGGCGAAATGAGCAGGGGGCGATTGGGATTGCAAGACGGGTGAGAAGGAGCATGTGGGAGTGGCAACAACATTGAGGATGAAAGAAGGAGGCGAGGGCGGCGAGACCGACGGGGTCGCAAAGGTCCAAAGGGTTAACGGCGACTGTGATCACAGTGTGTAGGGTGAAGTGGCAGGGCGGGGGGATGCAATGCGACGGCAAAGGGAGCGTGGAAGGGGGCGAGGGGGGCGGAGTGCGGTTCGCCGGCCATCACACGGTGCCGCCGCCGGCCGCGGTGATAAATGGATGCGATTAAACGGCCGGCGGTATGTTACTCGATTTGCGAGTTATTCGATATGCGCTACGATGTGATATTTGCCGTGAAAGCGATCGTTTTCGACTCGCGAAGTACCTCTCTCATAATCTGCCGATCGGTTTGCAATGTCAGTACTAACCCTTTGAACGAGGATTTCTGAGCTTTTCTTTTCTCTTCTTATTTTCTAACTTCAAATTTGTATGCTCTTTGTGTGCATTTCCAGTCATTGTGTATATTCTGATGCATGTTAAAAGAGCTGTAAAAAGTGAACTCAAGATTTTCTTTAATAGTAATATGACCCAAAGCGAATATACTAACATGCTTTGACATGTCGTTTTAGAGACTTATTACATTTAAACGCATGGTTTCTTTGCACCTTGCAATGATAAAAAAATAAATCACAGAACGTAAAATAATAATAATGTTGTATCACCAATTATTGGCAGTGCAAATGAACAAACACGAATATTTCAATATGTAAAATACGTTTTATAATAAAATGTGCACAATAAAACATTATTTTCAATTCTTACTTCCATTTTTTCAACTTTTTAGATGAAACACATTTTGCAATTTCTTTGACATCAATTCTAATTTATTACACTTCTAAAATTCACCGCCACCGCCACCGCCACCGCCACCGCCGCCGCCACCGCCGCCGCCAACGCCACCGCCACTGCCGTCATCGCCACCAACGCCACCACCACCGTCACCGCCGCCGCCGCCGCCTCATCCGACTGCATGCCAACGAACGTGCGGTTGACCGGACGTGTCGGTATTCGGCAGGAAATACGAGGATCCCGTGCATAGTGTGAATGGCTGTGATAGAACGTGCGTCGCTATGCAGCTCGATTTGCGAGTCATGCCAGGAATTTTATTGCCGCGCGTTTTAATTTATATTCTAAAGAGACCACTCTTCAAAGGAAGAAGTTCCTTTCCCCAATGAGCGTCTCGAAACTGTTCAGAGGAAATTTATAAAGAATTTATATATAGTTGACCTCTGAGTTTTTAAAGGATTTTTTCAGTGGATGGTCGCAAATATGTCGTAATCGTTTTGATATCGTTTCTAACGGAGCCGCACAACGGTATCATTAAAAAAAATACTCCATAATACCGCATACATGCATTTCAAATTTTTAAATAGATATTTCAACTGAATAACTGACAGATTTCATTTACGAATTTTGAATATTAGTTCAAACATATAATTAACATTCGTCTATTTCTACTATTATCAGTAAGACTTATTCTCTGAATGTTTTTCTATATCAAAAATATACGAGGTACTGTGCATATTGAATATAAGTTGATAGAAATGAACTATCATCGAGCAAAGTCAAATGAAAATGAATGGAAAAAATACAGATACTTAATAAAAAACTAGTTATTCAAAACTAGTCTTCATTTACACATGTTATGGTTTTCGTTTCTTGTTCCCAAGTATTTATTTCAATCTACTTTTTCTGAAGAATTTAATCTTATTAAGACCTTTTGGTGAGAACCAAATGAAAGATGTGAAGAAAAAATCCCTCAGGGGGAAACGACAAATGATAAAGAGTAAACGCCGTGTTCGGAAACGGAATGAGTATCGTACTGAAAGACAAAAAGAGACATTCGTCAGAGATAACGGAAAGCAAAGAGGAGCAGGAGGACCACAAGAGAATTTGTGCCAAAACAAGAGCGAAGTTCCCGTGGAGTCGTGTGTTTATGAAAGAGAACTGTGCGAACAGAGTAATGTCTGCCGCAGGAGGGGGGACGGAACTCCAGTGGCAGGTGGGCGTGTAGGGGTGGGGGTCCGGGCGGAGAGGGGGAGGGTGCGAGAGGTGGGCTGGGGGGGGGTCCCTGGGGGCGACTTTCCGGCGATGTGACTCTCGTTATTTATTCAGCGGCTGCTCGGGCTCGCTCCTCCGCTGAAGTTAGAGATCTGCGAGTGGACGGGCGGGCCAGCGCGACGGAGGCAGCGAGGGGGAAGGGGAGGAGGAGGAGGGGGCTCTGTCCAATTACCTCCGGCTACTTCCCCGCCCTCCGCAGCCGATCGTCCACTGGCAACTTGCTCGCAGACGAAGAAGCCAAACGTCTCGCAGAGAATGTTACAACAGAGAAAGCCACCAGACGCAAAGACAATGCCCCCTCGTTTCGAGCAGGTGTCGTATTGATCACAACAATGATTTCCCACAAATAGGAGAAAATATTTTTCTATTACTGTTTTTTTTAATATTTTCATAAAAGTACGAGTAGACAGTTAATTGTAAGTAAACTTGAAAATTTTACTGCGTAAAAATAATATAACCATCTCGAATAAATTCTACAAAACCTGTTAAATTGCGTACGACTACGTTCGGTTCAAAACTTTCATCTTCGCCCTTCAATGAGATTTTTCCTTGGCTGCGAAAATATTTATTTTTGCAACAAATAAATAATAATTGATGTAAGCATTGACAAATGCTTAAATATTATTAACGAATCAAATTGTAAACGTTTGAAATAATGCTCACGATGGCAAAAATTGTGTTGTGAGAAGAAAGCTTTGATGAAGTCATTTAGCAGATCCTCAGATTGTGTTCACGACCTCCGAAATTCCTTGGATCGCGTTCAAATACGCGCTTTTATTATGGGAGCCGTATTCCGGAGATAAACGGAGAGAAGAAAGACCAAAGCGACTGCCAGATTCCCGCGCTGTGTCTCAAGACGCAAATACACGACGGCGATGCCGATAAAGCAAACAAGGCTCGTCGAACAATCAATGCGCTTCCGAAACAAACCGCGTCGACGCTTCACCGGCGGCGTGGTTCCATCGATTCCCTTCGGGCGCTGAAGTCGCCGACAAGCATGAACATGTGTCGCCCCGGTGGCGGGAGGCTTTGGACGTGACGTGGGGGGCTTGGGGGGCGCCCTTTGGATTCTTGGCTGCTCGCCCTGACTCTCTCACGCATGCGCGCACGCTGGCTCGTGTGTGGAGACACGTACAGGCCCCACCCCTCCCCCTCCTCTCGTAGGAGAGGGTGCCTCGCTCGGAAAAGTGACAACCGCTGCTGGCGTGACCTAGCACCTGAATTGACTGGTGATTTGAACCGAATAGTGTTTGGCTTTAACCCTCACGTAGGTTTCGTTTTTTCCGTGTTTCCGGGCGCGTAAACTGCTTTTGTCATTAGTCCCGTTAGTGTAGTGATTGTTTTTTCTCGGCAGATGGCGGTGATCTTACTCCGCTGGATGGCGAGATCCGGCGCCGACCTACCGTCGGCTAGTGGGGTGTCCCCCTAACCAGGGCTCTCCCACCAGCGGGGCATCGCCCCAGTCGGGACAAGCTCTAAGCTCCCGACCGGTCTTCCGGAATACGTGGTAGTGTAGTGCGTGTTAGTGTAAGTGTGTGTATAAGGGGGAGAGGATATGACAAGGAAGAGGAATGAAAGATCGCGCGAGGTCCGTGGCCCGTTTGGTACGGTTCTGCTCCGGCATTCGCCTGGTGATGATCGGAGAAACCACGGAAAACTACCGATCAGAGCAGCTGGCCGCTAGAGTCCTCCTCCAGACAGCTGACAGACCTCAACTCAACCTAACTGAAAAGCTAGTGTCGAAAATCCTGCCGCCGTCAGGACTCGAACCTAGGACCTCCCGGTCAGACGCACTGCAGTGACATCAGTTGATGCACTGAGCTACCGCTCCCGGTTGTCGTTTCGAGGTCACATAGGCTCTGCAATGCCTTCGGCATTGTCGTAGTAATTGGTTTGTAACTGGCATGAACAAATTAAATACTCAGGATTACAAGCAATAGTATCCCGTTTCAACGTTACAATTTTAAAATTCTGAATGTGCATGTAATACACATTATTCTGACAGTCATACAATAGTTTTTTGGGGGGGTTTGTTAAGATCACACTCAATTGATTTTAAGCCAGAGCCAAGACAAGAAATATCGCTTTGCTTTACCTTGTTTTTAAAATCGACTGTTTCATGATAATGAAGATAGTCTCTCTCAAATTTGTTTTTTTCTAAAATGTTGAAAGGTCTTTAGTGGATATCAATGTATCAAGAGAAATTCTGAAATTCAACGAGATTTCAAAATTTGTTGTTTTATATTATTTGACGTAGAGAAGACATAAAAATACATACTACAGCCGCACTCTTTATTTATATCTTCATTACTCAACAAAACTTTCTCTCTTAAACTTCGCTTGATTTTCGTTAAATAGATGAAAAAGTTATCAGGAAATCTTTAACTCATTCATAGGGCACGTCTCTGACATTTCTAAACGAGGAAACATTCCGAGAAATACCTGGAAACGCCGGACCAATTCGCACCCATTAAAATTCCATGCGCAACACAGATGCCCACGTCCTCCTCAAAGGAAAAACTCCGCGTTCGAACCCAGGGGCCGTCACTCCGGGCGAGGCGCAGCGCGCTCAATTATAAAGGATGGCGTGCGGTGTTAGGAGGCCTTCGCATGGAGCGGGCCTACGGTGGCGGCGCTTCGGCGTTTAAGGATTCCGCCGCGGCCGCGTAGCGTGAGTGAGGACGCGCGTCCCCCCCCCTCCGCCCCCACTGTCCTCCGTCCTCCGCGTCCGTCCTCATAGATTATGCACGAAGGATTGGTTCCGTCCGCCGGAACGTCGTCGTCGCCGCCACGCTAGTCGCAGACGTCAGCATGCGCGATGGAGGGGAGGACTTTGGGAGAGGGGGAGGGCTTTGGGGAGGGGAGGGACTTTGGGGGAGGGGAGGACTTTGGGGGAGGGGAGGACTTTGGGGGAGGGGAGGACTTTGGGGAGGGGAGGAATTTGGGGAGAGGAGGACTTTGGGAGAGGGGAGGACTTTGGGAGAGGGGAGGACTTTGGGAGAGGGGAGGCTTTGGGGAGGGGAGGACTTTGGGAGAGGGGAGGACTTTGGGAGAGGGGAGAACTTTGGTGGAGGGGAAGACTTTGGGGGAGGACGCTGGGGCGAGGGTGGAGAGGAAGGAAATGAGGTAGATTGAGGAGCTAAAGTAGGTAAGTGGCACCAAGGAGGGAACCTACAGCACAACAAGAGAGAATAGTGGATAACGTAGGTCGTGGGATGTAAGAGTGAAGTGGGTGTTTGAAATTCGTGTGTGGATGTTTCAGTCATAAGCAGGCAGTGCTGAATGTAGCCAACTGAGAGCGAAAGAGGTATTTGTGTTCGATTGGTTGGTTAGTTGGTTGGTTAGTGATTCCGAGCACGTCAACTAACAAGATCATTAGACCCCGTAAGTGTAGTGCATGTTTTTTCATCGGGAGGCGGCGGTGACTTTCTCCCGCTGATTGGCGAGATTCGGTGTGGAACTACCGTCGACTAGCGGGTTTTCCTCAACCTGGTATCTCCCCATCCGGGACAAACTCTACTCCCGACCGGTCTCCCGGAATATGTGATAGTGTTGTGCATGTTAGTGTAAGTGTGTGTGTGTAGGGGGCGAGCATAGGACAAGGAAGAGGAAGGAAAGATCGCGCGCGGACCTTGGTGCGTTGGTTAGGGTACTGCTCCGGCATTCACCTGGTGCTTATTGGAGAAACCACGAATAACTACCGATCAGATCAGCCGGTCCCTAGAATTCTCTTCTAAATTCGACCTAGCACACAAACTAGCGTCGAAAATCTTGCGACTGTCGGAATTCGAACCTAGGACCTCCCAGTCAGAGGTACTGCAGTGACATCAGTTGATGCACTGAGCAATCTCTCTCAGTATCTGTGTTCGACATGCGACAACTGCATTAGAGACCTGTGAAGTAGCAGTGATAGTAGGCACGATATAGACGTACCCTTTGGAAGTTTAATGGGTATAATGGGACTTTGCGGCAGGCAGACGGCGGTAGCCGCTAAAGCGTCAAATGATAGTGCAGTGCTATAAGTTTAAAGTAAATGCACAATATTCCATTCATGGAACAATTATTTTTTTCCTTCATTTTTTCACATTGCTAAAGGAAGATTTTTAAAATAAAAAAAATGTAATAAAAAGAATAATCAAAGGAGAAAAATACAATTGTCATTGAAAATTGGTCAGACAATATAAGTTATCATTTTGTTTTGTTTCATAGCAGATCGCACAATGTCAAAAAACAGTATAACAGACGCCCAAAAAGTAGAACCGGATCGGCTTTCCAGCGCCAGCACACTGATTAAAAAGAGATTTTGAAAGAAATTACAACAACGCTTACTAGAATAATCAAAATTAGCGACCGAAAAGTTTCTACTGACACCGTTCGTCGCAAGACAGTCTGAGGAGAGCAACGGAAAACCATCAACGGACTGGAAAGCGCCGCGAGTCCCCAGCGACGAAAAGCCCCAGAGCCGCTGCCGGCGAGACGCAGCAAAGACGAATCGGAAGAGACAGGCGGACAGCGACAACGGCAGCGCCTCGGGGAGGGGAATGAGGGGGCCGGGCGGCAGTGGGGCATTGGGGCGCGTGCATCTTGCATAGCCCTGTTCGGCCGCCCACCCGCTGCCTCGCCGCCCTGCGGATCGAAGTCGTAAGTTGGTCACGGGAGCGGTTGAAAATTCCGACGCGCACTTGGCTCTCTCGAACCCTCGACCCGCGAGTGCACGTCCGCGCGCGCGTCCCTCAAGGACCCGGGTTCGACGATGCGGTGCCTCTCGACGGCAAACTCCGTGATTTCGTTTGAGTTGCTGGTCCCTCTCCGAAGGCACTTGAGGTTTCTAGGATTTATTCGATTTGCGATGGGATCGAACTTGGCTGTCTCGCTTTCAGAAACAACCGCGTGTTGCGGTCAGTAAAATGGACGTTAAAATATTTCTATTATTCGCGCTACTTTTCTTGAACGATGGATTGGATTTGTTTTTGTTTGTTTTTTTCGTGTTTCCGGGCGCGTCAACTGCTTTGGTCATCAGACTCATTTACTGTAGTGCATGTTTTTTCTCGAAGATGGCGGTGATTTTTCCCTCGCTGGATGGCGAGATCCGGCACCGACCTACCGTCGGCTAGTGGGGTTTCCCCCTAACCAGGACTCTCCCACCAGCGGGGCACCGCCCCAGTCGGGACAAGCTCTAAACTCCCGACCGGTCGCCCGGAATATGTGGTAGTGTAGTGCATGCTAGTGTACGTGTGTGTGTAAGGAGGAGAGGATAAGACAAGGAAGAGGAAGAATAGATCGCGGCGCGGTCCGTGGCCCGTTTGGTAGGGTACTGCTCCGGCATTCGCCTCGTGTTGATCGGAGAAACGATGGATAGGAGAAATGCGGGTAGAGTGGGAGTATTAGTTACGACATCGACCACTAGATTTTATGAAGCAATGCCAATCTCTGGAATATCATGCTTTCGCAACTTTTTCAATAAATTGAGTTCTAATTTTTCCATAAGTTCGAGGTGTCTACTGAGATGGAGCTAGATCTGTTTTGACCATTTCTTTAGATATTGTTTAGAAAAATGCAACCAGTAGCTCTCGGTTTCAACAGTAAATATATTTTCTTATGCGACAATGAAGATGTGTTTGAAATGTTGTTATCACTGATCGTTGCGAGCTTTGGTCTTCAACGATTTATTGCTCTAGAGAAGGGGAAGCAATGTCACCGTTCAAGAAAAGTTGCGCAGGTAATAAACACAAATGCATTGAAATTGAAACATTTCTATTAAAATATATACAATGCACAAATAAAATTGATGCACGTACGAATATTCTTCTGTGAAAATGTCGACATACCTGTTCAAACACTAGAAACTTTTCATCCCTTTAATTACTCTGCAAAAAAGTCCCAGGTTGAAAGAAAATGATTATGAACAATCAACTAATTCAATCTTCAGCTTTCTCAGGCAAAAGATTACCTCAAGAAACATCACGGAAGATGAGCAACAGGATCTAAAAACTATTTACACAACTTCTCCGCCTTCCGAATAACGAAAGAGTTGCTTGGAGTATTTCCCGACCAAACTCTGCAGGAGGCTTAGGAAAGCTGGGAGTCGCGTTCAAAAACCCATCAACGTAAATAAAGGCGGGCACCTTGCTGGGTTCCCGTCTTCCGTGCAGCGGAGGAACTTTGTAATCTCTGTGCACTTCCCCGCGGAGCCTTGCAACTCCTGTACCTACCCTTCACTTCTCACTCCCTCTTCACTTCCACCCCTTTGGCACCTCTCAGCTTTCGGACACCGCTGGACCTCAGAGACTGCTCGCTGTTGCACATTCCGATCAATTTCCCCCATATGGGTAGTAACGTTTGTAGTATAGTAAGGATACTTTTAAATGATTGATTTCGAGAGAGAATCAATAAATTGGGATGGCAAATGATGTCTGCCTGTGGTAATGAGTGATAAAAGCAATTCAAAGAGCATGCGATCACGTACAAATGAGTTACTATTTATCACGTTTAAAAATAAAGTGAAAATCGTAAAAATGTGAACACAACAGAGAGTACCTCTATTTATCTTTAATTTATTTTATTTACTTAACCATAAGCACGCATCTATTTGGATGTAAATGGTCTTATAATGGATACAAGTTTGGATTAAGTGATTTTCGATCCTGGTATTTGCCAACGTGGACAGGTCAATGCATCCTCTTAGTTACCCTTTTGCAACACCATTTTCCCTTTAAATATAAATGCAGAAAACCCTTTTTAGAATAAAAGCAATGTAATTAAATTATTTAAATGTTAATCTTATGGATGACTTCTTAAGATATAAACTCTAAATGAAGGTTAAACATCTGACAGAAATATTTATGGAAAATATAATAGTTACAGATATTACTACGTTAAAATCCCTGATTTTCCAAAACTTGCGAAAATTCAAAATCTTTCGGTGTCTTCCTATAATAGCAATTATGAAGATAAGTTTGTTTGTTAACGAAATGTGTACAAAACATCTTCAAATAAGATAATGTTCAACTTTTCGAAACTATGAGTATTTTTCTGTAATTTTGTGTGGAACATAAATTGTAAATTTTAAACATTTATTTTCTGAGAAACTGCTCCAAATTTTCCTTTAAAATTTTTTCATGTATGTAGTAAAGAACAGTAAGGAAGTGATGCTTGTCCCATTTCGGGAGAATTCACTGTATTTTCGAAATTGGAAAAAAATCCAAATGGTAATTCGAATTTTCTGCACTTCGTGTGAGGCGCTGTCACTTTGTGAATGAAATTTAAGAAGTACTTGGAGGTAGTTGGATTTTTCTGAGAAACCATTCTCATTTTGGGACATGGTATAGCTGCTTGAAACGCCGTTTTAAATGTCAAATTGGTGTGGATATTTGCCTTAAAAGAATAATTTTTTTGTACCTAATGTTGCCACATTTAATGAGTAGAAGCAGGATTTCCATGCAAGTTTGTTTTATTTACGATTAATATAATTTAAGCATTATATATATTTGAAACTCCGTCATTTAATTGAGTTAAATGTGAAAACTAATGGATAATTTCACTTTTTGAACTAAAGTGCGGGAATGACGGGTAATTCATGTAACTGACTAGTTTTGATGAATATAACAATACTATATTTCATCATTATATGTTATAATCATTTGAAGTTTGTTGATACAGGTATCAAGAATGTTGATTTGCATAGTGTGTATGCTATACGAACTCAGCGGCCATTATTGCTTTGACGATACCGATAATGACGGCCGCCGTTGGTTCGCGTTAATATAAACTAATAAATGTATTTACGGCTAAAATTCGCATCCGGCATTGTTGGTGCATTTACGTAGAACGTGGAATAAATTGAACTCAATGCCGGAAAGCTGTTTTCGCTTTGAATAAAAAAAAATGCATACTATCAATTTTTCGTGTTTCATTTGTTTACGAAATATTCAAATAGTAGTTGGAGCGTAAATCAGAAATAGTCACATTATAGTATTACATTATCAATAAAAATAATGTGAGAACGTATGTACTGTTGAAGCACAACTAGTTTATTTGAGAACCATATGCCTTAATGATGATTAGTATAAAATATCCGCTGAGATAGCGCTAGTATTATTATGATGCCAGTCATTATCCGAAAGGAAGCAGTGATGAAATGGAAAGAGTTCTTCAAACATTCAGATTGCAAGAAATATAAAAACTATGGTACGCAGATTAAATGCTGGTACAATAAACCTCCTACAAATAATAAAATATTCAGGTTTTAATCCCAGTTTCCAAAAAACACAAAAATCGAATAACAACATAAATACAATGAGCTGTATTTCTATTTAAAAAGTCTACTATTTTCTGTACTGATGCCATCCTCCAAATGACTTGGGGTCCGTAAGCAATTAATAAACAAAAATTTCACTTTAATTCGACACAAACAAAAGGGTTTGATTAATCATAAGAAAAAAAATATTTCTGCTCAAGTAAAATTACGGGTCATTTATTGAACTTTTATAAATTAAAAAAGGGAGTATTTACAAATGATATTCGTATGTAAAATACTCTTCACATCAATAACTGTTTTAAATAGGAGTATATGCAGATCACTAGGAGAGAGTCAGCAATGTTTTTTTTTTAGTAAAAAATATCGCTAACGGACTTCACATGTAGATTCACATGCGCGTCATCAGGAGCGTGGCAGCAGTTCATCCACACTGTAGCAGAGCACTCACCGAGGACTTGACCCAGCACTGTGCGGCCATCTTCGCCCAGGCAGGCGCTGCGAGCGTCAAATGGGTTGGTGAACTGCACGAAGGCGTAGCCCTTGTGCATGGAGATGCCTGGCAACACAAAGACACTTAGTCAGCGATCCACATTCCTAATACATGAGGATCATAACAATTTTCACAATACAAAAATCGACAAAACATTGGTCTATCAGTGAAAAAAAAAAAATATATATATATATATATATATATATATATATATATATATATATATTGAGACGAGCTCTGATATGCGCCCCAGCGAGGAAGCAGAACCCCAGGCAAAAACGCCCAAGATAAATCGCGGGTGTTTACCACTTCGAATGTGGCGCGTTGGTACGTCATCATCTGACGTCAGCCGCGGCTGAAGTCGGACGTAAAGAGTGGTCGCCAATGATTTCTCGGGGCGATAAGCGCTGGAAAATTAAATCCTGCGATTGGCATGTTGATAGAAAAACGAGGGAACAGTCTCCGAGGGGGGGAAGGGGTTCCCGGGAAACCGGACAGTCGGAGAAAGGCCGCCGGAGAGTTTGATAGAAATCGCAGAACATTCTGAGACAAACCGCCGAACAGTCTGATAGAGATCGCCGAAGGGTCGAGTATACGATCATTACGTCGCAACTACGCCGCATCGCCAAAGCGGAAGGCTGAGGCGACATTCCTGGTGCAACACAGCCAAAGAAGCAAGTTTGTTGGGAACGGGAGACGGGCGTAGAGGCACGGCCGTTCTACGGGACGACCGGAGAAAATTGTACTACTTCACGGGCGAACGGAGGCAGCATCAAGCGAGCCAAGGAGCAGCGCGGACCGGCGAGCGTATAGCGCAGCGAGCTGGGCGAGGCCGAGCGTCACTGCGGCGCGAGCAGCCGTTCGCAGCGATAAGCAGCTGAGGTCGGTCACTGCGTTGGCCGAGGTCCAGGTTACGTGTTCCCCAATCGCCGAAGCGTGAGTACCCGTGCGACATTCAGACCGCGAGGTCGTAATACTTCCAAAGGTGTGATTAAAAGGTATAACTAGGAAGTATTCTTGCCGAACGCTTAACACGGGAATTCAGTTCGATCCAACATAGTGGAACGAACAGACTGAAAGAACATTTTAGTGCCAAGATCAGTAGGTTTGCATAAACAATTAAATTGCCCGAGTATTGTAATTAGCGGGCAAGATATGATTTTGAGTATTTAAGGTAGGGAGGTTATTGTTTATTTGCACAAGATGGAGCAAGAACGTAAATCCAGACTTAGGATTATAATTATAATAGAAATAGGATTGCAATTTGTTTATTATAATCTAGTGTGTATGTGTATGTGCCTCTGGAAAAAGTTTAAGAATACATGCCTAATTTTACCAGAGCCATCCAAGTGTTTCATTAGAATTCGATCCGCCCTGATTCTATCCATTGCAAGCTACCCCTTATTTGCCTCTCACAGGCAAGACGAACGAACAACCTGACAGGCCTGGCGTCGGAGCGACAGTAGGCTGCCGCACGGCGCTGGTAACGCCCGAGCGGTGCTTCACACCCTCAGGGCTAACGACCCCTGATCAAAGACCAGGTTGCATTGTGTGCGGCGCGCCGGAGGCCAGTCCACGGCGTGTGTGTTCCGTCACAATATATATCAGTCCTCGAGTTCTCTAACAAGTAAATGAAATTTAGGCGTTGTTTTGTCGTATATGTTTATTTTAGCATAAAGCTCTGTCGGCCGCATTGCGGCCATCTTCAGTGCGATTCTGAGGCGGCTGGGGGCCTCGGTCCAAACCAAACTCTCTAACAGGGTAATTTTCCACCAGCCGATTTCTCCGAAAAATCTATTGCGACCTTTCGCGTCATCGTTGCTCATTTTCACGCAGGTCACCACATTGTATCTCACCTTATTGTCTCATCGCACTTTCTCGGAAACATGCTCCGAGATTTTTTAAAATTTTTAATTTTTTCCCCTCTGCGTCGAAAACTGTGTTCCATTCCGCTTCACCACCAACTGCGTTGTCACCGAGGGTCAACTCTTGTTCGTGCGGGTTCTAATGAGTTCCGATACTTCACCGCCGCACAGAATTGAAAGAGCACTGAGAGAACTAACAAAACATTTTTTAGGCATCCACTTGTAAAAGCGGTCCTTTCAGGAGAAACTTCTATGTTTAACAGTAGTGCTAAACTTGAAATAATGCTCAAACGTTCGGATAGTGCTGTGAATGCAGTAAAGAAAACAAAATACTTTCGTCTGACCGCATTAAGCTACCACTGACCGTAATGTATTGTAAAGTGATTTTAATACCTGAATTATAATAAAAGAAAAGTCACGAAACTTGTCTAAGAAATAGTGTTTAACAGACTTGGTAAAAGTGATTTTATTTCGCTCAGAGAAATGCGACACCTGGTTTATCGGCCTCATCTTGCAATATTTCCTACTCGCTAAATAAAATGTAACTTAATCACTCGTAAGGTAAGTAACTATTCTGCGATTTTTAAGTCAACAAATCAAAAGAAACTAAAACAGACTAAGAATCAATACAAATGAAAAGAAATCAACTAAAATAATAAATACATCCAGTCTCCAATAACCTTTTTCAAGATTGCTGTTCCATTTGAATGTTTATTTTCATGGCGAACTATGCACGAACGCGCCTGTTATGATTGCTTTCCATTTTCACATTGAACGAAAACATTACAAAATATTTCTTTCCATTTAAAAACGATAGTTTTGATATACTTTCTTTAAGAAATGCTCTCTCGTGGTGGCCGCTGGGTAGTGACGCAGGAGCGCCTAGCAGGAGGCACGTACGCGAAGATGCTAACTGGCGGTCCTCTTGACAACTGACTGCGAGCTGACGTGAAATGTCTTTAAAAGGTAATGGAGGACTCCCGCGCAAAATAATGGAGGATGTACTCCCCAGCACAAAGCGCTCAACGTGCGTCATTGTGCGTTGCGTCAATATGTAGACGCAACAAATGTTTTAAAAAATGTAATTACTTTCTATGGCTTTAGGGTTGCATTTGTAACGTTCACAATCCAAAGTATTTAACCACATCGAAACAGTATTATTCTTCATTTGAAATTAATTTGTTATACCCCCAGTGATCAGTACACTGTCTCTCATGTTTCAGTGTTGCTAGTGTTTACCACATTAAAGTATATTAATTTTTTAGTCACATCGTTCAGATATCCTTCTCCGCATTAAAACTGATTTTGTCTCCCAGTCGTCACAAATTTGAAATTGCTTCCTTGAAAAGTTACTGGTAATATGTAAATATTACTGGTTAATAGAAACTATTAGGAATCAAATGTAGAAGAGTTGTAAATATGTAAATTTACTTTTACATTAAATGTACGAACGGGTTTTGTGCATTGAAGTTTACAAAATAATATAGACAAAAATTACAATTTTTACATTTTATTGTCTACAAAACTTAGGACCGTGCCTTTTTTCTCCTTACTCTTGACATTTTTTGTGCCTTTTTAGGTGCCTAAAAGACGATTCTTTAGTGCCTAAACATCGCATGTCTAGTAAGGAGTATCATTATGCAACGGATTGTATCCATCAAATTACAGAATAATACAATTGGAGTAGAAAAACCTTTCTAATTATTTTCTTGGTTTAATTTTATTTGGAAGGCCGCCCAATATCACGGCCGAAGTCATCTGTTTACAGCATGTTCGGGAAGTCCCGGTGCTAGCCCTCGAGTGCTGGCTGAAAGCGGCGGCGACTGCGTGAGGCAAGCCGACAGCACGAGAGCCCGTGCGCAGCCGAGAGCTTTGAGACGCGCGTCGCCCAGGCGGAAGACGGCACCAAAGGGCTGGCAGCGCGCTCCCGCCCTCGGGAAC
Organism: Teleogryllus oceanicus; assembly: GCA_964035755.1. Classification (NCBI taxonomy): domain Eukaryota; kingdom Metazoa; phylum Arthropoda; class Insecta; order Orthoptera; family Gryllidae; genus Teleogryllus; species Teleogryllus oceanicus. The sequence continues at coordinate 1,736,190 of CAXIVR010000012.1, forward strand.
TTCTCGGGGCGACGCTCGGCGGCCGCCCTTAGGCAGAGCGTGAGGCGCTACGCCCTGCCTACAAGTCCTCGCTGGGAGCGTCCTCACGACGCACACGGGTTGAATCGGGCCTAAAGCCTCGTCATAATGATTCAGCCAGGTCGAATTCAGTCGCTGCCTGGAGGAGAATTCTAGCGGCCGGCTGCTCTGATCGGTAGTTTTCCGTGGTTTCTCCGATCAACACCAGGCGAATGCCGGAGCAGTACCCTACCAAACGGGCCACAGACCGCGCGCGATCTTTCCTTCCTCTTTTTGTCCTATCCTCTCCCCCTTACACACACACACACACACACACACTAACATGCACTACACTACCACATATTCCGGGAGACCGGTCGGAAGCTAAGAGCTTGTCCCGGCTGGGGCGGTGCCCCGCTGGTGGGAGAGTCCTGGTTAGGGGAAACCCCACTAGCCGACGGTAGGTCGGCGCCGGATCTCGCCATCCAGCGGGGGAAGATCACTGCCACCTCTCCCGAGGAAAAAACGTGCACTGCATTTACGGTACTAATAATCGGTACTATTGACGCGCCCGGTATCAATAATCAACCAACCCACTGACCATAATGGCAAAATTCGAAGTGCGCGTTCGGAATTCTGATTTGTCAAATCTCGTTCGGAAGATATTGGAGCACATTACTTCAGCTCCAGATCGTTATTTCAATCATTTTTCTCTTCCTCACAGTCTCGTGAAGTTACCGTTGCTCGAAACTCTCAAATTCATTGATACTTGTCAAATATATTTGTGAAGTTTAAAAAATGTTTAAATTATATTTTTGTGGATTCTTTTTGTGTTAACGAACAGAATACTCTTTTTACTATAAGTCATGTATATTTTTAAAAGTGTCAAATAATTATATATATATATATATATATATATATATATATATATATATATATATATATATATATATATATATATATAACACGGGTTATCTCTAACTTACGGAGAGTAACAATGTTAGTCACTTATACTGTGGATTATATTTTTTGTCCTGCGTATTCCTGCCTCAATCATTTTTTTTATTTTTCAAGTAGAATGCAGTTAATCAGTATATCACACATTTAGCTGCACATACCTGCACTTTTACTTTCTCTTATACATAGGTATATACGGAAGTAATATACGTAGTATAGAAAAAGTTATGTAATGCTCCGGAAAATCGATTTCGAGATTTCAACAGAAATGCACGTTTTGGGGTCCCCTGATACCGAAAAGTGTTTTATCAAACGTCTGTCCGTCCGTCCTGTGTGTACATGTTTGGTATTGGAGTTTCCGATTGGATGACACTGTCTCCCTCTCCTTACAGCTCGTGACCATAAATTGTCACTAAAATGTGTAAATCGGGGCATAAATGCCTTCCTTCTCACCGAGCACGAAGTTATATATTACTCATCTTTCCTCGCCGCCCTCAACAAATATGTTTCCATTAGAAAATAGCTCACAGCTTTCTGTACGTCCACATCCCGAACCCATTGTCCAAACCCCACACCGGGAGCGGTAGCTCAGTGCATCAACTGATGTCACTGCAGCGCCTTTGACCGGGAGGTCCTAGGTTCGAGTGCTTACGGCGGCAGGATTTCCGGCACTAGCTTTTCAGCTAGGTCGAATTCAGTCGCTGTCTGGAGGAGAATTCTAGCGGCCGGCTAGAGACCGGTCTGGAGTTTAGAGCTTGTCCCGGTTGGGGCGGTGCTCCGCTGGTGGGAGAGTCCTGATTAGGAGGAAACCCCACTAACCGACAGTAGGTTGGTGCCCGATCTCGCCATCCAGCGAGGGAAAAAACTCGGGTATCTCCCGAGAAAAACATGCACTATACTAACGGGACTAATGACCGAAGCAGTTGACGCGCCCGGAAGCACGAAAAAATCAATAAAAACCCAACCCCACACCTACTCTTACGTATCTCCTACAAACGCAGCTATACTCCAATTTAAACGTAGCGGTAATTGAAAAATATCACGAGCTGAAAGGATATAGGGGACATGGTCATCCATCAGAAGCTGTAACACCAAAAATATCAGTCGTAACAAAACTCCCGATAGATTGACAGTCCCGATAGATTGAGTGTCTAGTTCGTGACCTTAATGTACCAGCCACTACGGTTAAATCGGAGTATAGCCGGATTTTCATCTCGAAAGACGTGCACCTGGCTTATTTCCTGGCTTCCACCGCCTGGCGGCCTCGTTGCTCGACCTGCGGGAGTCTTTTTCTCCCCCCTCCCCTCCGTGGCCCCACTACGGAGCGAGGCTTCGCCAGCACTCAGCCCGCGAATATTGTAAGCCGATTGGAGCGCGTTAAGAGGCCGAAGTAGCCGGGCACCCGCGCGTCCCGGCGCCAACCGAGCGGCCAACCGTTTCCCCACCGGGCTGGATTATACTTGGATTTTTTAAACGTGACATCTCAAGGTCACGCGGGAAGTAAGGAGAGGGAAGTTAAACTCCAATAGGGAGCCATAAAAGATTGATTGATTTTTCGTTTTTCCGAGCGCGTCAACTGCTTCGGTCATTAGTCCCGTTAGTGTAGTGCATGTTTTTTTCGCGGGAGATGGCGGTGATCTTCCCCCGCTGGATGGCGAGATCCGGCGCCAACCTACCGTCGGCTAGTGGGGTTTCCCCCTAACCAGGACACTTCCACCAGCGGGGCACCGCCCCAGCCGGGACAAGCTCTAAGCTCCCGAACGGTCTCGCGGAGTATGTGGTAGTGTAGTGCATGTTAGTGTAAGAGTGTGTGTGAGGTGGAGAGGACAGGACAAGGAAGAGGAAGGACAGATCGCGCGCGGTTCCTGGCCTGTTTGTTAGGGTACTGCTCCGGCATTCGCCTGGTGTTGATCGGAGAAACCACGGAAAACTACCGATCAGAGCAGCCTGCCTCTAGAATTCTCCTCCAGACAGCGACTGAATTCAACCTAGCTGAAAAGCTAGTGTCGAAAATCCTGCCGCCGTGGGGAGTGGGAACCTAGAACCTCCCGGTCAGAGGCGCTGCAGTGACATCAGTTGATGCACTGAGCTACCGCTACCGGTGTAAATGTCGGAGCTGTGGTGACGTTGCAGCTTCCCATTGGAGTCTATCCCTCTTTAGGGAAGACAGACGAAGTATAATTGTGCGACTTTGCTTCACGTCTGAGCTCGCTAGAGCTCAACCATCACGACTTGACACGCGCCCTGCCAGCACACATGCGCACGCAGCAATGCCACTTCCAGACTGCGCTTTACTATACTTGGATTTTGTACGTGGCATCTGAAGGTTACGCGCGAAACGGAGAGGGAAGGCCAACTCCAATAGGGAACTGTAAAATTCGGAGCTGTTGTAACGTTGCATCTCCCCATTGGAGGCTGTTTTCCCTTTCCTCTTTTTTGCGCGTAGCCTTCAGATGCCACGTTAAAAAAACAAGTATAAAAAGCGATGAATAGGAGGGGGGAGTGTCACTGTCGTTTTGGAAACACGAGACCCGTGTTATGCTACTAGACGTCAGATATCTGTGTAATCGGAAGGGGAAAAAATGGATGGATGGTTGGTCAAATATGGAATAGGTTGTACGAGCGGTATAATTTAACTAATAACTACATTTCAAAGAAACGAGGATGTCCTGGGAGAGGCAAACAAAAGGGCACACAGAAACGCGACACCAAGTGTAGTGAAACAAATATCTCCTTAAAAAGTAATGAATTATTTTTTCATATTAAAAATTTCGTATTATTGTTTTTAAACTAACGCTCAATGTTCAGAATGCTATGTCCATTTTAGCCTCGATCACATGCAAGTCCTGAAATTTGCGTATTAATATTTACGTTTTATTTTCACGAATGCAGATCATGACTGTCATAATATCTGTAGATAAATACAATGTCCTGACATAGTTTCTATTCCAATTTTAACGTCAGAAAGGTTGTTATATACTTTTATACCAAATTATTTCTTGTTATATCTGGTATATTTCTATAAGTTTTCATTACAACACGTGTATCATTTCATGCTATGTTATTCAAGAATGTATTTTATTATTTCATATTCTCAAGACACCCTCCCTTGTACCTAACTATATCTTTTATATCAATAGAGATATAGTGTAATATAGAAATGTGAATGTAATTACAACTTTAAACTGTAAATGGCGGCCATGGAGTTTTTTCCTGAATGCAGAACTTACGTAAAAGTACATGCAGAGTGTTTTTTAAATCTTAATTACACTTTCAAAGAATTATTAATATTTTGTTGTATGTGTGTGTTTATTCTATCTTAAGACGTTTAAGTTATATTAAAATTTTAAAATTGTTTAAAGATGCCTACCTGAATTGGCGTGTTTTGGTAAGACTCACAAACCTTGAACATTAAGATTAAATTACTTTTCAAGATAAATTCGCCCCAATTTTCATGAAGAGATGCTGTCAGAAACTCTTCACAAAGATGGCGTGTTATTTCTCAAATGTACGTGCCCCGCAGCACAAACAAAAAAAGCCTGCGAAGTTAATTAAACATGGGACAAAATCGTGTAATAAGGAATTCAATTGCCTCCACTTCTTGGCTCGAGCCAAAGCCACGGTGGGGGGCTGAGGGAACAGTCATTTCCCACCAGACTCTCCTGCTCCCGTTCCATGGCCTGTGTTTGCAGGGCAAGTTAATTGGGGGGTTTATTCGGCGATTGCTTTGACAAAGAGGCTTCGATTTAATGAAAGAATTACTCGTTGCTACATTTGTCAATTTGTTCAGGAGTCGTTTTCAGCTCCTCGAGAACGTTAGTCCTTTTACGACCCGGCGAGTAGAAGAGTAAGAAAGCGTCTAAAGGATCATTCGCTTTGTTTGACTGTCGAATGGAATTAATAACGGATTTCTGTGGAGAAGAGAAGACCTCAAAGCGAGCTCAGATATTAAAGTGCTCTACGGTGTTTGAATACTACCAATAAACTCTGAGCAGTGATACGAGAGACGCATTAAATGCAGTTTCAGGAAGGAAAAACGAGAGTGCAATTTCCTTGTTGCGTTCTTTGAGTCGGGAACGAGCAACGTGAATTTGAGAGGAACCGCGATGAGTGGAAATGGTGTATTATTGAAAGTAAGATATTACTGTACCTTCTGTCAATCATATTATTTAAAACTGTTATCAATTTTCTTTGATTTAAATTGATAGTTAATAGTATTTTTCTGAACAAGACAAAAAGTGTAATTTAGCCGGCCCGGTGGCCGAGATCGCTATGGCAGTAGTGTCATAGTGATCTCGGACCGAAGGGTCGCGGGTTCGAGTCCCGCCTCGAGCATGGTTGTATTTCTGTTCGTCCTTTCACCCCTTATCATCAATCACCATATCGTTTCATCCACATAGTTACCATGCCGTTAACAGCAATAGTGACCGCCAATGACCTTAGATGTTGAAGCGACCTTAAATAACCCAATTAAAAAAAAAGTGTCATTTATGAGTAGTGAAATGTGTTGTGTGACAAAAAGTGTCATTTAAGAATGTGTGAGATGTGTTCATTTTATCATAATTGCACAAATTAAATATGTTAAAATCTGAAAATGTACATATATTTTTTTAAGCTAACGAAATGTCACTTCAACGACGATCACTTTTAACACTGAGTCACTTTTAAGACGATTGAATTGCTCAGTCTTTTACAATTCCTTTCACCGGTCTTACTACCCGAAATCTTGCATCTTTGAAATAACACTTGAAACTCCATTATAATCGCGCTGCCACCCATGCTTTACTTCGATCCAATAAAAATGTTTTAAAACAATTTTCCAAGTCAGAAAGCGAAAGATTCCTTGCCGCTTCGGAAAGTTTGTTTGGTTGAGAGCTCTAGTCGAAGTTTGTAACTTACAGAAGAACACAAAGAAGAATGTTTCTTCCGTTTTAAGATGAATCCGAAGACGAGAACTTGAAGAAAATCTCTTCCCAGACGTTCGATTTCAGGCCAGGTGTACTGAACCCGAAAGGAACAATCGATTTTGGGTTTTATAATAACATCCAATTAGATCGATTAACGACGGTATCCTGCTTGACGGGCTCAAGTGGTCTATTGGCTGTAACTAATACGCAAGTTGTCATTTAGTTTTTGACGTGAAATTATGTTTCCATTTTCTAGACGCTCACACAAACATTCAAGAAAACGTAACATAATTATTTTCCCCTAAATATTTTAATAAACATTTCATGTGTGTATACTGTAGAAGGAAAGTTTAATACATTGTGTACACAAATCAATTTTAACGGAATGATCCATAAAACGGTAAGTTTTGAAAACGTTGTATGAATTAGTACCGATTTCATTTAGTGATTCACATTCATACTTTTTATCTTTCATTATTTTTGCAAATGTTGGCAGTCGTAAAAAAATACACTCATTGAAATACCCTCAAAGATATTAATTAATTGCAACAGAGACTGCTGCAAAGTTGTTACAGCGGTAATAATGTTTAAAAGATAAAAATTACATATCCCAACAATATATTTTAAATAAATTGACATCCCAACGCACCTTCAAAATATGTATTCAGATACAGACATTTAAGACCCAGCTAAAATGGCTGACAGGTGCCAAGAAGCAGGCGAATTCGGGCGTCCGTCCCCTTTAAAATCAAGACGACTCTTCTTTGGAATCGAAACACCTCCTGTATAATTTAATTCCATCCGCTCCAAATTTCGCAGACGAGTCTTGAGTACCTGTTGATTTGTGTGCCCAGCCGAGGCCGCCGAGAGCCTCGTCCCTTCACGGCCCTTCGCATTCGCCCTCTCTCCCCTCCGCCTTCGCCCGCTCTCCACTCTCTTTGCCCACTCCTTCCCGCCCTTCTTCAACTTCGCGATGGAGCCCAGGCCTTGCTTCTTCCCGCCTGAGGCCAACTGCCCACGACCGGCAAGCGCGGCTCCTCGCCCCGGCCCCCCCCCCCCCCTCCCGCCCCCTCCCTCTCCCGCCTCTCGCCCTTTCTCCTCGCCCTTCACTCTCTATCCTCGCCCCTCACTCCTTCTCCCCGCCCCTCCTCCCTCTTCCCCTCTCTTCCTCCTCTCGCTCTCTCCCCTCCCGCGCTCTCCCCATTTCTCCTCTCCCCCCCTTGCTCCTCCCCGCCCAACGCTCCCCCCCCCCTCTCTCTCCCGCGCAATACCCACCCCGCTTTTCCCCACCCCTCGCTCTTCCCCTCCCGCGCTCCCTTCCTGCCCGTATCTCTCCCGCCCGCGCTCTCCCCCGCCCGCGCTCTCTCCCCGCCCGCGCCCTCTCCCCGCCCGCGCCCTCTCCCCGCCCGCGCTCTCTCCCCGCCCGCGCTCTCTCCCCGCCCGCGCTCTCTCCCGCCCGCGCCCTCTCCCGCCCGCGCCCCCCCGCCCGCGCTCTCTACCCGTCCGCGCCTCTACCCGCCCGCACTCTCTACCCGCCCGCGCCTCTCCCGCCCGCGCTCTCTCCCGCCCGCGCTCTCTACCCGCCCGCGCTCCCTACCCGCCCACGCTCTCCCCGCTTAGCTTACACCCTCTCCCCTCCCAGACTCTCCCCACCCATGCTCACCCCGCTTACGCTCTTCCCCCTCCTACGCTCCCTCCCCTCCCCCGGGCCGAGCTGCTCGCGCCACGCCCCTTGTGCCTGCCCATCGCAGGCGGCTCGAGACGCCGCTCGCAAAGCAAAAAGGGCGCTGCGCGGGATTCATAATGCGGAGCCTCCGCCTGATGACCCAATTCCGCAGAGTGAGTGGCTCGGCGTGGACTCGCCCGCGCCCGAGGGAATTTTTACGGCCTCCGAAATCTCGAGGGAGGCCGACGTCAGCGGCGCTAGGAAGACGATTTGAAAGGTGTTAACGTACCCAAACCAAAACATCTTCAGAAGCACTGCGTACTCAGTTTCATCAGCTGAGTTCAGCTCAAGGCCAGCATTGCTGCTATGTAGTAGAGATTTACCAGATCCTAAGATTTGAATTCCGGCATGTGGCGGACTTTCGTCACTATCTTCACAGCTAGGTTGAACTCAGCCGCTGTCAGGCGAGCAATAGGAGATGGCTGTACTGATAGGTACTTCTACGCGCTTTTTATCAATACGAGACAAAGACTATAGTAGTACCCTAATAATTGAGTCAAGGACAGTGCAGGATCTTTCTTTAGTATTCCTTGGCATAAGCACTCCTCTATACACATACACAGTAACGAATAAAAGTGACGTCAGGAGCTTCGAGCTTGTCCGGACTAGAGCGATGCTGTGCTGGGAGAAATACCAAAGAGAAATATCCTGCAATTCAGTGTAGCGTCGCGTGGTTCGGCGCCGCGGCGTCGGGCCGCGCCGGGCCGCGCCGGGACGCGCCGGGACGCTTCGGGGAAACCCGCTCTAAGCCGGATGCTAAGTGGGGGTGTGAAAGGCGACGGCGCCTCGCCGCGCCGGCTGGAAAACCCGTAGGAATCCAGGCTGGAAATTCCCTGAAAGGGACGCGCGCGGATGCGAGGCTAAGAGATGTCGGTTGCAGCCCTGGAAGGGCTGGCCAGCGAGCCGTATGACGCCCGCTGCTTGTAGGGTGGGGGCGAGCCCAACGGATATATAAGGCCGCACCGACAGGCGCCTCGGGGGATACGCTGGGTGTCGAAAGACGAGAGGTATCTCCAGTGCATTCATTGCACGTGATCTTCGGGTCGAAGATCGGTTTGGCGACAGGCCATGTAACTGGTGTAGTTACGGGACTCTATGTCCGACAGCTTCGCACCTCGCGTTGCTTTTTGCTGCTTTCGAAGCAGTGGTTCTGGGCGAGGCCTAGGGACGGTCGCGGGGTTTCGCGGCTAAGAGAACGGAAAGGTTGCCAAGGGGTTAGTTTTTTGTATAGTAATCTTAGTACATTAACTGTAAATATACTGTAAATATATTGTATATATCAATCAGAGCAGTCGTCTGTGTTTTTTCTTCCTAGTACGTCACATCAGCATTAAATTTGTCGTCGGATTTCACCATGCTGTGGGGGAACACCTCCAATTCCATGGATAATACATTCCCAACTCCGATGGAAAGGCTGACGATAGCAGTTGACGTACCAGGTACCAAGTTTACTCATGACAAGAATATATTTTTATCAGGGCTAAGTGCACAAAAAAAAACGAAAATATATATAGGTTATTGATTCAAGACTGTGAGCTCATAGTTGTAATAATGTTATTTTCGTCGTGCGATTTTGATAAAAGGTCAACTAATGACCAACAACAAGTCATATTGATTTTTCATTTCCCATGCATTATACACCTCCCCACACAAAGCCCAATCCGTTAATACTGAATGCTTTCGGATTCCCAATTCACCCACACCATCAATTCTGTAGACATAGATGTTCAATACACATTATTTTAAGAGATAATCCAAAATCACAGTTTAGACTCTAGCCAGCTCAAGATGAAACTAAATTAAAGCTGCAATTACTATAGAAAGTATATTTGACTATTACATTACTTACGTACTGAGTGATACATGGACTTACGACTTTCAAGCTTACGTCAAGTAGACGCGAATACACTCATGTAACTAGCAAATGAAGGACTGATTTCAGAAACAACGTGAGTCAGTTTTTTACCATTTTGATTTCTTATTACAGTTACATCCTCTGTAAGTATACGCATTGTTTGATCTACGATAAATCAACAGATTCTGGAGGGATTTTGAAACACCTTCTGAAGTCTTCACTCACTGTTTGCGATGCAGAGCTGCCGTTATAGTTTTGTTCATCGAAACTTAAAAGTTATTCTTCACTGACGTAAGTTGTTTCTGAAATAAATCACGAAAATAATGAGTGGCGGTGAGACAACATCATTGTGTATTAGTAGAACCTTGGTGTTGTCAGTAAAGGCATTAAGCCTTTCATAATTTAAGACATCGTTATTTCAACTCGTAATGTGAATTGTTTCTAAATAACTCAGTATTCCTTCGTCTCAAAAATATCTACTTCATTCCATCTCTGAATATAATTCTTATAACTTATTTTGCCAGCATTTGTTATTGATATACCACTTTATCTACTATCATCCGCCCCTTTTGATTTGATTTTTTAAAACTTTTTTTCGTGTTTCCGGGCACGTCAACTGCTTTGGTCATCAGTCCCTTTAGTGAAGTGAATGTTTTTTTCTCGGGATATGAGCGATTCCCCGCTGGATGGCGAATTCCGACGCCGACCTACCGTCGGTAAGTAGGGTTTCCCCTAACCAGGACTCTCCCACCAGCGGGGCACCGCCCCAGTCGGGACAAGCTCTAAGCTCGCGACTGGGCTCCCGGAATATGTGGTAGTGTAGTGAAAACTACCGATCAGAGTAGCCGGCCGCTAGAATTCTCCTCCAGACAGCGACAGAATTCGACCAAGCTGAAAAGCTAGTTTCGAAAATCCTGCCGCCGTCAGGACTCGAACCTATGACCTCCCGGTCAGAGGCGCTGCAGCGACATCAGTTGATGCCCTGAGCTACCGCTCCCGGTACCTCTTTCTAAGATTCCCTCTCATTCTCCTCTAACGAACAAATGTCCTTCCTTTATTTCCCCTCCTTACTCTTTCTTCACCCCGCGTCCACCCAGCACATCCGCTCTATCCCTCCCCATCCCTGGCAGGCCCATTCACCGCCACGGGCTCGCCCATTGGTCGGTCGCCGCGCAGGGGTCAAACGGGTGCGAGATTAGCGCTATCGCCCCACGTCTGCCGCGCGTTGATAAAGAGCTTTATTTTCGCTCTGAAGAACAATTCCAAATCGATTTACAACGGACAGAAAGCCGGCCGCTCCGGGGGCGGAGCGCGAAGGCACGGCAGGCTGGTGGAGACTGCGATACTATTGAGTATGGTAGGACGTGGTCCCCTCGGATCTGAAATGGCGGCTTTTGGAACAACGGAAAAGGGTCTACGAAACTGCACCCCACTAGTCGGATACTCACTGCAAAAATACGCCTTTTTTCTGGTCTTGTAAAACTTTTTTTATTATATTTTTTATTTTTACGTCAAAAACTGTTGAAAACGGTGTGTGACGTGATACGAGGTAAAGAGAATTTTGTGCACGCTTTCATAATTGTATCGATAGCTGTTGTATTGATAACTGTATTGAGCACTGCCTTCAATGGTATATTAAAAATGAACTTAAACAGGAAAAATAGGCTCAGGAATGTTCTTTAGGTGATTGTATCAATATTAATAATAATAATAATAATAATAATAATAGTAATAGTAATAATAATAGTAATAATAATAACAATAGTAATAAAATAATAATAATAATAATAATAATAATATCAAATCACAACTTCTTAAGCTCACAAGGATTTTCAACATGACAGTACAAAATTACCTTTATCGTCTCATATTCCTTAGTATTCGAACGTTATAATGGAAACACGTTTAGTTCTAAAGACAATTTTCTCAACAGGAGAAACTTTTTTTTAACTACCAAAATATTCGCGCTCTACCACGTTAACATGATTGCGCTTGAAACTGTTCTGCACTACGATTTTGGATACTCAACTCATATAAGGTACTCGTGTATCTTGAGATTTTGTTTGAAGTACGACGAGAAATGAAGGCAGAGATGATCCTCCACATTTCCGATACAATTCTTTTATACGAATAATCGGACACCCTATGGAATTATTTTTCTGTTGTTTTAGATTTTATTTATCCGAGATTACAATTTACATTTTGATCAGTGATACTGAGCGCGTCCCAGAAGCGTACTATGCCCTAATACCTTCTAGAAAAGGTGAAGTAAAGTATTAGATAATTGTTATTAATATCATGATTATTATTATTCCTCTAATTCACAAGTAAAAATGTTGTGAGATCATTGACCAAAAATGTACTCCATATCCCGGATAGCAATATCCAGTGTGTTTGCCGCCATCATGCGATCAGGTTTAATTTGTTAGTCGTACAATACTGTACACAGACCAATAGATGTCACCGGTTTTGGTGTTCGTACCACTTGGAGCTTGTGTTTGGAACTTTGAGAGCGTTACAGTTCTGCCACTACACACCATATCGTGACTTTTCAAGTATTCGGTCTTTTCTAGATTTGGACAATTTGAGAACTGAACAATGGTTTTTATTTCTGACCAATGCGGCATTTATCATCTTGGGAAATTTGGAAACCGCTTTACCATATTATGTTCTCAAAGCCTGATCTTGGGTCGTGATTACAAATACTTCAGAATGCAGCTCACGTGTCACCGTCCTACCATACGATCGCCGTCAATGTCACGGACGCTCCTTTCCGCGGGCCCGAATTGATTGATTTTGATTTTTTCGTGCTTTCGGGCGCGTCAACTGCTCTGGTCATTAGCATCGTTAGTGTAGTGCATGTTTTTTTTCGCGAGATCCGGCGCCGACCTACCGTCGGCTAGTGGGGTTTCCCGCAACCAGCACTCTCCCACCAGCGGAGCACCGCCCGAGTCGGGACAAGCTCTAAGCTCCCGACCGGTCTCCTGGAATATGTGGTAGTGTAGTGCGTGTTAGTGTAAGTGCGTAAGGGGAGAGGATAGGACAAGGAAGAGTAAGGACAGATCGCGCACGGTCCGTGGCCCGTTTGATAGGGTACTGCTCCGGCATTCGCCTGGTGTTGGTCGGAGAAAGCACGGATCGATCAGAGCAGCCGGCTGCTATAATTCTCCTCCAGACAGCGACTGAATTCGACCTAGCTGAAAAGCTAGTATCGAAAATCCTGCCGCCGTCAGAACTCGAACCTAGGACCTCCCGGTCAGAGGATCATGTTGACAGTGCGGTGAGCTACCGCTACCTACAGTGACAATCAGTTGATGCACTGAGCTACCGCTACCAGTCCGCGGGCCCGAAGACGCATCCAACAAATAGGAAGCCGATCATGAGTACTTCGCGTCTCACCGTCTCACCATAGGTTCGCGGTCAATGTCACGTGACTGTCCTCTCCGCATACCCAATAACAACCCCAATATTAAATACGGCAACTTCGCTTCCACGCAACAGACTAACTCAGACACAATTCTCAAAGTACTAGTCACTATTCACTAGTCTAGGGTACTTGGACAATTAATAAGACTACAATGAAAAACCAAATTTCCGTTCAATACTCAAAGTAGCACAACTTCACTGATGTTACTCAGAACGATGAGCAAACTAACAAACATCAAATGCATCTCACTTACACACTTAGGCATCAACCTACAACTGTGTAAAAACGGCTCCACACATTCGTTATCCGGTGAACCCCAAGTAACCGCTCGCCGAATCACGAGTAGTGTCAATGAGTTGCTTGCTATTTGCCGAGTGACCAATATTCGGAGTTCGCCCAACCCACCGCGTGTCGGTCTTTTGGACACATCAACGGGAGCGAACATTCGTAGAACACGTCAGCTGCTCGAGATTGGGCGAGCATTAGCTCGCTGTTCGGCGAATGCCGAACGTATGGAGCTCTCTTAAGACGAAAACGACTATTATTGACTAATCTGTACTATGGACGAGTATCAGTACTCGCTCCACTAGGCAGATAACCTACGAACGAGTCATTCTTGCTTCGCGTACCAAGGATTCGTCAATCAACCAGCGCGGCCAACAGGACGCTAGCTCTAAATTCGGATCCCTGGCGAGCGTCAGTCGCCACCTGCAAGAATTTACGGCAAACTGCGCAACCGGGCAGCTTCAGTCTCAACTGAGCCCGTACCCGCCGTGCCATCCAGTTCGCACCGCCGAATACATGGAGCCAACCTCAGCTCCGACGGTAACCTCGCTTAACCGTCTGATTTGGGTTGGTGCTTGCAGTACAACAAACTCTAAGTAAAGTGAACTTCAAGAAAGGTGAGCACTCATAAATTTTATTCACTTTCATTGGCCCTTCGGCTTACTACAAACTTAAATAAAACGTTCACTTGTACATAGAAAAGATTCTCACTGCATATTGACTTTTATTCGCCCTCAAGGCAAACATTCCCTGAAACCAGAACTGATCCGTACGTATTCACATTCGCATCACTGCACCTTCTACCGTGTTGCATCTGCTACAGCAGGATATCGAACAATAATCCACGATATTTCCACAATACAAATACAGGGAAATATACATATAATTTTACGAACCATGTTTATCTCTATGTTTACAAAGAATAATGATTGCATATACCCGTCCTGGATGCTAAGGTCACTCAGGCTGAAAAGCCGTAACTGCCTCGGTTCAAAAGGTCGCAGGTTCAAATCCCGCCTCGGGCATGAATGTTTTGTATGTGTTTATGTTGTCATGTATTTCCTCTGCAGTTTCCAATCACAATAAAACAGAGTATATGACCTAGAAATTAAAAAGAGATATTTTAAAAATGGTTGAATAAGTTTCTGACTTAGTAAATCTGTTATCAGTTTATTAGTTTTGGAAAATAAGAACGACATGAAACAATATTTATAGGATTTCAATTTTCCATATAGTGCGTATGTACTACTTTTCGGTTGTAACTTTTCTATAATTGTTTCTTTTGGAAATGTAAACGCAGGGGCTCAGCTATTCATTACCGTTGCTGTTATACTTGTTATTGTCGTCGTCGTCGTCGTCGTCATCGTCATCGTCATCATCGAATTGGCGGTCTTGAACCAGGCATACATGCGTTTGCTCGGGCTCAGAATCCTTTATCACGTAGCAAGTCTTGCACGAATTCAATCAGAGAGATCAGCATTTGGATGAATCCTATTTTTATACCCGAGGTCGTTAGTCCTGGGGGATGGAAGATGGAATGAGGACGATAATAAGGGATGAATGGACGGCGCACGCAACCGGACATACACAAACACAAACATGATCAAGGCGGAACTCGAATCCGCGACCATTCCATCTGAGATTGGCACGGCACAACTGCCTTAGCGGTCTCGGCTATCCGAACTGTCATCAACATCATCATCATCATCATCATCATTATTATTATTATTATGATTATTATTATTATTACGATTATTATTATTATTATTATTATTACTATTATTATTATTACTATATTATTATTACGATTATTATTATTGTTATTATTATTATTACTATTGATACTACTATTATTATTATTACTGTTAGTATTACTATTATTATTATTATTATTATTATTATTATTATTATTGAATAAAGTACTTCTTTGTAAATAATATATTTTTTCTCACCTCCACAACCAGAGCATCATAACCATCCCCGGCACTAGATCCCTCGCGACCTGCATCCTCCGTGGCTGGCCGCCTAAGCGCTGCCTTTCGGCCTTTGTGCCGCCGCTGGCGAGCGGGGAGGGGGAAGGGAAGTGGAAGGGGTGGGGAGGGGAGGGGGAGGGGGCTTTGACGAGCGATGCTCGCTCGCGTCGCCCTCCGATAGCATCGCGGGCAGCCAGGCTCTCCGCCAGACACGTGGCGCCGCCCCTGAACGCCCCATTCACGGTGCCCCGCTGAATGAATGGCGGGCAGCATGTGGAGCCCACACACGAAAAAGTCAAACGAAAATTGGCAAGGGATTGCTTTCGGGACGAATTAAATGTATGCTCCGGTGGGCGCAGTCGTGATGATTCGACGTCGAGAGTTTTCCGGTGTAGCGGATCGGTTCACGTAGGCTTATTAACACTGGTCATGGCGATTATTGATGCAATGTGCGTAACTTGTTTGACAGAAGCATTATCAAAGAGAAATATCATCAGAAGGCTGGATTTATTCGCTGCAAGTTACATATATTGAGACAATTTTGAATTATGGAATAAGGGCAAATATGAACGCGAATTTAGAACAAAAATTACAATTTTTGGGACACTTGTGTAATGCCAATGATCAGAACTAGTTATTTAACATTACTATATATTTGAGTGAACAAAATTATGGAAATGAATTACTATGAAATAGTGTAGGAATGTAACGTATTGAAATTACCGAAAAAAGAAAACACATTAGCTGCAAACCTCTTTGGATTCAAGATTTTATAAGCTGCGTTTTCACAAACCATCATCTTTTAGCTCCTTCGTAATAGAACACAAACCAATAGATTAACCTAAATCTTAAATATAAAATAACTGAATAATTGTCAGAATCACGAATCCAATTTCAAGAAGAATAATTACGCGTAGTTCAAAGACAAAGTTTGCGAAATTACAAATGTTCTACATACGAAAAGCATAAACCACGATCTCTTTGAAACCTGCGGACATTGATTAGACAACAAACCCATTGCGAGCGGAGGCGAGCGCGCGTATTCTGAGAGCAGCGGTCAGCGCCGGGAGCGGCCGGAAGGGGCGCCGCTCGCGGAGCAAAGGGCGTCTGCAGGCGGCACTGCGGGCAGCGACCGCGCCGGACGCCCGCAGCGAGGTCACAGCGCCGCCAGGTGGCCTGACGACTGGGACGGCGCTATAGCAGCGCAGCTCCGCCCCGCACCACGCCACGACCCCTGCAACGCCTCGTCACTCACGCGCCCCGCCCCCACTCCCCACGCCCCTCTCCTCTCCGCCCCTCTCCTCTCCGCCCCTCTCCTCTCCGCCCCTCTCCTCTCCGCCCCTCTCCTCTCAGCCCCTCTCCTCTCAGCCCCTCTCCTCTCAGCCCCTCTCCTCTCAGCCCCTCTCCTCTCCGCCCCTCTCCTCTCCGCCCGCTCCTCTCCGCCCCTCCCTCTCCGCCCTCTCCTCTCCGCCCCTCTCCTCTCCGCCCTCTCCGCCCAGCCCCGCCATTCCCTACACCCGCCACCACAAGTACAGTGGTTTGCTGTCGCCGCCCATGCTGCCTTCATTTGCCTCTCAGCCGCCCCGGCGTCCTACGTACACTCCTTCGTCTCTCTCCCTATCACCGCCGTTTCAGGCTTCTCCTCCACACACCCTCTTTCTCTCATAACCCCATTCCCCTGGCCGTGCCCCCCCTTCCCATCTGTAGACCCCCCTTTTTTAACCCCCCCCTTGGTTGTAACGCTCCCCGCTCCCTGCGTTTACCATTCTCCTTCGCCCCTCCCCTCACCCCGTCCATCTGTTCCCCGCACCCTCCCCTGTCATCGCCCTCTTGACCCTCCGCTATTCCGTCGTCCCGTCCTGCAGCCCGCACCCCCGCACGCACCTCCTCCACACGCTACCGCCCCGCCCCGCGCCGTATCCCCGCTCGCGTTTACCTCCCCTCGCCCTCTTGACCCCCGCCATTCCGTCGTCCCGTCCTGCAGCCCGCACCCCCGCACGCACCTCCTCCACACGCTGCCGCCCCGCCCCGCCCCGCCCCGCGCCGCCGTCTGTCGGCGCCGAGGCCAATAACGTTTTTCGCGACCGTGTCGCTGGGCTGCGCACCCCGCGCCGTTGACAGCCGCCGGACGCCAGCCCACGCCCCCCGCCCGCGCCGCCCGGGGCGGCATAAATAGTGGCGCCGCCAGCCGCCGCAGGCGCCGTTCGCGTCGGCGGCGTAAATACTGCCGGCGGGGGCGGGGGCGGGGACGAGGGAGAGCGGAATTGTAGGCGAGGAGGGCGGCGCGTTAGCTGCTAGACCCGCGGGCGGAATAGGGGGATGAATGTGGGCCCGGGGAGGGTGGTAGTTAAGGGCGACGAAGCGATGATGAGACCGGCCGTGATGGGAGTACATATTCAATGCGCCGGGACGGAACTGCTGGAAATGAGGGCGGTGGTGGCGGAGGAGGCGCCGCCTCAGATTATGGCTCTTTCCAGCGCTGGAACCCGGTGCGGTGGCTAAGTGCATCAACGCATGTTACTGCAGTGCCTCTGACCGGGAGGTGCTAGGTTCGAGTCCTGACGGCTGCAGGATTTTCGACACTAGCTTTTCAGCTAGGTCGAATTCAGTCGCTGTCTGGACGAAACTTCTAGCGGCCGGCTGCTCTGTTCAGTAGATTTCCGTCGTTTCTCCGATCAACATTAGGCGAATGCCGGAGCAGTCCCTAACAAACGGGCCACGAACCGCGCGCGCGCAATCTTTCCTTCCTTTTCCTTGTCGTATCATCATCCCTTACACATTAACATGCACTACAGTACCACACATTCCGGAAGAGCAGTTGGAGACTTAGAACTTGTCCCGGCTGGGGCGGTGCCCCGCTGATGGGAGAGATCTGTTTCGGGGAAAACCCCCGCTAGTCGATGGTAGGTTGTCATCCAGTGGGGAAAGATTGTCCGCACCTTCCGATGAAAACCATGCACTACACTTACGGGATTAATGACCTCAGTATTTCACGAGCCCGGAATCACTAAGCAAGCAATGAATCAATTCAGTGCTGGAAGTTTATATACACAGGGTATTTCTCACACGCTGTGTGAGACAAGAGGTGACAGATGTCCTTATTTCTGTGACTACCTGTGGGAGACACTTCAAAGGAAATAATGCAGGTAGGCAGACAGGCAGGCAGGCAGACAGCCAGACAGGCAGGCAGACAGCAGCCAGGCAGGCAGCAGGCAGGCAGACAGACAGCCAGGCAGGCAGCATCAGCAGACAGACAGCCAGGCAGACAGACAGGCAGGCAGCCATACAAGCAGACAGACAGCCAGTCAGGCAGCCATACAAGCAGACAGACAGCCAGTCAGGCAGCCATACAAGCAGACAGACAGCCATGCAGGCAGGCAGGCATCCAGGAGGCAGGCAGGCAGGCAGGCAGGCAGGCAGGCACCAGGTAGGCAGGCAGGCAGGCAGGCAGGTAGGCAGGCAGGCAGGCAGGCAGGCAGCCAGGTAGGCAGGTAGGCAGGCAGGCAGCAGCTAGGCAGGCAGGGGCGGGCGACGGGGGCGGTCCAGGCAGGCAGGTAGGCAGCCAGGCGCCAGCTAGGCAGGCAGGCAGGCAGGCACGTAGGCAGGCAGGCAGGCAGGCATCCAGGCAGGCAGAGGGGCGGGCGACGGGGGCGGTGGGTCACGGGGGTCGAGCGGGCGGCGGGCGAGCGACGACGGGCGGGCAGGCTGGCAGGCGGCTCGGCGTCCTTTCAGAGCGTTGATTAGTGGGGGGGGGGGGGGCGCGGGGGGGGGCGTCCTTTCAGAGCGTTGATTAGTTAATCAGGGCCCGCGGCGACCGATATCCGCCGCGTGAATGGGACATTATTTAGGCGCGCGCCAGGCTGTGTGCCACGGGCGAGAGCGCGAGGGCAGGTGCGGGCGAGGGCGAAGGCGAGGCCGAGGCCGAGGCCGAGGCCGAGGACATGCCTTTGTCGCCCGGGGTGTCGGCAAGCCACGACGTTTACCTTGAAAGTGCAAAAATGGGACAAAGTATGTCATTTTCGCAAATTTGCCACATGTATTCTGATGTAACCTCATTCAATATAATCATAAAGAATTAAGTAGGAAACGGATGTAGATGGAAATTTTTTAAGAGAAGAAAAGAATAGAGTTGTAATATTACGATACATTTTACATGACTTTTCATGGTCATCATTGTGTCGTAATGACTACTACTTCTATCGCTGAGGGACGGGTTTGATTCCCCGACAATCCATATGTAATTTGTGATCGACAGATAAAGCGAGTTCTCGGTAGGTTTTCTCGTTTTTCCTCCTATTCCATCATTCCTGTATTATCACTATCCTGACTAGCATTATTGTCAAAAAATATTTATTATATAATAATTTAATGGCATCAAAGGCATTAGTAGTTGAAGGTCTCCTAAAATACAATACATACATTCAGTGTGCATTCTTTCATTACGTTTTGTTAAAAAAAGCAAGTGCCATCGCTTTAAAGGAATATTAATTTTATTTCTTACACCTTGGCGAGAAATGTGTCATATATATCGTAAACATACTCAGTAAAAAATAACTAGAAATCGTAATTTTATGAAGAGCGCATCGATCCAGGACGATTTGAATGTGCGTACAAAGGAAGCGTCAGAAGTTTCGTGGTGCAGGACAAGGAAAAAGTAGCCACGAACGATTATATAGAAGTTGTTCGTTCTCTCACTTTGTGATATCACTGGCGACATTAACATTCGCCGATCCAACGCTTCTTAATGACAGTCCTCAGGGGCTAGATGAGAGGAGAACTGGACACAAGCCGACACCTGTCAGGTCTTACACAGGATGTTTACAAAATTCTGGCAACTTCATACACAGTGACGAGAACATCACAGTTACCGGTGTGGGATAGAGTCAAGGATTTGCCTACAACACATTTTCAAAACGTTATTTGTTCAATAAAGTAAATGTTGACGCCTCTTGAATACTACAACTAATGCATGTATATTTTACAAATTTTGTTGTTTGGCAAGCAACGGGTTCGCATGTTGGTGCAGTTTAAGTTATCGTGTATATATGGGTTCATATTTTGCCCTACTTGTATGAATATTTACCTACTATATTTCAAGATATAAATATTAAATCAGAAATCAAATTCATCTCTTTACTCAAGTGTTCATTTATTAATGTGATTTTCAAGGAAAGTTTTTTCATATAACAATCTTACGTTTTAAACTGCCAACATCTTCAATATTGCACACAGTTTTGGGACCTACAAACCATATTCACACACATTATAACTCAAGTTTCTACATTTATATTAAAGTTGTCCCGACAGCCACGGCAACCTGGCAGCCACGACAACCCGACATCCATGACCATCCGACAACCCCAGCAACCCGACAGCCACAGCAAACCGACAGCTCCGACAACCCGACAGCCACGACGTTTCACAGCCTGATGGACCACGACACTAAATTTCCGAAAACAGGAACTGAAGAGCAATAAACAAAGTAATAACCCAATAGTACAACAAATTTCTCACAGCACACAAATCCAAATCGCCCAACCATCCCAACACTAAACGTCCGCCGTCCAAAGGTCCAACGCCCCACCCCCAGCTCGACCGCCCCCTCCGCCACTTCATTAGGCACGGCGGCTATTCACGCCTTGGGGCGCCCACACGCGGCGTCCGGCCGAGGAGGACACTGTCGCGCTGCGCGGGGCGGAGGGGCGGGGTAGGGCGGGGCGGTCGGCCATTCGTCGCGTTAATGACTTGTTTCCCTGCAGCGCCGCCTAGCGCTCCCATTATGGAGGTGGTGGGGTGGGGGGCGGGGGGCGGACGGCCCAAGTTCCACGCTCGCTAACTGCGCCGCCGCCGCCTCGTGTTGCCGGCGCCGCCGCGGCGCCCCGAATTTGACGCCGGCGCCAAGCCTCTGCTCCAGCTTTGGCCTGGGAGAGTCTCAGCGAAGGTTGCCGATGGCAAGTCAAAGGTTATCGCTGGATGATTGATTGATTATTTTGTTTTCGAGGGTGCGTTTACTACATAGTCCCCTTTGCTACATAGTCCCCTTTGCTACATAGTCCCCTTTGCTACATAGTCCCCTTTACTACATAGTCCCCTTTACTACATAGTCCCCTTTACTACATAGTCCCCTTTACTACATAGTCCCTTTACTACATAGTCCCCTTTACTACATAGTCCCCTTTACTACATAGTCCCCAATACTACATAGTCCCCTTTACTACATAGTCCCTTTACTACATAGTCCCTTTTACTACATAGGCCTTTGCTACATAGTTCCGTAATTTACTGCACAATATGTTCCAGAATGTGGATGTGATTGTCCCCCGCCAGAACATATTTCCGGTGTAGATCTACTGATAGACTGGCAGGGTTTGCACATTAGGTGTCGTTTTTCCCATCTGGGCACACGCACAGCCAGAACAACCTTCCGATTGGTCTCCCGACATATGTTGTAGATCTGTGTTTAGAAGTGTGTGAATGTAAGAGGAAAGAAGGGAAAAAGGTAGAATAAATCTCACGTGGTCCGTGGTTTTATTTATATATTGCTTAGACAATCTCTTGGTAGTGGTTGCAGATACTACGAAAACCTACCTATCACAGTAACCGATATAGAATTCTCTCCATGACAATGGTTAAATATGACCCAGGTATGTATCTCGTGTCAAAAACCCACCACTGTGGAACTCGAAAAAAAGGACCTACTTGTGCAACTAGTAAAGCAACACTATACAACATAAAAGGGACAAAAAATACACTTTTTCAAGTACCGTTTGGTTTCTTTTATATAAGTTTTCTAATTATTTTCCCGAGCAAAGAAAATAATTGGGGACGAAACTTTTATACATAAACAGAGGCGCTCCATTCCTGAAACGTTAATGACAACATGATACTCTCAGAGTCTCAGTGAAATTTGAAGGCGGAGCCATCGTTTTTGACATTGAGACTTAAAACTCTTTGGAAAGCGATGCCTAGTTATACTATGTCCATCCGGTTGTGGTTTTCGATTCTCATCCTTAATTTTTGCATCCGCCAGCATTACAAATCGGTAAGGCTCTTCTGAATTAAGGACTAACTTTATGACTTACCGCGTTTTTAAGCTTCGCTCGTATACAGTTGATTAATTTACGAATCGAGAGATCAAAATGAAAGCAGGTTCGTTTTATAATGGCTAATTACATTTTATACTTATAAGTTATTATACTACACATCCTCTTTTTCACAATAAATTGTACAAAATAGTAAAGTTTTTATACTTCTTAATCTTAAGTAATTTATTATAGATTTAACATTTTACTTATGTATCAATATTTTGATACAGAAAAAATTCCATCCAAGTACAGTACAAATAATCTGCGCACTTGGGAAATTGTGAGCGTCTACTATCAATGGCATTCTTTTTTCACCACTAGTTTTTCATACGCTCATGCTGCAATCGTGCTCCTATCATTAGTGGAAAACCTTAAAATAAACGACTTATAGCACTAATGTACCTTCTCATTAACATCAGTTCAACCTAATTTCACTCTCTGAATTAAGAACTAAATGATAGCAACAAACAAATTGAAATTAAATACAATAAAGGCACTAAATGAAACATTAAAATTCCTTCTAAACACCAAAATCATAAGTAAGTCGAAATCGACGGAATTATGAAACGTCGTGTCAATCCATTAAATAAAAGATCCTCAAATATTTTCCCCGCCCGAGTACTATGATCATTCTATCGCATTACGTCTTAATGTTCATTCGTTAGATGCTTATGTTGATTGCATCGTGATGTTAGAAAACGATCGAAACTAGCACGCTACTTCTTGAACATTCTTGAAAGCGATATCTGGAATGATCCACAACAAAATGGTTTAACATGATCAAACGATGAGCTTGAGGTAACATATGCTTCTAGGCCACTTTAAAGAAACAACACTATGTATCGCAAAACCGATCGTAACAATGCATTATTTGTTTTATTTTATTTTGTGTTGCAATAGCTTCTAAGACCGTTGACAACTGTCACCATAGTTTCTTACAATTAGATATCGTTAAAACTATTACCAGAAGAAGATAAGCCAATAATTTTCTCTTTAAAGCTTGGGAAAACTACAATTGATATAATTTCTTTCCCCCTAGATAATTCTGTCAACTGGCTGTAACTGGTTCGATACAAAAGACAAAAATCCACAAATAAACTTGAGTTGCAAGAAATCCATTTTCACGTTGTACACAATCTATTTTGTAAATAGCGTGTGTTTTGTTTTAACTATGGAGAAACCGATTTGTTCTCTACGATTCATTTTTTACTGTGGCTCAAGTACGAAGAAGTAATTAAAACTTCGTTTGATTCATTTATGCAAGCGCTGCCCAATTTCATTCCTCACCCGTTTATTAAGAACGTTGATTTGTCTGACGCTTTAATGATCTGACGCACTTAGACATACTGCAGAATATTCACTCTGGGGCAGAAAATTTGCACTCCGTCTTCATAAAATATATAAAGGCGATCTCTAGTCACAATGAATATCCCATACCAATAATGGTTTTACATTCTCTTGAAGGTCAGTTCTCCCTAGTAGTCGTTATTTCATTCCTAAAAAACACTACAACACCACCTTCACCCCAAAAGTAATCGTTCTCTGGTTACAATGCATATCCTATACTAATAATAGTTTTACATTCTCTTCAAGGTCAATTCCACTTACTAGTCGTTATTTCACTCCAAACAAAACACTACAACACCACCTTCCCCCCAAAAGTAATCGTAAGGACGAATTTTGTGAAACGTCGTTCGGTTCCTTTACATAAAAGCCAGCCAATTATTTTGCCCGGCCGTGTCCCAGGGGCGCCCGTGTGCCTACAGCCTTAATGTCCTTGCATTAGGCGCTGAGAGCGCCTGTGGGACGCCGACCGGCTCCGGCGCAATTGGCGGCGAGCGCCGGGAGGCCGTTTAAAAGGGAAGTAGGTGAAGATAAATGGCGCCGATAAGTCTGGGACTCCTCTCTCGGAGGCCATTGAAAACGTCGATCGCCGCCGCCGTCGCCCCCGCCGCTTCACGTGAGGCGTGCTGACCCTTATCTGCCACCGCTGCTCCTCAGACGACCTGAGGCCGTTCGAAAGCACAGATGGAAAATTAATTCACGTGGACGAACGTATTAGGAAAACGGCGAAATATTCGGTCGTTATGTCAATGATGGTGGAAAATGTAGTCGGGGAATGTTTTCGTTTTTTCGATTTTTATCCATGTAAGGACGCATTGCACCCGGCTCTTTGCAGTGACAATAATGTTTTCTTATGAGAAGGCGGAAAAGTTATCATGTTTGAAGGTAGACGTTTATCGAACAATAAATCATAATTTTGCACAAAATATAAAAACAGCGAAAATTTATGTGTGATTTTAAAAAAAGTAACTATTCTAAAATTTGATTACACTAAATCAAATCTTGTATTTGTTTCTTCAGTAAGTATTAGAAATGTTTAATATCTTAAAACAATAGTTTTAAATATAAAATGAGACACATTTCATTTATTGAGCAGCATATTTTGCATTTTGCTCTGGGTGCTTTGTAAGTAAAACTGTTTTGTTTATTATCAAAATATTCTTATTTTTGAAACAACATTTTGAAGTAAATACATTATTCACATTAAGAGAACGAATTTACAAAAGGATACCCAGAAATATCATACGTAATCACATATATGATGCATAAGAAAAATCAATCTCAAAATAAACATTTTTATGAAAATTAAGACTTGACTTTGTTTTATCATTAATTTTGTCCTACTGCAGAAGAATAGAAACATTTTGTTTACAAATATTTTAAAACTTATACGTAGAAAAACTCTTTATGTGTGCTTCGTATTGACAAAACAATGATTCACTTGTTTGTAGATGAAACACGTTTATTTTCTTTCTAATGAGAGTACGTTTTTCAGCAATGCATTATTAGCCGTACGTATTCCGATCTATGATAAACCTACTCCACTTAAGACATAGAACATGATCATCACAAGGATATATTTTGAAAATGCTACTAAAAGGCTGTACATAAACCATGTAACGGAAATTTTGGAGTGTTTTGAATACTTCTCCCCCCGAACCTTCAACACGCGCTTTAACCCTCCTAAATAATTACTAAACCCTCTTTAACCCTCCTAAATAAATTACGTTTGCCACATACCCCATTTCCACTAAGTAAAAATTATTACAAAAAACCATTATTAATTTTATTAATGTTATACATGAAAACCTAAATAATTAAAGAAAGAATTAGTAGACGATGCTGCCTGCACTACACAAAGGATTTGGGGACAAATTTGAGTGCAGAAAGCCGCATAGGCATGATCATTTCTGACAAGACAAAATCCATTGATCGATAAACCAATGATGAAAATATATTTTCATTTATTTTATCAATTTATACATCCAAACAATAAAACACGTTTTCGTATTTTAGAAAGTATTGTTTAAAAGCCTGCATTGGAAGGTAACTAAAGACAAGTCAACAAAAGATGCAGTACATGAAGGAATGGAAGCATCAAAAGACCATACAGAAATGAAAAACATCTCCCAATACGTTCCCAGCTACAGAACAATTCCACATCCCCAAAACCACGAATTACTGTAAGACAATCAACGACCCCCCTCGCTTCCCGTAATCGGCGCAGAAAGACCAGATGGAGGCTGCCGCGCAACACACATCTCCATCCGGAGACGTTGGGAGCAGCCGGGCGGCGGCGCGGCCCTGGCAGGCAGGCAGGCAGGCACGCGCGGCGCGGGGCGGGCGGGGCGGAGGAGGTGGGGGGGGGTCGGAGGTGGCGAAATCCGCGGTTTGCGCGGAGGCCCGCGACGTGCTCGGGGTGCAGCGCAGGGTGTCGGGCGGCGAACGCGCACAGAGCGCCGCCACGGGGCTCCCCGACGGCGCAAGAGACAGAGCGAGACCAGGAGACACAGGGAGATGCAGACAGCGAACGACCCGATATGAGAAAGAGGCCCAGAGAGAGACCCCAGAAAGAGAGACCCCAGAGAAAGAGAGACCCCAGAGAAAGAGAGACCCCAGAGAAAGAGAGACCCCAGAAAAAGAGAGACCCCAGAGAAAGAAGAGCAAGAGAAGAAAGAAAACGAGAATGAGGGGAGAAGCAGCAAAGATAGAACAGAGACCCCAGAGAAAGAGAGACCCCAGAGAAAGAGAGACCCCAGAGAAAGAGAGACCCCAGAGAAAGAATGAGCAAGAGAACGAAAGAAAACGAGAATGAGTGGGAGAAGCAGTATAAGATAGAACAGGTAGACAGAGTGGGACAGCAGCGTAGTCGTGAAGCACTGGGTAACTGCAAGTGGAAATGGCTCTGTGTATGCAGCGGAGCAGAACGTCGGCACATTGGAACGCTGGTAGTACCGCCTGATGTACGGCAATGAAGAAATATCCACTATACATGCTACGGTGTGGACCTCATCTAACGACCAGATCCTGCGACAAACTCCAAGGCGAGTACTGTTGAAATTTAACAGCGTCTCACTCTTTTAAACTTTGGGTCAAAATTTTACAATCATCTCCATCAACGACCTTTAAGAAAACATGACGCCATGGAGTCGGCTACTCTGAAGAACGTCTTTCGTCGGTCAACCGTTCCCTCCCCGCCACGACTCTCCCCGCCACGACTCTCCCCGCCACGACTCTCCCCGCCACGACTCTCCCCGCCACGACTCTCCCCGCCACGACTCTCCCCGCCACGACTCTCCCCGCCACGACTCTCCCGCCACGACTCTCCCGCCACGACTCTCCCGCCACGACTCTCCCCGCCACGACTCTCCCCGCCACGACTCTCCCGCCACGAATCTCCCCGCCACGACTCCCCCCGCCACGACTCTCCCGCCACGACTCTCCCCGCCACGACTCTCCCCGCCACGACTCACCCCACCCCACCCCCCGACCCCCCTCCGACCCCCGCCGGCCCCCCGACGCCCGGACGGCGGGAATCGACCTGCGGCCCCCGGTTACCCGCCCGCCGCTGCGGCCGCTACAGGTGGCCTTCGACTCCGCCTGCTCTACCTGGGCACTGGACTCGCGTTCGGACGACGAGCGAAGCGCTTCGAGAAAAGTGGGAGTGACTCCTGCTCTCAGTTCACGAGCGTAAGGGTTTCAATTCAGTTTTCTGTTATTGGTAGTTTGGGCTTTCCAATTATAATGCCAGTAAGCTCCACTCGTACCAATACAGAAATGAACAGACATGATGTTAAAACTAAGATTTCTCCTTATCTTTAAGGAGTGTACATAACGTACAATTTTAACCTATACATAAATGATTGGAATTCTCCAACTAAATTTTGTCATAACTTTACGTCTATCAACTGGAAAATAAACCATTTAACTTAATTTTGGGGTGCTTTATGTTTTAATGAAAATTTAGTACGTAACTAAGTCATGAACAAATTGTAAATTTAAATATTCTTACTAAAAAACAATTAATTCATTTTAATACACAATAACATTCATATGGATTTTGCAATTCGCAACGAAACTTTATAGAAAAGACAAAGTATCGTAGTGTAATTTAAAACTTGGATATAAGTGAAATAAAAATAAGAAACTCTTTCACATATCTCAGGGGCTTATTATCATTATTTGAGCTTTTCACCACTTTTATTATAATGATGTTAATAATTTTCAAGATTCATGAGAGCAATCGTAACACTTGGCAACGAAGAGCATTTTAGCCTGTGATTATTCAAAGTGTAACTTAAAAGCAACTTATTCTCACGTACAGAAAAGGTATTATGTGCATTGTGCAACTTGCTATGTGTATATTGAAATATATTAATGAGTATGAATAGACTTGAGCCATAGGAATGTTTTAAATATTATTGTTTCGAACAAATACGTCCACTTTGGTGAATATTTCCCTCATACCTTACACGAAATTCCTTTCAATATTGTTTTGTATTTATTAAAGTAATCGTTGAGGATATATCACAAATATTTATCGATACAATTTTATCAGCAAATTATCTGCATAGGTCTTCAGATAAACCGGATTTTGTAAATATATTGGAAGTCATATTTATAAGAATCATGAATATTAGGAAATACTTCCACAAATGTATTTTAAAAAGTGAATTACAAAATATAATAATTTTCGAAAAATAACACACACGCAAATATTTTCATTACTCCTTTCTGTTGAAATGCTGCCTTTTTGGAAAGCTTTCTCTGCAATCTCTCATTTGCCAGTACGTGTTAATTTACTCCACCTTTTTATATTAAGCCAACGTAATCTATTCGTATCCTTTATATTTTTCTTTGTTTCTCCTTGTTACACCTCGGAGCTTCATTATCGCCGTCTGCCTTTGATAAACGTTTTCCCTAACCTACAATCCCTTAAATACACGTTCTCCCACTTCCATCGCCATCGCGCGAACGTTAATCCTCCAGCCATGCACAGAAGCCCCAGAGGGCGAAACGTGGAGCTATATTTAACGCTGCGGGAACGCCGCGCAATATTAAGTTTCCATTTGATCGATGGCTCCCGAAAATATGTCGAGTGAAAATTATCGCATTTGTTTTCATTCGTGATAATACCCTCTAAAGTACCCGTAATTCCATTCGAAATAAAAACCCCTAGCGCGTGGCGGATGGTGAAATATCAACAAGAGTCCCCTACGGAGAGTCTCCCTCGTACGTATCAGTGGAGAGGGGAGGGGAAGGGGAGGGGAAGGGGAAGGGGAGGGTGGAAGGGGAAATCGTGATGGGAGTTCATGGCGGAGGGGGTAAAACCGTGCGGGTGTGGCCGGAATGTAACCGCACTCGTTGGTTCAGCTCATCGCGGAATTTCCTAAATTACATTCGCCAGCTGTAAGCGTCCTCGGGAACACACAAGTCAGATTTTACTCAATTATGTCGCGTACTCTGTCACACGCAGTACATGAATTCATTTTTTGTGGGCTCGATGCAGGTAGCATTACGAAAGGAAATGAGAAAAAATAGTTGAAGTATGAAGATACATTTTTCACAGACTGATCGACCTATGTTTTCTAGATTTATATTCGTGATATTACGCAAGAATGAAAAGTATGTTACAAACGATTTTCATGATACTTTATTCTAGCGTTACGTACTTCACCTCAAAAGATCGAAATTTAAGCGAAGCCCCATAACGTCGATAAAGCTGAATTCTTTATCGATCAGCGAATATAATGACTCAAGTTTGTTTCATATTAGATTTTTATACTTTTCTAATGAATTAGTACATTCCACACAGCGTTCTGAAATATATAATAAAGCATTTTATCGACTGACATTTGGCATCTACAGACAATATTATAATTGCAGATCGCTACTATCTCGAGATAACTCTTTCAAAATGCATTTTTTATCCCACCCGCAACTTCAAGCAAAGGTAGAGAGAGGAAACGGAAGAAGACAAAAATGAGACACGCAATAAGAAAGAGACAGAAATAGATATGATAGAGAGGAAAAGCGGAGTAGATGAAAGTAATATAACGGTTCGTGTTTGCAAGATATTATGACTGCATTGTAAACATCGTTGTGACTAGAAAACAAGGGTTTTGATGAGAAGAAGTTAATTCCAGAAAGAACTTAATGTATAAGATTTGAAGATGACCGAATAACGGGAAAGAGGGGAGAAATCGGAAAAGAAAAGCTGTAAAAAAAGAGGAAGCAAATACGGTATTCGTACTAATCACAAAATGAACAATACAAAATCAATCAAAAGTACACATTACAAAATCATAATAATCATAAAGCAAATAATGACAGGATAACAATAAAAATAAATGATAGAAAGACGACAAAACCACATTAAGAAATAAAAAAAAAAAAGGATTATGTAAAAGAATTTATTAATGCAATAATATTATGTAGAAGAACTGAGCAGCGAAAACGAAAAGAAGAAAAATAGGTGAGATCCAACAATAGTGAGAAATATTCTAAAACAAAAGAAAAGAAAAGTGAAACCCCAAAGAGTAAGAGTCCCACACAGGTAGTCCAAAACCATCTTTTAAACGTACAAAACAGGGAGCAGACGTGTGGATCCCAACGCACAAACACCCAAGAGACAGCGAGAGGCTGGTGGAATGGGTACTACACCATTACCGCGCCGTGCACGGGGCGACTGTAGGCGTCGAGCGGACGGCACACAAACCACGCGCCAACCACGAGTCGCGACAAGAACGGCGCGGAACAAGCGGCGAAAAATATATCGGCTTAAAAACGGCGCGTGTAAACACGGCGGCTAATGGCAACAAAAGTCCGCCCGCGCGCTCTATAAATCGCGTCGATAACGCAAACAATTACGCGTCGCCCACGAGAACGCGCCACCGCGGCGAGAGGAGCGCAGGAGGCCGTGGGTGGCGGGGAAGGGCGAAAGTGCGAGGGGGAGCGGGGAGGGAAAGTGTGGGGGATGAGAATGGCCTGAGGGGTGGGGGGGGGGGGGGGGGGGTGGGGGGGGGGGGGGGGGGATGGTGGTAATGGTGTGGACGGTGGTAGAGGTGTGGATGGTGGTGGCGGTGTGGATGGTGGTGGCGGTGTGGATGGTGGTGGCGGTGTGGTGGTGGTGGCGGTGTGGATGGTGGTGGCGGTGGGGGTGCGGTGTGGATGGATGGTGGTAGCGGTGTGGATGATGATGACGATGTGGATGGCGCCGGTGGCGGCGTGAAAAACGGCCGCGTGGATGGTGACATCGAGGACTGCAGCAGCATGAATAGTGGCGGCGGTGTCAATGGTGTTGACATGGATGGTAGGAGGTTGTGGGGATGAATGCGGCGTGGCAGCTGGGTGACAAATGCAGGGTATGGCAGTGGTGGTGGGTGGAGGGGCAATAGAGGTAGTGAGAGTGATGAGGATGCTGGGACCGATGACTGCAGCAAGATGGCGCGCCAACGGGTCGACGGGTTCCACGGTGACGAGGGCGGCGGGGCGGTGGCGGCGGTGTGGCGGCAGCGGTGTGGCGGCAGGTGTGGGCGCGGTGTGGCAGCGGTGTGGCGGCAGCGGTGTGGCGGCAGCGGTGTGGCGGCAGCGGTGTGGCGGCAGCGGTGTGGCGGCGGCGGTGTGGCGGCAGCGGTGTGGCGGCAGCGGTGTGGCGGCGGCGGTGTGCGGCAGCGGTGTGGCGGCAGCGGTGTGGGCAGCGGTGTTGCGGCAGCGTTGTGGCGGAAGCGGTATGGCTACGGCGGTATGGCGGCGGGGTGTGTGCGGGGGTGGGGGGGTGGAGGGGGGGGGGGGGGGGGGGGGGGGCAGCGGGAGGGGCATGGAATCCACGATCCGTTGCAGTGTGGTGGGACAAGCGAGGGCAATGGCAGCGTGGACTGTGGAACCATGGACGCCGGAAGCGAGCGAAAAGCGTGGCTGCGGGGAGTGGGGGTGGATTTACGGCGCCATATTTAGCCCTCGTTGAGGGCGCTGACAGACGCCGACGAGTACTGAGGGAGGACTCTTCACACGTGACGCTGTGGTACTTCCGCAAGCGCCAGAGGTCACAG
Organism: Teleogryllus oceanicus; assembly: GCA_964035755.1. NCBI lineage: Eukaryota > Metazoa > Arthropoda > Insecta > Orthoptera > Gryllidae > Teleogryllus > Teleogryllus oceanicus. The sequence goes on from CAXIVR010000012.1 coordinate 1,767,797, forward strand.
CTCCTGTGGGACTCGGGTGTCACATTTAATAGGAAGGCTAGTTTATAAACATTGAATAAACTGCGGACATTCCATGTAAAAGGGGATGTTCCGAAATGACGACACAATGTAAAGCTACAGTGAACGACTAGTAGATTTGATTCGAATGACTAATAACGTAATATGAAACAAATAATTTATTGTGGCAACTCATTAGAAGGAATGTCAAAGAGTACCAAGAGTTACTCAAAAAGCAGAAATATTATTAAATAAATTCCAATATTATTGTTTCTGAATCACTTCTTCAAAATTATTGATAATACATGGATACAAAATGCTCTCGTTATATTTGTTCCAAGCTAATGGACATGAAACAATGATATAAGTAAATCAATACATCTATACTGATTTACTTTCATATCGTTCAATTTTGATCATTTGATTTTGTTTTATTGACCTTATTGTTTCGTAATAAGCTAAACCTATTTATCACAAAAATCACTGAACTAATCACATATCTTATGAATATCAATATTATAATCCGAGTATTCAAATTATACATCAATTTGCACCGCTGCATGTTCTGTATGGTTTTCATTGTCGACTATTTTGAGCCAATATTTGGAAATGTAAAATAGCGTTAGCTAAAACAATATCAATAACAATAATATCTGAGAAGCAATAATACCAATGGCATAGTCACCTAAAAGCATCACAATTCTACAAAAAAATAGATTCATCAACTGAAAATCCTTTCGGAATTATTTTTACACAGTGTTCTCCTTCAATGATTTCTTCCATAACTTTTTCGTTACTATTCAAAATTGCACTTATTTATTTATTTTATACAGAATTTATAATAATATTTTGCGATGTTGTCCAAGTTTAGGAAATAAATCTTATTGAGGAACGCTGTCATTTATTGTAAGATGGAATTAGGCACTATTATAAAAATGAATTTTTCAAATACAATGTATAACAAATACTCTACTAGATGTAAATTTCGTTTCAACTACGTGTGCTTTTTCTAAATAGAAAAAACGTTCCTAAATATGTCCTTACTATGATACGTGTTCTTTTTGGCATTTCGCATAATTCATCCTTGTTACACCAAAACATACTTTTTTATACTTGTATTTGTATTTGCACTTGAGTTTCTTTGTATGATGGTGCTTGAATAGTTATGATTGTGAATTATAAGTCACAAACACACTCTTCGCAACTGTGAAGTACCTGGGAAAGTAAATAAGTTGACATGATAAAATAAAATAAAACGTAACTTCTTAAACGTGGTTTCAAAGTGCATTTCCGGGTAATACAAAAATATATGATTCATAATGTATGAATGCAAACAAATATTATGCGTAATGAAATGCAAGGAATTAAAAACATAATTAATAGCTCATTAAATAGCCATATCAAACACCAAAACGTATAGGACCCAGAGACTAAATAATGGCCTAATATCAAGACATGTAGATGTGTGTTGTGTGCGTCGCGCAAACACACACACACACACACACACACACACACACACACACACACACACACACACACACACAGACTTGCGATTGCTATTGTTAAGTTAGCCCTATTGCATGTGCACGTTAGTGCAAAGAAAACTAACCCCGTTGGATATTTTTGTCTTGAAAGGCTAGATCGAAAGAAAAGTACAAGTATTAAACAGCGTCCTCATTTTATATTAAATTTATTACATTTTTTATTTCAATTTGATTAACGCGAAAATATCAACAAGACATGATGCAAATGTGCGAGTCATCCGCGTATCTCTTTCTAGAAAACTACGCGTGAAGTGGTAGTACGAATTGGTAGTCGTATATTCTGATGTTACGTAAACTGGTAAACGAGTGAGTTTCATAATACCTTTCAGTTGTGCAACACATACAGTGAATCACACCTACATCTTTAATTTATACGTCTCATTAAAAAACATCAAATGCTTTTCTTTTGTTATTCGCGTAAATACACAAGCACTTAGATACATGGTAGCAAATCATCTAAAAGCAAACGAAGTCCGCGACCATGAGAACGGCCGTTAAAATAGTTAAAGCTGAGTGTGTGGTTTATATTTTAGCACTGACATTATATCATTTAAATGATAGTTCGTTTCTAGAGTAGTGTATATTTTAGAGTAATTTTGAACATAATTTAGATGAACTATTTTTTCTGTGATAGTAAAATGAAGTTTTTTGAATTTACAATGATGCGCAAATGAGTATCTACCTTCAAAATGTTATCACATTTTAATGCTTTCTTAGCATATCAAAATATGACCATACATTTTATGACTTCTCCATCATTGCATACTTGTTTCATTTTCTAGCACCTTATTTATTATCTTGAACATTTCTTTTTTCATCATTACAAAAAAATCATTTTACTGACTCGTTCTAGATGTGGATGACATTAAAATTGAAATTCGATTTTGTAAATAAACATCTATCAACTCATTCAAATTTTCAACTGTAGGCATTGCCACCCATAGTGAAGTGTTGCCACAGAAAATCAAAGGCAATGAAAACAATCTTCGTCACTACGTAATTATGATTTTGAAATTGTGTACTTCGTTATTCGAATTTCTAATCATCCCGCATCGCATCTTTGTTTATTAAAGCCTAATCCAGTTAGATTGTAAAATAAATAAGTGTTAACTTAATATTTGTTCTTTTTTCTTTTGGAATATTTCAACTCAACAATTATTTATACGCGGGATTAAGAAAACTATTTTCTTGGTTCGACATACCTGATAACATTAATTCTGTAGATCGTCCAGTTATGAAATATTTCTATATATTCTGTTATATTTATTAAATGCTCTGCACATCAATAAAAAAAATTCGTTTCTAAATGAAAAATCCTTCGTTTAAATGTCAGGAACCGCGTCGTTGGAAGAAAGAGTAAATAATTCCCATATTCTGAAGAGAAATGTTTCTCTATTTATAAACCAAGATACCCAATCTCACACCCCAAGTATCATTGTCCCGAGTGAAAGACTGAGTACCGCATTTCGTGTATTATTTGCAATCCACATTCATTTCAGACTGTGAAGACAGATGTGCTGACGGAAAATCAACCTTAATATATACCTCATTTCGCAGAGCTGACATTGCTTACCCAATAAAATCTACGAGCGAAGCACACACCTCGGCCGCAGAGCACACACGGTGCGGTCATTTGGGTGGAGCGGCGACCGCCACGCACTCTGGCGCTTGCCTCATATCAGCGCAATCAATCTCCCCCGTTTCACTTCCCACTCGCGCATGTGCCACACATGTGACAGGTAGCGCCGTGCAACGCTGCCTTGCCTGTTGCAACAACCACCTCACACATGCCGAGTGGCGGAGGTCTAAGACCCTCGTTTTTATTTATTTATTTTACGTAAAAAAATGTTAAAAACTGCGTATGACGTGCTATGGGGAAAAGTGAATTGAATTGTGTGCACATTTTCAAAATTCTGTGATCCCTACGCTAAGTCATATACTACTTAAATTTTGAAAAAAAAAAGCTCCCATATAATAAATTTTATTTTCAAAAATAAAAAGGCAATAAATTTTGGCTCTTATCCATGTTGTCCTTCGGAATAATACTTCCTGCCGCGACAACATGGAAACGATAATTTGAATAATTATATTTCCCACTGAATTCTAGAAGACGTGCACAGAAAATGAAGTTACATTTATGTCCAGAAGCAAAAACAAGGGGCCATCTCAGCATTTGCTCAATGGATCAGGGAAACTGGACGAAAAACCTGATCGAGATGGGGGTCATTGACCCGGAGACTGCAATACAATACTTGTTGCAGGTTGTTTATACACATTTATACAGTTCAAATGGTAAATAATGCATTATGTATAATTGTTAAAATTAATGTTACTTTTCTTGTGAAGCTCAGTATAGTCTCTAATTGTATAGAAACAGTTATGCAGCAGAAACGAATTTTAATTCTCGAAGCCCGAAAATAGTTGTATTTTCACGAGAACGGCATTTTTGCTTTTCAGAGTGAAATCCAGAGCAAGAGAATGGATTTGGGAATCGAGATAATTATGAACCCTACCCAGACGCTTTTATGATTTGACAATAAATGTAAAATACGATCTATGTAAAGCGGAATTCATAAGCATTAGAGCTGTGCAGAAGGAAAATGACTTCGTAATATTGCAACAGTAATTAAAAGGATTTCAGTTCCATTTCTACCATATTTCCCCGACATCGAATACATACTTACCATTGAAGGACTGAATGCTATTGAAAAATGGCTAACAATAGTTGCGTTGTATAGATATCTGCTAAATTACAATCACATTTTCGAGAAGAAATTTGTAGAGAAGATTTATTTCTTCTCATAAGAACAACACCAAATCAGAATTACCACAAATCACATTTTAGACAATAAGGTTGCATCACGTATTCATCAAATCAAATTTTTAATTTGCCAAATTTCCAATAACTTTTAACCATTTTGCCTTTGTACGAAAAATATAATAACTAACAGATTTCAAATGTTTGAGGACACGTATCAAATAATTTGCCCTTTTTGAAACATTCTATAACAATTCAATATGCATTTATGGCAAGTTCCAATTTCCCTACAATTTGCTGTCAAGACGTTTAGTTTAAATCTTTCTAAATTAAGCTTTCACTTTAAATTTATGCTAAAAAACATAGCTTCTCTCGATCTAGGTGAATATCACATTTCTCATCCTTCATCTAAAGAATCGTGTACAAAGACTGATCAACTCAAGGAGAATAAAGAGGGATTTTTATTCTGGATGGCGTGATTCACAGCATGTGTCGCCGAATGCCATTTTCGGAGGCTGAGCGACTGCACGGTAGTCGTGGCGTGTGCCGAAATGTGTCACGGCTTGTGCGGCCAGATCAAATTAGCTTCCGTATTTTTAGCCCCTCATTCTTCACGTGGCGAGCAACGGAGATGGAGCACCCGTTGAATAACTCTCCGTTACCGAGCGCTTCTTACGTACCTCGTTTGGTCGCAGCTAAAGCGCATGGGATTCTTTCCGTTTAAGCATCCGGATATACATCAATGTTATTTAACAAGCTCACTTCGAAAAAGAAATAAAAGAGGTCATCTTCGTCAACATATTAGCTTCGCTTCGAAGATTCACTTCGAAGATTAAATTTACTTGTGGTGTCTCAGCAATCAATATTCGAAACGAAAAACAGCAACAATAATTAATAATAATAATAACAACAACAACAACAACAACAACAACAACAATAATAATAATAATAATAATAATAATAATAATAATAATAATAATAATAAATGTATTTCGCGTTATTGGGTCGGTAGTCCGACTTCGCCGGCCAGCTACCGTTGTCCCCCATGTCTGGGCCTAGTTAAATTCCCATGATTGGAGGTAAGAGCGATATGAGGGGAACATGACGTATTCTCTTCACCGTAACTGGCAAGATCCGCCTGCTTGACCTTTTCTTCGTCACACAGCTACAGAAACTGGGACAATTTCAAAAGAAAGCTACAACCCTATTTTTGCCTCGACCGGGAATCGAACCCGGGACCACAGCAATCGCATTCTTGTTCGTGAATTATTTTTCATAATGGCTAGTTCATTCTTCCAGCCACATTCTACTTTTACGTTGTTTTACGTTTAAGCGCTATTGAATAAAACAGTTTTGGAACAATTCTTTTATATTATTTTGTATGTAGTATTGTTTAATGGAAACACTTTGAAATATTTCGACGCTTGTAAAGGCATTGAAAAACTCTACAATATCATTTCCACATTTTACTATAACTTTGCAGCGTATTATAGCACCATTATACCACAATAAAATTATTATCCCTAAAAGATATGAAAGAAATAAGAAAAAAATCGAAACTTGGTGCACTAATATTTAACAGCTACGTCGCAGTGTAAGAAATTTATACTTCATTAAAGAAGGCTGTTTATGATTCTTCTGCTATCAGACATCTCTACAGGAAATTCCATTACAGATTATCATAGAATCTTTATGACATTACTGTATCACCTAAAGAGAAAGAAAAAACACGCAACATGCAGTAGTAATGTCAATAATAAACGCTAGTACTTAGAGGGTTTCAATTATTCAAAACGACTGCCGTGTACTCGGAACGTGTACGAACAAATCGTGCTTGAAGACATACCGACAAAGAAACGGATAAAGATACAGAACAGTCCTGGATTTACGAACCAATACTACGTCGTGAAGTAACCGGATGTGTATATTTCCAGTGCGATCATTAAATCTACAGTACTCTGGTTAAGTGGTCGTTCCGGACTATTTTTAGCCGGGCACCCTTCTGTTGATAGATCATGAAAACAAACTTAAGCCACATGCTGTGATACTGCACTACAAACACATCTGTATGATCCCAACATAAGTTTGAGAAAGAATGACTATTTTGGATAGTTTGTGCTCAGATAATTGACAAAATACTATCATTCTCTTTCATCGTAGCTGGTGTTGAGTATATTATTACTTATTAAATTTCAATCGGTTGAACAGCAGAAATGAGACTTACAAAGAATTCTGTGAGTGGAAGTGAAAAAATTGAAAAATCTTGTTCTGAAGAAATTCCCAAAATTTTGTCATTTGCAAGATATATTCTGAAAAAATTTAGGATTACCTATTTCATTCTGCCATTCCGAACAATTGCGTTCTTTCACACAAATCTTGAACATGCACTTTTATCTTGTATCATGGTAAATTAGTGTAACACAAATAATATACGGTTACAATATTTCACTAATTTAACATACAGTATTACAATCCGTACATTCTCCAAGATTCTTTCCTAATAGGTGACCTCTCTGCGTTTTCTTTCTCTCGATAGTATTATTATCTAAAAAACCTCTACGAGTATTAATAAGTATTTTATCCTAGTATGCAGAACAACCATTGTTAAGAGACATTAGTTAAACAAGCATTAGGTTCTACTATCGGTCTTATCACGTAGTTGTAAATCCAATTGGCTTTGAAGTGAGTAACCTGCGAGTCAGGAATTCAACTTTACTATTACGCATAGTAAAATTAGTTTGGATTTATATATGTGTTAATTGACACGATTAATTGTACCCGGGTCCAGTAGCTTAGGTAATAACGAATAAAGTGAATATACTCGAGAAGAGATATGATTATATGATTATTAAACTTCTGTTGTGGGAATTCAAAAGGTTAGTTTTTTTAGAATGTAATATTTTATTACATAATTTTATGCTACATGAATTTCCAAATTTGTATTCTTAGAGCTTCTCGTAATCCAGCAATATATCATTCTGTTCGTCGAGGTTTTAAGGTTTATTGGAGTGAACATGAGCATGATTACAAAATATTAGATATGTGGATTTTATTATACATCGTTTACCCTCAGAAAAGAAATCTGGAAATTACGTACATACTCAGGCATTAAAGAGGAAATTATAAACACCAATGGAATTTATGTTTGACGAAATGCTAATAAATAATAATATAAGAATATAAGATTCATTTTCCTGAATTGCTTTGAGAAAATGGAAAGAGTTTTGATAAAAATAATACGTAGCGCAAATAAATTATTGATTTAACCGATAAAATTAATATTAAACATTCGCCTGTCAATTAAAATCGTAACAATGTAAATAGTAACAATGTAATTTGCAACAATGTGAATCGTAACAATGTAAATTATAACGGCCGAGCAAACGTTCTTTCATGACTAATCAAATGATTTTAAACTTTTGATTCAAATTGTAAGAGTTTGTAGACAATTCTGTCAAGCATTACTGAATTCATTAAATATTTATACGACACAAAATTGTAATAAATTCAATCTTTTAATTTAATTTTAATATACGTTTGGATCATATTTGTTGTAGGGTTAAATTATCAACTGAAACTTTTCACAAGAGCATAATTATTATTTTTGATTCAAGTGATAAAAATGGAATTTTTTTTGGAACAGCGAAGGTTCGTCACGAGGCCAGTAGGCACAGCAAAATAAAACCATTTTCACCACGTGTGCTTTACATACACCGCTTTACTGACACTCATTTAACTTCAAATACACAAATTATCTACATGTGTACTAAGTAATTTTATGGATAGTAGTAGCTGATCTGGTTAAAAGAAAGTATTTTATTGTTTTCGTTGCAAACCCACTGTTTTGTCTGTACATTTTTAAATCGTTTGACATATCGTTTTTGAGAGCTGAAATTTTAACTTTTGAAATTTGAACGTTCTGATTGCCCCAAACTTAACCGCTTTTACCAGTGGTCATCTAAAATAATAAATATTTAGTGTATAAAATCAATTGATCAATTCCAATCCACCTATACCAGTGCCTGATAAAAAGCTAAATCACATCCTCCTAGCTTCGCTCATGCCTGGAAGCCCCGTCTTTAGTTTCTTGAAGGCAACCTCTGTTCTGATGGCCTTAAAAGTAACAGTTTTTACCAGTGGTCATTTAAATAATAAATATTTAGTGTATAAAATCAATTGATCAATTCCATTCCGCCTCTACGAGTGCGCGATAAAAGCTAAATCAGCCTTCGCACATGCCTAGACGTTTTCTTCTTGAACGCACCCACTTTTTCCTGTCCACTTTCGCTTCTTGAACGCACCCTCTGTTTTCCGTCCGCGCGCCTCACCTGTTCGGTATGCATGTCGGCGTCCTCACCCCGCCCTCAACCGCGTCCCACCGCGCATTTATTTCGCGCGGTCGCATCGAAAATCCGGCGGCCGCTAGGGGCGCACGCATCGCTCTCGGCGCCTGAGGCGATGGGGCGCAGGCACAATGTGCCCGAGGCACCGGCAACGACCTACGTCAAGCGGACCGGGAGCGGTAGCTCAGAGCATCAACTGATGCCACTGCAGCGCCTCTGACCGGGAGGTCCACTCCCCACGGCGGCAGGATTTTCGACACTAGCTTGTCAGCTAGGTCGAATTGAGTCGCTGTCTGGAGGAGAATTCTAGCGGCCGGCTGCTCTGATCGGTAGTTTTCCGTGGTTTCTCCGATCAACACCAGGCGAATACTGGAGCAGTATCCTACCAAACGGGCCACGGACCGCGCGCGATCTGTCCTTCCTCTTTCTTGTCCTATCCGCTCCCCTTACACCCACACACTTACACTAACATGCACTGTGTGGCCAATGTATAATTTTACTTCTTATGTTCTATCGAAATGCCGTAATACTGCTGAAAGTAATATTGTAAGGGCGTAAATTTTCAATTCAAGTAAGGCTATGAAGATAGAACATTTTGAGAAGAAATATTGGGTATAAATCCGCGACGTAAAGATTGACTATAAGTAACCATACCAAATGACAGACTTTTGGTGCCACATTATAATTTTTGGTGATATTGTATTACATGAACACATCCTTGCAAGAATAAAGTTTGTTTTATGTTGTATAGCCTTAAGTTTTATCACTACAATAATCATTATTGTTTTGAATTTCAATTATTCTTTAGAATGCCCAAACTTTAACTGATCTTTTCAATTAATACAGAAAGTACTGACTTGTTCTTTCAAAATGAAAGTATGATTAATTACGATACATAAATAACTCCGAAAAAATAACTGCGTTTCCTGATTCTTCACCACAAATGATCTTCCGGAAATATACATACATGGAATGAAGTTGTATTGATCGAAAATTTTACAATGAAATAAGAAATGAATATTTTTTTAGCTTATGTTCTATCGAAATGCCGTAATACTGCTGAAAGTAATATTGTAAGGGCGTAAATTTTCAATTCAAGTAAGGCTACGAAAATAGAACATTTTGAGAAGAAATATTGTGTATAAATCTGCGACGTAAAGATTGACGTCGTGGCCGGCAGCTAAACTCCACTCACCCACTGCTCACCACCTCCCTGAATCCCGCTTGCCCCGCCGCCAACCCCCCGCCCCTCCTCCCGGCGGTTCATCCGCGCATTAGCATGCTGCTCGCGGCCATTCGCACGCCCACCTGTCACTCGGCGACGCAATTTTTCTCCCCCCCCCCCCCACCTCATTCCCCTCCTCTTTCCCTGTCGTGCCGCTCCACTGCAACGACTGCCGCGAAGGCCGCTCGTCAGCAGACGGACGCACGTGGTTCATCAATGGAATAATTATTTTCCATTTTCGCGTCGGCGCGCACCGAAAAAAAATTGGAAAACTCACATGAAGGAGATTGCCCGTTTGGCAGTCCTCTTCCGTACCTCTTAGACTCCCAGTTCTCACAAATTACTAGTAAACGCAACTGCATTATTTTCCATTTTCGCGTCGGCGCGCACCGAAAAAAAAACCGGAAAACTCACATGAAGCGAGATTGCCCGTTTGGCAGTCCTCTTCCGTACCTCTTAGACTCCCATCCTCTTCACAGAATTACTAGAAAACGCAACTGTATGGTAGAATAAGAAGCAGTTTCAATTGCCAGTTTGCTTCTACCAAAGCCTACGAAGATGAAAAGTACATAAATATTTTTGTAATTAATAATTTTGTACTCATAGTTTTAACTTTGGTGGCTGGTTGGATAATTAGAGATTCCGGGGACGTCAACGGCTAAGGTCATTAGTAACGTAAATTAAGTGCATGTTTTAACGTGCGAGGTGGCAGTGATCTTCCCCTCCTGGATTGTGATATCCTGTGCCGACTTACACATCAGCTTGCTGGGGTCTTCCCCATCAGATACCTCCCACAAGCGTAGAACCGCCCCAGCCGCGATAACTTTAAACTCCAGACCCGACTCCTAACAAGCAGTGGCAGTGTAGTGCATGTAAGTGTGTGTGTGTGTAAGAGGTAGGATAGGTTACGGAATGGGAAGGAAAGAATGCGCGTGATCTGTGGCCCGCTTGTTAGTTTTACTGTTCCGGCATTCGTCAGATTGATCGGAGAAACCACTGAAAACTACCGACCAGAGTAGCCGGCCGCTAGAATTCTCCTACAGACAGCGACAGAACTCGAACTAGCTTAATAGGCAGTGTCGAAAATCATGTCACTATCGGGATTCAAATCCTAGGACCTCCCGATCGGAAGCATTGCAGTGGCATCATTAGATGCCCTGAGGCACCTCTTCCGTGTTATAAATTTGGGAATAAATTATTCATTCAAATATCTACGTTCACTATACGCATTAAAAACTGACCTGCTATATATAACAATGTTCCCCGACATGTTTCGTAGTTCGTCGTCAACATACCATGCGGGAGAAGGAATTAAAAAAATGAACGCAGCAACAACTGCGTTAGCCGAGGCACAGCGTTGGCAGACAGACAGGCGTGACTTATCAATGGAATGATTATTTTCCATTTCTACATTGACGCATTCAAATCTTTCCACACCCACTCCAAAAAGTCAACAATATAACCTTGCATCCGGAAACTCGTAGAAGCGAGATTGTGCATTCCGTGACTTTCATCGGCGCTCCTAATCAAAAGAGGAAAAGAGCAGTGAACGATTCCGTGTGGCAGGTTATTGTGTGACCATTGGCGACATATTGCAAGTGTTACATATGTACGCAAAAATAAGTTGTGTTCTAATGTGTAACTAGGCATTTGGTCGCCGTAAATGTAAACTAAAATTGTTCATTAAACTTCTTTTATTATTATTATTATTATTATTATTATTATTATTATTATTATTATTATTATTATATAGCAAATATGAACGGTATTAAATTTAACCAGAGAGCTTGTTTCCAAAGTAACTAATCTCTGTTAAACACAATTTTCCAGGACAGGAAAGTTTTAGTGAACCTTGTAATTCAAAATGAGATTCAAGGGTTGTGATGTATCGTTTAACATAAAAAAAACGCATAATCATTGACTGCTTCATAGATCAGCGTCTTATAACTATACAGACACATAAAAATTAAAAAGTAAACGAAAATAGAGGTACATGCCTTCGGAATCAACTCTTTAATTACTGCCGTAATCACATTCTCTAAAACCCCGCCGCCGAGGCACCGTTGGGGAAGTGTGTCGGCAAAAGCAGCCTGTCGATAGGCAGACACGGCGACTCATCAATGGAATAATTATTTTCCGTATTCGCGTCGGCGCTAACGCTCGACACACACTAAAAAAAAAAGGCGCATCGGGAAACTCCGAGAGGCAACAGAGCGAACCTTCAGCGCGTGCGGTAAACTCTCCGCTCCAACAGCGCTCCTGGTGGACGCTCGCGCAGTCAACGGCTGCAGGGAACGGCGAGCGTCATCTATTGGGTTTGCCAGCAAGGGGAGAATTCGTTGCGTCGCGGTTTTTGTTTTTGTTTTTTTTTCTTCTTTTTTTATTCGCAAAGCGTCGCTCTGTGTGCGAGTTCTATTTATTGATGCTCTCATTCTGGTGAAAATGATTTTCTTGGACTGCTTTGTTTTACATTTTCATATTTTCAATTGAAAATATCTTCGTGAATGAATGAGAGTTGACGTGAACAGAGATCCGCTGCAGGAAATCGTTCTTTGCTAATCGTTGTGTGGTAATCTCACGTACAGCATTGTTTTCCAGCCGAGTAAAAACCTTGAGAAGAAAAGGCACACCATATCATAACCTATGTAAATCATCATTATCACTGTCACATTATCAATTGACCATGAAATACTGGATCCTAATTATGATTTTGAAAGAAATCACCCGCTAGGGATGTGGTACGAAAACAAGAAGGCATGTTAACAATTCGAATTTCCGATACTTCACTGAGCGCGTGGAATAGCTATTCCTATTTTTACAGATTGTTTTTTGTTATAAACCTTGAATACAGATAAATATTTTGCATTCAATCTTTCCGATGATTCTACTTTATGTAACCCTAAACATCATCACAATGACTTCGTTGAAACCAGTGCATATACGGGTGGTATTGCAAAATTTATGAAATGTAAATTGCAATTATATCCAACAAAATTTCATAGTACCTTAGGAAATTAAAAAATAAACTTGAAACAATTTTACCTGAAATTCCATTTAGAAGATATACTACAGAAGATAATTTTAGTTGGATGTAGGAAATGAAGATATATCTTCTTCTACCATGACCCAAAATCATTTCATTATATTTTATCAATTTCCATGCAGTAAAACGTTTACTGTATTGTGAACGTCTGTTCATGAAAAGCGTCCGGCCAAAGCTAAAAACCGTCGTAACCTTATATGAAGCACAAACTACCAAAACTCAATTCAGAATTACCCTCCGTCAGAACTGGGAATGAATACATTATTAAGCAACCATCTGGAGCAATGGTCGAGTCATAATGACAGATTTTTCATAAAACGTTATGCATCATTCCAGCGCGACCGTAAACCGCGCGAATTCAACCTGCGTGCTCTGATAACACGGCGAGCCGTTCCGTCTTTATTACAATGCCCTTCCTCCTTCATTTCTCCCCTCCCCCTCCTCATACACACTTTGCCTTAGTCCACCTCGACGTTTTTCGCTTTACTCGTGCTAAAATGTTTACCGCCGTCGCATTTTACGCGAACCTTTCCCCCACCCCCGTTCTGCCCCCGCACCCAGCAGTGCAACCTTCGCATTTTATCTTCCGCCTGCAATTTCTTTAGGAATGTCGCGAGTTATCTGCCGACCCCGCGATGCCGCACCAACGGCCGTCGGCGCTCCCTTCCGCCGCGTCCCGAATCAAAGTTCCCTTTTCCCGCGCGAATGCGCTCGACGAAGCCCAGAAGAGAAAGAAGAAAAAAAAATTAAAGAAATTCTTCGCCCCTGTTTGGGAACTCTACAACGAGAAAGCGGCGGCTCGCCTACGTAGATGGGAGTGGGGGAGGGGAGAAGGGAGACGGGGGCGGGTTCATCATAATTGTAATGACTCGCGAAAATCTGCCGTAGAACAAAATCCCCCACCCATCCCGCATTTTAAAGCGAAACTTCGCTTCCGAAAATGAAGTTCCAAGTCCAACGCTCGAGTAAGTGGAAAGAAATAGCAGGGATACTCCCACTAATGGGAAAACTGTCCGCCAAGATTTATTTTTATATATATACTCTTCGCAGCGTGGAGATGGCGGCGGAGACCGCGTGCAAACAAATGTGAAGCGGAGGGCGGCCGTTTTCGCCGAGGCGGGACGCCAGAGAAGCGGGGAGAGGATTGTGCATATACTTTATGACACCTTTTTCTGTACCTTAAACAGTAAACTGACGGACATAAATATAACGTTGTAATGCAACACGTCGCGTACAGAAAACACAGCGTTCTTGTAGCCGAGAAAGGAAATATTGTGAAGGAGATTAATTTTGATGTAAATTAAAGGAGAGGCAAAGTGAGAATGCTGTCGTTATGTAGTGTCGTTAGGGATGAACGATTAACCCTGCGAAATAGTAAAAATTTGTATTACCTTCTAAACATAATCTTCTTTTTACAAACAAAAATAAAACAATGATTTGAAACATTCGTCGGTGTTACACCGTATGACACACAGTACACCGTAAGGTATGTTTATTTGTCAGTTGGTATGGAATAATATCAACGATAGAACAATGAATTATTAACTATGAAAGGAAACACCAATGTATGTAAAAATGTGTCAACATCTACGTCAACTAACAATACAAACTTTGCAGTTATTTATTAACCAGAAACCATGAACTCTTAATTATATTTTATATTAAGTGTTTTTCAACAGTAACACAAAATGTACTATGAACGGCAGTTATACGTTTTGATTGATTGATTTTACCGTGTTTCCGAGCGCGTCAACGGATTTGGTCGTTAGTCTCATAAGTGTAGTGCATGTTTTTTTCACTGGAGATGGCAGTGATCTTCCGCCGCTGGACGGCGAGATCCGGCGCCGACCTACCGTCGGCTAGTGGGGTTTCCCCCTAACTAAGACTCTCCCACCAGCGGGGCACCGCCCCAGCCGGGACAAGGTCTAAGCTCCCGACCGGTATTCAGGAATATGTGGTAGTGTAGTGCATGTTAGTGTAAGTGTGTGTAAGGGGGAGAGGATAGGACAAGGAAGAGGGAGGACAGATCGCGCGCGGTCCGTGGCCCGTTTGGTAGGGCACTGCTCTGGCATTCGCCTGGTAGTGATCGAAGAAACCACGGAAAACTACCGATCAGAGCAGCCGGCCGCTAGAATTCTCCTCCAGACAGCGACTCAATTCTACCTAGCTGAAAAGCTAGTGTCGAAAATCTTACCGCCGTCAGGACTCGAACCTAGAACCTCCCGGTCAAAGGCGCTGCAGTGACATCAGTTGATACACTGAGCCACCGCTCCCGGTACGTTCAAAATCTTCGTTCAGGGCCAGACCGCATCACTCGCCCCTGTCACCTCGCCCACCACCGCCTTCTCAATCTTTTCCATCAGTTTCCATCACTGAGCTACCGCTCCCGGTGGCAGGTACACGTACGATTGCTTATTTCCCAACTACTGTGTCATACGCCGGTAGCATTGCATGTGTGCACGGAACGTAGGCGGAGGCGCAATGAAGAGAAGCCCAACGCAGCAGCGCAAGGCGAGTCGCGGTGGCTGCGAAGCGCCAACGGCGGCAAAAGGGCGCTCCCTGCAAGTTGAGGGTGCGGGTTACCGGCGGTTAACCAAATGTTGCTCTTTGCAGCTTCGTCGTCGCCGCCGCCGCCGCCGCCGCCGCCGGTGGCAGAGTTGCGCCAAGGGCCCTCGAGCACCGTGCACGCCCTCCGAAGGGCCGCGCCCCCACCCCAGACGACGCTAACCCTGTTCTTATCTTTGCTCGCCGCCGTTGCCGCTGCCAGTCTGGGCCAACATTGCCACCCGCTCCTTCCACGTCCAGATCGTTGCCCCATCTGCCCCGCTGCCCCAAAACCTTCAGTAGTCCAAACTGCTTGCTGCCCCCCCGATCCCCTCTCCTCCGACGTTCCTGGCTCCTCCGTCGTTTCCCGCTTCTCCGTCGTTACCCGCTCCTCCGTCGTTACCCGCTCCTCCGTCGTTCCCCGCTCCTCCGTCGTTCCCCGCTCCTCCGTCGTTCCCCGCTCCTCCGTCGTTCCCCGCTCCTCCGTCGGTCCCCGCTCCTCCGTCGTTCCCCGCTCCTCCGTCGGTCCCGCTCCTCCGTCGTTACCCGCTCCTCCGTCGTTACCCGCTCCTCCGTCGTTACCCGCTCCTCCGTCGTTACCCGCTCCTCCGTCGTGCCCCGCTCCTCCGTCGTTCCCCCCTCCTCCGTCGCTCCCCGCTCCTCCGTCGTTACCCGCTCCTCCGTCGTTCCCCGCTCCTCCGTCGTCCCCGCTCCTCCGTCGGTCCCCGCTCCTCCGTCAGTCCCCGCTCCTCCGTCGTCCCCGCTCCTCCGTCGGTCCCCGCTCCTCCGTCGGTCCCCGCTCCTCCGTCAGTCCCCGCTCCTCCGTCAGTCCCGCTCCTCCGTCGGTCCCGCTCCTCCGTCGGTCCCGCTCCACCGTCGTTCCCCGCTCCTCCGTCGTTCCCGCTCCTCCGTCGTTTCCCGCTTCTCCGTCAGTCCCCGCTCCTCCGTCAGTCCCCGCTCCTCCGTCGTCCCCGCTCCTCCGTCGTTCCCCGCTCCTCCGTCGGTCCCCGCTCCTCCGTCGGTCCCCGCTCCTCCGTCGGTCCCCGCTCCTCCGTCGTTTCCCGCTTCTCCGTCGTTCCCCGCTCCTCCGTCGTTACCCGCTCCTCCGTCGTTACCCGCTCCTCCGTCGTTACCCGCTCCTCCGTCGTTCCCCGCTCCTCCGTCGTTCCCCGCTCCTCCGTCGGTCCCCGCTCCACCGTCGTTCCCCGCTCCTCCGTCGTTCCCGCTCCTCCGTCGGTCCCCGCTCCTCCGTCAGTCCCGCTCCTCCGTCAGTCCCCGCTCCTCCGTCGGTCCCCGCTCCTCCGTCGTCCCCGCTCCTCCGTCGGTCCCCGCTCCTCCGTCAGTCCCCGCTCCTCCGTCGGTCCCCGCTCCACCGTCGTTCCCGCTCCTCCGTCGTTCCCCGCTCCTCCGTCGGTCCCCGCTCCTCCGTCAGTCCCCGCTCCTCCGTCGTCCCCGCTCCTCCGTCAGTCCCCGCTCCTCCGTCGGTCCCCGCTCCTCCGTCAGTCCCCGCTCCTCCGTCAGTCCCCGCTCCTCCGTCGGTCCCCGCTCCTCCGTCGGTCCCCGCTCCTCCGTCAGTCCCCGCTCCTCCGTCAGTCCCCGCTCCTCCGTCCTTCCCGCTCTCCAGCCTCCCCGCCCCTCCGTCCTGCTCCTCCTTCATCCTACCCCTCCCGTCCTTCCCTACTCCGTCCTTCCCCGCTACACTGTCCTTCTCTGCCTCTCCAGCCTCCCCCGCCCCTCCGTCCTGCTCCTCTACTTCATCCTACCCCGCTACTCCGTCCTTCCCCGAACTTCCCCCTACTCCGCCCTTTCCCGCTCTCCGCCTGCCTCGCTCCCTCCGTCATTGCCCGCCTCCGCCTCCCAAAGCACCACCCGTCAAAGGTACCGCGAGCGCTAACGTCGCCAGCCTTGCTCCCGCCTCCCGGCCCGCCCCAGTCAACAGGGAACTCGCGCAGACGTCGCCGGCAGCTGGGCGAGCTCTTGCCGACGCCATGTTAACGAAGAGGGAGGCCGCAAGATACAAATGTTGTTCACATGATCCACGGATCGATTTATTCATGTTTCCGGGCGCGTTGACTGCTCTGGTCATTATTCCCGTTAGTGTAGTGCATGTTTTTCTCTCGGGAGATGGCGGTGATTTCCCCCCGCTGGATGGCGAGATCCGGCGGCGACCTACCGTCGGCTAGTGGGGTTTCCCCCTGACCAGGACTCTCCCACCAGCGAGGCACCGCCTCAGACGGGACAAGCTCTACGCTCCCGACCGGTCTCCCGGAATATGTGGTAGTGTAGTGCATGTTAGTGTGTGTGTGTGTGTGTGTGTAAGGGGGAGAGGATAGGACAAGGAATGGGAAGGACGATCGCGCGCGATCCGTGGCCCGTTTGGTAGGGTACTGCTCCGGCATTGCCTGGTGATGATCGGAGTAACCACGGAAAACTACCGATCAGAGCAGCCGGCCGCTAGAATCCTCCTCCAGACAGCGACTGAATTCGACCTAGCTAAAAAGCTAGTGTCGAAAATCCTGTCGCTGTCAGGACTGGAACCTAGGACCTCCCGGTCAGAGGCGCTGCAGTGACATCAGTTGATGCACTGAGCAACCGCTCCCGGTTTGTTCACATGAAAATCACATCACAATTAGGGATACATTTTAAATTTTCTCGTATATAGAACAGGTATAAAGATTTGTTTTTTTCCAGGGCTTTACTCCCGCTGAGTGCCGGTTACCCTTTACGCCCCGATGTGGCGCATATTCGTACATTAGACACTAACACACTTGCGGCAACACATCCATGAGAGACAAGGGACAAACATCCATTCCCAAGGTGGGACTCGAACCCGCGATCCTTCGGACCGAAGCGTACACGCTCTTAGCCTCCCTGACCATCTAGGTCAGCACATCTTCTCATTTTAATATTCGTAATTACATTTTTTTTATTTTCCCACAATATATATCTTCCTATGAGGTAGGAATTTAAAAAATGAACTTGAAAGTGATTTCCACGAGCAAGAAGAAAAACTGTCGTAAAACCATTCAACAGTTAATATACTAAAATATTTACATTTACCTATTTAAAAAAAATTTTAATACTTGTTAAATATTTGAATTGCATTGTAGACGGGATTTACGGAATGTGCACTTAAAGCTTATTAAAATCAGAACACTTAATTTTTAAACTCCATTACAACATTTTAAATATTATTTTATATTCCTATTACAATAAACCAATAACTATATTTTTGCAAAAGAAATAAGTGTATACTCAAAATCGCATTTAGCCTCCGAATATTCCGATACCGTCTTTTCACACCACAACATTCATCTACACCGCGCGAGCAAGTAGCAATTCAAAAGAGGCCAGCCTCAAACAAAAAAAAAAACACCACCACCAAAAGCGCTTTTACAAGCACCGCCAGTAACGTGTTCCAAATGCAGGCTATCTGCCGGAGAGCGGCAAAGCCGCTTGCAAATCCGGCTCCTCCGACGCGTGCCACACGCCGCTGGGGGCAGGCAGGCGGACCGGCCCGCGCGCGCGCACGAAGAGTATGAATATTACGAGCGACGATATTTGTAGGCGGCGCAGACAATAGCGAGGCCGGGCACTGTAGAGGGAGCGAGCCGAAGGAGCGGCCGCGGCCGAATCTGCAGAACAACTTCACCTGCTGTTATGAAAATTTTAAAGAGGATCCTTTGCTGAATGTTAAACCGGCCGGGAGGCGATGTGGGTCATGGATATGCCTCCGTAGCAGCGGCGGTGGTAGCGAAGGCGCCGCCGTGGGCGGTGGCCGCGGGGCGGGGGAAAGCCGTAAACCCAGAATTCATTACCAGCGCGAGCCGAGCCCTGCAGGGGAACGCCGTGGGAGGGGAGAGGCGCCGGCTGCGGGGCCGTGGGGGTGGGGGGGGGGCGGTGGGGTCTGTATAAAATAATCGTGCGCGTCGGATGAATAGAAGGGGGTTCGTATTTTTAGCGCGGCGTGCGGTGGACCGAGCCCGGCGATGCGGCGAGGACGCTGTTGTGGCTGAGTAAGGCAGGGAGGAAGCACGTGTGGAAGACGCGAGCGTGAAGACAAGACCGCGGGACGAGGACGATCGTGTGGGGGTGTTAGCAAGAAGGAGATACGTTGATGGGGATGACGAGATGGAAATTCCGACAGAAGCAGAGGCGGTGAGGAGGTGTCGGCGGATAAGGTCGAAGCGTTGGGGTTTAGGAAGCCCCGAAAGTGGGAGAGTTGGAAAGTGGGGAGAATTGGCGCAATAGAGAGGTCGGCAAATCGGGTGATCAATGTGACCGTGAATGATTGATGGTTAGTGATTCCGGGCGCGTCAACTATTTAGGTCATTAGTCCTGTAAATATAAGGCTGTTTTTTTCATCGGAATATGGCGGTGATCTTCCACCACTGGATGGCGAGATCCGACGCCGACCTCCCGCCGACTAACGGGGTTTTGCCCGGCTAGATTTCTTCAACCAGCGGGGTACCGCCCCAGGCGGAACAAGTTCTAAGTCCCCGACCGCTCTCCCGACATTTGTGGCAGTGTAGAGCATGTTAGTGTGAGTGAGTGTGTGTGTATGTAAAAGGTGAGGATAGGACAAGGAAGAGGAAGCAAAGATCACGCACGGTCCGTTTGTTTTGGTACTTCCCCGGCATTAGTCTGGTGTAGATCGAGGAAACCACGGAAAACTTCCGATCAGAGCAGCTGGTTGTTGGAATTCCCCTCCAAACAGCAACTGAATTCGACCTAGCTGAAAAGCTAGTGTCGAAAATCCTGCTGCCCTCTGGACTCTTACTTAGGACCTCCCGATCAGAGGCACTGCAGTGACTAGTTGATGCACAGCACACGGGAGGGCGGTCGGAGGGCCGGGGGGAAGGAGTGAATGCCGCAGGGATGGCTGAGACAATAGGAGTCGGAATGAGAACAGACGAAGAGCGCGCTGGCAAGACGGCGGGGGCGGCGGTCGAGGGCAATAGAGAGCTCAATGAGAAGGGAGGGGCAGACAATGCGAGGTCGCCAGATTCGCGGAAGGGCTGCGCACTTCTGCTCCGACTTCTGAATTCTTAAAACTTCCACTCGCATTCCCGTTCCAGCCGAAACCTGGACTCGGGCTGCTCCTGCCACGGAACCTCAGCGTATACTTAATGACAGAGGATGACAAATCATTTTACACACTTATTATACAGAGTGAAGCTGCTTCGGGAGTAATTTGTAAGTCATGTAGGGATTGAACACTTTTTTCTACTTTTCGTATATTACGTATATTCTACACATATAAATATATGTAAGAAAACCAATTTGTTGTGTTTTATTCAAAGTTTTGAAGAAATATGCCCAGTTTCTATCTTTTAACTTAAAACCAATTAGTTTGCACAATAATTTTTTTATTCAAAATTATTTCTGTTGATTAAAAGTACACTGAAACAAAATTTCGTTATTTATAATTTTTAAAAAAAATTCTAGTGGTTTCACATGAATGATTAATTTTCCATTCTTTGTTAGTTAATATTACTATGTTAATATTAACCATTGTTATATTAACCGTAATTAATATTATTTGTTTTTTTATGCATTTTAATCTAGAGGCGAAGAAGATTTCTGGTTTAATACAATTGTCTAAAAAGTTCAAAACGCATTAAATACATTTATAGAATAATATTACACATTGTGTTTTCACCAGATACTCACAGACATTATCAACTAGATGTAAATTATTTCTAGAATACAGTAGAGAATATAAACTAACTGCTAGTTTCATGAGCGAAAAAGATCGGTCCATTGACCTTAACTGCGCTTGTAGCGCTAGTAACGTTGGTAGAACAATTAGTTGGTCCAGGCTCTAAAAGCCTATAAACATGCATAAATTGCTTCTTGAGATTAATTTAATTAATCAATCCTTTTTTAGTGGAACCCAAATGTTATATTTAACTATAATCCATATTCTGCTTTTTTTCATGTATATGAAAAGTATTTGTTAAAATGTTGTTGAAAAAGTCTACCTGAAGGATGCAGTGTTCCAAATCTTACTCTTTTGCATGCTTCACAACAATATTATTTATAAATAAACTAATTAATCCATGTGTCCAGATATTTTAATAATATTGAACAATTAAAGCTTTCAAAAAATGTTTACTATTCGTTTAAATATAACAACCAGAAACTGAAATAAGTTTCGTTCACCGTTGAAATAAGAGAAATTTGAATCTGCAAGCGTTTTTGTGCCGCGAACGTACCGCAAAACTCTTCCTCTCCCTCCGAAGGCGGAACAGAAAAGGCAGGCGACATGGGAGCGCAGCTGGGAGGGCGACGGGGAGGGCGGAAGCGCGGGGCTACCGCAGCTGCGAATTTCCTCCCACCAGCGGCCACAACGAAGAAGCGGTCGGGGCCGAGGTGGAGGCAAAGTTCGGGCGGAGATGGAATGCATCCGCCCCCGGCCCCGCCGCGACCCCGACCCGACTCCGACCCGACTCCGACCCGACTCCGACCCGACTCCGACCCGACTCCGGCCCGACTCCGGCCCGACTCCGGCCCGACTCCGGCCCGACTCCGGCCCGACTCCGGCCCGACTCCGGCCCGACTCCGGCCCGACTCCGGCCCGACCCGACCCGACCCGACCCGACCCGACCCACTCCGACCCGACCCCAACCGACCCGACTCCGACCCGACCCGACCCGACTCCGACCCCGACCCGAACGCCCGACCCCGACCCCGACCCCGACCCCGACCCCGACCCCGACCCCGACCCCGACCCCACCCCGCCCCCGCCGCCCCCCGCCTGTGCCGCTCTGTCGACCGCTTTGCCGCAGGTGAACACAATGCAGCACTCGAGACCTTCATTCTCAGCTGCTCTCCCCAGTACATTTTCGTATTCCCTTCGCACATAACGTTCCTCTAAAGAACACGGAATGCCCTTCGATGGAGTGTGGAATGAGGCTTTAGGACAGAGCAGAGAAATAATAAGCCGCGACTGTTGTTTTGTAACATGTGATGTTTCTTGATTTAAATGTGTTAATCTGAGAAGATAATATTTTTACGATTGGATGATTTCCTTGAAAATGGAAAGTCATATTTTATATATGTCTCGTCTGAATTTATAATACAAATAGCACACGCCCTCATCCAATCATTAATCGAACGAGATTAATTTGTAACTGATCGTCGTGTTGAGTCACACAATACTACTCGGCATTAGCACTGGAATGTTAATTTTCAAAAGTAACCTTTACGTTGCTCTCATGTTCATTGCCGTTCATTCACCATAAAAATCTTATAATCTCTCATTTTCCATGCCAAACATTTTTCGATGATGTAGCCGAGTACAAGTTATTGAATCACTTTCAACTCCTTGAAGAAAACTAACTTCAGTGCGCACAACATGGTAAATTAAGTTGTTAAGATCTTTCATACTATCTTCAGTGTTCGATACACTTGACTTTTCTTACTATTTCTGAAATACACATTAGCATCAGGAGATATAGAAGAACATACTAAAGCTTATTAACCATTTAAGCAGACTTCAAAAATCCAAATTTCTCATTTGGCCACAGGATACCCCCTCGCCCCTGCCAGAGCCATCACAGATAATTCAGAGTGCCGGGTAGCCGAGACATTTTGCAACGGAAAGAAAAAATAGTGGTGCTAAAACAGCACATACTTTCTCGCCCGTTCTTTCACGCAAAATTATTCGAAAAATACTAAAATTTTCGAAAAATTGTACATGAAAATATACATCTTTAATATTTTAGTTGTAGGAAGACATCGAAAAACATTTGAACTTTTGTTATTTTCAAAAAATCAGGATTTTTCAACGAACATGAGATTGCGCCATTCTGTTAAACATCCTTCATACTACTTTCATATCCAACAATCAAATTTAGTCCAAATCGGTGGAGACATTTGTTTTATTTTGAAAATGGACCAGGGGCTTCATGTAAAGTAACCTTCAAAATTAAAATATCGGTTTGAAATTCAAGGAGTCAGGACATCAGCCAGATTGATTGGCGAAAACAAATTTTGAAGAAAATCGCCTGAACGGTTTAGCCGCTCGCGTTGTTCATAGACGGACAGACGTATTGTCGTCATCCAATTATTTCGGTAACAGGGACCCCGAAAACATGGATTCTGGCTACCTCACGTGTTAGTGGATTTTTTGTCTAAATTTAGCAACTGGATTTACCAAATTTTTCGTTACCAGGGTCTTGCAATAAGAGTTTTCTGTCGAAAATTCGCCCTTTTTTCGCACTGCATTACATAACTTTCTCTCTACTCCGAAGAGAGAAATTAACAACACTTTATAACGGAGAGTGATTCACCATTAATACACCAGCATCGCCAACTTGCGCGCAACTCGTGCGGAGTGGAGCAGACAGCGCGGTCTGCGGCGACGGCGTCGTCCTGCTGGGCGCAGGCAGCCCTCGCGCCGACGCCCAACTCCGCAGGCGGCGGCGGCGGCGCGCGGCCCAGAAGCCGACGGGCGCGACGACGCGGACGACCATAAACCCCCCCCTCTAACGTGTCCAACCTGCTCCTGACTCTGTCCGTTGGGGCACGCCCCCTTCTCGCCCGGTGTTCGCCTCAACTCGCCCCGCCTCCCACGCCACCCCACCCCCTTCCCTCAACTACTTCCAGGCCCCTTCCCCCACCCAATCTCCAACGTTTCCGCCTTTCCTCCCCCGGGCCCCCCCCCTCCGGTTACCTCCAGCACTCTCCCCCCTTCTCCTCGCCTTTAGAGCTCTCCTTCCTCCTCCTACCCCCAGGCACCGCCAATCGTCCACGCTCCGCCTGCCCCCTCCGTTGGGCCCCCTTCTCGCGCTCACTATTCCCTCAAACTCATATCTTCAACGCCTCCTGCACCCCGCATCCCACACTCACACCCACGCCCTCTCCTTCGCCCCAGCACCCTGCCTCACTCGCCATCAGAGCATCTCTTTCTCCTCCGTCCGTCACGCCCCAGGCACCGCCCAATCGTCCAACGCTTCCGGCCTGTTCCTGACCTCCGTTGGCCCCTTCTCGCTCTCACTATTCACCTCAACTCATCTATTCAACGTTCTTCTACCCCCCTTCCCGCCCCCCCCCCCCCCGTTCCCCTTTTTCGATCGTCCCGAACTGTCGCCCCCGGCCTCGCTCCTACCTCACTCCCCCCTTGGTTTCACCCCTTCTTCAATGCTCCACTTATCTCCTCCGGCCCCCATTCGTTCGATTCTCTTCGCTTTTTTCTCTCACCTACCCCACCGTCCCTTCTCTCCTTCCTGGCTAACCTTCGCACTTCTTATCTCCCTTCCCCCACACCACTCCTCATGCTTCAATCCTTTCTCGACATGCCCTCCCATCCTCTCCCTTCCGCCCCTTTTCCCCCCCCCCCCCTCAACACAACAGCGCGAGCGTACACAATGCGGCCGTGCCCCGCACCTAACCGACCCCCTCCTCCGCACCCGCTCGCCGTCCGCGCGGCGTCGGAACGAGGGGAAGTGAACGATCGGGGGCCGCCTCGGCCGGAAGTCCGCCGCCTTCAACTCTTCGCCCCGAGGGGGGGCGCGCCGCCATAAAGTGGACTACTTCAAGGCGCCGTACGGAGCCACGCGGCAGTCGGCTTTCGAATTACGAGGGTGGAAGAGGGACGTTTCCCAGCAGAGGGGTCTGGCCTAGGTGAAAAAGCCGGTTCTTCTGGCACAGACGACGAAACGCTGTCTTAAGGGGGCTTCACACATTCGTTATTCGGTGAATAGCGAACAACCACCCGTTGAATCACGAGTAGTGTGGATGAGTTGCTTGCTATTTGCCAGTAACGAACGTTCGTTGCTCGCACTACCCATCGTGTGTCGGTCTTTTGGACACATCAAAGGGAGCGAACATTTGCCGAACACATTAGCTGGTCGGGACTGGGCAAGTGGTAGCTCACTGCTCGGCAAATGCCGAATGTTTGGAGCCGCCTCTATACGAGACGTACAACGCGTCGTATCTATAGAACTCGTCGAAAATAACAAGTGAAGGATCTCGAATAAATAATCCTATTGCGTTTCTAATAACTAAGAAGCGAGTCCACAATACACATTTATACTTCGTTTTCTTTAACGTGACGCATGATTTAAATTAGTTTCTGGCGGTGTTATCCAATCGGGAGCTTAAACGTCACCACAGTGACGTCACAGTGATGGCGTTCACTCCCCCGATTGGATGACACTGTAACTGTTACGGCTTACGTCATACGTCACGTTAAAAAAACGAAGTATAACTATTAATATCTTAAAAACATTTTCAATCGTACGTACGTATATTTCATATGGTGGATACTAAATATCTAAAAAATATATTGAGACTAAAAGCGATTTTCAACGCGTTGACAGTACTGTCTTCAAAATACTTAAGCTAAACACTTGGTGCTTAATCAAGTGTGCACTTGTGTAAGCAAATTTTCTCTCCAATCATGCTGTAGGACAATGTTTTGTCGATGTGAGCAATTAATCTACTGCTTCCCTGTTGACGTGTGTAGAGTACATTGCATGTCTCTTAACGACGTAATGGTCTTCAGAGCAGAACTGGACTGGCAAAACAAATGGTTGGGTATGATTTCAATTTATCACGTTAGATATGACAAATGAGAAGTCACTTATTCACTTCAAATTATTAAGAATGTAAGTAGTTATTTGTCTAGACATTATTAAATTACATGTTGAAAGAAGTTGGATAATTTACCAAATTTAGCCGTTTGAAGACATTATGAAATACATTTATCAGTAAAACACACACATTCTGGACCTACTTAGATGGTATACGTAACAACGAAAAATGCAGAATAACCGTGCAATGTTACTCTTGCCCATTTTTGTAAGAATCCAGTTTCCTTGCAAAAGAAGGTTAATCACTTTTGTCATGTAACAGCATTTCGACATCTAACCGTATTTTTTGCTCGATGATAAATAATGTAAGAAAGATTTGAAACGTTCACTTGACACGTTTATTTACATTGTTAAATTCCTTCTTGTGTCTTTTGTTAGTGAGTATTATCAGTTGATTGAAACTCATTCAGAATTTTCTGCGTTGACACTTCAAATTTTGCTTGTCTCCGGACTGTCGAACAGTCTGTCAGATACTTATCGATAGCCCATTAGCCTCACAAAACAAACAGGACTTTTGTTATGTGAAAAACGAAAAGATACAATCACAGAGTTCACATACAATAGGGGCAGAAAAGAGAGAAGAACAAAGAGAAGTTATTACTTAATGAAAAGTACAAAGAAATGTTAAAAATAATAAATATACGATCTTGATATTTAAATTCGTTTTTATAGTTTAAGCATATTTTCATGACCATTTATTAAAATATGCCATTTCATGAATCACAGAAAATATATTTCAGAGTGTATCACAATAATGTCAATGGGAAAATTTTGCGGAAGGTGACTGAAGACTTCATATGCATGTATTACATTAGAGAATGAAAAAGAATCCATCAAATTAAAGAGCATTAAAACACCTTTCTTTTGTATTCCTTGTGTTTGAAGCATTTTAGTAATAATTTTGATCCTCACATTACTCCACTCAGAAAATATTCTCCAGCAGCGAAATTCAAACTCAGAAGGATGATTTCTTGTGTAACAAATGTGACAAATGAGAGAATATTATTAAATTAGAGATTCTAGCTTACTTGAAATCGGCCGATGGAGTAAGTTAATTGTGATGTGGCTTCAACACGTTAAATGGTCAATAGCTGAGGCAAACTTCGTACCAGACGATATATCGAAAATATAGAAGATGGCCGCTTTGATGTCCAATGAGTTGAATGAAATTCATCTAATTTGGTATCAGATAACTCCACAGGTGCGATCAGGATGTTTCTCAGAAAAGGGAGGACTAGAGGTATAATATCCAGCCAACTTGACGCTTCCATTTATGCTGAATACAAAATGTATTTTTATTTCTTGACTTCAAGTAATAATTCTAACATTAACAACTGATAAAGTAGATAATTTTCTTTAATATAGAAAATTAGTAAAAGGTTAATTTTTCAATATACATGATGAGTCACGTAACTATAACACCTATTTAAGTTTTTGAACGGTTGAAGTTATTGCAATGCAGTTTTGACGGAAGTGCATGAGGGAATGGGGCTAATAAATACATTATTTATTTCTATTTTATCATTTGTACTTTTCCAGATATTGAGTTAAATTTGTTGTTTTCAAGTATACGTATTTTTTAGGGTATCATGAGCGTAAAAAGACGAATCCAATGATATACATATTGCCATATGTAAAACATTGTCTTGAGTAATTTTGATTTTTTGCAACTCGTATTTCTCGGATGTTGTAACTTTCGGAGCACGTGATAGCAGGGAGAGCGCTGAGCGACATTGGTGGGTGGACTTTTAAATTTAAAACATACGTGAAACTCGAGTCGCAAAAATTCAACTTAACTAAAAAAAAGTTATTTAACATATGACAATACGCATATTATTGGATTTGTATTTTTATGCTCGTTATGGTAGACTAAATAATATGTATAGTTCCATTTCAAAAAACAAAGTTACCTGAATCCTCGTAAAATACCATGGTAAAATCGAAAGGAATACAGGAATCAATTAGCCACATTCCCTCATGCACTTTCGTGAAAACTGCATTGAATAACTTCAACCGTTCAAAAATTACAGGAGGTGATAAAGTTAAGCGACTCATCCTGAGGTCCTACGAGGCGCCCTTCCCCCATGGGTGCGCCATAGGTCAAAAGTGATCCGTTCATTTCAACTACCCTTCTGTATGACTTGATCCTCTGCTGAATAGATATAAAATCTCTGTTCGCAAATATACATTGGCATTGCTTTTTGTTCATGTCGTCCCGATAGTAGCATCGACCTCATTTCTGTCAGAACGTCACCGAAACAAAACAAGGTCTGGCGTACGAGAGTAGATCCAGTACTTTTTTTTTTTTTTAGTTTGAAGTAAGCAAGTTGATTAATTCGCTTCATATTGGCTATCTTTCGCTCGTGCGTAGTACTGGTACACAACACAATTCAGAAGTATGTAAGTTTCCAGTTACTGAATTGAAAATATTGAATATCTTTTTGTATTATAGTAGTTTTTTGAATTTAAGCAAGAAAATGAATGAAATAGATCTAGATCTAGAAAAATATCTAACTTTGCGTCCCCTTCTTTCTTTCATTCTTTCTTTTCTTTAATTCTTGTCCTTTTATTTCTTAAGATGTTTTTAAATTATGTAACTTTGTTCATTCTAATTTTTATATTTTATTTAAAAAATTATTGTCAATTATTTTATATTATAAAGATCTACTCTCCAACCCCTTCTTTCTTTCATTCTTTTCTTTCATTTTTTAAGATGTTTTTTTAAATTATGCAACTCTGTTAATTCTAATTTTATATTTTTCTTGTATCAGAAAACTGATGATGGCTAAGCCATCGGAACCTGCTCTTCCGTCTGACCACGCAAATTTTGCTTTCACCATCGACCGGAGAAAGGAGATATTTCTTTGGCGACAAAACACGTTCAGAGGCTTGAGGATATATTACATGCAGTAAATCTACTACATGGGACAGCCGGCTTTACTTCCCCCCAGAAGGGAGGCGTACAAAGGATTTTTGCCCTTAAAAATCCACGGCTTCAAACCCGCAAACTTGGGTATGACAGTCCGGTACGCTAACCGTTATACCACCGAATCCGCTCTTTATTCATTCGTTTCGTTAATTACTATTACATGACTATTCTTAAAAAAAAAAAAGTGCCCACTCACCGGCGATGCGGCCGTATCGCTGGAACATCCGCTCGACGTCCGTCTTGCTGCACTGGAATGTGTTGAGGTTGCCGACGAAGACCCGCGAGTTGACCGCCTGCGGGTCCTGCGAGTTGGTCTGGTTGCCCACCTTGCTCATCTTCATGGCGCGCTCGCGGTCCCGCTCCCGCTCGCGCTCGCGCTCCGCCGCCGCCGCCGCCGCCCGCACCGCCGCCAACGCCACGCCGCCGGAGGGCGCCGCCCCGCCCCCCCGCCGCCCGGCTGCGCGCGCACACGCTCCGTCTGCACCTGCTGTGGCTGCGCCTGCGCCTGCTGCTGCTGCTGCGCACACGGAAACAAAAGGGCATCGTCAGTCATGGGGCGTCACCTCTACTTTGTTTATTAATTTTTACAATCACCTTTACTTGTTTTTTTATTTCTTGTATACGAACGTACATACGGAGTAATATACGTAGTATAGATAAAGCTATGTAATGCTGCGCGAAACAACGGCGGATTTAGATAGATAGATAGATAGATAGAAATTTATTCTACAATTGGACAGATGATGCCCGGTGGCAGAATGCAAAATAACAATTACAAATAACATAATAATATATAAAAAAATATAAACAAACAAATTGACTTTGTCATTTCCTATATATGCAGATGGCATTTAAATTCCTATACTAAACATTAAAATGCATATACACTAACATATAAATGAATAAACCTACATAAATGAATAAACCTACAAACCACAACCTATACTACATTTTTTCTGGTGACTAAAAAGTGCATAAAACCAGTTGCTAAATTAATAAAAAGAATCCTCTAATACCAGGTGTAGCCAGAATCCATGTTTTGTGGGTTTTTGATGCCGAAAAACCAATTGAAAGCAAAACGTCCGTCCGTCCGTGAACACAACTAGCGCCTAAACCACACGTACGATCTTTTCCAAATTGAAGACACCGCTGTCCATCTGAGTCTAGTTTTACTTTCTCGTACAGTACGTACATATGTAGTAATAGATGTACTGCAGAGAAAGTTTTGTAAAGCTGCGCAGAAAAACGGCGAATTTCTGGCACAAAAAATTAATTGCCGGGCCCTGATAACGAGAATGTGGATAAATCCAGTCGCTAAATCAAGAGAAAAAATCCTCTAACACGTGGTATAACGGAAATCACTGTTTGACGAGTCCGTGATGCCGAAAAAACAATTGAAAGTGAAACGTCCGTCCGTCCGTCCGTCCGCCGTCCGCCCGTCCGACGTCCCCCCGTCCCCGTCCGACCCTTCGTCCGACCTTGTCCGACCCTTCGTCCGACCGTCCGACCCTTCGTCCGACCGTCCGACCCTTCGTCCGACCGTCCGACCCTTCGTCCGACCGTCCGACCCTTCGTCCGACCGTCCGACCCTTCGTCCGACCGTCCGACCCTTCGTCCGACCCCGACCCTTCGTCCGACCGTCCGACCCTTTCCGACCGTCCGACCCTTCGTCCGACCGTCCGACCTTCGTCCGACCGTCCGACCCTTCGTCCGACCGTCCGTCCGTGAACACTAGTTGCGCCCAAACCATTCGTATGATTTCCAAATCGAAGAATCCTCTGTCAATCTCGCTCTAGTTCAAGCTTTGAGATTTTGAAAAACATGCGACTGCCCGAAAATACCATGGACAAATCCGTTCGCGGGCGCATGCACTCTACTCAGCCACGCATATACGCGTCGCTCTGCCGAGCGCGTCAAGAGGACAAAAAGAACGCTCCAGCTGATGGTAACAATGGAGGAAAGTAGGGGGAAATTGGTAAGTAGCAATATCGTATCTCAGAACTCAACGTTTCGAGCGATTAAGTGTTTATAAGTTAAAACAGAATTCACAATCCTGTACAACAGTGAAACATTGGTTTAAATATTGATATGAATTTTCAATTATATATTATGTATGTACGAGGTATGTATGTATGTATGTATGTATGTATGTATGTATGTATGTATGTATGTATGTGTGTATGTATGTATGCATGTATGTCGTATTTGGCGTTGTTGGGTCGGTAGTCGAACTTTGCCGGCCAGCTACCGGTGTCTCCATGCTCGGGCCGAGTTAAATTCCCATGCATGGGTGTAAGAGCAACATGAGGCAAACATGACGTGTTCTCTTCACCGTAACCAGCTAGATCCCCCTGCTTGAGCTTTTCTTCATCACACAACTACAGAAAATGGGACGATTTTAAAGGAAAGCTACAACTCTATTTTTGCCTCGACTGGGAATCGAACCACAGCACGGGAAGCTAGTATGCTGCACATGAACCATCCCAGAGGCAATTATAAATTATTAAGTACTATTTTGTTCTTCGTCACATATCAGAGAGACAGATCTATCAACGTGGATACGATAACCTCATACCTTACAAAAAAGGAGGTACAATAATTACACTTAGAGCCATTGAAATCAATAACATAACGTACGATTTGTGCAACAGATTATTTTACTAATGTATACATTAGTTTATATTGATTACGAGTGCATACTCAGTGATCGTTGAATAACAATAAAGACTTTTTAAATTTAATATAGAGAATCCGATTAGTTCGCAAACATTTTTCAGAATGTTTCTTTTTAAGATAATAACGACGTGCATTTTTGTATTGCTGAAATTGACCATTGAATCAAACAATTAGTCACACTGTGTGTCATTCGGGAATTTTCAGAACGTATTTGAGAAGTGACATATTATGTACGAGAATGATGTAAGACAATTATCTTCAATTAAAGATCTCAGTTTTAATGAACACATCTGTATGTTTTGTACTTTTAGAAATTCATAACTCTCTCACATATAATAACATTTCCATTAAATATTGAAATTATTTGACTCCCAAAACTTTGAACATCATACAGTATTGGGAACACTATGTGTTGTTTTTAATTTGTGACCACCAAACAGTATTCTCCATTTCGAATTTCAAAACTTCGGTATCAGCCATTCCTGGAATTCTATAAATGCACCTCGAACCATGTTCAAATATCAGTACGATAAATTCATTGATTCACATCTCCCCAGTTTTTCTTTCACTCCCCACAACTGTGTACCGCCACGACTCGCCTCACCTCGCCCATGGGGGGCGGGGGGGGGGGGGGGGGTGGCCGGGGGCGGGGGGCGGGGGGCGGGGGGCGGGGTGGGGGGGGGGGCGGGGGGCGTGGTGGGGCGGTGGTGCCAGGGTGGTGGCGGTGGTGGGAGCGGTGGTGGTGGCGATGGCGATGGCGGCGGCGGCGTCCGCACGCGACAGGGGCAGCGCCTCTTTGATGTCGACTCTAATTGTCGCGGGGCGCCGTCGCAGATATATTGCGATTTTTGCTGCCTGCGAGCGGTGGCGTCGAGGCGACGCGCGCGCTGGTTCCGCGGACGGGCGACGCACAATCACGTGGCTACCGCTGGCGACGTGACGGGTGGGGGAGAGCAGGTGGTTCTTGGGTGCGTGTTCTTCAATCTGCCGATGGGTTTTTTCATCCATAAATAGAAGCTGACACAGCACTACCTTTTTTCTTTCTTTCGAAATGTGAAATTGTGAAATTTAATATCGTTGTAGTTCACGCCCTTATCAGTTTAATAAACACTTCAAGTATCGTCAATTAGTGACAAAATTCAGAATGATTATGAAAGAGCTTGCTAAAAAATATTTAAATTCACTATTCACTAGAATGGGGGAGAATCAAAGAACATATGTAGAGGTAGCTAGTCAATCCCCATAGAAATCTAAAACACAAACAAAAATCTTACGATAAAATTTCATTATTGAATTATAATATTAACGTTATATTCAAGACGTGCACGTTGTGTATTAAACACTGAAAAAGTCCTTCAATATAAAACGCAAAGACGATAGAAACGAGTACAGCAGTTGATATTACAATCAGTACGATGTACGCATACTATATGAAGTGATTTTAGTCAACACTCGCTACATCCTGGTTCAACATATTCTGTAAAAATACCTCCTTGAATTGTCACTACAATCTTCCCAACAAAGACTTTCGAGGAATTATAAAGGCTTGCCGCGATAACAAGAACTTTGACATTAACGTTATCAGCATTGGAACACTTACGGAGATATCTTGTTAGCACAAGAATTCTTACGACATATTTGCCCGACGACAACGAACACGACACAACGGGGACACACGAGCCAGCCCATAGAGCAGCCGGTCTCGCACCTCGTTTCCCGGAGCTCCGCGGGCGCCAAAAGACTCTCCGGAGGGAAACCCGGCACTGAACCTGACACCTCCCACTGTCACCGGTTCTCCCGCAGGAACAGCTCCGTATTTCCTCCCCCGCGAGATCCCGCACGGCTCGTACACGGGCGAGATACGCCGCACACACACGCGCGCACACACACACGCACGGATTGCGGCGACCTCCGAATCTCGGAAAGGGCATTCTCCGGAGAGCGCGAAGGGTTGTTGCCACCAGGAAACCGGGTAAAACGGGGTGGAGTGTGCTCGGCTGAGGAGGGGGTGGGACGACGTGCAAATCTGGCTATGGAGTGAGGTAGTGCTGGGCGTGTTTGAGACGCCGCCCACGGCCAACGGGGTGCTAGATGGACGGAGGCCCACCGCAGCTCCCGCGCTAGTGGCTCTCTGGGGGGTCACGCAGGTTCGTGAAGGGGTTAGGGTCAGCTTCGGGGGAATCTGAGTGAGGGGGAGAAGGAAGGGTGTTGGGGAGAGGGAGGTGCTAAGCAATGCGGGACGAACCGGATGCACACAGTTGAAGGTAGTCTGTTTCTATTTGCTCCCAAAGGACGTGGTATTATTCTGAAGGCAACCATGGTTTTGTAACCTGCGGTTTGCGGAAGGAACGCCGGGAATTTTTTTTGGCACGCAATAGAGCCTTGCGGTACCTCCTATAGATCTCCTCGGCAACGATGAGGCAAGGGTTTAGGAGTGTTCACTGGAGGGATGTTCAAGGGTCACTCAAGGGAAATCACAATCTCCAGGGAAACATAAGTAACCTTGGTTCTGCAATTTGTGGTTCGCATATACAAGGTGAAGCATTAATTTGTATCATCAGAGGAACCCCTCTCGTGCATCCTAATATCTGCCTGCATTACGAAGGGTTCCCTCTAGCAAATAAGCATACTTACACATCGGGGACCTGGTGTGGCTAGAATGAAAATCACTTAAGTGCGAAGAGTTACCACCTTATGGAATTTCCGAATCGGACATGCAAAACCCAGCATAGTAATAAATATTTAAATGTTAACACAATCATTGTAATGCACTTAATTATTCTTCACCGCAAAGAATTCAGAGGCTAAGACAAATATTGAAACTGAATCTTCGTGACGTATTGATGTCAGTGACCAGTAGTGTAGAGTAAACTTACGGCTGCTTGTACGTTTAAATTCTCCTTGATTTTGTGGTAGCTTTGACTTGATTTTGGACTTCTCCTGGAATACGATAAAGAGCAGACAACTTGTTGCATATCCCGGATAACTGTAACTTTGGCTTCCTGTTTTTTGTACTTGGAAAGTTGGATTGTAAATAACCAGTAACTTTGTTCGAGATTATTTTTTATCCTGCTTCCCGGCAGCGTTGCCAGTTGATTAAATGTATATCCGGGAACCAATCTTCAATAATCCTGGTACTTTCACAAAAATTCTTGGTACCAGTGTCAAATGATTTAATTCTGAATTCATATTATCCATTGTTAACACTACAGGATGTTCCTTAAACTTCACACGAATCGAATCATTTTATATTGATAAACCAAATGAAAGAAATGTAACAGTATATCCTTTTGTACTCTATCATATGCTAGAAAAATCCATATTATGGCATCCTAATGTTTTACGGCAGTGTTTTCATAATATCATAGTTACTTGAAATATTTGTTAGATTAAACTACTCATAAAAAATATTAAACGAATACTAAATTGACCCCACCTTAACGTAGACTAAAATCTGTATTTATACGTTCCATGAAACATGGATTTTACTAAAATCCTGTAAAATACCAGATTCTGGTTTTGGCAACCTGTATTTATATATATTCTGGTTAAAGTACTATTAAAATCCTGGAAAAATATCAGGATCCTGGTACGTCTGGCAACATGGTATCTTCATATGTCTTGTAGAAGGATCTTCATAAAACCTGGTAAAAATGGTACGTCTGGCCACATGGTGTCTTCATATAGCTTGTGGATACAAGGTATTATCATTAAAATATGTATCAATAATACCAGGACCTTGGTACGTCTGGCAATACTGTTTCCCGGTCACATCCTTCCCATACTCCCATTTCCCCACCTGAAGAAGCCTGAAGCGGGGAGTCCCTGTAGGGCGGTCGGGGGGCGGTCAAGGGTCGCAAGAAGGGCGCGCGGGAGGAGCCGCTCCTTCGAAGGGACTCCCCCCGAAGGCACCGGGCAGTGCCCGGCCCCCGCGGGCGCGCCGCCCCAATTTATGCGTGCGGCCGCTGCGGTCATTAACGCGGCCGCCGTCCCCCCCCCCCCCCCCCCCCGCCCCGAGGGGTAACGCCCCCGCCCTCGGCCCTTCCGGCTTCCGGGACGCCCTTCGCTCGGGCCGCTGGCGCCGTCCATCACCCGCTGCTCGCCAGCGCCGGAGAGCGGAGCAGGGGTTTCTTTGACGTGGCTTTTGTGCAAATAATGGACAGACGTTGTTTTGAGAAATCGGTAAGTTTTACTCATTAAAATGAAGATTTTCGTATTAAAATGCCCACGTATTAAAATGTTCAACGGTGTTTTGAGGAATCGGTAAGTTTTATTCATTAAAATGAAGATTTTCGTATTAAAATGCCCGACTATTACGCAAAATTATGCGTAGTCTACAGTAAAAAAGTATTGAAAATTAATACTTCGATAAAGGTATATGCAGTGCAGTGAAGTGAAGTGAAGTGATTTCATTTCTTCTGAATATGACTGAATAAGTTCTGACTGGTGTGTATGTGAGGGTTCTTCGTCTCTCTATGTATACACGCGTATGTTTGTATGTATGTATATTTGTGTAATATGTAAGTTTATTCATTTACATGTTAGTGTATATGCATTTTAATGTTTAGTATAGGAATGTAAATGCCATCTGCGTATATTGGAAATGACAAAGTCAATTTGTTTGTTTATATTTTTTATATATTATTATTATACATTATTATTTTATAGGTAAATGTAATTTTGCATTCTGCCACCGGACATCATTTACCCAATTGTAGAATAAATTTCTATCTATCTATATAAAAGTGTGTGGATAACTCTCTACAAATGTTCTAAAATCAAATTTTTATATTATTTCAAATAATATTAATGTAAACAGAGTGTTAACAATATGAAATTCGCCGAGAAATGGCCATGAACATAGATCAAGGCTTAGCCTTGAATTATAAGGTTATGAGTAATGGTTAGTAGTCTATAAATTGAATTCCTTCTAATAGTGCTAAATCAGATACGCTTCTCTACAAGTGAGAAGACAACTTGTAAAATATATGATTTTTGTTGTATCGGAAAAAATTAATTTTAAATAAAAAAATAAGAATTCACATCATAGTATCAACATACGAACACGTCATTTAAAACTAAAATAATTGACTATCTAGTCTTTGATTAACATGAAATGATCCTTAATACTATTAAGGTCATTTCGATTGAAATTTATTCATAATGAAATAATTCGTTATTTCCGCGAAGTCAAGAAAAATGCATCATGAATTAATACTAAACTCTCTGTCAGTCTACAATATAAATTAAAGAAAGTGCCTATGAAAATTTTAAATATGAATGCTTTCTGATATCATCATTCCTCCTGACCGCTTTTAGTTTTCTACATATTTCCAGATTATACTCAGTTATCAACAGTGATAAATAATATCTTTAAATGCCTCAATTACTTTATGCAAAAAAACAACAACTGATTTTAAAGTTTGAAAAGCAATCCCATTTACGGGATATCCAAAAGCAATAAATCCGCGGAAGCGCATTCATTTCATTTACCCGTCACGGCAGAGACCTCCCTTTCAGAACATTAAGCGCAAAGGCGATAACTGACAAAATAGCATAGAGCCCGTAAGCCACCCTCGCTCTCCGTCACGAATAAAGTATGCGCCGCGTTCTTCGGTTAAAAGCGAGGCTCCAGCGAACAGTGTCCCTAACCGGACTCCCTTCCAGCGTCTCAGAGCCATCACTGGGATGGATTGATTAATTTTTTCGTGTTTCCGGGCGCGTCAACTGCTTCGGTCATTAGTTCCGTTACTGTAGTGCATGTTTTTTCTCGGGAGATGGCGGTGATCATCCCCCGCTGGATGGCGAGATCCGGCGCCGACCTACCGTCTAGTGGGGTGTCCCCCTAACCAGGACTCTCCCACCAGCGGGGCACCGCCCCGCCGCCGCCGGGACAAGCTCTCTACCGGTCTCCCGGAATATGTGGCAGTGTAGTGCATGTTAGTGTAAGTGTGTGTGTAAGGGGAGAGGATAGGACAGGACAAGGAAGACGAAGGAAAGATTGCGCGTTGTCCGTGGCCCGTCTGTTAGGGTACTGTTGGTTCGCGTGGTGTTGATCGGAGAAACCACGGAAAACTACCGATCAGAGCAGCTGACCGCTAGAATTCTCCTCCAGACAGCGACTGAATTCGTCCTAGCTGAAAAGCTAGTATCGAAAATCCTGCCGCCGTCGGACTCGACCTAGGACCTCCCGGCCAGAGGCGCTGCAGTGACAACAGTTGATGCACTGAGCTACCGCTCCCGGTCACAATCCCTGGGATCCAACAAGGGATGGCCAAATAACATCGATGTTTATATAACATCTAGAAACGTCGATACGTTAACCAGATACATCGATTTTTCACCAAAAACATCGATAATTGACATCGACATTTTAATTTCAATGTTCTTTAAAAAGTTTGATA
Source organism: Teleogryllus oceanicus (assembly GCA_964035755.1). Lineage (NCBI taxonomy): Eukaryota > Metazoa > Arthropoda > Insecta > Orthoptera > Gryllidae > Teleogryllus > Teleogryllus oceanicus. The sequence goes on from CAXIVR010000012.1 coordinate 1,805,861, forward strand.
CTTTGTTACAAAAACATTGAATGTTTTTACTTTTTAAATATATTTTTAATAAATGGGTTTAAGCACGTTGTACAGTGGCAGCATATTCACAGCAATGTCGTTGTTTTGCGTCATCCGCTGCACATTTCGCTTGTGCAATCTGAAAAAGTTTGGGAGCTGCTCGTGTTATGAATGTAAGTTATCGCCAGGCGTGTCATTGCTTGAATTGTCAGTGAAGCACGAAATCGTTGGCAAGACACCGTGTTTTATTATTAATTTTATTATTTATAGTCCGTAATAATTATTACAGTACTATTAACATGTTGGTAACCAAACAACAAAATATATCCCTTTTACGTATTGGAATAGAAAATGGATAAGAAAATAGAATGTTTATTTGTCTAAAATTAAAACATAGTTGTTTTAAATATTGATATTTTCTCGTCAATGTCTTCATCGACATCCAAACTCTTTAGCAATCTATGGATATATCGAGGTTTTGGTAAAATTAGCCATCACTAGATCCCCAACGTACTTTTCTCGTCCCTGCCCGTTATCCCAGTGGCTGTCCCTACCTCTTCCCCATCCTCTTTTTGGCGGTTTCCCCTAAAGTCCGAGTCCCCTCCAGCGTTGCATGTTGCCTCTGTTCCAACACCCACCGCGATGCTAGCCCTGGGCTCGTGTGCACACAGCGTCAATGCAATTTGTGGACTTTTCCGCCCCACCCCGCTTCCCCCTTCTATGCAGCTTCTCTCTCTGTCTGTCTCTCTTCTCTCTCTGTATGTCTCTCTCTCTCGTATGTTCTCTCTCTCTGTGTGTCTCTCTCTCTCTGTATGTCTCTCTCTCTCTCTGTATGTCTCTCTCTCTCTCTGTATGTCTCTCTCTCTCTGTATGTCTCTCTCTCTCTCTGTATGCTCTCTCTCTCTGTATGTCTCTCTCTCTCTCTCTGTATGTCTCTCTCTCTCTGTATGTCTCTCTCTCTCTGTATGTCTCTCTCTCTGTATGTCTCTCTCTCTCTGTATGTCTCTCTCTCTCTGTATGTCTCTCTCTCTGTATGTCTTCTATCTCTGTATGTCTCTCTCTCTGTATGTCTCTCTCTCTGTATGTCTCTCTCTCTGTATGTCTCTCTCTTGTATGTCTCTCTCTCTGTGATGTCTCTCTCTCGTATGTCTCTCTCTGTATGTCTCTCTCTCTGTATGTCTCTCTCTCTCTGTATGTCTCTCTCTCTGTATGTCTCTCTCTGTAGTCTTCTTTTGCCCTCTTTCTCTCTCTCTTTTCTCTTTCGTCTTTGTCCCCATTTCTGCCAAACCTCCTCCATGTTCTCTCTCTAGTGCTCTATGTTCGTAATACTCACGTTGCTTTAGGCTCCACCGACACGCATCTCAGTCTTCTACACACTGCTCACTTCACGTTCAACCAGCCGCACCTGTGACCCTTTCCACCGCCATCTCTCTCTCATTCCCCTCACCCCCCCTACGCACTGCCTCCAACCCAATTCATTCTCTCTGTCTCGCGACTGCCCGCGTCCTCGTCATACAACCCGCCCTGATTCCCATCCCTTTTCGGGGGCTCCTGCACACTGTGGCCCTAACACCCCCGTCTCTCTCCTCCCCTCCCCGCACCGCGCCCACCCTCCGACTCTCGCCTCTTTTCCCCACCAGCGCGCGCGACTCGGCATGCATAATGCGGCGCGGTTCTTAATCACGAGGGAATGTAATTTGCTTTGTGCCCGAGATGTGTGTACGTACGAGGAAGCGCCGACACCCCGGCCTGGCCTCTGCAGCGCAAACCGCTCCCTCCGCGGGCCTTCTCCGTTCCTGTCGCCACGTGCAGGCCAACAGAGTCCGCCTGCTCTCTCCGTCATGCATTCAGAAATTTTGTTGAGAAATGCAATATAGTCAGGGTCAAGGGTTGTATTTTAACAACGCTCTTGTAACACGATGAAAGTATAATGAAATATTTCAGCTTTATGGTAAACACATTTTAAATCCATCGTTTTACAAATGAATAATAACTTATTAGACCTCTATCTTTGTAGTTGTACAGATAACACAATGAAATATAGTTAAAACATCCTATTTTTTCTCCATAGTTTCTCCACGGGCCTTCTCCGTTCCTATCACCACGTGCAGGCCAACACAGTCCTCCTACTCTCTCTCTTATTACCATCGTTATTAAAAGGGAAGGGTTTTAAATTAATGAAATATTTCAGCTTTATTGGAAATTTTAAACCTTTAAACATCACCACATCATCTTCTTATCTTTTCATTGCAATTCTTATCTTCTTACTCATCTTACTCTATACCATCATTCTCTTCTTTATACTTCACATCACCATGCTTCTCTTTCTCTTCGTCACATCGTTGCCATCATCCTCTCTTTAGCTTTTCATCACCATCTTCTCCTCCTCCCCTCTTCCCACTGGGAGCGGTGGCTCAGTGCATCATCTGATGCCATTACAGTGCCTCTGATCGAGAGGTCTTCGCTTCGAAACCCGACGGCGGCACGATTTTCGACACTAGCTTTTGAGCTAGGTCGAATTCAGTCACTGTCTGGAGGAGAATTCTGGCGTCCGGCTGCTCTCATCGGTAATTTTCCGTGGTTTATCCGATCAACACCAGGCGAATGCCGGAGCAGTATCCTACCAAACGGGTCACAGGCCGCGCGGATCTTCCTTCTCTTCTATGTCCTATTCTCATCCATTACACTCGCACACTAACATGCACTACACTACCAGACATGACGGGAGACTAGTCTTGAGCTTAGAGCGTGTCTCGCCTGGGGCGGTGCTCCGCTGATGGGAGAGTTCTGGTTAGAGTAAAACCCCGCTAGTCGACATTAGGTCGGCGCGGATCTCGCCATCCATTGGGGAAGATCCACGCCACCTCCCGATGAAAGAAAATGAGCTACTCTTACAGAACTAATGACCTCACTAATGGGGCTCCCGAATCACAACAATCATCCTCCTGTTCGTCTTCCTCATCCTCAACATCACTGCCATCATCGTCTTCCTCATCCTCAACATCACTGTCATCATCGTCTTCCTCATCCTCAACATCACTGTCATCATCGTCTTCCTCATCTCAACATCACTGCCGTATCATCTTCATACTTTATATTACAGGCTCCCCCCTCTTCATCCTCCTCTTCATGACCATCCTCCTCATCATCATCCTTATCTTTACTTGGTTCGTCTCCACACAGCCCGCCTCCTGGCCCGCCGCGGGGCGGGGGGGCGGGCGCTTCCGGCGCCGAGCTTACGGCGCGGGCGACGTGCGCCGAAAACGTAGTGGCGGCGGCGGCGGCAGCCGCACGTACGCGAGCGGAGGGGAGGGGGGAAGGGAAAGACTGAGGAGGCAGTGGTGGGTGAGGTGACAGGGGCGAGTGAAGTGGTCTGGCCCTGAACGAAGACTGTGAACGTACCGTACCTTAGTGCATCAACTGATGTCACTGCAGCGCTTCTGACCGGGAGGTCCTAGGTTCGAGTCCCGATTTTCGACACTAGCAAGTCAACTAGGTCAAATTTATTCGCTATCTTGAGGAGCATTCTAGCAGCCGGCTGCTCTGATCGGTAGTTTTCCGTGGTTTCTCGGATCGGAACACCAGGCGACTATAAGAGATATTGTGACTGTAAGAGAGATGAAACTGTAAGAGAGATCGAGACAGCAAGAGACATTGAGATAGTAAGGGAGATTTGGAATAGTAAAGGGGACTGAGACAGTAAGAGGCTGGGTTACTGAAGATATTAAATATGTCGGAGGGAGAGACAGAGTATGGAAATTAGTAAATAAAACACACGTTGGTGAGACAAGAGAAGAGAAGGAAGATGCAGAAAGAGAAACACAGTCCTTCACCTCGAGTGCCACCGAGCGACGAGACCAGCAGAGGGCGCGCCCCACCCAGAAGCGACGAAGGCGTAAGGCGGTAATTCCGGCGCCAGCTCTACGCCGGCCCCTCCCCGGCTCCCCCGCTTCTTTGGCGCAAAGTCGGAGCGGCGGCGGCGGCGGCGATAGGTGACACACGTTCGCGTTCGCGCCGAGGCGTCTACACGCCCCGTCCCACGGCGCCCCGCCCACGCCGGCACGCGCCCTCTCGCCCGCGCCATCCCGCCAGCGCCCTCCCGTCCAACCCCGCCCGTCCAACCCCGCCCGTCCAACCCCTCTCGTCCAAGCCCTCCGTCCAAGCCCTCTCGTCCAACCCCTCTCGTCCAACCCTCCCGTCCAACCCTCCCGTCCAACCCCCCCCGCCAAGCCCTCCCCCCTTTCGCCCGCCCGCACCCTCCTGCCCCCCGCCCTCTCCTACGCCCGCGCCCTCTGCCCGCCCGTGCTTTCTTGCCCTCCCGCATGCACCAACTCCCCCGCCCGTCCATTCCCGCGCCCTCCCGCCGCCCCCGCTCGTGCCCCATCCTACAGCGTCCCGCGTTCCCCGTGCCCCAGATAAAAGCGGGAACGTGCAGCTACGAGACGCGCCGAGCGCACGCGAGAACGTCCTGCCTCGCGACCAAGGCACCTCTTTACACGAGAGCAATTTTCATCGTGGCCCTGGACAGCACGGAGCATTGGAAAGAAATAAGTCATGAGGAGAATAAATTTGAAATCTTTGAGATGTCTCGTGGGCAGCCTACTAGCTTCCGTGATGGGTTCGCGGGTTTTATTCCCGGTCGAGGCTACGATAGAGCTGTAGCCTTCCTTCAAAATCGTCCCCGGTTTTGTAACGGTTTGGCGAAGAAAAGCTTAGGCTGGCTGAGTTTCCTAGTGACGGTGAAGGGAATTAAGTCACGTTCGCCACATGTTGCTCTGACTTCCCAAGCGTGGGAATTAATCTACGTCCAAGTGTTGGAGCTACCATTAGTTGGCCAGCAAAGTCAGACAGTCGACCCAAAATGCCAAATACATACATACAACATACAAGAACCACTTGTGTAATTAAGCTTTTCGTTTATTCAGATGATTCAACATATTGCTCGAAAAATGGAAGTAACCATTTCTCAGCACCAACAAACCTGAACTTCATTCCCTCAATTAAAAGTTAAGTTAGAGATTATAATTAATTAATTCTTCTTTTATATGTTGATTTATAAAAAAAATTTTTAAAATAATTACTACGAGTTTATATGTAATATGTAATTTGAGAAAATTGATAAATATTTAACACTGTGCTTACTTCTATCCTGCTTACTTCTATCCTGTAAGCAGGAGAAAAATAATTGCCGAATAGATAATCAACAGCGCCATTTGAAGTGATATGTCCATTGAACATTATTTTAGAGAATCTTCCTTAAATGAAAATCCAGAAATCGGTAGTATGTTGCGCATTATACCATCGATAATCATCCAGTAATAGTAGAGAGAAGACTAAATGAAAATATAATAATTATGTAGCAGTAATAACACTTCGTGCTAGTGTGTACGTCTCCCTTGAAATGACTTATTTTCATTTTTCTACAATATTCCATTCCTATTATCACGAAATTCTCTCTAAAACACTGAGAGGAACCCTAAGAGCCGCAAACAAGTCTTTATGGCAAACGCAATGCGGCAAAGGTAGAGAAGGTGTTACTTCGCCAGCACAGCTCGACAGAAACCATTTTTCAAATATTCGAATAGTGCCTTGAAAAAGGCGTGGACTTCGTAGGATAATTAAAACCCAAAATAGTTAAAAATTATTGGAAAATACTTAAATTTACGTTGTAAGTTCGAACTAGCTCCAGAAAAATCTGGAGGTTAAAAATCGAAGTATATATTCAAAAGTGTTCAGAAATAAATGACCGAAAGGAATCACTATCCTTGTGTGTTGTTAAAGTTTTTCATTAAAACATGGCAAAAACAACAAACATAGCTGTAAACTAAACAATAAACGAGAATAAAAACTCATGAATAGTAATATTAAAGGTAAAAAACATAAAAATTGAAGCAAAAAGATTGGAGAATAGCGAAGAAGGTGTAACAAAAAGAGAGAACGCAGGGACCAAAGACAATTTACATTTGGAAATCTATTTTAGTACACTGTACATAACAAAACGCTTCTCAGCAAAACCAACCAATTGTCTTTGAGCCCTCTAGTAGCAATTATTAGCTACAAAAGAATTGGTTAGCATTAAATGTTGCAAAAACATTCTGCCAAAAGACTCTACCAATGACAGTGCGTGCAAGAACGCAACGACAATGGGCAAAGAGCTTGGAAAATAACGAAATGGTAACGAAAAGAAGAGCGCAGAGACCAAAGGCAATTCACGCTTGGAAGTCTATTTCAGTACACTACACATAACAAAACGCTTCTCAGCAAAAGAACGAAACCCAACCCAATAAATCATTATTCCAACACAAAACTGCTCATAAAACAAACACCTTTCTCCTCCAATAAAAAAAAGCGCGAGTACACACTCGCGGTGACTCGCAAAGCAACGCGGCCTCCTCCCCTCCCCCCTACTCCGTGTTTCCCAAGTCGCTGACTCCATGGTGGGCTCCTTTATCTTGGGGCGCCTCGCAAGGAACTTTCTGGAAAGCGGTGGTGGTGGCGGTGGCGGCGGCAGTCCCTAGCGGCAGGCGGCAAACGCACGAAACAAGCGCAAAAAATATGAGCTCGTGTGTGCTCCCCGCGCTCGCGCAAGTGTGTGTGTGTGTGTGTGTGTGTGTGTATGTGTGTGTGAGCGAGCGGGTGCCCCTGATGTTTACGCTACGAGCGCCCTCCCGCCCGCCCGCTGCCGCCTCACCGCGGGAGAGGCAGCGATTTATGGCATCGGCGGAGGATTTTTGTTTGCGGCTTGTTTCTTTTCTTCTTTTTTTTCTGTATACGCAACGGAGGCGTCCCCGAAAGAGAAGTGTAGCTCGCCTGGAGACGATCACAGAAACGACACCTCATTTCAGGTCGCACCGTCGGCGTCGACGTTCTTGACTGTGGCAGGGTGTTTGCGGTGACAAAAGATGCGGTGGAGAGAGAGGCTGTCATAATTCGAAAAAAGACGTTATTGTACACAGGTGTGACATGAAAGAAGCTGCATCGACAGAAAAATGCAGTCAAATATGTTAATTATTGTGTGCGACAGAAATAATAATAGTCAGAAGGCACACTACACTGCACAAATAATAAACAAATAATATTTTTCAAAAAATTTGGAAGATCTAGTTTCATTTTCTTATTCAAGATATTCTTCTTCTTATTTTTCATTTTTCTCTTTGAAACTAACCCACATATTTCACCAAAAGTTTATAAAGTACTTTCTATCTTTTCATATTTTCTTTCGGTCCGACAAATGTTTTACTTTCTTTCGGTTTATTGTCACAAGATATCTATTCTCTCTACACTCTCAAGGATATTTTCTGTGAGTTCATTCTATTCACTCTGTCAAGTAGAAATACAATAGGAGATTGACTTCATTTGCCAGAAACCTATAAACGTTTTATTTATATTTCAAGTCTTTAATTTGCTTGAAATTTTTGAAACACAAGAATTTCTACGTTCTGTACCGCATTTACTAATTTAATAATCAATGAAGCATATGCACGCTACTTATTTTTCTGTCAAGTTAAAAGTGTAATTCATTTTCTTTTATGAACATTTTGCTTGGTTATGAAAATTAGGAGAGGTTGAGTGAGTCACTTTCGACACCAAATCTGAGGACTAATGTCTCAGCCTTTTCGAGATTTTTTTGATTCACTAGTAGAGAATTCGTTTATGATTAGGAATGAAGAAACTTCTTCCAATACACCAAACAATTGTTTTTAAATGTTCATTACACAAGAGACATGAAACTTCGTTAAGTTCATAGTAGCTACATCTGTGCCTGAATTTATTTTTGAACTATACGATCTTATTTGTAAACAATTCTGACTTTCCAAGTGCTGTATGCAGAAGGGGCAAGAACACAGAATAAAAAATCAATTACCCTGCAGCTTTCTCAAAACAGTACACTTTACTCCTAAGTCATGAGCACACAACCTACTTGAAATGGCACTGAAGCCTTCAATTATTTACTCAGTAGTCCATAAAAACTGTTTCGTTGATTAACAACAGTTTTTAATTCTCCCAAGAATACGTTCGGCTGGCCAGGAGTAAAATGTCATCATTAAACTTCAAATATTCTCTAAAATACTTCAGTAATCGTACTCTCCTGAACTGTCGAGTAGATGATGGCATTGGCAACATCTAGGAGCCCACAACTGTCGTGAAAATGACCTATCTTCCACACATCCACATCCATGAGATTTCACGCATTGCACCCAACTCAAGTACCTCTCTGCACAAAACGGAGTGAGAGGTCGGCTGCCAACTTATATCATTACAAGAATTAAATATAAGACTGCATTCTGTTACTAGTGTATTCTGAAGTTTTCCCATATTTGGTCTCAGTGCATAAACTGATGTCACTGCAGCGCCTCTGACCGGGAGGTCCTAGGTTCGAGTCCTGACGGCGGCAGGATTTTCGACACTAGCTTTTCAGCTAGGTCGAATTCAGTCGCTGTCTGGAGGAGAATTCTAGCGGCCGACTGCTCTGATCGGTTGTTTTCCGTGGTTTCTCCGATGAACACCAGGCGAATGCCGGAGCAGTACCCTACCAAATGACCCACGAACCGCACGCGATCTGTCCTTCCTCTCCCCCTTACAAACACACTTACACTAACATGCACTGCACTACCACATATTCCGGGACCGGTCGGGAGCTTAGAGCTTGTCCCGGCTGTGGCGGTGCCCCGCTGGTGGGAGAGTCCTGGTTAGGGGGAAACCCCACTAGCTGACGGTAGGTCGGCGCCGGATCTCGCCATCCAGTGGAGGGAAGATCACCGCCATCTCCCGAGAAAAAAACAGGCACCACACTAACGGGACTAATGACCAAAGCAGTTGACGCGCCCGGAAACACAAAAAACACAAACCAAACTAACCCAACCCATATTTTGGTCAGGCCGGAAACTGATGGAACCACCCATATAAAGCCGTGATCGACCCGCCGGGCACCTGCAGGGAGAGCGCTCTGCCCGGCCAGAGCCGAGGCAGCCTGCCCAGCGCGCTTCCCAGGCCTCTTCCGGGACGCGTCCCGCGCGGCCTCGCCCGGCGCCTTTGTCCGGAAAGAGGAAGGCAACTGCGCGTCGCCCGCACTCCCCGCGCCCTGTGGGAGGCCGGGCGCTTGACGACTTTGTCGGCGGGTGCGGCGCCGGGCAACGGCGGGGGCGGTGGCTTATGATGGCGCACGTAATGGATGAGATAGTTTTATAATTGCTGTCGTGAAGGTAGTGTAGTGGTGACTAGTGTTGGTGATCGCACAAATGGTGGTAGGGTCAAGTGTAGGCGGTGTTTGTAGTGGAAATTGTGCTGATAGTGTAAGTGAGAGGTCGTGTAAGTGAGAGGTCGTGTAAGTGAGAGGTCGTGTAAGTGAGGGGTCGTGTAAGTGAGGGGTCGTGTAAGTGAGGGGTCGTGTAAGTGAGAGGGTCGTGTAAGTGAGGGGGCGTAAGTGAGTGGTTATGTAAGTGAGGGGTCGAGTAAGTGAGGGGAGAGAGTCAGTGAGCGGGTGGTGTAAATGAGAGGAGGGGTCGTAAGTGAGGGGTCGTAAGTGAGGGGTCGTAAGTGAGGGGTCGTAAGTGAGGGGTCGGGACGTGAGAAGGTGCGTATGTGAGTGGTTATGTAAGTGAGGGGTCGAGTAAGTGAGGGGAGAGAGTCAGTGAGCGGGTGGTGTAAATGAGAGGGTGTGGATGATTTGGCGGTTTGGAAGTGATGTTAGTATTGAAATGTGATGTGAATGGTAGTGATGATTGTGAGAATGTAGGATGCTTGTGTGTTCGTACGAATGTGGTTGTCACTGAGTTATGAAAGTGCTAGCGGTTGTGTTATGAACTTGAGGAAGGTTGTGCATCATGAAGTGGTTTCCTAGGGAACCGATGAAATTAGGGGATGTTGGTGGAAGAGAAGAGATTGGAAGAGGTCGTGGCAGTGATGATGGTGTTAGAGGTGGCAATCGTGAACGCCAATCGCCAACATGTTTACCGCAGTATCGATGCTAATGACAGCAGCAGTACTGTACTGCTCCAATCACAGTGGCAGTGTAGGTCACATTGTCAGTAACACATGCGGTGGCTACGGCGTGGAAGATCTCAGTAGCGCCATCAGAGAAGGCAGCGGAGGGGCGGCAACGCTTTCGCCTGGCTTTGTGTCCTTTCACAGCACAACTTCATCTAAACACTCACCTCCCCCGAAGTGCAAAGGCCTACAGCGAGCGTCAGAGAGAACTTGAGAGCAAACCGTCCATAGCGCTATCACATTAACGCGAATGTCACCGCCCTGAAATAATGGATTACGTTTTCCCGTTGTCGTCTCCTTCCTAGATATCGTTTCCTGATATAGCTTAGTGCAATAAGATGTGTAAATTGAATGTGGTGATGTTTGGCTGTCATGATCATAAATTGTTGAGTAGTCGGTGTATATACAAGTATATGGACGACAGTGTAAGAATGATGAATCAGGTTTAGGGCTAACGAAATAATTGATATAAGAATGTGATGGCGATTTAGATTTAATAATTTACATTAAACGATAATAAGATTAATCCTAAGATTATATACTTTGTAATAGGATTAACATTGACCTCAGTCTAAAACAAATCTTTTAATATGATGAAGGTATTGATACAACTACTGCTACTACAAGAACGTAAAGAAGAGAATCAGCTTCAATGCAATGAAAAGTGATTACTCAATATTCACCATACGCAGAAGTACGATCAAACAAAACAGGTATTGCTCAAGATGAAAATAAGATATGTTCATAAATTCAGCACCAGCGGAAGAATAGTGGTTTGTTCAACTGATTATAGTAGAGGTTCATAACTATTGTCAGTACAGTAGTCTGCAATCAGCAAGTGGAGCACTGCCCAAACTCTGCAACTACCACTTCCACCAAGACACCTCGTGCCACAACCCAATTACCAACGCTCCGCTCCCCGCCGCCTCGCCTCCGCCTTCGCCCCCAACTCCCGCCTCCCTCGTTTCTCTCAGCCGCGCGGCCTCACGCAGCCCGCTGTACTGTATCGCGTCGGAGGGACTTTTGTGCGCGCGCGTTGGCCTCCCTGGCGTCGTGACGGAAGAACAATGGGCTCGTTCCCCGCGAGGCGGCGCTGTACCTGGCAGGCGCCGGCTCCACTCCACGCCGCTGCGCCACCGCCACCGCCGCCGCCTCCTGCAGCCGTCCTCGCCCCCTGCCACCCTCCACCTCTCGCCCGCCCCCCCCCCCCCCCCCCCACCTACACCGCCTTCGCCCCCGCCGACGCCGCCCCCTCCGCCCGCCCCCGCCGCCCCCACCCACATCACCCTCACTCCCGCCGACGCCGCCCCGCCCAGCCCCCGCCGCCCCCGCCCATGCCGTCCGCACCGATGCCACCCACGCTGCCCGCCCCCACCCACATCGCCTTCGCCCCCTCCTCCCCCCGCCCACACCGCCTTCACCTTCGCCCCCGCCGACGCCACAACCGCCGACGCCGCCCACGCCGACGCTGTCCCCGCCGACGCCGCCCCCGCCCCGCCCCCTTTTCCGACGCCCCGCCCCTACCGACGCTGCTTCCGCCGACGCCCCACCCCCGCCGCTTTCGGAGAGGGGAGGATATTGAAGCGCATTCTTCTGTGACTGCGCGAGTGACTGCGGAGGCGGTGGCTGTGGCTGCGGCTGGTGGACGGTGGCCGAATGTGATTAGGGCTCAACCGAAAACTCTGGCGGCTGTAGAACTATTAGATTTAGCAAGTGGACGGGGAATGTAAACATGAAAATGTAGGTTTCCGCGATCGATGTTAATAGATTATTGGATGTCCGCAGGTTTGTCAGTTTCGGCCGTCGTACTTCGATCTTACACCGGGCGAAATTGCAGTTGTCTGAGGAAGGTCACAGTATGACAATGGAAACGTTCGCAACTGTGCCAAGGATGCCGGATATCCCACTAAGCCAAGAACCCAGTGAACAAACGCGGTTTGTGAATTAATGCATCTCGAAATTACGACGCAATCGGTAACTTAATTAAGGAGTCGATATGGTGATCATTGCAAAAACTGAACTTTTCAAAGAGAATATAATATCATGATTCAAAATTACGTACAGAATAAAGGAAAAAAAGTATTAGATTCAATAAAAGCATTACAAGCGACAGTATTTTTTCTTACCAATTTAACATAAGAGAACAAGGCTCGAGACAATGAAATGAAATTCAAAAACTTGGAATCATAAAACATTTGATAATACTGAAACATTGTCAGTGCGTTAAAATTCAAAGTTTTATGAAGAGAGTTTGATTGTCATAACCCTATAACGATTCATGCTTAATACCAATAAAAAGTAATACAAACATATTTAACGCTTTCCATAATGTAAAATAGATACGGACTAAACGATCACGAAAATTTTGTTGTAGATTTAGAGAACAAAATTTGTGAAGTATTTCTGTTTCTACAAATTCAGATATTTCATGGTTATATCTAAAATAAAGCGCAAATCACGATAATGTCAAAAATGTTTTGAAGTTTTCTAACTACATTTTACGTCGATATTCATAACTGTCGTAGTATGAATGTGATTGTAGGAATTTTGAGTGGCCGCATTTGTTTTAAATCATAAGAATTTAAAATATTTTGTTTTTAATAATTTGTTTCAATATATAAATTATCATTTTACTGTAAAATATCGATTTTGAACTCTTCAAAATAGAAAGCAAGTGTACACAATTTGGTACGCAGGTTGTTAAGCAACATTAAAAGTAGCAGATGCTGCCGAGTGATAGTTTATTTACAGCAATTTCGCTACATGTAAATTACGTGTGTGTAAAGTATCTTCGGACGTATATACCGCTGACCTGCTTCTGTTCGCGAGCCCAACGCAGGTTCTGTAAGTCCGCAACTACAATAAACTGAGTCGATAAAAAAGGAAAAGAGTATGCATTAGGTCGTTAGTGGAAGAGTTGCTGGTAATGTCAGCTACTTTCTACGCAGTGCATTTGTCTGCTCCCGCAGGTGGCATCGTTAGCTGGAAATTGAAAGTAAATACTTTTAAGTATTTGTATTGTATTTAAGCATTGTTCGACTTTTTTAATGTTAGCTATTTGCCACATTTTACACAAGGAAATACACTTTATTCGCTATACTGGAATATATGTTCAGGAAGAATTCTAGTAATTACCCCTAAGTTTTTAAAGGTAAAAACGAACTATTGCTAACGAAATGAAAATATATATATATATATATATATATATATATATATATATATATATATATATATATAATATATATATAGACAGACAGTAAAACAAAATCATTCATCTGATAAAGTAAAAATGACCAAGCATGACCTTGACTTCAAATATTTAAAAAAAACATTAATACATTCGATTTTCAAATTCTTTACCTTTATGAAGGTTTTGTGACTGTTTAAATTATAGTATATTTGGGTACTCGTAATAATAATGTTAATTGCAATGTTGTATATGTTACTGGTAAACGTATTGTTGGTAGTGAATCGTTGTTTTCTTTCATTTTGTATTAATTCGAAATGTTCAATGTTAATTTTCCATGACATAATATCATAGCTATTGTAATAAACAAGAGTGTCTGACATTCTTTGTGATAAAAGCCTATTAAAGAAACGTAAACATCACTGAGAAGAGAAAGGAAAATTCTGGAATTTAGTAATTACCTGTTGCGGTGTAAGAGTTATTCACCTACCATTGCTGTGACATTTGAATAACGACACTATAAACTTTCATCAATGTAGCTGAACAACAAATACGAGCACGTTGAGTGTGAAAACATTGTTTAAATAGTGATAATATAATGTGAAACTTGTAAAGACGGTAGAGCAACATTTTACCATGTGGTTTAAATACAAAACACCTTGAGTTATCATTGTTCCTCAGGGGAAAATGCTCTTACTATACATCTATGTCTCCAAATTGCCGAATCTGATATTATTTTTCTCAGATGTAGTTTCAGTTGACATTTCCATTTACACTTTATTCCCTGCGCGTCTCAGGGAAGTCCTATTCCAACAGTTTGCTGGTGCATTTACAGGGTGCATCCGAGCACGTAACAACACGAAACGGCGTCATCGAATCGCATTCCGCCATGAAAAGCCACAGCTCGCACATCTAAACAGCATTTAGCTCATTCAACCAAAGGGCTCTTTAACCACCCGCCTGTAGAAACCTATTGCCTCTACATGTCGGTTTCCACCTCGCTTCGCCCACACAAAAGCACCGCCCCTTCAATCTCGAACATGACATCACCGAGTCTTTAATCCATGTCACACTGTCCCGTCTCTTAACTACTATTTCATTTGGGATTGTCTGAAACTCGTCTGAAACTAACATTCCCAACCATTCAAGCCGGTTAATTTAGCTCACGTCGTCTGCAACATGTGATGCTCTCACAAATCAAGTTCACTGCGTTTCAACCATACTGAAATGCGTCGCCCTGACCGTCTTAGTTTTTAAAGGACTCTTTTCATTTACAAGAGGAGAAAATTGTGATTTTAGGTTCATCACTTCATCAGTCTCGTGACACATTTTTCCTGCAACGATGTCGTCCCTGTATCAATTTCACACCTGGTACTCCTGATAGAATATCGATACATTTCGTTTTCATTTGAAGATAACACTTATCTACATCAATATACTATGAATAGAAAGAATGAGGCTCACGCATATCATAATTTGTATTTACATATTACCCACCCCTCCCCCAGACTTATAGCTAAATCATCTGTTCTTGAATCCCCCACAAACATGACATATCTCATCCCAGACACCTCACACTAAAACATCACAATCTCCGTATATTTTCACTTTTGAACTAATCTTTTATATGATTTCTCGAATTGTTTTGTCTCCATTCTGATCCCATTCATTCTGCTCTCTTTCCATAAAATATGACCAGTCTCGCCCATTCCACATCACAATCTATCCCGCCAATTCCCACCGCAACTATCTCGTAGACTCACTCAACATGTCCCACTCCGCCGCCCACTGATCCCACCGCGACCCCTTCCCCCCACCACCGTCCTCCTCACCCCCTTCCCCCTTCCTGTTCCCCTTCCCGGCCCCCGGCGCCCCGCCGAATAATTCGAATTCCTGCGCGACCAAGGGCCCCGCGGGCTCTGCGAAAGCATGGGCGGGACGCGGCGGGGCGGGGGGGCGGGGCCGGCAGTAAGGAGAGGGGAGGCGAGGGGCGCCGGGAGGTAAAGGAGGGGCGGTGCGGGGCGGAGCGGTTCGCGATGCAATGGGGAGTGGGAGGGGCGGGGTGGGGTAGCACGCGGCGGAGCGGAGCGAGGTGGGACGTGGCGGGGACAAACTGCGAGGGGGGGTTTCGCGATGGATGGCGAGGGGGCGGGGCGGTATACGGTCGAGCGGAGCGTGAAGGGGCGCGAGGAAGAGGGAGGGGCGCAGCGGGGCGGAGCGCGATTGATTGATTGATTGATTGATTTTTTCGTGTTTCCATGCACGTCAACTGCTCTGGTCATTAGTCCCGTTAGTGTAGTTCATGCTTTTTTCGAGAGATGGCGGTGATCTTCCTCCGCTGGACGGCGAGATCCGGCGCCGATCTACCGTCGGCTAGTGGAGTTTCCCCCTAACCAGGACTCTCCCACTAGCGGGGCGCCCCCCCCCCCAGCCGGGACAAGCTCCAAGGTTCCGACCAGTCTCCCGGAATATGTGGTAGCATGTTAGAGTAAGTGTGTGTGTAAGGGGAGCGGATAGGACAAGGAAGAGATAGGAAAGATCGCGTGCGGTCCGTTTGTTAGGGTACTGCTCCGGCATTCGCCTGGTTTTGATCGGAGAAACCACGGAAAACTCCGATCAGAGCAGCCGACCAGTAGAATTCTCCTCCTGACAGCGACTGAATTCGACCTAGCTGAAAAGCTAGTGTCGAGTGGTGCGCGATGCGATGGCGGGGTGGTCGAGGGGGTTGGGCGCGGCGACGGAGCGTGAGTGGGCGGGGCGGAGCGTTTCACGATCGAGGGGGGGGGCAGAGCATGGGGCTCGAGGGGTTGGCTGCGGCGGGGCGAAGGAGAGGGGGGCGTGGCGGGACACGGCGGAGCGGAGCGAGTGGGACGTGGCGTTGCGGATCGTAGGGGCGGGGTGGAGCGGTTCGCGATGCGACGGAGAAGGGGGCGTGGCGAGACACGGTGGATAGAGCGAGAGAGCGGGGCGGAGGCGAGGGGCGGGGCGGGCGCCCGTGAGCGGGCCGACGGAGCGGTGAGCGGACAGGGCGTTAGGAGGGCGGAGGGCGGAGAGAGGGGGAGAGCGCATCGGGGCGGGGCAGGGTGGCGGAATTAGCAGCAATCACAGCCCGCTGATATCGGAATTTTCATTACGCGCTGGCGCTGGGCGCGGGCGCGCCGAGCGTCGCCGTCGCTGCCACCGCCGCCGCCCGCTGACCACCACGCCCCCCCTCCGAATCCCGTGCCCCGTGACCCCCGCCCCGCCCCTCCCCGCGCCACAGAGAAAAGAAATAAAATGAATTCCCGCGGAATTCGCATTGATTATGACGATGCTCCCTTTTAAAATGTTAATTACGAATTAATTGGGCCATAAACAACCTGATTAAATTAAAACTGGCTGAGCGTGTAATTATAAAAACATCAATGCGTTTGGCGTTTCGCGACGGTCGCTGGTGTTGTCGTTACACTCTCCCACCCCCTCTATCCGCACATTCGCACGTCCCGCCTCCCCCATGCGACACATGTTGCTCAACGACACGCACTGCGCCATTGTCTGTAACTCTCCCCTCCCAGTGCTTTCTGCATGATCACTAATTACAAAGCCATCGCTCTTTCGATTATCAAAAACGAAATTTCATCATCTGCGGTACGTATTCGATAGTATCATTGTTACACTCTGATCATTGTCTTTAAAACTAGACGAATAGGCAACAGCCTCAATAATCATGTACAGTAAATTTCTAGTGCAGAAAATGCGCTAATTACAACGAAAATAATGATATTCTTCAGTAATTAATGTAATTAAGATAGATTGTCGATACGAATTACATCCGTAAGTTAAAAATGACAATATTGAAAAAGTCAGTTTCGTGGCCGAAATATGTTAGAAAAGTAGGAAAACGAACAGGATACGTCAGTTGAAGCGGGCCTGCAAGCAGAGTCGGATGGAAAACGATGCCGGGGCAGGTTGCGCGGCTACCCGCGACCATTCCATCCCCGCGCGACGTGCGCTGTCGCCGCCCCCGGGCGCCCCCGCGGGAAGCAGTTCGCCATTTGTTACTGTCAGCCGGCAGCGCGCGGACGCCGTCAAATAAGCCGCGCGCCCGCGCAACGGGCTGTTCCGTGTTTTTCATTAGTTCCGCGCCGTCTACTGCCCGCCCGCCTACCTGCGACGCCTCTCCCGCCGCCTCGCCCTTCGATATTCGCGCTCTTACGGTCGGCGTTCTTATGGTTGGTGCTCCAACGGTCAGCTCTCCCACGGTCGGTGCTCCCACGGTCGGCTCTCCCACGGTCGGCTCTCCCACGGTCGGCTCTCGCACGGTCGGCCCTCGCACGGTCGGCCCTCCCACGGTCGGCTCTCACACGCCCGGCTCTCGCCCGGCTCTCGCTCGGCCCTCGCTCGGCCCTCGCTCGAGCACGGCCGTCACTCGTCGCACGGACGTCGCTCGCAAAACGCGTCAATGTCGCGTTAATTTTAAGAAACATGTTTATTAAAGAGTTCGGGGATAGTGTTTTAAAATCCGTTAGCAACGAATGATGTTGAACGCATTCAAAATATACCCTAGATCCAGAGTTGAGACTTGTGGCTTGCCTAGTCCACCTTGCACATATTTTCAATGTTAGGATCTTACCAAATGGTTTTCTATAAATAAACAAGACGAAATTTCTTTAAGTTGAATGAATGTTCTACAAACTAATTCCAAATACATTTCATAAATTTGTAATTCAACGAATTATAATTCAGTTGAAAAAAAATTTTTTTCCAAAACAATATCAGAAACTTGAAGACAATTAGCACATATAACACCTGATTAGGGAAACTGTAATTCTATTGACTAAACGGAGAAAGATTTTTTTAAAATCAGAAAGACATGTGAAATCAAAGAACGCAAGTAACACAGTGTCCATTCCATGCGTATGCGTCTCTTAATCCCAAAACCACCTCGCCACGTTTACATAATGTAAAATTCAACGAATATTTCATGAGGCCTTGCCTAAATTTTAACACCAAAGCACCTACCAAATGTTGTGTTTCCGGGATTCCGAACACTTGACCGTGATATATTTTTGCAGACTTTATATTCGCAACGCTCTGAAGTGAACATTATTACAAAAAATTCATTATTTTCTTTTAATTTTATTTCTCGGTTATTTCGCAAACATCTTATCAATGAAACAATTTCACCTTCGCAAATAATAATTTTTTCCTTGTTATTTATTATTATTTTTCACTTCATGAACATATTTATTGCTCTGAAGTACTAGGGCGGCAACTGCAATGGTATGATTCGACTAGGGAGCGCCCTAGTGCTCTCTTCGTGCTGTCGCGCCAGCGTATTTATTTCACCAGATCCGCTCCTGTCCGCATTGCATCGCATTAGTTTTTTCCGCTGCGAAATGCATATTTTTACATTTTTCTATACTATATACCTGCCTCCGGAAAAACACACCGCTATGGCGGCTGGCGATGAACGAACAGTGCCGAGTATTGGACCAAATTAAATAAAAGGGAAAAGGGCAAAAAAGTAATAAACAATGAAAAAACTTTGCGTAAAATCTATCAGCTTAGTGAAATGACCTGCGGTCTCCATTTACACCTCCACGTATGAGATTAAAACACCTCTGTCATATTACGTGCGTATTTTTGTAAAGAAAGAGGATTCGCAAGAAGTTTTTATTGCAGCCTTCTTTCGCACACCTTGTTTCATTGCGGCATCGCTTCATTCCTAACAACTCACCCAATCCTCCACATATAATTACGTTTGCATTGAACACATTTACCACAATTCGTAGGAAAAAAAATGGTCGGATAGGGAATAGCAATATATAACAAACACCATTAAATTATACTTAGAGTAAAAATCTAGGGAAACTTTAAAGAGAGGGATCCGTAGGGATAACGTAGCTTCTTAATTCATTGACGAAAAACAAAACATTATGTAATATTCGAACTCCGCTCACCTAGGAAATAAATATAAAAAAGCAACAAAATATCGAAAATTAAATAAATGAAAACAGTATATTTGAACTGTTTATTGGTATAATTTAAACGTAATAAAGATTTTGTTTATTTTACATTATTATTATTGTTGTTATTAATATTATTATTAGCCCGTTCACATTCCTTAGACTTACGGCAAAGACTTATTACATTGTAGGTTTCTAAATAAACTAGCATTTCATTTATTAGTTATCGTCACTTCACTATCCGTTATCACTTCACTTATCTTTGTGTTCTTTATTTTTGTGTACTGTTCCTTTTTATTTGTTTAATATTTTCTCTATGGAATTCTTCGAGTATGTCGACGACTTCTCTGCATTTTGTGCGGTCTCCTGCTGTTCTGCTCAATTGTCTTCCCAATTATCTTCCCACTATGTCGTCTTGCTACTTGTTATCTGCCTTCCCATACATCTCTTGCTAGTCCTTGGGTCACATATTGTAATTTTGTAGGTATTTGCTTGTGTTCATCTCATTACATGCCTGCCCATTTCATTTTAAAAGACATGTGTATTGACCTATTACGTCGTTTCGACTTGTTCTTTGTCTAATGACAGCATTTTTCACTTTGTCCTTTACACTTGTACCAAATATTTTCCTTTCCATCATGATTGATTGATTGATTTTTTTCGTGTTTCCGGGCGCATCAACTGCTTCGGTCATTGGTCCCGTTAGTGTAGTGCATGTTTTTCTCAGGTGATGGCGGTGATATTCCCCCGCAGAGTGGCAAAATCCGGCACCGACCTACTGTCGGCTAGTGGGGTTTCCCCCTAACCAGGACTCTTCCACCAGCGGGGCACCGCCCCAGTCAGGACCAGCTCTAAGCTCCTCTCCCGGAATATGTGGTAGTGTAGTGCATGTTAGTGTAAGTGTGTGCGTAAGGGGAGAGGATAGGACAAGGAAGAGGAAGGACAGATCACGCGCGGTCCGTGGCCCGTTTGGTAGGGTACTGCTCCGGCATTCGCCTAGTGTTGATCGGAGAAGCCACGGAAAACTACCGATCAGAGCAGCCGGCCGCTAGAATTCTCCTCCAGACAGCGAATGAATTCGACCTAGCTGAGAAGCTAGTGTCGATAATCCTGCCGCTCAGGACTCGAACCTAGGACCTCCCGGTCAGAGGCGCTGCAGTGACATTAGCTGACTTTCTTTCATCTTTTGACAAATTTTTATCATATTTTTCTCTATTTACGTTAGTGATCATGCCTGTAAAGCGTATAATAATGCTGCTAGAACACAAGTTTTGTTAACATATTTACGTAGAATTGAATTCAACAAAACCACAAAAATTCTACGCGCTCATCTGATGTAAACTGTCATTTGGCCCACTGTGCGCAGCGGCACCTCGCTGCTACCCGGCCGCCCCAGAGGACGGGTGAACGGGCGGACAGCCGGCGGCAGCGCTGTAATTCTCATCCATTTTTCATAGCGAGCGCGCAAAGCGTCGAGGAATCGGGAGCTTGTTAGCCCAGCGTTCGTTAGTACCTGGGTATGGATCTGATTTATTTAGCGGCGAAGCTCCGCGGGCTATGCTGACGGACAGTGGGATAGGGCGGAGGAAGGGATGGCTGTCAGCAGAAGTTGACAGCAAGGGTGGCAATGGAAATGCGGTTGATGCGAAAGGAATGAGATAACTCGCAGTGCGGAAGGCGTAAGACGGTCCGATGTTCTACCACCAATGTCCGTTATCAGAATGTTGGATGTAAAAAATATTAAGGAGTAAGAATGGCGAGTGAAAGAAAAATGTAGTGAAAAAAGTCATATCAATGAAAAAGATACGTGGTGTGAAACAAGAAACGTCGTGTGAAATAAATGTCCGATGAAAAAAAGTCTGGTTAAGAGGGAACAACAGGTGAAACAAGGAAGGTGAGATGAAAAATGAATTTCAGGAAATAGAAAGAAACGGCGAATGTAAAAATGAGTCAGGAGTGTGAATGTCGGGAATTAGAGCAACAGGAACGCAAATTGTTGGGTGGCAGAATGTCAGACACAAGAACACTGAATGTTAGAATGTAGGATGCGATATTCTTGGGTACGTTACTGTCCGTAGGGAGAATGTAAAGTTTTCTCCAATAGTACAGGATAGAGAATTTGAAAAGAAAACATGTAGTTTATAATAAGTATTGCTCTTAAAATGTCTGTATGACCGGTTATTCAACAAAACTAGTACTATGGTTACTCGATTAACGAGAGATATTTTAATTATGAGAAAAGGTACTATAACAAAAAGACTTTGGGTTATTTTCTAATAACGTTGTGCTCTAATAACTATACATCAGGTTTCTGTAATCTGGCTGATGACAGCTGTTACCGTATCGTTCCATCGGGAGCTTATACGTCACCACAGTGACGTCACCATGATACCGTTTTAGCTCTCGATTGAATGACACCGTAACAGCTGATGAACTGTCATCGGCCAGGTTAGAAAAACCCATGTATAAGAAGGCGCTAGTACCTAAAGATCAAAGTACTCACAAATTTTATATACTTTTAAACAAACCTATAAATTACATCCTTTGACGCTTTACAACTTTTTGGAAAAATTCACATTTTTCTGGTTCGATATGTTTATAAATATTGAATATTTACGGTTCAATTGTTAATGTTAATTTAATAGCGAATGCCTCACACACATCAATGTTGTAGTTGAGGGCAGTAGAATTGAGAAAGAAGATGCGAACTATTCTTTATCATCAATTCTTTAGGGATGTTGTTCCTGATTTCCAAATAACACTCCGGAGAACATTCAAACATTAGTATGTTTTTGTGAAATTCGATGTATCTTTACGCTAATTGGGTTCTGCATTTTCATCGAACCACAAATTGAACCTAACCTTGAACTAGGAACGAAACATTATTTTCATCTGAAAATTATCTTGATGGCTATGAAGAAGAATACATTCATGCGCTCTTTACTTCAATATCAAGGGATTCTTTTTATCTCGTCAAGTTTTAAGATTGTCTTAGAAGAGATACAAATATTATATCCCATACATTTTATCCTAGTCGCAATTCGCAAATGAAAGACCCTGACTCTTTTGAGAAACATATTTTGTAATGAGATAGGTCGAAAAGATTTTACACTTATTTGGCTCGCACCTCACTCTTTCGTTGCGGAAAATCTTGGATCACCTGCTGTTGAAACTGGCATATCCTCTAGATCTATTTACAATCAGCTAAGAACCCTAGCATATAATCCGTTCACAATTGTAAAAGTGATTGTGCATAACGGCAGACAAGATTGCATTCATTCCTATCGGAACCCGCTCTGCGTACTTAAAGAATTTTTTAGACTAATTTAAGGAAGTGTAAAATTTTTGAAAATTGAGACTGTACTTCAAAAATGTTTTTGTTAGCTGCTGAAAATTAATTTCAGTAAACAAGTCCGTTAATAACTATTTATATTATTGTATTCAATTTTTCACTTATAACACTTTTTCATAAAATAAATATTTTAAGGAAGCGCACCAAGTATTCTTGATATAATGAATTCGTCATTTGTATTTCTCTTTTGGCAATATCTCTGCGTGATCAAAGCAAAGAAGCAGCTGTAGCCTCTCGCAACTGCAGGGGTTCGTTGCCACTCTTCCTTCAGTCGAGGGCAGGAAGCATACCGGCGTCTCATTATGGTATCCGGATCTCATTAGAGCTGACAGGAGGCTCGAGAGCAAAGGGGAAGTGGAGTCAGTTGAATCAGCGATGCACGGAGCAAGCTTCCCGCAGCAGAAACGGTCAAGTGGAAAATAGGCATATCAAATTAATAACAGAATAGAAAACATTCTCAACCTCCTGTATATCTATTTTGCTAATGGAATTAAAATCAGGAACTGGGAAAGGAAGCCATGTGTTTTGATGTACTTCTCTCTCTCTGAGAGAGAAGGGGAGAGAGAGAGAGAAGAGAGGAGAGGGGAGAGAGAGGAGAGAGGAGAGAGAGGAGAGAGAGAGGAGAGGGGAGAGAGAGAGGAGAGGGAGAGAGAGAGGAGAGGGGAGAGAGAGAGGGGGAGAGAGAGAGGAGAGGGAGAGAGAGAGAGGAGAGGGGAGAGAGAGAGAGAGGGGAGAGAGAGAGAGGGGAGAGAGAGAGGAGAGGGAGAGAGAGGAGAGGGAAGAGAGGAGGAGAGGGAGAGAGAGGAGAGAGGGGAGAGAAGAGAGAGAGGGGAGAGAGAGAGAGAGGAGAGAGGAGAGAGAGAGAGAGAGAGAGAGAGAGAGAGAGAGAGAGAGAGAGAGAGAGAAATCTTGGACCACATTCCAGCAGCACTTTAGTACGCAAGTAGAGTTTGATTTTTTAGAATGTTGCACAAAAATAAATATTTCGTTCTGAGAAAATCAAAAGCAATTGTAGGGAAAAAAATAGAAATCCTTCAAGCAGAAGTACCCGGAAGACATACAGAGCGATATACCGAAGAAAAAATATACCCTACTATTCCGCTAAAGAAATAATTCATTTCCATTCCCATTCCAAGCAACTTCTCTTCCAGATCCCAACTAGAACCATCACATCAAACTTTCCCCGCCCGTATGCAAGATGGGCGGCGGGGTGCCTCGCCGGGGCAGAGGCGAGCCTCGCGTGCCGCGGGGGTTCCACGCCGGCAGGCGCGGCGCGGCAACTTTTCCTCTCCATTCGGAACTTTCGCCGAGGGGCTCCATGGCGGCCCGGCTGATACGTCGAGGCACCGCCCGGGCGCGCCCTTTCCGTGCATCACCGCCGCAGCCCTGGGCTCCTCTCGAGCACGCGACCGCCGGAGGAGGTGGCGCGCTTCCCGGATATCCGAGATCGACCTTGTCAGCGGAGACAGGCGGCCGCACGCGAAAATGGCGGACGCGAAAAAAAAACAAAATGCGGCCGGATCACCCGCGCATTACCAAAGAACTACTCCTGTCATTTGCTAATATTTCCGGATTCCAAATGGGTTTTTAATGTATTCAAGTAAAAGAGCAAGTAGAACAAGATGAGAACTGTCACAGAATAGGACATGATTGTTTTGACTGTGAT